>OZ018417.1:18650038-19962139 GCA_963969595.1 Neckera pumila | reverse complement strand
TCATCACTATAGATGTTAGAGAAAATATGGCTATATCATCTATAACCACACTCAAGAACATACTATTCATATTCCAAAAGGCAACAAATCATATTATATATATATATATACATGTGTGTGTATATGTTCTTAATAATATCAACAATATAGCAATCAGATACTCCATCTACATTCTACTCTACAAATGCAAATTAGAAAATAGTTTATCACTAATAACAAACCTACATCTGTGAAAACTATTAGGGTATTTTATAAGAAATACTGGTCCTTTTTAAAATCACATAGCTTGATAGACTTGTCATCCACTATATTTTGAAGCATAAACTTGATGAGCTTGAACTTTTATTGCAGATGGATGTTTCTATTGTAATCATATCCTTTTTTTTTAGAAATTCAAAAAAAATCAATTTATGTTGAAAGTTCATTTTGCTAATTTGTCACACTTTCAGATTTAGTGGTTTAGTGTGGGTACTTTTGAGTATCCAAAATTAAAGATCCAAAGATGAAATTTTTATGTTTTACTGATATTTCTATAGTAGGTAATTTTTTTTGTATTAGGGACTTTTAAAAATAAATTATTTAATATCCTCCATATTTGTGCAAATAGGACTTCCTAATGCGTGCACTTTTGAATATTGAAGATGATTTTAAAATCATGTTTTTGGTAAAAATATGATCACTATTAATTTCTTCACAAATGAAATTTTTTTGTTTTAATATGGTGAATGTTTTCACTATTTCTAATAAATTTAAAGATTAAAGTGTCTATTTTCTTCAAAAAAATTGTTATCCTGTTTTGTGAATAATTTTGAACTACCTTTTTATTGGTCTAAAAAATTGACAATATATTATTTTTAGTATTATATTAATTATCCATATTTTACTTTTTTTTGAAAATCCCTTTTTAGAGGATCATAATACCACGTGTATTGCCCTAAACGCTACAAAATGAACCAATCTTTTTTGCAATCACCCCATAGATCAAACCGATATTGTGCTTTTAATCTAAATTTTTTTTAGCATCTGTCGATTCTTTTTTCTGAAAATGAATAAAGATTTGACAGGCAAGTGTCCACCCAATCCTACATTTACTGCATGTTTGAAATAGTGGTCACAGGGTGGTTCATCCAAGGCTAAATAAAAAATTATATGACATTTCATCTATAAGTCAATAGACTTCAATCCATCAAATGGTCCAAAATCTTTGTTTTCCTTGATGTACTATACTAATATGATGTACTATGAAATATGATATTACCATACTATCTCATGAAAAGATGCTGTCACCACTATTAAAATGCCCCTCTCCCTATCGTTGATTTGGCCATACCTCCTTTCCTATTGTTGATATGCTTTACTTAGGAAACCAAGGGCTGGCAATGTGCCGATGGTAGGCTGTCCATGGCCGTTGATAGTTTAGGCAATCAGACAAGGAGTTGGAGAAGGTGCCTAAGTTTTTCAAGAGAGCAACCTTTGAGAGCAACCTAAGTTTTTAACTCCTAAAGGACCGGTTGTCCCCTCGGGGGACAATTTGGGTCCGGGCAGGCTCCTACGATCTCAATTTTTAGTAATATTTTTTGGGATTTTTTGAGGTTGTGTATTTTTGCGAGATCTTTGTGAATATATAATTTCTATTTTAATTGATGCCCGGGAGCAAAAGTTATGGCACAATAAGTAAAATTGGAATTTTGCGGGCAGCAGAAAAAAAATCACAAAAAGTCAAAATAATTTTTTTTCAAATTTTTTCCTCAAAGATTATATTTTTGTCTACATGTGAAGCTTTGTTTCATTCAGTTTGGACTAATAATGAGAAAGTTATGGACAATCTTAGTTTTTCGAGCAATCTAAGCATCTTCTTGAAAAAATAAGTTGTAGAATTCATCTTTGAATGCAATTTTGAGAATTTTTCAAATTTTTTTGTTAGATAGGGTTAGGTTTTTTTGCTAGAACAATCTCACCGTTGGGATTACTATGATTCAATTCCATCTAAAAGCTATTAACAATTTAGTTTTTTCTTCAATCTTGTACCCACCTCTACTTAACAATTTTTTAATGAGTGAAAAATAAGTGCTTTTTTTCCTAAATTTTTTTGGTAGATTCTCAACTCAAATACTTAACATAAATAAGTAGAAAATTGAAATCAGTAGTGCAAAAAAATTGAACTAAAAAGATTCAAAGCCAAAAAATCTAGTCAAGCAAGGTGGAAAAAAACTTGTTTTCTTCACTTTAAATGCATATATCTTGCAATCTACGTGGTCAAAGTTTTTGAAATTTCTTCCACATATTCATATACTAGTCAAATATAAGATCTTACGGTTGGATATGCAAAAAAAAACAATTATTTAAACTCTTTTCTCTTTGCAATAGAAATGACAGTTTTGAATGGTTTTTGGTAGGAAAATCACCTCAGTTCTTTAGGGGTTAAGGAGTGGGATTTGAAGTAGCTTGTCAACAGAGATTTGCAAGTTAGGGTGCAACCTTTGACAACCATTTTGACTTCTTTGGATTTTTGAACTTTTCAAATTCAACTTCGAATTTGTAGGCAATTACATTCCTATGACCTCTTTTCATTTATAAACTCGTCTTGTATATTGCATCAAACACTATTTTTGAATTATGTGGAATTCTTAGTAGTGCAAATAATTTGAAAACATTCAACAAGTGCAATGTTTGTGTGAATGCACAACGAAAAGTTGTTGCAATTTTAAAACCAAACATCAACCTTGCTCTTTAAGGAATTCCCCGTGGACAAAGTTTGATTCTTGACAGACATACAAACGTCAAAGAAGACATTGAGCATTTGAAAATGCAAAGAAGTATAGTTGATAGCTTGCACTTACAAAAACAACAGTTGCACTTTGAAGATGGAAGCGTTGGCCACATGTTTATTGTGCTTTGATTGAAGTAATAAATTAGGATGTCCAAAGCAGTGATGGCAAGACTATGAAGAATAATTTGTAGTCTCTCATTAGATTATTCTTATTTTGTATTTTGTAGAATTGAAATTTTAATGAATTTAGAGTTTGCCGCGGCAAAAAAGAATTGAGGAGGAAAGGAATAAATTTGGAGATTGAGTGTTCCAATGTAGGGAATTGGAAATGATTTTTGTCTGATGGCTACATGCCACAAGTACAATAATTATTCCCTAACTATCCATTCAAAAGATTCAATACTTGAGGCCACCAGAACATGTATGTGACTATCCACTCAAAAAACAGTATACAATGCACTATTTGATTTGAAAATGCTATAAATTTCTATTCTTTACAAAGATTTCTACCAAGAGTTCATCTATCAATATTATTCAAAGAAGGAAGCTCCCTAAACATAATTGATAAAAATACTCATCCAGTGTATACTTATAATAATTTCAATCAATTAAGATAGTACACACTAAATTTCATTATTAGTGTACCTTATTGGTACTCCTTCATAGGCACACCCGAGTTTACCACCATCTTTTCAATTGTTACCCTAGTCTTGGAATCCCACAAACTTGAACAAAACTCAACCACTTGATCAATTCCTATGGAACCAAAAGTTAGCCCTAAAAGACCGAGCATTTATGGTTATTCAACAACCAACTTGATAGCTCATACTATGAGAAATGTAATTTAGAAGAGTCTAATATTATTGATACCAATAGAAATTACTTCAGTAGCATTGTGGAGAATATTATTTGTGCTTATTAAAAGTAAAAATAATTTTGCAAAAGATAGTGTCTGCAGCTTATTGTGACTACTTGGGAGATAGTCATAATACAAGTCAAATATTTTGAATGTGAGATAAGTATGCTATAAAAATGGTAGTGTGGCAAGTGTGTGAAATATTCCAGAATATCATTGAAGAGAAGGTCAGACCAAAGAGGTTTGAGTATACTTCTAAACATTAGAAATAGTGGTTGACAAAATATTTATTTGAATTAGAAGATATTTTATGACTTCTGGAAAATACTTTGAATTTTTTGGCTTCACAAGCACATGAAATGTTATAAGGTACAAGATATTCTTATTGGTAAAGTTTAGGATTTGGGATATTTTTGGAGTTTCACCATCTATTTTCCTCTGACTCTTATATTGAATTTTTTTTCAACTATATGGAGTCTGGTTTCTTCTCTATTTTTGTTCTGAATAGTTAATAAAATTTTTATAGATTTTTCCATAAATTTTTTCCAATGTTTTCAAATTGCAAACATCTTTTTTCCAATTCCACAAGCTAACAATGAACTAACCATCGGTTCTCTCTAGATCCAAACATTATTAAGGATCTTTATTACAAATTACTCATCCATTTATTCAATGGCATAGACTGTACTTGTTCCTATGTAGCATAAATATGACTTGGCAAGATATAATTTTAAGCAACTCCGTGTATTTTGATATGGAACAATACATGAAATCATTTTTAATATATTGGCAATTCAACATCACGAGTTTCTTTTTAAATTAATAATTTTCTAAATCTACATGAATACACTATGAATTTGTGAAGTTCAAATATGTAGTGTCATCCAAACCATTTTTGCATTCATATAAGTAATCTATACATATTGGACTTTCTATATCTATATATATTCAAAATTGGTGTAGTATATAGTATTGGAAAGGGGTGCCTCTACCTTCTACTTACAGGGGTCTTCAACTTCTCACTTTGAAATTGCCTACCTAGGAGTTTCATACAAAGACAACAAAGTGATAACTAGAATGGATTCTTGAATTCTAAATGATCTTTCCACAACTTTTCATGACATCTAAAAATCTCTTCTACAAAATTGATGCAAATAGAATCTCGCTCTCATATAAGTTCTATCACTTGTATTGATAGTACTTATGATGTGATTGCAATTTTGTTTGATCCAAAAAAAAACAAGACTACGCATCTAAGGATTTGTTAATAAGGAAGGTTATTAAGGTTGTTAATAAGGAAGTCCATTGTACTGTGTCTAAAGTCACTTCTTAAATAGATATGTCTGATAGTTTTGATTCTAATGAAAATTGTAGTTTTGATTCTAATGGAAAATGTAGTTATGAATTTCTATTGGTGTTAGGAAAAGGAATCACTCAATTAGCCTATTTCTATTCAAAAATGATGCACACTTTTAACAAGGAAAACATAACGCATAGCTTAAAGTACAATAGTAGCCATTTCCTATTGCATTTTGTGTTCAAAGTATAGTTTTACAATAGTTGCTTAAAGCATCATTCTTTCATTCCACTGTTAATACATTCCACTTTATCAATCAAATACAATCTCACCATTGTTTATAGCATTTCTGTTATAATTTGCTTACGGCAATTTAATAAAGCGCTCCAACTCTCCAATTCATCTTTAGTCCACACAATTGCTTTAAATATGATGCCACTATGCATCTAAATTCCTTTAGGAAACATTGCTTATAGCATTCATTTTACATTTACAACACTCAATAATATCATTGCTTTAAGCATTTACAACATTATAACAATTACTAGGGTGAAAGTACACTACACTAGGTACGATTTCGGCAAAAATCAAGAGTATTTTTGAGTATACATTTACTCCTCAAAGTACTCAAAGTACTCAAAGTACTCAAAGTACTCAAAGTACTTTAGTGGAAAAAGTATTATAACATGAAGAAACTTTAAGTCAATGATTGTAGAATCTTACCTATACAAATTAACATACTTGGAGACCAGGATTTATGGAATTTGAAAATGTCAAATGGAAATAATGCTGAAAATATAAAACTAAATGTACCATAAGTACTTTCTCACAAATAGAGGCAAAAAAAAAGTCATTAAAATATTTAGAATTTTGGAAATTTAAGCACTAGCCATTCTACAATATGCATATGTAGTGCTTTATTCATCAAAATATCAACCAAAATAATATTTGTTTAGTCCTTTTTCCTCCGCCAAAAATTATCACCCACTTGGCTTTCAAATTCCAATAGATATTGCAATTATGGTCTTACTATCACCAAGAATCCCTTGCATAGTAATTACTCTACCATTGTGCAAACTATTGTGCATTTTGGATTGTTCATTTGGCCTCCACAAAGTACTTTGTACTTTTTTTGCAAAAATGATGTATTTTTTTTATTGGTAAAGTACTAAGTAAAGGATGGTTGAAACACTGGACTAGATTAGAATGTGGTAAAACACCTACTACACAAGATTACTTACAATGGTTATCAAATAAAAAGTCAAAACAATGTTTTTGTTTATCTCTAAAAAATAATTTTATGTAAATACATCCCCCAAAGTACTTTTCCGATGTACTTTTTAGGGGGGCGTAGTGTACTTTCACCCACTAGTTATCATTCACACTCCTTATCAATATGGTTTCAATTACACAAACATTAACACAAGATATTAACTTAGTTCTCAATTATCCAATCTTGGATACACTCACAATTTCATTCAACATCCAATCATTAGGATTTCTATGCAACAAATAGTCTACTCATTCATAGAGTATTTCTCACATTCAATTACAAGAAGCTTAAAGCGTCAAAAGTAAAACCAATAATGCAGCTCTAAGCTTCTTCTCTTGTTATACATAACCATTGCTTAAAGCACATACAACAACAACTATTAATTCAAAGCTTACATAGAATATTATGTCAGTTTAATCAATGACATTACATACACATGTGTGTGCTTTAAACACAAGAAGTAAATAATTTCTCTTTCAAGAAATCACATACAACATACAAATTTCCAATCACTGTGACTTAGAAATCAAATAAGTCACACACGCAAAGATGCCCTACCCTTGGGATTTATACAACAATTAGAAATAAAAGCTTTATTGCACAAAACGTGATGAAACAAGTACATGAGCTACATGCAAGAAACTCCAAAACTAGCACAATTGTTTTTCTAAACCAAACATAAGAAAGAAAGAGATGAGTAATTCTCAACTATATACCATTAGAAAAAAGTCTGAGGCCTCAAAAAGGCTGCCAGTGTTTGATTTTTGGCAAGCCCGCGGTGTGATTATAGAAAAAAAGTAAAAAATGTTTTTTTTTTAAATTATTAATTTTTTGAAGAGAAATATTAAAAAAATACCAAAAATATAAAAAATAAACAATTTGATGTGGCGCTAACTTGACACTAATGGTCATCCATTTTTTTTTAAATAAAAAAAAATATTTTTATTTTTGTCCATAATTGCATCGCAAGGCACGGTTGTCATATCGGACAAAATTTTACTGTTCACAAACGAACCGGACGAATCTGCAGTGACTGGCTGCAAACTTTGGAGGCCAATAACTTTTGGAAAAATTGTCCAAATTGTGCATGTGATATGTTTTTTGGCATCTACAAAAATTGCAAATGCCGAAAAACATATCATGTGCACAATTTGGACAATTTTCCTAAAAGTTATTGGCCTCCAAAGTATGCAGCCAATCACCACAAATTCGTCATAATTGTCCGTGAACAGTAAAATTCTGTCCGATATGACAACCATGCTGCAAGGGTGCAAAACTTGCGGCCCCTTTGAGGACTAAAATTTTTCCTAATGTTCACCCTACATCAAGTAACCTTTCAAATCTACAATGGTTAAATCGTTTATATTTCAGTTGCTTAAAGCTACTCTTGAGATTCTTATGATAATTCCTTGAATCAATTAACATGCAAGCAGTCAATACCACTTATTTCTAAAATCAAGAGCAATTTAAACCATGTTTATACAACAAAACAAAAGTTCAATTTTTTAACAATATTTCACACTCAATTATGACCTTGACACATTGGAGTCACTTGTTTGAAGAATTTGGATGATTTTTAGGAGCCTTTGCACTTAAAAAGATAATATTTTATGCTATTCTTTTTTAAAGAGTAGCTTGAATGCAATTCAATTTCAATAATGGTGTTGAGTATTCTCTCATTGAGTTGTGTTTCCAATTTTCTACATAAGAAGATACCTAATTCTTGGATTATAGAGTGGTGTATTTTTAACAATTTCTAGATCCGTCTTCTTGAGCTAAATATGAGCCTTAAAAGTATCACTACAAGAGATGTGGGTATTTTCAGCATGAGAGTTTAATAAGAAATTGTTGAAAAGACGTTTATATTTGTAGAAGGTCATACTTAGAAGTCCAAATGAGTACATTGAGTACCACAATACTGAATGGTCAAGAAAATCCAGGGAATGACTGCATTTTCAGTAGCTTGTGACTATGGAGGACTGTTCAAGCACTATTTTGGCACTGATATGCACAAATCTTGCGTGACACACTGACACATGCTCTGTCTTTTCTAAAAGAAGAATAAAAATGGCAAAGCATCAACGTTTGTATCTTGCTTCTTTGGAGTTCATCTTTTTCTTCAAGAATGGCACTTAGGATTTGTCTCAGAGACGGTCTTCAACAGGCAGGGATGGACTTGTCTCAACGGTTCACACATTGGTTGGCAAAAGAAGAGCAATATTTGGAGCTGGCAAAGTGTTGCAGGAGAAGAAGAGCTAGCAACGGCAACGGGAGCAAGACCATTTCATTGTGCTAGGACAAATTGTGTCCGATTTTGCCAAGCGAGTGGCGATTGCACCTGAGGTAACAAGGTATCCGCAATTTCTCTGAAATGCACTCTCAATTTGTAAGATTATGTACATGGTAAACTTGCCATTGATTGCTTGTTCTTGCTTCTCCAAACAATGTGTAAGAAATACTTGTTCCCGTTGTACAAAATTTGCTTACCTTTTCTAGATTCTATTCACCAATTGTAGAATTGTAAGAGACTCTCTTGATCATCTTTCACTCTCTAAGCAATTAAGAAGGACTTTGTCCAACAATACGGAAGCACTTTCAAAAGAGCACGTTATTAAAGAACTTTGAGATGTTTTTTTACTAAATGCACCATAAGTCCCAAGATATTCTTGATTTACAAACCATTTTTCTTGTAGAAGGTTTAAGATTCTTCCTTCTATAGCTACCGACTGCAATGCTAGGGTTTGTCAAGGAGAATTTAAATATAAGATTTATATTTGAGCATGAATCAATGGCCTACTGTTTTGTTTTTGTTTTTTTCTTCTGTAGTTGGGGTTTGATTTCAAGGTTCCATGAAGCTAATCATTGGAGGATTGAGTCCGTGCACAATGTGTTCATGGTGACGCTTGAAGAAGACATCAACAGAGAGTTGCACATTATGTTTTGGTTATGACAAATTTGAAATAGTTGAAATTAGGATTGATTAGGGATTGGTAGAGCTATGGAGGAGAGAGGTGTTGAGAATGTTGACAATGTTGTAAAACGTTGGTTTTTAGAAATTTCTTGGCAGCCGTAAGTGCATTTCGTTCTTCTCTCTTTTGGCAATTTTTTGGTCCATGGTTGCAATCATTGGATGATTTATGATTTGCAATTCACAACTTTGTGTTTTGTCAATTTTGAGGAGATTAAGAGCCTCACTCTTGATTGATTGCACTTTGCAGCTAATTTTATTGCTGATGATGTCCGGCCAAAGGCAAAGGAAACAAGCAACAATTGGTTCTACAAAATCGGTTGCATTCATGAATTTCTACAGCAAATGTGAGTTATTTCTGCCTTTTCAAGTGCTGCTTGGTGAAGGCTACTTGCCACGCTGTTTTGGCCATACGACAAGACCATTCTTGCATGAGTCTCCTGCTTGTGAAATGTTTCATTCAAACTTGATCATATTTTATCATAGCAAGCCCTTCGTCACATTTGGTTGTTGCCTTTGTGTAGTTACTTAGAGATTGCGATGTTGCAATGTGTGGTCTTCTTGGAAAAGGATCCACCTGTTGGGAGCATTCAGCGGGTAACTCTTATGTTGAGGGAGATATCCAATCCGTTAGCTTCCGCTTAACTCGCCGGAGGTCAAGTTCTTCTACCCTCCGATTCAAGTTTGTGAATGCCTTGGGTGCACATCCAATCTCCACTTTTGCAATAGTTGCGCTTACGTACTCTTGCGAGACATTAACCATGCTAAATCACACATTGTTATTTTCCTCCTTCCTTTTCTTCCTCTATATGGAGATCAACATTATTTAGTTCTAACATCTTATTTGGGCAGACTACTGCTTTTTGTTGACAAACTTACTTTGAGCATGCTTTCACATGATGGGTGGTTGTTTTATTTTAGGTGCTTTTGATTTTCCAAAGAGTTATGGTGCACTCTCAAACTTCTTGCAGATGCCTATACCATCAGTAGTCCCTCCCAGTCAAGGTCCTTCAATTCAAATTCTCACTCTGAAGTTCAAAACAGACTATGCTTTATTGGAACAATATTCTTCATTTGAGATTAGCTCTTGCATTTTCGAAACCAAATAGCATTGTCAAGTTTAAAGATACGCAAATAGCAAGTCTGTTAGTTGGAGTAACAAATGTTAACCTCTTTTTATGCAGGTTACCCAATCAATGGTTTGAATGACTACTTAATTCAATATCAACAGGTGCTTTATGAAGATTATGACAAGAAAATTGGTGCATCTGGGGTGGATCGTTGTTTGTATATAACACTGGTAGAGTCTGTGTTTGAGTGGATTATGAAATGTATTTTTAAAGGTGCGATTAAGGTTCACTCCACATCTCATGTCACCTATATGTTACATTGACTACACTCTCTAAATGTGAATCAAGAAGTGAACATGCATATCCTTAGATGTTTCAACATTGTGGTTGACCCTGCGTGTGTGGTGCTGGAAGTGTACAGAGCTGCTATTCATTAAGGTTTGAATGAGGTTTGTGCTGCTTTGGTTGTTGGTGAAAAAATTGAGATGGCATTTGTTGTTCATAGGTTTGGAGAGCCTCAGCATTTGACTCCTAGATGTAGAGGTTTGTGCTGCTTTGGTTGTTGGTGACAAATACCTGACTTATATGCAAGAATTGGAGCTTGCTATACTACTGAAAGATGTCTTGAAACACCTACACAACGGTGGTGTATCACACGGTTCTGCTATCGTGGCTGGAGGTTGCAAGTTTAGCACATTTGATTAAGAAAATTACTTTTGTAGTTGAACAACATATGTGGCTGGAAAAATGAGCATCATATTGTGAGAAGGTTTGACCATTTCAAATGCAAAGGACATCTCTGCATCATTTTTGAGCTTCTTGGAGTCAACTTGTAAATATTTCTAGAAGTGTTGTAGTGTTTTATTTAACATACTCGAAATGGGGACGCTGAAGAAATGGTATGTCCTCTTTTTTGATGATTGGAGTAACAATCAAAGCACCTTCTAAAGATGCAATGGTATAATGAACTTGAGATTTTTTTGTAGCATATACTTTGCCCATATCCATCCATAAGCATTGTTGTAGTAACATTTGTTCATTGTGACATCATCTTTCTCCTCATGCAAGAAACAAAACTTTCTAGCTTGAGGATACAATCAAATGCTTACATTGGAGAAAGAAAGAAGTATGCAATTTGGCTTCTCTTGCTTCCATCAATGATCTTGATAGTGAATTTAATTGATCACTTGTTGTTGAACATAGGGCTTTAGCTGATTTTCACCCTAAGCTTTTGTATCTGTGTTTGCAGCTGGGTTGAGGAGATCAATCTGAGGCAGTGTGAGATTGTGACTACCCGTGTGGCTGCTAAGAATTTACACCAGAAAGAGCAGGTGCTGACGAATGAGATTGAAAACTTCAGGGTAAGCTTTCAAGACGTTGATGAAGAAATGTCTTATTGTTGCCTAGAGAGTGGGAGCATCTATAACTTGTAGAGATTTCATTGCTGCTATGGCCTTGAATCAAAGTTGTAATTTTGTCTTTTGTCATAGTGCCCCCACCAATGTCTTTCTTGATGTGTTCTGGTTTATTTGTTGATTATATCTTGGTGAATATTTATCACCCTAGAATTTTATTTTGGTATTGATGGAAGTCATTGGACTTTCTCTCAACCAATCCTCGTTATGTCATTTTTGTAGATTGAGAACATTAATCAGCAGGAAAAGATTAGTGAGTTTGAAATGGAGATTAAGAGACTCCCTTCTAGTCGACAATCTTTCTATCAACAAATCAACCATCATGCTAAAATGTTATAAACTCTACATGCCTTGAAGTGGAAGTAGGGACTGTTGTTTTGTAATTTCATTTTTAATATTTAAATAAAGGTTTTCTTCATCCACTAAAAGGAAGAAGCGGTTGTGCATGGATTTATTGTTCACTTTTGAACTTCCAGCCCAAATAAGTGGTTGTAGGACCACAAAAAATTGATTTACAGAACGAGAAATTTTAACATGTGTCAGCAATGAGGTGAAAGTAAAAATCAAGAAATTCACCTAATAGAATCTTATCTAGAATTGAAAAAAAAACTCTTCTTACAGCATTGACAAACTTCATAACTTATAAGTCACGCATATTTTTGCTTAAAAGACGGCCTTTGACCATTTAGTACAGACCATTCAGAATGCAAGTCCTAGACACATGCTTTTAAAGAAAAAATACTAAAAATACATGACCTTTCAATATGCAATTTTTGCCTTAAAATCGCATTTAAAATACCCCTTTCTCTTATAGTGTATGATGCTTTGATAATTTGCCTGCAATTCCTCATGCCTTCTAGAGATCCCTTTGTTGTGCAGTTGAGATCCCCTCATCTTAATTTGGAAGAAGCAACTACCATGCAAAAGGCTTTGTTCTCTTGTGTACCTAGTAGTACAAAAAGAAAGCTACAATAGGAGAAGGTGCAAGGCTTTCTAGCTCTATTCATAGTGTGGCTACATTGAAGATGAAGCTGAGTATTTGATATTTAAGGGCAAGCGCTCAGTTTTCAAGTAGCAATGAATACCTTGCATGAGAACTAACTCATTTCATTGTAGCTTGTACTGTGTGATGCCTCCTCCCCTTTTGTCCGGAGACAAGATTTGTGGATGGAGCTATTGAGTGTTGGCTTCTTCTTGATAGACTAAAACAAGGGCCAGAGTGGAAATTGTTCATCACCAAGGGAGGCCTGGGCTTGGAATCGTTTTAGAGGATTTTTGGACGGCTTCTACTTTTTGTGCAAAAATTCCATGCAGATCCTCGAGTGTTATTCAAATTGGAGTGCTCTTGCCATTGTTGCCAACAAAGGTCAAAGCTAAATTCTATATTGTGAAGTGAGATGAGGTTTGCTACAAGTGAAAGACAAGCAGCTACCCAACAAGTTAGCCTCAAGCAATAGCTTGCTTTTTGAATAGCAACCTATTCAAACATCCTTGCAATCACAATAGATACAACTATTGTCAACACAAAGCCTTCTCCTCTTCCGTCCCAAATTAGCAAGCTACACTACAAGAGACTCTAGCAAAGTTGTAGCAATAGCTTGCTTTTAGAGTAGCTACTTACTTAGCTTCCTCACATTCACTACGAATGTAGTTTATGTCAATACAAGATAAGCTCCTCCCGTTTGGTCCAAAGCAAAAACAAAGCAGAGAGTTGCTTGAAGAGCAAGGCTCAAGTGCAAAACTTTGGTTGAATGGCTTAGCAACAAGAAAAATTATGCAATTGAAGAGAGATTGCAAGTTGGGAAGTTATATGATGGATACTGAGTGCTCTTCAAGCTTCATGTGCAACATACCGTCAATATAGTGTTGCAGTTTCTACCCTTATCATAGGTCACTACTGTAATTCAGAATGGATAATCGGCATTATTATACAAGAAAATCATATATCCTATGTTGCCCGATCGTATTCATATATTGAAAATAATGCAATGAACACATAAGATGGTGGATTCATAGGATGGCACATGTTCAATGACTTCCTCTTTTAACAATTGATCAAATCTTCTCTCACTAGTATTTGTACTCATATAAAGGTGGTTGATATTTAAGTCAACATGGGTGCTTATCCCAAAGCTTATCTCATACAATACTTCTTTCCAATGAAGACCAGTAGTTCAACTTCTTATATGAGGTGCACACCTTTTTCAACTGCAATTGGCATAACATGCATATAGTTATAGTTTCCTCAATTACACAAACATACATCCATCATATTTCAAATTCCCCCATTCCAAAGCTTAATAACTTCTACAATAAGAAATTATCTAAGGAAAAATGCTCATCCACTTCCTTGGTTATGAAAATATAGAAAAAAATGCATGGTAGCAAATTGCAAATGAACTTCTTTAGGGAGAGAAAAAAGTCCAAGATCCACAATTGGTCTTACTTAAGGTAGCATGCTTTTAAACCAACCATTTAAGAGTGATTGCCTTTTGTGGGAAGCTAAACTTCTTTGAATCAATTATTTACTTGTTCAAAGAAAAATGGAATTGGTATCTAATCCAAATCGTGTCATATTTTTTGGACCTTTGTGGAATTAATTACAAATTCTTGAAGATGAAACGCAGTGGTCCCTAAAACCAGCTACTTCCTGAAATTTACATTGCTACTAAGTTGAAGAAAGAAAAATGTACCTTTGTGTCATGATTGCTTTTAGAGCTCGCTCGCTTTTAGAACTGACGACTATATCATGTATGAATTAGACCAGGTTGGAGCTTTAGAGCTTAGTATATTCAAGGGAACATTCTCTTGTGTCTTTTTTCTTTTAGTTATTCAAGAATAGAATATAACTCATAATCCAACTCATTGTGACCCTTTTCAACAAAAATTTGGATGTTCCAAATTCAAAGGAAATGAGTTTTAGAACTTGACAAATGTTATGTACAATAATCTTCTTGACTTCCCAATTTTCAAGGTTAGCTAATCTTCATGTTCTAAATGACAATTGAAATAATAGACAAACATTAGAAGTATTGTTTATTTTGTTGTACGTAATCATTATATTGGAAGGCAAACATTGAAAACACTGAAAGTATTGTTCAAATCAATGTAAATAATCAATGCATGTATTCTAATTTGTAATTTGTGACAAGATGATGGATGATGAACACTGTCTCTGTTAGTGCAAATTCACTTCCAGGGTATTAATGTAAACCTTAGCCAAAAGGTATAAAAAAATTTGGCTTAGGCTTTTTTTGCAACAAATTTCAATAGTCTAAGATTAGACTCAATAAAACAATTCTAACACACCATCTACAAAAATTAGAAACAAGGAAAAAAATGAATAATTTCAAAATAAACCTTTCTGGCATTCCTAAATATGGTTCAGATTGCAAATAGCTTGTTAAATTCAACCATAAGGATAACTTAAAACACCATTTGCATGAACTGAGTGAAGCCTATATATAAGCAACTTCTAAGTATATTGCACTAAAACTAACTCAACCCAAAGAAAGTGAGTTTAAAAATAATGAACGCATAGAAACGTTCTTTAGTGGACATCGTGCCTTATTTGAACTGGAGAGTATACACCAACTTGGTCATTAGACACTAATGCCAATAATTCTAGTCAAGTTTTGTATTGGAACATGACATGATTTCCACAAGTGTAAGCTTCATAAGAGAACAATCTCAAGTCATAATAGCTCTAGTAAGATTTAGAAAATAAAATTGCATTCTTGGATTGTGAAAATGTGGTGCACATACAGTAAACCTGGATGGGTTGAATTCACGGGATTTAGATAGTATTTTGGATCATTATGAAAAGAAGTTATTGATGCCCACACATAAAAACCTTTGCAAAAGACTAAGCCTATGAAGAAGTGAAACATATTAAAAAACCAAAAGATATCTAGACAAAGTCAAAACTAATTGCTTAATACAATGTCCTTCACACTTCTATTGGCTCTAAAAGCAATCAAAAGAGGACATATACTTTGCCTTTTTTCATGGTCGCAAGTCATGCACCATGTGTTGTATTGAAAATATGGGATCTTTTACTATTCCTAAATGGTTGAAATCAACCCATGTTGAGAGGTACTTTTGTGTGTAAAGCATATAGCAATCCCCCCCCCTCCCCCCCCCTTCAAAGTAAAATAGTGTCCACTCTTCAAAGAAGGTTAATTTTTTTTGCTTTGTCTTTAAGATTTTGAACAAAATGAAAAGCTAAAAGATGCCACTATATATCACACATTCATTTTTGACCTTGTCTTCTTGTGGATAGGTTCATAGTAATGATTAAAAAAAAGTGGCATGAGCTTCTTCGCAACTTGGGCAGTTTTTTGCCTAATAATGAATTAAAGTGCAAAAGTTAGGCAACCAAAAATCTAATACATAAAATTGGACAGTTTTAAAATATCATTAAAATAAATTATGCATTCATTCAAATTAGAAATTTGCTATTAATTTTATCTAAGGTGTTCAATTGTGTTTACTCAAATCCTTGATCTTAACCTCCAAATCCTAAACTCTCTACTTTATGAGTTTATGTTTTGTTTAATGTCAAGGTTTATTGCATGTGAGAGATATGTTATGTTCATAAGAGATTGTACTTAAGGATGGGCAAAATAGTGAGGCAAAAAATTTACTCCCTTTGTCCCACTAAAAACCTCCAAATCAAGCACAATTTTTGTCTCACTAAACAGCTCCGTTTTTAAATTTCGATTGTTGGATAAGTGTTGGCCGTACCTAACGACCTCGTGGAGGCAAGTCAAGTGATTAGGGAGCATTCTTCACCAAATTTTTTTGCCTTGCCCATATGAAACACCCTGGACTTGTTGAGCTTCTTTAGGTAGTAGTATTGACAATGGATTTGGTGACTACTTCGACACTTTAAGGAGTTGTTCTTGAAGTGGTGTAGGGATCTTTGTTGTGGGATCTTAGATTGGAGTAGATGTTTCTAGAATCCCAATGTTGCTACCAACATTTAAATCATCAAGAATGATGGAGCTAGCAGCGTTTACAAATTTTGTCAAAAATGGTATTTTCCGCATGGATTTTGGGTGCCTAAACGATGGTGCCTAAGTTGGAGATTTTGCAAAGATCTATAGGATGGATTGCTAGTTTTTGAATGCATGTATCCCTATTAGAAAGACTAAAAATGTAGTTAATCCTTCATGGAGAAGCTTTTTGGAGTTTTTTAGTGGGACAGAGGAAGTACATTGTATATTTACATTTATTGACAAAGAAGAGATGCAAAATTTTGTTCTAGAGCAAGTTCAATTTCTATGAATTAGTATATACATATACATAGCAAATTGTAAATGAGTAACTTTCCAAGAATTTAAGCATTCTTTTAATTATTTATTTTGCAAAACAAGCTGCTAGGAAGCTACGGTATGTGTGCTATGTTAGCTATGTATATTTTATAAGTTGAGTTGTCCAATCACATTTAGAAGTAGAAATGAACTATTTATAACCATAGGGTCAAATTTTCAACTTGAATCATAATTCTCAAACCAAAGAATGATTAGTAGCTTGTTTGAGAATCAAAGAGGACCACTTGAAAGCCCACTTTCTACAAAAAATACAAAAAAATAGTTTAATCCCTAAAGAACTAGCAAGCTTTTTTTGGATACATAGCACTTTTAGACAGGTATGTATATATGATTACAAATTTCCATATTTTGTCTGACATTTTAATAGAAGGTGGGGACAAGAAATATCTTTCATTTGAATTAAATTTCATAACAATTGGAAATTGGAGTCAAAGTAATGGCTTAACGTGTTACTTTTTTTGTAACTGGGCTATCCAAGCAGATCAAAAAAATCACTTTTTTCAAAAACAAAAATTTGAAACTGTTTTTCTCAAGTTACATATTTGTGGAAAGCTTTGAATCATTCCATTTCAATCAATGAATCAAAAGTTATAGGGAGTTTTAATTTGCGAGCAATTATAGGTTCTTTAATATAAAATAAACTTTGAAGTCCTTTATCTTGCTCAATTTTTAATATTTTTGGAAAATAATAAAATCATAGGATGTATATTTAAATGGGAAAGGTGAAAATGGGGCCTTCCAATTAATTTGGGTTGTTGTTCAAAAAAATGGAAAAGGCTGAAAATGGGTTTAAAAGCTATTAACAATTTAATTTTTTGTTCAATCTGGAATCCACGTTTACTGAACAATTTTTAATGAGTGAAAATGAAGTGTTTTTTTTCCTAAATTTAATTTCCAAATTTTCAATTGAATTGCTTAACATAAATAAGTATAAAATCCAAATCAATATATAGTGGAAAAAATTTGAACTTAAAAGATGCTTACCAAAAAATGTAGTCAAGCAAGGTGCCTCAAAAATTGCGCTATTTACTTTAAATGCATATATATTGCAATGTACATGGTCAAAGTTTCTGGAATTTCTTGTACATTTTCATATACTAGTGAAGTATAAGATATTACGGTTGATTATGCAAAAAACAACAAATTTTTAAACTCTTTTCACTTTGCAATAGGTCCTATAATTTTGAGAGTATTTTCATAGGAAAATCACCTTGGTCCTTTAGGGGTTAAGGAAAAAAATACATTAAGTATTGTGTCAATGTCCAAAATGGACAGCAAAATCGAAATGAGGGAGATAATTAATTGAATACTTGAAAAACAAATTAAAAAATGAGAATGAATGAAAGTAAAAACATATGCTAGCCCAATTAAAAAATTTGAAAATAGAGATTTTAATTATGTTATTAGGAAAAAATAAGTACAATTAAAAAAAAATCTATGAGAAACATAAGACAAGTGTCCAGTTTTTTAAAAAATAGAATAGAAAATGTCTGCAGCAAGAAAAGTGGAAAAGATGAATGGCCGTGTCCTGGAAAGAAGAGGGCTTTTTCTTTCCACCAGTTTCTATTGCTCTGGTGCGTGACTTTGAATGACTGAATGTCAGTGATGCGGAAGTCATTCATTAGTCTCCCTGGAGTGTCGCAAAGTCACTATACATGACCTTGCTATACCCTATCTTGATTGAAGCCTCTACGGTGGACTTCAGGGCTTCAACATCTGGAATTTGACGACGCATTCAACAAAACCCTTCGGATGAAGTCTGTACATGTCTAACTCCTCATCCAGGAGTCGTAATTGCGATTGCAGCACAACTCGTGCACTATGGAATAGCCTCAGCTAGTGCAATTAGGGAGCGGCAGTCATTTTGTAGTCACTTTGGACATGAAGTCATTCTTTGGCAAGTCGCATATGTGGCCAATTTCTTGTAGTGATTGTTTACTATAACATTTCAACCATTTGTATTTGATTCTTTCAAATTTATTACTAAATTCTTACCAATGTTGTATTTTGAAACATTGTCTTCTTCTTTCTATTTACTATTATTTTCCTATATGTTGTACAATTCCAAATGATCTGAAATTTTTCAAGCATGTAGCCAACCTGCCTTGAAGAATGAATCCAAAGAAGCACCACCATTTTGGACATTTTTTCATTAAAAGTGACCTTGTAAAGTGCAGTTGCCTGGTTTTTTGCAGGGCCGAAAAAAGGTTTTTTGTCAATTCAAACGCTAATATCTTGCAATCTAATTGTGGAAAATTTTGAAGTTTTTTCTACATCTTCTTGAACTAGCATAATACAAGATCCTATGGTTTTTATTGTCCAAAAATGTTTTTTTTTTCCAATATTTGATAATTGTACTAGAAATGGCAATTTTTGAGCATTGTTTGTGAAAACATAGTCATGGAACTTTAGGGATTAAATTGATGACAAAAAGAGGCAATTGCCTTTGTAAGTGGAGAAATTAATAATATATAAAATGGTCATTGTCATACTTCAATAGACATGTGTATATTCATGATTTACTTGTACAATAGCCAAACATTACAAGCTAGATGAGTTGTAATCCCTTTTCCCTTGCTTATCCCAAAGCTTATTCTATCTTGTACAATACCTTTCCCAATCTAGACTAAAAACCTAGCTTCTCATGTCATGCATCTTTTGACCAAACGAATTGGATAACCATCAAGTTTCCTAATCGGATATTCCGTCACTCCTTCGTCCGGTCCACACCTCATCCAACTGCAATAGGCATAACATGCACATAATTTCAATTTCCTCAAAGTACAATACTTCCTTTCTTATAAAAGTATAGAAGAAAATACATAGTGGTATATTGCAAATAAACTTCTTCAAGGAAGGTTTAAAATAATTTGATTCCAAAATTGTAATTTCAAGCCTGAGTTTCAAGGCACTTGAGTTACTTTCACTAATATAATGCCTACTCAAAAAAATGAAGCTTTAAGATCCACAATTGGTCAAAACAATCATGGACAAATTTGACCAGTTATGGATCTTAAAGCTTAGTCTATTCAAGAAAGCATTTTCTAGTGTCTTTTTTTAGCTGTTCAAGAATAGAACAAAACTCATTACCCTTCAAGTCAATGTGACCCCTTTGAGTAGAGATTAGGATGTTCAAAATTTAAGGAAATGAATTGTAAAACTTGACATTATATACAATAATCTTCTTCACCTCCTAATTTTCAAGGTTAGCTAGTCTACAATTATAAGAAATCTTCATATTTGAAATGACAATTGACATAATAGACAAACATTGTTTACTTTATTGTGCATAATCAATACTTGTACACTCACCTGTAATTTATGACAAGATGATGGATGATGAACATTGTCTCTATCGATGTTAGTTCATTTCCAGGGCATAAATGTGGACCTTGGCCAAAAGGCAGGAAAAGATTTGGCTTAGGCATTGTCTGCAACAAATTTTGGCAATCCAAGATTAGACTCAATAAAATATTTCAAATTTAAATAATCTCAAATATGAATAGTTCTAGTTGGCTTGAGAATCAAAAAATTAAGTACATTCTTAGATTGAAAAAATATGGTGCACATACAACAAATCTTGATGGATCAAACTTTGAAGGATTTGGGTAGTATTTTGGATCATGATGAAGAGAAGTTTCTGATGCCCACACAGTTGAACCTTTGCGGAAGACTACACCTGTGAAGAAATGAAACATATTAAAAAGACAACCTGTATTTAAATGAAGTAAAAACTCAATGCCTAACACAATATCCTTCACACTTCTATTTGCTTTGAGCACACTAGCTTTTAAATTGCGATTAATACTTCATAAAATAACATTCAACCTTTGGTCTTTGCAAAACGGTATCTTCTAATTACTCAATGAGTTCAAAATGATTTTAGCCCAAAAGAGAAAATAGTTGCTTCTTAAAGGAACTAGTAGAAATTGAGGAACAACCTCATATTTGTACTTTTGGCAAATTTGAATGTTTCAAAATTTAGGACTTTCAAATGCTTAGAGGATTGATTTTTTAGTTGCTTAAGTGAACCTAAAAGCTTTAAAATATAGGATACATATAGATTTACAATAAAGACAAAGATTGGATGATGGTCTCAAACTCCTTCTAGTTCAAGAAAGTCATCTCAATCAATGTGAGTCACTAGTTTAGAGCCCTTTCCCTAATGTTACAAATTTAACCATATAACAATAAGTGAAGACAATTGATAGTTGGGAACCTTTACCATTGTAATCAACATCTTTGTTGGCTTGCCGTGGAGAGATGGTAATAAATTCAATCCTCAAGATCTCATAGATAACCTATACAATACCCCAATGATTGTACAATTAGTAGCAAAATTTGTCAAATTTCAGATTTCATGAAATAAGCAGAGAATATTACAGCAAAAAAGCAATTTAAACCACTATAAGCAATACCAACAATAACGTTCAAACAATAATTGAAGTAGAAAACATCATCACGGTTGTAATATTTCATGAATAAGATTTCTATTTACAATTACAAGAATAGTCCAGAACAAATTACTTGTAGAGTGTAAGGCATGCTCTTGGGCTTGAACCAGGTCAATGACTTGTCTTCAGTCATCTTTTGCCGAAGACCATCTTGTTCCTCCTAAATGAAATTTAGTATGCTAATATGAGATTTGAAGGAAAGTGCAAAGTTTCAAATAAGACTATTTTACATAGTGTGCAGACTCTATACACAAAACACTTGTTACAATTTGACTTACAAATCTTTGAAGATTCAATTAGCACTGTGGTGATGTAATCTCTAGCAACTAAAAATCAAGACAAATGTACTAGGTAACTCTGCAAATCTGAAGGAGGGTCATCTGTATCAAAAAACAGATTTCACCTGTACACGTTGGCGTACTTCTGGATAGTTATCCAGGTATTTTAGAACCCAAGGAATCAAGCCACCACTTGGAGCAGAAGCAGCAAACAGAACTCCCACCGTAGTGCAGCATACCTCGTAATCCGAAGCTTCAAAGTCCCCAATGTGCATAAGAGCATTCAATACGTCATTCTGTTGGATACCAGCTTTCCTTCTCCTCGAGATCTCACTTTGAAACTGGGATACCAGAACTTGTTTGGCCTGATACAACAATTCAACGAGGTGGACAACACAGTTAGTTCATCAGCATTCCAATTTTGTTTTGCTGGAAATTATTCAGCTAGTCATGTCAAATAAACATGGAGACATGTATCAAAGGGTTGACACAATTGTATATAGCCCTCAAAGAAGCTCAACTTAACAATGATATGGAGGCCTAATTTATAATTTCAAACACTGTGAAACTAAGAAGTGCATAATTAGACTCATAAACAACCTCCAATATTAATATCTCAGGTGAATAATATGCAATGTTCATGAGCAAGTTGCGACTTGAATTACCCCTCTATGGAAACAATAGATATTCTCAGATCGAACCATGACTTGCAGACTCAATATTGTCTTTGAATTTTGCCTCAACCTCTAGTTCTACTAAGCTCGTTATCAGGAACATTAGAAGACAAATGACTGAAATGGCTGGAAATGCTCAAGCAAACACACCTTTAGCGCCTTGTGGTAACTGAATCCAGGAAAATTGATGGGTACAGCCGCCAAACCTTCTCCAACACGGGAGATCTCGATCCTAATTTGGTCTATTTCCTCTGAGCTCAGTTTGACATCCCTCCAAATAAGGTGCATCCCCACATGACACACAAACTGCAGACAGGTCGAATTTTCAGTATGAGTACCATCATCGATCTATTGAATAACCATCAAAGGGGTTAGTCTGCATATATCATCGTGGAACATCTGCTGAAGATGAACACTAACAATGAACTGTGAGCTTTCACTGGCACAAATAAACTTTTGCTCAAGAGAAAAACTAGAAGCTGTATTGCAGAAAAAAATTTAGTGAATAACTACACATAGCATATTATGTCAATTCAAAATAAGTCAGAGCAAATTCAAACAATTTCTCAGAATAGGGAAGACATTTTCAAGACACATAATCGGTACCCTCATACATGCCACTTGGTCCATAAAAGTGCACAAAGCCATGAGCACAAATTCTACCTTATAATTGCAATTAACCTAAACAACCTTCAAAATTACAGCCATTATGATTCTAACATGGAAATGAAAGCTAGAAGAGGTAGACGGTGTCCTGTTCCTTCCCAATATCTGTGATGACCATTTTTGCGCAAAACCCACATGATAAGACTTTGCCTTTAGGGGACACATTGAACAAACTGGGTGAAATTTGAGCACGTAATCATATAATCAAGAGAGCAGAAGTCCATAAAGTAACGTTGAATGACTTCCGAGACAACGTTGTACCACTGACATTTTCCAACTCCTCCACCGTGTTCACCACAGCTTGATTCTCCCAAGACTTGACAGTTTTCTCAGCCAAGGAGCTGATGAAAGGGACCAGCTTTTGAAGCCCTTCTCCTGCGACAGCAGAATGCATAATCTTTCTGATGTAGGGGTGCCATTCACCGTGAAACTTCTCCGCATTGATAAGTCGACAAAACTGCACGGGAAACTCTCCTGGAAAGGATGCATGGGCAGTCGAAAGAACAAACTTGATGGTTGCAGGCGAACTGATTACCGTGCACGTTCTGCCCATCAATGACATGGTAAAATGATCTCCATATCTAGCACCCCAACAATCAAGGAATGACACATTAAAATGGTGGGAAATAGTACATTGCAAGTCTCTAAAGTTAAAGCACGGAAGAGTTAAGGAATTGAAGTAAACCTTCTGTCATACAAGATCCTTTGCCATCAGTAAATGTTACGATCCAAAATCTAGGAACTAGGGCAATGACTAATAATTAAAATCACTCACAGAACAAAGCTGTGAATATCCATGACTATTTCATATGGTACGCAAACAATCCATGTTTTTACTTATCCATACGGTATCAAACAACAAGTGTTTTTAGTTGGTGCGGTGGAATCCTCTTCAAAAAGGAATAAGAAGTTGGAAATTGAGAAATAAACATTCTTCTAAGAAAATCACTCAAAATAGCTCAAAGCCAGGGGACAGAGTTTAGGCAAAGCAACCGTCGGGAAAACAAAATCCCCCATTGTCCCCAACAACAGTGAGTGATGAATTGAGAAGAACCTGGCCAAGCGGTCAAGGAGGAAGTCACGAGGGCCTCGTTTGAATAGAATAATGTCACCGAGGATGCCCTTGAACGCTCCAATGCAGACTGTTGCCAGGACTATCAACGCTGTCAGCATCCATCCAACCTCCAACGCCATATCGCTAACCGGGATCCTAAGCCTGCACCTAATAAGCAATCCATCAACTCAGCGAGGCAATTACAGGGTTGTAGAAAGGTAAAAATACACTACACTACATCCACAACCAACAACCTGTTCCCACTGAGAGTTCAAAACCACGACTCCCCTTGAGATACTCCCCTCTCTCTCCACTTTCGCCATAGGCAAGCTCTCAGTACCATTTCACTTCAAACCCCCAAACAGTACAGCAACATTCGCCCTTACTCTGAACATTAATGTGACAACTCTCGTTCCATTCCTCATCCTGTGCTTACTCATGTCACAACATCCACATACAGAAACCTTCTTATGACTCAGAAAACGCCATAATCTACATTCAGAAACATAACACAACACATAGTACGTTTCGCACAGCTCTGATTCAGCAAAAATAACCGCATTTTGTTTGGTCTCGTTACATGCAGTTATATGTAGACTATTCTCCATCTTTACAAACACAGTAATGCGTGAAAGTTAACGCTGAGCGGATAACACAAAAGTTGCCTGCACTAGTACAGAAGCTGGATGACCTTGAGATTTCCGCTTCCCTCGAAAAGCAAAAAACGAACAAGCCACAGAAGCTGCAGTGAGTACTAGTAAAGATAATGTTGATAACCCACTATATATCCTTGCGAGCAGAGACAATTCAATTTCAAAAGAGCTAGCCATGGAAAACAACACATCAAAGCCAATGAAATTCATGGCGGCTCTGCAACGTCATTCCACAAAGAACCGTTTCCGGTCCTCCCCTAATTCTAATTCCAACGCCAGCTCTAACTCCAATTTCAATTTCACGGACACAATCAATCCCTGCCTAGCTAGCTGGAGAAATGCGACTGAACTAATCGAGAAGCTGGATCGATGAACTGGAGTTTGTAGTGCAAAAACGGAGCAAAGCAAGACTAACAGAAGCTGCGCTAGCTGCTGTGAGTACGTACGTACGTTCAATTTGACTGAGAGCTCAGAAAGAAAACACTCTTGTAGATGTGAAGACTCATTTGACACTCATGATACGTACAGAAACCTTCACGTGACTCAGAAAACGCCAGAATTCTCTTTCAGAAGCATAACACAAGAATAGAGCGTTTCACACATGCATCATTGATCAAGATTATGCAGACTATTCTCCATCTTTACAAACACAGTAATGCGTGAAATCCCAGAGCGTGACACCAGAATTATCAGTTGAAGAGCTTCCTAAAGGATCGGCTGTATGTAAAGGATCTGCTGTGTGGTCAATGTCATGACCAACGGTTGATTCACGAAAACCACCGCATCAATTTGGGTTTTAACCCCTTAATGTAGACTCAGAGTGTTCCCTAGAATTAATGATTTGAGAAAAATTAATATGAAGTACTATTTGGAAGAATATTTTGGGATTGACATACAAATGAAAATTGTAGAATTTGAGTTTTAGATTCCATCAACATAGTTAGATTTAGCAATGCTATCACCAGTATTGTTTTATAAATTTTGAAAAGGAAAATTCAAAATTCCTTCTAAATTCAATTACAAGCAAAAATATTATCATTTTTTGAGTAGAATTTGTTGGAATGGACTTGAAATGAGGTGATTTTTTGAAATTTTTGTGTTTTTTAAATCTATTACCTCATTTTGTGCAAATCCAATTTTGAACTACTGTAGAGGCAATGCAATTTTGGCTTGGTCAACCACTTGACATACTTCCACATTTGTAATTTTAGGAAAAACATGTAACCAAATAACACCAAATCCAACCACTAAATTTTGGCTTGGACAACAACTTGATAATGTATCTCCACAAAATTAGGATGATTTTCTTCACAAACTCCTGACAAGTACAAACACTCAGATAATGTATCCAAGAGTGTCTGATAATTAGTGTGTGTGAAATCAATTTGAGAATTGCAAATGAAATCAATCCAGCAAGTTGATTACCTGGATGCCACACACACAGAAACTAGAGAGGAAATGGAGTGGCGTTGAAATCAAAGTTGGCTATGATAAGCTCTCTTTCCTCTGAGTCTGGGTATCTGTAACACAAGGCGAGGGCCACCCTCGGGTCGATGGGCTGAGAGTCAAGCCAAGTTGAAGTGATTGCTTGTGCCTGGCCATGGGTTGCAGATATTGATTTATAGGAAGACCTGGGGCCCTTTCTACAGGGCAAAGTAGCTACTGTAAAGTGATTTGAGGGAGACTTTCATTCAAGGAGTTTTGGAGAGAGACGGCAGGTGTGAAGTGACGATGCGATGATGCACTATTGATGATGGAGTGGTGATGCTTGAAGCAAGATCCATTGACATTCAAGAGCATCTGGAGTTAAGACAAACGGCTTGAGATTCGTACATTAAAAACTGTTTGGAGTTAGACGACAGGCTTGACTTGATATTGACGTGATGCAGTGGTTATTCTTGGTGATTCTTGAAGCAAGATCCGTACATTCAAGAACATTGGAGTCAAGATGGAAGGATACCACCAACCACGTCACCCGGTTTTAAGGAGGTCAAGTGTGAGTTCTGAGCTCTCTTCCAAACTCCAGTTTTCAAGAATCTTCTCCTTGGTTCCAGTGCGGTTTTGTCTATTTCGCTTGGATATGCTGGCACCCTTTTTTGTCTATCTCGCTTGGATATGCTGGCCATGTACATATACTGTGTTTAAACTGTCTTTTTAACCCTCAATGGCTTCAAAGAAAGTGATGTTGATGATGCAGTGGTGATGCTTGAAGCAAGATCCGTACATTTAAGAACATTTGGAGTCGTTTTGAGAACTGCAAATTAAATCAATCCAGCAAACTGATTACCTATATGCTGCATACGGAAACTAGAGAGGAAATTTAGTGACGTCGAAATCAAAGTTAGCTCAGATAAGCTCTCTTTCGTCTGAGTCCGTCTGGATATCTGCAACACAAGCGAGGGGCATCTTGGGTCGATGCCTGAGAGTCAAGCCAAGTTGAAGAGGTTGCTTGTGCCTGGCCATGGGTTGCAGGTATTTATTTATAGGAAGAACTGGCCAGGAGCCCTTTCTACAGTAGCACTGTCACATGATTTCAGGGAGTCTTCCATTCAAGATCTTTTGAAGGGAAGATGCGATGATGTAATGGTGATGCTTAAAGCAAGATCCGCACATTCAAGAGATTTGGAGTTCACAAGGTGGTCCTCAAGTGACGATGAGATGATGCAGTGGCGAAGGAAGCAAGATTGGTATACCAGTAAGACCATGTGCAATGCAACCGGCACCACACACAGTATTGACAATGTGCAGGGCGGACAATAATTTTTAATTAAAAGTGTGCTCCAATGCAATTGGTATAGAGACCTCCACTTTCACGGCCTTGGTATGCGATCCCCCGGGATCAATATATTTTATCATTTTGCCAACCCCGAGAAAGCTCTCGGCAAGTTGATTCGTGGAAGTCGTCATAACAAAAGCGGTTGTATCCAATGGATGCCAAGAAAAGTTTATTGGTAAGTGCGCTATTGAATTCAGCCTTCCTTGCTTCCATAAAAAGTCCTTTCTTTAATAAAGATTCTTTTCTTCCTTTCTTTTTATAATACCAAAAAGTCCATTTGACGTTTGGATTGCTGGCTTTGCATTGGGTCAAATTTTTTAAATAAAGAATCGGTACTGTGGAGGCCTCGCAGAATGGCCCGTAATTTGCCGTTGTAGGGCCTTTTTGCCGTTGTTGCATTGCAAATGGTCTAAGGTATTGGCTCTTAAAGCAACCCTTTAAGAGTTGATTGCCTTTTTGGAGAAGCTAAACTCCTTAAAACAATTCTCAGTAAATTTTCGTAGGAAGAAAAATGGAATTAGCATCTAACCCAAGTTGTTTCATATTTTTGGGACCTTTGTGGAATTAGTTACAATTTTTTGAAGTTGGAATGCAGTGGTTACTAAAAGTGACCCCCTCCTGACATGTATATGGTTGGTACATTGAAGAAAACAAAATGTACCTCTGTGTTGAGATTGCTTTTAGAGACGGGTTGCTTTAAAAGCTGCCTACCTTAGTGGCAAGAACCTTTGGAGTTAAGGTAGAACTACGTAATACCACTATTCATTCAATTTCGCCACTTATAGACCTTCCCATTTGCATCAGTGGCCCACGAATTATCACAATCTTAGCAATCTTTTATCACAATGGCAATGCACTTGGGGAGTAGACACGTCAGCCCACCTTTTAATGAGGGTCAATTCAAGCTTTTGACATTTTAGCTTTCAAAAATCACAAAAAAATTTCTTCTTATCAAAATGTCTTCGTTCTTTTTGCAAATGACCTCTCCCAAACTTTTCAGTCTCTAAATAATATAGGAGCTAAAAAATAATTTCTCCAAAGTACCTAGATAGCACATCTATGAGGTAATGGATTGATCTACCTTAGATGGAAGGCTTAAATTGGTGATGAGAGGGATCTATGATAAGATGGACTCTGAAGCACTCCAACATATTAAAAATGGAGTAGGTTGGAAGGAGCAGTCGGAGCGGAAGGTGGCAAGAGGCCAAGGAATAACAACAAAATTGGACCTCTATTCCTCCACCCATCCACAGACAAGGCAATAAGGGGGTCAATACGCCGTGGCCATTATTTATGGTCTTCATCAATCAGATGTAGGATTTATGGTCTTAACAATTTACCTTAGACTTGATCAAACATTGAACTTGGTATGTTGGTTATTTAGGCACAGTAAATTTCTCTCACTTGCGTGCCTGTGCTTATAACGTCAATTTTGTTGAATTGGTGGTATATCCATGAGCCATTTTGAATTTCATTGTCATTAGTTGTGCAGATAGATATGCAAATTAATATGCAAGTTGCACACTTGACGCACAACATTGTGTACCACTACACTAGGATATCACTGAAATCCCATCTAAGGTAACTGCACCCACTACCCAATCATTTAAGCAATTTTGAAATAGATCATGAACAATATGAAACAAAGCAAATTTTTCCCAAGTAGGAAGATAGGAAATATAGAGACTATAATTTTTTGGTAATTTTATTCCCAAAATTTAAATTATTGTGATTTTTGGAAGCCAAAAAGTAGGCCAAATCCATACCCAATGTTTAGAGTCTTCCAATTACGATCAATCAAGAGACTACTTTCCCACTCACTACTTTCCGCATACTTTATAACACTTTAGGACATGTGTCATGACATTCTTAGTTCCAAAATTGAAAAGGAGACAAAAAAAGCATTCCAATCTTTGGTTGTAAACCTATTCCAACTTTGGTTGGAAATACATGTATGCTACAGGTTGGGTTTTAGACCCTGGTTGGGTATAGGTGCTTCTACCTTATCATTTCCCATACACGTACTGTGTTTGTGTGAGGCAATCATCATGGACTTCTCAGCCTTGGGAGGGTGCCACCAGCCAATTGACCCAGTTCCAAGGAGGTCAAGTGTGAGTTATGAGCACTCCTCCAAGCTCCGGTTCTCAAGATTCTTCTCATTCATTCTAGCAAGGGCTCATCTACTTCTCTTGGGTATGTTGGCACTTCTTTTTACATTGCCATGTACATAACCGGTTGTTGAGTTTTCAACACTCACGTGGCACCGTCCCATTGGCAACCCATCATCATTGCCATTACAAGTTGCAACTCATAATCTTCTCTCCTCTCAACTTGCTTCCTCCACCCTTGGATCACGGAGATCGAAGGTTGTGATTGAAAAGTGAACAACCGGTTATGTCCGATAACCTACTTGCCGCTACCGCGGCTTGTCGGTTATCTAATACATATATTGTGTTGGAACTGTCTTTTTTTGCCTTCAATGGCTTTGAAGAAAGTGATGTTTATACGGTGTCTGATAGCCTAGTCTTTTCAATCCCACACTAGTTGTTTCTACTCTGATTCTCTTTGGGTGTAGAAGGCACAAATTTTTGTATTCAACAAATATTGACTCTGTTGATCATGCCGCTCATTTGTATGGCATTAGACCATCCGCAATGCTAGCCCAGTATATGGTGCAATATCGGTATAGCTAACTTGTGAATGCTAAATAATTAGAACTTGAAAATTGTCTCATTGGAAGCTCATCAGAAAGAACTTGGAGAAGGGACAAGAAAATTCAAAATTAGACATTGGACAAATATTTCAAAAGCAAAGTGCAAATATGAAATTATAGAAGTCTTAGCAAATCACGGTTACCAAAGCAACATTTGGCCATTGACCTTCTAAAAATTGCCAAATGTGGAGGGTCAAAATGTGGAGGTCAAATGTGGAGGTCAAATGTGGAGGTCAAATGTGGAGGTCAAATGTGGAGGGTCAAAATGAGTAAATGTTACAATAGGGACTAGGGCAATGCCTAACAACAAAAAATCAAAGCCCTGTGCATGGTTTTACTCACTCACAGAACAAACTTGTGAAAATCCATGACTTTTTCATATGGTATGCAAACAATCCATGTTTTAACTTATCCATACGGTATCAAACAACAAGCATTTTAGTTAGTACGGTGGTGTCCTCTTCAGATATGGAATAAAAAAATTGAAATTGAAAAATAAACATTCTACTAAGATAATCACTCAAAATATCTGAAATCCAGGGAACAGAGTTTCCTACTGTGAAGACAAAGCAACCATCGGGAAATGATTCCCAACAACAGTGAGTGATGAATTGAGAAGAACCTGGCCAAGTGGTCAAGATTGAAGTCACGAGCAGCGATCTCTAAACTGGCTAAAATTAACTGAGTTTCTACCCGAAAAAACTTGGCACTACTAGTTCATTGTAAACAAGGGCCTTTAATGGTGACATTTTAGCCAAAATAACAACAAACAATAGAATTTGATAGCCAATTAGCAACTTCCTCCACATTGGAATTAGCATCAGTTTAGTTAGTTTTGTGTTATAGTACTTCCAATAACCTTCACAACTTGCAAAATCCTTTCTTTTCTATTTTTTTCTTTGATACTACTCACTCTCAATGTAGCCAAAGTTGATGCCTCTCTATCTTGAAGTAGCATATTGTACTAAATTCCATAAACTAGTTTTAAAATCATTGGTCACGAGGTCTGTCTAATTAGAACATTGTCACTGAGGATGCCTTTGGCCAGAAAGTCATGAGCACTGTTTTTGAAATGATTTTTTTTTGCCAATATTGCATTTGTGATTTGCGAAGTAAGTTGAAAAATCTAGAAGCTATAGTTGTAGACATATCAAAAATAATTATTTCATGCAATTTGTACTAAAATTGAGTGGCCGTTTTTTTTGTATTTTTTTTGCTATAAGTTTTGCGTTTTCATTCCAAATGACTCAAAACTCATAGACAAGGTATTTATGACTATTGTACACTTTGTCTAAATTTTTTAGAAATTTTGGATTTCTTTACTATTTAATAATAGCCTCCAATGTCACACTTGCCAATTTTGGGAGTTTAATGCAATGTAGTATCCAAAAATAAAAAATAAAAAAAATAAAAAATTTGGAGCTGAAATTTGGAGGAGACAATTTTCTAGTAAACTTATAGCTACGGTTCAAAGAAATTCTAAAAATACTTCATTTTATGTGTTGTAGAAGTCCACAAAGTGAGCTTCATTCAGCTTGCATTTCGAAACATGTAAAATGTATTTTTCGTGGTTCCTTGGTGAATGACCATCTCTATAGAGTTGTTACATAATTGGTCAATTTTTTATTTTATTTATTTAACCCCTAAAGGACCATTTGTCTCCTCGGGGGACAATTTGGGTCCAGGCAAGTTCCTATTGTCTCAATTTTTAGGGATTTTTTAGGGATTTTTTGAGGTTATGTATTTTTGTGAGAGCTTTGTGAATATATAATTTTTTTATTTTAATTGATGCCCAACAACAAAAGTTATGGTACAATATGCAAAAATGGAGTTCGGCGGGTGGCCCCCAAAAAATCACTAAAAGTCAAAATAATTCTTTTTCAAATTTTTTTCTCAAAGATTATATTTTTGTCTACATGTGAAGCTTTGTTTCATTCAATTTGGACTAATAATGAAAAATTTATGGATAATCTTAGTTTTTTGGGCAATCTAAGCATCTTCTTGAAAAAATAACTTGTAGAATTCATTTTTGAATGCAATTTTTAGAATTTTTCAAAAAAATTGTTAGATGAGGTTAGATTTTCTTGCTAGAACAATCTCACCGTTTAGATTATTGTGATTCAACTCCATCTAAGAGCTATTAACAATTTAGTGTTTTCTTCAATCTTGAACCCATCTTTACTTAACAATTTTTCAATGAGTGAAAATTAAGTGTTTTTTTCCTTAAGTTTTTTAGAAGATTCTCAACTCAACTACTTAGCATAAATGGTAGAAAATTGAAATCAATAGTATAGAAAATTTGAACTAAAAAATTTCAAAGTCAAAAAATCTAGTTAAGCAAGGTGCAAAAAAACTTGTTTTCTTCACTTTAAATGCATATATCGTACAATCTATATGGTCAAAGTTTTTGAAATTTCTTCCATTTATTCCTATACTAGTCAGGTATAAGATGTTACAGTTGGATATGCAAAAAAAAACAATTTTTAAAGCTCTTTTCTCTTTGCAATAGAATGACAGTTTTGAGTGCTTTTTGATAGGAAAATCACCTTGGTCCTTTAGGGGTTAAGTTTTTCCTATTTTAACTAATTTGAACATCAAAGTTCCAATTTTTTTAAGTTTTTCCTTTGGTGGTTACCTGCATCTTGAAGATGTATACATAAGTCATATTTTTTAAATTATTTTTAAATCATTTTCTAATTTTAAAGTACTCCAAAAAAAATTCATGAGTACTGTTGCAAAACACAACAAATGATTCAAGCATTTCGTGCAATCACCCTTTAGTCCTTTTCCACGACAAAGGAAATACAATCTTAGGTTGTGATTTCTTCAAAAGGGAAATTTTCATTATTGTTGGAGTGTGCATTTGTCCTGAAATTTTGCTAGGAGGAAAACATACAAGTTCGAAACAAAGATTTAGACCCCGGAGTAACAAAATTTGGTAAGTGAAACTCTACGGCTGCATGAAAGTTGCATTTATAGTCTTTTCAGAGACGCACTCAGAACCAATGCATATTTGGTCATCTTGAGATCAGACTTGGTGGAAATGAATGGGAACATTTGAGCATCTTCAGAAAGTTGTGGGGTTCAGAATTGAAACTTGACAAATGCGCTTGTATTCACAGCAAGTGCATTAGTACTCGCAGTAGATGAGTCCTTAAAAGAAGCTCACAGAAAGTAATATTCGAAGCACCAGTGAAGAGTGTAAACAAGGACATTTGAGGAGTTAGAGCATCGCCACCGTGACTCAGGCAACATGGCCAGGACAGCATAGGTCGGGCTTAGAAGCCCAATCTCCTCCCACTGTGGCACGGCCAACAAAATTTCAACCACCAGGCGCGGGATATTTGACTCTTTTTCCCTCAGCATCCCGTGCATAGTGGAATTTGCAGTGAGCCCGGGTTGACTAATTTTACATTCTTTTTAGTGTTTTCTTAATGAGTGGGATCATGAAATCAATGCAAAGGGTGGGCCTGTAGCAGTGAGAGGGCGCGCGGGTGGGTGAAGTAGCCACGCACAGGGGTTCAGTATCAGTAACATTAGAAGACAAATGACAAAAAAATCTCAAAATGCTCTAGAAAACACACCTTCAACGCCTTGTGGTAACCAAATCCAGGAAAATTGATGGGTAAAGCCGCCAAACCTTCTCCAACGCAGGAGATCGAGTTCCTAATCTGGTCCATTTCCTCTGAGCCCGGTTTGACATCCGTCCAAATAAGGTGCATCCCCCACCTTAAACACAAACTGCAGACAGTTCGAATTTTCAATATGAGTACCATCATCGATCTGTCAAATAACCATCAAAGGGGTTAGTCTGCATATATCATCGTGGAACATCTGCTGATGATGAACACTAACAGTGAAGAGTGAGTTTTCTGTTTTGTTTTTCAGAGATAAACTAAAAGCTGTGTGCAGTGAATAACGATACATAGCAAGTTATATCGATATAAATTGAGAGATAAGTCGAACAAATTCTTAGAATAGGGAAGACATTTCTAAGACACAGAAGCCGCACCCTCATAAGTGCCACTTGGTCCTTAAAAGTGCACAAAGTCGTGTGCACAAATTCTACCTTATTTTTGCAATGTATCTTAGAAACAACCTTCAATATTACAGCCTCTGTTATTCTAACATGGAAATGAATGTAGACGGCCGTCTTGCTCCTTCTCAATATCTTTGATGACCATTTTTTCGCAAAAACCACATGATAAGAATTTGCGCTTAACGCACACATTGAACAAACTGGGTGAAAATTTGAGCACATAATCAGATAATCAAGAGAGCAGTATAGTTCATAAACGTTGAACTTCTTTCAAGAAATTGTTGTACCACTGACCTCTTTCAACTCCTCCACGGAGTTCACCACAGCTTGATTCTCCCAAGACTTGACAGTTTTCTCGGCCAAGGAGTTGATGAAAGGGACCACCTTCTGAAGCCCATCTCCAGAGGCAGCAGAAAGCATAATTTTTCTGAATTGAGGGTGCCTTTCATCCGCAAGCTTCCCATGATCCCAAAGTCGAATAAACTGCACAGAATAGCCTCCTGGAAAGGATGTATGGGGAGTTGACAGAACAAACTTGATGATTTCAGGCGAACTGATTACCGTGCACGTTCTGCCCATCAATGACATGGTCAAATGATCTCCATATCTAAACACCCAAACAATCAGAGAATGAGACATGAAAATGGTGGGGAATAGCACATCGCTAGTCTCCAAAGTTAAAGCACGGAAAGAGTTAAGGAAGTAAACCTTCTCTCATTGATACAAGATCTTTTGCCATGAGTAAATGTTATGATCCAGAATCTAGAGACCAAGGCAACTAAAAATCAAAGCCTGTACACGCTTTTACTCACTCATAGAGCAAAATTGTGAAAATTCATGACTTTTTCATATGGTATTCAAACAATCCATATTTTAACTTATCCATACGGTATCAAACAATACGTGTTATAGTTAGTGCGGTGGAATCATCTTGAAACATGAAATAAAAGAATTGATATTGAAAACTAACATTCTACTAAGAAAATCATTCAAAATAGCTGAAAGTCAGGGGACAGAGTTTCCTACTGTGAAGGAAACGAAACCCCAATTGTCCCAAACAACAGAGAGTGATGAATTGAGAAGAACTTGACCAAGCGGTCAAGAAGGAAGTCACGAGATCCTCGTCTGAATAGAACATTCTCACCGAGTATGCCCTTGGACACTCCAATGCAGAGTGTTGCCAGGATTATCAACGCTGTCAGCATCCACACAACCTCCAACACCATATCGCTAACCGGGATCCTAAGCCTGCACCTAATAAGCAATCCATCAACTCAGCGAGGCAATTACAGGGTTGTAGAAAGGTAAAAATACACTACACTACATCCACAACCAACAACCTGTTCCCACTGAGAGTTCAAAACCACGACTCCCCTTGAGATACTCCCCTCTCTCTCCACTTTCGCCATAGCCAAGCTCTCAGTACCATTTCACTTCAAACCCCCAAACAGTACAGCAACATTCGCCGTTACTCTGAACATTAATGTGACAACTCTCATTCCATTCCTCATCCTGCACGCATACAGAAACCTTCTTATGACTCAGAAAACGCCATAATCTACATTCAGAAACATAACACAACAGTTGTACGTTTTGCACAGCACTGATCAAGCAAGAGAAGCGGCATTTTCTGTGGTCTCGTGACATGCAGTTATGCAGACTATTCTCCATCTTTACAAACACAGTAATGCGTGAAAGTTAATGCTGAGCGGATAACACAAAAGTTGCCTGCACTAGTACAGAAGCTGGATGACCTTGAGATTACAGCTTCCTTGGAAAAGCAAAAAACGAACAAGCCACAGAAGCTGCAGTGAGTACTAGTAGAGCTCATATTGATAACCCACTATATATCCTTGCGAGCAGAGACAATTCAATTCCAAAAGAGCTAGCCTTGGAAAAAAACACATCAAAGCCAATGAAATTCATGGCTCTGCAACGTCATTCAACAAAGAACCGTTTCCGGTCCTCCCCTAATTCTAATTCCAACGCCAGCTCTAACTCCAATTTCAATTTCACGGACACAATCAATCCCTGCCTAGCTAGCTGGAGAAATGCGACTGAACTAATCGAGAAGCTGGATCGATGAACTGGAGTTTGTAGTGCAAAAACGGAGCAAAGCAAGACTAACTGAAGCTGCGCTAGCTGCTGTGAGTACGTACGTACGTTCAATTTGACTGAGAGCTCAGAAAGAAAACACTCTTGTAGATGTGAAGACTCGTTTGCCCGTTTGTTGTTGTCTTCATATTTATACCCAACTTAATTGCAAAGAGACGGCTCCGAAAAAGTGGGTCCAGTCCCCTTCTGCACACCAGGGCTTTCTTTTTCATTTTTTATGAAGTGCCAAAGTGGTGCTCCAAATTTCAGCATTCATCCACTTATTAGATAGAAAATATCTCATTAGCACATATCACATGTCCATAATTCTGTTTTCATCCACAATCTGGCAATTTCATCCAAGATTTTTTTATTTTATTTGAAACTTTATGGCAAAAAATTCTACTGTTTGTTGCCATTTTTTAGCCAAAGTAATTTTTTCAGGTGTAATCTGGCACTAGAAAGCCAAAAAAGAAAGCCTTGCTGCACACGGGTTAATCCAATGTTGGAGCAAAAAGTTTATGCAGTAAATCAAGTTGCTTGCTGCAGAACTCCAATGATTATAAGTTATTGCGTTTTTGAGATAGTATGGCCAACTATGCACCTAGTGCAACGAAGTGACCGGTTCGAATGATAAACTGGAGTGGCTCAGTGGAAGCCGACATGAGTGAGGAGTGCATGTGACACTTTGAAAATACACTTTGTACCACTTTGAAAACACTATGTATCAGTAGAGGACATTTGAAAGTTTCAAATGTACATCAATGATACACTGTGGCACAAATAGGGTGGTTTTTGAATTGTGGAATAATTAGGATGTCTTACCTTGCTACAATTGATAATTTATTACAATTGTTGTATTGTGTTTTGCATGATAAAGGCATATTTATCCTTAGTATGTTAGACTGTTGTTACTGAGGGTCTTAGGAATGAATTTAGACTTTTGGACCGCAAACATACCCTAAGTTTGAAGGTGATCTTTGTGAGGACTATATAATTTAGGTGTTGTACAAGCTGAGTCATCAAACCCATGCATTATGTACAGTTACATGGTTTGATTAGCTCCTAAAGGACCAAGGAGCCTACTTTGGGCTTTTTGAGAACTCGGGCAAGCTCTTTTGATTTCATAATTTGAAATTTTTGTATGAAATTTTTAGGATGGATGCTACTCATCATAACCTACATGTGAGACTTTGTTTCACATCATTCCAATAAATATTGCAAAAATTAGAAGGATTTTTTTGGATTTCAATGTCAAATTGGGCAGCAAAAAATATACTTTAAGAAAAAACACATTGTGCTTTTGGAATTTTATAGATTAATACCCACTCAAAATAATTTGAACCATTCAATTCCAAATACTAAAGTAGAAATTATGAGGATTTTTATTTTGCGGGCAATGAAGGTAGGAAAAACATATAAAGTCATCTTTTACTCTCAATTTTCAAAATTTTCAAATAAAAAAAAAAAAAAATTATCATAATTTTTACTAGAACATTCTCACCATTGAGATTAAGAATTTTCAATTTCTTATAAAAATCATTAGCAAATTAGTGGCGATGAACTCAAAGTTAATTAGCTAAGATAAGCTCTCTTTTGTCTCTGGATATCTGCAACGCAGGCAAGGGGCACCTTGGGTCCAAGGCTGAAAACCACACAATTGAAAAAAGTGCTTGTGCTTGGCTGCCTGCTTCACATGACATTCTTAAATAGGAATTGAAGAACTCGATACCTTTTCCACACTAGCACTGTCACAATATCGGTAGGAAAAGTACCATGTGAATTAATACCCAGAAAGTGGAGAGAGAGGAGAGTATTTCAAGGCCCGGAGCCGTGGTTTTGAACTCTCAGTGGGAAAAGATTGTTGGTTGTGGATGCAGTTTCAAATTTCTGCAACCCTGTAATTGCCTCATTGATCAGTTGATAGATTGCTTATTAGGTAAAGGCTTATGGTGCAGGTTAGCGATATGGCGTTGGAGGTTGTATGGATGCTGACAGCGTTGATAATCCTGGCAACAATCTGCATTGGAGTGTTCAAGGGCATCCTCAGTGACAATGTTCTATACGGACGAGCTAGGACCTCGTGACTTCGTTCTTGACCGCTTGGCCAGGTTCTTCTCAATTCATCACTCATCGTTGTTTGGGTCAATCGGGGTTTCGTTTTCCCGATATATGGTTGCTTTGCCTTAACTCTGTCCCCTGGCTTTCAGCTATACTGAGTGATTTTCTTAGTAGAATGTTAATTTTTGCACAGTAATGCGTGAAACCTCAGAGCGTGAAATCTACGAAAATCAGTTGAGGAGTTTCCGAAAGAATCTGCTCTGCGGTCAATGTCGTGGTGAACCCATTGACTCACGAAACTCACTACATCATTTTGAGTATTAATCTGTGATCAACAAGCCAAGATCTAGCAAAGGAGTTCACGAACTCCTGACAATGCAAGTACACAGATAGTGTATTCGAGATTGTCTGCTAATTAATCCGTATGTGTGAAATCAACTTGAGAGCTGCAAGTAAAATCAATCCAGCAGCTTGATTACCTGGCCGGGTGCCGCACAGATGGTTACTAGAGAGGAAATTTAGTGGCGATGAACTCAACGTCTTGGGGCCAGGGCTGAGAATTGAAACACACAGTTGACCAGGCCGGTGGCGGGTGCTTCTGAGCGCATGTGCGTCGGCTGAGAGGAAATTGTAGTGGCGATGAACTCAAAGTTAGCTAAGATAATCTCTTTCGTCTCGTTTTATCTGCAACGCAAGGCGGCGAGGGCACCTTCTGAGAAACACACACTCAGGGTTGACATAAGTACATAACCAGCAGACAAGCGAATCTCGGTGATGTGTCGTGCTGCCATTGGCTTTCACCAAGGCAGTTCTGTACCAGAACTATCGACACTCGTTTGCAATGGGTTTTCAAATCCGACGTGTTCCGCCCTACCCGGTTGACACGTGAGCTCGGACAGGGCTTGTCTGGTTGGATGTTCTTGCCAGGAAGGCACTTGCTCATTAACAGAAACCTGTAATTTGTCGCTTCATTGACAGAATATGGTTGATTATGTCTTCGTTAACGAAGACATTCATCGCTTATTGAGGCGCTTAACGTTTTAACAGATCATGATGATGTAGATTAATCATCTTCCTTCAAACAGCAATTAATTGGATTTGTTACAGACGAGAATGTCTTCGTGGAGATTGAGTTTGTCCAGTGTGATTCATTAATGTTGAAATTTGCGGAGGGGTGAACATTACTCCGCCTTCAGTCATTAATCCATACATATATCAAACAATCCTTTTTCAGAAACCGTCTGGGTCATGAGTGCCCTTCATACGCGTAACTTACAAGAATTCTGACCTTGAAGATGGAGAGCTTGATATAATCACCAGTACTTAGAATAATACTTACCTGCTTTTTCCTACCGGAGATGGTTTCTGCTTCCGGCATGGACACCGAGACACATGTGAGCTCAAATTCTTTGCCATAGACGCTGCACCGAATCATGTCTAGCAGTTAGTCATGCATCTGCAGATAGCAACAAACTAGCTTGGGATGGGGAGAATGACGTCGAGGAGAACGTCCTTCCTTCCTCTGAAGGGCCACTGGCACGGGCGACCATGCAGTTGCAGGATCCTAATAATCTTATGCGCTCTAAGGTATCACGACTCTGTTCTTGTTCGGCCTGGAGTACAATATAAACAGATTCCTCTCTCAGGATGGTATCCATGAAAACTAGGGCGTACCAGATCTCGAATGCTCCACAATCGATCAAGCAATCAAGCAAGAAACCGCAAGAATTCAACCTCATTTCCAACTAACTGGCAAAGCAAAAAACACAAAACGACACACAGATAAGCTCCTCAAATCAAAGCCAAAAGTGATGCTCGAACACAGGGAGAACGGGGAGGCGTTACCCTCTCCGGTATTTATTTTCACAGTGAAGCTTCACCCCCCTTGACTTTCCGTTTAAAGAAAGTCAAGGGGGCGGGGGGGTGAAGCTTCACTGTAGAAATAAACACCGGGGAGGGTAACGCCTCCCCGTTCTTCTTGTGGAATATCAAAACAAAAAAGCGTCCGGAAGGCGCCAAACAAGTTACAGTGACAGCAGGTAGGTAGGTGATAAAGGTAGGTAGATGATTCAAAATATATTGACACATGTCTCACCTCAATTCCCTTGTCTGTTGGTTATGTCCTATAACCCCCTCGAGGAGGTAGGTTCTCGGTGGAGTCCCTCAGTGTTACCACGCCTTGGTTCTCCACCAAGAACCTACCTCCTCTTGGAGGTTATATAGTCCATAACTGCTTGTGCCTGGAGTGCTGCACATAATATTCTTGAATACTAGGAAGAATTGGGGCCCTTTCAACAATAGCACTGTGACATGATTTGGAGTCTTTCATAATCCGGAACTTTTGGGGTGAGATGGAAGGCTTATGAAGAGATGATGAGATGGGTCTCTGTGTCATGATTTGGTCAAAAATGAGCAAGATGTTGTCAATGGTATGGTTTTGGTTTGAATTGGATGGCAAGGCTATCCCACTGGAAGAACCTTGTGTTTTTGTGACACAATTTTAGGTGTCATCACCTCTTTTGATGTGAGCAACTGCAATATATGTCAAACTTAACATCTTGATGTTACATTTAACATTATTGTTAATATAAAAATAAACAGGTCACCTAAAAATGCTTTTCAAAAAATACGGGCTTCTTATAGCTAGTGCCTATATATGGTCTTGTATATGGTAAGGCTTTCCATGGGCGGTAAGGCTTCAATTGTCTTATTCCCTCAATTGGAGAAATTGTATAGTTTATCTTAAATTCAAAGCACAAGATGTGGCAAGCAAAGATTCTCACTCTAAGGTTTGTCCATGATACTTTGGTGAGTAAGGAGGTTACTTTTCAAAACCTTATAGCAAACTAGGTGAGAGAAATGAGGATTGAGGAGTCTCAAGCAAACATGGGGATATAGTGTTTTGGTTAAAACAAATTGAATGACGTAATAAACATACTGGATAGTTTGATGAGAATCTTCATCCTTGAATCCAAAAAACACAAAGATTCACTTTGGAAGTCAAGAGTTATGGCTCTTCAAACTTTGTAGTATCTCAGCTAGGACTCAAGGTGTGTGACATGAAAGTAGGGATTTTGGAAGGATCTTCTAGTCTAAATACAGTATGCCATGTGTTGCTAAAAAAATAAGGAGACAATCAAGATTTTAGAATGATAAGGCTCACAAAGAGCTTAGCTATGAGCTAAAAGTTATGATCAATTAAAGATGGTAGAATCTTAGAGAACTACATCTTTCAAAGATGCAAATCATTGGAGGGTGATAACTATCTTAATACTTGTTGCATGTGATAGAGTGAATAGTCCATGGTGATTTACAAAAGAATTTGATAACAAAAATATGTATGCATTCTGAATTTGGAATCCTGAGTCAAAAATTATGAAATAAAAAGATTGGAGGGGCTTTGGAGCTTGATTTTGAGACTAAAATATGGAGTTAGGTGGTCCTCCAAGCTCAGAATATATCTTAAAGGTCTTGGAGATCTCAATAGAGAAGGGCTACCTAATCTTATAGAGCGTAAGTACTATGAAAAGAGGTATTCTCCCTTAGTCTTCATTTCCAAATTACGGTATTATGCATGGTTGTCATATCAGACGGAATATCATTGTTCACGGACAGAATCACACCGATTAGGGCCGACCAGCTGCAAACTTCAGAGCCTTGTAATTTTTGCAAAAATTCTTCAAACCGAGCAAATGTGATGTTTTTTGGCATCTACAGAAATTTTAGATGCCGAAAAACATCTCATTTGCCCAATTTAAAATTTTTTTGCAAAAGTTACAAGGCTCTGAAGTTCGCAGCCAGTCAGCCCTAATCGGTCCGATTCTGTCCGTGAACAGTGATATTCCGTCTGATATGACAACCATGGTGTTATGGTGAGCCATAGCCACGTGCGGTGAGATTGATAATAGAACCTTGATCATTGCTGCTTTTGTATTACCAAGAAGTGCTTGTACATCCCTTAATACCAATTGGATGGTGTCCATCTCCATGCTAAGCCATAATATAAGTCCCAAATAATGAGCTTAAAAGTAAGTCCCAAGATGAATCTTGAAACGGGATTGCTTAAATCTAATAGGGAATTGAGCATTGTTCAAAGGCGGTTAATGCTGATGGAGAATAGTATCATTTTGAACACTTAGACATCAATAGAAATTCTGCCCCGTGTCGATAAAAACAATATGTCTAGTGTGTAAGTGTGTTGTGGGAGTTAAGTGGTAAGAAGCATGAAAAATTTAGACTCCTTGACTAAAATTGGAACCTAATATTGCAGTTATATAGCACATGTAGTATTAGAAGATCATAACCCTTGGTTTTACGAAAAACAAAATGCCACTTAAATACTTTGGGTGAATTTGAAGCAGTGGGTGTCACTTAGGGATATGACACCTATAAACTTTGGACTTCATTCAATACATTGATTATGGTATAATACAAAACATTTGGCATTAAGGAAAAATGCCAAAAAAAAACATACGTTTATAATTTGCAACAAAATTTAGACAATTCAATAACTTTACACTAAACCATCTATTGTCTCTCATGACAAGAATTTATAAAAGGCATATATACCTTAACATCTACAAAGAGGTTTGCTTCCAAATACAATCATTTAGACTTCTTTTTGTACTTTTGAAAAATACTAAGTCTTAATAGACTAAAAGAGTAATAGTTAATATATACAGAATTTGTCGTGCAATGTAAAAGATTGTATTTGAAATAGTGAGACCTTTAAGCATGCATGCATTCATCTTAGAGCACTTCAACTATGAGTGTTTGATCTAAAGATAGAATACTTCACCATGAATATGTTGCATTATTTTTTTTTGAAGCCTCTTCAATGAATATTAATTGGATGAAGTAGATGGCTGATTGCAAGAAATATATCACGCTTTTGGCCATAGGACTGGCAGTACTATGTAGTACTATGTTTTCGCAGCGCCCCAACAGATCTGAATTGTCGATTCAAGGCGTCTGTAGATCTCAACCATCAATTCAATACTATGTAGTACTATGCAGTACTTTAGACTGCTGTGAAGTACTACAGAAGCCATTGAAAACAGAAAATAGCAAAAAAAGGGTCTATGCACCTTTTTATTTTTGATAATTCAAAAATTCAAAAAACAAAAACAAAAAAGTCTATTTTTGCTAGAAAGGATTGCACTCACATTGTGCCAAAAATTAATGTAGGGAATCTTTTCCCTCTTTATAACCTTCGCGCAAAGGAAGGTCACTTTGACTCCATGTGGACAATTGACATGTTACTATTTTCATAAAAATTCATCATCAATCTTGGTAATGTTAGTAGACCTCCAACATGTCCTTTTTGTGGCTTCAAATTTGCATTTTTGGGTCCAAAATAGGATTGAAACCCCCCAAAATGGCCAAAGTAGACATCCAATTGGGGGCAATTTCAAAATAGTAAATTAATTTTTTAAAGTTTAAAAAAATTATTCAATGTCTAAAACTACTATATGAACCTTTCCTCTAAATTTCACGCCAAATGGACAAACGATGCAAAAGTTATGAGCAAAAAAACCACCCATCTGAGGACAAAGGGACAAAAAATAGGACAAGTGTTTCTTGCAATCACCCACATACATTATTTAACCATTTTATAACATGATTAATTCATCAACCAACCAATGGAGGTGGTGCTTTTAGTGGTTAACAACAGCTAGTTGTCATTGTCCGTGGTCGAAGTCATAGTAGTCAAGATGAAAATGATCCATTTCTGCATTAATTGAGACCTATTCTAGCCCTGGAAGCAATGAAGTTTTGTCTCCCTGCATGTGAACGGTCATTCTTATTCACTTGCAACGCAAGTGCTGTCACAAGCCAAACAAATGAACTCAAATCACTTAATTTGGATTTACATTCACATGCATGTGTTCCGACAAAAATATAGGTATATGTTATAAATATTGTATAGATGAACCATGAGTGACAAGGATGGAGAGACATTCACAAGACTGAATTAAAATCACAAGACTGAATTAAAATGAAGTGAATAGAAAGGGAATATTGGGTCACTTGATCCATCACATTGTTAACCAATGCCGCATTGCCGCCAGGAGACACTTTTGCTCTTCCAAGTGGAGGAAGCCCCCAATCATTAGAATTATGCTTCCAAAAATTCAAAACTGTGACTTGTGACAGTTCGCATTGTTACCCTAGCTTGCTCCTCAATTATTGCAAGGAGCATAAAAACAAATTCCAATGTTTCACTAGCTAGATCCGATTTTCTGTGCAGAAAGATAAGTTATGATGTGTCCGTGTGTGCATCGGAAATGTTGTTGCGAGGAGCATAAAAACAAATTTCAGTGTTTCACTAGATTCAGCTTTTTGTGCAGAAAGATAAGTTATGATGTGTCTGTTACACATGAAGAACGGGGAGGCGTTACCCTCCCCGGTAATGTTTCGTAGGGTGTTTCTTCACCCCCCTTGACTTTCTGTTTTAAGAAAGTCAAGGGGGTGAAGAAACACCCTACGAAACATTACTAGGGAGAGTAACGCCTCCCTGTTCTTCCTGTGTTAGGACGTGTGCATCTGAAAATGTCATATAAGAACAAATTCTGGCAATGTTTCATTAGATCCAACCTTTTGTGCAAGAAGACAAGTTATGATGTGTCCGTTATGATGTGTCCATGCATATGAATTGATGGTAATCAGGAAGGCGAATTCGCATCATACACATGTCTGGAAACGGATGAGAGCATCCCCACCCGGCTTGCAAAATACAAGTCAGGTTGCAACCCTGGCAGTCCATTTTGCAAGCCGGGGAAGAAGGGTCGCCCCACCCACGGCCTCTTAAGAGTCCATCGCCATCCAATGAGCTACGTCCACATTCACAGATCATGTCCTTGTTTTTTGGGAAAGTGAGAAAGGCGCTTGTCTCATACAATTTGCAAGCCGGTTTGCAAGCCACCCTTTGGCTTGCAAAAGAGCCCGGTTTTGCAAGCCACCGGAAACTTTTGACTTGGCCTCTTAACAAGTTCATCCATTCAAGACGGGTGGGGCAATTTTGCAAGCCTCTCTTACAAGCCATCCAATATGCAAGACGGGTGGGGATGCTCTGATGCAAGTGGAGGATCTCTGAACCCGGCCGACTTCGTTGTCTAGAACGAGCCGGAATGCGAAGCAACGGACGAAATTGACAATCACACCTTGCACGCGCGCGAGCAGCAGTTGTTCTTTTAATTTCTCTTCCATGAAGAAAAGATCGATGACAACATTTCACAGGACCCAACCTTTTCGCACCGACCTTTTGTGCAGAAAGACAAGTCACGATGTGCCCGTGCATCATCTGAATTGATGATAATCAGGAAGGCGAATTCGCGTCATACACATGTCTGCAATCAGATGATGTACAGTAGGTGGAGGATCTCTAGACCGGGCCGACTTCGTTGTCTAGAACGAGCAGGAATGCGAAGGAACGGAAGAAATTGATAGTCACACCTTGAATGCGCGCAACAATTGTTATTCTCTTCCATTAAAAAAAGATCGATCACACTATTTCACAGGACCCGACCTTTTTCGCACCGAGCTTTTGTGCAGAAAGACAAGTCACGATTTGCCCGTGCTCGCATCATTCTGCACTGATGATAATCAGGAAGGCCACTTTGCGTCAAAAAAATCTCTGGAATCGGAAGATATAGGTGGAGCGAGGATCTCTTGGCCGGTTCAACTTCGTGGTCTGGAACAACCAGAAATACGAAAGAACAGACGAAATTGACAATCACACCTTGTGCACGCGCGCAGTAGTTCTTAGTATTCTCTTCCATGAAAAAAAGATCGATCACAATTTTTGAAATAAATCAAAATCACCCTGTGTAAAGATGGCATCAGACTTACTAACAGCGTGCTAGCAACTTGCACGTGGATCTAGAGACCATCTTAGCGAGGGAAAGCTGGCACCTTCGACACTTAAAGAGATTCAACTTGTTCACTAGCTCTGTGGCATTGGTGCTTTCTATAAATTCTCCTCAAGTATGAACCACACAGTCAAAGCTGCTGTTGTCAGAGTTTATTATTGTTATTCGATCTGGTGGAAACAGAGTATTGAAGGGCATGTGATGCGGAAGTTTTCAAAGGTAGTGGTAGCGTTTGGATTTGTCTCACCATGTTCAATAATCTTTCCACAGTAGTACGTAGTAGTACTGATGTGTGTGAGTGCAAAGGTGCAAAAAATGCAGAGCTACAAACATTCAGGTCTTTGTCGCCCTTGCAGGTATTCAGATGAGAAAACTTACATTTAAAGTTAACATCTTATTTTCAACTTCATTGATCTTGGCTTCACAGTTGGGGGTGATTGCAAGAAACACATGTATTATTTTGCATCAAATGTAGTGTGTTAATTTGTTTTTTGGTCATAACTTTGCATTCCAGCTCCAAATGACTCAAGATTTATCGGCAAGGTATTCATGCATGAATTTATGCATCTTGCTTAATTTTTTTTGCAATTTTCACAAATGTTTTAGAGTCCAAATATAGCTCTTGATTTTATGTCACATTTGCCAATTTGGAAGGTTTTAGTGCTATTTAGCACCCAAATAAACAATTTCAAGTTGAAATTTAGAGAAGATGGTCTTCTAGTTAAATTTTAGCTACAGGTGATTGCACAAAATATTTGTACTATGTTTTGTCACACATTGCATGCTAATTAGTTCTTTGCATTTTGACTCCAAATGACTCTAAATTCATAGATAAGGTAATTTGATTGTTATGCAGTTTGCCTAATTTTTCAAAGAAATTTAAAGATGTTTTATTGTTTAATAACAACCTCCAATTTTAGGTCACACTTGCCAATTTTTTATTTTCTTTTTTAACAAAGTAATACCCAAAGAAACTAATTTGGAACTGAAATTTAAAAGGGATGACCTTGTAGTATACTTTTAGTTATCCTTTGAAGGATTTCTAAAAATGATTAATTATATGTTGTGTAGAAGTCTTCAAAGTGAGCCTCTTTCTACTTGTATTTTGAAACATGTAAAAAATTATTTTGGTGTTTTTTTTTGGTAAATGACCTTCTCCATAGAAATACTACAGATGGACAATTTTCAATTTTCAATTTAATTTTTTCTTATCTTTTATTAATTAAAACATTGAAGAATCTATTTTCTTGAGATTTGGCACTTTTCTAGTTCTCCTACTTAGAGAAGTTTTTAATGAGTCTCCTTCAATGGTTACTTTCATATTAAAGGTGTATAGATTGGCCATTTTTTTTTTAAACTTTAAAGAAATTTTAAAATTTTAAAGTACTCCAAAAAAAATCATGAATACTATTACAAAACGCAACAAATTGTACAAGTGTTTTGTGCAATTATCCCTACTAGAAAAGGATATTCTGAAAATAGTCAATTGTATGTGGTGTAGAAATTTATAGAGTAAGCTTTATCTTCTTTGCATTTTGAATTATATAAAACATTATTTGGGTGGTTCTTTTTGGTAAATGACCATCTCCATAAAGTTGTTACAAATGGTCAACTTTTATTTTATTGATTTATTGATTTCCTATTTTTAACTAATTAAGACATCAAAATATCTATTTTCGTGAGATTTGACACTTTTGTAATTCTACTATTTAGACATTTTTTCGTATGCTTTTTTTCTGGAGGTTCTTTTTCATCTTAAAGGTGTATTAGCCCTATTTTTTAAATTAAAAAAAATCATTCTTTTTATTTTAAAATACTCCAAAAAATCATGAATATTATTCACAATGCAACAAATCAATAGGTGTTTCTTGCAATCACCATTAATATTCAACTTTTTCTTTCTACTTTGATTACTTTGTCATTGTCTTGTGACAAAGAAAAGAAATGTAGTATCAATGTAAGGTAGGAAGCCTAGAATGCATGCCCTTACGATTTAAGCTAATTGCATTTGGAGGAAGCAAACTCTTTGAAATCTTTTTTCAAGATATTGACTCTGCTGATCATGTTGCTCATTCATTAGGAAAAACTTCAGCCCTCCAGAAGGCTATGAGTTTGACACCCACCTGGTGCAATTATGGAAAAAAACCAAAATAAAAAATTATTTTTTAATATTTGAAAATTGGATGTTGACGTGGCACTAGTAGTGCCACGTCAGATTAATATTTTTGTAATATTTTTGTAATATTTTTTTAAGAAAATATATTTTTTTATTCATTCTGAAATTGCACCAAAGGGGTCCCGTAAATCAATTCCTTAGCGGCCTTCTGGAGGGCTAAAATTTTTCCTAATGTGTATGGCATTAATGCTTTCAATAATCTTTCTTCAAGTATGAACCATACAAGCTTTCATTATCAATGAAAGCTTAATATTATTATTTGATCTAGTGGCAACAAAGTAATGGAGCATGTGATGCAGGGATTTTCTAAAGTAGTGGTCGTGTTTGAATTTGTCTCACCATGTTCAATATTCTTAGGAGTAGGAGTAGACAAGGTGCGTGAGTGCAAAGGTGCAAAAATGCTAAGCTACAAAAGTTTAGGTCTTTGTTGCCTTTGCAGATATTCAAATGAAAAAACTTACATAATTTCAGTGAGCATCTTATTTTCAGTTTCATCAATCTTGGCTTCACAGTTGGTATTCAGCCTCTTCTTTCCAATTTGATTTTCTTTGTAGTTGTTTGGTAACAAAGAAAAGAAATGTGGCAATTAGAAGATCAATGTAAGGTAGGAAGTCTAGAAAGCATGATTTATAGAGTTGATTGCATTTTTGGGATGCAAATTCCTTGAAATCTTTTTTTAGTAAATTTTCATAGAAAGAAAAATAGAATTGGCATCTAACTAAAGTCACTTCATATTTTTTGGATGTTTGTAGAAATCATTACAAAATTTTGAAACTAAAACACAATGGTCACTAATAGCATCCACCTCCTAAAATATATACTACTTATACATTGATGGTATATTGAAGAAAACAAATATACCTCTATGTTAGAGGAGGACTTTAGAGCCTGCTAGTTTTAGGACCTCCTACCTCAATTATATTCCTTGTTATCCTTGAAGCATGAGAATACAACATTGATTTGCACATTGAGAATAATTATAGCTTACAACCCAAGTGCATATAGTAATTATATACAATCCAAGATATTTAATTGAAAAAACACATTTGGAAAGGCTTAGGCATTCATGGGTTAAAGGTTTGGAGGAACATCACTAGACTCTAAAAGTTTAGAAACTTAAAAACTACTAGGTTCTTTAACCCCTAAAGGACCAAACACCGTTTTTTGGCAACATAGCGATTTTCGGTAGCTGACTATGAATGGAGTTTTTATTTATTTTTCTTTGAAAATTTCATATAACATGAGTCCGAGGAGTAGCTTTAAGGTCCAACTATTTTTCATAATTTTTTACTATACGGCTAAAAAGTTACTGCATGATATGTAGTTTTTGTTACTTAGCGGGCAGCCCGGGCAGCTCAAAAAACTTCTTTAAAAATCACTTTTTTGAAAAATGAAAAATTGGAAGTGGTTCTAAAGAAATTTTTAGAAGTGGAAGGTGGAAAAGCTTGAATCACTCCATTTTGTTTAACCCCTACAGTCTCAAGGCATTTTTCTGTCAAAAACGACTCAAAACTGCCAATTCTGATGCGTTCATCTAAGAAAAGAGAAAAAATAATTTCTTTTAGGATCTAACCATATGATCTTGTACCAATCTTATCTCAAATCTTGTGGTAAAAATTTCATAAAGTTTGACCGTACAGATTAGAAGAATTAGCATTCAAAGTTGGAAAAAATTGATTTTTTGAACACTGACTTGCAATTTCAGATGACTTTGACCCCCATTTGTAAAAAGAATTTGCACTACAAACTCTAAATTTAATTTTTTTTATGTTGAATAATTGAGTTGAGAATCTAATAAAAAAAATTCCAAAAAAATACACATGATTTTCATTCTTCAAAAAATTGTTGAGTAGAAGTAGGTCTAAGGTTGAAAGAAAAATTAAATCTTCAATAGCTCTAAAATGGAATTAAAACACTATAATCCCAATGGTGAGATTGTTTTAGCAAGCAAACTTAGACGTGTCCAACAATTTTTTTTGAAAAATTGTAAGAATTGCATTCATAATGGAGTCCTACAAGTTATTTTTTCAGAATGATGCTCTAATTGCCTGAAAATAAGATTGTCCATAACTTTCATATAACAAATTCAAACGGAATGAATCAAATCTTTCCATATAGAAGAAAAAAAATCTATGAGAATATAATTTTTATAATTTTTTAAAGTTTTTTTTGTGTGAAAAGATTTCTGCCCGCCACACCAAAAAAAACAATGTTTTGTGCCATAACTTTTGCTCTCGAGCACCGATTGAAATAAAAATTATATTCTCATAAAGCTAATGTGTTTTTCTATCTTCACAAAAAGTTTCAGAAAATAACAATGAATATTGAAGCCGTAGTTGTCAGGGTTCCAATTCGGTGACTAAATGGCTGTCGACGCTTCTCCGAAATCCTCCAAACCTGAACGCTGGGACCCATGTGTATTTCCCGGGAACTTCCTGCTACTAGGTACACCCCGATTATTGCGCCAACTCCCGAGCTTTCTTATCGGTATCTGCACAGCCAATCCAAAACACCCGGACATACTTGGGATTCATCGAATCATTGACAGGCAAGACAGAGCATGCGCTAAACGTATCGTGGTAAATCTGGCTCTATATTGATAGGATGTCGAGTGAGGGACAACGCCCCCCTCACTGGGCTTTAAGCTGTTTCACCATAACTGTCATCAAGTAACCGCTGCTTGATCTCCTTCTTCTGGTTCTGCCACGTTTCCTGGGAAGTCACGCTAGCCTGGAACGATGCAATCGTGACATTACCCCCTCCTTCAAAAGCATGAAGTCCATGTATTCCGTGATCCCGTCCTGGTGCGTTGGGATGGAGCTTGTGGAATTCGGCCACCACAGCTGAAGCATTTCGTAAATTCCCGGCTGGTTCCCAGGAGTTTTCCTCGGGACCATATGCCTCCCAAGCGACAAGATACTGTAACTTTTTCCATCGTCCTGCCAATCGTGAATCCAAAATCCGATTTACCTCCCATTCGAGATCTCCCTCTGGAGTAACAACTGGTGGAGGTGGTCGCTGTTTGCGTCCCGTGATGGTATCAAGGCGATACCTCTCCAGCAACGATACGTGGAAAACGTCGTGGATCTTCAATGTTCTCGGTAATCTCAATCTGTAAACTAGATCAGATAGCTTAGCGGTGATGAGAAATGGTCCCAGAAATTTGGAAGCCAGCTTCTTACTTGGTTCTGTTGTTGAAATATTATCATGGCGAAGTAGCACTTTATCCCCTATCTGGAAACAAGGCTGGAGCTGCATGTTTCGGTCATAGTAGCACTTGGCCTGGTCCCCTGCTATTTTGATCATGGTTTTAAGTTCTTCGTGAATTTCCTTTAGGAGCCGGACCCTGTCCTCCGCTGCAGGAACACTTGAATCCGAAGGCATGGTAAATGACAGCGCTGGGTGATAGCCGTAAGTAGCGTAAAAAGGAGTGTAACCTGTGGTCGAATGGAGTGCGTTGTTATAAGCAAACTCTGCCACCGGAAGAAGGTCGAACCAATCATTTTGGCGTCTAGTTGTGAACATGCGTAGAAACTGCTCCAAAATCTGGTTTACGCGCTCTGTTTGACCGTCTGACTGCGGATGGAAAGCCGTTGTGGAAGATGTTTTAATGCGTAACAATTCATTGAGTCGTTTCTTGAACTTGGAGACGAATACGGGACCTCGGTCAGATATAATTTCCTCGGGAGTCCCATGATGTTTCCATACATGGTGGAGATATAACGTAGCCGTTGCCGAGGAATCAATGGTTTCATTTGTGGCAATAAAATGCCCAAGCTTGGTATTCTTGTCCACCACCACCATAATAGAGTCGAAGCCACTGCTGTTTGGTAATTTAACCACAAAATCGACTGTCACTCGCTTCCATGGTGCCCCAGCCGCCAATATGGGTTGGAACAACCCATAGCGGGCGTGATGAGTTGGTTTTGACCGTTGGCATAAGTCACAGCCGTCAACATATCAGTGCACATACTTGCGAAGGGTAGGCCAATAAAAAGTTCTTGCCACCAAATCAACTGTTTTTGCCCGCCCTTGATGCCCCGCCGCTGGGGCGTCGTGTCTGGAACGTAATATTTGTCGATGCACGTCTTCATTGTCAAGTACCACAATTGCATCCCGGAAATACAATATACCATTATTAAATTTGTAATCTTGAAATCGGCAGCAAATGTCCGCAGGTGCCCGGTCGGGGCCGTTTGTGAAAAATGCCAATATAGGATTGAGGGTAGTGTCCTCAGCCATTAATACTTTAATTCGTTCGATAATTTGAGTATCCGTCCAGACTGAGGTAATTTCTTGCATAGCCGCTAAACGTAGTAGTGGCTTTAATTCCTGTGGGGATTGTTGTATGAAATTGGGATGTCTTGACAACATATCCGCTCGACCATTTAATGCCCCCGGTCGATGATGGATGACAAAATTAAACGCTGAAAGCTGCTCGGACCATCGAGCTTGTCGGCGGTTGAGCTGTTTGGTTGATAGAAATTGTTCCAAGTTTTTATGGTCGGAAATAACCTGGATTTGATGAGATGAACCTTCTAGGTAAGCTCGCCATTCTTGGAATGCTAATACGATACTTAATAACTCTTTGTCGTAAATGTCATAGTTTTGTTCAGCAGGTTGCATTTTGGAACTTCTATAAGCGCACGGGTGTAAGTGACCGTCTTCCCCGTGTTGTGATAAAATAGCTCCTGTGGCATTGTCAGAAGCGTCGGTCTCTACAATAAACGGTTTTTCAAAGTTTGGGTGTATTAACACCGGTGCCTTTGTGAATCGAGGCCGTAATTCTATGAAAGCATTGTTCACCGAAGGAGTCCATTCAAATCGTTGATTTTTTCGGGTCAATGCTGTAAGAGGAACCGTGATCCTTGAATAGTCATCAATAAACCGACGGTAAAAATTCGCAAATCCTAGAAAGGATTGAACCTCCTTCACCGTCTTCGGTATAGGCCACTCTTGAATGGCATGAACTTTGTCTTGGCACATTTGTAATCCTCTTTGGAAGACGATCATCCCCAAAAATTCCACAGAATCTTTATGAAAGTGGCATTTGGACAATTTAACATAAAGTCCATGTTTATATAGTCGTTGGAGAACTTCTCGAACAATTGAGCGATGTTCTTGTAAATCCTTTGAAAATATAAGGATGTCATCCAAATAAATTACAACCGATATATCCAAGAGATCATAAAAAATATACTGCATAAACGCTTGAAATTGGGCAGGAGCGTTAGTCAAGCCAAATGGCATGACTAAGTACTCAAATAATCCATAACGGGTTTTAAATGTTGTTTTAAATTCATGGCCAATTGCCATACGCACTCGATGATAGGCTTGTCTTATATCTAGTTTTGTAAATATTTTTGCTCCTGCTAGTCTATCAGTTAAATCAAGAATCAGTGGAAGAGGATAGCGATTTTTAATAGTGACCTTATTTAAGTTTCTATAACCAACACACACACGAATTGTGCCGTCCTTTTTCTTGGCAAAAACAATGGGAGCCGAAACCGGAGATTTGGAGTGTCGAATCCAGCCTTTGCCTAGATTTTCTTCAAGATAGCGCCGGAGCTCTTCCAACTCTACCAGGGACATAGGGCGTAATCCCGTATTACGAGGTTCCTGTCCCTCCTTAAACTCGATTTTCATATCAGATATACCATTAGCAGGTAGTTCATTAGAAGCCTGTTCACTGAAAACCTCCCTTAAATCTTGATACTCCATGGGAATCTGATCATCAACGGATGTCTCGGGCTTATCCTCGCTAAACAATTCTGATACTTCGAGCATGTATATCTCAGCTTCCTTCGCCAATAATCGGAAAGCCGCTGACGATACCAAGGCATGCTTCGAAGCCACCACTCGAGGCTTCTCCGACTTTATGCGCTGATGTGGCCCTTGAGTGGAGGGAGTCGTGGCGGAAACTTGCCGCACAGTACCCTGCAACCCACGGACCTCTTGTTCACGACCTGTCCTCTCGTTCGTAATCCCGTTCGCAATCATTACCGAACTTCCCTACTGTTTTTCCGCTGACTTCAACGGAGCCTCAGACGAGCCCGGCCCCAGACCAGCTGCCTGCTTCGCCGCTACTTTATTGCTGGCATTAACCGCTGGCAGTAACTCCAGGTTTCCCATGGGCCCGCCTGTCCTAACTCCTGTCGTTGGCATCAACGGTTGTAAACAATGCTGATAGCAATAATCAGAATCAAAAATCACCTGGTTCCTAGCCCACCGAATGGTGGGATCATGGCAAATAAGCCATGGTGTTCCTAAAATGCACGGATAATGACCGGTGTTGGTGAGATCAGCCACTACTGTCTCATGATGATTCCCCACCACCAACTGAACTATTGCCTCGTGGGTGATAAGTCCCGAGTTAATGATTCTATTGTCAATCACCCGTACTTCATGGGGCCTTAGCTTGAGCTGTATCCTTGCTCCGCATTCTCGAGCAAAATCCGGATGCATAAAAATTCCGGTCGCTCCCGAGTCCACCAACGTGGTTGCTGTGAACGAATTGATCTGAGCATCCATTGTTAAATGCGCCCCTGGTTCCGTGGTAGCTCGCAAATAATGTGGGGATGTCACCCCGTCGACCTGCCTTACTTGCGTTGTGGAGGAAGCATTGACTATGTCCCACCTTGAGATCATGCTTGTTGCTGTTTGAGGCATACCCGGGTACCGAATGAACGGTTTCAGTCCCGGGGTTGCCCTTTTCCCGATTCACTTCCGGTCATTGTATTTTCCCCTGTAGCTGCAAGGAAAAAAGATTTCGAAGGATTAGTGGGGCATCTTGCCCGCACATGCCCCGCCAATCCACAGCCCCAGCACTTCCCTTGTTTCTAGAACTCCAATCGTTCAGATGCCGTCTTTGCCATAGCCACTGTGCTGGAAACTGCATTGATTTCCATTGGTGTTGGGCCCGAAATGCCAGAAGTAGATGGAGGCCGACCAGTAGTTTCCCGCGGATATGAAACTGAACCCGAAGGTCGGCGAGTTTGTCGACGGGTCCACAATCTGTCGTCGATCCACGAAGCCATCACCATCCACTCATGCAACCGGCTCGGTTGATTTTCAGCAATGGCTACCGAGTCCAGAATTTCCTCTTTTGACCCACACCGAAAACGTGCCACCAAACTTGGTTCATTCCAGTCTACTTGAGCGGCGTGTTCATTGAACAAGGAAATATAAGTAGCCACCGACCCGGTTTGGCGGATTCGCCCAAGGCGATCCTCCGCGGTACCCTTGCGGTCTAAATCCCCATACACACCAATCACTGCTTCTCGAAATGCTGGATAATCAACCAGTAGTGGATGCGGTCGTCCCTCGTCCAAGGCTTGCAGAACCGGCATGACCCAATTCTGGGCGGCGCCACTCATATACGACAATGCATACGCCACTTTATCCTCGTCGTAGCAATAAGCCCGTGGTCTGCCCCGAAACACAAGCCGAAGCTGAGCAAACCATTTATAAACTTCTCCACCTTTTTTTCCCATGAATTTATCGGGAGTTGCTACCTTTGATTCCCTGGTCTCATAACTCCCAGTGTCGTAATCTCCCTCTCTGGGCGGCGTCGGATCTGCCAACCCCGCGGTTGCAGACGGAGAAGCTACAATTGGTACAGTCACAGCCCTCTCCGATATTTGTTGCACGATATGGGGAATAGCCGTTTGGAAACCTGCTTGGATCTGTTGTTGGATAAAATTTATTCATTCCGACCCGATCTCACCTGGCGGTGGTTGACCAGGTGCCCCGTGAGGCCGCTCCGGATCCATCGCACAATCTCGTCACTGAACCGCTCTGATACTCTCACCAGGACTCAAAGAGCCCAGCAACTAACCACACTTTTGTAACCACTTCCATGTTCCGTTTCCTGGAAGCGTGGACACTCGAAGACTCGACATAATGTCAGGGTTCCAATTCGGTGACTAAACGGCTGTCGACGCTTCTCCGAAATCCTCCAAACCTGAACGCTGGGACCCATGTGTATTTCCCGGGAACTTCCTGCTACTAGATACACCCCGATTACTGCGCCAACTCCCGAGCTTTCTTATCGGTATTTGCACAGCCAACCCAAAACACCCGGACATACTTGGGATTCATCGAATCATTGACAGGCAAGACAGAGCATGCGCTAAAGGTATCGTGGTAAATCTGGCTCTATATTGATAGGATGTCGAGTGAGGGACAACGCCCCCCTCACTGGGCTTTAAGCTGTTTCACCATAACCGTCATCAAGTAACCGCTGCTTGATCTCCTTCTTCTGGTTCTGCCACGTTTCTTGGGAAGTCACGCTAGCCTGGAACGATGCAATCGTGACAGTAGTAGCCTGCCCAAAATCCATTTTGTCCCTTGAGGGGACAATGGGACTTTAGGGGTTTACTTAATGAGATGAGACTTCTGAAGGATTCTAAATAGTTTTTAGGTAGATTTGGAATCCAAAGATTCCATACCTACTCGCAAACTGGAATCCCTCATAAGTTTCATCTCATTAAACAAAATGGAGTAATTCAAGCTTTTCCAGTTTCCACTTCTAAACATTTCTTTAGAACCACTTCCAATTTTTCATTTTTTTAAAAAGTGATTTTTGAAGAAGTTTTTTGAACTGCCCAGGCTGCCCACTGAACAACAAAAACTACATATCATGCAATAACTTTTTAACCGTATAGTCTAAAATTATGAAAAATAGTTGGACCTTAAAGCTACTCCTCGGGCACATGTTGTATGAAATTTTCAAAGAAAAAAAAAAAAAACTCCATTTGTAGTGAGCTACCCAAAATTGCTATGTTGCCAAAAAACAATATTTGGTCCTTTAGGGGTTAATTCCCATCTTGGATTTGGGTAAGAACTATAAAAGTATGTGCAAGGTCTTAATGCAAGTTGTCCAACTTGTAGAAAAAAAACAATCTTTTTTTGTATTCTAGAGCTTTTTTTGTGACCCTATTTGGATATTATTTTGAAATGTCTGTACAAATGTCGAAAACATGCTGAGTTTAAAGTATCATAAGGTAGGAGCACCCAATGGTGTTAGTGTACCTAAGGTATAAGGCATTGATTTTAGAACATAAATGAAGGTAGATTGTAGATTGCTTATCATTTAGGTCAAAAAGAATAAGCTATCTATGGTCTACCTACATTTAATTACTGAAATGACTATCACGTATAGAAATTGACGCCATTAGGTACACTGATGCCATTAGGTGCTCTTACCTTAGATGGCAGGACAATGTTGATGACTACTGACACCGATAGTTTGCGGTTGGAAAGTTAAACATTGAGTGCATTTGATAGCGTGTATAGAAGTCATGTTCCAAACCCTGTTGGTGTGCTTCATTGTTCTTGCTTCTATGACCATCTTTCACCTGAGGCAAATAATTTTTAATTTTTTCACCCTCTTTCAGATTGCATTTGAGCTTGTGCAATGGCATCACACCCATTGGCAAAAGAAATGGAGTCCTTTTTCCATGTAACCTGTTTCGATGGTGTTTTGCTTGTGACATTTGACCTAGACACATAAAACCTCGCATAAGGCACTCAAAGAGCAACGACGGCAAGTAAAATTAATTTGTCTCCTTGTGGAAGGAATGAAGGGCAATTGGACGGGATCTAGTGTCACTATTACAAAACAAAAGCTACACTCATACAAGACCAGGTCATTGTTCCCACACTCCAGAAGCAGACATTTGTATTTTTCCATTGCCTTATCCCAATTAGTATCCAATACATTTTGTATTTTGCAAAGGCTTTGATGTATAAACATTTTTGGATAATCGTAGTCAAGTAGTAACTCTGAAGGAAATTGATATAGATGAACTTTAGTTACTTCAACATGTGCAATAAAAATTGAAGATGAATTTGGAGAAATGAAACCTCCTTTGCGACCCACAAACATAGTTTATCCATTAAAATTGGTCATTTGTCCAAGTTCACGGCAAACAACAAGTTAGAAAACATGGTTTCCGTTGACCAAAAAACCTTTGCAATTGTAGGCAAAAACTCACTTGACAGACCCTAACTATCTTTACAAAAAAATCACACCGTTTGAGCCTCCTTGGCACCATCAAATACCTCATTGTATACCCAAATCCAACTTTTGCATTAGAAAAGGAAATATTTCCAACATTACTTAGGATTAAGTCCCTAAGAGTACTGAATTTGGTGATGATATCAAGATTGTATTGCTAAACTCCAACTGGTTAGTGTTGAGCATGATGGAATATTGCCCCAGCTTTGAAATAGTCTATGAGGGAAGGAACAGGTAGAAAAAGAAATAATTGTGCTCACTAACCAAAATGCTTGGTTTCTCACTTTCATAAAGGTCAAATACATTGTAAGGTCTAGACAAGGATGCAAAATGCATGTCATTTTTGCCACAAGAAATTGTACTAATTTCATAGGGGAGTTTAGTGGGAAAATAAACAACTTGCTATAACATTTTAATATTAAGTAAAAATAAATAAATATAGCAAGTTCTGAAATAATGCATTAGAAAGACACGTGGTCAAAAGGTATCGTATATACAAGGGAATGTTTTCATTTTCAGTCAATTCGGACATTTTTTCTGTCAACTCAGATATATTTTGTTAATTCAAATACTATTTGTCAATTTGAACGTGTCAATTTGGACGTTGTTTTCTTGTAGTGGATGTAGATAAAAGATTTAAAAATGGCTTAGAAATTATATTTTGGCTAATTTCATAGGGGACTTTTGGGGGGAAATTAGCCAACAAGCTACAACATTTGAAGCTTATCTAAAAATTAGCAAATTTGGGGATAGTACATTAGAAAGACATGTAGACAAAAGATACCATAAATAAAAGATCAAAAAATGGCTTAGAAATTATGTTTCAGACTAATTTTATAGGGACCTTTGGGGAGAATTAACCAACTTGCTACAACATTTGAAAATTAGCAAAAATTTAGCAAATATAGCAAGTTTGGGGGTAATACATTAGAAAGACACGTGGACAAAAGATACCGTAGACAAAAGATAAAATAAAGTAAAAAATTTATGCCCATTCATTTTGCTGCCTCACTCTGCACCTCCACCCTCGCGTTAGGGTTTCATGTTTTCTCGCTCCTTACCAGTGGAGGACCGTGGTCATGACTCCATGGATGTCTCTGTAGCTCCTCTCGTTATTCCTTTGGAAGCGTTCCGAATCTTTCCTCAGTTCATTGAAAGGCTTTTTTTTCAGTGAGCGGCGAAGACGACGGTGTTTTGAATTGCGTTCATAAAGATTGCGGAGCAATCTAACTTAGCCTCTGCTCTTTTTTATTTAAAGCGGTTTTGCGGACAGGCGCATTGCGCTTTGGAGCTTGAAGACGCCGTGTTTTTGTTCGAAGAATTTGGAGTTTGTGTTGTTTTTGGCCAGTTGCGATGGCAGAGGTGATGGCGGACGTGCCCTCAGAGCCCGCGGTGAAGGAAGAGAGTCGCCGTGACCGATCGAGGGACCGCGGCTCGGAGGACCGAAGGCGCGACCGGGATCGACGAGACGATAGAGAGGACAGGGGAAGGCGGGACGGTGACCGTCGCGACAGGGACCGGGACTACAAGCGCAGGAAGAGTGGCACTCCACCCACGGGCGGGTCTTATCGAGACCGGCGGCATAGCCCTCGGAGGTCCTCGCCTCCCTACAAACGTCGGAGGGATGACGATTTTGATGGACGGAGAGGAAGTCCTGGAGACGATCGGAGGTATTTTCTCAGTGACCTTGCTTATTGCTGAAGCGAGTTCTTTGTGTTCGCTCTTGCTCCATTTTGCATGTCCAATATCTCTCATTCCTTCTTTACTGCGGACTCACAAGCACTGAGCGACGTCCGATACTGGGTACACTTCACCACGGAACTCACATCATCATTCTTACATACTTCTCTCGAGCTAGAGTTATCTACTAGTAGAGCTTCGTAATGCATATCTGATACATACCAGCACTGATATCTAAGTGGCGCAATGGTCATCGTTGAAATTTAGGGTTCGGTTCAATTTGTGCGATTGTTCAGGTGTTACGCACCATCATTCTTAGATACTTCTCTCAATCTTTCTCCTGGTGGAGTTTCGGAATGGATGTATAATACACCAGCACCGATATCTCTGAGGCATAGTGTTCATCGTTATACCATCAAAACAGCTCTTAGGGTTTGGTGCGGACTCTGCCTTTGGCATTTTGCTGGGGTCGCATCTTTGAATTGATAATCGGGATGCACCTGTAGGCTGTCTCGGGCGAATGCGTCTATTAACAGAGAGCTGTGTCTGGTCACGATGTCTTTGTGAGCTCTTCTGTGTAAGCACAAGTTGTGCTTGCAGTTTGGTGAACCTACTCTTGATTGAACAGGCTAGGGAGTAACTGACACCTCGATGTTGATACAGGGATTTTTGATGATTGTGAAAGGACCTTCTCATCTCTGTCGATCTTCTAGCATCTGTTGAGAGTTAGTGAGGATGCCCAGCTTCTTCTTACATATCTTTAGTTGTAGTTAGAGCAGAGCTGCTCTTTCTGCCTCTGAGTTCATTGCCAGAGAGAAGAGAGTTAGTGATTTAGCCCTTCTCAATCATCTTGCCGAGTTGTTCAGATTCTGCCAGTTGCTAAAAAAGATTAGGAGAGACAGAGAACAGCATTCAGTGACAATCAGGAGGAACCTGACGTGCCAGGCTTGCCGATGAAGGTGCTGCTGCTTTGCAGCTTAATGAGGAGCAGTGCCTTATAAGTGTTGTTAAGTCTTTCCATGTTTATGTGCGAGCTGGTCAAGGCTGTCATTGGGCTCTACCCTACCTCTGTAAGTTGATGCTAGTTGCATACTTGGGATATCCATCAGGTGATTTGAGTCTCCCAGTCTCTAACGATTCAGTTACATGGTGTAAGGGTTTGTAACAGTCGTGTCTTTAGCCCGGATTTATGCGGGAAACAAAGTTTTCTACTTCTTGCTGATGTCGGACTGCTACTTGTTGCAGGTATGGAGGATTTGAAGGAGTCGGCGCATTCGGACGAGGTTAGTTTTCAAAGAAAATACATACGCTAGTCCTGAATGTGCAGGAATCTTCACAAAATGAACAATATATAATGCAGAGACTGAGGAACTTGTTTTAAACATTCACTAGAAAGTCTCTAAAGCCCCTGTGTTCACGTTTGTACGTTTTTTGTAGACTATCAGTTGCCATGTGCAGTAAAAACTTGTACAGGTGGGAACTTCATGGGGGGTAATCGTATTTCATGATATGTGTATTGGTTTGGAATACTTGTTTTTTGGAGGAAAATAGTGCGGGAATAACGCTATTGTCTCTATTTCATGCGAGGTTATCGGGGGGCTTCAAAATCTTTTCTATATTGATCCCAACAGTTTCTGTAAATTGCTTTGATCAGGCCGTGGAGGTTTTAGGGATGGGCCATATCCGAGTATGTACGGCGGCGGGCCTCCGCCACGAAGGTTTGTTTTCTTTTACTGTATACCCATGCACTTCAGTTATTGAGCTAAAGTGGTCTTATAATCTTTGTTTTTGAGAGGGGCCTGTTGAATTATTATGTTAGCAATGATATAACTCAAGGCAATGTGCAGGGATGGCTTGATGTCATACAAGCAGTTCATCGTGGAGCTCGAGGACGATGTTTTACCAGGAGAAGCTGAGCGTAGGTAAAATAGTCATTTTTCGTATTTTTTCGTATTCTATTTTCGAAATTAATTATTAGAGAAAGTTTTCGCAGTGGAGCCTCTCTATTGCAAATCGGTTGAGTGCTTGCACGATGGTTGCTCTGATCAGTTTATGGGCACATAATGGCTGTGAGCGTGGTCATTACCAGAGTCCTCTCAAAATGTGCCAAGATTTTGAAAACGGACCAGAGCGTACTGGTTTTGATATTATTTTTGCGTTCTCGAGCAGCTAGTTGTCCTTGGGTTTAACTTGCAAAATATTAGCATTGTTAGTATAATATTTCTGAAGCTGAGATACTTTACAGATATGAAGAGTACAAGTCAGAATTCATCTCTACTCAAAAGAGGGCCTTCTTTGAGCAGCACAAGGACGATGAATGGTAAGATACTTGGAACGCAAGATTCTGGCTTTGCTTGCTGCTACTTGCATCTTGTATATTCTAGTTTTTTAAAGAGAAATATGTCCCGCTTTTACTAAGTGTCGGTGTTATAAATTGTTTTGTAATCTCCTATTTGGATTGGTATCATTTTTCTACAGGCTGCGTGAGAAGTATGACCCAGCAAAACTGGAAATCTTCCTAGTAAGGTAAAATTTTGCTTGTTATGGCTATCCTCCCTTGGAAACATCGATGGTGACTTTGGACCTTGAAAATTTGATGCCTTTCTGACTTGCACATTTAATATGCATTCCGTGTAAACTGAAATGAGCGTTGCGGTATGTTGCAGGAGAAATGAAAATGCCAAGATTCTGTCTAGGGAGTTACTAGCGGAGCTTCAAGCCGGTTCTCTGGATCTGTAAGTTCTGATCCGAACATATGGAACATCTCAGGTCTTAGGATACCGTGAGTAATTCACAAAGCTTTTTTACGAAATGATCCTCTTTCTATGTTTATTGACAACTGTGTGTGGTTGGCTTCCTTTTCAGGGGTCCAAGTGTAAGGTCTTCAGGAAAAGAGGACTCAGGAGATGATGCAGACGGAAGTAGTAAGAGAAGAAAGCCTCCTCAGGAACATGTGAAAGCTCAGGAAATCAATGCAGCTCCAAAAGCACATCTTGGATGTTCAGATCCCAAGAGAGTCCTTCTGGATATTGAACAAGCCCGAGCTCTCTTGAAGAAGCTGGACGCTGAAAAAGGGATCGAAGGAAATATTTTATCACCAGACCAGAGCTCAGAGAGTGATAGGACTGTTGGTGGTGGCTCGGTTGGACCTATTGTCATAGTCAGGTCTGGTACTCAGGTGAAAGGACTTGAAGGTACTGAACTTCTTGATGTTGTGCTCACTTATCTATGGCGAGTGCACTCGATGGATTACTATGGGCTGACAGAGTACAAAGAGCAACCGAAACGACTCCGGCATATTAGGGCTCAAGAGGCAAAAAGCAACGGAGATTCAAAAAGCAATGTAGAAGAGGCGGGCTTTGCGGATTGGGAGAAGAAATTGGATGCAACTTGGCAGGCACGGCTACAAAGTGGTGATATTATCATTTCTATGCTTGGGAGGGAGAAGCTGGATACAACAGCTAACGAAGCATTGGATCCGTTCGTGCGTAAGATAAGAGATGAGAAGTATGGGTGGAAATACGGTTGTGGTGCCAAGGGGTGTACAAAATTATTCCATGGCCCAGAATTTGTACACAAGCATCTAAAGCTGAAGCATTCTGATCTAGTTGCTGATGTTGTTGCTAAGGCTCGAGAGGAGCTCTACTTCCAGAACTATATGAGGTGAGCTCTAGAACTTTTTTATGGGGGAGGGTGCTGTTATCAACTGGGTGTGCCATCTCACGTCGATTTCGATTAATGAATCGAGAACATTGTATCACAAGTCTCTGTACTTGTCTGCATGACTTCGTTGACATGTGTTCAATCTTGGATTGTAGTGATCCTGATGCCCCTGGAGCGACTCAGGTGGCTCCTTCACAGCCTGGACAGGTAGGCTTGCCTTCTGACACCTAGAACTCTCTATGTGCATATATGAACCCCTGGAATGTGAGGGGGATAATCAAACCTGACTGAGACTCGAAGAGTTGTCATGACGGTGTGCTACATTCCGGGTTTCCCCCACTGTTGGTCTCAATGTAAGCAGTTGCTACACTTTGTCTGAACAGAAGCAGTGACTCCACCGTTTTGTCGGATTCTTTTTGGTGACTTCATTGACTTGTGAACTAGCAGAGAGATGGTGACAGAGGCCGAAGAGGAGGTCACCGACCTGGGTTCTCGGGACCCAATGGCGGGCCTGGAAACCGAGCAGGATCTGATTGGCCGCCTTCAGACCACCCTCCGCGGGATAGCAGATTTGGTCCTCGAAATGGTGAAAGGTTTGAACAAGGATCGGGGAACAGGGAGGAAGAACAGCGTTTTGAAAGGGGTGGTCGAGATGAAAAAGCTCGCTTTGATCGTGGGGGCCCAGAACATACCCCGCCACCTCGTGACTATGCTCTAGGGGCTGGTGGACCTCCTTTCGAGGGAGGTGGACCGGCTCAAGGAGGTCCTTTCGAGGGTGGACCGATGGAGCCTCCCATGTTTGATCATTTCAATGGTCCTCCTTTGAGAGGATTACCTGGCGGTCTATTTGTACCAGATATGCCTGGTCCGCCTCAAGTTCTCATGCCTGTCCCTGGTGCTGGGTAAGCAGTTAATGACCCTTCTAGTGGTTGTATCTAATTATGTTAAATCTTATGGGTTAATAGTTTTGATGATAGAAATTGCATATGACACTCCTTAGTATGAGTTCAACTCGTTAAGAAGCCTCTTTTTGTTTATCGGTAGTTTTGAAAATGGCTCCATGAATGTTTGCGATGAGGTTAGAATTCCCTTCTTTGACCCTGGTTTTAAGCTTAGGAGTTTGCCCACGTGAATCAGGATATGAGTTTAGAACTTACGTCAAGAGAGAGCTGCATTTATGATTTCTGTGCACAGTTGCTTACTGTATACCCTGGTCTTTTGTTTCTCTGTGAAGCCCTTTGGGACCGTTTGTACCTGCTCCCCCTGAAATGGCAATGAGGTTTTTGAGGGAAGGTCCTGGACCGTTTCGCCCTGGTGGTTTTGATGGTGGCTATCAAGAGGAAGGTAACGGGGGACCTAGAGGCGGTAAGAGGGGAGCTCCAGGTCCTATGATGGGAGGTGGTCTTTTGGATGTGCCTCCTATGATGATGCCTCCACATGGCATGCGCCGCGACCCTCGGGGTGTGCGCAGGTTGGTTTTTTAAACTACCTCCCCTTAAAGACCCTCAAGTGCTCAGACCTTTGTAAACGTATGAATGCTTGGTCCTTCAAGGGTCAATGAGATTTCAATTTCGAGTACTAGTTATGAATCCCTTGTACAAGGTGTTGAGACACCATTGTTCTTTGTATTATTTCATCGTTGCACTTTATGTTCGACAGATGGACACTGTTTGTCAACTGGATACTAACTGAGCTCGTGTTGTTGATATACAGCTATCATGATCTGGATGCTCCTGAAGATGAAGTGAGCGTGATCGATTACAGAAGTTTGTAGATAATCACTGTGCTTAGACATAGAGACCTTGGCGCTTGATTTTGCTCACCCAGCGACTCCAATCACAGATTTTGCTTCCAAGCTTTGTATCATTCTAGAAGTGTTGATTTGGATTGGGAGTTTCTTAGTTGAAGATTAGTATCCTTATTTACAGCAGATATTTTGAGGGGTTACTCCATGTTGTTCAAGCAAATGCAACACAACTTTTTTGGGCACTTTTGACTAATGTTTACCATTGTGAAAAACGACAAGTCACTGATCTTGAAAAGATTCGAATTCAGTTTTTCCGTGAAAGATTAATCTTTGACGAATTGGCTAAGTGGAATACTGCCGCATTTTCGTCTGCTCCATTTATTCAATTTAACCGTTAACTGCCAAGTGCCACTGGCAATTTAGGTGTAGTCTCTTTGTGTACCCAACCGTGTGCACTTGGGGAACAAGCAAGGGCACCTGCCTGGATACTCCTCAACAGTTTGGATTTTTACTGATCACACATGTGGCGATGAACTTTAGGATGAAGACTCCTATTTATGCTGTTTATAACTATTAACAGAAATTGGGGCCATGAAATGACAGTTATTTTTTTTTCGTTGGTGGAAGAGCAACACACACTAGAATGCAAGTCATACATATCAATCCAATTTTCAGCATCCACAATATTACTGTTTAGAAATCCATAAACTTCATCCAATTATTGGTAAATCTCATATTTCTAAAAGACGCTTTTGATGATTTCATCCAGTTCTTTCTCTTCTTTTTCAACGTAAAGGGAACTAGCTCACAAATTAAGTAAGATTTTGATGATAATTTGTCTGGGAAAAATTCATTGGACTTCCTCCCTTGGATTTTATTCCTTCCGGTTCCTATATTCACATTCTCCATGTCGTTCCTGCTATCTCAAACTCTTTGTAGTAGACTTTGGAGGCTTTACGTGCTTATAATTTTTATAATTTTTGGAATTAGGAGGCATACCTTTAGAAGTGCATTTGAAAGACGATCCAATGTTATAGTATATTTGAAGAAAGATTGCTCTTATAATCTACATTCAATGTTTTTGTAAACCCTAGTAGAAGACTTTGGAGTCTTCTTGGAATCTCAATTTTAGGAATAAGGAGGATTATTTATATCATTAGAAGAACATCTTAAAGACCTTTTCAACAATACATTTTATGATGAATTTGAATCAAAAGAGCTCCCTCAATCTGAATTCAAAGTATCTAGGACTAATTAATGCTGTATCCATGCAGCTAGTAGAGGGGGCAATCTCTTGACGAAGTCATCAAGCCATGTGTATGTCATGAATACATGTAACCATTTCAAAGCCTTACAATTCAACAATGTAACAAAAAGATGCGCATAATCTTGTGCTTGGCCCCACGTTCATGAAACACATATGTAGCTGTCAATCTAGAAGGAAAAAATTTGACCCTTCTATCAAAAAAAACAATTTTTAATTAATCGACAGTAGTAAATCTTTGTTCTTTACTACTATCGACTTACTATTTTTTTCCTATATGTTGTACAATTCCAAATGATGTGAAAATTTTCAAGCATATAGTCAACTTGACTAGGAAAAAGAGTCCAAAGAAGTAGCACCATTTTGGACATTTTTTCATAGAAAAGTGAGCTTGTGAATTGCGACTGCCCTGTTTTTTTGCAGGGCCAAAAACATGATTTCATTGAATTTGAATGTTTATATTTGGAATCCATGCAGTGGAAATTTCTGAAAATTTTGCCACATCTTTCCAAGTCAGCATAGTTTAGGATCCTAGGGTCACATGTGTCAAAAAAAGTTTTTTCAAAATTTTTGGTACTTGTACTAAAAATAGCAATTTTTGAACATTTTTTGGAGAAAACGTAGTCATGGAACTTAAGGGGTTAAATCAAATGGAATTAGCAAAAATGCCAACCTCCAAACCTTGAGAATTCCTATATTATGGTAACTACACCTAATTGTGATCCCTTCTTGAAATTGATCCCCACAAATTCTTGCCTAAATTGTATTGTCTCTATAGTCATGAGAACTTAGGGTTGTTTATGCATATCTCTATTTGTAGTTCATTCATACTTGTAGTTCATTCATTTGGTGTCTAAGAAAATACATACAAGGAGAATTTAGAATCCTCGGTCAACTTCTAAAAAGATTCAACTAAATAAATAAATAAACTTTTTTATAGGAAAGGAAAATGTTCAATTGTTTATTCAAAGGCAACTAAAAAAGCACAACATCTAATTGTAACCTATTTGCAAAGCTATCTCATCTAGATTTTTGCTTGAGATGCATTGCCTCCATATAGAAGAGCCATTAAGGTTGATTTTAACTTCACCTATTTTCATTATTTTGAAAAATCATAGTTATTCATACAAAGTTCAAAAAATACATTCTAAGGGAATCTAGGAATCTGTTCTACTACTAACAAAACCCCAAAAAACTTATTATGATACAAAATAGTAGGAACCATGCTCATAAACTTATTTGAATGCAATTCAATGTAAAGAAAGAGCACCCAATATTACTATATTCTATTTGCCACCACCTTTGACAAGGCTTGGATAGAACAAAAATAGGTTGGAAAATTGCTACCATATCTCCAAAGTTTCCCTCAAGTTTTCAAGAGCAATCAATAGGAGTTAAAGCATTCCGTGCTTTAAAGGTGTCCCATAAAGGACCAAATGACTGTTCAATATACACAAAAGATCTGAAGTAGTTACGTATGAAGTCAATTTTGGTTGGATGCTATGTTGCCTTGAACTTTTAGGCAACCTAGGTAGCTTTGGGCAGCCTACGCAAAACTCCTTTTCTACTTCTAAAATTTAGTACATAGGTAATTTACATGATACAAGATGCAAATGTAAAAAAAATCCTATATGTAGTATAAAAATCTTAGTCTAGGAGGTGATAAGGTTTGTTGACCTTGTCAAGTAAAGTTGAAAAAATAAATTTTTCTTCTAACTTCAAAAATATTAAAATCTTTTGATCTAATGGAGGCAACCCATTTTGCAGATTAGGCTGTTCTCTTTCTGTGAAGGAGGAGATGAACAATGATAATGATGGCATAGTTTTTGAGGCAGTTATAGCGCATTATGATTGGCTACAACACTTTCAATATTGCAACCAATCCTATTCAATTTTGCAACAAGTTTTTGGTTGGAAATAGCAAGACCTATACCACCAATATGGAATGGTTACAATCCCAACTGATTAATTCATAATAGTTTTTTTGGGAGACCAAAAAATCGGAAAATTTTGGAAATTGTCCAAACTCTCATTTCTCTACACAGGAAAAATTCCGCCCCAAAGAAATTGCCCTCCAAGTACTTGAAATTCCTTAAGTGGTTTGAAATAAATTGCCTCCCCTATGCAGTCAAAGTTTTGAATTTTTTTTCCACACATTCCTATGGTAGTCTAATACAAATTTGTATAGTTGAATTTTGAAAAAAACTTCTCTTTTCATTTTTTTCTCATTGCTCTAAAAAATGGTTGTTTTTCACAGATTCTATCCAAAATGTGCCTCAGTCTTTTAGAGTTAAAAGGAGGGTCTAATGACATATGTGAGTACCCTATACTTTCACCTTCAATAATTCAAAGAATATTAACCAAACATTTGAAAAATTATAAAATAAATTTGGTTGGGTTCCTCTTGAAGTCTCTAATAATCTAATCAGAAAAAAATTCTCTCATTAACATTCAAAGATGAAAGCACTATAACATTCAATAGCCTTCATGCCCATTGCCTTTCCTCCAAATAGAATAACAAAAAATATTTCCAATGAAAAGATGTAAAATATTCTACATCCCATCAGTAGCTATGACTAACAACAAGACCCATACAAGAAATTTTGCAATATAATAATAAGAACCACGTTGAATTGCTTATCTGTACAATTTTAGGTGTGGTTTAATTACCTTGATGCTAGATGAACTTCGTGGAGATGACTCAAGGTAGCTTCTCTAAAGGCTTAGTAAGGTAGTCTAAAAGCATCTAGTCTCTTCAAACTGATGATCTGATCCTATAAATAAATATAGAATGGACATAAAAAGGTCCTTAAATGGATTTCATTAATCGGTGATTGAATCGAGGAAAATCTATTAATTAATAAAGGAGCCAATAATTTGTCTTGATTTCCTCCCAACTCTTTACAACTTGTTGGTGGGCGGATTTTGATAGACCTATAATCATAAATAGGTGCCTATGTCCTAAATCTTGAGAAAATCATAACTATTTCAAAAATGCTTCAAAAAATACGAAACGACTTGTGTTAAGTTCTAAATCTATTTTTCTTTCTCTGAAAAATGAGCTAAAAATATTTCAAACCTATGAAAAAGGAATAATGGTCGCTTTTAGAGCAGATTACTTTACCTACAGACTGTTATGACGAGAATTTTGGATGCTCCTACCTACCAACCGGTGGCTTCGCAGAATCGCGAAAACAACCCCCCGCGGCGTACGCGTCGCGCGCGGCTCCACGCTTCGCCACTCTTCCACGAAAACCCCGGAGCCACGGCGACGTCTCTCTCACCCCACTACGTTATACCGACTCACACTCCTCCAACCTCACAACATTGGTTGGAAGCCTTTCTGTACTGCAATCGAGTGCCGCTCCTTTCTCATTGCTGGGTTTTCTGTTTCGGCTTCGAATTGCACCACCCCATTGCGGGTATGGCACATACCCTAATTTAGACGGTACCCTCACGAGGAAGTGTACGGAATTCTTGGTCAGGAGTTGGGTGCGTGTTGTGCAAGGACTTCGCGAGCTCATTTCTTGTTTTCGAGAGATTTATGACTGGATGTACGTTTGGGTTGGTGTGTAGGCGAAAGGGGTCGACATGACGGGCGGAACGTGGCGGATGCTGGCAGTGCTGGGAGTGCTGGCTGGGGTTTCGCTGTTGTTTGTTAGCCCTGTGGATGCGCAAGGTGAGATTCTAGTTTGTGGTTTCTTGGGGGTTTGAATTTTTTTTCGTTAGAAGGAAGGAAGGAAGCGCATGGGTTATGGTATTTTGTCTACTGTGGGAGCGCGTCCAGGGTTTGAAATAGGTTGCCTGTTCGTAATGGGTTAGTTGTCACCCGTAGATTAGATGACAAGTTTGTTCGTTTGTATTAGGGTTTGAGAGGTATGACTCGCATCACGCTCATTTTTTGTCTGCCTTGCGTACTTCTGAGTCGATGGTCGGCTAGTTTGTACTAGAGGAACCAGAGAAGGAAACCTAGGGTTTCTTTGTCCAGGTTTGATTCTCTGAAGACCCCTGCAGATTAAGAAACCGGGGTCACTGGCTTCTGGGTGCTCTTACAATGCCTTCATGAAGCAGAAAGCAGATGTAGGGTTTGTCACAAGGCTTGAACGGTTGCGTGCAGCAGTTCTACTTAAGGTCTAATATTTTTTCTTACTAAATAGGGTCGTCTAGATAGGGTTTGATCTGAATAACATTAGATTTTGTAATTGCTTTAGGATCCTTTGTACATTAGATGGGATATTGTTGCCTTAGATACCCTATAAAGTGCCGGGTACGAGTCCTGTGTGAACCATTTCTCTTTGATCCTACTGATCTAAACTTGCATCTGATTTGATTGATGTGCTTAGCATGCTCACCTCCATGCGGCTCCCATGCGACTTGCTACCTCAACTACGAGCGTGTTTCTTTCTGCGCTTGTGATGGGTACTACACCGGCAATGGCTACCACTGTACGTTAAATCCTCCTTTACCTCAATTGTGTTCTTTCTGAGTCATCTTTTTGGAATCTTAACTTAAATTAGTTCAATCTTTCTCATGTGGATGCCTCACTAAGGTTAGTTCACCCGAGTTTTCATTCTTGTCAAGGGACAATACACTGGCTAGGAGATAGGAGCCCGTTTTAGGCTTGTCCTTTCTTCATCCTTGAAAAATTTCTTTACTAATTTATATTTCAAGGCAAGAACATTAGTTTACAGGACAAATCCTAAATGACTGGGCTATCTCCTAGCCACTTTGTGTTTGACCTTATGTCAACGAGGTTGACAGCGGGTTTGAACTGAGATTGGTGGGGCACCCCTATCATTCTACGTAAGGTTGTCGAAGCAGTTCATTACGTAGAGACATATATGAAGTTGAGGTAATCTGAAGAACACCAGATGCCTAATAATGCAACTTCGGTGCTGTCTTTGTGTGCAGGCAAGTATTCAACGTGGCGTGTGGTCTTATACATCTTAAGTTCAGTAATCTTATTCATTTTGATTTTCTTCTTGTGTCTGTCCTGCTTGGGATACTTCAGACGTCGTGTGGATCAGCCTGTGGGCTACCCCATGCAACCCATGGGTAACTCTCCTTATGGTTATCCTCCTCCCGCTGGAACACAAACAACCGCCAACCCGGCCATGTATTCGTATCCTCCACAAACCGGGTATCCTCCTCCACAAACTGGCTATCCACCACAAACTGGATATCCAGTGAATGCGTATCCTCCCCAGGTGGCGAATCAGGGCAGCTCAAAAGTTCCTGGGCCATCAGGAAGTGTATAAGATCGGCACCTGCTTTGTGAGGTTTCCTTCTGTCAGATCTTTGCAGCTAGCGGTCCTGGAGCTCCGAGGGCTTTGAAGTTGTACAATAATTGAGGTTGCTCTGTGCTTGCCGTATTGCCTTTTTGTAGAAGCCTGAAGCATGTCGTTAAATTTGCCAGGGTTTGCTCACACGATGAATAGGTCGAATTGTATAGATGCTTTTTACTTCAGCTCAGGTAGAGCAATGCCTCTGTACTCTAAGACTATTCTCATGTGGAGTTGGGGGCTGTTTCTTTGTTGAATATAATGATTTTGCCATTATCCTTTTGTCGTCTCTGTAAATATATGTTGTTTTGGAGGTGACCTGGTAAAGACTTTTTTCCTGTTAGCTGCCGAGAACGCACTCTTTGTTCCTGCCAGTCTTTCAGTTGTGTCGGAGTTTTGTTTTATGTGGGTGGAGACGACGGTCGTGTGCTACCCATGTTCTTGCTTTCTCTTCATTTATTGTCGTAGCAGCTCCAGCAATCTCACTGCATATTCATTCTTTGTCTTTTTGCACTTGCAATTGTTCATGATTGAATGCGATTGTAGCTTCCTTTGAACGTGTGCCATTGGACATGTTCAGAGTAGTTTCAACACCGAAGTGACAGTGTAGATTCTTATTTTGTGGACGCGTTGAGATTTTGGCACCACAAGTTTGGGTTTGAGTACCACAAATTTGAAATTTAAAAAGGATGTGTTTCAACTCTTGTGTCTTGAAATGGATTAGTTTTGGACTTCAGACTATTTGACATGTCATTTTTTCATTTTCAAACTATTCAAAAAGATCCTAATTATAGTGTTTTAGATTTCAAAATGAACTAAAGACCCTTCCAATAAATCTGACATTGACCTTGAGGTCAAGAATTACAAGAATTACAATAAATTTGACATTGGCCCTAAGGTCAAGAATTGGCCTCCAATTTTTGGTGCACCTAATTTAGTGCCATATTAGACTATGTCTTTGGTGCACCAAATTGGCTTGGCTTCTAGGTGTGAAGGGATTGAGACCAATTTTAACCTTTTGTCCAATCACAAGCAAAGATTTTGGGCCTTTGGCAAAGCAAATTGGCTCAGCTTGTACTTGTGAAGCGGCCTTTAATTTTACAATCTCATTGCAGGCTATATTATCATTGAAGATATATCCACTTAATTTTAAGACTAATTTCTTTTTTGTATTTTCACTATTACTAAGTGAGTTTGATAATTAATGAATATCACACTAATTTTGTATGGCAAGGATATTTTTCAAAATTTAACTTTTAAAGGCCTGCTTTTTCTAACTAACTTATAAAATTTGTTGCTCTACGCAATCCCAATTTACATACCAAATTCCTAATTCAAAAAATGTTTACTTAGAAAATCCATTGTGTATTCTATTGTTTTACATAGTAATTAATTAAAAAATATTGTTGATTAGTTTTAAAATTCTAATTGCCAAAACTTGTTCTTCTACATTTTTCTACATATTCTTCTACATTTTTCTACATGTTCTTCTACATTTTTTGTTTAGAAAAACATCAAGTTACCAATATATATCTCTATAGATATAGATATAGATATAGATATAGATATAGATATAGATAGTTCAATACCAAGAAAAAAAATATATCTATAGATAACGTAAATTTTATGTGTACAAAAATAGCTTTGGATTTAGATAGAGTGCTATTATTGTTGTTGATCAAAAAAACTATAATGGCCTCAGCTCTTCATAAAAATGTGATGATAGAATAATCAAATAAGTGCAAGGGAGGTGAGGTAGCAACGCCTAAAAGACACATGTTTTGTTCTCTAACATCTAAAAAATATGCTTAAGTGAACACTTCCAAGACTCAAAACCACTATGAAGTACAATTTTTGAAAAGCAACCAATGAAGTGAGTAGTTTTTTGAAGTAACCAATGAAAGTTGAGACATTTTATGCTTCAAGGGTGTCCATTCAAAGTGAGGCTAATATTAAGCCTGTTCAACTTTGAAATTCTATAAAATATTACTATAGTGTCAAAAAAATTACAAAGCCACCAAGATTGCATTTCTCTTGAGTTTGCTAATATTATTCTCATCAATTTTTTTTGTCATTTAGCTTTGAAGGAGTGCAACTAGAAAAAGTTTCTCTATAGGATATTATTACCTTATGCAACACAATGAAGTGAGGCAATTTGCAACCATGAATGTTGTAAACTGTTTTAACTTTTGGAGCTTATTTGTGGAGATAATAACAACATGAATAAGAACTATTGAGGTTGCTAATAAGAACTTCATTAACCTTGTAAGGACAAGCCCATGACCACTGATTTCAAGGCTCCTAGCCATCGCTTTGTTTGCTGCCATTTTGCAACTAGATATGAATGAAAAAATCACTATTTATTCTTTAGGGATAAAATAATAAAATTTTCAATATTTTTGGGAAAAATTTGGAACTGCTATGAAATTTTTGAAGAAAAAAATCAAGAAAATTCATATAAAAAATGTAGAACATATCCAAAAATATCTGAAATTTGACCATAGACATATAACATAGTGTAGAACATCATAATATAAGCCAAAGTTATTGTATCATTCTAAAATTAGAAAATCAACAAACTATCGTAATAGGCCTAAAGTTTATATTGCTATAAAACATGAAAATTTACAAATTTTTCAAAATATATAATTCAAGTAGAAACAATATTTGATAAGCTTCATATAATTAGTTGGACTCAAATTCAAAAAATATCATTTTTATGGCAAAAATTCACTTTTGAAGAGTAAATAGCAAAAATTGGCCAAAATACACTACAAGAGTGATCCTTAGATTAAGCATCTTTTTCTTTAGAAAAGTCATTTATACCATAATGAGGGAATTTGCAATGCCTTTCATTGAAAATGTACTCAAGTACCTTCAACAAAACAAAAATTGGATGAAAAAAAACATTTTTTTTCATCCTAGAACATGAGGTGAAGTCATCCATTAGACACTTAGTGTTTGCAGCAGTGTTACAGGGTTTTAAAACATGGTTTAAATATACCAGACTAGTGGATGCTATGCCTTTGGCCTTACTTAATCCCTATAGAATCAAGGCCTTTTTTCTGTCAAAAAACATTCAAAATTGTCATTTCTATAGCAAAGAGTAAAAAAATTTGAAAGTTATTTTTTTTGCACATCTAACCATAGGATCTTACACCTAACTACATTAGTGTACAACTTTAAAATGACTAAGAAACGACTAGCTTCACTATTAGAAAATTCAGTTTTTTTATTGATTTGGTTGCATTCATTTGATTCACTTTTATATTGATTTCTATCCAAATCAACAAATCACTCTCCAAATCAACAAAAAAGTGAATAAAATCTATGCAACCAAATCAACAAAAAAGTTGAATTTTTTAGTAGTGTAGGAAATGATTAAAAAACAACTAGTGTACGATTAGAAAGCAACTAGAACGCGACTAGGAAACAACTATGGTCATTTTACAGTTGCAATCTTATCTCGTTGTGTCCTAGTTGTTTTTTGCAACTGTAGATTGACTTCTTTGCAACTAAAACAATGTCTCAAAGCTATAAAACAACAACATAAAACAATTAAGTTAGATTTGGTGCTAATACAGAGGATTATAGTCGCAAGATAGTTGTATAGGACAGTAGTTGTATAGTGGTCGATTGTATTGGACACGTTTTTCTTCTAGTTTCAAAGTAACCATGAAAGCTAATTGTGATGTTGCTTGTGCATCAGCTTCCAACGTCAAATCACTTTTTGTTTTCCCAAGCCAAGAGGGGCGCTCCTGTCGCACCTATTTAGTTCATCGATTTCTAACCTTTTTGCATTGATTTTGTGTATAATTCCATAGCGCACCACGATTAGTCCATTGTGGTAAGCTTTAGCTGCAGATCGAGCTTAGTTGAGATGGATTCGGCTAAGCTTTGACCATATTAGGGTCCGCAAGTCTGCTGGCGGCCACGACCCATGACAGTTAGGGTTTGTTCTCAGTTTCTCAGTTTCAAGGTGCTCAAGAGAGCTTAACTGTGCGGAGAGCCTTAGGAGAGATTCAGTTGTTGAACGAGCTCGCAAATCGAGTAAATCCAAGCGGTCGGACAGGTTGATTCAAGTAGCGACTGTAGTCAGATTAGGGTTTCTTCAGTAAGACTGTCAGCACTGGGGTGCATCGATTCAGAGTAGGGTTACTCGTTGTTAGGGTGGCCGCTGCCAAGGGATCGAGGGTCCACAAGAGAGAGAGAGAGTTCATTGCTAAAGGCATTTGGTCGGCCAACCAAGGTTGATACAGTAGCAGTTGTTTAGCCGGAATAGGATTTCTTCAGTTCATGACTGTAGGCGCTTCTGCAGTATCGATCCCGAGCGAGGTCCCTCATTGATAGGTTACTTGCTGGAAGGGGATCGAGGGTCTGTGAGGATCTGAGTCATTTGCTGCAAAATCCGGTTCGATTAGAGATCTGCCACTGGGGCTCTAAAATATTACGATTTAAGGAAAGTGGTTTTGTGTGTCTGCGTTGGGGTTTAAGGATTGTAGGAGGTCTACAGGGGCCGATCTGCACAGGAATCCCAGCGCCGAGAGATCATTGAAAGGAGAGTTGTCGATTTGCGATAGTTAAAACCCTGAGGTTTGCTCCGGGATTCACGAGGCACAGCCGCTGGTACAGCGGGGGGCAATTTAATCAGTGACCTAACTTTTAACGCACAAAATGGAGATTAATACCGATACATATGTTGTTCTTCCTGATGCGGTTCATCAAGAGGAGGTAAGTACTGAAGTAGTACTCCCCGACATCAACGGGGTAGGCTGGTCATCTTTGGACGGCCCCAATCCTTTACTGGCCAAGTTTCGAGCGGAAGCAGCAGTGAAGGTTCCTGCCCAGCCCAAGTCCACTCCAACGACAGCGGAGGTGCAGCCTACAAAGGCTACGCCCCCCTTAATCGACAAGGACTGGAGGTTAACGTTACAACTATCTAAGGAACAATTGGAAGCTCTCCGGAGGTCCAGGGAAGAGCTGCATTCATGTCTCATGCTTGGCAAGGTGTTTGGCACCCCACCAGGGTACGATGCATTGGCAAAATTTCTCTCAGGAGTGCTGCAGGATTAGTATGCGGACCTACAATAGCTCTCAAGAGGTTATTTCATATTAGAATTTAAGCACGGTGATGCAGCATTGAGGTGTATTGGGCTCGTAGCCGGTATCTTGGAGGGGAGGACCGTAAGGTTCTCATCGTGGACAGACGGTTTCTCACTGGAAACCTTAACACCAGAATCTAACCCGAAGACTACAATCCAAGAACAGTTCCCAGGATTAGACCCGATCTTTCAAAACACAACATGGTTATCACAATTTGCATCCCTAATTAGAGAAGTCTTAGCAGTCAAGCAGTCCACTTCTGCTTGAAGGCGCCCAACAGGGCCTCTGGTAGAAGTCCGGGTGCTGGGTCTCACCAAGCTGCCTGGAGGCATTAATATACCTACTCTAAAGAAGGGATCAGAGGAGATTTTGATTGTCGAATAGACAGTCAGTTACTCCGGATTACCAAATTAGTGCAATCACTGCCAAAAATTTGGCCATAAGGCTATTGAATGACCCCGGGGACGAACAGGTCACGAGAACCTTGGATCAGGCAAAAACTACCCTGCAGCAGCTGACCATGGACAAGCTTGAAGCCCAATACCACTTGGTGGCGGCTGAGTGGCTTAAGAATGGGGAAAGGTGCACCCGGGAGTTCTTCCAAGTGTACAGGGATGTACACAAGCGGTTCCATATCCCACAGCTCGTGGTGATGGAGTGCTCTTGACGAACCAAGGGTAGAAGGCTCGGGCGGTAACCGACTTCTACACCAACCTCTACACCCAAGAGCGGGAATCACGAGAAGTTTTAAGGGCACACAGTCAATACTAGAGAGTGTCCCAAGGGTGGTCTCGGACATCCAAAATAGGCACTTTGCTTCACCAGTCTCGCTCTTTGAGGTGCAAGACGCCTTCAGGGATTTCTCCATTGGGCACGCATCAGGTGCGGATGGCATCTCCACAAACTTCTTAAAGCTGTGTGCAGACGCCATACAGGAGGATTTGCTCGAGGCAATCCAAAAGGCCTTGACCACTGGAGAGTTGACGAAGGGACATAGCAAGGGCGTGATAGCCTTCATCCCCAAATGGGAAGACGCCAAGCTTATTACCAACTTCAGACCCATTACACTGCTAACATCTTTCTACAAGCTGGTGGCCAAAGTCCTAGCCAATAGACTGACGAAGATACTCCTAGAGGTGGTCAGGCCAAACCAAACGGGATTCGTCCCCGGTCAATGAATTATAGATAACATTTTTATGGCTCAAGAGTCGATGCAGTATGTAGAAGAGACCGGGCAAGATCTCACTTTACTATTTCTAGATTTCAAAAAGGCTTACGATTGGATCTTGTGGCCCTTTATGCGAGCGGTATTGGAGAAGTAGGGATTTCATGCGGATTTATCAAAGGGGTGATGGCTCTGTACTGCAACACATCCTCAGCTGTTTTGGTGAACGGGGCGTTTGGGTAAGAATTCGAGCTCTCGAGTTGGTCCATCAGGGTTGCCCCTTGGCTCTATTTCTCTTTGTAGTTATCATGGATGCACTCAGTTATATGCTCACAGACCCAAGATATGGCTTGAAAGGGTTGATATTACCAGATGGGTCGGAGATTCTAGATATTGAGTACGCAGATTATTATTGAGTACGTGATGCTTCATTATACCTTTTGGGAACAGAGCAAAACCTTCGTAACATATATGTTGTGCTCTCACTATTATGTTAGGTCAGGCTCCAACATGAATTAGAGCAAGACCTTTGCTATTTGGGCCTCAAAGAATACAAAGACATTTAGTTGGGGAGAAGACCTGAGGGTGAAATGGGTTCCTAAGGGAACAAGAGTACGCTATTTAGGCCCATTGGCGGGCTTCCACCTCCCTCAGGATTCCAACACAGCACCACTGATCGCATTGATAAAGTCGAAACTAAGGTCCTGGGCAGCAAAGATGGTTTTGCAAGCTGGTCGGGTTATCATCATCAACCAGGTGATGCTTGCCACATGTTGATATATGGCAGCATGTTGTGGGCTCTCTCTAAAGAGCTGCAATATCATCAGAGGCTTGATGACTCAGTATTTGTGAACAGGCAAAGGCGAAGGTAGATGCGTTGCATGAGTGAAATGGAACGCATGCCTGCTTCCACATCTTGAGGGAGGGCTGAGCTTACTGGATCCATTTCTACAAATACAGGCATTACTTTCTAAGCTTGTTGTTCAAGGGCTCTCCTTGGGCAAAGAGCCGTGGAAATTCTTGATGCGATATAGGATCGAAATGGGACGTCCCTTAGGGGATGCCAAGTGGCATCCTTCCCCTCATTGGTTGTTCTTCAGTAAAGGTATTAGGAGAGTGAATCACTCTCCGATCATAGCAGCGTGCTTCAAAGCATTTCTCTCGGTCCGGGGCGGATTGGTGTTGAAGCCTTCGGTATTTATAAGCAAAATCCTTAGACAGCCGCTGTTTGGAATCCCTTCATATAAGAAGTAAAGGATGTCCCTCTAGGGATGGGTCCCAACTTGGGTCTTCACCTCTGGGCTCGGGAAGGGATCAGAACGGTGAAAGATGTTTGGGACGCAGACAAGGCCAATTGGCAACCCATTGAGTTCCTGTACTGGAAGCTTCTGAGGAGGGGGGCAGCATCGGAGAGAGGGAGAGGCCACAGGCTCAAAATCAATACTCACATCCCTTAGGACCCACAAGGTTACCCAAATAGGAGTTCATCGGCATGGCTAAACGATCCAGGGACGCAGCACATTTACTTTCATAAGGCAAGGACGGATGGCTCACAAGCAATGATAAGATTCACCCGGGATGAGAAAAGTGGGCTCCTCACTAGGGGCAAGGGCAGACATCAGCTCCTACTTATCAAGCTCAAACTGACGAGGGTGGTTGTCTAGGAGGCTAACTCTCGGTGCTTCAAGGATTGCAACCCAGATAGTGCACCTGGGAGTCCGGACACAGTCTGGACAGCAAGAGATAACACAACGGTGGAAAATCTAACATGGGATCTAGATGAATGGTCGTGGGATAAGATTGGTAAGTTCCCCGAGGCTCTTTTCTTTGCTTACACGGCCAGACAAGGCTATGCGCAGGGTCTCAAGTCCAAAGAAAAGAGACCCATCGGAGTTCAGGACATGATGAACCATGGTTACTCGGAGCAAGACATCAGGTCAGTTTATCACTTAAAGTGGCACAACTTGCGGCCAAGGAAGCAAGCCACTTTTGTTTGGCAAATTCATAAGCAAGGGATCATGACTGGGGAGTGGTTATTCTTTAGGATCCCTACGGCGGATTTAGGTGCTCTATGTGCCTGTGCACTCACGAGACATCCACGCACCTCTTCTGGTCTTGTGACATCACCCGGAAGTTGTGGGACAGATTCAACACTCTGGCGAGCATGTACAACGCACCAAGGGTCACTTCGCTTGAGGAAGCTCTTCTTGGGAACCCAGACACCTGGGACTTAGGCAAGCATGTTTTCTTGCATTAGCCATGGGATCTAATGAGAACTTTTCTGATTTGGTTTACTTGGACGGGTTGCTGCAGTGCGAGGTACTCCTCTCAATTGGTCTCCATCAAATGCATTCTTGGAGCCACCTGGGTGGCCACTCTTCATGCTGGTATGGCAATTTGGCATCATGTTTGCTCGGTGACTAGAAATAGAGAGAAGTCAAATAGCATCGAACGTCCGTTCACGGCGGCCTGGCCCCAGCTGTTTTGTACTCAAGGAAACAAGATGTGGCACTTCACAATGCCACAACCGTTCTTCTAGCATTTTTGTTGATTTATAATTGAAGAAGGCCTTCGGGCCTCCCGCTAGCATCCCTGTGCGTTACAAGCTTCCAACGTCAATCCAGTGATTTTGCTTTGGAGAAGCATGTCCTAGTCATGGTACTTAAGGAAGCTCAATTTTGAGTACTTTAAACTTGTAGAAACTTGCTATTATTTGGTGCTAGGGTCAATGGAGAATGAGTGGTGCTTTTCCACGCTCAAATTTCTCAAGTCATGCCAAAGGAATAGACTGGGCAAGCACTTGACACTTGTGGTGCGCATGTTTGGCCAAAAACATTATACCTTGGAGAATTTCCCTTATAAGGAGGCCATTGAGTCTTGGAAAAATGAAATGAAAGTTAGACGGCATGAGGATGTGTGATCCCTGGCCGGTTCATCAGTATCCTCCTCTTTTCAGAATCTTCAGTTTTCATGAGATTAGGCTAGCTTTGGAACTCAACACTTCTAAATTTCCTTGATATGGAAGTTCATTGCTTGGAGATGTTTGGCACTGCACACTTGTGCAAGGAAGAGTCAACTTTGAGGAGCCTTTAGTACAACGTCTTCTTATCCACTCTAACTTGTGCTTCTAATGTTGTTTGTTTGTTCTGTGGTGTGCAGATTACTATCACTGCAATAGGACAGACTTGCTCTTGGAGCAAATTTCTTGTTAGTGATACTTCTTATGTCACTTGTTTTGAGTTCATGTTTGCAATCTCATTGGTTTTGTTTGTGCAAATTTGGCGTCTTTCTTGCTTGGAGGTGTCAACTGTACTTTCTGAATCGGGTGCCTTCATATTCTTTGCTTGCTTCAGGTCATTGTTGGTTGGTTGTTGCTTGCTCTCGGCTCATATTTTCTTTGTGCAAGTATTGATTCGTAGCACACCAGGAAGCACGCTGACTTTGTTGTATACACGTTACAAAAAACAGGAAGCAAGTTTCCACAACAAGGAAGCACATTGCAAAATCACCATTTTCGTAAAAAAAATTCCATCACTTAGCAATCGCACACAACAGGACAGATGCCAAACAGCCCTGTTCAAACTCTAAATAATTTCTGTACATGTCGCAAGTTGCGTTTTACTATAGAGAATCAAATTTCTGCAAAATTCCACCATTTTCTTGGAAGTTTATCAAGCAGTTTCTACCACTGCACCCGAAGTTCACGGAAAAAGTCTCATGTCTGACACGGTAGTAGCAATACCGCGAATTACAGCATACATACTCTGGGATTGCTGATGCCGAGACCATATAGGGGAGGCAACCCATTTTCGATCACTTAAGGAATTACGCATGTCTGCAAGGCGGGTTTCTTCAATGGGGAAATTTACCCGTGTGCAGAAATAGAGTTAGGAAAGTTTCCATAATTTTTCAGATCTTTATTTCTCAAAATGCATTTAAGGTAAAACCACCCATAATCGACCGAAGAAGTAATTTCAACATGATCTCAAGTAGTGCAAGGCAAAACAAATATTTTCAGAGGTGCATCTATAGAAATGCTCGCATTCAAGAAACCCTATTAACCCCTAAAGCCTTGAACATGCTTTTTTGAGAACATAGCGTTTTTGGGCAGCTCACTACGAGCAAAGTTTTTAATTTTTTTCTTAATTTTCACACAACATTTACCCGAGGAATAGCTTTAAGACCCAACAATTTTCATAACTTTTGACAACATGATTAAAAAGTTATTGCATGATATGTCATTTTCATTGCTCGGTAGGCAGCCCGGGCAGCAAAAAAAACTTCTTTAAAAATCACTTTTTAAGAAAATTAAAATTTGAAATTGGTTCTTTAGATTTATATGTATGTGTGAAGCTTTGAATCATTCCATTTGGATTAACGAGTCAAAAGTTATGAGGATTCTTAGTTTAGGGTAGTTTATGGATAGTTATGAAAGCTCTACTCTAAAATAAACTTTGAAGTCCTTTATCTAACTCAATTTTCAATATTTTTGAATAAAACAAAAAACATTGGGTGTATATTGTTTATTACAACATTACAACCGTTGGGATTGGCATTTTTCAATTCCATAATTAAGATCATGACAATTTAGTATTTTGAGTCATTCTCTACCTCTTCCTACTTACTATTTTTTTCCTATATGTTGTACAATTCCAAATGATCTGAAAATTTTCAAGAATGTAGCCAACTTGCCTTGAAGAGTGAATCCAAAGAGTAACCACCATTTGGACATTTTTTCATGCAAATGTGACCTTGTGAAGGGCAGCTGCCTGGATTTTTGCAGTGATTAACCCCTAAAGGACCAACATGCGTTTTTTGGCCATATAGAAATTTTGGGCAAGTACGTGTGACTAGAGATATCCATATTTGAGGCTGAAATTTTAATAGAAGGTGGGGGCGAGGAATATCTTCGTGTGTACCAAGTTTCATGACATTTCAAAATACGAGTCAAAAGTTGTGACCTGATATGTTACTTTTTTTCGTAACCGGGCAGTTTGGGCAGATCAGAAAAAATCATTTTTTCTGGAATTTTTTTTTAAATTGGTTCTCTACATTTATATATACTTAAAAAGCTTTGAGTCACTCCATTTCAATCAATGAGTCAAAAGTTATGAGAGTTTTTGGTTTGCGGGCAGTTATGGATTCTCTACTCTAAAAAAACCTTTAAAGTCAATTATTTAACTCAATTTTCAATATTTTTGGAAAAAAATAAAATCTTAGGATGTAGATTGATTATTGCAACATTACAACCGTTGGGATTGGCATTTTTAAATTCCATGATTAAATTTTTAACAATTTAGTATATTGAGTCATTTTCTACTTCTTTCTACTTACTATTTTTTTCCTATATGTTGTACAATTCCAAATGATGTGAAATTTTTCATGCATATAGACGACTTGTTTAGGAAACTGCATTCAAAGAAGCACCACCTTTATCGGCATTTTTTCATTGAAAAGTGAGCTTGCAAAGTGCAGCTGCCCGGTTTTTCGCAGGATTGAAAAAATGGTTTTCAAGACTTTGAATGCTTATATCTTATGATCCACACGGTGGAATTTTCTGAAATTTTTACCACATGTTTTCAAATATCATACTACAAGATCCTATGGTTACATGTGTCAAAAATTGTTTTTTTCCAAAAATTTGGTAGTTGTATTAGAAATGGCAGTTTTGGAGCGTTTTTGGTGATTACATAGTCATGAAACTTTAGGGGTTAAAAAGGGACTTTTGTCAATTCAAACGCTATTATCTTGCAATCTAAAAGGTGGAAAATTCTGGAATTTTTTCCCCATCTTCTTAAGCCAATGTACTACAAGATCCTTACGGTTACATGTGTTCAAAAGTGTTTTTTTTCTAAAATTTGATACTTGTATTAGAAATGGCAGTTTTGGAGCGGTTTTGGTGAAAACATAGTCAAAAACCTTTAGGGGTTAAATGATGATGGGGCGGTGGTTGGTAATGGGGTGTTCTACCTTACTATGAATTTTTTATTTGAAGATTTTGTTTGATCCATTATTGTCATATAGACTTTCCCATTTCCAACCAACGGCTGGTTGTAAAATCCACCAAGAGTTAGTTGCAATATTGAGAATCTTGTAGCCAATCAAAATGCGCTGCAATTACACTTGGGAACAACACCATAATTAATAATTGCTCATCTGCTCCTTCATGGAAAGAAAATGGGCTACATAACCAGAATGGGAGAGTAGTCGGGAATGGGTTGCCTCCCCTATGGTCATGTTTGACCTTATTTTTGCTAGTCAGAAGCTGTCTCATCTTCTATAGAACTGCCTCAATCAATAAATCAATCATGCTCTGCTCCTTCAACGCTTCACATTCAGTAGATGATGTTATGCAGTTAATAAGTGACCACCGACTCTAAGGTGCTCAGTCTGTGCTTCAGGATTGAGCTGCATGGAATGAATGGTACGATGACAAATTGACAATGATAGTGATCAGAATGTTGCAGGATTCATTACTGAGAACTGCACCAGAATGTTTTCTGGCAAAACTGAGCTCAGCGACTGCCGTGCCGTGACAGACTTATCTGCATGGTATGGTAGTATGCTCTTAAAGCGACCATTTAAGTCTACCTAATTCATCATTGACAATAGAAGATACTTCAAGCAACATGTTAGTCCTTCCTAGATAGGGGTCGCAATTAGAACACGGTTGGTTTTAGAGTAAAAATATTGTATTGCACTCAATCATTTTCTTGGCCTGGACTTTGAGTGGGATAAGAATTCATCTTGTTTGACCATCACGGTGGAGAGTGTTTAATATGTTTGTGTTCAAATTTTGATAATGTACTAGTGTGTCCTGTGCCATTGCCATAGTATAATATAAAATAAAAGTAAAAGTAGTTTTTTAATTTTTTAGTTCATAAATAAAAACTCATTATCTTTTCTGCCGTGAGTTGGAACGCCACAAAACAAAGCCCATACATGCCTCCTAATAGTGAGCTTTCTAAAGGTACCAAGAACGCTATCGGGGGACACACGTTTTCAAAGATCTCACTGCAATAAGCAAAACAAAACAAACAGAACTAACTTAAGGTATGGATGTACAATTGTTGATTTAATTGATAGCATAATTGATCATTGATTCAATTGTTTGCATAATAGGTTAGTAAAGGCATATGTTTCAATTCAAAAAAGTAATCATTCATAATACCAAAGTTGGCTCTTCACATTGTGAATGCACCATTGCAATGACTTCTTAACCCCTAAAGGACCGAGGCCCTTTCCCTGCCAAAAAACACTCAAAACTGCCATTTCTATAGTAAAAAGTTAAAAAATTTGAAAAATATTTTTTTCACATCTAACCGTAGGATCTTACACCTAACTAGTATAAGAATACGTGGAAAAAATTTCAGAATTTTTGACCATACAGATTGCAAGATATCTGCGTTTAAAGTGAAAAAACAAGTTTTTCAGCACATTGCGGGACTAGATTTTTTGACTTTGAACATTTTTAACTTAAAACTTTTGGACTACAGAGTTTTGAGCTTTAAATGCTTGTAGTGGGGAATTGAGTTGAGAATCTAGGAAAAAAAAAAAGTTCAAAAAAACGTAATTATCATCCTTTAAAAATTTGTTAAGTAGAAGTAGGTACAAGATAGAAGGAAAACCTAAAATATTCATATACTTTTAATGGAATTAAAATGCACTAATCCCAATGGTGAGATTGTTCTAACAAGTAATATAAACCATGGAAAAAAAAAATGAAAAATTTGAAAAATTGCATTCTGAAATGCATCCTGGAAGTTATTTTTTCAAAAAGATGCTCTAATTGCCCAAAAAACAAGAATGTCCATAACTTTCTCATAACAAATCCAAATGAAATGAATCAAAGCTTTCCAAATAGGCAAAAATATAATCTACGAGAAAAAAAATATTAAAAAAAAAATTCAAACTTTTGTCCATTTTTTTTTGCTGCCCAGGCTGCCCGCAGTCCCCTATTTTGAGCTTATTTGGTCATAACTTTTGTTCCTGGGCACCGATTGTGAAAAAAAGTATATTCCCACGAAGCTAATCAGATTTTCTATCTCCAAAAAAAGTTTCAAAAAATCCAAAGAAAAGTTCAGCCTGTAGGTACCTGCCCAAAAACACATTTGTCTCCCAAAGGGACAATGGTCCTTTAGGGGTTAACCCTATAGTCATTCTACATCCATATTCTAAAAAATGAACAAAGTGCTTCAGACCAATGTTTTGTCCAAATTTTCTCTTAGAGCAACACTAGAATCTATAAGGTAGGTACACCCAAATGCGCCACTGACCTTAAACCGCCATCTATACTCTCTGTACATCTCCAAAATCAGTTCTGTACCTATGTGGAAGAAACGCTTTTAGAACCAAACTTTGTTCCTTAATAACTTTTGCATACAGTATCCAAATGCTACGTTTTTTGGTGCGTTGGAACCTCCTTTCACTTGCCAACAAATCAATATGAAAATCTGGCCACCCTAGTAACAGTAACTAGCCACAGTACCAATTTGTGGCGGTTTTGGGTGTACCCACCTTAGTAGAAGAGATATTCCTTCTTCATGATTGGACATAATTTAAATAACTGAAATATATCCATACATACTACAAGGATACTACGAGAGATATTAAAAAAAGTAACGGATTTCAAAAAAGGATTTGATTTTAACCGATTAGTCTTTGTGCTAACTAAGGATCAAGATGATTGCATGCAACACTCGACAGCTCTGTGGATTTTTTACCTCCAGTACTGTGCTTGCATCTGATGAATTTGTTGAGCCCTGTCTGTGACGACAGCTGCAGACTGTCAGTCATATGATTCACAAATACCATGATACTAATTTTATGCCACCACCCCCTGTTTTTTTTTTAATCTCGACTGTATTGGTTTTTATCATTATGCATGAATGTCATTGGAAAAGGAAGTAATGGGTACTCGTACCTCATTTTACTTTCCCTACCCAATCCCCTGTTCCAGTAAATAATAAGTCCTACTGAATGTATGTATCATGTAAGTAGTGTGGGCCATTTTATTACTGGCATCTGCATACAAGGCTTTTTCACGTTGGTCACATCATTGCCACTAAGGTAGATCAACCTATTACCACCCTGATTTGCATTTTGACTATCTTGGGGCCAATTTCATGAGAGACATATATTTTTTACAGAGGTGTGCGCATGTTTCATGAATCAAACTCAAGTGAAATTATAATTTTCTGATCAAAATTATAATTTCTGTGAATTTTTGAAGTGTTCGGCCCTAAATTACTAAAGCGCCCGTGATTAGGGTCATAAACGCCCTAATAACAACCCATAACCACCTTCTTATATTCCTACAAGCATCTAGGTATTCACCAATCAGCTATTGCCACATTGCCCTAAATGACATAAATGCATTGATTTTGTCAGATTTCTAGATAGAATTGGCTCACTTCTGGACAGATTTGGATGGTGGAATGGGTGGAAATGGGGCCAAAAACAGGGTGGCGGAAATGGGTTGGAGACCGAATTAGGCTGGTCTACCTTACGTTCAATTTTTGTTTTTCAGGCCGGATCTTTGATCCATGTCCTTGCAGGGGCAGAGATCTGACACCACCATGAAAAAAGAAAGACGGAAAGTAGCGCGGAAACTCAGAAATTCTCACCAGAACTAATTGTAATGTATACTCCTGTTGCCGCATGATGAGCAAGCCTGAAAATAATGCACCAACCAATGCAGTTGTGAAAATCTGGGCAATAGATCTAGGACAGAATAGGACAGAACATAGTTGCTAGTATTCAGTGCAGGACGTTAAATCCTGCCATCCTTTGTGGGCCCTGCATGCCGAATTTACCCTGGGGAAACACTGGAATTTTTATTTGTTACAAACTTTTTCTTTGCAAAATCTGAATTCATATTTGCAATCAAAGGCTCCAAATTAGCTAGAGGTTTAGGGTTAATTAGCTAGTTAATATTCCTAGACACGGCTCAAATATAGGGACCTCTTTTTTACTTTTATCCTTGAGAACCCCGAATCATTAGAAGAGATTTGAGGCTTCTAAGAGCCCAAGAGTTATCCTGCGTTCCTGCAGCGTTCCACTCTGTAGAACGTAAGAAAGCTGCTGGGCTGATGTGGTCAAGAAAGTGCCACGTCGTTTTAAAAAAAAATTGGCCTAAAATGATGTTCGGAAGAGAATTTTTTTTTTTTTTTTTTTTTTGGAAAAAAATAAATCTGACAGCCTAAACCGGCTGTTCACAGATCTGGCCAATTTGGGGAATGGGCCTAAAACGGCCCTCCAATGCCCTCCAATCTCTTCTAATGTTACCATGTTGGGCCCACAAAAGATGGCACAATTTAAAGTGTTTCATACACAATTGGTTAACACAGTCTTAGAACCTTCTTCCATGTGGAGTTGGGAGCCAGTGAAGCCCTTTACTTATCATCCGTAGAATGGGGACTCCAATAAAAACCCAGACCCCATTCCAGCTCTGATTGGTGGGTTTCACCGGGCCTCAAGGAAGCCTACCCTTTAGAAGTCCCCTCACTTCACCTTTTCATCAGTACTTTTGTGACAGTATTTTCCAAATCCAAACCCATACATACATATATGTCTCATCATATTGATTTGGCTCATCCTAACAGCACCCAAACTAAGTGGAAAAGCAACCTGCTTTTTTCTTTTTCTTTCAGTTTCACTTTATTCCTATTGCCTGTTGTCCAGTGTTCCCTATTTTGACCACAGTTAGTTAGTATCCTCGATCTTAGTTTGTTGAGAACAGTCCCAGAATAATTTTCTGGCAACTGAACTGAAGTGTGCCATGAAGTCCTTGCCTGTGTTCAAAAAAAAAAAAAAAAAAGTCCTTGCCTGTGAATGCCACACTCATTCTTGGCAAACAAATTGATTTCATCATGCTCTGCCAATTTGGCATGTAGAGAGGACCCTAGGTATCTTGGATCTGACACGCTCAATCTAGGCTCCTTTTAGCCAGGCTCCTTCTCTTTTGCATTTAAGGTGGACCGGCCTATTACCACCCAAATTACAATTCCGTCCTCATATTCGTGTGGTCCACATTTTTATCTGCAATGTACCCCACGGGTACATAAGGATGGAATTGAGAGGGGACGGTAATAGGTTGGTCCACCTTAGTCTAAGGTAACTATAGTAGAACCTCCCTAAGTTGATCCTCCATAAGTTAATAAACCTCTCTAAGGTAATTTTGTCAGACCCGTCCCGGACTTGTCCCCATAACAAAGGTTATGACTAAAAATGACCCTCCATAAGCTAATAAACCTCCCTAATGTAATCTTGTCAGACCATTAGAAACCGGTCCGGGACTAATTAGTTTAGAGAGGTTCTATTGTACACCTAAAATTGCACAACAAATATTCTTGCCTAAAATGTACTCCTACTATTCATATGACTCTATAATCGCTTTTAGGTACACCTATTTTCAGCACTTTGAAAATTCATAGTTTAATCACACGGTGTCCAAAAAATGCATTTGAAAAGAATCTAGAATCCCCTTTTGACTACCAACAAGACCCCACAAAAAAAATTCCAATATAATAGTGGGAACCATTTTGAATTGCTTAACTGTGCGATTTAAGGTGTAGTTACTTTACTGTGGCATTCCTAACCAAAAGTTTTGAATATGTAAGTTATGCACATACCAGATTAGTAATCCATTAGATTCTGCTGATTTCACAGTAGGAGAGGCAACCCATTCTCGATCACTTAAGGAATTACAAAATCTGGAACTCATTAATTCATAGCAACTTTGTTTTGATACCAAAATATCTGAAAACTCCAGAATGGGTCCAAACACTATTGCTGCACACAAGAAAATTTTCCACCGAAGAAACAGTCCTATGACATGCCTGTAATTCCTGAAGTGATCGAAAATGGGTTGTCGATCGGGAATGGGTTGCCTCCCCTAGTTGAAATGGCAAAATTTCAAGAGACTGATTTTTTTCATTCCCTGAGATTGGCCAAAATCTCTATGCCAAATAGCAAACTCAATATATTACATGGACAAAATTTGGAGCACCAAAACTGTGCATACACTCAACTGCACAAAGCTCAACCTGGGTCTGGAGTTAGGCTTTAAGGCAACTGCCTTTAAAAGTGCCAATGTTGTAAACTGATATGACCACATTTGAAGTGTATTTATTTCACACTTACGAGAATTTTGTAAGTATAGAATGGTTTCTGGCTGAATGGAAGGAAAGTCACTTTTTTCAATAGGCCTATGTCACATTTGTAACCTTCACTGACTTGCTGAGGGCAACAGAAGAAGATTGCTTGTTGGTTAAATAAGCTGTGAAGAAGTAGAGTTTGTTAGTTATGCAACATCTTCTTGTAAGTCAGTCATTGCCTCTCTAAATCAGATGGAGCTGCATTGTAGTTATATTTGTGAAACTGAAAGAATACAAAGAAAATGATACAAAGCAAACAGCACAACTTTTGAAGCTCTAAACATGCCAGTTTAACAAATGTGATCATTGTTTCTTCAAAATTTACAGATTCCAAAAGGTTTAAATGTGTGACAATGGCAAAATTGCAAGAAATTGGCGGCACTTTTCCAAATGTGTGCCGATCCCAGTTTACTTTCAGAATCGGTTTGTGATCAATTGTGTCACCGATGAAAGATAAATGGTCGTGTGCATTGCACAAGCTGCATGTCAGTACTCTGTGGGCTTTGATGGAACCGGAACCAGAACCGGAATTTTTCCAATCAAATTGCTTAGGGCATCATCTGTCCACTCCGTCAACTACCTCTCCTAATAAACTTCTAACTTTTCACCGGTTTATAATTAGAACTTGAAATTATTATCATTGGAAGCACATCCCAAGGTATTCTAAATCACGGTTACAAAATTACTTTGAACTCCAAATTACATACAGAGTGGATTGAGGATATCTTAAGCACAATACATATTATATGGATAGTTTAGGGTTTAGCCAATCATGAGATTTATTGGCAAGGTTTTCTTCAAATATTAAAACTAGATTTGATTCAACATTTTTCACAATTGTAAAATATATTGTCAAATATTTGCCCATTTCATGAAAACCACCATTCTTGGATCAAAATGGGATTTAATTTCATAGTTGATGCCCTATTCTCTAAATCAACATTTTCCACAACTTGGTACTTTCAGGACACTCGGTCTAAAGCATTATTTTGTACTTGTTTTAATTTTTAGAGCTTTGTATAGATTAGGATCACAATTTTTTTGTACTAGAATTAATCGTACCAATTTAACAAAATTGATGATACCTACAGATCTAGCATATTGATCAACCAGGTGAGAGATACTTAGTATATGTTAAAGCACCTCCTTGAGGGTGTAGCTTGGGCACCAAATTTGGAGAAAGGCATGAGAGGAGGTGCCTCACACAACAAAAGGCTCGCCTCCGAGGGCATTTGCTCTTAACATTAAATCACATAAATAAGTGCCCTCCAAACATACATCAAGAACTTCAGCGCATGTGAATGTGGTGCATTGAAACGCAATCAAGACAATTTGGTGCCAACGTCCGAACCAACTCAATATCAGAGACATGACACTGAAATGGCCTCTATTGTTAAAATATTTTGGCCCAACTTTTCTGATGCTGGGGCCTTGAAGACCAGCGCAACTTACTTGCATACAATAGCTTGCATTGCATTCAGCACACGAAGTTCTTTTCTTCTCTTCTCTTTGCTAACCCCTAAAGGACCACTGTTCCTTGGAGGGACAAATGCGTTTTCGGGTAGGTACCTATGGGCTGAAATTTTCTTTTCATTTTTTGAAACCTTTTTTGGAAGTAGAAAAGCTGATTATCTTCATGGGAACATAATTTTTTTCACAATCGGTGCTCGGGAACAAAAGTTATGACCAAATAAGCTCAAAACAGGGGACGGCGGGCAGCAAAAAAAATTTGCAATTTTTTTTTTTTTTTTTTTAAGTATTTTTCTTCTCATAGATTATATTTTTGTCTATCTAGAAAGCTTAGTTTCATTTCATTTGGATTTTCTATGAGAGAGTTATGGACATTCTTGTTTTTTGGCAGTTAGAGCATCTTTTTGAAAAAAATAACTTGTAGGACTCATTTTTGAATGCGATTTTTCAAATTTTTTTTTTGCATGGTTTAGTTTACTTGCTAGAACAATCTCACCATTGGGATTAGTGCATTTTAATCCCATCAAAAATATATGAATATTTTAGATTTTCCTTCTATCTCGTACCTACTTCTACTTAATAATTTTTTTAATAATGAAAATTAAGTTTTTTTAAACTTTTTCTTTTTGGCTAGATTCTTAACTCAATTCTCTAGTATAAACATTAAAAGCTCAAATCTCTGTAGTGCAAAAATATAAAGTTAGAAACGTTCAAAGTCAAAAAATCTAGTCCCCCAATGTGCTGAAAAATTTGTTTTTTTCACTTTAAACGCAGATATCTTGCAATTTGTGCGGTCAAAAATTCTAAAACTTTTTCCACACACTCTCATACTAGTTAGGTGTAAGATCCTATGGTTAGATGTGGGAAAAAAAACATTTTTTTATTTTTTTATTTTTTGCTATAGAAATGACAATTTTGAGTGTTTTTTGGCAGTAAAAGGGCCTCGGTCCTTTAGGGGTTAAAACTCAGCATTTTACCTTCGGCCACACATGGAATCTGCAAAGTTTTGTTGACTCTCACTGGGAGAATTGAGACCGTCCAAAGCCAAAATTTCCCTATAACCACAAAGAGGATCGATTCACATATGTATCCCTCTATTATCACACCATAGACTGTTTCGATGAATTCCTCTATCTCACAAGTCCCATGTGAAAGACTCACTATCCTATGCTGCAGCGTGCTTCACCTGGGCAACCCTGGAGGAAGTCCATGTCTGGTGCAATTTTCTGGGCACAGTGCAAATAATGAAGCTCCTGTGGCCTGGTCTGTCTGAATTTCAGCAAAGCTTCAGTGTAGGGAGAGCTTGTCAGGGCAGGACCAGGTGGGCAATCATCATACCGTAACTTATTCTCCTCCCCATTCTCCTGGACGGAAATGGAGCCAACATAACTTAATTATAAGTTATGCTTAAACTTATACTCCCTCTGTTTTTGAAAAAGACCCATGTTTTTTTTGTATTTTACAAAGGAAACACGTCTCCTTCAGAAACAGAGGTTAGGTAACTGCACCTTAAATTGCACAGTTAAGCGATCCAGCATGGTTTTCACTATTATATTGAAATAGTCAATTCACAAATCAATGGTCATGGGGTCCGTCATTTAGGGGTTAAGCAATTCAGCATGGTTTTCACTATTATATTAAAAAAAAATTGTGGGGTCCCATTGGTAGTCAAAATGGGATTCTAGATTCTCTTAGAATGCATTTTTTGGACACCTTGCAAATAAACTACAAATTTTCAAAGTGCTGAAAATAGGTGTACCTAAAAGCAATCATAGAGTCGTATGAATTGTGGGAGTACATTTTAGACAAGAATATCCACTGTGCAATTTTAGGAACCAGACTCATAATTACAAGCAAGCATTCCGTGGCATGCGGAATTGGATTGATTGCAGATCGACATTCTGTTTTCACTCAAGTTGTCCACCCCCGTTTGTTCACAGGAAACAGTGAGGAAAGTCATGTGCACAGGGCACCCAGAGACTGACTGCGGAATTCGTTTGAATCCCCTTTGCACTGCGATCTCAGTCAATTCATTTTTCTCTGAGGCCGGGTCGGTTGAGGAAATCAACTGTTGAGAAAATCCCTAGTGACAGAGGGCAAAGGGGAAACATGCTAAGTTTCGCATGTAAAGGAGGAAGTGAAACAACCTTCCTGTGATTCAGTTCTTACTCTCTGTAAGAAGTCTGGCACTTCCTTCCCAATGCGGACATCTTCAAGACTTTCCACAAGCTAGTGCAGCAAAGCTCAACAATTAGTGCGAATCATGAAGCTGAAGGAATTTTAGAACTCCTCCTGCTCTCTCTGTTTCAAAATAAATCTGTGGTTTCTGGTGGGGAAGTGTGGGAGTACCATGGATTTGTTTTTAGACAGAAGGAGTAGTTTTTCAGTTCTTCATGAAGGGAATTTCTTCTTGTCTTGGAGATCTTACTTTGTTTTTTGTTGAGCAACCTGCATGTTACCAATTAGCAAAGCTCTCCTCACTTTCTTTACTAGCTTTTTCACATCTTGTCACGAAGACAACCGTGGCATATTATTGATGTTCCCGTTTATTAGTTCCTTTTAACCCTTAAAGGTCCGAAAGGCCAACATCCAACATTATAACAAACATGGTTTGGCATAGACTAAGCTTTAAGATCTCGGTAGTTGCAAGAAACACCTGCCGATTTTGGCTCAAAACGTCTTTAGTACTGGAGTACTGTGACTTTTGGAATAATTTTTTTTTAAATAAAATAAAATATAGATAATTTGTAAAGCACTCAAATAAGTATGTATGAGAAAATTCAGACCTAAAAAAATTTATCTCTAAGAGTTATGCACATTCTAAGAGTGATGGAAAATACAAGAAAATACATAGTATGGGATTTTATTTCTAGAAAATAGTAAAAAAAATAAAAAAAATAAAAGAAAAAAAACTCATTTTTCCTAACTTGGAGGTGCTTCTCCTCAACCATTTTCACTTTTGGGAAAAAAAAATTGTATTCTCCGCACATGCGCAAAGGTAGTACACTTTGAGCATATGTGGAAGGTGGACACTTCATTATTTTTGAAAAAATTCTTTGTAGGCTTGTGTAATTTTAGTAGAACTCTTCGTATACCAATTTTCACCTTCAAATTTTCATTTTTGAGTTGAAAATAGTACTAAAAACCTCCAAAATGGCCAAAGTAGACATCCAATTGGGAGCAGTTTAAAAATAGTAAACTAATTGGAAAAAATTGGAAAAAATTACACTATGTTTGAAACTACCATATGCACCTTCATTCCAAATTTCATGAAAAAAAGACATACAATGCAAAAGTTATGAGTGAAAATGTATGTGTCCAAGGCCAAGGGGTCACCAAAAAGGACAAGTGTTTCTTGCAACAACCCACCTACACTTGGTCTAATTTGTCATTTTACGTTAAATTCGACCAAGCATGCGTCTTATAGCTTAGTCTTTGCAAACCATGTTCCTACAAGTATATTTCTGCTTGCGTATCTATATTTTTGTATATTGATACCGTCATACTTGACTACACATGGTCAAATTTGCTTAGAACTTCATGTCATGGTACACTGCAAATGTGATAACAAAATTGCATTTCTATTAATATTTATAAGAGTTCATATGGTGTACATACATACAGTCCTTGAGGGACTTTAAGGCTGAATACACATGTTCTCTTATTCAAGATCTAGAAACCAAAAACCGGAAAAAACACTTTCTGGCTTCATGATGCAGGACTTTGAATGTCATTGGAAAAGGAAGGAGAGAGCCACATTTTTTGTTGGTATGTGTCACTTATTTGGTGGCACTCTAGTGCCTACTAGCATGTGGTAGACTGTGTTTTCTAGCAGTGGCGGTGACATCATAAGGTTGCATTCATTACACTAGACAGTGTCATCCCATGTGACCTATTGAAATATTTGGGCTTTGTGGCTTGCAAGTATTGTATGGAGTACCAAATTGGTCGCAGCATATTCTTAGCTCACCTGCAAAACCCTCAAATACTCAAAACTCAAAACTCACCTGCAAACAAAAAACTTCCCGATCAAGTAGTCAACACCCCCATCAGAAACTATGAACTGGTGTGACTTGACCACCAAGGGCACAGAGGAAACAACGGTTTCGTGGTGTCCAGATGGGGTGAAATATCAGAAATTATGTACATTCTTTTTTGGGTATTGTCTGTACGTACAGCCACTGAGGTACCTGAGGCCTTAATACACATGGTCTCTTACTCAAGATAAAAAAAACAGAAAAAACAAGAAACAAAAACAAAACACTTCTCATATGATGATGCAGGACTTCAGAAAAGGAAAGAGAGAGCCACATTTTCTGTTTGGTATGGGTCACTTATTTTGGTGGCGGTGCCTACTTGTAAGTGGTGTCCAGTGCCGAATAGTTTATTATTTGGACTTCAACTCTCGTGAACGCCCATCAGTCATTGCAGTTGGGTTGGGTTGAGTCAGGATTGCATAACGTTGGCAGCACCAGCACACAATGATCAGGTGAAAGGGAGAGATTCAAAGCAGATTTGAATCTCTGAAAAAGCCTTACAAGGACAGACCATTTGGTCTAGGGCCCTGTTTTCTGGTAGAGGTGATGACATCAAACTGTTGCATTCCTTACGTTAGGCAGTGTCACTCCATGTGACCTATTGAAAGGTTTTTGCTCTGCAGTTTGCAGAAAGTATGGTACCAAATTGGTCGAAACATGATTTTTCCTCCTCTGATCAATGTGCTAGCTTGCACCTTCAACCGGAGCCTCTACATTCCAGTATTGAATACTGTACATGATCTGCATAGACCCAGGGAAATGACCCACGAGAAGACCTCTACATGAAATACTTGACCATGCTTCCACTAGTGTTAGAACATGACAAAACAACATCCGAATTCAATTTCAAGGGACTCAATTACACTCTCAATTTGTACCAATTCTGAAACACCTTATTAGGATCAGAATGCATTTAAACTCAGTCGATTAGGAAAGTATATAATGAAGAAATATGAAATGTTGTACTTGAGCAACACTGCAAAAGAGACTACCCATTTTGTTGAGAGCTAGAAGAGACTTTCCATGTTGTTGAGAGTTAGATGGTTGGCCGAACTGCAATGACGACGCTCTAACAATGCACTGGGCACATGCAGAGATTGTGCCTGGGTCCCTTGAGTTGAAGTTTGTTTTGAACTGTCCGCTCTTGAGCGACACACTTTCAGCTCTCAGATATTTGCATAAAAACGAATTATACATGAGACTTTCATGAGCAAGCCTGATATGCCAAACGTTGTAAACGGGCTAGTAGAAAGTAAGCAGAAATATAGGTTACACCTGCTCTTATCGTGCTATTCATCATAATGGCAAAATTTCAAGGAAATGGCATTATTTCTAGACAGCATTCTGGATGTCTGGAACCCCAAATCTATTCAATTCCAAGATTTTAGAGCTCTGCAAGTCGAACGAACCATTTTAACGACTTCCAAAGGAGGGAAGAGCAGAGGACATCAGCAAGACAGCAGTCCCTGTCTCTGGGAGGAGACCGTAATCACTTCAAAATCCAGATCATGTAACACCATGATTCTAGTGTCGTTGGATGAGGAGATTCCTGCAGCGGTGCAGCCCATGAGGACTTGGGTACCAGTACCAGTCCTATGTACATGCTGCATTAATTAAGCAATTATCAATTCTTCGCACTGAAACTCATATACTCACTTCTGGACTATCGAATTTGACAGAAGTACTTATTCAAAGCAGTGAAAAACAATCAACTGCGACAGAGGTAGCCTACAGCCAGCTACATTGATCAATCTATCTCTGGACAGTTCACAGTTAATTGCAACTGAATGTTATAATGATACAATATCATCAAAGAATCGCTTGAATCAGAATTGTACAGATACCTTTACAATGTTCAACCTCGCCTGTGGAGACAGGACACCGAAGCTTTGCATCGGAGGTCTAGCTACCATGAATGAGCTCTCTAACTAACTAAGGTATAGTGATCCACAATAAAGTGGAAAAGAATTGGTTAAGAACTAAACTAAATTTCACAGGCACCTGATATCCACAAAATGAAAGCAGGCTAACTTAATCATGTGAACGGGCGTGTGAGTGTGCACCCAACTGCATTATTTGAACGAGAACGGTGATCCGGTGCTGGAATTCACTAAGTCTTGTGAACTGAAATATGGCATCGACCACAGGCCCAGATTGGGAAGCGGATTGTTTGAGATTGATTTGGTGGGAACCCGTTTTAGGGGGTATAGGGGTTTAGCGTTTTAAAGTTTAGAGTTTGAGGAGCGGGCGTAGCGCCTGTGTTTATTGCGAGCGAGCGTGAGCGCTGGCACTTTCCTGGCGATGGCGTCCCAAGTCATATGCACGGCGTCTCCGACGGACGTCGGATGCTGGTACTCAAAATGCAGCTGCACTTCCACCATCCGCGCATGCATCCGCGCCCACTCCGTCACACTAAAATTGCGCAACAATTCCGTCACGAACCCCTTCCGCAACGCCTGCTCGGAGGTCACAAACAAGCAGAACTCAGTGTAATCCACCACATCCTCAAACGGCAGCTCAATCTCGTCGCTGATGATGAGCGGCACGCAGTGGCTCATCACCGCATCAAACAATCGATTCGACGACGGCGTATCCCCCGCGAGGTGCAAGCAGAACTTGGAACTCCGCATCCCCACGGTGGCGCTCCGGATGCCCGCGGACGTCGTGGCGCCCGTCGCGAACACCACGTCGGGCTCGTCGCGCAGAAGCTTCCAAAGCTCCCGACGGATGATTCCACCCTCCTTGCGCACGATTGCGCCCTGGAAGAATAGAAGTGTGGGGCGGAGGGGGAAACTCTTTGCGCCGGTAGTGTCGTCGTCGAAGGAGGGGATGACGTGCTTATATGGGGCGACCACGTCTTTGCGCATGTTCGCGACGTTATTGACGTAGCGGCCGAAATCGGCGACTACGAACATTGAGTTGCGGAAGCGGTCGCGGGAGTGCACCATGCTGTTCGGGTGGTGGATTATCACCACGTGGTCGGCGCCGTGGGAAGCAGCCCACGCAGGCTGCGAGGAGAGAAACCGAAGGAGCTTCTCCTGAAGCTCCTGGTTCTGATCATACCGAAGAGAGGACTTCCCCGCTGCCAACGGACGCGAGTACCTGCAGAGTTCGTCAAAATGGCGGAATTTCAAGACTGGATCCCAAGAATCAACACTAGCCCTAGTTTCGTTTTGAAATCTCTTTGTAATCTCACATTTTTTGCCACTACGAAACAAGCCGCTAGTTAGTCAGTTTCAGAGTAGCCATTTCTACTGTTGGCAGTTCATAACGTGACATACATGTTCGCATTCTTCACCGACTCTTGAAACATCAATGGAAGTTCGTTATTCACCTCAAATGAGGAAGTAAACTGCACTGATACCTACGATTTCCGAGTATGATCGAGTATAACTAGGCTGAACTGAAACCCCGATTTTCTATTCTGAAAACTCATTTTCATACTTCCCACAGTGGAGAAGCACACGTCTCCATTAAAATTTTGAGAAATCAAGAAAAGACGAGATTTTAAAAAAAAAACATGGCGTACTTCTACCCCATCGTACTAATCCTTCCATCACAACATTTAACATTTTTCTTCTAAAACTATCCTAAAACCAGCGAATGAAAGAATTCATAAGGACAAATTTCTAGGGAACCACAACTGAAACATGCACGCCATTTTAGTTTCGCCAAACCATAGATACTTGGAGTTTGGCCATAAGTTACCTATTGTAGCTCAGCGATGCGAAGAACGGCACGAGCACCACATCCGCGTCCTGCCACCTCCTCACACGGAACGCCGTGCACGGGCTGGTCCGATCGGCCATGTCGGAGGTGAGCACGTCCGTGGTGAGCCAATACTCGGGGCTGTGTTGCTGGTACAATCCCCCGGGGTACTTTGGGATATCCGAGATGTTCGTCGGCCATGTCTGGTTCCCCTCGGGATTATATTCCGCGATCATCCCGTAGTGAAACTCCGGAGGGAGATCGTACATAAACACCTTCAGCTTCGCGCTGTTGGCGTCGCATCCAGCTCGAGGAGAAGTGGCGCCCTCGATCGCGTTCCACTTTGCATTCCAACTCGCGTCGGAGGTGGAGTCTGCGAACGCTGTGAGGTGCTTGAAGAAGTTAAGCGAGGGGTCGAGGGACGTGAGAACGCAAGTGAGGAGGAGCGTCACTAGGGCGACGCAGGCCATGATGTAGCTGCGGTGGGCGATTCCTGCGCCGTCGACTTCACTTCGTAACGACAGCTTTGATAGTGTGGCCAGACGCTCCAGGGAGCCCCCCTTGGCGCTGGTGCGACTGCCTGCTTGTTGCACTGGTCGACTCCACATTGTGGGTTATGGCTGCATTGGTTAAATCCACGTACTGATGGAAAGCCTGGCGCTACGTGATCTTCATGAGAGCGTCATACGAGTGCACCGTGATGGCTGGTGAGAATTATGATGAAGCACTTCTGATTCATGGAGCTTGGCGTATGCAGCATGTCGAGTTGAGTAATTGATTCTGCAACCAGGCGCTAGCGAGTTGCTCGCACTGCCGAAGCAATAGTGGAAACCTAAAACCCTGCACGATGACACGATCACCGTATCATCTCTACCAAATCAAAAAACTCGTGAGCACGAGCGTCCTGCTCGAGACCTTCTTGCTCCTCCGTCATAGTGCGCTGAGATCGGAGCTGAGATTGATCACGAGGTTGCCGAAGCATGCATAAGCTACGTGGTCACTCTACCCTGTAACTCCGTTATCCTGCCATACTCAGAAATTATGCACGAAGAATTCTACTTCACGGAGTTACTAAAACGAGCACCTGGGATCCGTACTCCACCTCAGGATCATAATACCTGGCCTCACGCGCGATTGATCAACTACTCGTGAGCTAGGCACCACACACGCCGCGCAGCTAGCTAAAAATTAATCCTCCAAGAAAAGAAAAGCCCGGAGCCACTTTGATTGACCCAACCCTTTCACAGCTTCACTACCCAGCTTGCATGCTTAAAGAGCCATATATTCCAAGCATGAACGAGTTGAACTCAAACCTCCACAGCAGCAACCACAGCAGTCGCTAGACACTCCGACAGACCGACGAACTCGCAGCCAGTCCCCAAATCTGAACCCGCAACGTACGTACTCCACAGGCTGCCCAAACCACCCACGAATCACAACAACCACAAACCACACATCTCAGGACTCTCGGGACTGTCAGGACTCATCTCGAAACTCATCTACTCGTGGAAAACGTAACCCATCGATCGACTACAAACCCCAAAGAGCTTCGATCGTCTGGCCACGGAGAATATCGATCAGATGTCAAGCTTCTGACGAGTGCGACGACATTGATAGCAGGTCAAGCTTTTTGTGCGCTGCAGAATTGAAAGGCACTCCAGGCTGGCTTTTGTGAGCGACGTCCTGATCATGGTGTGGCCTTGGGTTGGCAGAAAACGGCAGGACAAGAGGACTTCTCGAGTCCCGACGCCAGGCCATGAGCCCAGGACCAGCCTCTTATCACACGTTGCCCCTTGCTTACGCCATTGACTTACGTCACGGCTGGTCGATGGCTCCACTAGTCAGCTACTGTAGTTCCCTCGGCTTCATCCGTCTTCAGCTAGCTGGGACCCAATTGCACAAGCACCGAAGCTTGGAATGCGCTTTCTTATTAAAATCAGTTCCGCTTTTGATAGTGTCACGGGCGTTGACTTCATTCCACTGCGGCCGGCAGTGAGCTTGCGCTCGTGATCCTGACAGCGGATGTTTTGAAGCGGGAAGTCTACTGTAGTCGGGATAAGGCAAATTTCGTTAAAATGGCGGTATTCCCAGTGCCATATTTTCCTTGTGCCATATTCCCCGTGCCATTTTTTCAGACCGCCCGTTCTAAACATCTAGAACAGGTATAGATTCCAGACATCTAAGACTGTTGTAGATTTCAAACATCTAGGAATCATATAGATTTCAGACCGACCGTTCTAAAAAATTTAGGACTAATATAGATGTGATATACCTAGGACAAGCGTAGATTTTTAGAATGTACTACAAATGTAGATTTCAGAACGACCGTCGTGAACTGAATTACGTGCCATTGTAATGGAATACCGCCATTTTAACGAAATTTGCTATGGATACTCAGACGCGCGGCCGAAGCTCGGACTGGACTCTGGGAAGCTTGGAATTGGAGATGATGAGGGCGTGTGGCCCTTTCGCGCAGATCTCGACGTTATTGGTGTGCCGAGAATGCACGTGCTTGTCACTGCAGGAACAGCGTTGTTTTTTCCATTTATTTTTAGGCAGTGCAGAAAGCGATAATTTCTGGAAGGATGAAACTATTTACATCCATAGAAATGGATGGAACTTGAAATCTATTGATAAAGTTTCATTTATTCATCCAAAATGATGTTACATTCATCCAAAATTGAGGTCCCAAGATTTGGTAACAAATTAGCAGTTTCATCCACTAAAAAGCAAGTATTCTTTGGGGAAAAGAATTATCACTTTTGAGCGGAAAATCACTCAAAAAAAAACGCCATGCAAGGAGTGTCGGGGGAAAAATTGAGCCAAACTAGCTGAAGCAACCAAAGCCTAAAGTTCTCAGGGGCAACTAAGGTGGATTTCTCCAATTTAATCGCCTTTTTTTTTCTTGTGTGCTAGTTACTATTATTGGACTGGTCAAATTTTCATATTTTCTGCTTGGCACTTGAAAGGAGGTTCTAATGCACAAAAGAATGTGACATTTGAATACCATATGCAAAAGTTATAAAGAAACAAAGTTTGGTTCTAAAACGATTTCTTCCACATAGGTACATGATTGATTTTGAAGAAGTGTACACAACTTAAAGATGGAAATTTAGGATCAATGGTTGCATTTTTGAGTGCCTACCTTACACCTAAATTCTTTTGAAGAAGCAATTCAACATTGTTTCTAATATTAGATTGTTTTAATTTTTGTTGAAAGTGAGTCGTGACATTTTATATTAAATATATTAGATAGTTACAGTGAATTTTCAATTGTTGGAAATAGAGGTAGTTAAAACCCACCCAAAACTCTTGAGAATAGAATTTATATAGTTTAGGCAAAATTTTGTATGGGTCTCAAGTTGGTCCAATTATGTTAAAAAATCAGCTTCAAATATTGTTTTGCATTCAACATCCTCATGCGACTTCAAGAAAAACATAAAATCCATATATATAACATCAATGGTTCAACATTTGGTTTCTTTATTTGTATGGTCAGGACTTCGGGGAGCCGTGGTCTAAGATCTTTTTTTACAAAGTCTATCAACATTCTTACATAATGCAAAGCTACTAGTTTATGGATATTGCTTATAACCATGCCATTATTAAATATAATCTCCATGCAAACAAAGTTGAGTTCCTCAATTCCTTAAAATACTCATGTAATAATCAAATAGAAACTGCAACTTCATCGTTTCAATTTCCAACTATTGTGTAACATCCCGCTGTAACATACTACTTACTAAATACTCATAACATTCAGTAATAGAGTGGTGGGCTGCCTTCCCCGGACAGAATGGTGTGGAATATATCACCGCCAATAGCTAATTTACATGCGTCAATTTTGTTAGAGAGTAAGTTGGCCGCAACTATACAATGTACATTAAAAATTAAAACAAAATCAAAGCTCACACACCCATTAAACCAAATACACAATACCAACGTTCTACACCCATACATTGTGTGTGTAACATTACAAAACACAAAAACATCATTTTAGATTATTGTACACAAAAATTGAAGGAAGTTGTCATTTTATAGAATTTAAAATATGAACAATTGCCAAAAATGGTATATTTTGTATGGCATATGATATAAGATATATTATATATTGTATATATTGTATTAAATTAAAAAAAGAATGAACCAAACATTTTGGCTTGCATTTGTACAAAATCAATTGTATTTTGAGTTTTCAATGGAAAAGAAAGTTGTATATATACACATAGAGTGGTAGGAGGTAGAACAATCCATGTGGGATATATAATTTAGAATTTTGTAGTTTCTCAAGCACTCCTCGTTAAGTCAAAAACAAATAATTGTGTTAAAAGTAAAATTTTAGATCTCATTTAGGTATAGTAGAATAACTCTTCTAAAAAAAACTTGAACTAAAATTTTTTGGTAAATAAAGATAAGTTTCACCTTCAAAAATCCTTTTGGCATTTTGAATCTCCGATCAAAAGTTATGGACAAATTTGAGAGAGGGGTTGGAATGGACACTTTTTTAACATTTTTCCAACCCCTCTCAGAAATTTGTCCGTAACTTTTGATTGGAGATTCAAAATTCCAAACAGGTTTGAGAAAATTAAACTTATCTTGATTTACCAACTTTTTTTAATTCAAAGTTTTATGAGAAAATTTATTCTACTATGCCTAAATGAGGTCTGAAATTCTACTTATAACACAATTCTTTGTTTTTGACTGAACTATGAGTGCTTGAGAAACTACAAATTCTAAATTATTTATCCCACATGGGTTGTTCTACCTCCTACCACCCCATGTGTATATGAAGAGCTTTTCTTGTCCCTTGAGAATACAAAATATGAATGACAATTACATCAAAGTGGTGTAATTTAAACAATGAGATTATTGATCTTTATAAATTGAGTGCCATTTTGAATAAGTTTGATATTTTGTTTATAGTTTTATTTCAAAGTACTTAATTTGTCATTATCCCGAATGTGAAGCTGCGACCTTGTAATTGACCCAGGCACCTTGCTAAGTTCTGACAAATTTCGCCAAGTGTCCTTATAACTACTGATTTGATGTGGTACATTCCTCATCATTCCGTCTGAGGAAGGCAGTAGCAGTGAATCTTATGTAGAACACTCAGAGCCCCATTTGTTGCTGCATTTTGGGCAAGCTGAACAAATGAACGGCCTCCCAATTCCTTGCATATTTCTATTAGTTTGGTGCCACATACAAAGGGTTTTGGGAAGCACATACATACACTCCTGCCGTCTATTGCAGTAGTTCTGACATTATTCAACCTTGTGCCATCCATGCCATCCATAATGCATTTGGGAACAATCATCCTAAACAATGATAGAAACTTTGAAGAGTGCAAGTATTTCGTGAGCAGCCTGTGCGTGATTGTGTATATGCCTTAGGAAAAAAAAATAGTTCTAGGAATAATGCGCAGGATAAGCTGAGTTTGGGTTTGTTCAGAACTTCAAAAGCTTGCAGTCATTCCTTAGTAATATAGTACTCCCGAGTCACGACAGACAATGGTTCTGTAGTGTACTTTGCTTTAAGGATACTTGGTGGTTCAGAATACGCAGCTCAACTGCTCCTGCTCGCCCAGCTGACTCAGACATAAATCATTGGTGAAAAAATCATGCCATAATTATTGACAAATGATAGATGGATATCGACAAATTCGCTCAGTCAGTAATCACATGAGTTAGCTTCTTATTTTATCAAATATGAAAACCCTAAACCCTAAACAGTTGGTCTTCAATTAACCCTTAAAGGACCAAGCTGTATTTTTTGTCAACATAGTGATTTGGGGCAGCTCACTATGAATAAAAAAATACACTTTATTTTTTGAATTTTTTTTTGATGTGTGGACAAGGAGTACCTTGCCATTCCACCAATTTTTTTTTCATTTGATTTGTCGATGAAAAGTTATGGGAGAAAATGTTGTTTTCAATGGACGGGGGTAATATAGGCAAGGCTCTTTACACTGGAGTGAAGTTTGCAACACCATGCCCAAAAGAGCTTGGGCAGGGCCATGGGCAAGCTTTCAGCCAAGGTTTAGGCCCGGTACTTCTCTAACAATTTATTGAACTTATAAACTTATCACAATGTACAAGGAGGTAGTGGCAAGGAGGCAGATCCTCTATAGCTTCTTGTAGCCAAAAGGGCAATTACTTCTAAATACCGCATTCAAATAAAAAAGAAAAATGCCCAAATGAATCCGTTGAATCTGTTACCAATTTGTCATTTGACAAAATCCCATTAAATTTTTTTTCTTAGAAAATTGATACAATTGCTTCTTTAAAACTTGTTGGAAGGATGTGGAGAGGTTGTTTTTATAATCAAATCCATTGTCCTTCATGAATCCTCAAAGGGTATGGGATAATTTGAAGATGAGAGCTTGACCACTCATTGTCAAAACATAGGAATTATGTTCAAAGCAGAGTTTTAGACCTTATTTTGGCATAGTAGAATAACCTATTTCAAAACACTTTGAACTAAAACAAATTGGTAAATTAACCTGGTTTTCATCTCCAAAAATCCGTTTGTGATTTTGAGTCTCGAATGAAAATATATAGACAAAATTTATAGAGGGTGTTTGAAAATTTCAATGAAAATGTCCCTTCCAACCCTTCTTTGAAATTTGTCTATAACTTTTGATTGGAGACTCAAAATCTCAAATGGATTTTTAGAGATGAAAGTTAACTTGATTTCTTAATTTTTTGTAAATTTTTTTTTTTGAAAAAAGTTATTTTACTATGACAAAATGAGGCCTAAAATTTTAATTTGAACACAATTTCTACTTTTCACTTAACTATGGGCGATGAACCTCCTAGTAACTCTAATTCATATATCTCACATGGGTTGTTTTATTTCCTACCACCCCACTCATATAAAGATCTTTTCTTCTCATCTTGGAATACACAATGTATATGGCTTTACAAGCTATGGGAGATTGGCGTCCTATATTCTAAAATCATTGAAATTTAATGGTAAACATTCTTGAATTATAGTTTATGGAACAAGGAACATCTTCAAAATTGAGGGATAGAAAATTATCTTTAAAATCAAGGAGAACTTTATCTAATGTCAATGATTTGTGGTGAGCTAGGCTTTGCTAACCCTGACCCTGCTTCCTCCCGTGCCATGCCCAATATGCACAACTGCCCTTCACTTTAGCATAGACACAAATTGATCAAGCTTGCCAAAGTTTGATATTTGGGCAATTTAAATTTTCATTTTTCCGTCTTCTAGAGCTAGTTGAAATCTAAAACTCCACTGTTCGCATTTTGAAGAAACCATTTTATGTGCAAGCCATAAATTGTTGAAAAAAGGCTTTATATGAGACATTTCTTAAAGCTAGTTCCCTATTGGACTTTTTAATGTATGTTCCCCAATTTGAAATGTTATAAAAAATTTTGAGCATGTGGCCAACTTTATCACAAAAAGCAAACAAAAAATGTTCAAGCAGAAAAGTGAAATTAACTTGTGCAAAAGCCTCCTCAAATCAAGGCTGCCCGGAATTTGGATGCCCCCCAAAAACATTTTTTTCAACTTCAAATACTCTAATCTCACAATTTGTGCAGTCCAAACCTCCCATTTTTTTATTACAACATATTGAAGTAGTCTACCACTAGATCTTATGGTTGGATGCAATAGGAATTTATTTGTCATTTTTGGAAGGCCTTTGCCATCGAAACAGCCCATTTTGAGTGTCTTTTGGTGAAACATAGTCAAAGAACTTTAGGCATTCAGGTGGGCACCCCGAATTGCGCCCGTGACCCTAAATCGCCATCTTCACTTTGTGTACATCTCCATAATCAGTTATGTACCTATCTGGAAGAAACACTTTCATATCTAAACTTTGCTCATTCATAACTTTTGCATATAGTATCCAAATGTCACATTCTTTGGTGCGTTAGAACCTCCTTTCACTTGTCAACAAGCAAATATAAAAATTTGTGCAATAATAGTAATTAGACAATTAGTGGCAGGTTTGGGATGTATCCATCTTATGTCCAATGAAGGAGTCTTTTGAAAAGCATTTGGGAAGTTTTTTGAAACTGACCGGCTATTTTCCTTCAATTCCTATATTGAACCATTTTTTCAAGTACAGAGTTTGATTATTTTCTCTATTTTTTATTCAGATTAGAACTTTTATAGATTTTTCCACCCTTTTTTTGCCAATGTTTTCAACTTGCAACTGATTTTTTTCCCAAGTCCACCGGCTAACTTTGAACTAGTCTAGAAAGACCTTGTTTCTAAAGTGTTATCGATATGACCTTTATTGTAATGGACTGTTTTGCATAGATTATTCTATGCAAAATAGTTAGAAGTGGAGTCATTTTCAAGTGCATTAAATGGAAATGGAAATAATAAACATACGTTTCTTGAAATTCAATCTTACCAAAATGCGGTAGACCACAGAATGTAAATGTGTATAAAATGTGTATATTATTTAATCCAATTGACTTCTTAGATTGCAAGATTATAGTGTTTGAGATTTGTGGAATTTTTTTTTGGCCGTGTCTGACTAGATCAACAAACTTTGATTCTTTGTGGAGTGAGATTTATACATTATATATACCTTACATTTTTTGGCACTAAGAGCATCTCCACGCCTAGAGACGGGAAGATAGGCCTGCTAGTGCGGCTCAACCTGCCTCTGGGCCATATCTGCCGTTGCTTCCCACGGCAACACTGGATCCAAATTCAAATCAGGGAAGAAATAGTTGACACGGGGTCCAATAGTTCCTAGTCTCCCTCCACGCATTCCTTCACAACTCCTAGTGCGCACTTTTACACCTCCCAACGTTCGACATTCAAGACCAACCTTTAATAACTCAATTCAAACTTCAAAGGACAAAAAGAGAGGAGACCGAGCCACTTCCAAACTCAGCATTTGGCCGTTTACTCGGCACATTTGACCCGTGGCCAGCCATTTCTTGGCCTTGGCTGTTGCTGCCATGGGGCACTTGCATTAGCCGGGCCCGACCATTCACCGACTTTGAGTCAAATTAACCACTGGCTTTGGGATGCTCTAAGTAAGTTATTGCACCGTGCACCATGTTAGTTACGTGAGTGGATGTCAAACTTTTGAAGTAAATGAAAGGTGTAGCATGTTCACAATAACAATGACGTAGAAATGAAAGGAAGTCCAAAATACCAGCAAAACACTAGCTAGTGTTAGATAATTTCATATGAATTTCATTTTTCAAATTAACCATACAAAATTGTACCATCTTTCTATGGGAATGTGAGGAAAAATTAGAAACTTTCACTACGTAGATTGGAAGGTTATAGGGTTTGAAGCTAGGAAAAAACATTTTTTTTTATCAAACTTGTCTGATAAGGTTAATAAAATTTAACTCCTCTTCAGATGATTTTTTGCAAAACAATTATTTAAATAAACTAAAAACAATAGTATTTCAAAACTACATGAGGTTTTTAGCACATGTTGTGCAAAGACGCCTACCCTACTTAGTTTGTTTGACAGCATACTTATCTCCTGATCTAAGTACTATTAAATATATATAATCTAGAGAAGGGCTACATTTTAAAGCTTGTATCAATGATGAGATCTATTCGAAATTGACTTCATTATAGGTATCTACCCAAATTGCATATTTTGATCTTGGTGCTTTAGGGATAAAATTGACATTGTAGAATGTTTTTAACTTTATACATTTAACTTTATACTTTAACTGATAAGCTTGTGAATCAACTTCAATTTTGCAATTGTGAGTAAGGTAGTGTGCTTTAAAAGTGACCATGCAACTGCTAATGTAGAGGTACATTTTGCTTTCTCCAATTTACCAATAGTGTACAATTTAGAAGGTGTACAGTTTTGCTTTTAGTGAGTCATTGCTTCTTCAAGACTAATTCCACAGAGGTCCACAAAATGTGAAACGCCTTGGGTTAGATGCGAATTCCATTTTTCTTCCTACTAAAATTTAGTGAAAAATTGTTTCAAGGAGTTTAGCTTCCCCCAAAGGCAATCAGCTTCTAAAAGGTCGTTACTTTAGTGAAGATGTGAGGAGGGAATGGGCTGTTGACTTTGGGGGCTCGTTTCTGCTCAGCATGACTTGCACATGATTCTCCATTCCTTGCCAGCCAACCCAGCTAACAACTAAGGTAGGAGGTCCATAATTGCTCATAAGAGCTGAAACTGAGATTTGGGGAGGTGAAACGTCTCAAAATATTTTTCAGTAAATTTGTTTTGAAAGATAAGAGGAATTGGCATCTAACCCAAGTCGTTTCATATTTTTTGGAGCTTTCTAGAATTAGTTAAGAAATTTTGAAAGTTGAAGTGGCGTAGGACTCTAAAATCGCCCACCCCCTAAAATGTACATTGTTTTTACATTGCTGAAGGCTATGAAAAAACATGTACAACGCGTGTTCATTTGAGTAGGGTGGATAGTTTTAGAGCCTGTGCAATTTAAGAACCTCCTACCTTATCGGTCCTAAAAGTTGGTTCCAACCATAACATTTAGTAGCCTTCAAAAGGGCTACCTTTCCTCTCATCAACTATCATCTACGAAATCCATCCTAAGTTTTCGAAATGAGGCTCATGCTGGGATTTATTATTGGAAGATGGAATAGTTTGGGCAGACATGGGTCCACTTTCAAGAAAATTTGTCAGAAAGCATTCTCACTGAAATCCATATCTGAGAAGCACATGCACAGGGCCACAAACCAATCCATTTTGATATACTTCTCTCTTGTCAGAGGTGGCAACCCAATTGTCCTAGTTCACATCAATTTTTAGCAGGTTTAATGAATGGTTAGTGGCACACATTTATACTAAAGACAAGGATTAGTATTCATAATTGTTGATTGGTTCTGCGGTTATTAATCATTGCTCACTGGCACAAATTTTTAACTAATGGCAATTTGCCACTAATTGAAACATGAGTATTAACTTAATGATCTTCATTATTCTTCCTAGTTGCTTTTTTTCTTTCACTTTGACAAATTTTGACATGTGGCCTTGTAGTTACTGATGGGTGTGGAATATTCCACACCATTCTGTTAGAGGGAAGGCAATCAAGTGCCTTGCTCTTGAATATTATAACCATTGCTTTTCAAAAATTCAATTTTTGGATCTATACAAGTATCCAAATTTATACAAACTTGTCATTACAAAAAATTTCAGCCCATTGGAGGCCTCCAAGCATTTATGACATTATGCATTAACCCCTAAAGGACCGGACTGAGTTTTTTGGACTTATAAATTTTTTGGGCAGGTACGTGTGACTAGAGATTTGCATATTTTGGGCTGAAATTTCAATACAATATGGGGACGAGGAGTATCTTTCATATGCACAAGTTTCATGACATTCTGAAATAGGAGTAAAAAGTTATTGCATAATATGTTAATTTTTATCGTAACTGGGCAGTCCGGGCAGATCAGAAAAAATCATTTTTTTAAGAAATAAAAATTTGAAATTTGTTCTTCAGATTTATATGTACTCAAAAAGCTTTGAATCATTGCATTTCAATAGTTGAGCAAAAAGTTATGAGGCTTTTTAGTTTGCGGGCAATTATGGAAGCCCTAAACCAAAAAAAACTTTGAAGTCCTTTATTTTACTGAAATTTCAATATTTTTGAAAAAAAATAATGCTATTGGATGTAGATTGTTTATAACAACAATCCCACCATTTGGATTGGAATATTTTAATTTCATAACTTATTTATTAACAATTTCGTATTTTGAATCATTCTCTACTTCTTTCTACTTACTATTTTTTTCCTATATGTTGCACAACTCCAAATGATCTAAAATTTTTTATATATGTAGCCAACTTGCCTTGAAGAATGAATCCAAAGAAGCACAACCATTTTGGACATTTTTTCATAATGATTAGATCTTGTGAAGTGCAGCTGCCCGGATTTTCGCAGTGGTCAAAAAAGCATTTTTGCCACTTCAAACGCTAATATATTGCAATCTACATGGTGGAAATTTCTGAAATTTTTTCCACGTACTCTCAAATTAGAGTACTACAAGATCCTACGGTTATATGTGTCAAAAAATGATATTTTTCAAAAATTTGGTACTTGTACTAGAAATGGCAGTTTTGGAGCATTTTTGGTGACAACATAGTCAAAGAACTTTAAGGGTTAAGAGAAGAAATTAGCCCAAAAAGCAGGTAGGAATTTGTCAGGTGTATAGTCAGCATGAATGCCATGTTGGACTTGTGATTAAAAAAATTAAAAAAATTAAAAAAAATGTATCCCCCCGCCCTTGTAATTGCACATCTGCCAAAAGTCAAACGACCCTCCACAAGGTCTTGATTTCTACTAATGAGGGGTAGGTGAAATTTTTGGCACATAGTGAAATTTTTCTAAAATGTAGTTGGCAATGGAGTTTATACTTTTGCAATAATTAAATGATTTGTGAAACAAAATTGTATCATTATAATTTTGTGTTGATATTTTACCAAAGAAGTTGCAACTTCTTTAATTTCTTCTTTAGTTTCACTTGTGAGGAAAAAAGGAAGTGGCATCTAACTAAAGTTGTTTCATATTTTTTGGACCTCCATTGAGTTAGCTTTGAATTTTGAGGTTGAAAATCACATATGGAACTAAAAGTATTTGTCTCCTGTTATGGTCAATGTAGGTGCATTGAAAAAAAAAATTGATACATGAAGAAAGCAATATGTAGCTCTATATTGGAGAGCAATTTTAGAGCATGAAATGTTTTAATGCTTTCTACCTTAATCCAAGATCTAGGATGGCAGAGGAGAATAAAGACAATGCAACAAGGTAGCCATGCATCTAAAGAGGGTTGATTACTCCAAGGCAAGGGATCCAAGAGAATGGCTAAGTTACATAAATAGCCCATATTAAGCCACCTCCACTCTAGATGCATGACCTATATTAAATCTAGCTATTCAATAACATCGTAGATGGAAATCAATTTATTCTCCCACTAACTAAGTCTTTCACACCTTGTATCTCTAACATCAATTCAAATGTGGAATGTGGCAAAAATGACGTGACTTTAGCCCTTGAATTCAATAGACGTATAGTTTTAGGGTTTTCCAAGTAGAAATTTTAGAAATTCAATCATTTATGACCACTGGTCCAAATCAGACAAATGAGGACTTCAAAGATTTGAAATTTCTAATTAGGGATTGAATAAAAAAATTCTTAGAGTCATAGATAAAAAGAGAGGAGGATTTGCATTGACAAATGTTGCATGGAAAGAAGTTCGAGTAGCCAAGACCCTATTTGTGCCACTATGTATCAACAGTGTACATTTCAAATTTTTAAATGTTACTTATTATATTAGTGGATAGTGGCTACAAAGTGGCACAAATAATCACTTGGTACAAATAAGGTTACTTACCTTAATCCTGGAAAGAGGCCCCCTTGACCATGGTAGTCACTAAAGTACTTTGATTCTTGGACCAACAAGTACATTATTTGTTTCTACAATTAATAGTAAAGTCATCCATGATTGAACCTTCTAGGTCTGCAATATCTTTAATGGACTAAGGCCTTTTTTGAAAAGGAACGGCTATTGCTTGTTTCATTATTTTTGAGCATCGTAAAAGCAAAACTCTTTACATTTATGGAAATGGACATAACATGCAAAATTTGGATGAAATTTATTTTTACATCCAAATATGCTTAAATTCTTCTATAGGTGACATCATTTAAATGCTTTTTAGCAATCAAAATTTTCATCCATTCAAAAAAGGACAAATCTATCACTAATTATTCTTTTGAAATTCTTTTGTATTCATTTTGAGCAAAATGTCGCTAAAAAGAAACCTTTGGTTGCAATTTGTGCTTATTTTTATCTAGAAGTTTGCAATTGAATGTTTAGACACCATGGCAAACTCAAATAAATATACAAGGAATGTGCAATTACAAAGTCTTTTGTTGATTCATTAGAAAAGGTTGAAAGTAGGCATTTTATTATTTGAAATGCAACTTGTTTTAGTAATAAATCACATGATTTACAATGAAGATTGATTGTGGCCCTTTAAATCAAGGTCATAAATTCTCGTCAAATTCCAATAAGAATTTAGACTATTTGTGAGAGTATGATGACAAAAAGTTCAATTTTTTTGTAGATGGGTAATCCCTAAAGATCCTTCCTGATCCCAAAATTAAATAAATCTTGGTCAAATTTGATGTTGGACATCAAACAACCAATTGTTATTTGTATTGCTATATTAGACACTTGTTTTGACCTCAATGAGTTAACATGCCTAGCATATTTTACTCGATTGTAACATATGTATTATTAAAAAATAAAATTTGTCTAGTTCTTGTTTTAAATTATTGAAGTTTTGTATTCCTGTATTTTGAACAGATAGTGAGGACAAGTTCCAGATCAAATTATTTTTCAAAACCCCTCATTTTATTTTGGGGGGTTCTGAAAAATAATTTGATCGAAAATCTCAAAATCTCAGTACCCCCCAGTCTTGTATTTTTGAAAACGAAGTCATTTGACAATCGATATGGGATAATCCGTATCCGTTATCCATATCTGTTTTCCGTATTCGTTTTTTGCATCCGTATACGTACGGTATCACATTATTCGTATCAGGATCAACGGCAGGGAAGGGGGTGTTTTTATTTTTTTTCAAAAACAATCAATGGCTATTAATTTTTTGGGGGAGGGGGGGCTAATTAATTGAGCAAGAAGTGTTCCTCTCTTTTCAGGGGATAGTCTAGTTTAGTTTCTAGCTTGTTTTAAATTACAAAATTTTCATAATATCAATGAAAAATTGTATTTTCAAACTCTAGATGTTGATATTCAAACTCCACAATATTTGTGATTTATATTTATATTTATGATTTTGAACATATTTTATAATTTTAAATTGCATGAACTTTTTCTTATTCTAACTTTTATTTTGGAAGAAATCTTGTTTCTATAATGTAATATTTGATTGGTATAAATTTTTCCTATAAAATACACTTAAAACCCCCACAGTAATGAGTATGAAAGCCACAATGTTTAGTGTGCAAAAATGAAGATTATTGCATGAATTTCTTTTACTAATATTATCAATTTCTACTTGTACTATATAGTAGTTTTAATTTATTTTGTTGTATATATCAGTTTCTTTTCAATCTTTGCCTATTATATTTTAATCCTTAAAGGACCAGCCTGCATTTTTTGGCAACATAGATTTTTTGGGCAGGTTGGTGTGAATCAGGATTAACATCTTTTTGACTGAAAATTAATAGAATGTACGGACAAGGAATATGTATGAAGTGCACTAAATTTCAAGGCATTTGATACATTTGACAAAAATTATGGTTAGAAATGTTATTTTTTTTGTAAATGGGCATAACGGGCCAAGATGTGTACACTGCGCTCAAAATTTTAGAAGTGAGCCCGGGACTGGGGGCATGAGACAGGGCGGCTCTAACAAGAAGTTGCGCAATGGGTTGCAGCGTTGGATATTTCCTGATACAGGATTTCAACTTTTGCAGCAAATGGTGCCATTGGAAGTATTGCAGGATGACACACAATTTCAAATTCATTGCACACAAGGTAGGAGGCTCAGAAGTGGAGCATCTAAGGGCTGGTCCGTGTTTTTCAAGTATTTCCTTGGATGGAAATATTTTTAGCTCATTTTTCAAACAAAGAGAAATTGATGACGAATCTAACCCAAGTGGTTTTGTATTTTTCCAAGCATTTTGAATTACTTATGAATTTTCAAACAAGTTCAGTTGTAGATCCCTATTTGTGAGCAAAGGTCTTTCATAAAGGGTTCACTTGCAATTCTTAATAAAAATGGGGAAAACAAAGAGAATGATCACTACAAGATAAAGGGGTGTTTTAAGTAGAGATGGGGAAAACAAAGAAATGATGAAGACAATCTTTTTAGTAAAATTTTACTTAAAAACTTACTTAAAAGACGTTACTTAAAGGACGTGATGTCTAGGACACTATTTAAAACACCCCTTTCTCTTGTAGTGGATTGGCTCTTGCAATTCATAATGCTTTTTCCATTGATTCATTCAATGACTATATTGGTCAATTTTAGATCCCATTCATGTCCATTTCACAGCCATTTATAGGGTCCATTCTTAACTCCTAAAGGACCATTGTCCGTTCGGGGGACAAATGGGATTTTGGGCAAGTACCTATGGGCTGAAATTTTCTCCTGATTTTCTGAAACTTTTTGTGAACTTGAAGAATTGAGAGAGGTATGTGGCGGAAAAAAAAAATTTGAAATCAGACCTTCGAGTGAGAAGTTATGCCATTTCTTGGAATGTGTGGGGACGGGGGGTAGCAAATTTTTTTGGCAAATTTTGAATTATTTTTTTTAATATTTTTTTTTCATAGATTATATTTTTGTCTATCTGGAAAACTTTGATTCATTCATTTGGATTGGTTATGAGGAAGTTAAAGACATTCTTGTTTTTTGGGCAGTTAGAGCATCTTCTTGAAAAAATAACTTGTAGGATTCATTTCGGAATGCAATTTTTGTAATTTTTCTATTTTATTTTTGTAATGGTTTAGCTTACTTGCTAAAACAATCTCACCATTGGGATTAGTGCATTTTAATTCCATCTAAAATATATGAATATTTTAGATTTCTTTCTATCTTGTACCTACTTCTACTTAACAATTTTTTTAAGAATGATAATTAAGTTTTTTTGAATTTTTTTTTCCTAGACTCTCAACGCAATTCTCCACTATAAAGATTTAAAGCTCAAAACGTTGTAGTGCAAAAATTTTAAGTTAAAAATGTTTAAAGTCAAAAAATCTAGTCCTGCAATGTGTTGAAAAACTTGTTTTTTCTACTTTAAACGAAGATATCTTGCAATCTGTGTGGTCAAAAATTCTGAAGTTTTTTCCACACATTCTCGTACTAGTGGGGTATAAGATCCTTATGGTTAGATGTGCAAAAAAAACAATTTTTAAATTTTTTTACTCTTTGCTCTAGAAATGACAGTTTTTAGAGTTTTTTGGCAGAAAAAAGGCCTTGGTCCTTTAGGGGTTAATGTCCACTTTGTTTTACAGCTTCCTATCTTAGCTACAAATATCCATTGCCATGAAATTTCAAAACCGTCACAGATGTAGGACTTCCAAATAAGATAAAGAACATATAAGTAAAATTGTTCAATGCTCCGCACTCTCTTTTTCTTGTCATTAGTATATGACAATTCAATTCCACCATTCTAGAAAATAGCTTCCACATATGTAATTGAAAATGCATAACAACCTTGTTTCTTTCCAAACTTAAAACTAAAATATAATTATACCTTGAAGTAGAGAGCCGTCAAAAAGCTGCAAATGCCATGAACAATAAACACATTAAAAAGTATCTCGTCATGTAACCGTCATTAAAATTACAATGCTCCCTCTAACTCCCTCTAACTCTCAAAAGTAGCAGGCACTGCGTACCAAGCATCACTGCCAATAATTCAACTTCTCATGTCATTTTCAACTTCAACCTTTTGACCAAACGAATTGGAAAGCCTTTAAGTTTTCTAAAGGGAAGTTGTGTCACTCCTTCATCAGGTCCACACCTTTTGCAACTGCAATAGGCATAACATATACATAATTTAAATTTCTTTGATAATACAACCATACATTTGTCATATTTCAAATTCTTCTATTTTAAGGTCTAAAGACTTCTAACACCAAAACTTGTCTAATGACAAATGCTCATCACCTTCTTTGGTTATGAAAATATAGAAGAAAAATGTATAATGATACATTGCAAATGAATTCCTTCAAGGAAGGCTTAAAAAAATTTGATTCCAAAATAATAATATTATATAGGCCCAAGTTTCAAGACAAGTATGTTACTTTTATAAGTAGAATGCTTGCTCAAGGAAATGAAGCTTTAAACTCTAAAGTCCCATTGTCCCCTCGGGAGACAAATTGGATTTTGGGCAAGTTCTTTTGACCTCAAATTTTTATTAAACTTTTTGAAACTTTTTCATAAGATATAAAAATTGATTAGCTATGTAGAAGTACAATATTTATTTCAATTGGTGAACGGGAGCAAAAGTTACACGACAAAAAGCCTAAAATTGAACTCAACAGGCAGCACAAAAAAAGTTGCAAAAAGTTAAAAGAAATTAAAAAAAAATTTCCCTAAGATATTATGTTTTTGTCTACATGTGAAGCTTTGATTCATTCTATTTGTACTAATAATGAGAAAATTATGGACAATCTATTTTTTTGGGCAATTAGAGCATCTTCTTTAAAAAATAAGTTGTAGGATTCATTTTTTGAATGCAATTTTCATAATTTTTCAAAAAGAATTGTTTGAAAAGGTTGTGTTTGCTTGCTAAAACAATTTTACCATTAAGATTATTGTATTTCCATCCCATCTTAGAGCTATTAACGATTTAGTTTTGTTTTCAATCTTAGACCTACTCTTACTTAACAATTTTTTAAAGAATGAAAATCAAGTGTGTGTTTTTTAAAAAAAAATTCTAAACTTTTAACTCAATTCTTCAACATAAAAAATTCTAAACTCAAAGTTTGTAGTGCAAAAAATTTCCACAAATGGTGGTCAAAGTCATCTGAAATTGTAGTCTAGTGTTCCAAAAAACTTTCTTTTTCAACTTTGAATGCTAATATCTTCCTATCTATATGGTCAAACTTCATGAAACTTTTACCACAAGATTTCAGACAACTGAAGTACAAGATCCTATGTTTAAATTCTAAAAAAATGATCTTTTATGTTTTCTTGGATGAGAGTAGCAAAAATGGTAGTTTTGAGTGCTTTTTGACAAAAAAATTACCTTGGGACTTTAAGGGTCAAGACCCACAATTGGTCTAACCTATCATGTATAAATTAAACCAGTTGTGGGTTAAGCATTCTACTAGTGTCTTTATTTAGCTATTTGGCCCCTAAAGGATTATTATCCCTTTGAGGGACAAATGCAATTTTGGGCAGGTACCTATAGGCTGAATTTTTGTCCTGATTTCTTGAAACTTTTTTTGAAGATAGAAAAACTAAATTTACTAAGCTTTGTGAGAATATAATTTTTTTTTTCAATCTGTGCTTGGAAAAAAAAATTATGCCCAAATAAGCTCAAAACAATGTTTAAGGGGCCACAATTTTTTTTTTAATTAATTTAATTTTTTAATTTTTTTTCTTATAAAATATATTTTTTCTATTTGTAAAGCTTTGACTCATTTCATTTGGATTTTTAATGAGAACGTTATGGACAATCTTGTTTTTTGGGTATTTAAAGCACCTTCCCCCAAAAAATAACTTGTAGGATTCATTTCTGAATGCAATTTTTACAATTTTTCAGGAAAAAAGTTCCCCAAGATTAAGGATTTTTGTTAGAACAATCTCACCATTGGACTTAGTGCTTTTTAATTCTATATAAAAGATACTAATATTTTAGATTTTCCTTCTATTTTGTACCTATTTCTACTTAACAATTCTTTTAATAATGAAAATTAAGTTTTTTTGGATTTTTTTTCCCCTAGACTCTCAACTCAATTCTCCACTATAAATATTTAAAGCTCAAAACTCTGTAATGCAAAACATTTAAGTTAAAAATGTTCAAAGCATTGAAGGGATTTGGGGGTGTTGAGAAACCGCGGGTTCCCTTGCATTCCCAGACTGCGGGAACACAGCTACAGCAGCTGGCTAATGTGGCACAGCAACTGCTACATCATTTTTGAAAAAAAATAAAATAAAAAAAAACTGCTTAAAATGATATTCTAGTAGTTTTTTGTATTTGTTTTTTTTTTGGAAAGAAAAAATTCTAACACGCCCATACCGCCGTTTACCAAATCTGGGCAGACTGGAGGAACGGGCCTGAAACGGTCTTCTAAGGCCCTCAAATCCCCTCTTCTATCATAAAATTTGGCCCCGCAATGTGCTAAAAAACTTGTTTTTTTCACTTTAAACGCAGATATCTTGCAATTTGTGCGGTCAAAAATTTTGAATTTTTTTTCACACATTCTCATACTAGTAAGGTGTAAGATCCTATGGTTAGATGTGGAAAAAAAAACATTTTTATGTTTTTTTTAACTCTTTGCTATAGAAATGGCAATTTTGGGTATTTTTTGGCAGAAAGAAGGCCTTGGGCCTTTAGGGGTTAAGAATTCAATTGAACTCATAACCCTTCAATTCAATGTGACCCCTTTGAGGAGAGATCTAGATGTTGAAAACTCAAGGAAATGACTTTTATAACTTGACATTATGTACAATAATCTTCTTGACCTCCCAATTCTCAAGGTTATTGAGTCTTCATATTGAAAATGACAATTGACATAACAGATAAACAATGAAACTATTGTTCATTGCATTGTGCATAATTAGTATACTACAAGACAAACATTGAAAGCATTGAAACTATTGTTCATTTCAATGTGCACAAGGAGTGTTGTATTCTAACCTGTAATTTGTGACAAGATGATGGATGATGAACAATGTCTCTGTCAATGCAAGTTCAATTCCAGGGCATAAATGTGGACCTTGGCCAAAAGGCATGAAAGCATTTGGCTTAGGCTTCTCCTACAACAAATTTCAACGATCCAAGATTCGACTTAACAAAACATTTTTTGCTCACTATCCAAGAGAATTGGGAACAAAGAGAAGAACTAAGGAAATTTGAAAATAAACTCCTAAGGCAAACTAAAGACAGTTTTGATTGCAAATAGCTTGTTAGTTCCAAACATAAAGATAACTTATAACACCATTTGCATAAAATTGAATAGAATTTACATGCAAACAACTTTTGCACTACATTAAAACTAACACAACAAATGAAAGTGAGTTTAAACACAATGAACACACAAAAACAATATTAGACATAATTCCTTCTTTCTACCAAAGAATACACACCAACTTGGTCACTAGACACTAATGCTACCAATTCTAGTCAAGTTGTGTGAACTACCTAATTGGTACATTAAATAATTTCCACAAGTACAACCTTCATAAAAGAAAATTTTCAAATCTGGATGCACAAAGGTTCAATTGACTTAGGATGCAAAAGATCAATTGCATTCTTGGACAGTAAAAATATGGTGCACATACAGCAAACCTGGATGGATCAAACTCCCGGGGATTTGGATAGTATTTTGGATCATAATGAAGAGAAGATGTCGATGGCCACACATAAGAACCTTTGCGGAAAATTAAACCTATGCAAAAGCGAAACATATTCAAAAACCAAAAGACATCTAAACAAAGACAAAACTAAACACCTAACACAATAATCTCCACACCTCTATTGATTTTGAGCACACTTGTTTTTTAAATTGCTAGTGATACTTCATAAAGTAAAGTTCAAACTTCAGTCTTTGAAAGACTATACATTCCAATTACTCAATTATATTAAAATTGATTTTAGCTCACAAGAAAAAATAATTGATTCTTGGAAGAACTAGTAAAATAGAGGAACAATAACTTTATATTTGTAATTTTGGCAAATCTCAATGTGCTAATATTGAGGACTAACAAGTGCTCAGAGGCTTGGTTTTTTAGTGCCCAATTGAAACTTAAATTTGGAATACATAAAGACAAAGATCAATCCTCTCCCAATTCAAGAAAGTCATCTCAAGCTACTTTAGTTGCTAGTTTAGAGCCCTTCCCCTAATGTGACAAATTTAGCCATATGAAAGCAAGTGAGGACAAGTATGTAGCAAAAAGGAAGGAATCTTTACCATTGTAATCAACGTCTTTGTTGGCTTGTCTTGGAATTGGCATAGTAATTGATTCAATCCTCAAGATCTCATAGATAACCTATACATTATCCCAATGATGGAAGATTTAGTAGCAAAAATTGTAAAATTTCAGATTCCATGAAATAAAATTTCAGAAAATACTACAACTTAAAGCAATTGAAACCACTTCCATAATTCACACAATACCAACAATAATATTTGGCAAACAATAATTGAAGAAGAAAACATCACCATGATTGTAGTATTTTATGAAAAAAAATTCTATGTACAATTACAGACATAGGTCAAAACAAATTACTTGCAAAGTGTAAGGCATGCTGCTCTTGGGCTTGAACCACGTCATTGACTTGTCTTCAGTCATCTTTTGACATAGAGAATCTTGTTCGTCCTGAATGAAATGAACTATTAAGTACACTAATATGAGATTTGAAGGGAAGTGCAAACTTCCAAATAACTCTACTTCACATAGTATGCAAATCTGAAGGAGTGCCATAAGAAACAACCATTGACAGCACCTACCAAGCCGCAAGAACTAGCGGCAAGTAGGTGCTGTCAAACCACTTTTCCGCACAACCCTCCTCCAGATTCAAGACATCTTGCATTGTTCCAACCTTTCCTCATCATCTGTAAGTATTATCTTCCATGTCAAAAGTAGCAACTATGAAGCAGTCAAAGTATCAATTCTCTACCTACGTTGGGAAACGAAGGTATCAGTTATCACTTACAACCATACTTGTTCAAAGCAAGTGAAAAAAACTGTCCACAAACACAGAATTTGCGTAGTATAAATTTAGAAATTAATAGAAGCTTGTCATTACATCATAAATCTATCAATAAAACAAGATTTCACCTGTACACGTTGGCATGCTTCTGGAAAGTTATCCAGGTATTTAAGAACCCAAGGAATTAAAGCAGCCGTTGAAACAGAACCAGCAAACATCATTCCCACCAAAATGCCACTTGTATCGGAATCCAGAACTTCAATCTCCGTAATGCTCATAAGAGCATTCAAGACGTCATCTTGTTGGATACCAGCTTTCCTTCTTCTTGAGATTTCACTTTGAATGCGGGATTCGAGAACTTGTTTGGCCTGATTCAACAATTCCATGAGGTGAACAACATAGTTAGTTCATCAACATTCCGGTTTGGTCATGTTGGAAATTTTTAAGCTAGATTCATGTAAAATAAACACGGAGACATGTATCAAAGGGGTGACGCATTTGTATATAGCCCTCCAAGAAGCTCAACTTAAGATATCGAGGCCTACTTTAACTTTTCAAACTCTGTGAAAACAAGAAGTGCATAATTAGACTCACAAACAACCTCAAACATTAATATCTCAGGTGAATATTATGCAATGTTCATGAGCAAGTTGCAACTTGAATCACCCCTCCCTGAAAACAATAGATATTCTAAAGATCTTTTCATGCCTTGCAGACTCAATATTGTCTTCAAATTTTGCAGCAACCTCCGGTTCTACTCGGTTCAGTATCCGGAACATTAGAGGACCAATAACTAAAAAGGCTGAAAATGCTCTAGGAAACACACCTTCAGTGCCTTGTGGAAACTGAATCCAGGAAAATTGATGGGTAAAACCGCCAGACCTCCTCCAACGAGGAAGATTTCGTTCCTGACTTGGTCCATTTCTTCGGAGCCCAGTTCGACACCCCTCCAAAAAGTGTGCATCGCCACACTAAATGCAAACTGCAGACAGTTCAAATTTTTAGTATGAGTTCATCATCTATCTATCAAATAACCATCAGAGGGGTTAGTCCGCATATATCATCGTGGATGATGAACATCAACAATGAACAGTGAGCTTTCACTGTCACAACTGTTCTGCTTAAGTGAAATTAAAACTAAAAGTTGTATGCATGATTGCAGAAAAAAATTGTGAATAACGATACATAGCATGTTACGCCGATTTAAAATGAGAGGTAGTCCAACAATTTCTCAGGATAGGGAAGACATTTCTAAGGCACATAATCTGCACCCTCATACGTGTGACTTGGTCCTTCAAAGTTCAGAAAGCCATGTACACAAATTCTACCTCATTATCCCATTTCACCTAAACAACCTTCAAAATTACAGCCATTGTGATTCTAACATGCGATTGAAAGCTTGATGACGTAGACGGCTGTCCTGTACCTTCCCAATATCTTTGATTACCATTTTTGCGCAAAGACCAAAGAACACAGGATAAGAATTTGCGCTTAACGCACACACTGAAGTTTGAGCAGATAATCATATAATCAAGAGAGCAGTATAGTTCATAAGCGGTGAATGTCTTCCAAGAAAACGTTGTACCACTGACCTTTTGAGACTCCTCCACCGAGTTCACCACAGCTTGATTCTCCCAAGACTTGACAGTTTCCTCGGCCAAGGAGCTGATGAACGGGACCTGCTTCTGAAGCCCATCTCCTGAGGCAGCAGATAATACAATCTTTCTGACTTGGGTGCGCAAACCCCCAAGCCCCTGCGGACGGAAAAGACGATTAAGCTGCTCGGTGACGGCGTCTGGAAAAGATGTATGAGCAGTCGAAAGAACAAACTTGATGGTTTCAGGCGAACTGATTACCGTGTACGTTCTGCCCATCAATGAAATGGTAAACGGATCTCCATATCTAAACACCCAAATAATGAGAGAATGAGACATGAGAATGGCGGGGAATAGAACATCGCAAGTCTCCAAAGTTAAAGCACGGAAAGAGTTAAGGAAGTAAACCTTCTCTCAAACAAGATCCTTTGCCATGAGTAAATGTTATGATTCAAAATCTAGGGACTAAGGCAATGCCTAACAAATAAAAATCAAAGCTTGCACACGGTTTTACTCAATCACAGAACAAAATTGTGGAAATTCATGACTTTTTCATATAGCATTCAAACAATCCATATTTTAACTTATCCATACGGTATCGAACAAAACGTATTTTAGTCAGTGCGGTGGAATCCTCTTGAAAAATGATATAAAAGATTGAAATTGAAAAATTAGCATTCTGCTAAGAAAATCACTCAAAATAGCTGAAACTCAGGGGACAGAGTTTCCTACTGTGAAGGCAAAGCAACCATCGCCAAAACCAAACCCTTCTTGTCTTAGACAATAGTGAGTGATGAAGTGAGAAGAACCTGGCCAAGCGGTCAAGAAGGAAGTCACGAGGTCCTCGATTGAATAGAATACTGTCACCGACGATGCCCTTGACCACTCCAATGCAGACTGTTGTCAGGATTACCGCCGCTATCAGCATCCATACAACCTCCAACGCCATATCGATCGCTAAACTGCATCATAAGCCTTCACTAATAAGCAATCCATCAACTCAACGAGGCAATTACAGAGTTGCAGAAACGATAAAAAGACAGTAAACTATATCCACAACAAACAACCTTTTCCCACTGAGAGTTCAAAACCACGGCTCCCCTTCAAATACTCCCCTCTCTCTCCACTTTCGCCATAGGCCAAGCTCTAAGTACTCTTCCACTTCAACCCCCAAATAATCATTGCAATGAATTTCCGTTTCATTTGTGTCAAAAAAAACAAAAAAAACAAAAAATAATACAGCAACATTCCTCCCTACTAGCTCGGAATGTGACACACCAAACCAAATCCGCATCAGCACGCGCCAAAGAGAGGCAACTTAACAACGCGAACACATCAGTCCCCGAACACGTCTATACATGTGAAACCTTTGAATTGTCTGACAACCGCAAAGACCGCCGTCACTGAACTTTGTCGCGCGTCTTGCATTACATGCATTCCCGGTCACAGGACACAGATCTCACCAAGTCACAGAGCTCACCAAGTCACAGAAATAAACGAAATTGAAATCAGCATGAAAATTTCATTTATTATTGTCAGTGAAGACACTGTCGTCTGATCAAGTACGTGTTGTGTCGTGGATAGTACACGACGACAAATTGGGTAAAATTTATCACCAGCACTAGCTTCTAGATTGCGACCTAATTTAAGGTCCTAATTAACTTGGTCGCTCTGTTGATCGATCAGTTGCCCCAGCCATGCGAGAAGCCGGAGCACGATCGAGAAGCATGCAGTAAGCTAGTTAGTGATGAACAAACTCTCTTGGTTACTAAATCAACTGAAAAGAACACGCATGCGATTGGAGCTGGAGGTACTAATTAATCAATTAGCATTCCAGCCTGTACAACTCTCATTCCATTCGTCATCCTGTCCATCCTCATCTCACAACAGTCACATACAGAAACCTTCACATGACGTCACACAACAATAGTACGTCATTGATCAAGCAAGAAGAACCGCATTTCCTGTGGTCTCGTTACATGCAGTTTAAGTGTGTGAAATCAATTTGAGAGATGAAAATGAAATCAATCCAGCAGCTTGATTACCTGGGTGCCGCACAGACGGAAAGTAGAAACTACAGAGGAAATTTATAGGCGAATCATGAACCCGAAGTTCGTCTCTGGATGTATATGTATGAAACGCAAGGCGAGGACCCTGGGTCCATGGCTAACAAACTTATTACAGAGTTGTAATAACTGCTTGTGCCTGGCCATGCACTGCAGATTCCCAGAGTATCCGATCCAGATCACTACAGTAGAGTATCCAGATATCCAGTTTATGAATTGGAAGACCCGGTAAACACCTAAAATCGCACGCTTCCTAAAACTGCACACTACAGATTCTTGCCTATAATGCACTATTCATAAGACTATGATCACTTTTTTTTTTTTTTTTTCTTTGTTTGAAAAAATGGTGTGAATTAAAAGCCAGACAATCAATCCGGCTCACGGGGCCTGTCGGTTGAGCCTGGTAGGCAGCTAAAAGTGAAGTGTCACTCGGGTAGAACTGAAGTAAGCTAGCACAACAAAAGACGTCATTTTTACACCACGAGAAACTCACGGTTGCGGGCTAGCTGCCTATCCTCTTTGCACTGGCTAAAGAAGGTAAGGATGTGATTGCGCCAGGCCATGCGGGCGAAAATCTTGTCGTGCCACGCTTGAGCACAGATCAGAGCAATGGGGGTGCGTTCACCTTCGAAGACGAGCTCGCTGCGGGCGCGCCAGAGTCTCCAAAGAATAGCCAAACGAAGTGTAAGCTATGTATCCTTGGCAAGGTTGATGGCGCCGGGGGAATAAGTTAATTGCCTTGAGTACACGTCGTAATTACCGGTCTCCTTCAATTCCAAGAGGCAAGCTCCGGGCAATCCAGGGCGTTTCTGATGTGGCGAAAATCTCTCCGAACGCGGCGTGCGCTTTTGCATGAATGGAGAATGTGCTCGGTACAAGTGGCAGAATGGGGAGAAGCCGATGCCTGCACTCCAACTGGCAGTGCAGTGGGGAGCCCACCCAAGTTAGATAAGGTAGAAGCACCAGTTGTCGACCACGCCCAGTACCCAACCTGTAGGGTGCGTTAGGTTGGAAATCAGACTAGGAGTGTTGTTTTTTTGTCCTTTTCAAAGTTGGGACTAATATGGTTAGGGCATGGCCACCCCAATTCTTCAAGCAGCATGGGCACGGTGACTGGGCGAGTTAGGCCAAGAATTTTCCCCCACAATAGGCACGCAGACTCGCCAGAAGCCCAATCACTTCAAGTTTTAAAGAATGGACGGGCAAATGGGGAGTCCCTGGCACGCCTCACTATGGGGTTTGACTTCACTTTTTACCCTCACTTCAAGATACTGACGCCCCCAACTGGCACTCAAATGTAAATAAAAGAATTTAGTTGCCATGAAATTCCCTTCATTTGTACGAAAAACAAAAGAAAAAAATACTTTTGACTACAAAAAAGATTCCTTTACTTGTGTATCAAATTGAAATGAAAGTGTTTCAACTTTTGTTGAGTTCCAAGTGAGAAGTATAGCTTACTATATACACATGGGATGGTAGGAGGTAGAACAAACAATGTGGGATAAGTAAATTAGATGTAGTTGAAGCTCCACCACTCATAGTTTATTCAAAATTATGAATTGTGTTAAAAGTAGAATTTTAGACCTCATTTAGGCATAGTAGAATGAAAAATTTCCAAAAACTTTGAATTAAGAGAAGTTGGTGAATCAACATAAGTTTCATTTCCAAAAATCCGTTTGAGATTGCAAGTCTCCAATCAAAAGTTATAGACAAATTTCTACTATGCATTTCTACAAAATGTAAAAAAACAGTCCCTTCTAATCTTCTTTTCAAATTTGTCCATAACTTTTGATTGGAGCCTTGAAATCACAAACGGATTTGTGGAGATGAAATTTGTCTTGATTTCACATCTTTTATTAGTTCAAAGTTTTCTGGAAAAAGTTATTATACTATGCCTAAATGAGGTCTGAAATTCTACTTTTAACACAATTCATAATTTTGAATAAACTATGAGTGGTGGAGCTCCTACTACATCTAATTTACTTATCCCACATTTTTTGTTCTACCTCCTACCATCCCATGTATATATAGTGAGCTATTCTTCTCTCACAAACTCAAAATAAGTTGGAAGTGCTTCAAAAACAATGTGAGGGAGTGCTTATTAAGTTGGAAGTTAAAATTTTGTAAGTTTTATATCAAAACCAAATTCTTTGCAATAATCTCCATTTGGTGTGCCTGCTTGGCGCGTCAGCAGTTCCACACGCCAGAGCCACCCTTGGCGCCCCTCCTTAGTGAGTCCGCTGTGGGGTTGCCACTCTCCAAATCCACACGCCAGAACCACCCTTGGCGCCCCTCCTTGGTGAGTCTGCTGTAGGGTTGCCTTTATGATACATGTCCCGAAGTAGTGAGCATCCTTGAACGATCAGAATTGGAAGACTCTAGACATTGCCTACTGGTGAAATGCACTTTTTGGCTCCCAAAATTTATTGTAATTTCAATTTTGAGAATTAAAATCTAAAAACTTTGCAATCTCTATATTTCCTATCTTCCTGCATGGGAAAATTTCCACCACCTCATACTACGCACAATCTGCTCCAAAACTCCTTAAATGATCAACTATTGGTGCTTCTACCTTAACCAAAGAAAAGCTTGGAATTTGGTAGGACGACGTTTGTCCCAGATAATCTGAATGGCTAATTACGCTTCTAGCTTGGTTAGCGCAAGCTAAGGTAGAATCAAAGAATAGGGGTAGTCACGGCTTGTTCACAGTCGCAGTGAACAATGGAGATTGAAGTCGTGGTGGTGTAGGGTTGGCCTCCTTTTGTTGGAATATTCTAAGCATGACATTGTTTGTTCACCTTCAACATCCACCTTCAGAGCTAAAGATTGGGAGTGCACAAGCGGTGAACAATGGAGATTGAAGTCGTGGCAGCGTAGGGTTGGTCTCCAATTACCTTCGTCCATCTCCATTATCCATTCTCAACAGTTGACCATTTGAGAGTGGTTACAACTTGTTCACCCAAGTTGGCTCCTTGTTGGCTCTTGTTTTTCCTCGCCAAATTTCAATATCCATTTTCCACAGTGCTGCCAAACAAGTTGTGACTACCCCTATTTCTAACTAGAGACCAATGTCCAACCGATGGTGCTCCTATTTCCAATCGAGGCTTGTAATGAGATTTTTACTCTTTTTTAAGGTTGGAACTAATAAGATCATGACACATGTCCTAAAGTATGCAAAAAGTAGCAGAAAAGTAAAAAGAAGGAATGTAGTTCTTGAGTGATTGGAATTAGAAGGATTCTAGAGATTGGCAACTTGGTTCACAACACTTTTTGGCTCCCACAATTCATAGTAATTTCAATTTTGCGAACAAAATTACAAAATATTTGCAGTCCCAATATTTCCTATCTTTCTACATAAGAAAATTTTCCTTTACCGCATATAGCTCATCATGTGCTCCAGAATCCCTTAAGTGATCAGTTGTGGGTGATTCCACTTTACTCTAGATTGGTGAGGAGTCGAGTCTTCTAGGTTTCTTCTACAAGCTGATGAAGTAACCTTATATGGGTGGTGTAGTTACACGGGTGTTGTAGATGTAGAAGGGCTTGCTCTGACTGCTTTTAGATACACCTATTTTCAGCACTTTGAAAATTCATAGTGTATTCACATGGTGTCTAAAAAAAGCATTTGAAAAGAATCTAAAATCTCTTTTTGACTACCAATGAAACACCACAATTTCTTTTCAATATAATAGTAAAAACCAAGTTGAACCATGCTGAATTGCTTAACCACTAAAGGACCATTGTTTGTTTGGGGGACAAATGGGATTTCGGGCAGGTACCTACAGGCTGAATTTTTGTTGGAATTTAATGAAATTTCTTTTGGAGATAGAAAAACTGATAAGATTTGTGGGAATATATATATTTTTTCAATTGGTGCCTGGGAATGGAAGTTATGCCCAAATAAGCTCAAAACAGGGGAGAGGGGGTAGCAAAAAAATTTGCAAAAAATTTAATTAAATTTTTTTTCCCTTATAGATTATATTTTTGTCTATATGGAAAGCTTTGATTCATTTCATTTGGCTTTTTTATGAGAAAGTTATGAACAATCTTGTTTTTCGGGCAATTAGAGCATCTTCTTGAAAAAAATAACTTGTAGGATTCATTTTGGAATGCAAATTTTTTTGCAATTTTCCCAAAAAAAATTTCCGAATGGTTTAGTTTTTGTGCTCGAACAATTTTACCATTGGGATTAGTGCATTTTAATTCCATCTAAAAGATATTAATATTTTAGATTTTCCTTCTATCTTGTACCTACTTCTACTTAACAATTTTTTTAAGAATGAAAATTAAGTTTTTTTGAAATTCTTTTTTTTCCTAGACTCTCAACTCAATTCTCCACTAGAAAGATTTAAAGCTCAAAATGCTGTAGTGCAAAAAATTTAAGTTAAAAATGTTCAAAGTCAAAAAATGTAGTCCCGCAATGTGCTGAAAAACTTGTTTTTTTTCACTTCAAACGTAGATATCTTGCAATCTATGTGGTCAAAAATTCTGAGATTTTTTCCACACATTCTCATACTAATTAGGTATAAGATCTTACAGTTGGATGTGCAAAAAAAACAATTTCCAGATTTTTTTACTCTTTGCTCTAAAAATGGCAATTTTGAGATTTTTTTGGCAAAAAAAAGGCCTTGATCCTTTAGGGGTTAACTATGCGATTTAAGGTGTAGTTACCTTAGAGAACTCTCTTCATTTAAGTTAACCCTGGAACATCGCGGACGCCATTCCGTGGCGTTCTGATGACAATACTATTGAGCCAAGAGAGTTCAAAAGCATTTTTTCAACCTCCTTTTCCTTGTTGACCTTTCACATGGGGTTATGAAGAGTATTCAATTCAGTTTGTACTCTTTCCAATTTTTGTCTTCATAGAAATGAGAAGCTATTAAAAAAAAACGGATCACAAAATATGCTATTTTAGAGTATTTTGGGAAGTTGTTGCTCCTTGCTTTAAATCTGAAATTTCTCCACAAAAATGATATTTTTTGAGTTTGAGTCAAACTAACAAAATGAAGGTCATCTACTCTAGTTTCTACTCCAATTTGAATTTTGAAAAAATTCCTAATATTGCATATTTCATTGCAATTTGAACATTGGGTGTATTTTCAATGTCTATTATTTTCTAATTATAGAATGACACGGAAATTGAGTTTACACCATGATGTTTGTCATTATGATATACACTTATGGTAAAATTTTCAGATTTTTTGAAATATATTTCTATTTAATATGATTTTTCTTCACTTTTCTTCAAAAATTCTCAAAAATTTTAATTCTTCACAAAAAAAATCTAAATTTTTTCTGAAGTAAAGAAAACATATACTTTCATCTTTGAAAAATAAAAATAAAATTTTTCATACATATCTAGTTGCAAAATGGTAGCAAATTGAGTGATGGATAGTGAAGTTTGAAATCAATGGTCATGGGTCCGTCATTTAGGGGGTAAGTTATGTACCTCGAGCTCTTCTACAGTAGAACACTCAGAGCCAGATTTGTTGACTGCACTTGGGGCAAGCTGAACAAATGTTCGATCCTCCCAATTCCTTGCATATTTCTATTAGTTTGGTGCCATCTGCAAGGATTTTGGGAAGCACATACACTCCTGCCGTCTATTGCAGTAACTTAGTTCTGACATTATTCAACCTTGTGCCATCCATAATACATTTGGAAACAATCATCCTAAACAATGATAGATAGAAACTTTGAAAGAGTGAAAGTATTTCGTGAGCAGCCTGTGCGTGCATGTGTATATGCCTTGGGAAAAAGAAATAGTTCTAGGAATAATCCTTTGGACAAGCTGAGCTTGGGTTTGTTCAGAACTTTAAAAGCTTGTCATTCCTTAGTACTCCCGAGGCACAACAGACAATGGTTCTGTAGTGTACTTTGCTTTAAGGATACTTGGTGGTTCCGAATACGCAGCTCAACTGCTTCTGCTTGCCCAGCTGACTCAGACATGGATCATTGGTGAAAAAAACTATGCCATAATTATTGACAAATGATAGATGGATACCAACAATTCGCTCAGTCAGTAATCACATGGCTTAGCTTCTTGTTTTATAACTAAGGTGAAAACACCCAAAATTGTCAGTATTAAGCAATTCAGCATAGTTGGAGGTACCTTTTTCTAAAAATAATACTTTTGAAGTATTAGCAAGTGAAAATCATGAATATAAAAAAAAAAACTAGATTTTTTGGTTGCAGTATGTGGTTTCTATGATTTTTCAAAGTGGCAGTTCCCTAGACCACTGAAAGTGTCACATAGGTAGACTCAAAATTGAAATATGTAGAAAATCTACAGTCAGCAAATGAGGGTTAGGTATTTGTCCTTTGAATGCGCTGGCAAATTAAAATTAAGCATTTCAAAGACACATTAATGGGAAGTCTAGGGATAGATTTAGGGACAGTATAGGATACAAGAATGAGAACAAGTGCGCTAATGGGTGCTTCTACCTTTAGCCCAAAGCTATAAACCCTAAACAGTTTGTTGTCAATTAAAATTGGCACCTCAAAATCCGCCACTGACCCTAAACTGCCATCTTCACTTTGTGTACATCTCCAAAATCAGTTATGTACATATGTAGAAGAAACGCTTTTAGAACCAAACTTTGCTCATTCATAACTTTTGCATATAGTATCCAAATATCACATACTTTAGTGCATTGATGCCTCCTTTCACTTGCCAATAAGAAAATATAAAAATTTCATAATAGTAATTAGGCATAGTAGCAATCAGTGGCAGGTTTGGGGATATCCACCTTATGTCAAATGAAGGAGTCTTTGGAACAGCATTCGGGAAGATTTTTGAGTTTCACCAACTATTTTCCTTCAATTCCCATATTGAATCGTTTTTTCAAGTACGGAGTCCAGTTATTTTCTCTACTTTTTTACTCAAATTAAAAATCTTATAGATTTTTTCACCATTTTTTTGCCGATGTTTTCAAATTGCAACCAGTTTTTTTCCCAAGTACACTGGCTAAGTTTGAACTAGCTGTAGGTTCTTCCTAAACCTTGCTTGTAAAGTATTATTGATAAGTTGTAATGAATCATTGTATCATTAGAGGATATTTGAGGCCTCTAAGAGCCTGCAAGTTATTCTACATTCCCGCAACGTTTCCACGCTGTGGAATGCAGGAAAGCTGTTGGGCTAATGTGGTTGAGAGAGTGCCACGTCATTTTTGAAAAAAAATTGGTCTGAAATGATATTTGGAAGAGATTTTATTTTTATTTATTTTTATTTTTTATTTTGTTGAAAATAAAAAATTCTGACAGCCTGTACTGGCTGTTCATAGATCTGGCCAGATTTGGGAACGGGCCTAAAACGGCCCTCCAATGCCCTCAAATTTCTTCTAATGATTCTATGCAAAATTGTTAGAAGTGGTGTTATTTTCAAGTGCATTAAACGGAAATGGAAATAATAAACATATTTTTTTTGCGTATAAATCTAGAAGACACAATATATTCTTTGAACCACTTAGAGGTTAATGGAATTTTTTTTCAGCCATGTCTAATGAGGTCAACAAACTTTAGTTCTTTGTAGAGTGAGATTTATATATTATATATACTTTACATTTTTTGGCTCTAAGTAAGTTACTGCACCATGTCTGTAATATGAGTGGATATCAAAGTTTTGAAGTAAATGAATGGTGTAGCATGTTCACAATGACAATGATGTAGAAATAGGAAGAAGTCCAAAATACCAGCAAAACACTGGCTAGTGTTAGATGATTTCTTATGAATTTGAGTTTTCATTTTCATTTTATTTTTTCAAATTAACCATACAATTTTTCAAAATTGTATGAGAATCTGTGGAAAAATTAGAAACTTTTACTGTGTAGATTGCAAGGTTATAGGATTTGAAGCTAGAAAAAAACATTTTTTCTATCAAACTTGTTTTATAAGGTTAACAAAATTTAACTGCTCTTCAAATGAGTTTTTGCAAAAAAATTATTTAAATAAACCAAGAACAATAGCATTTCAAAAGTACATGAGATATTTAGCAAATGTTACGCAAAGATGCCTACCTTATTTAGTTTGTTTGATAGCATAGCTTGTGATCTAAGTACTCGATTGTACCAAATATATATATTAAAAAAGAGGGTACATTAATTTTATGTAGCTTGTGTCAATTTTTTGATGAGATCTATAAAAAAAGTGACTTCATAAAATTGCATTTTATAATTTTGGTGCTTAGGGATTAAATTCACATTGTAGAATGTCTTTAACTTTATACATGGTGCATTATATCCGATAAGCTTGTGAAACAACTCCATGTTTGCAATTGTAAGTAAATTAATGTGCTCTGAAAGTGACTTTGCTCTCAAAGCGTCCACTAATACAGAGGTACATTTTGCTTTCTTCAATGTACCAATAGTGTACATTGTAGGAGGTAGTTGGCTTCTAGTGACCACTACTTTTTGAACTTCAAAAATTGTAACTAGTTCTACGACAGTCCAAAAAAGAAGAAACCACTTGGATTAGATGCCAATTCCATTTTCTTCTTCCTACAAAAATTTCTTGAAAATTATTTCAAGGAATTTGGCTTCCCTCCAAAGGCAATCAACTTCTAAAAGGTCATGCATGATGCTAAAGGGTACCATGGAAAGTGGGCCCAACGGGGTGAATTTTGTGTTATTCGGGATAAATGTAAAAAAGAGCCCCCTATTTTGTGTCGTGCCTCAGGTACAATTGTAGGTTTTCTCTTAGCTAGTTTGGGGTCTCTGATTACAAACATGAATTCAAAATTTGCAAAAAAAATAAAGTGTGACAAATTAAAAAATCTTGCGTTTTCCGTGGGGTTAATTTTGTCCGTAGGGCCTACTTTCGTTGACACCCTTTTGTGTCGTTATCTCAATGTTCCACTAGGGCACGCTACAGTGCCCCTCTCTAACATGTGGCATGCCCAGAAGCTATAGAGGCGCCCCACCAGTTGCAGGTTACTTCTTTTATTAACTCTAGCCCAGGAAAAAACAACCGCAAACATGCCAATTTTCCGTGCTTGGGACATTAGAGGATTTTTGGGCCCCCCAAAGACCGCAAGTTCCCAAACCGTGGGAACTCTGGGATCTTTGTGGAAACTCCAATCTAACGTGGTCAAAAAATTGCCACGTTAGATATTATTAAGTAAATTAAAAAAAAAATCAAATTAAATTTTTTCATTTGATATTTTTTTAAATATATTATTATTATTATTGTATTTTGACAGCATGACATTAGTTCCCAGCAAAGGGAATAGCCCTGAAACAGTCTTTTGGAGGCCCAAAACTCTGAAAAACGTTAAATTGTGCCATCTTTTGTAGGTCTAGAAGGGTAAATTTAGGTTTGTCAAGGGTAAAGTAAATAAATGCCCCCTATATTTGAGCCGTGAGTCTAGGGATATTTACTAACCCTTCTATCTGATTTGGGGCCTCTAATTGCAAATATGAATTCAGATTTTGAAAAAAAAATATTTGTGGCAAATAAAAAATTCCAGCATTTTTCCCGAGGTAAATTCAGGCCCACCAAGGATGGCACGATTTAATGTCCTGCCAAAACTCTCCTAATGAGATTGACTTGTTGCACGCTACTGGCAAAAAGGACAGAGTTTCTTGTTGTTTACGAGGAAGGAGTAGTTAGCCAATTACTTACGTTGCATTCCATGAGCAAATTTGGACTTCCGTGAGCGTATTTAAATCTAAACTTCAATTCATGTCAGATCTGCAATACCTTGGTTCAGGTACTGGCGCGCAAAATGAGCCAGCCGATAGGGGCCTAGAATTTGAGCGGGACCTGTCTATTAGTCGGGACACGCCACACTGCCACAGACCATGTGGCGTGCCTGATTTTCACGGCACCGGTAAAGATGCTCTTAGTGAGGATTTGAGGAGGGAATGGGTTGTTGACTTCTGGGGCTTGTTTCTATTGATGGTTAGTTTAATGATCAGCATGACTTGGACATGATTCTATACAAAATAGTGAAATTAGGTTGCCCACACTAATTTATCGATAGTCCACACTATAGAAATATTCACTGCTTTTGTACAAGATGCATTCAATCCAGAGCCATGTGCATGGCATAGATTTGTGCAATAATTTTTTTAGTTTTTTTTTTCTTGAAACACATGGACAAATTCCATTGATAGAAGAAAAAGTACATAGAACCTAAGGACCAAGTCCCTGGCGGAAATCTTTACATTTTCTAAAACATTTTTTAAAGCAACTTTTAACACCAAGCGGGACACCAAGCCAACACACCTAGCAAGGCAAGAGAAAGCAACCAAAGAGAGGAACCCCGCTGGCAGGCGGAGCCTGCTATCAAAGATCCAAAGAGCCCAAAAGGACCCTTGCCTCCTCAGTTACAAGCACCCATCTTAGATTGAGCCAGCCTCCAGCTCATCGAAAGATGGGATCTCTCGCCAAAGAAGTTGGATTGGAGCCAAATGTTGTCAAACCGGCGAAGAAAGGTACCCTCCTTGTCAGGATATAACCCACATAGTTTTGTGGTTTTGACCCACGCCCCCCTCACATGATCAAAGAATGTTTTTCATAGTACCAGTTCAAGCTTCTAGGGAGGCCAAGGATTGTTGTTGAAGCAAATGGCATTCCGGTCCAACCACGCAGTCCAAATCACCGAACCTCTGAAAAGAGACCACATCGTTGTGCCGCGTCTCAACCTTCTTGGCAGTTTAGATCCAAGAATACATTGTTGCCAATTGAGAGAGGGCCAATACCCTGCAACCGGTGGAATCTTAAGAGCATAGTATAGTACAGAGAGTGCAAAGTTCCATGCATGGCGAGTTTTCTCGTAGTGGTGGAATTGATGCAGGATAGTTTCATCAAGGCCAGAATGACAGCTAGTGCAAATTGTAGAGATGGTAGGGTTGGCTATCTTCTGCCAGCTATGAACCGCCACGGCACAATGGTAAATTGACCAAAAGAAGCCCGCATCCTTTTGGGGCTAAGATTTTTGCCAAACCTCGTTCCATTTGGGACGATACCCCACCGCTAAGTCACCATGCCATTTCTCATGGATGGGCTTAATCAACTCCGTCTGTTTGGTCAATATAAAGAGCGACCCAACTTTGCAGTATAGGTGTGAAGAGGCCCAAAGAGAGGCCCAAGAGAATCCCATGTTTATCTGTTAGGATCAAAGAACAGCTCAGCCACAATACCAACATATAGACTGGGGCCGGTTTTTGGCTGGATGATTCTAACACGTTTAAGCCAGCCTGAGACAGTCAGGGTCTCAAGCGTTATTGGAGGGGTCCAGGCTTTGAGTGCCATGGATGAATGGCCAATCGTGTAGCATTGGAGTATCCGGATGGAGTTCCACAATGAGGTAGTCACGAGATAGTCTTGGTTTGAAACGAGGATTGGTAGCTAGTATCAATGACGGGAGTGGGTTTAGGTCAACCTCAAACAGGCCAATGTATTCATGTTTCCGTGTAACAAGTTGGTTGTCAATTAACATGAAGAGCCAGGTTGTAGGGATGTAGGAAACCATGTTGCGGAACGGTTGAGCTTTGGAATCAAGTAGGTGGAATCTAGCCTTGGCTTCCTTCCAATGTATGAAGGACTCGGTTGAGACGTCCCATATATAATAAATTTACCCCATATCGTTACACATAAGGATAGCAGCTCTACTGACCAAGAAACCATGGTGCCCATCAATGAAGTGGGTGGTCTACCATAAGGAAGTTGTAAGGACCTCATTGCAATTTTGGATTGGGACATCTATAATGTGCCTACTGAGTAGGCGCCAAGCTCGCACAATTCTATCCCAAGTTCTAGAGCCTTTGCTTGTTCGAAACTTGTGGAGAAGGGTCCATTGAGGCATCTCCGGCCATGTACCTTGAGCTTGTGGCCGGGATTGGAGGAGGCAATTATTAAGGAGAATTGTAGGTTAGATGACCTGGGAAGCATGGCTTTCAAGATCCATTTAGCCATGATTTGTGCAATAGTTCAAGGCCTGGTTGAAAGAGTGGCATGCGCCTCCATGTGGACAAGCATTGATCCATGAGGTAATTAATCTCAAGTAAGGCAAGCTAATTGATAAGGCAATCCAATTTCACTATTTTGTGTATAGTCCTTGCTAGCCAACCCAATTGACAACTACAATACCGGTCCCAAAAGTTGGTTCCAACTAGCGCTCTCAAATTAAATTTTTGAATTTGTACAAGTAGTCCAAATTATATAAATTTGTAGAGGTAGGTGAAATTTTGGGCACGTAGTGAACTTTTTTGAAAATGTAGGTGGCAATGGAGTTTTTAGTTTTGTAGTAAGAAGAAGGCTATCAAGACAAATAGTTTGTGAAACAAAAGTTTGTCTTATCATTTTATATTTTGGGTTGACATTTTGCCAAAGAAGTTGCCACTTCTTCAATGTTTCCCTAGTTTCTCTTGTGAGGAAAAATGGAAATGGCATCTAACCAAAGTTGTTTCATATTTTTTAGATCTTCACTGAATTAGTTATGAATTTTTGAAATTGAGAATCACATGTGGGACAAAAAGTATTTGTCCCATGTTATGTTCAATGTAGGTGCATTGAAAAATATAGTTGGTACATCAAGAAAGCAATATGTAGCTCTATATTAGAGAACATTATTAGAACATGAGATGTTTTACGGCTTCCTACCTTAGTCCAAAATCTTAGGTGGCAGAGAGGAATAAAGGCAATGCAACGTTGAGGTAGCCATGCATCTAAAGAGGGTTGACTTTGCTCTAAGGCAAGGGATTCAATAGAATGGCTAAACTGCATGGATACCACAAATTAAGCCACCTCCATTTTAGATGCATGACCTTTATTGAAATCTAGCTATTCAATAATATCGTGGATGGGGATCAATATGCTCTCCCACCTACCAAGTCATTCACACATGGTCTCCCTAACATCAATTCAAATGCGGAATGTGGCAAAATGACATGATTCTCATCTATGAATTTCAATAGGTATATAGTTTTAGGATTTTTCAAGTAGAAATTTTGCAAAATTCAGTCATAGGTTTATGACCACTGGTCCAAACTAGACAAATAAGGACTTCCATTAGAGAAAAAACCAGGTCTCTGGAGGTCCGCTCCAAAGTGACATCCTTATGAATATCCATTGTCATTGCTGGCCCAATCTATGTGGGATATGTAAATTAGGATTAATAGGAATTCAACCGCTCACAGTGAAGCCAAACGCAGGAATTGTGTTAAAAGTTAAATATCAAACCTCTTTTAAGCATAGTAGATTAACTATTTTGAAAAAACTTTGGACTAAAAATAGTTGAAGAATTAAACTAAATTTTATCTCCAAACATCCGTTTGAGGTTTTGAGACTCCAACTAAGAGTTATAGACAAAAATTTTGAATGGAGTTGGAAGGGACATTTTTTTTAACATTTCCAAACACCTTCTCTGAATTTTGTTCATAATTTTTTGTAAGAGGCTTTAAAGCTCAAACCAATTTTTGGAGATAAAGTTAGCTTAATTCCCCAACTATTTTTTGTTCCTTTTTTTTCAATATAGTTATTCTACTATAGTTAAATGAGGTCTAAAATTTAACTTTTAACTTAATTCCTTAGTTTTGACAATGAGCAGCTAATCTCTCAACTTCAAATTATGCCATATTCTTTAGCAATTCATGATGGACAATTGATTTCATTATAAAAAAAACCTCTTCACCCTTCATTCTCACCAAATGTCAATGAAGTATGTCTTCCACATTGCCATCAAATTTTTTTTGACATCCTTGGTGTGGAAGACATACTTCATTGACACTTGCTTTATTTTTCAAAATTTGATTAGAATTCAATTAGCATCCAAATTTAAGGTATTCAATAATTGGAATAAGGTGAATTAGAGTACCTTAATTTTGATTATTGAATACTTAAACTCGGATGTAAATCCTAAAACATTTGTCCTCAATTAACCCCTAAAGAACCATGAGTGCAGATTTTGAACAATGAATGAACAGAAATACATCCTAAACTCGTCAAAATGCGTTTTTTCATCCATCAATTTTGTTTTAGAATTCTTGTATTAATTCTTTAATATTTGTACAATTTAGATTATGAAGATTTTGCTTTGCAAAAATTCTATAATTCAAAAGGTATTGGGAGGTCTAGCCTCAAAAAGTAACTTCTTTCAATTCAAAAAATGACCCTTCAAAAATGACTTGAATAAAAATATCAAATAAAAATCTTCAAAAATCACTATAATTAGAACTCAATATTTTGAACTTATAGAAAAAAAATCTTCTAAAAATCATAAATATTCAATCTACAATTGATTTTAGAAGGAATGTCAAATTTTATTAAAAAATATTGGTATGTATTTTTGTTCATCTATAACAGTATGGATGTGATTTATAAATAGAATTTTACAACAACTATTTAAGAGTCATCATTAAAATACTCTTTTAAGTAGCATTTTATAATAGATCTTCACAATTTTGGAAATCTGGATACCCCAACGGTCCTTTAGGGATTAAAGTGGCCCCCTCCAAATGCGGAGTGACCCTAAACTGCCATCTTCACTTTGTGTACATCTCCAAAATCAATTATATACCTATGTGGAAGAAATGCTTTTAGAACCAACCTTTGCTCATTCATAACTTTTATATACAGTATCCAAATGTCACATTCTTGGTGCTTTGAAACCTCCTTTCACTTGCTAATAAGAAAACATAAAAAGTTGAACAATCTAGTAATAGTAATTAGGCACAGTAGCAATTAGTGGCAGGTTTGGGAGTATCCTCCTTATGTCAAATGAAGGAGTCTTCTATACAACTTTTGGGAAGTTTTTTGAGTTTTACCAGCTATTTTCCTTCAACTCCCATATTGAACCGATTTTAAGGTACGGAGTTCGATTATTTTCTCTATTTTTTAACTCAAATTAGAAATTTTGTAGATTATTTCACCAATTTTCAAATTGCAACCAGGATTTTTTCCCAAGTCCACTGGCTAACTTTGAACTAGCCACAGGTTTTTCCTAGACTTTGCTTCTGAAGTGTTATCAATATGACCTTTACTGTAATGGATTATTGTATAATCTATGCCAAATTGTTAGAAGTGTTGTCATTTTTAAATGCATTGAACAAAAATGAAAATAATAATCATATGTTTTTTGAAATTCAACCAAACAAAATTGCAGTGGACCACACAATGTAAACGTATATAAATTTTTTTAGTCCAATTGACTTCATAGATTGCAAGATTATAGTGTTTGAAGTTAATAGAATTTTTTTTCAGACATGTCTGATGAGGTCAACAAACTTTGGTTCTTTGTAGAGTGAGATTTATATATTATATATAGCTTACATTTTTTGGCACTGTAAGTTACTGCACTATGTTGGTTACGTGAGTCAAGATATCAAATTTTTTTTTTGTGACACAAGTGTGTTGAACAACACACTGCAAGGGATTTCCCTCAGGTAGAGAGGCTGATTTCATGCCAAATAAACACAACTTGTTGCCACCAAGTATCAAATCCACAACCACGCCATTCAGTTTGGGTACCTTTCTACCATTACACGGTAGTTTAGGAATATTTGTGCTAATATGATGAATGCAAAAAATAATAAAAGACCCTGAATACATAATTGATCCTGAAGTACTATTTTTGCATCTCCCTGACCAAACCCACCTACATTAGGATTATTTGTTAAAGGTTGATGGTCATCTCGGACCAGGATGTCAAACTTTGGAAGTAAATGAATGGTGTAGCATGTTTACAATGACCTAAAAATGGGAGGAAGTTCAAAATACCAGCAAAACACTGGCTAGTGTTAGATGATTTTTCATGAATTTGATTATTTATTTTCATTTTTCAAATTAATCATACAAAATTGTACCATCTTTCTATGGGAATGCGAGGAAAATTAGAAACTTTCACTAGATTGCAAGGTTGTAGGGTTTGACGCTAGGAAAAAAAAACATTTTTTTTATCGAACTTGTTTCAAATAAGGTTAACAAAATTTAACTCCTCTTCAAATGAATTTTTGCAAAACAATTATTTAAATAAATCAAGAACAATAGTATTTTAAAACTACATGAGGTTTTTTGTATATGTTATGCAAAGACACCTACCCTACTCACAGCATAGCTTATAATCTAAATACCCAATTGGACCACAAATATATATGTATATACATATTAGAGAAGGGGGTACATTTATGTGCTTATATGTCAATTTTTTGATGAGATCTATTCAAAATTGACTTCATAGGTATTTATCCAAATTGCATCCTATATTTTGGTGTCTTAGGGATAAATATAGAATGTCATATTAATAATAATCATGAACACTCAAGTGAAAAACAACTAAAAGAGCATGCAATTAGAGACAAATGGTTTCATGGTGTATTCTTATCTTTTTATACAAAATTCAATTACCTCAATACTCACATATTTGTAGTCAAAGTTTTCTTCTAATATGGTATAGAAAGCAATGCATTTACCGTTTCTAAGTTTCACATGGATGTGTACATGGGGACTACTTGGGGGTTAAACAAACTTTAGATTATACAGATTAAAAGTACTCTCATGTACAAATTTGATGGGTCATAACATTCAACCACTAGTTTAATCCCTAATTGCCTAATTCTTTTTTGAAATTTTGCCTGTTCTTGCCCATATCTTTGTACATAAATATTATTTACCAAAATTTCATGAATTTGGTGATTAAGGAAGGATGTCTTTTCTAGATTTAAGTATTACATTGGATGAATTGGATGAATGAGAAGTCGGTTGGACTAAGCATCAGGAAAGTACCCCCCATTGAAACAGTATTGTTTCATAAGGCCCGCAATAGAGTAAAGAAACTTTACTGTTACAATACTAACACAGTACTGTAACAATAAAGTTTCTTTACTCTATTGCGGGCCCTATGAAACAATATTGCAACAACACTAACACAGTGGGGGGGTAGTTCCCGATAAAAGAGTGCCTTGAAGCCCTCCATTCATCTTCCAGAATATGGATGTCAGAGCACCCCAGGGTTAACACAATATCAAAAGGTAAGCCAATTCTGATTCTCTCCATCCTCATACAACCATATAACCCACGTTCTAGATAGCTTCTACCTAGAGCTGGACAGCTTAGCTGAAAAATGTTTGAATTTTGGGTCAACATTGAAGCTTGGTGAATGGTGATGGAAACTTTGAAATTTGAGTTAGTGAGGTATCGAGGATACAAAGCTCTATCATTCTGTTGTACAATTTGTACAATTTTACATAACATAAGAGAAACACAGAAACGCTTCATCAGTTCCGTCGCATTCCAGTTTCACAAATATGGACAATTTGAACTTCAAGATTACTGACTAGCAAATGGAGCCCAATCGTTTAAAAATGGCCTGCAAAGGAATAGAGCGTTGCAAAGGGCACCTATATAGAAGTTCCTGGATTGAAAAAGAAGCGTCTATTGTAGATTTCTCGTTGACCCCAAGATTCGTTTCCTCTTTGAGAGCAATTCGAGCTGCAAATCTCTCTGCAAAGGTCATTGCTAAATGCCAAACGTAGTCCCCTGTCCATTGATGTGGCACAGACTGTTAATACGTGTGAGAAAGCAACTGGCTTAAGCAAATACTGTTAACCCCACTTAAGTGGCCCCTTCCATATCTTTAGGCGTTGAAATCAATAAATTTAGGGAGCTTCAAAACAAGAAAAAAACATAGGAAATGAATGGAATTGCTTAAAAGATTCAAGTGGTAACAAAGTATATCAATAGGAACGATGAACAAATGTCCTACAATTTTTGACGGTAGAAATATGTTTTCCAAAGTGGACTTTTTTGTTTTGTTTTTTGTTTAGGCAATTAGGGGTGAAGCGTATCACTTACAGACCAAACAACGTCGACATTAGTGTGCTATTATGCATAAGACAATCAAGCAATCCCATAAATTCTACACAAAAAACAGATGCCAGACCCTGAAACTATAACTGGACATATTTTCAGACCTAGTACACCAACTCTAAGTCTCTGCAACACTGACCTGCAGGCTTGAACACCAAGTGTAGTAACAAGTCTTGTACCAGCTTCACATGTCCAGTAGTGACTCGAAGGTACGGAGCTATCACTAGCAGGCATTGCACGGCACCCACAACTATCTCCTCAGAAGGATCTTCCACCTTCCCAAGTGTTGCAAGCAGCAGTGCGATCTCTTCTGCAAATCCATAGGATAAAACTCGAGGGAAATGAAAAAAGTTATAATAGAAATGAGACGATACATATAAGCTATGCACCAATTGTGTAGATTCGACCTATCAGTTCACGAAGGTGATCTCTACCATGGTCCTGGATAGGATAGCAAGTGGAAACAATTTCCTATTTAATGTGTGAACATAGTGACCAGTTCCTTGCGTGTCTAAACCACGGAACAAAATTCTTGATGCAGGACCATAAGAGCCACGAATTTAATTAAATCCTTCGACGGAAAGTTACCTGTGGCAAAGCCTTCTGGTGAAACTTCGCAAGCAAGTAACCCCACCCGCAACAGTGCCTTCACATGCTGCTGCTTTGGCTCCCCCAAGGACGACGTGGTATTCTTTCCCTACAAATTGCAATAGATGACATGAACAAACAGACGAGGAAGATAAGAGACTCCAAGAACTCGTGGGGAAGAATCATGAGTTTGGTGAGAAAAGCCCAGTCCTAACGACAAGATATTTTTCAGACATGCTCAAATGAGTACTTTATCAGGTCTGGTGAATATCGGTGTGCATGAAAGTCTGCATGTTTAATAATGTAATTCTTTAAATGAATGAACATTGAAACTTGAGGAAATGAACTCAGCATAGAATCTGACCTCATCACCTGCTCCTGGGCTCAAGGCTACTTCCTTCGCCTTTCTGAAAAGCATAACAATAGGGTCGACAACCGTGGAGGCGGTGCAAACTTCACTCATAAGGACAGGCATTAATAATCCTAGTAGTGCTTCCTGCTCTGCAGTCAATTCAGAAGAGATAGCCTTGTTGCACAGCTCCTGCAAGGTATAAGGAAACAACGAAACAAGGTTCAAATGAAGTGGAAATTAATACGAATGTGGCAAATGATTAAGGTCTCCAAAGTTTCCGTATAAAAGTCTGCAGAGAACTCACATCTCCAATCCAGTACCAGATCATTGACCTATTTACAATCTATATGACCAGTATTGCAACCGCATACTTTCCAATCGAGCGACAGGAACAATAGCATGCGGAATCTTCAGGGATTGAGTTACAAAAGAAACTCAAAGTACGTATTTGCAAAATCTCTCCTTTGGGTATATCATTCCTTAAATTACAAATTAAGATAGGAAAGGTTGTGCATACAAGAGTGGTCGGAGTTACTAAATTACAAGAGTCAAGGATGAGACAAAATGGTGATGATGCTGATGAGCAACCACGAGGTAGTATGTGCTCCTCCGCACCCGAAGATCACTACTTCTTAAACAAGATATGACTTCATGAATACCCTTGATATTGCTCCCCAGCCAGAATTCACTCGGCACACCAACTGTGGTTGTAAAATGTGAGCGAGCCTGGCCATAGGATACAAAGATTGAACTTTTAAGGATGAATCGAGAAAAGCGAAACAACATTCTAACTCAGTGCATGAAGTGCCTCAAGAACATTGGCCTTCAAAATGAAGAGAGAATCGCTAATATGAAGGCAATTAAAACAACAGTGCAGGATACGGATCCTAAACAATTAGTAAACTTACATCCAGCGGTAGCCACGCCAGAAGCCCTTGCACAAGTCCTTCCTTCAGTTCTTCTAAAGAGCTCTTCCAGCCTGACATCCCTTCAACTCTACATGCTTCCACCATTTCCATCTCAATCCTCTTTATCAATGCATCTCGCACCATACCAGGATGTAGACGACATAATGCTCTAATGTGTTCAAGATTCAACCTGCAAAACATCCAATCCTAATTAGTAATACCGTCACAACAAATCTGTCGGAGAATTTAGAAAATATTGTTAAGGAGACAATCAAAAAACAAAATAGCCACGGAGACAAACCTGACGTTCATCCTGCAGTATAGGAGTATCCAAGAATTTATTGCGGAACACAGACTCGGATGTACTTCCAAAGGAGCGAATGCCTGGAGCTGTACACATGAGCAGATCTTCCTTCGTCATTTTATATTCATAAGGTGAATGGAACGGCAAAAGGTTACAGATAGAACAGTACTGACGGTCAATGTACTGAGGTGCATGTCTTAGCCCATACCTGGAAAATCATTTCCTCACCAGAGACACAACTGTTTTGATAGCATGTTTGAGCTCTTTGATCAACTCCTAGGAAACTACTTAGTAGTGGTTCCGATGTTAACAGGACATGGCAAATAGCTGCCCTTTGCTCCTGAAGGCTCAAAATTTGATCCACGTCAACAGCATCTGCATTTTGGCGTGTCCTAGTCGAAGTCCTATGCTTGACGTATAAGTTCTTCATGTCTTTCAAAACCCTAAATGCACAAAGTCTAAAAATTCAAAATAAATCGCAAACATCTTAATAATAGTCGTAAATAACAAGATCACGAGTACTTCCCAGAATAAGTTTAATATGCATTGTTCTGCTTATGAGAATGCTTACTTGCTGCGCCAAAAAACCACTGCTAGAAAGAAGGTTTGCTCAAGGAGAACAGGTTGATCTTCTTTTTGTTCATCAAAACCATCTATTGAACTGCACAAAAAGTAAACCACAAAGCTCTTAAATACGATTTTAACTGCACAGTGGACAAGAAATATAGATGGTTCTTTACAAATACAATGGATTGAATATTTTCCGAGGGAACATGCAATGACTTCCTTCATACTAAAAGCACACAAAAATCGCACCATCAGCTTGGCTCCTGCCCTTCAGCAGCACACTAGAACCCTCTTGCTTAACTTGTTATGAACAGACCCACTACACCAATCAAAACATGTTAAAGCCAAGGGCATTCGCACCTAAAGCGCTGCGTACTCTCACGAAGATTCTACGAAAGTATTGCAAAATCATCTACATATGCAAACTTAAAATACACAGGAGAACAAAAAAAATCAATCAGCCCACCTCTTCTTGTAGAAATCAGATTCCTGAAGATGGGAGAGCACTACAGTGCGACTTTCAGGTTTGCAAAGCGCGAAAACCACGGAGAGCAGCTGCAAATACATGCAAATCAATGTCGAGTGAAAAGATTATTGATATGCCCCAGCAAGTGTATGACTTATTGACGTTTTGTCCAAATACTGCAGACATTTTCATGACCAAAGTTGGTGCAGTTCAACTTCTGATTGTCAGCTAAAGCACATAGATGACGCGTCACAATGATAGCCCGATAACAGGCTTAGGCTTTATTATACTGTTTGATCAGATAAACGACACCGTTGGTCTAAGAGTAAAATAGGACGCTTTCCATTTTCCTTAACCATAGGAAACGGGATGAGGCTCACGTCTAGCAAAGAACTTCTTGATTGCAGAGACTGAGAGGTCATTTGTAAATTCGAGTAGGTTGCAACTAGTGTAGACTCCAGATATTGAGCCACCGCCTTCGGGTTTCGGTTCATAGCCACTACCACGCCTGAATTACAACCAGAATCAACACCAAATTATTAACACAATTACAACTTAAGTCGCTTAATTGTCAAATTGCAACTATATTGGCAATTTTGTATTTCAAGACACTATCTTCATTCCCAACGTACGGGGCCTCTAGAACATCCGCCGCTTACTCAGATAGCCAAAAATGGGATTTGAATAAAGCATTTACCAAGAGTACCTGAAAGAGCGAAGTCCACAGAGTGAACTTCCAAATCCTGAAATGTAGCTTCGTCGTTTGCAGCTAGCCTACTCTCAATATGTCCACGTGCTTCCTCAAAAATACGACGAACCATAGCGGGCGATTCTGAAACAAGATTCTCCAGCAAATTTTGTGGCCAATTGCTGATCACAGTAGTGTGATGAAGAGCTGCAGTTATCAATTATCAATCAAAATTCAATCATCTAGAAAGAATGAAAATAATAACCATTTTCACACTGGCTCTTTTGAATCACACAGCATAAGAGGGAAACGCTGAAGTAGTTCATGAGACATTTAAAAACAATAACATAAGAGAGACAGAAGCGCAGTTTCGTATCTCGGTCACTACAGCAATCCAATAAGACAATTCTATATTCACTTTCATCGCTAGGTACAAGTAGAGAATCCAGCGCAAATACCACACTCAGTTATTCGCGCAAGAAGCGAGCCAACAGGAAGATATGTTAAACTTCGTACATTGAACCCAGCCTCCCTGCACGACAGAATGATTCAGAGTGGGATGAATACAGGACAAGTAGCAAGCGGAATGCAACTAGCATAGAACAGAAATCAAATGTCAAATTATTGGTATAGTTCGCAATAAGAACCTGAACTTCTCCAGGAACTGAAGCCACAGCTCAAAAATATCATATCCTGCGAGAGGTTTAGCATAAATTAAGAAGAGCCTCTTCAAAATTCAAGTCCTAAACGACATTCGATACTGGATCAGCTAGGAGCCATTAATTACAGTCAATTTAACAATCAACTCATAGGAACAAATTAACTCTAAGGTAATCTGAGCTATTACGCACTTCATAAGATAATAATACCAAATAATGAAGATGCTCATCCGTTTATAAGCGTCATGAGGGATAAGAATAAGCTACAAACCATTTGTCGAAGAAACATGTGTAGAAGCTTCCTGTAGTGCCTCGCAAGCTACTTGAAGTACCTTTCGGTTGCGACATAGGCATGCAAGATTTGGTATCTGAGAAGGATTCTTGGCAAGGTACGCGACCAGGTTTTGTCGATGCAAGCACACAGTATCTGTAAGCACCAATTAGCTTCGGGGTCAATATATCCGAAAACCTTTGCAATGCAGACAAGGAGTCCTACGTTGATCATATTCAGAGGACCTGCGCCACCATGAAAAGGTCCAAGCAATACATTATACTCCATCAAATACCAGAGAAAAAAGATTGTCTTAAAGAGATCATACCAGATGGTGCCTTCTGCTTCCTACCAATCGCTTGATTTTTTTTTCGCCCTCCAGATTTTGTATCGTCGTTGAGGCCCAAGTATATCACCAAGTACTTCTCTACTATAGGTGAAAAGAATTAAGGAATGCGATCAAGCGCTTGAACACTTTCAGGTCACATATTAAACCTTGGGCAAGTCAAATGTTCATACACACTGGGTACTTCGGTCGGTTAAGTCTGCGCCATAGCACCGGCGCTTGACTAGCTTAATAAGACTTTAACGTGATTGAAGCAGTTGGCTCTCTTAAATCTCAAAATTACTATGTGACATCCTCTATTCCTTTCAATATTTGCTATTTTCGAAATAAAACTCACATATAGCCTCTTCGGTCCAACAAAGGTCACCTAATAACTTGAGACATTGACTGTTCGCTCAACAAGACGAACCTGAGGTTGGATACAACTCACTGGAGACCTGCACAATGCCTCCACAATCCACTCTCTCTCCGTCTCCAGAATCTTTGAAATAGGCACACTGGTGGTGTCGGAACTCAATCTTGGTCGTTTGGCAGATCGGGCACCTTTATCAGCCTGAATATGATTTGATGACCTCTTTTTAGTATACTACCCTTGTATGCCGAATCACCATACAATGTCTTGAAAAAGCTGACTTACATTTAATAATTGTGATTGAGCATGGAATCAAATATAATATAAACGTTTGTACAGCACAAAGCAGGAAATAAACTTCATTACCGAAAGAAAAACAAGCAAAGGCAACTCCATATTGAAGACACACACGAAGGAGTTGCTGATATACACCCGAAACTGACCTGAACCTGAAGTTCCCAAAGTACGTCTTCCTCGTCGGCACGCAAGAAGCGCCCTAGTGCAGATAATCCAACAGAAACCCATGTATCAACAGGCGGAAACCTGCCATGTACATGTTCATTTAGGGTAAAGCACCCAAAGTTATAATGATGATATGTTCAACATTGTTATAAAACAAGCTATGAATTATGAAGATTTGACGAGACAGGATTACAATTCGGTATACTTACACGTCCCTAAGAGCTGAAGCCCAGATATATATCCTCTTCAAGGTCTCAAGCATTGGAAGGTGTTCCTTAGCCGTAGAATTTGATATAGCTTGTAACGTCTGTTGCATTCAACGGGACAACAGTCACACAACATAGCAAAACTTATCCAGCCATGGCCTCATAAGCAGAAACCCTGCTTGTCCGATGAATTACAATTTCAGCACCATGAAGAATTTGATTGAATCAATTACCTTCCTGCTGGTATGAGGATGTCACAATAACTAAAGATGCAAATCTGAGATCTAAAGTAAAGATACTGCAGAATAACATAGTCAGGTAGGAAATATTTACCTCCGTCCATTTTCTCAGTTCCCAAGCTAAAAGACGACGGCCCTGCAAAGCATACTAAAACTCAGAAGAAAACCAAAGGAGGCTCAAGGGATACGTGAAAGCCTGCGACACATGCAGTGATACTTTGGACAGTATATTGTTGGCAATTACATATTCTGAACATGATTTGGCCATGCGCTACCGTACACTGCATTTTAGATGAAGACACGAGATGTCTTAAGAGAATGCTCTCTATAACATGAAACAGCGATTATAAACAGGTTCAGAGGAGAGCAGAAGTCGTACTTCAATAGCAGCCACCAGCCCAGGTGTGCGTGAAGCTCCTATCCCCTGGGCACAGTGGTCTCCAAAGAGACTAGAATTAGACTGCATTCTTGACTTCTGCATCACATCTGATTTAATCGGTTCTACTAAGTCTTCACGTTCACCAACAAGGTAACGGAAGGAACCACCAGAAAATACTGCGACCTTCATTATGAGAACATCTTGCTTCTGTGCCCTTAGTTCCGACTCCTGCAATACTGAGTAACAATTAATGTCCGTTATTTGCTGCAACAGACTGTCACTGGAATGGGCAAGGAGGAGATCCAAAAACCGGCTTTAAGGAGATGAATCATAGACTGCCAAGGATCCAAAACAAAGATCACAGTAGCGCATAGTTACTAAGGTAGAGGATACTAAAACCGTTAGGGACCTGATCCCGTCTCCAATCTATACTGACCCCTGGTACCAACAGCAAATGTCGTCTATTCTTACGCTTCGTTGGGCTTAGGAAGTGGTATAAACATGACTTGGCTAATGTCTGTGGCCAAGCTTTGAATTTAAAAGTGGCGTTGTCACTTACATCGGTGGAGAGCAGCCACAAATTCCTCTTCTTGTAATGCGCACAAATCCAGCTGAGCTGAATCTTGATTCAGGGAGATCTCGTTTTCACCTGCACATCACATTTCGCTTACAAAATAGGCCACCGCAGAGTGCATAGCTCTGTGACTAAAAGATATCAAATAACAAGACCTCAGCAGTGCACCCATTTTGCAAAAATCTCAGTATAAGATTAACAAGTAGACCTACCTGGTTTGCAACAACTTATAGCTGTACTTTCACTGCCTCTTTTTAAAAATCTCATTAGCGGTAGAATGAACCGAGGCGCCCGTTTGACGACCGCCAAGAATTGATCCGTGTGTACTTGCAAAAGTGGAAACGTATCGTCAACTTTTTCTGAACATCGTGGAGCAAATGTCTCCACGCATTCTAGAACTCGATGGTATGTGAAAGAATAAGAACAGCAGCTCATATTCCTCAGTAGAGCTGGCCAAACGACTTCCTCCAATCTCAATGTGGATCTTTCGACCAACTTCTGCGTTCACAACCAAAAGATTATGAATCTAATAGTCAAATCTTTAACCAGGCCTCGTCCTTAACAAGAAAGCGTCGACAATAAGGCATTGTTTGGGCATAAGACAGGTTAACAGTCTGAAAACAACAAAGATGGAGATCACAGCTGCGTACCCAAGCTTGCGCCCGTAACTGATTCACTCCTTTTGACCATTGATTTAATACGAAATCTATTTCGTTTTGGACAAGTGTAATAAGAGCGGAATCTATTGCTTGGAGGGGTATCTTGCCTTCATGGGACAAGCCCGCAACAACTCTGCTCGAACAAAGATTCCAATAATAAATTTCCAAAACGATTCCAAAAGTTTCTAATAATTCAGACATTGTTAACTTGAGTCAAGAGAAGGCAAGGTTTATGAATTAATGATTCCCAGAGTCTAATTCCAAAGTAGAAGACAAGAAATCAACACCTAAATGAAGACAATAAATGTGCAAAATCTCACAAAACAATGACTCCTTGCAAACTCGAGAACATATACAGCTCACTGGAGACAGTATATCACTATTTCGCGAGAAAAACAGTTACTAGGAGTGGCCAACACCTACTAGTTGATTCGTATTGATTAAAAGCAAGTCTCGAAGCAAGTACATGGGCAAGCAGAGAATGCAGTGTGACGGTCGTCTCCTACGACATGATTGGTGGATAACCATTAAATAAAACCAGTAGTATATACTGTCGTCTACAATATTAGAAGAAAAATTGCAAAAGAACAGCTAACCTGTCTGAAAGGTGCTTGCCAGACGGATCGTGATATTGAATAGCAAGTTCTTCTCTCGTGGTCAATGTAGCTAGCAGAAGGTTATTGATGATGACAACCCAGGAACTATCGCATAATTCCATTGAGTCTGGTCTCAACAACCAGATCAGTAGGGCTGCTGCATTTCCTGCACACCTCAATCAGTGAGTAGAGAACCATAACGTCTCCTGTTTTGTGATAAGGAATTCCAGACCCATTACTGATTGCCAAACTGTACCTAGCTCTTTTCACTAGCCAATGTGAAGATCTCAAACGAAGTCAAAGACAAAGTCTCAAAATAATTGAAGCGACGCGTGTTATGTAGAATTCAATCAAAAGCAAGAACAAGCAGGCCACATTAGTTAAAGAATGATTTGCCTCATACGAAGTCACAAGTGGCCTGTAACAACGAGAGTAACACCCGAGGGTTTAAGTACCAGCACTTTTGGCATCCTGGTGGATACAGCCACAACAATCGGCTGCACAGTCCGGACGTCTACTACGAGACTCTGCAAGTTGCAAACTTTCTAGCACATGGTACTTCTTGCATGTCCACATTTCTTGAGCCAAAATTTCCACGAGCGCTACTCCCATTCCAAAGTTTCTTGCACCTGTAGCTGATGTCTGAACGTATAATTAAACCACTAGGTCAACAAATGAAAGATTTTCGCGATAGCAAAATTAACAGATTGATAGAAGAGCTCCAATGAAGATAATATTAGACCAAATTGAAAGAGGAATCTGAACATTCACAGCTCGAGTATAATCCACGCAAACAAGAACGTCCCAGATTTGGTGTGAAGAAGATTCAAACCATGCTTACTAAGGAGGATAAAGGTACCGGCATGATCAAAACACCTTACCTCAAGAAATAGTTTATGCCGACTTTCAATGTCCCCCGCACTACCCTTGCTATGTAACAGAAGGTCATGAAGCCAGATCCAGAGATCTGGACTCAGTGCATATTCGGCAAATGGGAGCCAGTTGTAGCATGGTTCTTCATCCACTACTTGAGGGCCTCTTGCCTTTGGCATCTGCGGATGGGGAGCACTTTTGAGTAACACGAAGAGCATTTGAAGGATATAAATGAGAGCCATAAAAGTATATTTACAACAGCCCTCTCAAGAATTCACAAAATAGTTCTTTCAGTATGCATTTGCGTGTAGTAACTATCAAAGGGAACAAGCAATATAGTGTCGAGTAATAGAAGAGGTCCGCAAAACCACGGCTAATAGACCTTCTCTTACCTTGAGGCCAGTACGAAGTTGCTCAATTAGGTTATCCCGCCAGGACTTTATTTTCATGTCATATCTTGAACTCCAGTCTTTTGCCTCCTTGGACGTGAAATTGGCCCTAATCTCAGAGAAAGGGATAATGAAAGGCCAAAAAAGAAAGTCGAGGTCTGTATTCTTAATTGCGCTTGCTGTCGTTTGACTAACATTGCCCACGACCTTGCCAGAACATTTTCGTAGCAATCGCAAATACCACTTTATGGCAGGTGGCATATTGTCAACCTCTGGAGCGATTCCTTGAGTCATCAAAGAACTGAAATGCAGAAAAATGAGCTTATGCAGCGGCTCCAACAGCACCCCAAGGCAGCTGAATTTCAATTCCAGTAGGGGAAAGTGCTCAGCCAACAGACTAGTACAGGCTGCCAACAGAACTAGTGTGGTATTGGGCAATTTGCGACAGACTTCACGTACCTGGTTCTACTCTCTTAAAGGACTACAAAGAAGCAAAAAATAAGACTGTCTATAAAATTCGTATGGGGACCACAACAGCATGTGGGCATGACATCAGGCATAATTCAATGAGCAAGCGCACATCTAATGTTCATCTCATTAAGTTCGCTTTGGTTTTCTTATAAGTACGTGCATATAATTTTAACAATTTTTTCAAGCATAAGAAACAGAAACCGTACCAGACTCCATATTCCACAAGAGAGTCACGCAGGGTGCCCAAAACCTTCTGCTCAATCACTCCCAAATCAGTCGCTTTCAGATGCTGCATAAAATTTCGTGAGTTTAGCTAAGTAAACATGAGTGTCGGAATGCAAAACCATGGTTGCGAACACAATATCCAACTACACGAGCTTCTCAAACTCGATTTCATGCATAACAATCTTGAAGGGAGCTGCGAACACCGCGGGCCCAACCACTACGGCAAGGAAGTATCAGGATATCCAAGATGCTCCAATCCTCTGACAATTTCTTTCTTTGGCACAGATCCTCTCACATCTTGAGTTCAAGAATGAAATTGTTGGTGGTCAGCAAACACTGTCAGCAAGAGTAGTTACTACCAACCATAGAGCAACTACAATGAAAACGGCGGGTGGTCAAAACTGTCCAGAAGAGTGCTATGTGCACTACTATTCTAAGTGCAATTTTGCAAGTCTGGGCAAATAACGTGGCTCACCGCGCACAGGCGACCAACAATGAGTTTGGCAATGTCCCACCAACCCTCCTTCGCACATATTGATAACAGCTTCACAGTGCTACTCACAGATACCTGCAACCTCCACTCTTGTCAGTCATATTGAGTAAACTACAATTGGAAAGATGGCAAAATTAGGCCCCGCCCGCACCATGGCTATTTGGAGGATAACTTACTGCGTGCGCACAATTGCAAGGTACCTAATAGGGAGTCAGGCTTTCGAGTTAGCCAACTGCTGCTATTTGGTTGATAAGGACAAATTCAGCACTTCAAACCATTGGCATAGGCATAGTTAGTTTACTCGTACAATATTAAGAAGTTCACTTAACTATCGGACATAAATGTAAATCCATATCAAATTACTATGGAGTAGCACCAGTTTGCAAACTAACACAACTCGCGCAAAGCCGTTTAGTAACTAATTCAAAGTAGCTAATTGGCGCTAATTTACCAAAGTCACAGTACTTTTAAAATAATTAACTGAGTGTGACTGAAATTACTGAGTTGTACCGATTTCCACAAATATATAGGATGTTATAGTCGGTAAATTAGTAACAATTTTGTTTTCGACACTAACTTTGCACCCTCACAAATAGTACAAAATCAATGTACTTGGTTGGTGCGGGCAGGGCCTAAGGGAATACAAGAGTAACTATACCCTCACGCTGTGAAGTCCGGCAACCCGGAAAACCATAAGGTCAGGCTGCACACCTCGTTGCTGTTATAGTGAAGGAAGACAGTCCGAAGGGCCTTCCTGCAGGTAGCTACAGGAGGCACCTGTTTCCCGACGCTATTGTCACACAGAAAGTCGATCACCTGAAGTTGTGCTTGGTTTAAGCCATCTGTCCCTTGAACTGCATCGCCTGTTATGGACAATCACAACGCACATTGAAGACCCCATGGGAAAGTTGATTACCACAGGCATTCAGAAATGCAACTGAAAGACATTTCATATACCAATTTGAATCTTCTTAAATAATTTCACCACAAAGGCTAGATTAAAATCCCCACGTTAGATTGAGCTGGACGATGAATTCGCACCTTTTGGGATCTCCTGCAAGGCAAGAAAACAGTGTACTTCCGGGGCTTCGACCACCACCCTGAATCCACAAGGATCAGCGACTTTGCAATTTACGAGAAAGTTTGTAACACGGATGAAAGCGAGATTATAGAATGACATGGAACTTTCTAGTACGACCAACTTTCCTCTCCAGGCAATGAGAATAACTGTGTACAATGGTGAATGGGAAGCAATTTTTTATCATGAAATTTTCGATGATCCTCACTAAATGAATCATAAATCACAAGATGTGCATATTTCTCAAACCATTTTTCTTGTGAACGTTTTACAGTTAGATCATTCAAAATAAATTTTGAATTTGCTAATCCATTTGAACTTGAAACGTGCAGCCAATTACAATGCCCTCCTTTCGACGTTTCGGAAGTTAGAATTTCAGGCGACAAGGTACGGAGAGGTTCTTACAGAGCACGATCTCGAGGCTGACACACTGACAATCGCTGTAGAAATGCTACCAAGTCCGCAGGAGGAAGAAGAGCGCGTGAGCGGCAGCTGGGATGCAGAAGTCGAATTTCCGATGCAAGCTCCTGGTACACACGATCCAAGGCGCTCGCCATGACTACTATCCCAACCTCAGTCTCGTTCCTCTACATGGTTAACCTGCACCATCATCACAGAGCCCTAAAAATCACGGATACAATAAACCCGAAACCCTACACGTAACCACCAATTTTTTCCAAATCCTCCCAAAGCTACCCCAACATTTTTCCAAAGTGCGCAACTATTGCAAATCACAGAGACATCCCGAGGAACCCGATGCTTCATGTCTCTAGAAAGAATGGCAGATAGAATGAGCACGCCAGAGCTTCCAAAGCACGATCATACAAACCATGAAATGCTCATTGAAATCCGCAATTGGAAGAGGAGAAAAACAACACTCGGTGCCATTGTGCACCAATGTAGCTTACTGAGAAATCTAAATGTGCATATCGATGATGATTGTGGCATTGCAGCTCCGGATGGGAGCTTCAAATCTCTTGGAATGTGCAGCAATTGTGAGAGTGCAGGCGCAAAACTTCAGCCACTGCAGTGAGAATTGAAGGCCAGGGGGTTTGGGGTTTTAGAACTTCGACGGGAACAAAATCGTGGGCGCATCAAATTACTGCCAATGGACTCTCACACTGATCCCGGGCCATTAACCCAAAGGACCATATCAATTGCAAAATGGTCAAACATCATGTTTTAACTAAATTTCGTTCTTTAAATTGTGTTTTAAAATTTCATGACTATGTAATCACCAAAAACGCTCCAAAACTGCCATTTCTAATACAACTACCAAATTTTTGGAATAAAAACAATTTTTGACACATGTAACCGTAGGATCTTGTAGTATGATATTTTGAAAACGTGTGGTAAAAATTTCAGAAAATTCCACCGTGTGGATCATAAGATATAAGCATTCAAAGTCTTGAAAACCATTTTTTCAATCCTACGAAAATCGGGCAGCTGCACTTTGCAAGCTCACTTTTCAATGAAAAAATGCCGATAAAGGTGGTGCTTCTTTGAATTCAGTTTCCTAAACAAGTTGTCGATATGTTTGAAAAATTTCACATCATTTGGAATTGTACAACATATAGGAAAAAAATAGTAAGTAGAAAGAAGTAGAAAATGATTCAAAATACTAAGTTGTTAAAAATTTAATCATGGACTTTAAAAATGCCAATCACAACGGTTGTAATGTTGTAATAATCAATCTACATCCTAGGATTTTATTTTTTTCCAAAAATATTGAAAATTGAGTTAAATAAACGACTTTAAAGTGTTTTTTTAGAGTAGAGAATCCATAACTACCCGCAATTCAAAAACCCTCATAACTTTTGACTCATTGATTGAAATGGAATGACTCAAAGCTTTTTAAGTATATATAAATGTAGAGAACCAATTTTTTTTTTTAAATTCCGGAAAAAATGATTTTTTCTTATCTACCCCAACTGCCCAATTACAAAAAAAAATAACATATTAGATCACAACTTTTGACTCGTATTTTGAAATGTCATGAAACTTGGTACACATGAAGATATTCCTTGCCCCTACCTTCTATTAAAATCTCAGCCTCAAATATGGATATCTCTAGTTACACGTACTTGCCCAAAATTTCTATACGACCAAAAAACATATGTTGGTCCTTTAGGGGTTAATATCAATCTTACATTTATTATAGGTGACATTATGTATTGTCTATCATTGGAAAAAATTCAATTCATTTCATGAAAAATTGTTAATGCTATAATTTTGTAGCAAAAAGTAAAAATAAATTAGTAAGTATAACAAAAATAGTCCAATGTAACAAATAGGGATTATTGGGCCTAAGTTCTAAAATTGGACAAAAAGATAATGGCGACCCAATTTTTTGATGGAACCAAAATTTTGGTGTCAAAAAAACATCATGGCAGCATCACATTAGTAGTCATTTCATAACAAAGTAAATAGGACCACTTCTCAATCTAAAGCCTTTGGGTTGAATTGATGACTCAATTCAAGGATTTGAACTTTGAAAATTTCTAATTTATTCTTTTGGAGTCAAAAAATGCATTTTAAGAGAACCTAAAATTTGCTTACAACTACAAATAAGACCAATAAAAAGCATTTAAAATTTAATAATAGGAATCAACTGTACTCAAAGCCTTACATAACATTCTTGAACATTAAAAGCTAGGTCCCCCTTCAATGGTAGCATTAATATTGTCATACAAATATTTTCATGCTACAATGCTTTAGTTCCTTGATTTAGATGGATAAAAAATTGTAGTCAAGAATCAATTTAATAATCATAACATGGTGACTATAAGGTAATTGGACTTTGAGTTACCATTTGAAAATAAATTGTAAACATATCGTCAATTGCTAAGGGCTTGTAGAGCTCCTATTAGAAACCTTAAAAGTTCCATTTGTCCACCAAGGTGATAGTGGTCCTTTAGGGATTAATTTACAAGGAATAAACAATTCCACTATATTTCCTTCCAATCTCAATCCTCCCTCATAGTAGAAGGATCTTTTGTCCTTTTTAGAATTAACGCATCTCCATTGGTGTAAATGTATCCAAAAGAGTGATTTATATTTGGCCCATTGCACAAATTCCATTGATGATCAAACTGTATCCTAAGGGTTTGAGCTGTAGAGTTGTAGAAAAATATTAAAATATACAATTTGTAAACTTTTGCTAAAAATGTTTAGGCCCTCGACAAAAGCTTGGATTTCTATTCTTGTTTTACCCAAACTTTCCTTGAGAGTTTGAACTCTTGGTGCCAAAAGCTTTAAAAAGTGTTGCCATGTAGGCATTTTGAAGGCAGTTGGACCTTGGCCCCTACTGTGAAGGCCTAAATTTGAACTTTAGACTTTCGAACATTGCTTGACATATTCAAGCTTTAGACCTTGGGCCTTGGTGTAAACTATCCCTAAAGCATATGATGTCAAAGTATTTTGACAATTCATGATTTATAACAAATCTTGAGGCATTATTTTGAATTCAAGAGCTGCCATTATAGGTAACTTATCAGTATCAACTCTCATATAAGATTCATTCTAATGAGCTCAACTCTCATCAAAGTAGCTTATAAATTGATCTAAGTATAAATCTAAGGCTATAGGTAGTTATGTGTAGTAGCTCAATTCCATCCTTCCCTTGACAACTCTTCCTGGCTCACCCAATCATACCAAATAAGCAAACAATTTTAAAAGGCCTTGTAGAGGTTCCTTTCAAGGGCTAGCATGGAAGAACTCAACTAACTATAGCAGAAAAAATGCAAAGTGGGGGAGGAACAAAAAGAATCCTATTCCTTATAGTTCAAGAATATAAAGTATTTGGACTCATTTAGGTACTGTAACCTTACATACAATTTTGCATCCTTTGAAAGTTATTGGAATCTTTCTTAATTCATCTTTTAACCCCTAAAGGATTGGTTGTCCCCTTGGGGGACAATTTGGATCCAGGCAGGTTTCTACTATTTCAATTTTTAGTAATATATTTAGGGATTTTTTGAGGTTGTATATTTTTGCAAGAGATTTGTGAATATATAATTTTTATTTTCATTGATGCTAGGCAGCAAAAGTTATGGCACAATAAGCAAAAATGGAATTTGGCGGGCAGCACAAAAAAAATAACAAAAAGTCAAAAAAAAAAATTCAATTTTTTGACTCAAAGATTATATTTTTGTTTACATGTGAAGCTTTGTTTCATTCAATTTGGACTAATAATGAGAAAGTTACGGACAATCTTAGTTTTTTGGGCAATCTAAGCATCTTCTTGAAAAAATAACTTATAGAATTCATTTTTGAATGGAGTTTTTAGAATTTTTCAAAGAAATTTGTTAGACAAGGTTAGCTTTTTTTGCTGGAGTAATTTCACAGTTGGGATTATTGTGATTCAATTCTATTTAAAAGCTATTAACAATTTAATTTTTGCTTCAATCTTAAACCTAACTCTGCTTAATAGTTTTTTAATGAGTGAAAATTAAGTGCTTTTTTTCCTATATTTTTTTGGTAGATTCTCAACTCAACTAATTAACATAAATAAGTAGAAAATCAAAATCAATAGTGCAAAAAATTTGAACTAAAAAGATTCAAAGCCAAAAAATCTAGTCAAGCAAGGTGGAAAAAAACTTGTTTTCTTCACTTTTAATGCATATATCTTGCAATCTACGTGGTCAAAGTTTCTGAAAAATTTCTTCCACATATTCATATACTAGTCAAGTATAAGATCTTACGGTTGGATATGAAAAAAAAAACACATTTTAAACTCTTTTCTCTTTGCAATAGAAATGACAATTTTGAGTCTTTTTTGGTAGGAAAATCACCTTGGTCCTTTAGGGGTTAAGCTAAAGAAAAAAATTGAGTGAAATTCAACATGTAACTTATAATTCTAACCAATTAAAGAAAATTAGAATTTCATGCTTTGTTTCATCTAAGTCTCATTTGGGTCAAAAAATGGATTAAAAAAAACTCAAAACATTTCAAAGAGGTCAAAAATTGTTATATACTTTAGTATTACAAAATGTTCCTTTTTTCAATTGACAATATATTGTTGGATGAGTGATGTTCATCCAATTCCCTACCATTCTTCAAATTTCACCTACTAAACAATATCATTAGTCGCTACTCTAGCTAAGGTGGAGTCATCTACTCTTATTACTATATTCTAAACCAATCTTAGAAATACGTAGATATAGAAATGTATAGCATGTAAACATGAATGCAAAAAACGGTTTGGGGACTCTCTATATATTTTTGAACTTTATAAATTCATAGTATATTCAAACATATTCAGAAAAGTATCATTTTTTTTTTAAAATCTCTTGATTTCCAATTATCAACATGTTAAAAAGAAGTTCATTCAAACTAAAAGCATGTGGAATTCCTTAAAGTGACAAGAATAGGTGCCTCCACTTTTATAATTAAAAAAATTCAAAGTACAAGTTTGGCTCTCACACAATCACACCAGCCATAGGATCTTCTCCAACCATGCTACAAAGAGGCCAGTAGGACGGCAATGCTACATAAGTACAATAGGGATGGGGTTTGCCACATTGGATGGCCATGCGTAGCTTCTCTTTCCCATAGAACCCTGTGGGCGCTTTATTCCCATCCTTGGAATAAAGTGTATACAAAGCCAGGTTCTATATTTTGTCGTGGTTAAATCTCTATCGGGTGTTAACACGTATAATCCAATTTTGCCTTCCAAGCAATGGATCTTTTGATGTTGTTCCTAGTGTTAGCTTTGTCCACTTCTAATTGCTATAAAATCCAAAAGATGTTAGTGTTGCTCAAATGTTTTTTACTATGACCAATTAACAATCAAACTATGAATTGGTATTAGCCTATAAGCAAATAAATGGAATGGGTTAATGGGTAGGGTTTGTTTTACCCTTTCCAAAATGGTGAAGAAAGCTTGAAATTGACCTAAATTCCTAATGGATAATGGCGGATGAAGTTAGGATTAATTAATCTCTTTTTTGGGTAATTTTTGATAAGTTTTTATTGTTACTAATAGAAGATAAATTCAACTTGCTTTTAAAACAAAATAATTTTTACCTTAGAATTGTTATTTCTAGACTTGCTATGGTAAAAAATAATTACTTTTGACTTCTTGATGTAAGTTAATTTATTAATGAATTTTGACCGTGTCGGTTCATCCAAATTCTTACGTAATTCTTTTTTACCTTAAATTCCTAATTTTTTACTTCTTGGATAATTTCCAATTACTGGTGAATTTTGACCGTGTCGGTTCATCAAAATTCTTACGTAATCTTTTTTACTCTTTACTTCTAATGTAAACTAGTTTTACTACTGATATCTAATTTTTATTTTAAAGGTAAAATAAAAATACTTTTGACTTCTTTGGTAAAAGTTATCTTATAGATGAATTTTGACCGTTGTCCGGTTCATCAAAATTCTTTTGTAATTTCTTTTTTACTTTGGGAATTTGGAAACTACTTCTACTTTGATCTTTTGTCTTTATTTTTATTCTAGGTTCTAATAACCAAAAAGAAATCCTACTAGTTAACTTCTATTTTTTCTTTTCTACTTTTACTTTTATTTCCTATTCAAGATCAACATTGGGAATTTCTAGTATGGTAAATATTTGGAAATTACGTTAAATTCTTACTAACTTGAGTTACTTTTCTATTGTAAATTTTAAACTCCTTGGTAAATTGGTTTTGGATGATTTTGGCTAATTTGTTCCTAATTTCTACCTTCATTCAACTTTCTTTTATCTTTTGGAATTTTTATCCTATTCCTAATTGCAATTGTTTCCTAGAAGCTATTCAAATTTCCTATTTAATTCTAAGTTTCAATTTCTATTTCTTGTGGTTCTTTATGTTCTAAATTGCATTCCAACTTCCTAATTCCACAATGTTAATCCTAAATAACAATCCTAATTTAATTTGCTAAATTGCACAATTAATAAAAAAAAACAATAAAGGGAAGGGTTTTTTAAGAACTTACTCCAAAAATCGCGGATTCGATGATGCCCTCCTCGTTTACCATCATCGTGATTTTGTTGTAGTCGAAGGTAGCATCCATGTTGTCTTTTCTTTTCTTTTCTTCAATATGGGGAAAAACCGATTCTTTTCATATTTTTTTTATTTTTATGTTTATTTTTATTTTTTTCTTCTTTTGGGGATATTTTTGAAAACAATCTAATCCTTTCAAATCTAATCTAGTAGGATTTTTCTAATGGTTCAACAGTCAATCAAACTTTAAAAATAAACTCTTCAAGATTTTCCTACTAATACTAATTTGAGAACTTCTTCTAAAGTCCAACTATTCTCTAATTGGGTTTCTAAGTATTTTTCAATCAAAACGAAGAGGGTTACAAAAGTCAACAATGTCTAGTTAGTGTTCTAAATTGACTTTTTTGTTCTCAAAAATTCTCTACTTCTAATATGTCTACTTCTTCCCAAACTTGGTTGAGTTGTATGGCTCTGGCTTTGGTTCCATAATCACTCAGAACCTTGAGAATGAGTTTTTTCTCTGTGTGTGCTGAGTTTCCAGAGGTAGCTAGGAATTTGCAATGATTTGCAACAAATGGTTAGCTTTGAAACCGTAAGACTGAGTTCACTTGGGTTCCCCCACTCCCCTTGAACTCTGGCTTGAGAATTTGAGATGGAGAACTGATTTGATGATTGGGCATGTTAATTGGGCTGCAACTTGAGCTTGTTAACTGAACTGCAACTTTGAGCTTGTTAACTGAGCTTTGCAACTGAGTTGAACTGGACTTGAATTTTGAGTTGAAACTTGAACACCAACCTTCCCTCAACTGCCTTGGACTGTCAAAATTTCACTCTTGGTGTTGCAGAAAACCCTGAAATTTGATTAGTAAAATCCAATCTTAGTCTAGTAGGTAGTTTCCCAAAAATTCAGATTTTTAACAAGAAAAATCAGAATCGGGGCCTCTGGGGCATCCTCCCGATGTGAGTTGATGTGAATTTGGTTACTCTGATGTATGTGCACGTAACTTGGTCTAGCTACCTACTACTGGCTTCCGACCTTCATTAGCTACCGGATTGTGGCCCTACCGATCGGTCTGTGGCCTTGCCAACTTGGTTTGGGTCCTGTCGAACTGCTGCTGGCTAGGCTGCTGGCCGCTTGGCCGGGCTGGCTGCCTAGCTGGTAGTTTTGATTTTTGGAAATAATTTTCTTTTTGGCCGTTGCTCACCAATTTGGGTCTCCTCTTGGGGACCCCTTTAATAAAATATAAATTGGAAACAAAATCTATTAGTTTAAGCGAAGCTTCGCCGTATTGGGAGGTTAGCCCAAATTTGTAAGACAAGAATGCTTAAAGTATTTAAAAAGGAATTTCATAAAGGTAAAGCTTCGTCGTACAGGGGTTTTAGCTCCAAAATAATAGTACTAAATAACACTTAGTTGGACAAAACTTGAATTTTTTGTGATGGCTTCATTGTATTAGAGGGTTTAACCTCAAAATTTGGGCAAGTTCAACAAGGGACTTGTTAGTACTTTAGCGCAAGAACTTGGTTCCAATCCAAGCTTCTTTAAAACCAACAATGACACTTCTAAAGATCATGTTTTCAAACGTCAAGGCTCTAGGGGGATGTTCTATGACTTGAAGCCAAGATATCTCAAGCAAGCGTTTCAAAGGACCCAACGTCCTTGAAAGAAGCTTAAAAACACAAGAATTTGTTGATGATAAGCAAGCAAAAGATCAAACTGCAAAGAACAAGAAGTTTTTGGAAAAAATGTCAAATTTCAACAATGTGGCTGCGTTTGGCCGGAGTTTAACAAAATGAAAAGGGTTGTGAAGCAAGGAGAGGGGGAGGCCTAATATACTCACTCAAGGCCTCACCTTCCCCCCAATTTCCTAATTCTACTTCCTAGGTAATTTCAAATTTACTAATTAAAATTCTACACTACTATTGTGATTACTCTAACTTTTGGAGAAAAGCTCCAAAACTCTAAATCAATTGTGCCATTGTCTTCAAAAGACCCAAATTAGTCCAAGGGTCCTCCTATCCCCTATTTCTAAGTCGTTTTGTATGTAAAAACCAACGTTTAGCATGTCGCTAAAAAGGGTAAAAATCCAATTGTTGAAGAGAATTTTATCTTCAAGTTTTGACTGGCCAGGGTTGTCAATGAGGTCCAAAATAGTAAGAAAAGAGTCCAAGTTGACTCCAATTGGAAATCGGTGTGCCGGTCAACGTAACAAATATTTTAAAATCCGTTAAAAATCCGTTAGCGCTGTCGGTTCTGGTACTTATCGGGGTCGGAATGTAATGGAATTTGTTTGGGCACTTATTAGCACAAAAAATTCTATCCTAATTTTTAGTGGAATTTTACCACCACTTTGGGGTTTTCTAGGAATTTTCCAATGCATAAAAACATGGTTGACTTCCCAGGGAGTCATTTCCGCAATTCGGAAAATTAAGAAATTTTTTGGGCAACCTCTAGGAAGTTCCCAAGTGCCATGTGTAAACTTACAACTTTCTTTGTACTAATCAAAGGAGTGTATAATTTGTAACCTTCCAGTTTAATTCCCACCCGGGGGAGGGGGAATCATTCTGGATATAGGGTTAATTCCCTCCGGGGGGGGGGGGGGGGGGGGGGGGGATCATTCTTGGTCAAGGAAATCTAACAATCAAGCTTCCTCGTTACGCTCCTAGCAGGTTTCTTGGTCAAAACCTGTCGTTCTTTGCTTGTGGACTGCTCGTAATTCCAATTTATGGTTTTACTTGCATTGTCACATGACCTCTTTTCTATTTTCCAAATATATCACCTGCCTTCCAAAAGTCTACCTCTAGGCGGTTCTATGGTTTGGCCATCATGCCTAATACTACCTAAACCCCCAAATGTCCTCTCAAATGCTTAAATAGACTTAATGTTAGCTCATAGAAGTAATTAGAGTGGTTCTAGGATTCCTGGTCAATTTATATCTTTTTTGTAGGGATTTCCTTCAAATGTCATGTGAATATACTTATACTACCTTTTTAACCCTAATTAATCCCAAATGTGAGCAAAAAGCGAAAAAAAATAAATTTTGAGGTTCAAGTGCTAACTTGGGGGCTGATAACCCCCTGTGAGTCTATAGTAATGCAACAAGCCCCTTACAGAGGTCCAATAAAAAATGAATGTAAAAAAAAAAGACCCTCTATTTTGTGCCATGTTTATTCAATTGTTAACACCTCCCCTAGCTATTTTTGGGCCTCTGATTGCAACCTAAAATTTGTAAATTTTATCAAATAAAAAGCTCCGAAGTTTTTCCCGTGGATAAATGGGTGGGTGGGTGGGTGGGTGGGGTGGGGTGGGGGAGCGCAAAACGGCCTCTGCAAGAAGCTCGTCTATTGCAGTACTATACAGGACGTTAAATCGTGCCATCTTTTGTGGGCCTTGCAGGCCAAATTCACCCCGGGAAAAATGCTGAAATTTTTAATTCGTCACAAACTTTATTTTTTGCAAAAACTGAATTCATATTTGCAATCAGTGGCCCCAAATTAGCTAGGGGTAGTAAGTATCCCTAGACACGGCTCAAATATAGGGGCCTTTTTTTTAACTTTTACCCCTTGTGAACCCCGAATTTACCCTGCTGGGCCCACATGGGATGGCACGATTTAACTGTTTCGCACTACTATAGACTCGACTTGCCAGACTGGGCACCCAGCTCCCAAGTTCCTAAAACCTTTTTTAGTTGCAAAGAACCTCATTGCTTGCGAAGCTGAGGATCAATGGCGACGATGCAGCTGCTGGAGCAAGCGCGACTGCTGCCCGCCACGAGGACTCAGCTGGTGTCGCCCTGCTCGCGTTCTCGCGTGGTGGGGGTGCGCAATACTTTGCCTCGGTCTCGTGGCCTTCGCTCTATCGGTGGTCTCAAAGTGCTGGTGTCTTCCTCGCCTTCTGCTCGTTCCCGACGGAGAGGAGTTGTTTGCGAAGCGCAGGAAACAGTCACCACTGGAGGTAACAGAATCACTTTTCAATACGTGCAGTGTTGGGAATTTCTTCCTTGAGTTGGTACGCGTTGGTGTGACTTGAATTGAAGGAGATCGATCATGGGTTTATATGTGTTGGGTGTGCCGATTTCGCGGAGTTTGAGCTCCGATTGGGGATTCAATCGAAACGCATTGTTGGGAAATTTTTGAATCTGAATAAATCGATCTTGGGTTAGTTTGTGATGAGAATTTCCATTTCGCGGAATTTGAGCTCCGATTGGGGATCCAATCGAAGTACATTGTTGGGAATTTCTTTCTTGAGTTGTTGCGGATTGTTGCCGAGATTGTTGCCCTAAGTGGCGTCCCTTGGATTGAATGAGATTGATCTGGGTGGGATGCTCCGATTGCACAGGATTTGAGCTCCGATTGGGGATTCAGTCGAAGTGACGGTCCTGCATTGTTGGGAATTACCTTCTTGTTGTTGCGGACTGTTGTTGAGATTTTTTTGCCCTAAGTGGACTCCCTTGAATTTGTGAGTTCGGTCTTGTTTTTGTTTGTGTTGGGTATTCCGGTTGCAAGGGATTGGAGCTCCGATAGGGGATGCAATTGAAGTGGCAGCCTGTATTGTTGGGAATTTATTTCTCGCGTGCTGCGTATTGTTGCTGAGATTGTTGCCCTAAGTGGCGTCTCTTGAATTTGAAAAAGATTGATCATGCGTTAGTTTGGGCTTGGTTGCCTGGCTAGTTCCGAGTCAATCCTCTTCCAGAGCTCTTTCTGGTTTTAGGGTTTAGGGTGTCAGTTGGTTATCATGTTAATGCTTCTTCGGCTGGCTTGTTTTAGAAATGTCTCTTATGCATGTGGTTAACTGTGACATTGTACGAAAAGAGTTTCGAAAATGCCAAAGGCAAAGAAAGGGACTTTTGATGCACAACTTGTATTTTTGCAGTGACTGGAGTTGTGAACGAAGATTTATGGAAGAGCCTGGTAGGGGACGCTGATGTCCCTGTGCTGGTGGACTTCTGGGCTCCGTGGTGTGGACCTTGCCGCATGATCGCTCCCATTATTGACGAGATTGCGAAGAAATATGCTGGGAAAGTGAGGTGCTTGAAACTGAACACAGATGAGAGCCCCAACATCGCCACTGAGTATGGAATTCGAAGCATTCCCACCGTGATGGTGTTTTTGAATGGAGTGAAGAGCGACACCGTCATTGGAGCCGTGCCCATGCAAACACTGACCAGCACACTTGAGAAGTATGTTGCATGGTAAGAAGGACGCCCATTTGGGTGATGGCACATAACTCTGAATATTAACCTTTGTTCGCTTTGTAATATACTGGATTCAAATTTCAAATTTATGCATTGAAATCGAGTGTCATATCCTTTGGTTCTGGGATGTTGAATGGGTGAATCTCGCTCACTGCAGTATACACGTTTCTATGTGATAATGTATCTCTAGACTCTCTCAACAACCTTTATGAGATCTCCTTTTATTGGGTCTATGTTTTTATTGGGACTATTTCTAGAAGGAGATTCTTCTGAAGCATTCAACTTGTATTTGTTTCTTTACTATAAATTTCATTCCTTTCTGAAGAGATATTTAGGACGTTGAAGCAAACTGATAATGTAGGGCTTCTATTTCTTGATATTGGACCCAATTCTGTCAGATTTGTCCAGATAGTACATTTGAGAACAAAAATGTGAATCCAAGACACATGCACTTGGTCTTGTCCATTCAAAAGTTTGTGCATGTATTGAAAAGTACGCAGATGTACTCAGTTGATATATCTGGCGAAATTAGGTCCTAATAGAGCACCATAGTTTTCTGTCAGAAGCTTTACACTGTGTAATGTAGTTCCTCATTGTCCACATATGCTGAGCATGGTTTTTTGGGCCCATCCTGGCAGTGTGATGTTGGGAGTTTTTATCTTTATGTTACAGGTGTTATTTTCCATATGTAATAGTAAGTTTCACCATTTTGACATATGTGGACCTGTTGGATATCAGATGGGGTCAACAGAATGCATTTGAAGAAGTAATGTGCAAGGATTTGGTGTCTCCCTGGGTGGAGCTTTTAAAGTGCCAGTAGTTGATGTTGTCAAGATCATCGTCCTGCAAGTGGTCAGTAATCTTGGTTACTCAAGTGGCAAGCACATCAGCATGTTTCCTTCTTGTTTGCAGCCGTGCTTGTAAGAAGAACAAGAAGTGAATGTTACTTATCTTTGCCCTTTCTAATGACGCATTTCCTGGGGAAAAGAAAGTTTCTTGTACTCGTCCTTCAGAACTGCCATGTAATCAATACTCCGTATTTTGTTACGTCAATGCAGCTGTTAGCTCAGATGTACAACTGTTCGTTATTTTTCTTCAGGATTTGCTTGAGAAACAATAAAAATTTCTGCTTCTTATCAATGCAATTATCTGCATGTCTTAGCATATATCTGCTAAATCAGCAGGTGCTAGAAGACATAAGATATAAGGCAAATCTGGGATGCTTTTGGATTATCATTGCAACAAAGTAGGAATTCAAAAGAAACACATTAGCATCCAATAGGAGGAGACTAGTCCCCCTATGGTCCACAAGCATAAGCTATATATTTCTGCTTTGATCATCCATGATGTATATGTTTTTTTCCACAAATGAACTAATATAAAATTTCTTGGATTTGGCATGTTAGAATTTTATATGAGAAAATGTGGTTCAGGACCAGCTTGTGTTCAGATTGAACCACATTTGGTAATTAGACAACTTGTTTGTTTTTGTTAGCTCATTTTGCAAGGTGACAGTACAAGAGACACTTGCAGGGTACACCATGGAAAAGACCCACAAGTAAACTCCACATAACTAGGCCACTTGGTTGACCTTTCTGAGCACATTTCTCTGGTCTGTGTATACAACCAGGGTTCCAGAATCATAATGCTAGACCATGATGTGAGGATTGGCAATACAGTATCCAACATTCCTGGTCTAGTCTGTGAGTTTACAGAAAACATTTCTGGAAGGTGAAGATCAGAATTGCAGACTTGATCAGACTTGATCAGACTTGTAGGAAAATTAAAGAGTTGGTGAACCAAGTTGCCAAGTTTTTGTGGTCTCTTCTAAGAATAAATTTCTTCATTGGCACTCCATTCATGGAGTGAAAAATTGTGAGCTGAAACCAGAAGGGTGCGTCCAGGAAGGAGCTTCGTCTTGATCTGTGAAAGATAGGCTTGTTGCCACTCGTCTGCAAATGTTTGCTTCAATCGGAGTACAACAACTGAAAGGCATGCACCATTACAAAAAAAATATGAGGCCTCAACAAGGCCGCTAAGCCTGGACCCCCTGTGGTGATATTTTGGAAAATAAAAAAAAATAAAAAATAAAAAAAATAAAAAATAAAAAATAAAAAATAAAAAATATATATATATTGAAACTAAAAATGTGACATGGTCGCATTTGACCATGTCATCGCTGACAGCGCCACATCAGCGCCACATCATTTTTTAAAATTTTTAAAATTTTTCTTTTTCATAATTGCACCCCGCGGGTCTCGAAAATCAGCACTCACAGCTTTGTTGAGGCCTCATATTTTTTGTAGTGAACTATAATTGTCATTAATTATGATTGAGCATAGTTAATATTATCAACCACATGTGATTTTTTTTTTTATTAGATCTTGTTGGCAATTAAAAGAGGACTCCGATGCACTTTAGCATGCATTATCTAGACACTGTATGAATAAGTTATGAATTTTCAAACTATTGTCTCTAGGTGTACCAAAAATCAACTCATAGACTTTTATGTATTGGTTGCGTATAGTCTATATATCTTGTGGTCATTAGTGTTAGGACAAAGTAGAGTTCTTTGGTTTAAATGTAGCCATGTTGCATTTTGGACAATGTTGATTATTGATGTACGTAAGGTAAAACAACCTATGATAGGTAGAATGACTAGATTGCCTTATTGACATTTTTGAAAATTGAATTTTTTTTTCCCATATAAAAACAAATGTGAGAAATGGAAAGAGCAATTCAAATTTTAATTTTTTTGACAAAATATGAATTTTTTACGAATTTTTGAAGTGTGCTGCCCAATTGACCCAAAAAGAATCTCTAGACTACACCCAAATGTATGTATAATGTTCATCTTACCACCTAAAGTAGTTACAATGTTTCCTAATATGTCCACAATATTTTTTAGCATGGCCATAATATAAAGGAATAAAAAAGTTACTTCTTGTGATGAATTTACAATAAAAAAATGGAACTTCTTATTATGATTACTAATAACTCCTTCACCATCACCTATAGTGTTCATTGTGACTACTAAGACCATCTGCAATGCAACCGGCACCTTGCACAGTATCGGCCTTGTGCAGGATTGACAAGAATTTTGATTTAAAATTGTGCTCCAATGCAATCGGTATGGAGACCTTCACTTTCCCGGTCTCGGTATGGGACACCCCGGGATCGGCATATTTTGTCATTTTGCCAACCCTGGCAAAGCTCTCGGCAAGTTGATTGCTCGGAGTCATCATGACAAAAAGTGCTAGTAGCCAATGGATGCCAAGAAAAATTTATTGGTATGTGCACTAATCAATTCAACCTTCCTTGTTTCCATGAAAAGTCCTTTCTTTAACGTAGATTCTTTTCTTCCTTTCTTTTTATAATATTGTAGAGTCCATTTGATGTTTGGATGCCATCTTTGCATTGGAGCAAATTTTCCAAAGAAAGAATCGGTACTTAAGAGGCCTCGTGGAATAGCCCGCGATGTACTGTTACAGGGCCTTTTTGCTGTTGTTGCATTGCAGATGGTCTAACTCAACCTAATTAGCTCAAATCTCATTTATTGCAAAAAATTTGTCATGATTTGATGTAAGATTGTAATAGATCATTTCTTGAGTGTCTACATTGGGTGGTTTGCTTGTCATAGACAAGTTTATCTTACCTCATGAATTGGTGTTGATCTAAATTTGAACAATGGATTGATGCTCCTCCATTTGAAGAGTTGAAGCGAGATGGAGGAAAGCTTAAGTGAGGGCATGACATTCCTCCTCCCCACAGAATGGGTCTGGAGATGAATGCAAAAAATCATTAATTTCAGGAAATTGGCATGATCCTATTTGAGGCATTGTGGCACAAATACACAAAGCTCTAATAACTAGACTTGGTATAGGTTTATGTTTCAGGTTGAGTAGACTGAAAGTGCCAAAATTCTTGGAACATTCCAATTTATTGAAATTGACGTTAAAACAAATTGTCACGTAAATTGTAGACAATGTAAGAAAAAATCCCTAACAGATTTCAAAGTGCACAATATCAAAGATACAATCTAAAATGGTATTGAGTTAAGAAATGGCATTTCTATCGTTAACCTCTAAAGGCCCAAGGCGTTTTTTTCCCCCAAAACACCCAAAACTGTCATTTTTATAGCAAAGAGTAAAAAAAATTGAAGAATGTTTTTTTTTGCACATCTAACCATAGGATCTTACACCTAACTAGTATGAGAATGTATGGAAAAAATTTCAAAATTTTTGACCGCATAGATTGCAAAATATTTGCGTTTAAAATGAAAAAAAACAAGTTTTTCAACACATTGTGGGACTAGATTTTATGACTTTGAACATTTTTTACTTAAATTTTTTGCACTACAGAATTTTGAGCTTTAAATCTTTATAGTAGAGAATTGAGTTGAGAATCTAGGGGGAAAAAAAATCCAGAAAAAATTAATTTTTGTTCTTAAAGAAATTATTAAGTAGAAGTAGGTACGAGATACAAGGAAAATCTAAAATATTAATATCTTTTATATGGAATTAAAATCCACTAATTCCAATGGTGGGATTGTTCTGGCAAAAAAACTAAACCTTGTGGAACTTTTCTTTTTGAAAAATTGTAAAAGTTGCAATCAAAAATGAATCCTACAAGTTATGTTTTTCAGGAAGATGCTCTAAGTGCCCCCAAAACAAGATTGTCTATAACTTTCTCATAAAAAATCCAAATGAAATGAATCAAAGCTTTCTAGATGGACAAAAATATAATCTAAGACAAAAAAAATTAAAAAAAAAAAAAAACTGCAAATTTTTTTTTGCTGCCTTCCATCCCCTATTTAGAGCTTATTTGGGCATAACCTTTTTTTTATCTGGGCACCAATTGAAAAAAATTTATATTCCCACAAAGCTTAACAATTTTTTTATCTTCCAAAAAATTTCGTAAAATCACAACAAAAATTCAGCCCGTAGGTACCTGCCCAAAATCCCATTTGTCCCCCGAAGGGACAATGGGCTTTTAGGGGTTAAAATTCCCTACATAACATTCAATAGTAGTCCAACTGACTGCCCTCCTTCCAATGGAATGATGCAAAGTATTCTGCATCATTTCATTGTTTGGATGATATGGTATGAAATATTCTGCATCCATCAATAGTTAAGGGGTCACACGTCAAGAGGTGTTAGACTTTGAGAAAGCAAACAACCAGATTGAAAATGCATAGTGAAGGTCATTAATAGTCATGTTTCAATATACATCTGACATCCAAAAAGTAAATTGTCTTAGGTGCATACGCTAACATGATATGGCAAGCCAACAACAAGCAAGTGGCTTGGTTCATCATCTTCCCATTATGTGTTGGTTTCAATGCAACTTTATTGAGAATGAAAAAATAAATAATGTTAGCTTGACTCACAATCTCTACAATTCATTGATACAATTTCCAAGAAGAAGAGTTGCAATAATTCCTCTAAAACTCGAAATTGGAATTCATCAAACTCTATACATTGTTGTGCAATGAATATAAAGAAGTCAATGAAATCAAAAGCAAAACATTCTTGAGGAATGGACAAGGTGTACCCTCTCCATTCAATACAATAGCTCTTAAAAGAATTGAAGACTGTAGAATGAAATTCTATTTCATTTGTGTAGTAAACAATAAAAAAATAAAAAAATAAAGTATAGTTAGCTAGCAAACACTCAAGATTGTCATTTCTATTGCAAAGTGCAAAATTTTTAATTTTTAATTTAATTTTTGTATATATGACCGTAGAATCTTACACTAGACAAATATAAGACAAATATATGAGGTAGAAATTTTAGAAACTTTGACCGTGTAAAAATATTATCATTTATAATTTATAGCTTTGTTTTCAATAACATCAACTTCAAACAGGTGTGTACATCACCTTTGGAATGTGAAACTCATTATATTTGTTGTTACCTGAATGGCACATGTATGTTCATCTAGTTTCTCCAAATTTCATTGCGGTCTATAGCAATAGTAGTTAATCCAACATTTTGATTACTTTGTATCAGTTAAATTTTACTAGGTTGGTTTGGAATGTTGTTTAAAAGTTAACCCTTAAAGACCAAGGCCTTTTTTTTTGCCAAAAGACATTCAAAAATGCCATTTCTATAGCAAAGAGTGAAAAAACTTGAAAATTGTTTTTTTTGCACATCTAACTATAGGATCTTACACCTAATTAGTATAAAAATGTATAGAAAATATTTCAATTTTGTTTTGTTTTTTGAAAAAAAATGGAAAACCTATAGCATTAAAAAAAACCCACCAAGTATAAAATGGTCAAGCCAGAAGGCTGGACAATGAAGAAAGAACAAGCAAAAAGAGTAGAAAAAAACTAAGCAAAAAGACAAGGAAGGGGGCCCTCCTTGTTCCAACTAATCTGATTGCCAACACAAGTAGCAAGAACAAGAGACTGCATCCAAACTAAGTGAAACTTGAGCCAAATGGACTCTGATTGGAGTGGTCAAAGTTTGGCAGTACTATGAGCTTTAAGGAAAGCCGCCCGCCCAAAGTCAAGTAATGCATTCCAAAGGGCCTATTGAAGGAGATCTAGAGGCCACTATATTTGTGAGAACACCTTGTTGTTGCGAGCAATCTATATCACACTACAAGAAAACAGTGTCCGAATTGACACGTCCTAATTGACTAAAATGTCCAAATTGACAGAATCTTGTCAAAAAAATGTCCAAATTGACAAAAAATTGACAAAAAAATGTCCGAATTGACACTGCTCCCTTGTAGTGTCCACCACAAGGATGAACCTTGAAGGAGGGACCAAATGACTTTGATACTATGGAACCTTTGGAGGAGCGTCAAACCAAAGATGCATTTGATTGGGCTAAACCAAGAGTGTGGTTCCAATACTGGTTGAGCGCTACAAATGTGATGGATGATGGATTGTGCATACTCCCATATTACTTGGCTCTTGGACACTCATAAAATGTATGTATGGGAGTTTCATCCATATCCGTCGCACAACATTTGCATCTGATGTCAATACCAGGATTAATACGAGCTTGGTAGGAATGGATTGCAATGGCATTGTAGTACACAGACCACATGAAGGCTGCTTCTTTCTGGAAGCGGATTTTGTGCCAGACTTCCTTCCAGGGTAGTTGCAAGAAACACCTGCCGGTTTGGGCTCAATATGGCCTTAGTACTAGAGTACTGTGACTTTTGCAATAAAAATTTTAAGAATAAAATAAAATATGGATAATTTGTAAAGCACTCAAAATAGTACGTATATAAAAATTCAGACCTAAAAAAATTTATCTCTAAAAGTTATGCACATTCTAAGAGCGATGGAAAATGCAAGAAAATACATAGTATGGGATTTATTTTTAGAAAATAGTAAAAAAACCAAATAATTAAAGGAAAAAAATCCATTTTTTCTAACTTAGAGGTGCTTCTCCTCAATCATTTTCACTTTTGGGAAAAAAAAATTGTATTCTCTTCAGATGCACAAAGGTAGTACACTTGAGCATATGTGGAAGGTGGATACTTTATTATTTTTGAAAATTTCCTTTGTAGGCTTGTGTAATTTCAGTAGAACTCCTTGCATACCAATTTTCACCTTCAAATTTGCATTTTTGAGTTGAAAATTGTACTAAAAACTTCCAAAATGGCCAAAGTAGACATCCAATCGGGGGCAGTTTAAAAATAGTAAAGTAATTTTAAGAAATTGAAAAAAATTACACAATGTATGAAACTACCACATGTACCTTCATTTCAAATTTCGTGAGAAAAAGACATACACCGCAAAAGTTATGAGTGAAAATGTATGTGTCCAAGGCCAAGGGGACACCAAAAAGGACAAGTGTTTCTTGCAATGACCCTCCAATCCGGTGAAAAGAAGGGATGAAGTGTAACTTCCCACTTCAAGGGAATGCTTCGCTTAAGTTGGCGATGTTTGGTCAATAACTGCCTCCCATTTGCAATTGACACTACAAGAGAAAGGGGTGTTTTAAGTGAGTTTTTAAGTATAGTCCTAGACATATGATTTTAAGTAATGACCTTTAAGGAGATTTTCAGCAAAATTTCACTTAATATACATGTATTTTAAGTAAAATTTTACTGAAAATCTCCTTAAAGGTCATTACTTAAAATCATGTGTCTAGAACTATACTTAAAAACTTACTTAAAACATCCCTTTCTATTGTAGTGTGAGTAAGACCAAATTGGTTTGCCAGAACTCCAATGCCATCAGCTAGGGTAGAAGGTTAGTGACTGGGTAGCGCCATAATACAATAAATCAAGGCCTCCGGTACAAATTTTTTGAATCTCCAGTATCCTCACACGTCTGACGAAGCCACCATATGTGTCCACCCCAGAGGAGATTGGTAGAGAGGAGAGTCTCCGTGAGGCGGCTCCAATAGTTGCTCTAGTTGTGTGACTAGGTAGAGTGAGGTATTGAAAGTCCGGCCTTAGTATCCTTAGATCTGAGCAATTACATTGCCACGATATTAGTGGAATTGGGTCTTCTAATCCAGCAAAGATTCCGAGCCACTCTCCGTCTTGAATGAAATTGTATTGTCTAGTAAGCATTACCGTCCAAGCATTTGGTATATTGGCAATGAGATATATCCACTTGAGTCGCTCGTTGTCATGTAATATGAACGATGTTGAAAACTCATCCCACGGCCTGAAATCTCGAGTCCTCGTATCCCATAGGTTGGCAATTGTTCTCAAGCCATTCCTTGCTAATTCTCTAGCTCTATCCATTGAAAAATTGAAATTGGATCCTATGTAAGTGGTGGACCACTAGAGACTGGTGGTGAGTACCTCATTTGAGTTAGAAGGTGGGGAAGGTTCTATGTGAGCAGTGAGTCTCCTCTATGCTGCCGTAACTCTATTCCAAGTTTTGGATCCACGGGTAACAGACGGGTTTTTAACCATGAGCCAAGCTTCTGATGGACACCAATAGCCACACCTTGGATTGGGCTTCATTCTATGAATCCTATATCTAAGAAGGATTTTCAAACTTGATATGCTTGGCTCCATTGCATATACTATCCATTTGGCTAATAAAGCCGAAAGAGAGATCTTGGGGCCAAGAAGCTTTAGTCTACCGATCTCTTTGGAAAGGCAGCAGTCATTTCAATTGACTCTAGTACAAGATGTTTGCTCCGTCCTGCTCCATAGGTAGTTACAGAGACTCCCTTGAATTGACCGTTTAGCTTGGAGTGAACCGCTCCAAATGGCAATGAAGTAATATATTGTAGATAATAAGATAACATTGACCACTGTAGCATGGCCTGCAAGAGAGAGTCGTTGGGTAATTTAGTAGGTCAGCTTCTTGGTTATCTTCTGTTGAAGAAAATCATTGACATCTGATGACTCTAATGTGATTCCGAAGGGGGCGCCTAAAAGCTTTGAGAGCAATCCCGGTGGAGCCCACGTTAACCCCTAAAGGACCAAGCGGCGTTTTTTTGGCAACATAGCGATTTTGGGTAGCTCACTGCGGACCGAAATTTTTTTTTTTTTCTTTGAAAATTTCACACAATGTGTGCCCAAGGAGTAGCTTTAAGGCCCAACAATTTTCAAAGCTTTTGACTACATGGTTAAAAAGGTATTGGATGATACGTCATTTTCAATGGTTGACGGGCAGCTCAAAAAAATTCTGAAAAATTGCTTTTAAAAAAAATAAAAATTTGAAATTGGTTCTTTAGGTTTATATACACATGTAAAGCTTTGAATTATTCCATTTTGATTTATGAGATGAAAATTATGAGGTGTTCTAATTTGCGGGCAGTTATGGATTCCCTATTCTAAAATAAACTTTCAAGTCCTTTATTTAACTCAATTTTTAAAAAAATTTGAAAAGAATGAAAGTATAGGATGTTTGTTGTTTATTGCAACATTACAACCATTGGGATTGACATTTTTCAATTCCATAATTAAATTCTTAACAATTTTGTGTTTTGAATCATTCTCTATTTCTTTCTACTTAATATTTTTTTCCTATATTTGTATAATTCCAAATGATTTGAAATTTTTTAAGCATGTATCCAACTTGCTTTGAAGAATGAATTTAAGGAGTAACCACAATTTTGGGAATTTTTTCATTTAAATGTGACCTTGTGAAGTGCAGCTGCTCGATTTTCCACAGGGTCCAAAAAATGGTTTTTGTCAATTCAAATGTTAATATCTTGCAATCTACAAGGTGAAAAATTCTGAAATTTTTTCTACATATTCTCAAACAAGTTTACTACACGATCCTATGGTTATGTGTGTCAAAAAATGTTTTTTTTTAAAATTTGGTACTTCTATAGAAATGGCAATTTTGGAGTGTTTTTGGTGAAAACATAGTCTCTGACCTTTAGGAATTAAGCCAAAATGGTTTGACCATGCTGGTAGAAGAGCCTTTGAAAACCAATAAGCAATACTCTTAGTCCAATTGATTATCAAACCAAAGGCAGATCCAAATCGTTGTAGAAGGATGATGGTGTTACGTAAGTCCTCCTCTTGACCCCTCACTGATAAATTAGTGTCATCGACATATTGTGACAGTAGTTGCTGATGATTGCTATTAGATAGTTGGATATCATGAATCCTCGTAAGACGTTGTTCCTCTACAGCGGCTATATTGAGGGCTTCACCAATAAGCAGAAAAAGATATGGAGCTAGAGGACAACCTTGTGTTGGATGGGGAAGGAGGAGGTGGCTCTCCCATTGAACATCACTATTGCAGATGCATCTTGTAGTAACATGAGGACCAAAGGGGAGAACGAGTCTGGGATCCCTGTTTTTTGCATAACTTGGAATATAAAGTCCCAAGATACAACATTATAGGCTTTGGTGAAGTCCAACTTAAGGAAAATGAGGTCTTGTTGTAATTCCCATGTCCATTCTACGATTTCATACTGTAAAAGAATGTTGTTAAGAATATATCTGGACGGGAGGAAGGCCGACTGCTCTAGGCTAATGACTTCCCTAGGTAAATTTTGAAGACAAATTTGAAGTGCTTTTGCAACTATTTTGTAAGATATATTTAATAAGGTGATGGGTCTCTATTTGGAGAGGTTTGTAGAATCACCAGCTTTGAAAATGAATGCTACGGTGCCAGAAGTCATACCAGGGGGTAGGCGGCCTTGGGCAATGGAATTTGTTACCATACTAATGAAGTCTTGGCCGATTAAGTTCCAAAATCTGCAGTAGGATTCTATAGTTATTCCATCAGGGCCTAGAGAACAACTTGTTGCCATTAATTGCAATGCTTTGTGTAACTCCTCTTGCTGAGCTATGGCTGGGGAGAATTTATTTTGGACACATGGAAGAATGTCTTCACTTGCATTTAACGCTTCTAGACTTCTAGCTTCTTGCAAATATAGTCTGGTGTAAAATTCAGAGCAGATATGGTCAAGTTCGTCTCTATCATATTTAAGTTGCCCTTGGTCATCTTTGAGTTTGGTGACTGATGCCATGGCTAGAGATTCTCGGACTGATTTGAAGAATTCCGCAGATAGTCTATCTCCATACAGTCTCCAAGTTGCTCAAAACCGGACCTTGCGTCCTTCAATCTTCTGATCTTCAAGGTCGGCAAGTTTGAACCGCATAGACTTGACCTCTTTTTGTAGCTACAATAAATGAGGTTGATCTTGGAGCTGGTTTATTTTGATTTCAAGATCTAAATATAAAGTTTGTTCATATGCTCTACTAGATTTTGCCCTTCTTATGCAATAGACTCTATAAAACCGAGTAACTCGCTTAAGCTTGGTAAAGAAGGCTAATGTATTTGGAGCATCTGTCCAGATGCCATGAATATCAAGGTCGGCATCTTCAAAGTATACTGATGACATTACCCCCCTACTCGGGCGGGGGAGGTGTTTACTTAGCCCTATCACTAGAGAAACCGGGCTATGATCGGATCTAGTGTGGTCCCCTCTAATTCTATATTCTAGAATTCTCTTTTGATTAGCCGACGTGTCTGGGAATATATAATACCTATCTAAACGGGCCATAATTCAAGTGTTGTCGTTTCTTGAGTTGTCCCATGAGAAAGCGAGGGATGGTATTGTCAAAAGAGGCTCTGAGACTTAAAGAGAGTCTTTTAGTGCATTGAAGAGGAGCCTCTCATTAGCTGACAATACCTTCCCACAGGAGCTAGATTTGTCACTACGTCGCTCAATCATATTGAAGTCTCCAAGTAAAATCCACCTACACGTGGTAGGGAGTTTACGTATCATTATCTCCCACAGTATGCATCTTGCCTAGGGTTCATTCGGGGCGTATACATTGGCAAAACCAATATCTCCTCCTGAGAACCGACTGATAATAAGCCAATGGACCTTACCCCCTAGTAAAGATCCTGACTGGGAAATAAAATTTTGCCTACTTGGATGAAACAATAGCTGCTATCTCTCCCTTACCAACATTCCGTCCTTCCAGTGTATAACTTGGCTTGGCGTTTGTACAAAAAGTAGTAGCTCGGCGCCAGAGTTTTCTACCTAAATTTAGTGATCCTTGTCCTCTAAGTTTATGCTCTTGCAAGAATAGGAGATCCACAGGGTATTTAGTAATATAATGCCTTAAATTATCAATTGTGGCTGGGTCATTTAGTCCCCTAACATTTTGCGAAAGGATCTTAATCTTCATGGAGAGCGTGGATCGAGAGTTTGCTTAGCACTCTCTTTGCAATCAGAGGATAGAATTGTCCTATAATCCCATGTGTCTACTACTGGAACAATAGAAGCTACATTTGCATGCACTTGGGAAGGGGGCAAATGGGTACCTTGGATTTTTCTTGCCGAAGCCTTGATGTTTTGCATGGATAAATCGCCAGCTGGTGTAGGTGCGGGAGATTTTCCTTTATTAGTGGCACATAGTGGAGGCGACCCAACAATGTGATTGTAGACCTTAGTTGCCAATAATGTATCGTTGCTCGCTATTGGAGAGGTTGGTTGTGACAAGTCATTTCCAAGGGGTGGAAAGGATAGTGAGTCACTAAGAATGTTAACATCTATGTCATTTTGAAATTGGGATTCTAAATTTTGTGGAAGTAGATTAGTTATGCTAAGGTATGGACTGGTGGTATCTATTTGGGGATGCAGGGATACATAAACTATAGGTCTGGTGTTGGAAGGCACACTAACCTCTGGATCCTTTTGAATTCTAGGTGTGGATCTTGGAGATGGGTTTACTGTTATTGCTGGGTTAGAGTTAGGACTATGGTTAGGGATTTACAATCGGGAAGGCTGAGGGGTTTATACTGGCCTGATCGGTGTCTTTGCACACTCATTTGTGTCGCCATTGCTTCAAGTGTGACTGGGTTCCAATCTGGTGAGCTCTAAAGATTTGTTCTCTATTCCTAGGTGTCTATTGGCATTGTTGGAAGAGGCTAAGTTGGAGACATGCATCGGGTTGTCCCTTGATCTGAGTGTCGATGGAGAAGGAAGCTGAATTGAGGGTTGCCTACTTGTTGCCCCTGCGGAGAAAGAAGAAACATGTTGTGATGCCTTAGGGCTTGCTAGATTGTGAATGCCTGGTCGACCATCACCATCAGATTCTTCTAGGTGTGGTGACATTTGTTCTTCAATATTGCGATCTTGCTGCTCTTGCTCTTCTCCGCATCGCTCATCGGAGAATCTTTTGGCCCAGTGATGCCTTGAGCTTGCGGATGTCAGTGCATGGCCATGCCTTTGATATACCATGGGGAGAAATCCATCTGCATCAGATTTATAAGGAAGGGAGCGAGAAGGGCATTGCTGTCAATTACTGTGCTTGTTAAATTTCCAAGATGATGTTGATTTTGGTGGAAACCTTCTTGGGGGGGGAGGGCGGAAGTTAGTTCGGGATTCCTCTTATTTAGGGTTTGGGTATGGCAACTGTGAATTTGTGCCTTAACTTCTTCTGGTTGGTCTTTGGAAAGATGTCTGTGTTGTAAGTGGGCACTGAGGATGCATGTGTGGATGCCCGGCATCTGTGGCAACTCAATCTAGGATCCACATAAGTGATATGAATAGCTGTGGGCTCCTTGTTTCTATCATCAATGTGTATGAAAAAAGGTCCAGACTTGAGAAAGGTTGAGGGCAATATAGAATCTGTGGTTTTTAAAGGCTGGATTTTGGACGTCAACGGAAAGAACTCAACCATGAAGTTGGGCAATGAGGAGTGAGAATGGTATAAATTCTAGAGGTAGGTTATCTAAAGTCAGCCAGCAAGGGTGACTGATGCTTGAGGAAAATGCTGGGTTGAAGGAGGTACTTGTCACATGTGTATTCCTTTGAGGACGTCTCTGTATGACTCCATGTTCAAGCTCAAATCTAGGCTTAGTTAAATTGTTGTAATCTATAAGCTAACACAGTCTATTGCTATTAGCTAACTTGATCCTTGTTTAAGTTTTAAGCAGGACACTGAAATTGATAACTGCTCACTGGTTACAACTGCTATAGCATGGCATTACAGCACCTCTAGGAACAATTATTGAAGCCAAAACTAGTTTAAGCAGAGTAAGCACACACGTAGAGGATTCTAGCTAATTGATCGTCTTTGTTTATGTTTTTTTGTTTTTTTGTTTGTTTTTTTGTTTTTTGTTTTTTAATCTATACCTCTATGAGTAGATCTAGATCTAGGTCTGACACTAAGTTTGAGATTGCTAACTAGTTTCTAAGCTAGAACAGCTAGAGCGGATAGAACTACTGAGATTTGAAGTAGCAAATGATTAGCAAACCGTTGTAGATCTGAGTTCTTTGGGTAAGAACCGAAGCCACCAACCACACCCCCTAAGCATGCGCAGGGCTAGTCAAGTTGCTTCACTACATCGGAGGCTGACAACATCCTTGGAGCAAGAAGATCCACAGCAAGCAACTCATTTGAGTTCCACACGATCAGCCAGCGCCGCTCCAACCTCAAAGCTCCGCAAAAGAGCCACCCCTGTGAGTTTTGAAAATTTCAAATTTCTGCTCCCCCTAACTTTCGATTGTGTTCTCCGAATTGGACAATGCTAGTATCTATTGATGCGGAGGATACTATAGGGATCTGCTAAAACCGCCCTAAACAGATCTTATTTCAATCTTCCAGGCAAGAAAAATTAGTGAGCAGAGAAGCGGATACTAATCCGGAAAATACAGAGCCCTCCCACTGCCGTCCTCATCTACCGAAAGTTGCATTTCAAAATTTTTGATTGTATAGATTGCAAGATATCTGCATTTAAAGTGAGAAATCAAGTTTTTCAACGCATTGTGGGACTAGATTCTTTGACTTTGAACCTTCTAACTTTAATTTTTTGCATTATAGAGTTTTGAGCTTTAAATCTTTATAGTGGAGAATTCATTTGAAATTCTAAGAAAACAAATAAATTAAAACAAATTTAATTTTCATACTTCAAAAAATTGTTAAGTAGAAGTAGGTAAAAAATCAAAGGAAAACCTAAATTATTAATATCTCTAGAAAAGAATTAAAATGCACTAATTTTAATGGTGAGGTTGTTTTAGCAAGAAAATGAAACTATGCAGAACTTTTTTTTTTTGAAAAACTGTAAAAATTGCATTCGGAAATGAGTCCTACAAATTATTCAAGAAGATGCTTAAATTGCTTAAAAAACAAGATTGTCTATAATTTTTTCATAAGAAATCCCAATGGAATTAATCAAAGCTTTCCATGTAGACAAAAATATAATCTATGAGAATTTTTATTTTTTAAATTCAAATTTAAATTATCTTTTGCTTCCCCCTCTCTCCTATTTTTAGCTTATTTAGCCATAACTTTTGTTCCCGGGCACCAATTGAAAAAAAATTATATTCTTATAAAGCTAATCAATTCTTCTATCTTGAAAAAAAGTTTCAAAAAATCAGTGCAAAAATTCAACATGTAGGTATCTGCCTGAAATTCCATTTGTCTTCTGAAGGGACAATGGTCCTTCAAGAGTTAAATTTTTGCCTATGAGTCTAGAGGCCCTTGTGACTCTTGTCAATAGTTGCAAAAAACATAACAAATCTCCTTCCATTGATTTCTATTTTTCTTGAAATGAAACATAAATAGATTTTTTGAAATTCCAACTAATAATGCACCAAAATCTCTAAATCTTTAATTAAAAGATATTTGGTATCAAAAATTAAGTATTTGAAAGTAGGGAAAACCAGATCTCTGTACACTTAAATGGCCATTAGAAGTTCATTTGGATTTCACTTAATTAAAGGACACATAACTTATTGCCTTCATGCTAAATCACAAAATAGTTAAAAAATTTTAATCGAAAATGTTAAAAATATCATAAATTTTAAAATTTAATATTATTATTTTTTATATTATAAATCACATGAAAATAGGCAATAGAAAAATGAAAGTCCTAGCATATTATAGCTTCTTAGAATCACAAAAGTACGATCTTTTTGTTTATAAAGTTTTAATTTATTATCTCAAGTAATAATAAGATATGACAAGAAAACTAAGAAAAAAAATTCTTAATTTTAAAAAGAAAACTAGATTTTTGTGCAATTAAATGACTGTCACGAGTTTATTTGAGATTAAAATCTAACTTGTTATAGTTTTCTAGAATTACAAGAATAAGATGTTTTCCCTCTTAAAATTTCAATCCATTGTCTCAGGTAATAAAGGCTTAATTCAAACACACAAAAAAATGAAGGAGAAGTGAGATGATACTTACTGACTATGAGAAGAATGTAATGAAAGAGTAGAAAAGAAGAGTGTTTGATCATACATTGTATAAAGATGAGCACTACAATGAAAAGAGGTCTCAAAAGAGGTTCATGAGAATGATAATAGGAGATTCAAGTTAAACAAATTCTATTAAAATCACAATTAAAAAATGGTTGCTCACAACTTGGTAGAAGCAAATATAGGATAGTATGATACTAAACAAATATCAAGACTAATAGTGATAATTTTTACATCAACTTCCGCTTCAACTCTTTCTTTAAGCTTAAAACTTCAATTTGGATTGACTTCAACTTGAATTCTTTTACTCTTGTTTGTTGATCTTGTCATTAATTTCTCAAGAATGATGTGACTCATTAAAGATAAGTAAGGTGGGTCATTTTTTACCAATTTATTTTTTACACATGATTCCCATATGTTTCATAAGCCTCTTATATCTTTAAGTTTATATATAAAAGATCTTTGATTTGGATCTTTTATTGTTTTTTCTCCTTATAAAAAGTATTTCCACACGCAATTCACTTCCAAAGTTAATTTTACCCAATATTTTTATACATTTGGCTTAAAAGTCATTGTTGATTTTAGTAAGATAGTGGATGCAAGTTTTGGAAAAATAAAGATCTAAACTAAGATGATTTCTTAATCCCTAAGCGCTCAAGCAACCATTTTTTGGTTGCTGCTTGACTTTGGGCAGAATTTTTGGGCAGAAAAAAACTTTTTTTCAATTTTTTTTTTCCCTAAAAGATTGGGTTGTCTTTCAATGTTTATACTCAAAACTCAAATCACTACAGTCAAACCAAAATTATAAGAGAAATAGCACAAAGTGTTTAGATTTGCCTAGTGTTGAAAACCTTACTATTTGGAAAAAGTGTTGGTGTTCTCATTACTAGATTTTATGCATTTTTTCAATAATCAATAGAAACCACAATTTTGACCAATTAAAAAAAATTCAAAAGCTAAAGATAGAAATTATACTTTTAGTGAACTTTTGAAGTTATATCTTCAAAATTCATTTTAAGAGAATCTAAAAATAATTATATAATTTTGACCGTACATATACTTTTTAATTTTTGTGCTTCACATTATCTTTTTTTATGTAAAATTTTGATCCCTTTTTTTTTCTTTTAAGGACTAGATTGTCTTTCAATATTATTTTCAAAACAAAGATTGCTACGGTCAAACAAAAATTATAAGAGATACAACACAAAGTGTTTAGAATTTGCCTAGTGTTGAAAAATTTACTATTTGGAGAAAGTGTTGGTGTTTTCTTTATTAGATCTTTTGAAATTTTTTCACAAATCAGTGGAAACTACAATTTTGACCAATAAAAAAAATTCAAATGCTAAAGATAGAAATTGTATTTTTGATGAATTTTTGAAAATATATATTCAACATTCATTTGAAGATAATCTAAAAGTAATTTTATAATTTTGACTATACGAATATTTTCTACTTTTTGTACTTCACAATATTTTCTCTGATGCAAATTTCAAATAAATTATGGAGCTTATATTTTATAACACATTTGTGTTTTGTCCAAATTCCTTGGGCTTTAAAAGATTAAGGTCAACATATGAAAATAAGTAGAATCTATATCTATATTATTAACCACTAAAGGCCCAAAGCCTTTTTTCTGCCAAAAAACACTCAAAACTGCCATTTCTATAGCTAAGAGTAATTAATTTTGAAAATTATTTTTCTTACACATCTAATCATAGGATTTTACACCTAACTAGTATGAGAATGTGCGGAAAAAATTTCAGAATTTTTTACTACATAGATTGCACGATATTTGCGTTTAAAGTGAAAAAAACAAGTTCTTCAACACATTGTGGGACTAGATTTAAACAGAGAGTTAGACATTTTTGCACTTGGCCAATTGCAATGATCGTATACAAAAATATTCATTAAAAATGTGTTACCAAAAACCTGAGTACCCTCCAGATTTAAAAAAATCCATTTTCTAATTCTATCATGCAATACTGTCACTTCAAATACAAATTCTCTAAAAGGATGCAATTTCAGTTCTTCCAAGAGAAATACAAGTGTAAGACATTTTATTTTTTCCTATCAATCATTTATTGTGGTCTCATGTACTAATATTTCTGCATTGTACATTGCAATTTTATTAGTGTTATAATATTTAAATGCCTATACTACGTGTATACTAGTAATCACTACAATTTTCAAAAGATTTATTTATAAAACCAAAATAACATTGAAGGTTTAGCAACTTCCTTCACATTTTTAAATTCCATGCTCCCACCAACCAAAAAATATATAGTCACTCCAACATCTACATAGACTTCCAAAACTAATACATGCAGCCTGTACTCTCACACACCTTACGTTACCATCACACGCACTACTATGTCTCTTGTAACAACCTTGCTTCATCTGATGTCTCCAACACTCATGTAGATGATTGCACTAAGTCTTCTCCTTCTCCTCCACCAATTGTCCCTGCTTGTTCGTATGCACTTGGTCCACCGATTGGACTCACTAGAGGTAGAGAGGTATATTGGAATGTCCTATCCACCATAGCGCTTGCAACAAGCGTTGTCACTCCCTCTGATAAAGTTGGCGACAGAGTAGATGCTTCCAAAATAGAAATTTTACGGTGATAATCGTAGTGTAGTTTTTTACCTGTCCAAAAATATCAAATGTTTTCTCTATCACGATAATATCCATTACCATCCAGAAAGAAGCTCATTTGATCCATTTGGCTGAATGCTGACAATATTGACATAGATTCCATTGGTGCTGTTATACCTACACTTTCTCCCACACTTCCTTCAGCTTGTTCCGGTTTCATGTTGTCCACCTCATTAACTTCATTTGGAAGAGCATAATCCGGGTCTTGTTCCACTTCTATCAAGTCTGCTTGGTCCCACGGGCATCATTGACTGCATCAGTGTCACAAGAACCCAAACTTCAACTAGCACTTGGTAACCTGTCAGAGTATGTTTACTCAACATTACTCTCATCTTTGTTTGTTGATGAGGCTCTCAAATCAACTGCAACAGCTTTGCCCTCCCGCCTTTCCCGCCTTGTCACTTGAAATCTCTCTTCTTTATTGAAGAAGTCGCTGGATGACCGTACTACTCTTTCAAGTCTACCACGTGGCACACCTCCATTTGTTCCAGGAACACCGGGATCAGGCAAGCTCTCTTCTATAGTCAACACTTGTGAGGATCTATGTTTGGCGGCCATACTCACACTGCTAATCATCATCAATTTCTCCCTATATATTGATTGCAATCTGTTATAGACGAATTGTGTTTTGACTGACACACCTTCCATGATGATAATATCATTGCCCACATATCCAGTCTCTAAAATCTCTGGCACTGCCAACATTATACCCAATGTCACCAACCCCCAATTCCGCGGGAGGTACATTTGCACCATTTTCTTCAACTCCATTGGTGTCCTCTCAAACTCGTCCTACCCTCGAGGCATCTTTTCTATATTCCAAAAGTCTTAAAGTATAATATGTAAGTCGTCCATACTGCTAGAAAGATTTTTCATAAATCTACTCTCTTTGAGATAATGCATGATGATGACAATGCCGCCAACGGGTTGTAAATTGCGTCGTTGTTTCTGCCTTAAATATCCAGGATCTTTGAAGCACATGGCAATCATCTGGCAATGCCATCCTTGACTCTATCGTTTTGTCAAAGTATAAGCCTGGTGGAAAAAGAAATATGGCATTCCAACGCAAAATGCAAGATAATTAATTCTTGAGTTGTTGCACAACCTTGCTGTAATCCTCGTTTGACCATTGGATGTCCTCCCCTTGCAAACCTTCATATCTACAATTAAAAATTCATAAACACGGTTTTCCAAATTTAATATACTCGTCCTCAAAGAACTCTTTTCTACACAATGGATCCCCCGCTTTTATCACAAGAAATCGAATTTGATTTCTAATTGCATCTTTCCGCTGTAAAGTGTTCACCGCATACGCTACTGTATTTTTGGAGGGATTTACAAAAGCAGCATCATTGAAGTAATATCGCTGTAAAGCACGCTTTCCATTGATCACATTTTTTGCGGTAATTTATTAGACTACACGTACATAGTTTTCCATAGAAATTCTGCTCAAGGGCCTCTACCAGTTCTTCTCTATCCTCTTCCTCTTTGGATTTCCATCCACAGTAACATCAAGATTCCGATCTCTAGCCATCTTCTTCCACTTCTCTTCTGCCTTCTTGTTGAAAAATAGTTTTTCGTCCTTATAATCTTTGCACACTCGCATGACAGCCTTATATGACTCCTCATCTTCATTCCAAGCATGGTATGTATAATCGACCATCATCTTTAACAACTCCCCTAGCGATACATACTTTGATAAATTATGGCTCAAATATAACGCATTCACTATCATTGTCAGCGCTTTCGCTCTGTGTGCATTGTCAGCTCAAGTAGCTACACTAGGACTTCGACATGCTTTCCATATATCGCGCAGTTGACTAGATTTTGTAATGCATGGTGAAGTACTTCTGGTCAAACTCCTTTGCATTTATTTTTACCGACACTTCTGTATAAAATTGTCGATTGTTGTACACCACAAACTTTGCTTTCCAGCTTACAAACTGCGCATGATACTCTTCATCAAATAAATTTTCCTCTTCCTTTTTCCGTTGGACTCATTTACAAGCATCAAGAACATGTTAACCATGTACTGGCTCCCACACAATATTACTCTCTAGCCACCTTTTCTGCACTACTTGAGAGGAATGATATTGTCCGGCAATATTTCAAATACGTGGCTTCGAACTCTCGTATAGCACCTTCTTGGCTAAATGGCAACTCTATCACCTCCGTTTAGCTCTTGTTATTGCTACTATCATAGCGCTCTGCAATGGGATGAAGGGTAATCGCATTGATTCCATTAGCTTCGGATTCTTTCAAGCGCTTGTACATTTTGTTTACATGCCAATCCATTAGCATCATGTGGTTCGTCTCTGCGTTAGTTATATTGCAGATGCTATCGATCTTTGCATTAGAAATCATACTCTGCTTCCATATATATCTTGCTCTGTACTTGGTTTCAGTAGGAAAAATCACAAGTGCTTTCGTAATATTCTTTGGCAATACTCTTCTAGGCTCTTGCTCCGGTTCACTCTAAGAAGAATCATCATCAATAACAGCATTTTCGCCATCATTTCCTTGTGGAGGACAACTTTGCATAGTTGCTCTTTGACGACGTATCTATGTTGTTGTTTGCTTCCTGACGCCTTGCTCCTCTACAACATCCATTGCACAAGTGCAACGCCTTGATTGGTCTTCTAAGATGTCTTCCATTGCAGAATGACATTGCAACACATTCCCACCACGTCCTCTACTAGCACCACGTCTTTCACCAGTACCCCGTCCCTTATCAACACCTCGTCCCCTACCAGCAATCCATCATGTACGAACGGTAGTTCTTCCAGAATCCACACTGGCCACTACAATATGTGACCTATATAATCTTTCTCCTGAGCAAATTCTTGATTGTCTTCATCCTGAACCCACTTTCGTGCTTGTGGTTGGAGCTCCCTCTTCACATATAAAATTTATGACTTTGAACACTTTTAACTTAAATTTTTTGCACTACAAAGTTTTGAGCTTCAAATCTTATAATAGAAAACTGAGTTGAGAATTTAGAAAAAAAAAAATCCAAAAAAATTTAATTTTTATTACTAAAAAAATTGTTAAGTAGAAGTAAGTACAAGATAGAAAGAAAATCTAAAATATTAACATCTTTTGTATGAAATTAAAAAGCACTAATCCCAATGGTGAGATTGTTCTAGCAAAAAAACTAAACCTTATGGAACCTTATGGGGCCTTTTTTTTTATGAAAAATTGTTAAAATTGCATTCAAAAATGAATCCTACAAGTTAATTTTTTTAGTATGATACTCTAAGGTGCCCCAAAAACAAGATTGTCCAAAACTTTCTCATAAAAAATCCAAATGAAATGAATAAAAGCTTTCCAGATAGACAAAAATATAATCTATAAGAAAATAAAAAAGTAAAAAAAACAATTGCAAATATTTTTTTATTGCCCACTGTCTCTTGTTTTGAGCTTATTTGGGCATATCTTTTTTTCCCGGGCACCGATTGAAAAATAATATTAATATATTCCCACAAAGCTCAGCAATTTTTCTATCTTCTAAAAAAGATTTGAAAAATCACCACAAAATTTCAGCCCGTAGGTACCTGCCCGAAATCCTAGTTGTCCCCCAAAAGGACAATGGGCCATTAGGTGTTAACCCCTAAAGGACCAAGTGTCCATTCAACGGACAAGTGGGATTTTGGGCAAGTACCTATGGGTTGAATTTTTGTCTTGATTTTTTGAAATTTTTTTTGGAGATAGGAAAACTTATGAGCTTTGTGGGAATATAAATTTTTTTTCAGTCAATACTCGGGAAAAAAAGTGATGCCCAAATAAACTCAAAATATGGAAAAGCAGGCAGCAAAATTTTTTTGCAAAAAAAAACTTTTTTTTTTTGACATTTTTTTTCCTATAGATTATATTTTTTTCTATTTGGAAGCTTTTATTCATTTCATTTGGATTTGATATGAAAAAGTTATAGACAATCTTGTTTTTTGGGCACCTAGAGCATCTTCCTGAAAAAAAATAACTTATAGGATTCATTTCTGAATGCAATTTTTACAATTTTTCAAGAAAAAAGTTTCTACAAAGTTTAGTTTGCTGAAACAATCTACCATTGGAATTGGTGCTTTTTAATTCCATACAAAATATATTAATATTTTAGATTTTCCTTCTATCTTGTATCTACTTCAGTACTTCTACTTAACAATTTCTTTAATAATGAAATTTAAGTCTTTTTGGATTTTTTTTTCCTAGGCTCTCAACTCAATTTTCCACTATAAAGATTAAAAGCTCAAAATTATGTAGTGCAAAACATTTAAGTTAAAAAGGTTCAAAGTCATAAAATCTAATCCGCAATGTGCTGAAAAACTTGTGTTTTTCACTTTAAACACGAGTATTTTGCAATCCGTGCAATCAAAAATTCTGAAATTTTTTCCACACATTGTTATACTGGTTAGGTGTAAGATCCTACAGTTAAAGGTGAAGAAAAAACAATTTTCAATTTTTTTTACTCTTTGCTATAGAAATGGCAATATTGAGTGTGTTTTAGCAAAAAAAGGCCTTGGTCCTTTAGGGGTTAAGATTGTTTGAAGTTTTGAAGTTTCAATTTTAAGTTGAAATGAAGGTAGGTAATGTAGTAATGTCGTATTGAATCCCGTAAATCAATAAAATTTTATAAATGCTCAGGAAAATGAGCTTATATACTGAAGATATTAAGACATGAATGTAAATTTTGTTACTACTCTACTTCATCTTTAATACAACGCACCTATAATTCTACAAGCTCACGATTTTTTACTAAAGCATGCACCTCTATAGAATGTTTTGTTGCTTTAAGAACAGCCACATGAGGATAGTTTATTTTTAATTTAAGCATTATCATGGAAAAATCAAAAAAATTGTCCCTAAAATTTTGTTGGTGTAATTACCAAATTTCTCTTTTGGGATGGATATTTTTGCTATGGATATTCTTTACCACCATTAGAGGTGAAATCACGCAGTTCATCTTTTGAGATGGACACTTGTGCCTTAACCCCTAAAGGACCAAACACCATTTTTTGGCAGTATAACGATTTTGGGCAGCTCACTACAAATGGAGTTTTTATTTTTTTTCATTGAAAATTTCACAAAACATGTGCCCGAGGAGTAGCTTTAAGGTCCAACAATTTTCACAATTTTTGACTAGATGGTTAAAAGGTTATTGCATGATATGTGGTTTTCGTTACTCGGCGGGCAGTCTGGACAGCTCAAAAAACTTCTTTAAAAATCACTTTTTTGAAAAATGAAAAGTTGGAAGTGGTTCTAAGGAAATATTTAGAAGTAAAAAAGTTTGAACCACTCTTTTTTGTTCAATGAGGTGAAAGTTATTAGGAATTCCAATTTGTGGGTAGGTTTGGAATCCAGAGACTCTATACCTACCCACAAATTGGAATCTTTCATAACTCTCATCTCATTAAATAGAATGGAGTGATTAAAAATTTTATACTTCTAAATATTTCCTTAGAACCACTTCCAACTTTTCATTTTTCAAAAAAATGATTTTTAAAGAAGTTTTTTGAGCTACCCAGGTTGCCCGCCGAGTAACAAAAACCACATATCACGCAATAACCTTTTAACCGTGTAGTTAGAAGTTATGAAAAGTGTTGGACCTTAAAGCTACTCCTTGGGCACATGTTTTGCAAAATTTTCAAAGAAAAAAAATAAAAACTCTGTTCGTAGTGAGCTGCCCAAAATTGCAATGTTGCCAAAAACCGGTGTTTGGTCCTTTAGGGGTTAAACTATTCTTCGTTGCCATAAGAAGTGGAGAGGATCAACTATATTTACAACAACTTTTTAAACTTCTCGCCAAAATCGCATATAGTGTATTTCCCCACAAAAAGTTCTATAGTAAATGGGCCCTAAAAGGAATAGAGGCATTGCAAATGGAATTTGAAGAGCACAACAAGAAACAGGAAAAAATTAAAGCTTCAAATCTAGTCATTTTTTAAATAGAAGTTTGACAAAACTATCAAGTTGATCCCAATATATAAATATTTTGTCACCAAAATTTTCAAAGTATTATTTTATAATAATAAAAGTACCATGCAAAATTTTACAAAATATACCCAAAAAAATTGGATATTTAATATCAATTAGCTCCCACAATATCCTTCATAGTATTCAATTTTTACAATTTCAGTCAATCAATTTCAAATATAATCTTTGACTCACTTAGAATTACAAGGTCTATCTAATTTTAATACAAACAAATTGCAAAAATACACAAATTACTCAAACCAAATAATATTTGCTTTTGAAGTTGCTTCTCAAAGGATTTAAGTTCAATAATATCATAGTAATAAAATTGCTTGTAACTTTTGCATCACAATGATTTTTGAGGCGTACTATATATCAGTACAAGAAACTTCAAAAACCACATGAATTAAATTCCAAAATGTTCAAATTCAATACAATTTGATCTCAAAAACACACTTCAAAGTATATTGCTTTAACATTTATTACCTTACAATTGCTTGTGACTTTTGTATCTTATATTGTAAAGACCATCAATGATAAAAGACTATTAGTTCTTAAAACAAATTGAGATGTTTTTTCTACTTTTAATTTTCTATTATTGGTTTTATAATAGAAATAAAAACCTCACAAGAAACCTCAACAACAAATTTTATAACACAATTTTAGTCCACTTTTTATTTTTCAAATCTAATGGTTCATAATAAAAATGCAAAAACGTAATTAAAATGAATCAAAACAAAATTTTATTTACCAAATATTCTAATCATTATTTAAAGTTTTTATTCCTTTAAGTTCTAAATGTACTTATAATTTGTCATAGATTTATAGTTAAAGAAGATATTTAAAAAATCTGTAAACTATATCAAAAAAATATTCAATAATTTTTATTATTTTTAATAAAATATTTTAATTTATTTATAATTCTTACATATGTAAATTAAAGATTCATTTAGAATCTATAAACTATCATATAACTATAAAAGACTAGAAGAGTGATATTTTGAGATATATTTCATTAATTATATTTATTTGATGAATTATTTATTATACTTTCTATTGTCTTTCTACAATTTACAAATCATAGAATATATTAATAATCATTAGACCGTATATTGTGCACTTACTAGTCTTATACTTTTTTAATCTTACAAAATATTGTTAGCTTCTAAGTAGTCATATAGATTTCAATTTTTTTTTATTTTATATTTTATATTTTATTATCAATTATTATAGATCAAAATACCTAAATACAATATTAAACTTTAAAAGATGAAGTATACACTAATGTGTATTCTATCTATAAAAGCTAAGAAAATGAGATATTGAATGAAAGCCAAAAAAATTAAATGAAATATTGAAGTATATAAAGTACTTCAATATCTTGCTTGTAAATAGGTCAGATATCCTAAGTTAGCTAAAAGTTCAAGTTGGTAAAATACATTGTAAATTCCCTTCAAATCTACAACTAATGCCCAAATCTATAAGTGTATTTGATATATCTTAATTAAAAAAGGGATAAAATTTCTTTAGCATTAAATATACTTTTGAGGGATACAAATCTGAGTCACCAATTATTTTGGAGCCCATGTAAAAGTCAGATTGTAAGTTGTGCAAGTAAAAAATTCAAGTATCATAAAGAAAAGATCATCTAAAGATGATGGGAGGTGTTGAAGGAGTAAAAATATGCTGAAAATAAGTACAATATTACAATCACTTTATAGTAGTTATAAGACTAAAAAATTGCAACTCATGAACTGCCATGGAGATAGCTTTCTTTTATGATTTGTGTTTTCATTCTCAATGGATGGCCAATTCACATTTTTGTATTTTAATTGAGGTTTTTATAAGCACTGATTATATTTTTTCCAAATCAAGTAATATTTAGATAAGTCAATTGAGTAATTGTTCTATATAAATTATTTAATATGAAATGTGAAATGCGAATTTCTTTATTGAATTGATTTTTGTAATAGGACGGAGAAAAAAGAAACAAACAAAAATTACATGAAGAAAAAATCAACTGTTCTTTGTGATAGTAAGGAAGTATTTGAGGATGATTTATATAATAATTAAAAATAGGAAATGGGATCACTATATATAATTTAAAACGACAATGTATTATTGTCAAATTTCAATCAAGTAATAAGGCAAAAGCACCGCGGTTTCCCAAAGGATCGACAGCTACTCCCCTTCAACCGCGGTCCTCTATTCCAGGTCCAAGCAGCACTACTGTGGGCCTACCTCATCCAATGCGTACATCTTCGCTTTGAAGTGGTTCGAATTTGTACCCTCCATTTGTCAGCAAAGCTGCACTTGCATCCTTTGATTGAAATTGAATGCATTAGAAAAAATTTCAATCCCTTGAAGGGTTGTTCAAAGTTGACATGCCATGCTATTTCTTACATGGCCTGTCAACTTCAAAAAGTGCTTTTGGTGAGTAGTCAGAGTCTATGATTGCTCACCGGAGCAATCAAATTTCACAAATTTTTATTTTTTTATTTTTATATACATATTTTTTCTATTTTCTTAAGATTCAAAAAAATAAAAAAAAATCAATAATTTTTTATTCGGAATTTTGGGTTCCTACAACACAGCCACTGCAGTTTCAGTTGGGCAAAAATAGGGGAAAAATAAATTTTTGAGCAAAAAAAAATAAATTTCAGGGTACCTCTAAAGGCCTAAAATTTTCTCTAATGGATAGAGGTCGTTTAACATTCTGTCGCATGCTGGAATTGCACATCAGTATATTTCAGAAGTTGCTTATTCCTTGTGACATCTTCTCTCTTTCTTTTGTGCTCAGGAACGCCAATGTTGTGTAGACTCCGCCACACCGTTTGTATTCTATTCGTATTTCCAAAGTTGCTTGCTTCTCATCTCTTTCTCTGAACTCTTCTGGAAAGTACCCTAAAACACAGCATTCGTTTTTTATTTGTATTTTTTATGTCGCAAATTTATTGTCGCTCTCTCTGTCAATCTTCCGCGATTAAGAACTCTAATGGAATGTATCCTAAACCGCACCGTATGTTTTGTAGCCGTCTTTCAGGAGTCCATTGTTTCTTCTCCCTCTCTCTGTCGTCCTAAACCACTAAGGATTTTTGATGGAACACAGTTTACATTGCATCATTCATTTTTTATTTATGTAACGTGCATTCATTACATTGCGTTTTTCAAATGCACTAATGTATGTATATTCTCAAAAGACCGCACTGAGACGGAGGAAAGTATACTTTTTGTTGGAGTTGTTGACGTCATTTGAAATGTTATTTCTTGCACTACAATAATATAATTTGCAAGCAATCATTGCGTTAGTACTGCCTTGATGGGACCAAACGTTCTACTACATTATGGAGCTATAGTGTTTGCTGAATTGTTTATTTGAAGAAGGAAGTCAACTCCATATCCTCGGTTGCATCAAACCTGTAATTTCTTTGGTTATACCATCTTCATTTGTGCAGTCGAAACCAAGCGGAAGGTAATCTACGTCCTTAATTCAACCAAAAAAGTGGAAGAAATTGTTCATAGCGCCATCCTGCTTGTACAGGGAGACAATCCTGAATAAAAGGTACGGATTCTATGATTCGCTAGGTTTTTTGCAGTGTTTAGCTGGGAGCAATATTTCATACATATATGAGAAGTAGTACCACGTGCAATGTCAATTTTATCTATTTATCAATGTCCTTTTTGCAAATAATCTTCTGTGACAATGGAAAAAAGGACATTGATTTACTGTTCCTACGGGGGACCAAAGACATTACTCTTAGAATGATTCAAATTCCCTTTCTATTCTTGAAATCATAGTAATCAACAACGATTGTCCTATGAACCAAAACTACACCCCCTACTAACTTTCCAGATCTTCTTTTCCAGGTAGTGTTCAACCCTGTGAATTACTTTTTTTGAATGTACCGTATGCAAATTTGTGGAGGCCTGGGTGTTGTCACTGTCACTACAATGTTTTATAAATTCTCTTGGTTCATGTTGAGTGTAGGATTTCAAAATCAAAATGCTGCATGGGAGAGTCAAAGTTTTAACAATATCATAAGCTCACAAATAGTATCCATAAATTAGGGAGCGTTAAAGTTTTAACAACATAATACATTCAGTTTACATATGCACAACTATACGATTATCAATATTCAATAAACATGATATAGATTGACTATTTGAAAAAAAAAATTTATTGTGAAGAATGTGACATAATATTTGAAGCTTAATCAATAATACTACTTTGGCATATTAAAGAATATGGGAAGATAACAAAAAATATTAGGGAAAGCGGTAAAGAATATTTTGGTGATGTTTTTTCAATTATAAAACTCTTCAAAGATATGTTGTGAAAATAGAATTTAAAATTCATTAATGCTAATTTAAATAAATAAATATTTCATTATAAAAGGTTAGTATTTCCTCTTATTATTAATTTAAAAAATTAGTTAAATATTTTTATTGAAAATTTTAAAAACGATATATTATGGTGACTTGATTTTTATTACAAAAATTGTATTCTATTTAAAGTTGAAAGATGACTAAGTATATCAATAGATTAGAGAGTATTGAAGGCTTATAAATGGTATATGTTGGGCAATAGGTGACACAAAATAGTAAGTGATTTGATGTCTTTTTGAATTATATTTTATAACATAGATTTTTTTAATGATTTTTATGTCTTTTTGAATTTGTTTTGTATCTTTTGAAATTCTCAATATTATTGTATATTAATTTTGTAGGTAAAAGCAAAGTAATATTGATGTTTATAAAATTCGTGAGGAATTAATTATTTTTGTGGTTGATCGTCTTGAGTTACGCTATTCTTTCAAACATTTGAAGAATATTTTAAAGACGGAAGGTTTAAAGCTACTGGATTATCAATTGGTAAATCACCCGTCATAACATTTGCCGTGACAAGAGATTATAATTGTTGATCTCATTTTAATCAAGCTAAATATGATTTTAAATTTTTTTTATGGTTACAAAAAGGATAGTTGTTTGATTTTGTAAGTTTTCATTTTTTGATATTGTATAATTGTTTTAGTAAATTTTTACAAAAGAAATATTCTTTTAACTATAAATGATGTGAAAGGTGATAAAGAAATATTTTTGTTTGCATTGTTAGAATTGAAAGTGACCCGTGTATCAATGCATGAGGATATCTTTGGTTTCAGGTATGCAATTTTCATCATTGTATGAAGGTTTTAAGGAAAAATTATTAAGATGAGCTTTTCTTAAAAAACTTTACTATTTCAGAAATTGAAGATTTAAAGAGGCTATTGGATGTTTTTATGAATGGAATAATTAAACACCACATTCCAAAAATGGAAAAAACTTCAGTAAAGAGTATTATTAGAAGGAAAGATTTCTTTGATTGATTTTTAAATTATTTTATATGTAATGAAGTTTACTTTAATTTAATGATAATTTATTCTTTTGAACAATATTTACGAGTTTATCTTTTATTGGATTTGATTGAACAATGATTAATAAATAGAAGCATAAATGCTGTTTGGAATTAACCCTCAAAATTCAAATTAAATTGTTTTATTGAGACTTTTATTGAAGTTTATTAGTCTATTTGTCTGAATGCGCCTTCTTTAAATGTGTTTTGTATGCCAACAATCTCTAAGTTCATCACTTTACAAGAATTAATTAGTCTATTTTAAATTTACTTTTGTGATATGAAAAGCAATAGGAAATTTGAAGTCTGAAGTTCATAAATTAAATTATTTGTCAAAATTGGAATCAACTATTGTTATAGTGATTTAATAGCCATGATTAATTAATATGTGAACTAAAAGTGAAAGTATTTCATTTCATTTAAGTAATGAATGCCATTGTCTTAGTACAAACTTGTTTAATATCTTGAGCAGTCACTAGACGTGCAAATGCAATCATTACAGGAGATGATGTCCAACATGGAGAAAAGCTTAAAATTATTGACAAATCCTCCGATGAAGAAGAAAATACTTCCGTAACTCACATGTTGCTAGCTATTGGCTCACTTGTATAATTTTCAACAAATGATGAGTACTTGACAAGTTTATTTAGGAAATAGACTTTGTTTTTAGTGCAAGAGTTGCAAACATTCAAGATGTAGAGAATGTGGAGACAAACCACCAAGTATTGATTACGAGGCGCATTTTGACAATATACAAATGATTTTGTGGGAGAGAGGAGCCTATAACCGATTGCATATATTTTTGAAGGTGTAGATGCAAAAGGCACTCTACTTCGAAGGAAGATCTTATTTTTGCATGTAGATGCAGTAAATGACTTTAATGTAGTATTTATGTAGAATATTTTGGTAATATCAAATAATTCAAACATATCAAGGATGAATTAGTTACAAAACATCACTTTAAAACTTGTTGATGGCTAAGATGTAATTGTGATGTGCATGCAAACTAAATGAGAACATAAGGCGGGATTGATGAAGGATGAGAAGTACTAGAGGACATTTGCAGAGAAGAAGACTCAATTTTTGTGTACAATGATTTGAAGGTGCACATTAGAGTTTCAATGCTAGTAAATGCAAAAGAATTTGAAAAATAATTCTATACGACAATAGATGAAGATTTAATGAAGTTGAGAGTCATTTAGAAGCGTATGAAAGATTTAATCTAGAGTTACAGGCATATGATGCACAACAAGCAAGAGCAGTTATAATGGTCGCAAGTACGTTGCATTGAATAATGTCTTTTAAAAAACATATTGTTAGAGGTTATATATAAGAAGATTGATGAACTGTTATGTGTGTTTGATTCAGTGAGGGTACAGTAGAATGCTGGGTTTTTTTTAATTTTTAAGTATGCACATCATGCATGATATCATATAAAAAGCTTGTTCATTGTTTTCTCGTCGGTCAGATGTTGAGGGATTGGCAAAAGATGACATGGAGCATTATAGAGCATGTTTGAACCTTGGATGCAAGCTTGAGCCTTGGCGGAGGTTTTGGCACCTTGGTTGAAGACCTCAATGTTCTTGTCTTCTATATGAATGAATGAAGACTCATTTTTTTCAAATTGAGCCTCCCACATGATGAAATGAAAGACTTTGTCTTAGAATTCTATCCAAATATGCACACATTCTTAAAAATGATGTAGACTTGACTTTGTGATACTTGTAAGGTTTTTCCAACTTTTTTAGGAGCTTTTCTTTATCATTCATTAATGGAGACTCATCTTTTTCAAATTGAGTCTCCCACATGATGAATGAGAGACTTTGCCTAGGAGTTCCATCCAAACATGCACACATTCTTTAAAAATGATGCAGACTTGACTTTGTAATATTTGTGAGGTTATTTTAACTTCTTTAGGAGTTTTTTTCATCATTCATTGTTTAAAAATGGTCATGTTGGCGGTTGTGTACATCAGCATAGCCACAATGCTACAATGGATTTTGACACCTCAAAACTTGTATAAATGTATTTTTAGAATATTTTGTGGAGGTCTACTTATGTTGGACTTGCAAAAAGGGCTTAAGCTTCAACTTCATTGCTATAGTCTTAGAGCATTTAGCCTCAAAAATAGGTCCTAAGTTCATATTAGGAAAATAAAAGCATTATTGGCTTTAATCTAGTGGCTAAACATAAGGAGCTAAATGAAAAGAATCAATGGAGGGTGGGCCATGATTTATGAGTGGCCAAGTTAGGGATGAACATGGTTGTCTTTCTTTAAAAAAGACATATCGTATGAGCTGGAGTACGAAGAGTTCGCAAAAATCAAGAGAAAAAATTGTAACTTGATTGGACTAATACCTGACTGTGCTGCAACTTTACTGTGGCTAATGGGACAAGCTAATGATAACCGATCTATTATTTTTGAACCAAATATAAATAAAAATTGCACTGCTGTACCACCATTGTTGCAACTTCACTGTTGATAGTGGGGCCTTTGAATCATGATTCTAGCACCTACACAACTGTTAGCATAGTGTGAAGGCCCACTATTTTTTTTTTTAAATTGCAGAATAAGGGTTTAAAAAACAAAGGTTTGATACAGCAACAGCCACCTTCTTTAAATCTGGGCCATCATTGTGAATCACTAGCAATCTTCTGACTTTGTTGCCAAACACTTGTCATCACTTGATCATTACTGTACAATATTGTAAACTGATAGGGCTTCAAGTGTGAAAGCCGATGACCAAAACATTTGATGAATTGACTAGCATACCAGAAGTTGGCAGTGTTCAAATCAAGTCAATTTGGACTCTTTTCTTACTTTCTCAAACCTTTCAAATATCCCTAGTTAATTAAAATCTTTGGAAAATGTAAAACTCCATCAATTGAGTTTTTGACTTTTTTCACTAATTCACAAATCGCTGGCTTTTATTTGCAAATTGGCTTGGAAGTAGACGATAGAAAGTACCCAAGGCTAATTTGGATCTTTTAAACTCAATGGCGCAATCCGTTTGGCATTTGAAGCATTTCTCCAAAAATTATAAGACGGTCTAGCAATTGGTTAGAAATTAGAATAATTGGTAGTTTTGGTTTTGATTTTCTAGCTAAATTTAGGTAATTTGAGGAAGGAAGAGGCTTTGAAAGACTATGAAAGGCCTCCCTTCCTCTCACTTTGCACCCCTTTTTCTTTTCGTAAAGCTTTGGCCAAAATGTGGCCACGTTGTTTGACTTTGGTTATTTGCCAAAAACATTTGTTTTGAATTGCACGCAGAAGCTTTACTTCTATTTCATTGTCTTTGAATCTCTTGTGTTCTTATTTTGAAGCCCATTCAAAAGATGTTGGAGTCCCTTTGAAAAATTTGATAAGTTATTGATGTCTTTTGGAATTTCATACTAACAATTTGCATTTTATTCTCAAGTTGTTGTTACTAACCAATTGACAAGCTATTGTGTAGAATTTCACTCCATCTGATTGTTGAAAATCCCCCTTAAGTTTGTGTACTAACAATCGGTTGCCTTCCGTGGTCCTTAAGTGTGTTTTGTCTACTAAATATTGTTCCTATTGAGCTTCTTGTGCGGGATATCCAAACTTATGTTAGTGAACATCCCCCTAAAAGCCTTGACGTGTGAATACGTGATCTACAAGTATTCACTACAAGAGAATGGGGTGTTTTAAGTGAGTCTCTAAGTATAGTTCTAAACATAAGATTTTACGTAATGACCTTTAAGGAAAGTTTTAGCAAAATTTTACTAGAAATACATGTGTTTCTAGTAAAATTTTGCTGAAAATTGCTTTAAAGGTCATTACTTAAAACCTTATGTCTAGGACTATACTTCAAAACTCACTTAAAACACCCCATTTTCTTGTAGTATATTGGTTGGTGGTATTTAAAGAGATCTTCGGTTGGATCCCAAGACTTTCAAAGTCTTACGTGTCAAACAAACCCTTCCAAGGTTGTTTAAGAATTTAAGGCTAAAACCTATCAAAATAACAAAGCTATTGCCCTGGTCATTGTCCAAATTATACGTGCTAACCAAGTTCTTTCAAAATTATCCTAGAAATTTGGGCCTAATCCCCCCAGACGGCAAAGCTTTGCTCCTCGATAAACTTTTTCCGTTGCATTTTATTATGTGGGTTTCCTAAGGAAACTTGGAAAATTTGGTTTGGGAGCCAAATTTTGGCAACCCAAATACCAAAAATTTGGCAAACAACCGCTAGTATTGGTCCAAGACCGAACCAGTTTTAAAACCAGCAAACCAATCAAAGAACCTGGATAGTCCAGCAAGGGTTGGAATCCCAGTCAGTAGGTCAGAAGACCTTGTTGGTACTTTGATTTTTTGACCTTAAAGCATTTGCTTTTTAGGAAAATAAATTTGTGGACAAGTGCTGGACCTGGGGATGGACCTCCCTAAGGTCAAATTTCAGAATTTTTTGAACACCAGAAGTGAATTTTCAGAGAACAGAGTAGAGGTTGGGCAAGGAAGACTGATGAGAACTTAAAAATCAAAATTGAATTCCATTGAGCTAGAGCTTATCCTCTGGAGTGCACCTAGTTCACAACTGATTTCATTCAGTGCATAATATCAATATTGAATTTCATTTGAACTAGGACCTTCTGAGGTGCATTCAGTTCACCACTGGTTCCATTCAGCTCACAATTGAACACTCGAGTCACACTCTACTTGTTTCCAGTTTGTTTGTCCACGCTCTAGATGCTCTCCAATTCAAATTTTCACCATTTGTAAATGAAATTGAAGCTCAAATCTGTCAGATTTAGCGTCTCATCTCAACTTTGGAGAAGTAGAATGAACTCTAAGTTTGCAGAAGTTTGCAGAATTGAGATATTAAGGTAACTTCACCTAAAATTGCAGTCCTTAAAAGCGCACAACGGATATTCTTGTCTAAAATGTACTCTCACTATTCATACAACTCTATGATCGCTTTTGGGTACACCTATTCTCAACATTTTGGAAATTTGTAGTTAATCACACGGTGTCCAAAAAATGCATTCTAAGAGAATCTAGAATCCCCTTTTGACTACCAATGGAACCCCACAAAAAAAATTCAATATAATAGTAAAAACCATGCTTAACCAGGCCGAATTGCCTAATTGTGCAATTTAAGGTGCAGTTACCTTAAAGAGAAGAAGAGAGGTTCAAAGGAAGCTTAGCCATCCATTAGGAATAGTTGACCCATTGTTTAAGGTTGGACTTTGCTTATAGGACAAGACAGGAAAAAACACCAAGAAGGAATATTTGACCTTTGAGAGATTCTAGAATTAGTTAGTCTTAGTCAGTAGAAGTCAAGGAAGCTTTGTCTTAAGGTCTTGCTTGATTCTAAGACAATTCACCCATGCATTAGATATTAGATTTGATAGGATTTTGTTCTCAAAAAATATCTAAAAAGAAAAAGAAAACATGAAAAAAATTAGGCATCTCCAATTTATCATACAAGCCTTTGAACTACAACATTCACATAATTATAAAGAAATAGAAATGGAGCAAGAAGGAGCCTACAACAACATTGTAATTGCCATCTACAGAAATGAGATTATTGAAGTCTTTGAATGTCAGGTCAGTCATTGAATTCTTTTACCAAAATTCTTGCATTTTCACCAAAAATATTAGATTAGGATTTGACTTTCGAATTAAAAGTTAGAATTAGAGTTGATCTATAGGAATTAGAAAACCACATAATAATTTCAAAAGAAGATAAGAGAATTACCATAGAAGTTTAGAAGGATTTTTGCCACAACAGTTCAAGAAAATTATTACAGTTTAACTTGGGATGAAAAGTAATAAGAAGTGGATGAAAAATTAGAGAATCATCCAAAGGAATCTTTAAAAAAAACTAAGAATCTAAGTCAAAGTAGAAATAAAAGGTCAAAGATAGAGGTAACTTTTGGAAATTAAAAAAAAAAAGTTATAGATAAATTTTGATGAACTAGTTACTAGTCAAAATTCCTCCGCACAAGCATTTACCTCAAAGGTCAATAATAAGAAAGTATCTTTCTAAAAAGATAAAAGTAGAACTCTAAAGATAGAATTAACCCCTAAAGGACCAAACAACGTTTTTTGGCAATACAACGATTTTGGGCAGCTCACTACAAACGGATTCTTTTTCTTTTTCTTTGGAAATTTCACACAATGTGTGTCCGAGGAGTGCTTCAAGGCCCAAAAATTTTCAAAACTTTTGACTACATGGTTAAAAAGTTATTGGATGATATGTCATTTTCAACGGTCGGCAGGTAGCTCAAAAATTTTCTGAAAAATCACTTTTTAAAATATAAAATTTTGAAGTTGGTTTTCCAGATCTATATACATATGTAAAGCTTTGAATTATTCCATTTTGATTTATGAGATGAAAATTATAAGGTATTCTAGTTTGCGGGCAGTTATGGATTCCCTACTCTAAAATAAACTTTGAAGTCCTTTATTGAACTCAATTTTTAATATTTTTTGAAAAAATAAAAGCATAGGATGTATATTGTTAATTACAAAATTACAACCATTGGGATTGACATTTTTCAATTCCATAAGTAAATTCTTAAGATTTAGTGTTTTGAATCATTCTCTACTTCTTTCTACAACCTTTTTTTTTCCCATATGTTGTACAATTCCAAATGATCTGATTTTTTTTAAGCATGTAGGCAACTTGCTTTGAAAAATGAATCTAAGGAGTAACCACCATTTTGGACATTTTTCATTTAAATGTGACCTTGTGAAGTGCAATTGCCTGGTTTTCCGCAGGGCCAAAAAAAGGGGTTTTGTCAATTCAAATGCTAATATCTTGCAATTTGCAAGGTGGAAAATTTTGAAAGCTTTTCTACATATTCTCAAACAAGATTACTACAAGATACTACGGTTATATGTGTCCAAAAATATTTTTTTCTAAAATTTGGTACTTATACTAGAAATGGCAGTTTTGGAGCGTTTTTGGTGAAAACATAGTCTTTGACCTCTAGGGATTAATTAATCCTAGAAGTAGAAGTAAAATCCAAAATTATCCAAAGCAGTAAGAAATATTTAAAAATTTACCAATTAGTTCAAAAGATAGCCAAGGGATAAGTTAGAGGTAGAATCTTAAGGAAAATATTCTCAAGGATTTTTAAAACTAATTTAACCTCAAGAAATGAAAGAATATTGAAAGATTTACAGTGGAATGAAGTCTTAAACAAAAGTAGGATAGAATTGGATGAAAATCAACTAGAATTGACCAAACAAAGTCAAAGTCAAAACTTAGATAGAAGATAAAAAAATAGGAAATAAACTAAGAATTAAAAGTGAATTTTTAAAATTAGAACATTAGAAATTGACGGATGAAGTTTTAGAGCGTAGTTTTATTGTCAAATTTCATCCATGGATAATATCTCTTAGAAAATTAGGTCAAATAAAATTTCTTTGTCATTTTGGAAAAGCCAAAATAAGCCCTATAACTCTATCTATTTAACTTTTTTGCTTGACCAACCTACATTGGTCCTAAGTTTTTGTTGTTATAGCCAAAATTTGGCCTAAAGTATTAATTTGGTTTGATTTGGTTAGCCTTTGCCATTAGAAAAGTTCAAGATAGAAAATACAATAAAGATCCGTTACTTAAAAGGTACAACTGGATTGCACATTGTGGACACCCATCAGGCATTGATACGACAAAAGTACTAAGAACCTGGTTGTCTACGAGTTATTTCAAGGGTGTAAATAAAATGCCCATACATGATGCGGCGATTTTTAGGTGCCATGGGTACTATGGAGGTTGACAATTTAAAAGAGAGTTCAACATGTGCTGTGTGCTCCAGAAATCATGCAACATGGGTTTTAACCCATAGATGGTTTGAAGGGCATTATTTGGATGCCTTAAAAGGGCTCCGCTATCAAATTATGGAGAGTTAGAGCTTGCTCATTCCACAAAGATTCTAGCATGGTGGGACTATTATGCTCCAAACTATGCTGATATATGGAGAAGAGGGCCTAGCGTTATGCTACTGGTCAACAGAAGGAAGAAAGAAAAAGAGGCACAAGCACCAAAAGCCTTGAGGCCACCGTAACCACAACCACTACTATAGTGGCAAACTCACCACCTTTCAACCCCACATCAAGATTTTTCATGCAATTGCAGGAGATTATCATAGCGAACAGACAAATAAAATGAAGTCACTTCACACATTTGCATATAAAAATGATGAATCATTGCAAAAGGCACATTTGAGATTAAGGCGGTTAATTTCCACCACAAATTGAGAGACTGAGCAACACGTCGTTCAGCATTCATTTGGTATAATATTTTAGACAAGGAGTTGAAAATTCTTGTCCGTGGTAAGACTTTAAGGTTAGGTGTACTACCAACCTTGATGTATGTGTTTGAGACCTCCAAGAGAACTGAAATCAATTTTTTAGAGGAAAAAGCCACCATGGGATTCTTGTGGAAGGATGAAAAGCCGCCAAAGAAAATTAAGTCTGCTAAGGCCAGCATCCCAGCTAACACGGGGGATGTTGTTATCACATACTTCAATTGTGGAGGACTTGATCATCGTAGGCGGGATTGCAAAAAAACGGCAAAGAAAGAACCGGCTAACACTCGTGGCTTTTATTCTAGTTGTGGTGTCAAGGGCCATGGAGAGTCTAGTTGCTGGAAATTGCATCTAGAATTCAAGCCTGTAAAGGAGCCAAAGATGTCAAAGGGTGTGGCTTCAAAGAAGGAGAGACAAAATTGTAGGAGGCCCGATTTATGGAGTTGGAGGCCAAGATAGCGGCAATAAGTGTTACTATTGAGGCAAGGGATCTTCTTTGCAAAAGATCCCGACGTCTTTCTATGCTGAAGAAGGTGATTATATATTATGTGGTATGGCAAATCTACATGAAACATCAATAGATGCTTTTGTTATGATCTGAAGCAAGGCCGTAGTGCATGATGCACCATAAGGGGTGAGTTTGGAGTTGGATCCACAACAAGGTGAGGTCAACCGCCAAGTTAGACTACTAAAGTCATTTATATTGAAGAATATGGTGCCCACTTCATCCATAATTCTACCAGTTTGATACTCAAGTGGTCATCGTGCTACTCAAGTTGCCAACATGGGTGGCACACTTTACGTAAGTAGCACATTTCTACCACACAAAACATTCAAAACTCAACATGCATTGCACCTACAATATTTTTAATAACAATGTGCAATGAAAACTGCAATTGGCAAAAATTACACAAAACCTCAAATCAAGCTTCCTCCTAGGAACAGCAGACCTTCTTCTATAAAAACAATTGCCATTGCCTTGTCGCTGCTCCAAATAGATCAAGCACAAGCTTTTGAAAAGCAAGCTTCAAGGTGCACCACCGCTCCAAATTTTAGCTCATTCCGCCATATGGTTTTCCCGCTATTGTCCGCCAAAGTTGACAATCTTCAATTGATATGGCAGCTGACCTCTTCGCATAAAATGGGTTGCTCCAGCTTTATCCTTGCTCTAAATTAGACAAATCATGTTTTTTTGAAAAGCTAACTTTTCCAATTACATCTTATTCAAATTTAGCTCCATCACCTTTGCCAATCTTTCGCAATAGCCCTCCAAAGTTGGCAGTTTTCAATTGATGCAACAGCTAACTTTTGTGCACAAAATGGTCTCCCCAACTTCATCCTTGCTCTAAATTGAGTGAATCCTTGCTTTTAGAAAATCTAACCTTCCAAGCTACATCCTCCCCTAATTTCAGCTCCATTTGCCTTTCTGAGCTTCCGCAGTCGCGTACCAAAGTTGGCAGTCTCTTCTAATCTCAAAAAAAACTAATTCTCTTCCATCATTCCAAATCAATTTTCAATCTGACCTAGAAATACCTCTATTTTCACCCATTTTTCTTAAAGAAACAAGTGAACCTCCTCAATAAATTGTCCTGTATGTTTTCTTTTTACAATCTCTCACCATTTATGCTTAGAATGCCCATAAAATATTCACAGTTCTAAAAAACACATGGTCCTCAAAAATACACTAAGAACTGAAAGAGAGGGCTGAAAATCCTAATTTTTCCTAAAATTAAATTTCTAAATGGACTACACTAAAAATGATATTTAGTGTTGGCAACACTAATTACGAACCTTGACACTAAATATCATAAGTAAGTAACACTAAATCTAATTTCTAACACTAAATATGCTCTATGGTAAATCTGAAATCTGAAAAGGTTGACATTTAGTGTTAGAACACATTAAAAAAATGAACTTGCAAAGGAAGCGGAGGCGGAGGCGGAGGCGGCGCATTGAAGTCCAACACAACACTAAATCCGCTACAATTCAGATTTAGTGTTGTGGCTGGTAGGGGGGTAAAACACTAAATGTCATACTACACTAAATATCATTTTTAGTGTAATGTTCACAACTACTTTCATTCACTCCTAATTTACCATTAATTTGCTAAATTAGTGTAAAAAATGTCAAATTAGTGCAAATTGCACGAAATTATTGTAAATCTGTTAGTTTAGTGTCAATTGCGGTAATTTAGTGCTAAACCACCTAAATTGTTGTAAAACCCCTATTTTAATATTAAACCCCCTAAATTATCATAAAATCCCTATTTTAGTGTCTCCCTTACTATTCTAGTATTCTAACAGTAATATGAATTGTGCTAACTTCTTTTGTACTTTTTCTTGTTTCTTATTTCTTGTGGTTTTCAATTGTTTTTAGTTTCATTTTCCACTAGTCTTTTTATTTTAATTTGTTTTTTTCTATTTTTTGTATTTTGTATTTTTTTGAGTTTGCCATTTAATTATAATCTCATTTTTTACCGATAGATTTTTATTTCATTTTGGTTTTTTATTTTTATTTATTTATTGTCTTTTGGATTTTCTATTTAACCCCTAAAGGACCAAAGTGATTTTCCTATCAAAAACTACTCAAAACTGTCATTTCTCTTGTAAAGAGAAAAGAACTTTAACACTTTTATTTTTCTACATATTCAACTATAAGATCTTATACTTGACTAGTATATGAATACTGGGAAGAAATTTCAAAAACTTTGACCATGTAGATTGCAAGATATTTGCATTTAAATTGGAGAAAATAAGTTTTTTTGCACCTTGCTTAACTAGATTTTTTGGCTTTGAATCTTTTTCGTTCAAATTTTTGCACTATAATTTTTGATTTTCTACTTATTTAGTTGAGTTGAGAATCTACCAAAAAAATTTAGGAAAATAAGCACTTAATTTTCACGCATTAAAAATTTGTTAAATAGAATTGGGTTCAAGGTTGAAGACAAAACTAAATTGTTAATAGCTTTTAGATGGAATTGAATCACAATAATCCCAATGGTCAGATTGTTCTACAAAAAAATCTAATCCTTGCTAACAAATTTTTCTAAAAAATTCCAAAAATTGCATTCAAAAATGAATTCTAAAGTTATTTTTTCAAGAAGATGCTTAGATTGCTCGAAAAACTAAGATTGTCCATAACTTTTTCATTATTAGTCCAAATTGAATGAAACAAAGCTTTACATGTAGACCAAGGCATAATCTTTGAGAAAAATTATTTTGACTAGTTGTGATTTTTTTTATGTTGCCCGCCAAACTCCATTTTTGCTTATTGTGCCATAACTTTGGCTCCCAGGCATCAATTAAAATAAAAATTATATATTCACAAAGCTCCTGCAAAAATACAGAACTTCAAAACATTCCAAAAATATATTACTAAAAATTTAAACAAAAGGAACCTACCCAAATCCAAATTGTCCCCCAAGGGGACAAACGGTCCTTTAGGGATTAATTCTATTTTCATTTTTCTACTTTGCAATATTTTTGGTTTTCATTTTATCATCATTTTACGATTAGCCTAATTTGATCATTCTACCAAATCTAGCTTAAAATCTTTTTAGTTCTAATTTCCCATTTTTTTCCTAGAATTTTTCCTTCATTTCTTCCTAAAGGCATTTTCTAATATTTTGCCTTAACCTCCCTATGTTCCTATATACTAAAAAACTCCCTAACATTAGGAAAAAAATGAGCGCTTAAAAGGGTTGCTTCCATGTGAATATTTGCCTCAATGGAACTCACATCACCTTTGAGGAATAATGATTACTATTCATCATCAATGATGAATATAATTTACAATTAAAAAACATTGAAAAAATGTTAAACTACTGAAAAAAATATAATAATTTTTTTTTAATTTAAAAAAATTTAAATAATAATTAAATATTAATTTCAAAAAATAGCTTTTTGACATAGCATGATATACCACATCAGACTTGAAAATTTTGTAATTTTGTAATTTTTTAGTATTAATTTTTTTATATATTTTTTTCATATTTTTTAATTATATTATTGAACTGTCCTATGCAAACTAGGCCCTAGAATTCGATGGCCATCAAAATATATATATATATATATATATATATACGTATTTCTATTTATTTTTTTATTTTTTGGTTTTATTTATTTATTTTGGCCCAACATTCCTTGTTACAGCAAACTCATGGCCCCTTTGAGGGCTTGTTTTTTTCTAAGGCTAGTGGTTGTAGTTTAATCCAGAGTACTAATACTTCCAAGACTTGTAAATTCACCCAAAATGTTTATATTTTTTATTTACTAAGAAGTGAACCATTATGGTGGTTCACAACTTAATATTCAGTCAAAAATTGCATATTAGAAGGTCAAATTTTTACCATAAAATACCATTCTTAAAAATCGGATACATTTTATTGATTAAGTAAATTTATTACATTTTTCTTTTAGTAATATTAAACACTCTTTTTTACCATTTAGAAACATGTGACCAAAGAAGAGAAATTATTTTAGTTATGTATTAACCCTGAAAGGACATTTCATACCCGAGCTTGGTCAAACTTCATTAGATTTCTACATTGAAACACACATTTCAAAAAAATAATATTTTTAACATGTTAAAATGTATGTCTAAAATTTCATTTTTTTTTAATTAAAAACTTTAAATTGAATTTTATATGATTTTTTAAAGAATTTTCGTTGCAGAATTCATAATAATTACAAAAATACTTAAAATAATATGAAATTTTTATGAAAAATGGAAATAATAGTGAAAAAAATCATGGTATAATTGATGTACTCTTAGAGCTCACACCAAGAGAAGTTCAATAGAAAAACTTCAAAAGTGGTCTATTTTGGACTTGCAAGATGCTATCTTCAAAGTGTCACAAAAATTATGATTTTAACAGTTTTGAAAAATTTTAAATGGAGTAAAAAGTAGATTATTGAAACTCCATTTTTTTAGTTAAACTTAAAAACATTTAAAATAAAAAACTATATGAAAATTCAAGATTTGACTTTTAATGCTCATCGGGCTTGCAATGCCTTTAAAGGATTAAGCAATTAACATTGTGGACTTGGAACATACTCATTATACACAATCGACTTGACCATTTAGAACTAGAAATAATATCCTAATTATCCAACCTTAGAAACCAACCACAATTCTTGTATTGCAATGGCAACAAAATTCATCTCCTAAACAACTCCAAATGCTAAGATTTGAGTTCTCATTGCACAAAATGATCAACTTTGAGTGCTTCCAATAGGTCACGTGGATCAATAGGTCACAAACGATTTGGGTACTTTTAAAATCGTTTTTTTCTTTCAATTTATTTTTTAATTAGAGGCACATGAATCTCCACCATTGGGGGGATAAAGATGAGCCTCCAGTTACAAAAGCATGAGGACCAATCTTCACGTTGGAAACCAAAACTAGTCACCTCCTTGAGGAGGTGGGTGACATGTTCAAAGTTCGAAGGGTCGTAGAAAATGCAAGTAGAAATATGATATCTCAAATTTAACGCAAAACCTAAGCAAAATGCTTGAGACTAATGAAGGGAGCTGGGAACTACTGAGAAGTGAAATCCATTTAGCAACGGTGCATAGCTGAAGACGAAGTGTTTCGAAATTGAAAGGAAGAAAAAAGTTTAGAAATTGATGAAAAACTTACAACCTGTTGAAGGAATTCCAGGATAAGACTACTACAAATTGAGACTACCAAGGCTTCACCAGGCTTTACCAAGCAGAAAAAGCTGAGCCTTTCATATGAACATGCTCAAGGAAACCAAACGACACAGAGCAAAGGTACACTCTAGATACACATGCCTTCTTTGCCTACTTCATTGCAGGGCATTGAGACACAAGGAGACACAAAGGCACGTGCTCCCAGACTCAGCTGCAATTACTAGGTTGGACCATCAGAAAACCTCGTGAAGCCAACCAATCTTGACATATTCACCTACCGATTACCAGCCCCAACTACAGAGCCGGCCTCCTCCTTTTCGGCATTAACCTTGGTACAACTTCTGACGATCATCCCATCTGATTCAACAGAAATGAAACCATCAACAGAAAATACAAAGAGCACATCCAAACTGCCTGAGATATGTAACACATATAAAAATCGGTTCAGAATGAAGCCAAAGACTGCAGTGTGAGTAAGCCCAGCGAAGAAGAAAGGAAAAGTAGACTATCATCACAATGAAAACATACGTAACCCAAACGCACATAACCCTCTCCGCTTGCTTGTTCGCCACCTGCCACGTTGCGAATTGCAAAGAGGGCGAGGGTCGAGAGTCATAATCGCTGGAGTCCTATGCACTCTCAGAGAGCCCCAGATCTCCAAGATCTGATGGTCCTGATTTAGTCTGGAGCAGCCGGTTATGTCTAGAACGATTATCTGTAATACAACTTTCTAGAAAAGCAATGCAAAACACAGACTCTTTCAACTGAATTAAGTGTAAAATTTGATGCTTACCAGAGATATTTCTCTAGAGTTGTGGTCAATGTGGACTTGGGCACAGCACCAATAACGGTGTCTTTCTTTTCTCCGCCCTTGAACACCATGACGGTGGGGATACTTCGGATGCCGTATTCAGTGGCGATGCCGGGGCTCTCGTCTGTGTTCAATTTCAAACACCTGACCTTGCCAGCATACTGCTTCGCTAGCTCATCGATCAGTGGCGCAATCATGCGGCAGGGTCCACACCAGGGAGCCCAGAAATCCACCAGCACCGGCACCTTGCTTTCCAATACAAGATCCTTCCAGGTGGTTTCATTAACCACACCTGCCACTGAACATTATTAAAGGAAATCAAAGTTAGTTTTACATCGGCTTAGTTACAGAGATTGAGTTGTTTTGGGCATTCACGTAAACAAGGGCGTGCCAAAGTGCAAGACTAGCCTTCTGCAATAGGAGGCCATTCTCAAAAATGACTTGAAAACTCAACGTGACAAGACTTTGGGGCTCAAGATTTGCACAGGGATCCAACTTGAAAGAAGAGATTCTAGCAGTTGAAATTGCATACTCTGACAAACCCCTACTGTGACCATGGAATTGACGGCCTCAACAAACAGTCCAAGTAAGAGCACACCAAATTCGTAAATCTCAGATCTGTATCCAGATACATTAGGCTGTCCAAGAGATGGCAGAGACATCTCTTCTAAATGATCAAGTTCTGTTACATTGCCATATAAGTGTTATGAATTGAACTTCCAGGCAAGGTAGAGAGCCCCACGACGAGGTATGGAACTCATTACAGAGGGTCCTTGTCCCCTGGGCTGAAAATCCAATGCAGATTAACAATGCAAGTGACATCCAAATGCATGACTTGTAAGAAGTGAGATAATTTTAGATTCTATGGAGTCCAAGATGCTTCCACCTGATACCTTTCGTAGGTAGTACTCCATGTGCTGCCTTATGCAGGTTTTACATATGGTTCAAGGGTAGTCTAAGATCGTCATTGGTACCACACTCCTTCAATCTCCAAAAATTTATCACTTATTCATCAAAATTCAAAAAACACATACTTTAACACTCTAGAATCCTCGCAACACGTGAGCAAGAACCACCCCAAGAACCGTTCCATTCCAATAATGGAAACAACTCAAAACAGCTGAACGCCATGAGAATGCGACCCTACCTTACATCATCCCTAACAAAACAATTTCAAAGTAAGAACGTATTGAATAACACTCATGAGCCTCTATTCCAGCTGAATGTCGATTTCACTACTTCCCCCACTTCTTAAGCCCGTTCCTTCATACCAGCACTCAATACAAACATGCCATTACCAAAATTCACCTGAGACCACTGACGTGCAGATGCAACCACGGCATTCGCTAACAACACCACATCGAACTATGCTAAACACATTCACGTATACAAACTCCACAATTTCACGAACGAACCTCCCAACCTCACAAAAGAACCACGCAGCACTTGCAATCACATGAAACCACCGCCAGAACCCACAATGTCCAACACCAAAGAACCCAATTCGCAACTCCTCTCCCAAGCCACAACGCAATTCCATCACAATCCCCAAGACCTAGCCCAGGCCATTCCACCGAAAACAACCCAAGCTTCAAGAATGCGTGGACCAAACCCCCGTTCACAACCCATTCAAGCGACAGAAAGGCCGGCAAAGGGGAAATCAATGTCGTTACCTCCGGTGACTGTTTCCTGCGCTTCGCACACAATTCCCGTCCTCTGCGACCGCACTGCGCCTCGAGAAGATGCCTTTGAAGCCGCCCATTTCGTCCTGGATGCACCCATTCGAAGACCACGCGCTACGGGCATGCATCGCACGCCCATGCCCACCACACACGAGCTCGAGCTGGACGACGAGGACGATGGCACGGTGGGGGTGAGCTGGGATGTGGTGCACCCAACCACCCCGGCGTCCAGCAACATCGCCATAGCTGAACCGAGTCAGAAAATTCTGTACAAAGATGGCGCACTGAGCGAGCTTGGGAAATTTGAGGCAGAGTTTTGGGGGATTGATGGGGGAGATGGGAGAATCCCTGAGAGCCCTGGAACTGTGGCTTCTGTGGCTATGGGGGAGAGAAGATGAGCCGTGGATGGAGGGGATCGGACGGAGGAGGGACTGGGGGAGGGTGGATAAGCGTTTGCTGGGAAAGGCCATGGTGGATGCCAGGCCAGGCCAGGCGTCGGCGCTGGAAGGGGACCTCCGTAATTGCACGAAGCGCAATTCTATAATAGCATCAGGGTTTGGGGAGGACAAATGTATTTTCTGTAAACGGAAGGTGACTTGGCCTCAGGTTTCCCATTCAGAAGGAGGCACCTTATAAGGTAGACAAGCCTATTACCACCCTGATTTGCAATCTGGATATATTGCAGCCAATTCCAAGAAAGGCATGTATTTTTCAAAGATGTGCGCTTGTTTTACAAATCAAACCCAAGTGGAATTATAATTTTTCAATCAAAATTGTAATTTCTGTGAATTTTTGAAGTGTCAAATCTGAATTACAAAACCACTTGTAGACTGGAGTCATAAACATCATACTAACTACCCATAACCACCTTTCCATGTATCTATTAGCACGTAAGTATGGACCAATGAAAAATTGACACATTAGTCTTTGTGATATCAATGCTCTGATATTGTCTGGAAAATGAGTGGAGTTGGATGAGTGTAATGGCGGAAATGGGGCCAAAAATAGGATGGCAGCTTTAGGAAGCTGGCGGCTTTAGGCTGGTTTACCTTAATTTAGGGGTAGTGACGGCTTGTTCAAAGTGCATGTGCACAATGGAGATTGAAGTCGTGGCAGTAGAGGGTTGGCTTCCTGTCATCGGAATATTTTTAGCGTGATATTGTTTGTTCACTGTAAGTATCCACCTCCGGAGGTGAAGATTAGGAGCGCAGAAGGTGAGCAAAACAAGAACATTTCTGCTCCTGAAATCACGGTGCAAAGTTTCTTGTTCTCTTTTGCTTCATCGTGCGTTGCTCTCTGCTTGCGTATTCTGTGCCTAGATCCTCTGTTCCTCAATGGTTGCGTGTTCTGTGTTTTTAAATCTAGTTTTCATTCTCTACTCTCCCTCTGCAGAAAACAGGGAAGGGATGTCATGGCTTGTTCATCCAGGTTGGTTTTCCGTTGGCTCCTGATTTTCTTCGTCAAATCTCAATATCCATTCTCCACGGTGCTGCCGAACAAGCTGTGACTACCCCTAATCATAATTATCCCCTACAAAATTTGTCCTTGATCGCAAGCCTTGTGTTGTATAAGATGCTTAAGAGCAGCAAGCACTTTATCTTGTATAACTTGTATCTTGTATTTGCCCAATTAAAGCTTGCCTTCTGGTTGGCCATGATAGGAAAAGTATTGGACATGGAAGTTTAGGAGCCAAAAAACAATCTTTGTGGACTACCATGTGACACTATTTTTACAGCCTCATCCAATTTTTGGCTTCTACCTTCAATATCTGCTTTGATTTCAAGGGAGCCTCCATTCCTTCTATCAAGCCATTTATTGCTAATTGATTCTATCTTAGTCTATTCTCATTGTCCAATACATCTGGAGAAGAAGTAGAGCTTTTCAACTACTTTTCTTCTACTTGTTGCTCATGGAGTGACGTGACAGGGATCTCTTAGAACCGCAAGGGGAATCCAATTCAATTTTCCTCAAATCCAATGGTAGCCTACAAAATTGAACTTGGAAGGGCTCAAATGTCCAAGTTTCAAGGCATGCTTCTACACCTTGTAATACATATATGATGAAGATTGTTTTTTAGAGACTTAAGGTGAATTTTTATGTCCAAAAGAAAATCAAATTCTACCAAATAAAAGACAAAAGAGTTTTTGGAATTCTAGATAGCAATGCCCAATGTTTGCAAGGGAAGAATCAGAATTGTTGGCTAGCAAAATTTTCAAAAGAGACCCATAAAAGAATAGAGTAGGCAATTTTCCAAATTTTGGAAAACTAATTTTAACATTGGTCTTCAACTTTTGGGTTGCTTCTAGACAATGCTACTCCTAAAATGTAATTGCTTCCTAATCCCACCTACTCATATAGAAGTGTAAAATAAATGGAGGTTGGCAAAAGTAACTCAAATTCCAAAAAACTTAGACAAAGGCAAGTAGTATTGAGGAAAATTCCCATGGAAACAATCTTCATCAGGTATAAAGTCCTTCCATTCAATTTTGAGAATTTTCATCCAAAATTTGGATGGATTACAAAATTTTACATTTGAAAAGGGATTTTTTCAAAATCTCTCTACAAGGTTATCTTTATGAACGTGACAATGGTTGTATTATAATCTTGTCTTTTGGCACAATGGTGTCCTCCTTCAAGACCTTTAATCCTTAAAGTTCCAAAGTCTCTACAAAGGACTCTTGGGATTTTGGATCTCGGGGAGGGTACTTGGCTCTACTACTACAAACCACGTGTGAACAAGTGGTTTCTAATAAACTATAATTTCAAACTAAAATTTTGAGCATTGTTTGATAATGACTATAGTTTTCTATTGCCAAAATTTCCAACTCAAATGAAATATAGAATGATTTCTAGAAGAGGTTGAAAATGAACCTAAAATGGCATATTTTCCAACTCAAATATTTATAGAGAACACATTTAGATGACCGTTGCATCAATATTCAACTCAAAATGAACTTTCAATAGAGAGCTATTTTTAGGAATTTTTTGTTCATTTTTTAGACAATTTTTTAGGATATAATATAGGGGTGTGAAAGTTATTTTTCAGTTCTGCAGTGTATCTATTTACTTCAAAAATTTGTAACTAATTATCATCAGCAAATAAAAATATCAATAATTCAAAACATAAACTTTCAAATTAGGAAAATATATTCATATTTTTTTTGTTTTCATTTATTTAAATTTTAGGATATAATATAGGGGGTACAAAGTTTTGTTCGCACGTAGTTTGGACTAGATACACTAAGTGCACCCCCCGTGTTTTGGATAGGCATGTGTAATCTCAATTTTTGACCTAATGTTTTGAAACTTTTTGGGATGATAGGAAATCAGATTAGCCTTTTGGGAATATAATTTTTATTCCAATTGGTGCCCAGGAGCAAAAACTATGCTACTTTATGTCCAAAAAACAACTCGAGGGGCAGCCTAAAAAAACCCACAAAAAAAGAATTTCTTTTCATTTTTAATTTTTTTCTCAAAGATTGTATTTTTTTTTTCTACATTTGAAGCTTTGATTCATTTTATTTGGACTAGTGATGAGAAAGTTATGGACAATCTTGTTTTTTGGGCAATCTAAGCATCTTTTTGAAAAAATAACTTACAGAATTCATTCTTGATTGCAGTTTTTACAATTTTTCAAAAAAATTATGTTAGACAAGGTTAAATTTGCTTACTAGAACAGTCTCACCATCAGGATTATTATGTTTCAATTCCACCTTAGAGCTATTCAAAGTAACTTAGTTTTTCCTTCAACCTTGAACCTACTTCTACTTAACAATTTCTTAATAAGTGAAAAGTAAGTGTTTTTTGTTGAATTTTTTTTCCTAGATTCTCAACTTAGTTCTTCAACATAAAAGTTAAAAAATCAAAACCAATAGTGCAAAAATTTTAAGTTAAGAAGATTTAAAGCCAAAAAATCTATTCAAGCAAGGTACAAAAAAATTTGTTTTCTTCATTTCAAATGCAAATATCTTTTCAAATGCAAATGCAATCTACACGGTCAAAGTTTCTGAAATTTTTTCCACACATTCTTATACTAGTCTAGTACAAGATCCTACGGTTGGATGTGCAAAAAAAATAATTTTTAAAGTTTTTTGCTCTTTGCAATAGAAGTGGCAATTTTGAGTGTTTTTTGATGGAAAAAAGGCCTTGGGGGACTTTAGGGGTTCATTAAATACCACTGAACTAAATTCAACAATTGGGTCATCAAAGGATGTTACAGATATAGCATCCCTCACCACACCCATGGATCAGCATGTTAGTTTCCATAACAAGGGTCGTGATGTCATTTCCCATTTCTCGTTTCGTGTTTATCGTGAGAACTAAATAATTTAATACAGTTCAAATCTAAATCAGTAGGAGCGTTTGCCTACTTATTCAAGAATTGCCACTCTCCTAGACGCCCGTCTGGAGCCTCCGACAAAGCCCATAGAGCAGAAGCCGGCGGGACTTACAGTAGGACATGCGATTCCCCAGGCACAGATAAGGAGACAATAAGACTTACAGATTGAACTTGCGTTCGCATCACAAAATCTGATAAATGCACGTTCACTCTGAGAAGAAAGGAAGCCTGAGTTCCCGAAAAGTTACACAAAGACGGGAAAAAGTACGTGCCTCTATATGGTTTCCAGGCCATTGTTAACATAATAGAACCTCCGTCATATCACCCTCTCTATAATGAATATGGAAAGGCAAAGATGGCCCCCCAAAGGCAAAATGAACACCTAAAACGAGCCATGACCTAGGAGCTAATGAAATGAATGAGAATGTCAACTTGATTAAAATCGCTCTCCAAATCGAACAAAAAGCGCACCGGAGCCAGCATTACAGTCTCTGGCGTATTCAGCCCTGATGGATCCCAGTTTTACACCCACTCCATATGAAGCTCCCTTTCCTGCACGCCTGAAAAATTCGGTGGGGTTGCCTCGCACGTCCTTGGAGCTTCCAAGGTCGGTTCCGTACTCAAAAAAGCCGTAAGTGTGAGTTCTCTTCACTGGGACTCGCAATTCAAGAGCCATCTGCAGGAATGCAGAGAAAAAATTGACATCATTAGTATTGCTCCCTCGGCCACACAAGTCAATTGAAATACAATCGAATATGCACTATTCATTGCATTGGAGTAATTTCACAATTTGGCGCAATTGAGAAAGGTCTCTCAACTAGAAACCAGAGCGGATTGAAGGCTTTACCTCAAGGAGGTTTCGGGCGGCACCAAGTTCACCCATATTGTACCCACGAACAGAGTAAGGGCCACCCAAAGTAAAAGCATCGTAGCTTGCCAGGTCTCCTACACAGCCTCCGTATCTGCCATGGACAACTCCAACGAGAGGGGGCTTCTCAGGATCCAGCTTATCTTCTGGTTGCAGTTGAATGAACTTGGTCACTGTCAGTTGATGTCGGTTAAATAAGGGAAACTTGCTGCCGACGCCGAGACCTTGGTCTACCTGAAATTGGAGGTGCACGGATGAGGACAAAATTTCTACAGAGGACGAATGTTGTGATCTGACACTTCCTAGGACATCAAATACCACTGGATACGCCACAAATACAACGAAATACGGACCTGAAAAATATGGCGATCACCAATAGGTGTACCGTTGACGAATTGTGTATTGTCATGAGTTAGATTGGCTTGCACAAACGCTACTCTGTCAATGCCTGTATCACTATGTGTAGTTGGAGGGCCATCACTAGTAAGAGCCCCACTTGGTAAAGTGCGTGCGCCATGAACACAGATAGCACTCGTCTCATCCCTGGTCGTTACTTCTTCTAAAACCAGACCATAGGTGAACTTACTCTGCCGGGTGAAGCACTGCAAGAAAAAGCAAAGTAGTCAGCCCTGAGTAATATCAAAACTGCTTCACTTCCAGGTTTTGTTTGAGACCGAGGATCTATTAAATTACCCGAAGACGACAAAAACTGGAAACATTCTCGGGGCAGAAAATTGATGCAAACCTCGGTCAAGTTTGCTTTGAATCCTGCACGATCCACCCATACAGATGGCACCTCCTCCACCCCAGGACCTCCTGTGAAAACAGCACTTAATTTCCGGCTGTTAAAGCAGCTAGCACGGAACGTGCGGTTGCGAGGATCATCGACTCCATCCACGTATGGATGAACATATTCCGCCTTAAATCCAAGGTCATCCTGCATTTAGACATCCAGAATTTGGAAGTCAACATCCTCTTCTGTTGCGATAGATATGAAGCCCGACTCTCCAAGGTGAAATCAAACTAGTTTGCCCTCTGACTACGAGGGATATGAGTAGCAGGTTTGATGAGGCCCATGAGAGGCTGAGTACCTGAGGGTTGAAGAGGTTGTTGGACGTTACAACACCAAGAATAGAGCGATTTAACCCTTGTAGATTACGATGCTCAAATGTGACACTCCCAGCAGGTTGAATTGTCGACTGCAAAAATGACAATGTTTTAAGTTGTCTTGAAAAACAGCAAGGACCAACTCACCTAGGACGAGCATGAGTTAGAGAGCATTAAGTGCGATATTTCTAGTCCATATAGTGAGTTAACAATTCAAGTGCAGGGGAAAACTATTCAATAGTTAATGAATGACACATATATATATATAGGAGTCTCAATCAAGAGGAACGTCAAGTTAAGACATTTATGAATGCAGGAAAAAATCATTACCAAGGTAGGTCGTCCACTCTGGCCAGGTACAATACTCCACTCAGTGCTAACTTCCGCAGTCTTCTGCTCCAGCTCCTTCAACTTAACCTCAACTACAATACCACCATCGTTTTCTTCATCCGGACGGGGGTTGACTTCTATGTTTGAGAACAACGCTAGAGCATTGACATTCCTCAGTGCCTTCTTGCCGGCTTCAATATTAAAAATTTGACCTGATTTCAGCTGCAAAGTGTAGAACAGCCATAGATGACTTAGCAAAGAGTTGCAAATAGCTTGTCGCAAAAAAATGAATCGACTACCCAAAAGAAAGTGATCAGTATAATTAGGTTCGAATTAAACAGACTCCTTAATATAGATGTTGTGACCCTTGCATTCAGCGATGAGCAGCATATAGTTGAATACTTACTTGATCGGGCAGCTCCCGTTGAATGATCACTTCTTGAGTGTGACCTACAGATGGAAAGCCCATTTTGTCTTGGAACTGAATTTGCACTTTAGTGATGTCCCCTTCCACTACTTCACAAACGACCTCATTTGTATTCAAGTTTCCAAAGTTAACCACCTGGGCACATGCGTAGCCTTCATCATGATACCACTTCTGTACCCTGTCTCGAATGCGCTGAAGCATGCGAGCAGTAACGCGTGTTTCTCCACGAAGCCAACCAGAAATCTCGCGCTGAAAGCACATCAGGAGTCAGAACAGGATAGGATAGCTCTTCATTACCTCTTGTTAGGAGATTAGAGAAAAGAGGTAGGGTTCAAACAAACATAGTAAAATAAGGAGAAAGCATGAGCATATCAATATTAAATATCTTACCTCCACACTCTTGGGAAGCATGCAAGGGCGAGCTTTCCTGAGCCTGTTCTTGTACTCCTCTTCCTGTGATTTTGCAAGTTCCTCTCGCTGTTGATCCGACATTTTCTCATCACCCTCAGGGACCCTGCTTTGGGCCAACAACCCGACGTTCACACACCTGAACGAGTCGGCAGGTTGCCACTGGCTCTCAATGAATGAGATTTCCATTTTCACGCTTCCATCAAGTTGAGTAACCCCTTCCATCTCTACACTTTGAAACATCCCACAGTTCATCAGATTCTCTACCTCTGACTCCAACTGAGCTTTACTTGCTACGCCACCGGCTCTCAAGGTAACGAGCTCGTAAAATGCATCTTTGGCATTCACAGGTTGCTTTGTGCGCTTATCCACAAGCTCCACTTCGGAAACCTTGTACCGCTTGGATGGGTTAAGCTTACTAAGTGGCACCGTACGACCAACCTGCAGCCCGTGAGGATCAAAGGCATTACCGCCTTCTTCTTCATTCCTTGAATCTGCCCAAGCAAAGTTGTTCAGCCAGAATCTCCAGCCTCCTCCACCACCGCCTCCGCCACCTCCGCCAGAGATGAAACCACCAAAGCCCCCTCCATCCCCACCAGAGAGTGCCAAGATAGCCCCAGTACTAAGACCTGCTACAGCGCCAGCTGCGACCAAGGCAGCTTGCCTCCAATCTAACGAATACCCTCCTTCACTAGTGTTTGTGTTGAAATCTTCAGCTGCAAATAGTTTCAAATCCTCAGAATTTTTGGTACTCGCATAGATGATTTGGCAAAAGTAAGAATACACACACCAATGCATTTGAAGAGAATTACCAACGCAGGAACCAATAAAAGACCAAACACCAGAGCTCACACAGACTGGGAAAACCAGCAATTGAACAAATGCAGCTAGCTGTGTCAACCCAAACCTAGCCTTCTCGTGTCAACCACTTACATGGATCAGACGAAGAGTCCGCTAAAGCAGATACTGGAGTTTGACGGCTGTGAGGAACCCTTCCAGCTTGCTGAGGAGCAAACGACGAAAAGACGCCACTCTGGGATTGTAGGGAACCTCCTGTTAAACTTCTCCTGCTTATCAAGCAAGCTGTTGGCGTTGATGGTACTGACCTGTGAGACGCACAATTTGATTATAAGTAAAGTCCCGTCTGAGACGGTAAGATAATAACACATGTATCTATGAGTGGGACTTGATATGGAGAATAATCAAACTAAAAAGAAAACGTCCGCTTTTCAACCTGCTATTATACCATTTGAAAATGCAATCCTCGATGCACATTGAATGACAAATATCATCCAGAGTCATGTGACACTAAACCTCTGACCTACACATAGTCCGAAGACGAAGTAATGCAACTTCACTTGCCCTTGACCAAACGTCACGAGTTAAAAATTACATGATGTCCTTAAACCCTTGCTCGCAAAGATAAATCCGTAACTTCAGTCTCACACGACAGGGACTAAACCTAGTTCAAAACCCAAGCTTCAATACTAAAAATGAAACAATCTAGCGTCAATGGAAAACATACGCAAGGTTGATGACGAGAATCGAAACAAAAGAACTCGTAATCTACTAGAGATTGGATCAAGAAACAAGTAAGGTTCTCATCTTTAAAAGAGCGTCCGAGAAATTATCAAACATTTCACAGAATCAAATTCGGAACAGAAACCGGGGATTCACGTGCTGGACCTAAAGCCATTTGCACAGGCAATCCTCAGTCGACAGTGGATGTGATACACCTCATCTCCAAGTAAAAAGCATCCAGAGTCATGCGACACTACACCTCTGACCTCCTCATAGCCTGAAGACAACGTCCTCCAACTTCACTTGCCATTAACTAAATACAATAAGTGGAAAACCGCGCGAGCTTCTTAAACCCTCGATCCCAAAGCCAAACCCCTAATTCAGTTCTACACGGCACTGACCAAACCTAGTTGGAAAATCCAAGTTTCGATACTAAAACGAAACCCTGTATCTCCGATACTAAAATGGCATCACGTAGCGTCAATCAAAAACAGTCGATGACAAGCAAGAAGTTGCAACCTCAAAAAGAGATTGAACCAAGAACGAAAGTCATCTTCTCGTTTCCGAATCACAAAAAGAAGCTTCCGGAGAATCACCGAACATTGCAAAACACCAAAATTCGGAACAGCAACCAAATTCACCGCCAGAATCCAAATTCAAAGCGCTCCTACGAATGCGGCAAACGAGATTGAAGTTTCCTCAACAAGAATTCCAAGGACAAAAGCATCCATCTTCGAAACAAATGCCAAGCCAGGTACGTAATGTGCCAGATTGAGCTGTGAGTGTACCTCTTTGCGGAGCCCTGACGATGCGCAGCGACGGTAGAGTGAGGTGCCGAGGGCACGGCCAAGTGCAGCACAGCGTCCATGGCTGCGGGAATGAACGCTGAGCTGCGTGGTAGTAGCGAGAATGTCTAGAGGTTTGGGTTTTGGCTATGGCTATGGCGAAAATCGCAGCAGCACCTCATCAGCGGTGATGAGAAGAAACATGCAAGACGCTCCAGGATAGGGTTCCTCGTTACTCCGCCCTTGGGATGAAAACGATTACCATAGATGAAAATCGTGAACTTTGGATGGATGTGCGCGGATGGAAGGATAGGATGAGGAAATCGTGCCAAGTGGAATGGGAACAGTACCAGGCTCTAAAATGGTCCTGTACCGCCGAGGTACATTTTGCACTCTTCATTGCATCATCAATGTACAATTCATGTACATTTTAGGAGATTATTCATTTTAGTGAACATTATGTTTCAACTTTGAACTACCGGTAATTCTACAAAGGTCCATAAATTACAAAACAACTTGGTTTAGATGTCAATTTCATTTTTCTTTCAATGAAATTTTACTGAAAAAAAACTTCAAAAAATTTAGCTTCCCCCAAAATGCAAATCAGCATTTAAATGGTCCATTTATGGAACTCCTACCTGAGTGCTCAATCTAAAAATAGTAAGATTATTTTGAAATTTTACGATAAATATTTGAAACTCCCTTGAAATTTTATGTTGATCTTGTGTCATCATTTGTAAATTGCATAAGCACCATTAGTCAAGTCTATTGCATTCATTGAGAGCTGTGACGGCGCCTTAATTATCTCCCATTTTTATTGCTCACCTTATTTTTTTCTTTTTTATTATCACTTTTATAGTATTAAACTGGATAATGATGAAATGAGGATGGTTTTGTAGGTGACGGAAGTGGAGCATGCCTAATATGAGACTAACTTGCATTAAGGTAAGTCAACCTATTTATGCCACATTTTAGTTGAGCCAATTGTGCAACTATGTGAACATATCAAATTGACATTTTCTTAGGATATATTGATATGTTCACTACTAGAACATAGTGGCACAAATCAACTCAATTAAATTGTTGTTGAAATAGAATGGCTTATTTAATTTTAAAGAGTGCAATGTGAATTTACTTACTCTCATTCATGGACTTAGATGAAATACTCAATATATAGATGAAAACTCAATTATACATCCAAAAATTTATACATTGGCATCCAAAAAAATTTGTAGCAATTTTCTGATTTCATCCATTGAAAAAAGAAATATCTCTAAGAATTTTTTTAATTGCTCTTCAATAAAATTTTCCACCAAAAAGAAATGACATCAATGTACGTGCACCTAATTGCAAATTTGTTGCAAAATCAACTTTATGGACCTTTACCTAGAATGTATACATTTTTAATATGAGACCTAGGGTCCACACTTTTGAAAACATCTATAATTGATACTTTAAAAAATTTGTAATTCATTCATCCTGTGTATTCAAAAAATACATATTAAAACAAATACAAATCATTTTTTAATTAACAATAAAACCCGCTAGTAAGGAAGATATTTTTTAAATGTATACCATATTCAAATGTTTATTCGTTTGCTATAAGGTGAAATAGCCTTACATGAAATCAAACAACTTATATATAGTTTGCAATTTTGTCAATTCAATCTTTTAAAAGTAAAATATAGCTCGAACCTTATTATTGAAATTGGTATAAATCAAGATTATTTTAGAAGATACTTGGAATAAATATTGTAAATTCAATCTTTAAAATCTTATATTCAGGGGATAAGAATTTTTAGAGAATAATCTCAAATAAAATTAAATCTTGAAATAAAATTGAAAATTTATTTAATAGTATTTAGAGTAGAAGTTGGATCAAATGATTATTTACAATTGGACAAGAAATTTTCTATAACCTTTTATTTTTATATGACTATAATTTTTAAATTTTATATTTTATATTTTGTAATTCATATATATATAGTCTTCAAGTAATATTCGCTAATAATCCTATTATGCATTTGGAATCTTTTCACTTGCCAACAACATCGTTATGTAGAAGTAAGTAGAAGATAGAAGGAAAAATGAAATCTTTAATAGTTCTAAGATGGAATTAAACACACTAATTGTAATGGTGGATAGTTCTAGAGAGCAAACTAAACCATTTGGGACCTTTTTAAAAAGAAATTGAATTCAAATGATCAATACCTTAAATGAGTTTGTTTGTTTGTTTGTTTTGTTTTGTTTGTAGCGTGGACAACTTCCTGACCATGCGTCCCCCGGCCGTGTGCTTGGTATCGTCGGAAAGCTCTCGCTGAGGAGGGGTGCACCGGCTTGGTGTCGTGGCGTTTGGAGCAGTGGTGCAAAAGTTATTGAATTTCAAAGTATTTATTGATTAAAAAATTAGAAAATTACTTTTACTTTGATTTTGGTGGCGTTCTTGGTACTGGGAGTGGAACCGGGAGTAGAACTGGGAGTAGAATCGGAAGTAGAACCAGGAGTGGAACCGGGAGTAGATGAAAATTGGGCCAACGGCACAGGGTTACACTAGTCAATACCTTAAATGAGGCTGTTTGTTTGTTTTGTTTTGTTTTGTTTTGTTTTGTTTTGTTTTGTTTTGTTTTGTTTTGTTTTGTTTTGTTTTGTTTTGTTTGTAGCGTGGACAACTTCCTAATCGTGCGTCCCCCGGCCGCGTGTTTGGTACCGTCGGAAAGCTCTCGCCGAGGAGGGGTGCACCAGCTTGGTTTCGTGGCGTTTGGAGCGGTGGTGCAAAAGTTATTGAATTTCAAAGTATTTATTGATTAAAAAATTAGAAAATTACTTTTACTTTGATTTTGGTGGCGTTCTTGGTACTGGGAGTGGAACCGGGAGTAGAACTGGGAGTAGAATCGGAAGTAGAACTAGGAGTGGAACCGGGAGTAGATGAAAATTGGGCCAATGGCACAGGGTCACAGTAGTCAATACCTTAAATGAGGCTGTTTGTTTGTTTGTTTGTTTGTTTGTTTGTTTGTTTGTTTGTTTGTTTGTTTGTTTGTTTGTTTGTTTGTTTGTTTGTTTGTTTGTTTGTTTGTTTTGTTTGTAGCGTGGACAACTTCCTGACTGTGCATCCCCTGGCCGCGTGCTTGGTACCGTCGGAAAGCTCTTGCCGAGGAGGGGTGCACCAGCTTGGTTTCGTGGCGTTTGGAGCGGTGGTGCAAAAGTTATTGAATTTCAAAGTATTTATTGATTAAAAAATTAGAAAATTACTTTTACTTTGATTTTGGTGGCGTTCTTGGTACTGGGAGTGGAACCGGGAGTGGAACCGGGAGTGGAACTAGAAGTGGATGAAAATTGGGCCAACGGCACAGGGCCACACTAGTATATTTGGTGTCTAAGAGCATCCACAATGTTAATGTAGCATCTAGCCACTCTAAAGCTAAGGTACTAAGTGCATTTTGAGGCACTTCAAATGTGAGAGCCATTTGATGGAATGAAAGCCCTAATACAAACATGGTTGTTGAGGCAAAAAACACTTAGCCAATGGCCACAATGGTGATTGACTTGGCTTTCAAGCACATTTAACAACAATTGAAAAGTAGAAGAATTGGATGTGGATAAACATTTCATGCCTTGCTTGAAGGATTCAACAAAATCCAAAAATATGTCATGAAAGGGGAGATTTTTGCCATGGACTTCAAACAAAAAATTTCCATCTAAGTTGCATTGGGTCATATTTTTCCCCTTATGAACACAATCTACCATCAACTTTGTACCGAGTTGGCAATTCACAATTTGTAGTTCACATTGAGATTGCTCAAACAAGCAGTTGGAGGGCTCTTCTATTAGGAGGAATCCTAATTAGCTATGGTAATCACAGTGCTTTCCCTGAGTTCGAAGAAATATTAAGCTTACTCACCCTTTAAGGTAACTACACCAAAAATCGCACACTAGAGATTCTTGTCTAAAATGTATTCCCACTATTCATAAGACTTTATGGTTACTTTTAGGTACACCAATTTTCAGCACTTTGAAAATTCGTAGTTTATTCACAAAGTATCCAAATGCATTTTAAGAGAATCTAGAATCCCATTTTGACTACCAATGGGACCCTACACAAAAAATTTCAATATAATAGTGAAAACCATATTGAATACGCATGATGAATTGCTTAATTGTGCAATTTAAGGTGTAAGGTAATCGACCCATTTCCAACCACTTAAGCAATTACACATATTTACAACACATTTTTTTTGAGTGCAGAATTTTTCCCTTGTACGAAAATAGAGTTTGGAAGGATTGCATATTTTTCCAAAATTTTATTACCAAAAATGTAATTACTATGAATTTTTTCGCGAAAGATTCTCTTAGACCTATAACAATGATGTAGACCTTTCTAAATTCTGATCATAGGCTGATTGCAAAATCGACCAAGGGTTGGTTACAATATTGACCACCTTGCAGCCAATCAGATTGTGCCACACCTACTCCAGGATTTGAGCCACAAATTCATGGAAAGACAACAGTCTATATGACTGAAACGGGGGGTTATCAGAAAGGGGGTCGGCTACCTTAGTTACCGAGTAAGAAATCTTCACCGATTTCATTGAAGGAGGCCGCTTCACAACTGTGACACCCCTATTGGCGAAATTAGAAATTCGAGCTTTTCAACTTTACCGTGCGACGGTGCAGATGCTCTTACGCAATTCCCCACTCCCGTATTTTAGGGTTTCACATCCAGAATTTGTTGACAGGAGCGTCCCCGCACCTGTGGTGAATTTCTGATCCCGGTGGGAGCAGAAGTGCAAAGCCACTACATTGGAGATTGTGAAAAAGTTCATTTGAAGTCTCAGCACGCTCATGAATTTGAGATCGATCTTGACATTTCCCCTGCCAATCATGCTCTGTCCCCGCATTTAGGGTTTTGCAGTGAAGCAGGTGAGAGTTGGAGGTTTGGCATTGACCTTTCTTGCTGTTGCGTTAATTCCTTTGTGCTATGATGTTACAGTAACGGAAAGCGGCTAAATTTTTGACCTGGAGCAGGTGGAACTGAACTGAACTGGTTTGGTTTGGTTTGGTTTGTTAGGGTTTTGTGGAGTGGACGCCGGAGTCGGATTGATAGAGATGGCGTTTGCAGCGACGCGCGTGATGGAAGTGGTAATTAAAAGGTCCGGGGGGTTGGTATGGAAGAACTGGCCCATGAATCATACGCGGCGCGCCAATGCCAAGAAGCGGCACGTGCGTTTGCAGCAGGTATGTCGGTTTCGTTGCTAGCGTCTTTTGATCTCTTGCTTTGCACAGGAACCTCCTAATTGATGCGCAGCTCTTGTAAAGAATTTTTGGCTTTCTTGAACCTAATTGCAGCTGTTTCAAGGTTGTGGTTTTTGGTTTTTTGCGTATTTGTATGTGATCATTTTAGTCTTGGTTTTGTAGCATTGTTAGCTTTGCTCTGTAAAGGACTGTGCTTGACAAGGTATTCATTCGTCTGGAAGTTGTCATAATTTGGACTCTGATTGCGTCAGACGGAGGTTTTCCCTGAGGATGGCCTTATATTGACGTTGGCCTCGTGGTTTTCAATATTGTAGCCCATTTCGTTTTCAACTTCTTAACGGAACATCACCTGAAAGTGACCTTTAAGCACCTGAGCATAGTTAGTTTTAATACGGTACCTTAAATTTTTTAATACGCTTTTTAGTAATTTTGAAAGACGATTTTTAATGCATGTAAGCGTAAAATGAATTATCTAATACTGTATGAATAAGTCAGAAATTTGTGAGTCTGGTCTTATATGTGTCCCAAATACTGACCTTAGGCTCTGCTGTTCAAAGGTGTACATTGTAGAATCAATGCCTACATTATAGAAAACATTTAGTCGGGGTCGCTTTTGGGTATTGCTTCTTTCATTGTCCATAAATTGCCAATTAGTTTCTTTACCATGCCACCTTGTCAGCATCTTTTAATGTCAAGCCCTTCGAAGAGGGGTGAGGTCCAAAGATCTGCATGACATTTGGTTTGTAGGTGGTTCGTTGTCCAGTCTTGTTTCTGCAACGTTTGCTTAGTTTTCTTGTGGGACAGAAAACCGATTTTTTATGTTGTGGTAACTTGGTTAGTGATGTCAAGCTAATCTAGTATCGAGTCGTGGAAGAAAGTTCCAGTTGATTGCTAGAATGTCTCATTGTAGTTGAAAATCACAGATTTGGGTCGATGACACTTTTTGGCGCTGGCTTCACGGTAGGCTTTACATTGTTTGAAATCCTCCCGAGGATTTATTTCACCTCGATATTGTTTATGTTCTCTCATACAACATACTGGCTTTGTTGGAATTGCAGGTAGAGGCAGTTTTAAAAGCTTGTGCGACTGCCCCTCCTAGTGCTCAAAGCAGTAGCAAGCAGAGGTTACCAACAGAAACCCAGGCTTCAAAGTAAGCCTGTTCTCATGACTGCAGACAATCATCTGTTTTTTCAAGTCATAGGATGTGGGTTGATTTGAGGTGCAAGAATAGACAATGGGAGTCGGTACTCCCTTTCTTCAAATAGGAAGGTTAGACCGAAGTAGTCCGCATTTTTTAAAAGCGCTTTGTTAGGTTCTTAGATTTGGTCTATCCAGATAATCTTGAGGATTAGCTTGCTCTGATCTTTCAGATCATCTAGAATCACCTTACGTAACAATTGGTCAAATGCCTCAGGTATGGTGGTCAGTTTGTTCTGGACTATGTGGAATTTTGACACTTAAGATCTAGATAAGCCCTTGCAAACAGAACTAAACTCGCTGATTTCGTTGAGAGTGAACATGTTCTGACATGGTCCTCTTGCAATGTATTACATGATTTGTTGATTCATTAGGGGTCTAGATGTTTACAGCTTCACAAAACAACTACTAATGATGCTTCTTATGCACATTGTTCATGGTGGGTCAGATGTCCCGAAGTTTTGACGTCAGCTTTCTTATCAAAACCGGTATATTATACTCAAAGTTTGAATAAAACAATTGGAGATTAGTCAATTTCTTTTTATTGTCACTGTTAATTCAACAACGTTCTTTTGCAGTGGTGAATCCATATGAACCTTTATCTCTCCTGTTGCAAATAGAGAACCAAGTGGTGTTGTCTTCATGTGTTAGTTTCAAGTTTCTAGTTCATTTTAGAAACTTGAAACTAGAACTAAGCAGTATGATTAAGTTAGAAGGACCTGAGACTCTAAAGTTTGAAGAGTGCAACTGTGCCAGCTCAGGCAGTCAGGTGCACACAAGAAACAGAGGACTTAGCTGGTTATTATTTTCTTAATTCAACAATTGACTTGTGTGAGGACATGGCTTTCGATGTATATATGCATGAAGCTCCCGCAACAAGATTCAACATTCTCATGTTACCAAAATTGTCACCACAGGTAGCCAAGAATTCAGTTGAATTTTGAAAAATGGGGGTTCGTAGATCTGGTATTACTCTCACTGTTTCTAGTGGACTTTGATATGCGACTTGAAATGATCAGATGCTTGATCTATGCCATTGTCAGAAAAGAGGTTCAAGTTAATTTTCTCCTTCGATTTGAAAATACTGTACTTCAACCTGCAGCCAATTGTGCATATTGAGAGGTGTTAGGTAATACTAGTATTGTTGACAATACCACTTTCAAGTGTTCGAATGATTGTCAAAAAAGTATTGAAAACTGAAAGACCATGTTGCGATGGTTGATAGCGACAGGAAGTAGTTGAAAAATACATCAAATATGTTGAAAAATGAGTTGACGAGTTCAATGTGCTTGAAGAGCGTGATATTATGTATCCCATCAGAAAGTATCTGTTTCTTTATCAGACTGCCTGTGTTCAAACCTGCGCCAAGGTCCTCACCAAAGGTAGGGATACTTTTCAATCATCAGTAATTTATCTGTTTGATTTTGCTTAAAAATTCAGTGAAGCACAGCCATAAAACATTATTCAACAAGGGGGAAAAAAATCCTTAAAAAAAGCTTTAGGATGAATATTCTGTAGTTATTTGATGCCAAAAAATCAAAAAAGAAGTAAATTTGAGAAGATACATGAGAATCATGCATAAGGAATATGGTACACAAACATCTACACTTGTAAATGGGTTTTGTTTTTTCAAGTCAATTTTTCCATGTGACGGAATAAACTACCATTTTTTACACTAACTAAGGTGTCCAAAGAAGCCTTGTTACCATTGTTTAATAAATGCCATACACAAAATTTTCATATTAGAACTAAGGTAGCAACATCCATAACCACCACTATACCCATAACCATCACTTCTAAAATCTTGAAAAATCTGTAGAAGTATATAGATGTGATTACAAGGATGTACTACATTTGAATATTAGACCCTAATGTTGGTATTAGGTGCATTTGCAATCGGCTCTTTCAAAATTCACAACTTATTCTCACAGTATCTAAATAATATATTCAAAAGTGCACATGCATTATTTTTCCTGCTAATAGGATCCATAAATTTGCTAGATGTTTATTAATACTAATCATGTTCAAAACCCTTAATTTACGGTTATAGGTGCTGCTATTTTATTGTATTCTTTATGTCACTTTCAATTAGTAGGTTCAATTGAGTTGGACAATACAATGCACTTCATTGGGTCCTTACATTAGTGTTCAAAGTTGAAATGCATAACCCTTAAAGAAGAGCAATGATTAAGAGCCAATTTTCTCATCCATTGGTTACTTCCAATAGTGTAAGTGAACTTAAATTAAAGAGAGGGAGGGGTTGAATTTTTGGTGATTTTCTAAAATGAAAAATACTAAATTGATTTGACCGTTTATTCTTCATTTGATTGTTCTTTCTACTCTACTTCTTTTACCTCTTTAAGTCTTTATCCACATTTTTTCCCTTCTCCCTCTTTTCTTATTTCTCATTTACTTTTCAAAAAAAATTCAACAACTAGAATTGCAATTAAAGAGAACGGAAAACTTATAATTAAGAAAAATTGTATGCTTATTTTAAAGCGTTGGTCACATTTTATAGTGTAAGGAAAAAAAGCCCATGCATATGCATATGGTTATATTTTAGGAAATTTCAACAAAATCAAAAATATAACTTTTTTTTTAAATAAATATATTTATAACCCAGGGGCACTTAATGTTAAAATTTAGATCCCCTTATATGCAAAGGACATTTAGAAGAAGATATGAAGTAATATTTATATTTTAATAATATTCAATTTAGAAATTTTTTGAAGGATATCCTAAAAGTATATCATGTAAATTTCCAAAGTATTTCCTAGATTCATTTTCTTAAGTCTATATTAAATGTACACGTATGTAGAGGTAGTTCATTTTTTTAATCCCATTTTGCAATAAAAGTACCGTTTCTTTGCTCTCACGTAGTTTTAAAGATTTTTGTACAATGCGCCCTCCTAAAGTAACACCAAAAATTTTGAGTTAAATTAATTAACAACAAGATCATTGCAATTTTAAATGCCAAAATTTAGTTTTTTGGAATTAAATTATAGTCCAGTAGTAAAAATGCATTCACCGCAAAGCAACAAAGTTTAAAGAGTGAACAATATCAATGCATGATTAAAATGAACCAATTGATCTTTGCTAGAATGGCTTGATTATTTCAAAAATTTGGTGAGACCTTCAAGAATGTTTCTTGCTATAATTTTTAGATGAGCATGAAATTTAATCTGTTTTTAGCCACATAGGGTTCCATATCATTTTCTCATCCATTTTTAGGCTTATTCACTTGTCATCTATAATCATTAGAGGACATTTGAGACCTCTAGAAGACTGTTTCAGGCCCGTTCCCAATGTTGTCTAGGATGATTGCAAGAAACACTTAATGTGGTATGTCACATTTTAGTTTTTTATTTTTGTTTTGGCCATAACTTTTGTTTTTTAGCTCCAAATGACTCAAAATTTACAGGGAAGCTACTCATAATTATCATGTACTTTAGATAATTTTTGAGTATTTTTCAAAAATAATTTACTATTTTTAAACAACCCCAAAAATTTCTTACAATGGGTGATTTAGGGTTTTTTAGCACTAATTGGAACCCAAGAAATTGAATTTTGAGCTGAAATTCTGAGAGGATGGTTTTTTAGTAGACAAGTAGCTACTATTCAAAGGAATTTTAAAAGTACTTATTTTTATGTGGTGTAGAGGTCCACAAAGAGAGCTTCTTTCTACATTTTTTTTCAAAGATATAAAACAATATTTTGGTGAACTTTTTGGTCAAATCTCATCACCAAGAAGTCTTGTCAAACATTCAATTTTTATATAATTTTTTTGAAAAATTGTATAAAAATTGAATATTTGAGAAGACTTTTGGGTGATCAGATTTGACCAAAAAATTCACCAAAATATTGTTTTATATCTTTGAAAAAAAATGTAGAAAGAAGCTCTATTTGTGGACCTCTACACCACATAAAAATAAGTATTTTTAAAATTCCTTTGGACAATAGCTACTAGTCTACTAAAAGACCATACTCTCAAAATTTCAGCTCAAAATTCGTTTTTTTGCACTTAAATAGTACTAAGAAAACCTAAAGCAGCCATTGTGAAAAAAATTTGGGTTTGTTAAAAAATAGTAAATTATTTTTGAAAAATCTTCAAAAATCATGTAAAGTATATAATGGTTATAAGTAGCTTTTGTATAAATTTTGATTCATTTGGACCTAAAACACAGAAGTTATAGCCAAAACAAAAATTAAAAACTAGGGTGTGACAAAAGGCAACAAATAGTACAACTGTTTCTTGCAATCACCCTCCAGATTTTGTGAACAACCGGTACGAGCTATCAAAATTTTAAAAAAAAATTTAAATAAAAATAAATAAATAAAATCTTCCCAAATATCATTCTAAGTAAAAAAATTATTTTATTTTATTTTATTTTTCTAAAAAGACGTGGCACAATCACGGCCACATCAGCTAACAGTTATCCTGCGTTCTTGCAGTCTGAGAACTTAGGATAACTCGCAGTCTTCTAGAGCCCTCAAATGTCCCCTAATGGCTTAGTGTAAAGTGAACTTAAAGCAACGCCTTTTCTTCCAATCGCAATGCAACAAGTATTTTGCCTCTAGCCTTTTGTCTCTACAATAGTACAAAGCCCCCCATCAATTTGAAGATGTAAAAATCCATTTATATGTTATTGTTATTCTAATGCAATAAATTTATAATTGCACCCCAAAAATACTTAGTTGTGAGTTTCTAACCTTACAAATCAAATCAAAATGATCAAGTTTATTCATTTCTAAATCCTCGTGAGAACCAACCAACAAACCAATTTGTGCAAGCTCAAGAATAGTTTCAGCCCTCAATTATAGTTCACTATCTATGGCTAGGTGTAGCCAATGCCTTGGGCACAAAGGAAACGTGCTTTGAATTCCTAAAAAATATTCCTTGCGCTCTAAAAAGAATTGGTCAAGTCAATTAAACTTGTTCCAGAAGGCAACCCAAATTGGTAGATCTAAAACTCTACTTTTGATGGTTAATTTAGGACCTCTCATACAAACTAAGAGCTGTCAGTCAATAATCAGCATGGTACTACCTGTGATCTCTCATAAATGTCTGCAATGACAACCAATGAAGGAAAAAGAGTTGGTGAAGTCAAATCACCTTGTGCCAGATTCTAATCCAGGTCAATGATCCTAATTCAAACCTCATATCTCTAATTCAACACCAACTATGGTAGGATTTAAAAATAGTAATGACATTTCAATATAGAAAAGATCAAATCACACACCGTGGTAGTATAATTTAAAACAAAAGAGACCTATAACCATAAAGCCTATAGAATCAAGGGCATTAGAAAGACGAGAGGGTGGAAGGGCCAAAAAAATAAATGGTAAATATTTAAATATTTAAATTTATCCCATCAAAGTTTTTTTTCACAATTATAAATGAATTAAAACAGCCTATAAAAATGGCCTACAAAAATGCCTTAATCCCTAAAGGTTCTTGACTATGTTTTCACCAAAAACGCTCCAAAACTGCCATTTCTAATACAAGTATCAAATTTCAGAAAAAAAGCATTTTTGGACACATATAACCGTAGGATCTCGTAGTAAACTTGTTTGAGAAGATGTGGAAAAAATTTCAGAATTTTCCACCGTGTGGATTGCAAGATAATAGCGGTTGAATTGACAAAAACCCTTTTTTTGTCCCTGCAAAAATCCGGGTAGCTGCCCTTTACAAGATCACATTTGTATGAAAACATGTCCAAAATTGTGGTTACTCTTTGGATTCATTTTCCTGGACAAGTTGGATACATGTTTGAAAAAATTCAAATCATTTAGAATTGTACAACATATAGGAAAAAAATAGTAAGTAGGAAGAAGTAGAGAATGATTCAAAACACTAAATTGTGAAGAATTTATTTATGGAATTGAAAAATGCCAATCCCAACGGTTGTAATGTTGTAATAAACAATCTAAACCCAATGTTTTTATTTTTTTTCAAAAATATTGAAAATTGAATTAGATAAAGAACTTCAAAGTTTATTTTGGAGTTGAGATTCCATAACTACCCTCAAACTAAGAATCCTCATAACTTTTTACACATAGATCCAAATGGAATGATTCAAAGCTTCCCACCTACATATAAATCTAAAGAACCAATTTCAAATTTTTATTTTTTTTAAAAGTGATTTTTAAAGAAGTTTTTTTTGCTGCCCGGGCTACCCGCCGAGCAATGAGAACAACATATCATGCAATAACTTTTTAATCCTGTAATCAAAAGTTATGAAAATTGTTGGGCCTTAAAGCTACTCTTCGGGAAAATGTTGTGTGAAAATTTCAAAGAAACAAAATAAAATCTCCGCTTGTAATGAGCTGCTTAAAAAAGCTATGTTCTCAAAAATGCATGTTCAGTCCTTTAGGGGTTAAATATTTATAAGAGCCCAACCACCTCATAATCATAACATTGTTTCAAAGGAGAACAAATCCACATTCACCTTTGTAACAAGAACTAAAAAGAAAAAGAAAAAAGAAAAATGTAACAAGACTGAGGGTTTGGGATTAGGATTTTCAGGGTTTAGTAGTTATTTTTGTAAAACCAAGAATTATATAACACACTAAATTAGATTGAAGTTTAGATTTTGATGTGTAGAACTTGCGATTGCAATAACTCTTGAATATACAAGATGGAAAAAAAACTAAATCCAGTAAGTTTTACTTTATTAGCACAAAAAAAAACTGCCACTTTCTTTTTTTTCAACGTCAATATTGGATTTGGCTATTGTAAACTAATAGTAGGTTCAACAAAAAATAACTCTATCAAAACCAATAAACTCAAGTCATAATGTCAAAAATTTAATTGTTTAACCCCAAAGTCTCAAGGCCCTTTTTGCATCACACTCAAAACTGTCATTTCTATTACAAAGAGCAAAAAACTGTACAAATTGCATTGTGCAAATCTAACTATAAGCTTTTGCACTAGACTAGTAAGAAAATGTGGGAAAGAAATTTTAGAAACTCTCACCACATAGATTACAAAGTATTTGTATTTAAAGTCAAGAATGTAGGATTTTTTTTTTTTTTAATTTACGGCCTTCGAGGGCCATAGACATATCTGACACAGCCATGATTTTGCCATGGACTTTAATTCCCATCAGGACAAGTAGAAGGACATACAACAAATCCTTGTGTGCCAACACAAAAAACCTCCATGCAAACAATGTCAGCACGGGGAGTTGAACCAAAAACCTTATGGATTCCATCGGAAGTCCCTACCACCTGGCCATCATCTAGGGTAGTTTAAGGTCAATTCGGACCTAAGAATGTAGGTTTTGAGCGCATTCCTAGACTAGATTATTTGATTTTTGACTCCTCTTAACCCCTAAAGGCCCAAGGCGTTTTTTCTGCCAAAAAACACTCAAAATTGCCATTTTTATAGCAAAGAGTAAAAAAAAAATTTTAAATGTTTTTTTTGAACATCTAAACGTAGGATCTTACACCTAACTAGTATGAGAATGTGCGTAAAAAAATTTACAATTTTGACCGCACAAATTGCAAGATATCTGTATTTAAAGTGGAAAAAACAAGGTTTTTTGTACATTGCGAGACTAGAATTTTTGACTTTGAACATTTTTACTTCATTGTTTTGCACTATAGAGTTTTGAGCTTTTAAACTTTATTGTGGAGAATTGAGTTGAGAGTCTATGAAAAAAAAAGTTTTTAAAACTTAATTTTCATTATTAAAGAAATTATAAAATAGAAATATGTACAATATAGAAGGAAAATCTAAAATATTAATAAATTATATATGGAATTAAAAATCACTAATTCCAATTATAAGATTGTTCTAGCAAAAAAAACTAAACCTTGTGGAGCTTTTTTTGGGGAATTTTTTTAAAAATTGCATTAAAAAATGAATCCTATAAGTTATTTTTTTCAAGAAGATGCTCTAATTGCCCGGAAAACAAGATTGTCCATAACTTTCTCATAACAAATCCAATTGAAATGAATGAAGGCTTTCCAAATTAAAAAAATGTAATCTATCAGAAATAAAATAAAAATAAAATAAATATGCAAATTTTTTTTTGTTGCCCTTAGAATGTTGTTTTGAGCTTATTTGGGCATTACTTTTTTTCTCAAGCATCGATTGAAGAAAAATTATATTTTTGCGAAGCCTAGCAATTTTTTTTATCTTCACAAAAAGTTTCAAAAGATCACAACAAAAATTCAACCTGTAGGCACCTGCCTAGGTCCCCCGAAGAGACAATGGGCTTTTAGGGGTTAATTTCAAATTTTTGCACTAAATAGTTTGATTTTTTTAATGAAGATTTGAATTGCAAGTCTTAGAAAAAATTCTCTCCCAAAATGTGATTTATTTTGTTCTTTAAAAAATTGTAGAATAGAAGTTCGTACAAGATTGAAGGAAAAAGAAATCATTAATAGCTCTAAATTAAATAGAATTGAAATACACTAATTCCAACAGTAAGATTATTCTAGCAAGTATATTTAATTTCATTAAAAAAGAAATTATAAAAATTGAATTCAAAAACAAATCTAGTTAGTACATTTTTCAAAAAGTTTCTACGATTGCCTACAAAATAAGAAGCTCATTAATTTTCACATCAATAATTCAAATGGAATGAATAAAATCTTTCTATGATAAAAAAATATAATCTATGGAAAAAAGTTATTTCAAGATTTTGTGGATTCTTTTTGCTGCCCAATCTTCCCTATTTTGATCTTATTGTGTTTTTTCCCCTAGAAAATGATTGAAATAATAATTATTTTCTCATAAAGCTAATGTAAGTTTCTATTTAAAGAAAAAATTCCAAAATCACAACAAAAAATTTATGTCATATAAACCTATCCAAAATCCAATTTGTCTCTCATTAAGTATTCCACTTACATTACTAGAATATCAAGACCATATCATTGCACAATATGTGACATATATACTATATCCCTCTTTGGAGTAATATGGCTATATTAATGTACAAAAAATGTACTTGAGAATAATTCATCACTATTCCATGACACAAATTTTAATCCCTAAAGCACCAAACACTGTTTTTTTGGCAACATAGCGCTTTTGGGCAGCTCACTACAAACGGAGTTTTTAATTTTTTTCTTTAAAAGTTTCACACAGCATGTGCCCAAGGAGTAGCTTTTAGGTCCAAAAAATTTCATAAATTTTGACTGCACGGTTAAAAAGTTATTGCATGATATGTAGTTTTCGTTACTCGGCGGACAGTCCAGGCAGCTCAAAAAACTTCTTTAAAAATCGCTTTTTTGACAAATGAAAAATTGAGAGTGGTTCTATAGAAATATTTAGAAGTGAAAAAAATTTGAATCATTCCATTTTGTTTAAAGATATGAGAGTTCTGAGTTTGAGGGTAGGTATGGAGTCCTTGGATTCCAAACCTACCCGCAAATTGGCATCCCTCATAACTCTCATCTCATTAAACAAAATGGAGTGATTCAAATTTTTCTACTTCTAAATATTTCTTTAGAACCACTCTCAATTTTTCATTTTTCAGAAAAGTGATTTTTAAAGAAGTTTTTTGAGCTGCCTGGGCTGTCCACCGAGTAACGAAAACTACATATCATGCAATAACTTTTTAATCGTGCAGTCAAAATTTATGAAAACTGTTGGACCTAAATGCTATTCCTCAGGCACATATTGCATAAAATTTTCAAAGAAAAAAATAAAACCTCCGTTTGTAGTGAGCTGCCCAAAATGCTATGTTGCCAAAAATCGGTGTTTGGTCCTTTAGGGATTAACTCCTTAGTGCCCAAGCCTTTCCAAATGTGTTTTTCCTATGAATAAAGAGTATAGGCTTATAGTTATTTCCAATGAAACAAAAAAAAATTCTCAAAAATTTAACCATACGGATGTTAAAAGAGCTTATTTATTAGTATGCATACCAATTTTGAGTGTGAAATTGCATAGGAATTGTGAGATTATTACAAACAAAACGTACATGTCCTATTTTTAATATGTTGCCCACCCCACAAAGTATGAGAAATTTGCATATAAGGGTCTTTTGGGATTGGAAGTGACCAGAATGACTAGAAATTGTGTTAGCACACTAAAATGCACTTTTGGAAACCTTAAATTCAAATGAAGAGCTATCAAATTCATTATACAATCTACCTTGCAATTGTTGAAATGCCATTTTTTTATAAATAAAAATTGCAAATAATTCCAAATCAATGCTTACCTGTTTTAAGTTTTCAACAATGAAAATCATGAAAACACTTTACTCTTTCCATTGGGACCATTTTAAGAGCAAATGGATAAGGACAATTTCTTAGATCTCAAAATCAAGTAAAATTGGCCAAGCCATTTGAGAAAATTTCAACAACCCTTTGAGGTACCCTGAAATTTGGTTCTTTTGGGTTGAACAAATCATTTTTTTCCTATTCCCGCCCACCTAAAATTGCAGTGGCAGTGGCGCAAGAACCGAGTTTTAAGAGTTTAAAGTTTATAAAATAACAATAATAATAATAATAATAATAATAATAATAATAATAATAACAACAATAATAATAATAATAATAATAATAATAATAATAATAATAATAATAATAATAATAATAATAACAACAATAATAATAATAATAATAATAATAATAATAATAATAATAATAATAATAACAACAATAATAATAATAATAATAATAATAATAATCTTGAGAAAAAAAAAATTGCGAAATCTGATTGTTTTTATGAGCAATCAGCTTGGCTGACTGCTCATTGCAACACTTTTCCAGAGTGATAGACCAAGCTTTGAAATAGCTTGGTTTATCACTCTGAAGCAATCCTCCGGAAGGCTGAATTTTTTTGTAATGCTTTGCGCTTCCACAATTGGTACATGGGGTAAACTTGACAATTACCAAACAGATCTAAAAATCGGACAACAACCATTGCCATATATAGTACAATAATTGCATTATTTAACCCCTAAAGTTCTATGACTATGTTCTCAACGAAAACGCTCAAAACTTGCCATTTTTAGTACAAGTATCCAATTTTTGAAAAAAAACTTTTTTGACACATGTAACCGTAGGATCTTGTAGTATGGTGACTAGAGAACATATGTTAAAAATTCAGGAATTTCCACCGCGTGGATTGCAAGACATAAACATTCAAATTCACTAAAACCATTTTTTTGGCCCTGCGAAAACAGGGCAGCATCACTTCTCAAGCTCACTTTCGATGAAAAAATGTCCAAAATGATGGTGCTTCTTTGGATTCTTTTTCTTGGACAAGTTCACTACATGCTTGAAAATTTTCACTTCATTTGGAATTGTACAACATATAGGAAAAAAATAGTAAGTAGGTAGTAGTAGAGAATTATTCAAAATATAAAATTGTCAAGAATTTAATTATGGAATTGAAAAATGCTAATCCCAATGGTGGCAATGTTGAAATAAATAATCTACATCCTAGGATTTTATTCTTTTCAAAAAATATTGAAAATTGAGTAAGATAAAGGACTTCAAAGTTTATTCAGAGTAGAGAATCCATAACTGCCCGCAAACTGAAAATCTTCCTAACTTTTGACTCATTGATCAAAATGGGATGATTCAAAGTTTTTTACCTACATATAACTCTAGAAAATTAATTTCAAACTTTTGTTTTTGAAAAAAGTGATTTTTCCTTATCTGCCCGGATTGCCCAGGTACGAAAAAAAATAACAAATTAGGCCATAACTTTTGACTCATATTTCCAAATGTCATGAAATTTGGTGCATATGAAAGATATTCCTCGCCCCCACCTTCTATTAAAATTTCAGCCAAAAATATGGAAATCTCTAGTTGTGCGCACTTGCCCAAAAATTCTATACGGCCAAAAAAAGCATGTTGGTCCTTTAGGAGTTAACTACCAATTCAATTGCAATGAAAACAAAATTTTGTTTCACCTTATGACTTCACATTGTGTGGTGAAGGGCTGCACAGAATTTTTAACTAGATTTCAACTTCATGGCCTTTAAAATGCAATAAAATTTGTGTAAAGAATTTTTTTGCATTCTATTTTTTGAAGGTAAACTTCAACATAATATTTAATAATCATGCCAAATTTCAAAACATTAAAGTCTCTATATTTATGTGGAGAAGGATTTGAATTTTGTCTATATGGTGATTGGCAAGTTTATCTCCGAAGGCCTTTCAAAAATCAAATATTTATTTTTTTTAGTGAAAATTTAAAGCTTCCAATAGTAAACCTTTAATACTATTTGTAAACGTTTTTAGAATGGTCAAAGGGATTTAATTGCCCACATACAAACAAGTCCAAAATTCTGGATCAACAAGATATGGTCAATTGAACATTTAGGATAAACTACCCTTGTCGCATTTTTGTTTTTCTTGTCAGCTTAGCAAAATTAAAATTTATTAAAGAAAAAAATAAAATATTCTCTTCCATCATCACAATAAGGTCGGACCACCCATTTCCAACCAAGAACCAATGCCCAACCGGTAGTGCTTCTATTTCCAATCAAGGCTTGTAATATGTTTTTTACTCTTTTTTAAGGTTGGAACTAGTAAGATTATGACACATGTCCTAAAGTATGCAGAAAGTAACAAGAAAGTACATAGTAGGAAGCTAGTTCTTGAGTGATCAGAATTGGAAGACTCTAAAGATTGGAAATTGGTTCGGAACATGTTTTGGCTCCCAAATTCACAAAAATTTTAGTTCTGCAAAAAGAAATCTGAAAATTTTGCAATCTCAATATTTTCTATCTCCCTATATGGAAAAAATCTCCATTACAATCAATTGTTCACCATCTTTGCTACAGTTGCCTAAGTGATTAGGTATAGGTGGTCCGACCTTATATATTCACCTAATGGAAGAAATTGCTACAATCTTAAATCAAACAATCAACAATCATGTCAGTAGACACTCATCCATTCATTACTAAGTGTCAATTTTAAGCTTTACTAACACCTTTATTGCCACCATATTAACAAAATTTAATCCTTAAAAGTCCAAGAGGCCCATGCCATAGCATGGTTTTTTGGTGTTTTTTTTTTGGGGGGGGGGATGTACAATGGGGGGACAAAAGTATTGTCACCCCCTTTTGTTCCCACACAATCGCCCCCATTTTCAAATACTATTTTTTATAGTTTTTAAGTGATTCTTAGATCATTGCAATCCTACTTAGTTCCAATCATGCAAACCAAATTTCAACATCTAAAAAGTAAAACTACATTTTTGGTGAATTTTTAAAGCCAATTTTCATGGTTTTACACAATATTTTGTTGAAAACAATTAATGATGAAATATTTAAACTCAATTGTGGAGATATGTAGGGAATATCCATACACACAACTTATCTTCAACAAAGATTTCTAAAAAAAATTTAAAACTCCCTCTCTAAAAAATTCAATATTAGGGTGACAATGTCCTAATTTTGGAAAATAGATATATTTTTATTATAATTAGATTTTTCTATTTAATCATCACATTGTATCTAATTTTGTACATCTGAGCATGATGGTACAATTGCCTTGCCAAAATCTAATTACAATAAAATATATCTATTTTCCAAAATTAAGACATTGTCACCCTCATATTGAATTTTTTTATAGAGGGAGTTGTGAATTTTTTATAGAAGGAGCTGTGAATTTTTTTTGGAAATGTTTATTGAAGGTAAGATGTGCGTATAGATATTCCGTACATATTTCCACAATTGTATTTAAAAATTTCATCATTAATTGTATTCAAGAAAATATTGTGTAAAACCATGAAAATTGACTTTAAAAAATTACCAAACCAAAAGTTTTATTTTTTTGATGTTGAAATTTGGTATGCATAATCGGGACTAAGTAGGAATGCCATGAATTAAGAATTACATAAAAAATATAAAAATTAGTGTTTGAAATTTGAGGCATTTGTGTGGAGGTGACAATACTTTTGTCCCCCCATTGTACAGTAAATTACCAATCAAAATGGCAAATTCGCAATGAATGACATTTCAATGCTACCAACTTTGACAGATTCTTGAGGGCTGAAAAATTGGTATTTTACTATGAAGTTTTTGTCACGACATTATTCTTATGTTAATAACACGTGTATCAAATTTCAAGGCCAAAAAATTCACCGAAAAAAGATATTCAAAATCTACTAACATGTGTAGCTATGGAAAAAAATTCACTGCTGCCAACTTTGACAACCTCCCAAGGATTGAATTTTTTTTTGCCATGAATTTTTTGGAAGAAATAATCTCTATATTAATAATATGTTTGCTAAACTTCAAGTTCAAAATATTTATACCAAGAAAGAGATATTCAAAAGTTACCAACATGTGTAGTTGTAAGAAACAATTTCACTATTGCCAACTTTGACACCCTCCCAAGGGTTGAAAAATTGCTTATTTATCAAGAATTTTTTTTTGCAAGATCATCTCTATATAAATAACTTGTGTGACAAAATTAAAGGTCAAAATATTCAAACACAAAACTAAATTTGAAATCTACCAACATGTGGAGTTGTGAGAATAATTTCACTACTGCCAACTTTGACACTATTCCAAGGGTTGAGAAAAAAAGATTTTACCATAAAACTGTTTTTACGAGATCATCTCTATGTTAATAACATGTGTATCAAATTTCAAGTTCAAAAGATTCACACAAAAAAAAATATTCTAATTCTACCAACATGTAAAGTTGTGAGAATGGTTTTTTACATCCATGTGAAATTTTACCCATAACATGACACTATCCCAAGGGCTGAAAAAATCATTCTCACAACTACACATTTTGGTAGAAATAGAATATCTTTTTGTGTGTGACTCTTTTGAATTTGAAATTTGGCACACATGTTATTAGTATAGAGATGATATTGCCAAAAAAAATTAATGATAAACAAGCAATTTTTTAGCCTTGGGAGGGTGTGAAAGTTAGCAATAGTGAAATTATTTCTTACAACTACATATCTTGGTAAATTTTGAATATATGTATTTTTATAAGTCTTTTTGAACTTAAATTTGGCACATCTATTATCAACATAGAGAATATTTCTTCCAGAAAAGTTTATGGCAAAAAAAAATTTCACTCCTTAGTAGGTTGTCAAGTTGGCAGCAGTGAATTTTTTTTCACATTTATATATGTTGGTAGATTTTGAATATTAAAAATTTTGGTGAATCATTTGGCCTTGAAATTTGGCACACGTGTTATTAACATAAAATTGGTGTTGTAACAAAAATTTCATGGTAAAATACCAAGAGGCTGTCAAAGTTGGCAACACTGAAATTTCTCACTGCAAATTTAGAAACGCTATTTTTCACCCCTAAATGCCCAAGGCATGTTTTGAGCTTCTTAGAATTTGCTCTAAATTGAACAAAAAGCAAACATTTTGATAAGGTGAATCAATATTTTTTCAATTGTAACTGTACAAATTCAAACTAGACATGTTAGAGATCACATAGGAAAAAAATCCACAACAATACCGTTTAAGGATTAAAACATTATAATTTTTGATCATGAAGGTGTTAAAACTATGAAAATCTTTTATTTATTTTTTTGCTTGCCAAATCTAAAAATTGGTCACCAAAAAAATATGAGGTTGAAGGACCTAACATGCATAACCCCAATCAATTTATGGCTTCTCAAAATCTAGTCTACAATTTTTTTAAATGAATTTCTAGTGTGATTTTTTTTCCAAGGGCTAGTGTATTTGAGGCTCATTTCCAAGAGTCCTCAATACTACAAAAAATCAAGATTACAATGGGTACCCTTGCACAAAATCTTCAACAAAAACATCATACTCATTCAGTTTCAAAATCGTATTTTTGATACTAAAACTAGACTTCAAGAAGAATTTGCCAAAAATATAAATTATTAAAATAAAAAATTAGTTATGTCTTATTTTACTTCAAAGTTTTGTCGACACCAAAATTTGGTGTCTGGGTATTTAGAGGTTAATGGTACGCACTGTACAAAGTGCATGACATGACGTATACACTAGTGAAATGGTTTTTTCCATGTTGAGTCGGATCCAATGATCTAAGGGCCACTTCATACTACGGCTATCGGTCAAGAGTTTGTCGGTTTCCACCAATTAGATTTCAAAAATCCCAAAGTTTGGCCTCTCGAGCCTTCACACTAGGCGGCACATTCCAAAGTCTGTCACCCTCAAAACTGCCTACATGGCAGAAAAATGCTTACATGCGATGAACTCTCCTCGAGAGTCCGTCAAATTTTCTCATGCAATGAACCTACTTCCCTTTGCATTTTAGGATGCCTCCTTCTTATTTCAATGCCCCCTTCTTATTCCATTTATATCCTTCATATTCCTTGTTTGATGATGAGAGCATGTGCTGTGATTTTTTTTCTAAGGCTATTTATGACCCCTTTCTCATGTTTTTTTAGCTTTTGCTTGAAAAATTTGCCACATGAGTTAGGCTTCATGGGAAATTTCAAAAATTGGATGGATTAATGTGGAAAGAGAAGGATAGAAGTCGAACAAATGGTATAGGTTTGGACTTTGGGCTTGGCCTTTGGAGGCTTCACACTGGCCAGCCAAAGGCTCCATTTCTTGTATCTTATTGCCTATTTATTGCTCATTTCTTTGGACTCTCAACAAAGTTTGGCTACTCAATTCCATGGCCTCTTGACTTGGATGGCCATAGTGTGAAGAGGCCCTAAGATTCTTTCATCTGCACCTCATTAATATCAAAGATGCTCTAAAATAGTCACGTATTTTAAGTATATACAATTTCATATTTGAGCATGATAAGGTTAGAATTACATCGAAATGATGATTTTTATTTGTTGAATTATCAATCTAATAGTGTATATCTTGCCATATTTTAATACATAATTTGTATCTTAGGTGTTAAATATTGTACCATAAATATGACTTTGTACAAATCTTTTAAAATTACCTTTATTAGAAGAATATAATATCTGCCACTATAGAAGAATATAATGAATTCAATTCAAATGTACATATATCAAAAGTATAAAAAAAACCCATCATCCTTAACTAGCAATATATAAGTATCTTCTATAATAATTAAATATACTATAGTTTCTACAGAATTAATACTATGAACTACTACTATCTGTACTAATTATATTAAAGAGATGCTACTAAAGCTCATAACATTTTTATAACCAGGCAATGGGGAAGGTATTATGCCTCTCTAGATATATGTGAGGGACCTATCAATTAATCCCTAAAGGACCATTGTCCCTTTAGAAGACAAATTGGATTTTGGGCAGGTACCTACGGTCTCACTTTTTGTCATGATTTCTTGAAACTTTTTTGAAGATATAAATATTGATTAGCTTTGTGGGGATATAATTATTTTTCAATAGGTGTCTAAGAAAAAAATTATGCCCAAATAAGCTCAAAACAAGAGAGACTAGACAACAAAAAAATTCAGAAATTTGAATTTTTGAATTTTGAATTTTTTTTCTCACAGATTATATTTTGTCCAAATAAAAATTATAGACGATGTTGTTTTTTGGGCAATCTTAGCATCCGTTGGAAAAAATAACTTGTAGGATTCATTTTTGAATGCAAATCTTACAATTTTCCAAACAAAAAAGTTCCAAATGGTTTAGTTTCCTTGCAAGAATAATCTCACTGTTGGAATTTGTGTGTTTTAATTTCATCTTAGAGATATTAATAATTTAGGTTTCCTTCTATTTTGTACCTTCTTCTACTTAATAAATTTTTTAAGAATGAAAATTAAGTCTATTTTAAATTTTTCCTAGACTTTGAATTCAATTACTCATCATAAGTATTTAAACCTCAAAACTTTGTAGTGCAAAAATTTAAGTTAAGAAGGTTCAAAGTCAAACAATCTAGTCTTGCAATGTGCAAAAATGTTAGTTTCTTCACTTTAAACGTAGATATCTTGTAATCTATAGAGTCAAGATTTCTGAAATTTATTCCACACATTTCCATACTAGTTAGGTGTAAGATCCTATAGTTAGATCTACAAAAAAGAAAAACTCAAATTTTTAAGTCTTTGCAACAGAAATGGCAGTTTGAGTGATTTTTGGCAAAACAAAGGTCTTGGTCCTTTAGGGATTAATACAAGGACTAGAGTTGCATGATGAGTCGTATAAGATAATTTTGTTCAATGTAATGGTCCCTTTTTCAAAGATGCAAAAGGGTCCCCTACCTCATCGATAAGCATGTCATACAAGTTGCTAGAGAAAGCATTCATTATATAATTAACCACATCTCAAGCAATCTTTATTTACTATTGACATTTATTGGCTTTAAAATATATTCTTCAGATATATTTTGTATTCATTAACTTTTCCATCTTTGCCTTGTTTGGTATTCCTCCGTCCCAAAATAAATCTGGGGATTTTTAGAAGTGATTAAATTGACGCGTGAATTGCTCCTATTTTCAGGGAATTGTACAGTTATTGTAGCTTCTAGTCAAATCCGTTAGGTGTGAATAGAAAGAAGTCAATTGTGAAGCAGCATATGTTGAAAACCCCCGGTGAAATTGAAAAAAATTTCCGATTTTTGGAATTGCTCTAATGCTATTAGTTTGAATCATTTTTTGAACAATGTTGGTATAGAGAGGTCCGATGATGTCCGATGAATTCAATTCCGATGAATCAACTCTAGGAAATTTTCAACAGGAGACTTGTTAATAGCAGGCTTGGTACAATTGTGGGTTGAATCATCACATTTGGTTGGTTAAAGGTTGCATTTTGATTCCCTTTGTAGGGATGGATGAAAGCACACTATACTAGGTACAATTTCGGCAAAATTAGGAGTACTTTTGAGTATACATTTATTGCTCAAAGTACTTGAAGTACTTTAGTGGAAAAACCATTATGACATGGAAGAAACTTTAAGTTGATGATTGTAGAATCTTACCTATACAAACTAACATACTGAGAGACCAAGATTAATGGAATTTGAAAAAAATAAATGGAGATAATTTTGAAAGTTTAAAACTAAATGTACCATAAGTACTTTTTCACAAATAGAGGCAAAAAGAAAGTCATAAAAATATTCTGAATATTGGACATTTAAACCCTAGCCATCCTACAATATGCATACATGGTGCTTTATTCATCAACCAGTAGAAAATGTTTTAACCAACCATCGTGACAACCAAAATAATGTTTTTTTAGTCTTTTTTCCTCCATAGAAAATAGTATCCATCGGACTTCCAAATTCTAGTAGATATTGCAATTATGGTCTTACTATCACCAAGAATCCCTTGCATAGTAAATACTCTACCATTGCGCAAACTATTGTGCCTTTTTGATTGTTCATTTGGCCACTACAAAGTACTTTGTAATTTTTTTGCAAATTTGACATACTTTTTTTGTCGGTAAAGTACTGTATAGAAGATGGTTGAAACATTAGATTGGGTTAGAATGTGGTAGAATACCTTCTCTACAAGATTACTTATAACTAGTATCAAATAGAAAGCCAAAACAATTTTTCTGGTGTAGCTTTGAGTAGCCTTAGAAGGCCTTCCCAATATATAATTCATTCATTCACCCTAATGACCCCCAACTCAACTTTGATATTATCCTTCTCCTACTAATATTCACAAATTTAGCTATATGTCTTGTTGCTTTTCCATCCAAAACTAGGATCTAGAAAGGACAACCTTTCTGAACGACCTAATTCATGAAATTCCAGTAAATGATGTTTCTATACAAAGATACAAGCAAAAATCTGCAAAATTTCAAAAAAGGATTGAGACATTTAGGGAGGTAAGTTACTCTGTTTGAAAGTTTTTGTCATATTGACTGTGCTAAGTTATGCACAAGTTTCACCATCCATGGAACTTACGACCAATGTTTTTTTTTGGTTTTCGGAGTAGTGTTGAAATGGCGACAAACAAAAAAATGGTTTTGCCCAAATATTTTGTATTCATTTGTATTTTGGATAGAACTTTTTTTCATTCACGTATTTGGATGAATTTCATTTAACCCCTAGAGGACCAAGTGTCTGTTCAATGGACAAGTGGGATTTCGGGCAGGTACCTATGGGCTGAATTTTTGTCATGATTTTCAGAAACTTTTTTTGGAGATAGAGAAACTGATAAGCTTTGTGGGAATATAATTTTTTTTCAATTGGTGCCCGGGAGCAAAACTTATGCCCAAATAAGCTCAAAATAGGGGAGAGAGGGCAGCAAAAAGAATTTTTTTTAAAATTATTTTAAAAAAAAAAGTCTTTTTTCCTTATAGATTATATTTTTGTCTATTTGGGAAGCTTTGATTCATTTCATTTGGATTTTCTATGAGAAAGTTATGGACAATCTTGTTTTTCGGGCAATTAGAGCATCTTTTTGAAAAAAATAACTTGTAAAATTCATTTTGGAATGCAATTTTTTCAATTTTTCAAAAAAAAAAGTTCCACATGGTTTAGTTTTTGTGCTAGAACAATCTCACCATTGGGATTAGTGCATTTTAATTCCATCTGAAAGATATTAAAATTTTAGATTTTCCTTCTATCTTGTACCTACTTCTACTTAACAATTTTCTTAAGAATGAAAATTAAGTTTTTTTGAATTTCTTTTTTTTCCCTAGACTCTCAACCCAATTCTCCACTAGAAAGATTTAAAGCTCAAAACTCTGTAGTGTAAAATATTTAAGTTAAAAATGTTCAAAGTCAAAAAATCTAGTCCCGCAATGTGCTGATAAACTTGTTTTTCTCACTTCAAACGCAGATATCTTGCAATCTGTATGGTCAAAAATTCTGAAATTTTTTCCACATATTCTCATACTAGTTAGGTATAAGATCCTACGGTTAGATGTGCAAAAAAAAAACATTTTTCAAATTTTTTTACTCTTTGCTCTAGAAATGGCAATTTTGAGAGTTTTTTGGCAGAAAAAAGGCTTTGGTCCTTTAGGGGTTAAAGTTGGCAACTTCATCCAAATTATTTCAACAACTTAGGTGATTTATGGTCTTTTTTCTTTGATTTTTTCCTATAGTCTTAGTGCCAGGCAAAAAAATTTGGTACAATTTTGCTCCAAATTGCCGGAAAAAAAAACACTGCTTACGACTGTGCTTACAACTGTGCTTACAACTGTGCTTACGACTGACCTTAAGTTTGTGACATGGGGGGTTCTGATCACCACAGACTGCCATAGCTGCCGATATGGTCCCATCCCTCAGCAGCTTTGCAGCTCACAGCCGAAGGTCAACTTGGATGGCAATCAAAGAACAAAAACATCAATCACATCTCAATCTCAAGGACCCTTTGGCTTCCAGAGAGTCGAGGACTTCACGGTCCGCGCGTGACTCCCGGGCCATCTGAGGGCCAACCATGCTTGATTGGCAAACTCATCTAGACATCATCTTGCATTGCAATTGATCTTTCAATTGTTTGAATTGAATTCTTTGCTTTTTCCAACTTAGAAAGCAACCTTCATTGGACTCCTCAATTCAAAAGCTCTAGCTAAAGACCACCACTACCAATGAAATAGAAACATTTGTTACCCTTGGTGCATGTATATGGATTCAAAATCACGATTACTAAGGTGTTCATTTTTGCCCTGCAGACAAATAGAAATCATTGATATTTGGAAAATAAATAAAAAATTTGGAAAGTTTTTGTATTTTTTATGAATTTTCGAAGCCGAGGTTGGAAGGAACTTCAAAGTGTTCAATAGGTGACTATATGTTTGAAGTGCCTTGCATTGAGAGAGATCCAAAACTATTCACTAAAAGTTTGTTACTTTACAACCATAAAGCACCACTTGTAAAGTAAGAGCCATTTATAACGACCATTTGGTGACACTTCAATAGATCTATTTGATATAAGTAGGATGGGGGGGAGCAAACAGAATCAATTAGTGATATCTTAGTAGAAAAGTGGTTCTAGAGCAACAAGATGTTATATTATAGTTTTGTATCAAAAGCCCAAACTGTTTACATGAATTTTGTACACAAAACTCTAACATTGTTGCTTAGAGCATGGCCACTGTTGCCTGGCCAAATGGGCACAGGCAAGCCAGTCTGGCAGGCTCAATACACTTGTTGCACAACTGTGACTCTGGGACCCCCACCATGGACGGGGCAACTAGCTCAACAACTCCTCCAACATTGAAGGCACCTTGTTTTTTCCAAGAAAATCCAACATCATTAAATTTCATTGACTCCGGATTCAAGCCAAAGTTCTAGCTAGTCAAGTTGAAAAGTGGTTTTAGAGCAACAAGATATTATATTATAGTTTTGTGTCAAAAGCCCATAGTGTTTACAATTTGAATTTTGTAAATTAAGCTCTAACAATGCTGCTTGGTGCTTCAAAGACAAATTGTTCATTGAAAGCAATGCAAATGTAACTTGAAATTTCAAGAAAATACTTGATGATAAATTCTTCCTTTCTTAGTGGAACAAATTATTGAATAGATACAAAATCTTGGAGTGGTATCACTCCTTGCATGGTGGATGAAACAATGCGTTTCATCCATGTCACTACATGTAAAAAGCTTCATTCATCATATTTTCATCCATGTCCATACACGTAAAAAGCTTCATTTGTCACTCTTGTGAAGATTGTTTTTTGCCCAAAAATAAATAAAATGCTACTAAGGTAGGAGGCTCAAAAACAGTTTGAGCATTTTGAACCAGACATGATACAAAGGTACATTTTTCTTTCTTCAATTAAACAAAATGTAGAAACAATGTACATTCTAGGAGGTGGCCGCTTTTAGAGCCCTATGGCATTCCAACTTCAAACTTTCATAACCAATTCCACAAAGCTCCACAAAGTATGAAACAACTTGGGCCACATGCCATTTTGTCTTGTCTTTGAAGGAAAATTTACTACAAAATATTTCAAGATGTTTTACCTCCCAAAATCAGTTTCAGCGCTTAGATGATTGCTTTATGGACCTCCTAGTCTCCTACCTTAATAACCGACTCTCTGTGCGGGTCCTTTTATTTCTGGTTTCATTTGGTGACGTCCTTGAAAACTCCATTTCACTAACTTCATTGTTAGTAGTGGATTTTACAATCATTTGTCAACTTGCAATTGCACGGTGTGAGGGGTTTATGTCTGGCAGAACTTTGTCGCAAATTCTCGGAAGAAAGACACGCCCCTTTTCCAGAAATGTACAGACACAAAGCTTGCATCACCCCCTTGTCAACGATCACTAGTACCCCCAAGCTCGCTCATGTTGACAGCAAATAAGTGACTCATCCTTCGTACCCAGCAATCAACTTCCATACAGTCTTACTACTACTAAGTTATTAGAAACAACGACGGACAGGATGATAATTATCAATCAACTTTGTTGTGTATTACCTTACTGTGGCCTCTCACTTTCCGTCTAGCATTACATCATACATTCAGTACATACAGTTTGTTTTTTCTTAACGCCTAAACGTCTCAATCCTTTTCTGAATTTTTTGCATTTTCGCTTATATCTTTGTACAGAAATATCATTTATTGATTGAAATTTCATGAATTTGGTCATTAAGGAAGGTAGTCTTTTCTAGATTCAAGTATTTCATTGGATGAATGAGAAGTTAGTTGGATGAAACAATGTCTTGAAGCCCTCTATTCATCATCCAAAATATGGACGTCGGAGCGCTTCAGGGTTAACTGAAGGTCACAAGAAGCATGATTTTATTCCAGTGAAAGGTAACCCAAACAACAAAGATGTAGAATTTTGTTACTGATAAGTTATATATCAATCAGAGGAATGTGCTTTATTTTCTTTGTTCATACCCACTCTCGCAATTCTGCGCATGATCATTTCAGCATAACTTACATGAATTAAATGATTCAATTTTGGCACCAATACTTTAGTACATTCTCTATACCAGAGAAAGTCCTCCATTGGACACTTTCAAGTGAAGTTAATAACAATTATAAGCTGTGGCACCGTGTCAGTGTCAGAAGAAATGGCCTGAGTCACGAACTGAACCATGGAATTCCTTTAAGTTCCAAAAACAAAAATGCACAATGATCGCTCGGAACCATCAAGAGCCAGTGAGGAACTGAGGATAGTGAAGTGGATTCAGAAGAATTTCAGTTTGTAGACGGACAACAATTCTAGAGTACGTAAAGCACTCCTGGTTCCCGTCCCGTTCAATCGGCGGGAAGCTTCTGCACCGTAATCCCCGATTACGCAGGCAAAACCACGTAATTGGGGATTACGGATTTTTCATCCGGCTCACCGTTTCATCCAATTTGATCTCCTCTTTCAGTCGTGATTTACATCGGGCAATACCCTTATCATCGGGCATTGCGCCAAATAATCGGCCCTCCTCGTCGGGCTCCGCCCTCCTCGTCGGCCGATTATTTGGCGCAATGCCCTATTCTGCGGGCATTGCCCTATACGTAAACCACTCTCAGGAAATGCGCCGTTCATTTTTTGGGAGGTTTCTGCAACGTAATGCCCAATTACGCTGGATTTCTTGCGTAATCAAGCATTATAGATTCCTCATCCGACTTCAATTTCTCATCCCCAATATTCATCATGTTCTACTCATGATGCTTGCGGTTTATGCCGGGCAATTTTGGGAAATAAAGGGCCTCCTTGTTAGGCTCTGCCCTCCTTGTTGGCCCTTTCTTTCCTAAAATGCCTTCCTCCTCAAGCATTGCCCTATACATTAGCTGTGCATTTTAGCAGCCTGTAAGTTTCTTCCATTTGGTGAAGAAATATCTGCTTGTAGCTAAAAGACTCTGTAAATTTGATGTAAAGTATGTCAAATAAACTACGGTATGCACTCAAAAGAGACACTTACTGCTTTAGCCACAGCCAAGGAGGATTGACCCCTTATTGCCCCATGTTTTATTCTTGGTAAAAACATTAGAATTTCATATTTGCCACGCAGGATAAGATTTGTAAAATCTGAATTCAATTTTGCAATCAAAGACACCGAACTAGCTAGGAGAGGTCAAGAAATACAAAATTTATGCAGCACAAAATAGAGGGAAAATTTCACATTTACCCTTGAATGCGGCAATAAGGGCCCTACACACACTAAATGAAAAAAATGAAAAACAAAACATCTATTTTGCCCAGCCACCTCTCTCCATATTTTTTGTAAATTCATTGATTACCCCCCAAATATTATAGATATGAGGAGATAATCAATGAATTCACAAAATATACATATCAAGTATTCCCACTTATTCAGTGAATGAAGTAAATTTGTCACTAAGGTAGAGGCACCCATTGTCAACCTAAACATGTAGGGGGGACTATTTCCAATCTTAGCTGAAACAAATCTAAAAAAATGCAACCTAAACTTGGAATGTCATTTATCAAGGTTGGGACTAATAAGGTTATGACAACATCCCAGAGTAGTGAGCAAAAAAAGTAATTCTTGATTGATCGAAATTGGAAGAGTCTAGAGATTGGCAATGGGCCCTAAGTACTTTTTGGCTCCCAAAATTCACAACAATTTCAACTTTGGGAATAAAATTATGAAAAAATTTTAATCCCCATATTTCCTATCTTTCTACTTGTGAAAAACTTGCTTCCTCACAAATTGTTCATGATCTGCTAGGAAATCCCTTAAAAGATCAACAATGGATGCTTCTACCTTATGCACTCAAAAGAGATATAACTTACTATTGCAAATGTTTAAACTATGTCAGCACATATTGGAAGATTGGAGCTTACATGTAAAAAATGTTATCTATACATTCATTCTCTTATAAATGAATACTAAAGGTATGTTTGCACTTTGTGTTAGGGGACATTTGAAATGTGAATCAAGTCCAAAAGTAGCTCTAAATTCATTCTTAAAATCCTCGGTAGCAACATTCTTTAACACCAAGTATAAACATACCATAAGTTAAGGTGATTTTTTTACATGCAATCTCCCAATTTCCTACAGTAGGTCACTGTCAACTTAATCCTTATAGAATGCAAGCCCCAAGACCAAGGTAGTTACCAAAACTACTCCGATTATTGGACCAATAGATGCATTCTTTGTTTCTATAGTGGACGATGAAGTCATCCATTGATCACTTTTCAGCCTTAGCGTCCTTCAAGAGTTAATTTAGTCATTTCCCTATAAAAGAAGAAAAAATAAATTTATCAATAAACAAAAGCGAGATAAAAAATATTGTCCCATAAAAAGTTAAAAATTTATAAAAAAATTAATATCATCTCAATTCTTTTTACTATTTTTCAAACACCAAGATATTAGAGTGGTTATATAAAGTGGGTCCTGCAAAAGTAATTATCCTTGAGAAAAATACAAGAATTTTTTAATTTTCGTCTATGACAAATTTAGAAACTTAGAATTCTTATTTGGAACCAGATGTCCCCAATTAGTATAGAGTGGTGAAGAATGTAGAATTAACACCGCACAAAATTGGAGACAATTTTTTTACAATTATTCTACAGAATACAAAATTCACCTGCATGGCCCACTTTGTACAACCACTTTAACATCCTATTTTCTAATAAGGATGCCATTTTTTACATATTGTATGGATATATAATAAAGTTTAGATTTCAACATTTGCAAATTATGGGAAGTCAAAATTTTCGTCTTTTCAATAATAGTGATTATGTAAATTTGTTAAAAAATATCAAAAAATAGTATGGGACAACTTTGGGATCCTAAACTGTCTTGAAGAGTATCACTTAGGTGGTCAAATGAATCTAAAATGTTGATAGCTCTAAGATGGAATTGAAACACACTAATCCCAACAACAAGACTCTCATTACAGAAAGTCTGGGCCCTATAGAGGGCCGTTTGATTTTCGGACGGATGTGCAAATCTAGAGAAAAAAAAAATATATTCTTTTTCTTTTTTGAATTAAAAAAAATAAAAAATTAGTCCCAGTCCTATATGGCACACATCCTAACAACATTTTTGAAAAAAAATAAAAAATATTATTATTATTATTTTTTTTAATTTTAATTTTTTTTTTGTAATTGCACATTTTACTGTAGTTGCAGCGGTCCTCTGCAGGGTCTAGATTTCTTCTAAAGTTCTAGAAAGCAAATTAAACCATGCGCAACTTTTTTTTTATGAAAAACTGGTAAAATTGAGTTCATAAATAGATCCAACACATTATTTTATCCACAAAATTTTTTAAATAGACAAATTTATATTATATTTAAAAAAAACAAAAAAAGTTTTTTTTAGATGCCCATCTTTGTTTATTTGTTTTGGGCTTATTTTGGCATAACTTTTACTTTGGGGCACTGATTGAAATAAAAATTATATTCCTAGAAAGTTAATCAGTTTTCTTATCTTGAAAAGATATTGAAAAAAAATTTCCCAAAAATGAGATCATAGGTACTTGCTTGAAGCTAGAAGAATCCCAAAGCTGGGACTATTGGGATTTTAGGGATTAAAATACTATAAGTGAAGGACACAATTAGTGTTTTTCAGCTGAGTTTTAACTAATTTTTGGAAAACAAGTATCGACAAACGTCTTAAAATAGGAATAGAAATTAAGATTCTTCTCTCCCACTCAAAAGACAGTTTTTCCCAAATTTTGGCATCCATTTTTAGAATTATATTTTGCTAGGCTTGCCTTACAAATACAATAGTTTTTAAAGTGCTTTCCTACATTTTTACTATGGATTTATCCAAGTATGATGAATCTGAGTTAAACCAACCTATGATTGACAAAAGACCCATTCCAAACGCCTTGACCAATTAAAGTCTTGCATCAACCCATGATTGGCTCTTTTTAATAAATCAGATTTGGGCTACATTAGGTTGAGTTGGTGGCTACAATCAATGTCATGAATGATGGCGAAACAGTGATTAGGGGAGGCAACCCATTTCCAATCAACATCCCATTTCTGATCATTTCAGGAATTACAGGCATGCAAGAAGACGGTTCCTTCGGTGGAAAATTTTCTTGTGTACAACAATAGTGTTTGGACCCTTCCTAGAGTTTTCAGATATTTTGGTATCAAAACCAAGTTGCTATGAATTAATGAGTTCCAGATTTTGTAATTCCTTAAGTGATCAAGAATGGGTTGCCTTCCCTAGTGATTGCCAAAGAAGCTTCCGCCTTTTGAGTTTAAATTCATCACATGAAGTAGCTTTCTTAGGCCTTTATGTTAAAGAAAATGTTGTGATTACTCTAGGTTCATAAGATCACCATTATAGATACATATTTTTTGTTGGTTTTAAGGTAATCTAGAGACTTTTTTGGGCCAATTGGATAGCACACTTCAAGAATTCATAACATATCCATATTTTGACAAAATAAAATAAAATTTCAATTTGCTCTCCCTATTTTTCACATTTATCTTTAAGTGGAAAAAATTTAAAACTTTTCAACAGTATCAGCAGAGCAAACCAATCATTTTGCTTAACATAGGCTACTTTACCTTAAATCACCGTAGTCCTCAGGCCAAGGTGAACCAATCCCCTTGCTCGACCTTGATTTTACCCTTGGAAAAAAGGTTGAACTTTTTTAATTTGCCACCAATGATTAAATTTGGAAATCTTTTAATTCATATTTGCAATCAAAGGTGTACTTAGCCAAGAGAGGTGTAGAAGATAAATTAACCCCTAAAAGCCCATTGTTCCTTCAGGGGACAAATGAGATTTCAAGCAAGTATCTACGGGCTGAAATTTTGTCCTAATTTTTTGAAACTTTTTTGGAAGATAGAAAAAGTGATTAGCTTCACGGGAATATAATTTATTTTCAATCAGTGTATGAGAACAAAAGTTATGCCTAAATAAGCTCAGAACAAGGGAGACGGGGCAGCAAAAAAACCTTTCAAAACTTCAAATTTCTTTTTGAGTTTTTTTTCTCCTAGATTATATTTTTGTCTACATAGAAAGCTTTGGTTCATTCCATTTGGATTTGTTATGAGAAAATTATGGGCAATCTTGTTTTTCGATCAATTAGAGCATCTTCTTGAAAAAATAACTTGTAGAATTCATTTCTAAATGCAATTTTTACAATTTTTTCCAAAAAGAATTTCCACATGGTTTAGTTTGCTTGCTAGAACAATCTGACCATCATGATTAGTGCATTTTAATTCTATTTAGAGATATTAATAATTTAAATTTTCCTTCTATCTCATACTTACTTCTACTTAAGAATTTTTTAAAGAATAAAAGTTAAATTTTTTGAGTTTTTTTCCCCCTAGACTCTCAACTCAATTCTCCACCATAAAGATTTAAAGTTTAGAACTCTGTAGTGCAAAAAATTAAAGTTAAGAAGGTTCAAAATCAAATAATGTAGTCTCGCAATGTGTTGAAATTATTATTTTTTTCACTTTAAACTCAGATATCTTGCACTCTGTGAGATCAAAATTTCTGAAATTTTTTTCACAGATTTTCATACTAGTTAGGTGTAAGATCCTGTGGTTAGTTGAGAAGAAAAAAATTAATTTTTTTTACTCTTTGCTATAGAAATGATGATTCTGAGTGTTTTTTGGCATAAAAAAGGGCTTGGATCTTTAGGGATTAATCAAGCAAAACATAGTTTTTTTTTATTTAATTTTGCTTTTACATGCATTCTTGGAATGACTTCAGGAAGACAAGCAAGGGGGGTGGTTCACCCCGTCCGGCCCTAATTACCATTTGAACTCAAAATTGCTACATTACTTGAAATTTCTTCATTAAAAAAAATAGTTATTTACTTATTTATTTATTTATTTCCCAATTTATTTATTTAATTTTAATTAATTAAATAAAAACAAAAATGTTCCCCATTTTCATTGCTTGTTCAATTAATGTGTTATTTTCTTCCTTTACAATAAATTCCGTTTCATTTGTGTAAAATTTATAAATAATTAAAAAATTAAAAAATTAAAAATTGATTATTCAAGTTACACCTTAAAAAAAAAAAAAAAAAAAAATCCGCACTAAATCATTAACCCAGTCAGATTCCCACGCGTCCACCAGAAGTGCGTGCAAGCGGGGTTGAGTTCGCAGTAAAGGATCCGTTGTCAGCCTGCGGCCCGTGGTCGCACGGCCATCGGACGGTCCACACAACGCCGTCGAATCCCGTCGAATCCCGTCGCTCCTCGCAGTTCCTCCCCTCCGTCAGGAGTTGACCCCACACTCTGTCTTTACTTCCCCCACGCAGGCTCTTCAGCGGCAGTTATAAAGGCCGCGGCCACTTCCTGTACCGGACGTTCGCATTAGCACCTGCACATGCTCCCCGGCCCGGCCCTCACTACCGTAACTTACTCTACTAGCCTCCCAAGCTTCCCCTTCATCACTTGCCGCCTCGCTTGCCGCAATCCTCACTCCTGCATTTGAATTCACAGCCCCTTCCAAGGCAAATATTGCTGTTATATACTCCTCCTCCGAAACACCTTGTCCGTCTCTCCCATTGCTTGAGCTTCCAATCCTCGTTCAAAACTCTCGGTTTTGGTACATGTTCAGGTGCACGTGCTGCTGTATGGTAATTTAGGAGAGAATTGGAGAGCTTGAGAGTGTGAATTTGTGTGTCGAGGAGTGTGTGTTTGTGTGTGTGAGAGAGAGAGTGCGTGTGTTTTGGGTGCCATGGGGCGAGCGCCGTGCTGTGATGAGCGCTTGGGGTTGAAGAAGGGGCCGTGGACCCCGGATGAGGATGAGAAGCTGGTGGCTTATGTGCAGGAACACGGGCATGGGAACTGGCGGGCGCTACCGGAGAAGGCGGGTAAGGATCATAGCTAGGAATGCATATATGTGCATGGAAATTTGTGCCGTGGATTTGAAATATTACAGTTCAGTGTTTGGTTGTGTTCACGTGGCAGCGTTTGAGATTCCGGGAGATGTTGAGTTGATTTCTTGGGTGGGATTTGTACGGGGATGGATTCACGGGATGTGCTTCGAGATTCTTGGTTTGAAAGTCGAAATGCGAGTCTGCTGTAGTAATCTGGTGTGCTGAATTGGGGAGAAATCGATCTTACGGAAGATACGTGTGTTGGTGGCGTGTTTAAAAACGTTTGTTGGGTGCTTGGGTGCTGCATGCCTGGATGATTCATGTGTCGTTTTGGTTTCTAGAATCTCGGTTTTGTAGTTGTAATGCGAATTTGCTGAAGTGTACGTGAGGAGTTGGGAAGAATTCTTACATAAGAGAAGTGTGTTGGTAGTGTGTTTTGGCGAGCTATTTGGGGCGTACGTGGAGGATTGTCATTTGGGTTTCTAGATATATTTGCGGTTTCGTAGTTGTAATGTGAAGGAGCTGAAGTGTGAGGAGTTCGGGAAAATTCTTATACAGGAGATGGAAGTGTGTTGGTGGGGTGTTTTGGTTAGCTAGCTATTCAAGGTCTGGAGGATTGTCATTTCGGTTTCTAGATTACAGGTTTTGTTAATTACTAGCGATGTCAGCGTGCGGAAGTACGTGTGGGAATTGCATTGTGGAGAATTGATGGATGTCCGGTTTACGAATGCTTTTAGGTTTAGCGCGGTGCGGCAAGAGCTGCAGGTTACGTTGGACGAACTACCTCCGCCCGGACATCAAGCGCGGCCGCTTCACCCACGAGGAAGAGCAAACGATCATCCAGCTCCACGCGATTATGGGCAACCGCTGGTCCGCGATCGCCAGCCACCTCCCTCGTCGCACCGACAACGAGATTAAGAACTACTGGAACACGCACCTGAAGAAGCGCTTGACGCAGATGGGCATCGACCCAGTCACGCACAAAACAAGCGCCGCAGGGCTGGCTCTCTCCCCACAATGGACTCCCCTGGCGGCCACTCGTCTCTCCCACATGACACAGTGGGAGATAGCACTTGCAGAAGCTCGAGCCCGTCTCTCCAAAACCATGGATCCATGGAACCCTCACCATCACCACCCGGGCCCGGTACCCGAAACCCCCCACCCGTCGTCGTTTTTCATGCGCTGCTGGAAAACGAAGCTGGAAGAGAATCCCAGCAGTCCCATTGCGCCAACTCCCATTGCAACTCGACACTCTCGAAACTGGCAAGCGGTGCTTGGCCTTCCACAAGACACTGAATCGACTCCGTTTTCAACTGCCATGGTTAAGATTGCCTCCCCGGAACAGGCATTTCCTGACAGTGATCCAGAGCCACCGAAAGACGCCGAAATGTTTACGTTACCAGCGTCCCGATGCTCGGGATTCTCGTACAATTACGACGTGGCTGCGGAGAATGTTTACGACTCTTCAGTGCCCGAGGATGTGGCCATTGAGAATCTATTCTCTCCGACGAGTATTCTGCAAGGTCCAGACTCGGAGCCTTGTAGTACTAGCGCTTCTGGGAACCACAACGCTAGTAATTCCGACTGTTTTGCGACCTTTCTGCGCCATAGCTCGGGCTACCAGAGCTCCGGGTTCCAGAGCTTAGCTTTGGTAGACGAAGCGCAAGACATTCCAGAGACTTTCTGGCAAGCGGATGGAAATGGTTTGCTTGGTGCGCACCCGGAAGGGGGCTTGGAATTGATGGTTCCTTTGGACTTTGCGAGTGGCGATAGTGATCAGGAGTTCTTGCCGTTTGATTCCTTGGGTCACGGGGCACAATGAGAGAGCTAGATTGGAAGTGTAAGTCGAGTAAGTTAGTATTATTCTGGGATTCAGTGAACGCGGAGTTGCAGTCACGCAAGTGCTGCTGAAGCTGCGTGAGGCCTGGCAGATTGACAGAGCTCCACATGCAATGGGCTGCACTGATTTTTTGTAGACAGAGCTTGAAGCCCCTTTTTTGTCCATTTTTTTTTTTCTCCCATTTTTTTCATTTTTTTAAAATCGTCGCATATGAAGTGAAGATTTCTTTGCGAAACAGGGATACAATGCAGCTAGATGCTTGGGTTACTGTAAGGTCGAACCACGTGTCTGCAGTACTGGACTTGGTAAACTTTTTCGGCATGAAAATGCACAATTGTAATTACAGTGATTGAGTTTATGAAGGAAAACAATTATTATGATTCTAACGCTTTTACTACTGTATTGAAAGAGTTTTGTGTTTCTCCCAACGCTCAACTGTCTGCAGTATGTTCTAACATATGTTTACAACGTGACATGTGTTTACAAGTTTGGGATGTAATTCAACTACCCAATCAGATTCGTACTCATTTGTAAATATCGCATATGAAGTGTGTGCCATTAGAGAGGGATTTTACTGTATATCTCTGAGTTTCCGTAGGGTTTTTTTAAATCTCCGTTTGCAAGTCTCCTTCTGCAAAAGCTGTTAGTACCTGACATGGGGCTTCCAGAATCTTGCAAGTTATAAATTAAATGGAAAAAGTTGGCCCTCATTAATTAGTTCTTAATGAACACAAACAGGTGTTCATGCGTTTGTGCTCCATTAATATCCTCGAGGGGTAATTATGATACGTACTTTGACTACTACTTGAGCAGAAGAATTGAGGTTGCGAGTTGCCGAGTTCTGTTAAGCTTAACTTAAAGTGATTCAGTTGTTGGTATTGATCACCTCCAATCTCTCCTTCTCAAACTGCTGAAATGCCTTCCTGCAAATTTGCAACTTAGGGTCCTCCAAGTATCTTCTAAAAATGACCCCAACAGAAAATATATATATGTGAACGACGACATATCCAAGGCATTTAATGTCGTTCAATCAGGTGTAATCAAATCTTTCCACTGTAAACACAAAGGCAGCTCAGGATATTGCTCATACCAGCAGCAAAGGTGGTCCCGCCGGGTGTGTGCAGCTCCAGTATTCGTTTGTCTCGGGGAGTACGCAGGAATTTTCAACTTACAACCGGAAGTCTACTTAGACCAAGTTTGAAAATTTTAACCCGTAAACTAGTTCACCTAATCTAGTTCATGACTATGTTTCACCCCAAAAAAACTTCAAAACTACCATTTCTAATGCAATGAGCTATAATGAAAAAAGAACTACAAATTTTTTTTTGCATATTGTTTATGGTTTACGGACACTCCACAAGTCCACAGTGGAAGTCTAAGTGGAGAAAAAAATAGTGGTAAAAATCCCACACACACACTCTCAAAACAAGTAATTTAAGGACACTTTTTTGTCTGTTCTCCTCCCTGTGTGATTCTCCGGCAGTCCGGCCCTGTGTGAGATTTTTTGAAGCCACCCCCCACCGGGGTCCACCTTTTGCAGGAAGAATGAATCCTCACTGAACCCAATTACAAATTCCCGGTTTCCAGGCCCTGTTTCAGAGCTGATTTGGCTGAACTTTCGTCGCCTGAACTTTTGACGGCAGCTGTTCATGTCCTGACAGAGAATCAGATTTCTTCGCCATATCCAAAGAACATGGTGCAACAGTGTGTGAAACATGAGACCCCCCACCCAGCCTTAACGACCTTGTGGTAATCGGGATTAAGTTATGTTTAAGTTAAGGTAGGGCCAACTAACCACAAGTCAACTCCCCCCCGCCACTATAAATTTTTTCTTTGGGTGGAAGATCAATGCAATCAGGGATAAAACTTCGGCACACACACTTACACAGTCAGGTAGTGAACTAGCAATTGCAGACCTAACACAGAATGTCAATACTGAAAATTAATGATGGTAAGGTAGTCTGCTCTTACAGCGACCATTTAAGAGCTGATTGCCTTTGGGGGAAAGGTAACCTCCTTGAAACAATTCCCAGTAAATTCTTGTAGGAAGAAAAATGGAATTGGCATCTAATCCAAGTCGTTTCATAATTTTTGGACCTTCATGGAATTAGTCGCGAATTTTTGAAGTTGAAATGGAGTGGTCATTAAAAAACAATCGCCACTTGAAATGTACACTATTGGTACATTGAAGAAAGCAATATACACCTCTACATTATGATTGCTTTTCAAGCATACTACCTTAGGACTCCAGAAGATGAGAAATTATGTGGAAGAATGTAGTCAATGTTGGGCAAGCACCGATTATCCCCTAAAGTCCCAAAGCCATTTTTTTTGTCAAAAACGACTCAGAACTGCCAGTTCTGCTACATTCATCCAAGAAAAGAGAAAAAATGTTCTTTTTAGAATCTAACTACACTGAATAGGGGTATTAAGGGGACCTATACTAATTAATCGACATCTCACACTATATGAATTCTATAAGTTATTTTTTCAAGAAGATGCTCTAATTGCCCAAAAAATAAGATTGTCCTAAACTTTCACGTAAAAAATCCAAATGAAATTAATCAAAGCTTCCCATGTAGATAAAATTACAAACTATGAGAAAAAAAAATTAATTTTCTTAAAAATTCTTTGTGTGAGGAGATTTTCGCCTGTTGCACCAAAAAAAAGACCTTATGTGCCATAACTTTTGCTTTTGGTACAAATTGAAATAAAAATTATATCCTCAGAAAGCTAATGTATTTTTTTATCTTCAAAAAAAGTTTCAAAAACTTATGATGAAGATTGAGGCCGTTAGGAGCCTGCCTAAAATCCATTTTGTCCCCTGAGGGAACAATGGGACTTTAGGGCACTTTAGAGGTAGGCACCTCAAAAAACGCCACTTTTTTTTTGTTCTTGTGCTTATTTCCTATTATTTGGTGAATAAAATTTTATGTTTTCTAGTTGGCAAGTGAAAAGAGGTTCCAATGCATTAAAAGATATGACATTTGGATACTGTATAATTATGTGCAAAAGTTAGAAAGGGTCAAAATTTTACTTGGTAGAGGTTCTAAAATTGTTTCTTCTACATATGTACATATTGATTTTAGAGATGTGCCTAGAGTGATGATGGCAACTTTGGGTTAGTGATGCATTTGGTGGCATCCACCTTTAGTTAATCTTGCACACATAGGAAGACTTTTAGGGTGATTATATAAACAATGAAAACATCAATTTATCCACAAATAAATGAAGTTATAATCTGAATTTCACACTATAAACATCCTTAGCTATGACCTTGAAGTCAAATTATGCATATCATCCAAACTTAACCTTTCTAAAGATTTACTTGTTGACTAGTGACGATCTTTATGTCATAATGGATTTAGCTTAATATTTTTAGAGTGACCTTTGGGATTTTTGTATTGACATACACAAGATCCACTTTGCAATTATAAGGTGTTTTTGAAGTCACTAAAATTGGAGCAATGACCAAAATGATGGAATGAAACCAAACAAAATGAAGCCATGACAAGAATGGTAAAGTGAGGCCATAACAAAAATAATGGAATTTTGAAGTTATACAATAAAAATGAAAGCCTACAAGAATTCAATGACTATTTAATTGAGGGAGTTGAATTTTTTTTTAAAGGGAACCAATGTGAATTGTTGGAGTTCATTTGTTATTTTGAATAAAAGGCAAAACAATATTATAGTTGAATTTTTTTTAGCTGACAGAGTTGAAAAGTTTGAAGCAACCCATGGGATTTACAAAACAAATAGAACATAGAGGCCATTTTGAAACAATGGTGTTTGGATCTTGAAGGAGTTTGTATTAATAAATATAAGTTCCAACCTCGCCTATTGGTCAACATTCACCTCTAAACTTTAACATAATAAGTTCATTAGTGCCAAGGCTTCTATGTCTATAGACAAGGACCATTTTTTTAACAATTTTTTCAAACTTCATTTTGCATTTATAAATGAATGAGTGATTTTTTCTATTTATTTCAACAATTGCTACCAATGATGCCCACCTAAAGGTTTCAAGACCTTATTTAAAACTCCGGAGACTTTAGCAAAAATAATTTTTGCACAGATATATGAGCCTTGAAAGTATGGTTGGCAATATTGACTTTGGAGAACGGTATGAACCTTCTTTGTCAATGAAATTTAACACATGCACCTTCATCATGGAGATAACATAAACTAATGTTTCTAGTGGGATGCAAAATGCAATTTCCATGGTGTACACTATCGCAAATGCTATGCTTAGATTAGGGCTAAGCTATCCATATAGTATAATTTAGCCACATGTGAAAAGGTCTGTAAAAAATTTGAGTCCAACTATTGGAATGAAACTTTTCAAGTTCAGTTTCTATCTCCAATTTAAGAAATAGAAAAATTCCCCAAGTGCAAGTCTACAAATTCTTATTAAATGCCAAAAGTTTCTCAAAGAATGGATTCATGCCAAATGTCATCAAAAAATTGCATTTTCAAAGAAATGGAACGCTTGACTATTAGAAAATGAGATGGGAGAAAATGAGATGAAAGCTCCTAAGCTGAAGGGAGAGAAAAAAGATTGCATATAGCGATGCTAATCCACTCTAAAAAGAAGACAAAAAAATTGCTACTTAATCAACACTCTCTCATTCCTAGCTGGTTACCAAATTCACATTGCATTCAGAACCTTCAAGCAATACCAAAAAGCAAAACAAAGCCCTGAATCACACATTCCGTACTTTAGATCTAACAAATCCATTCAAAATGCCAAGAAATTTGGGGAATAAGAAATTAATCACTTCATCATCAAAATTTGTAATACTAACCAATATTGTCAAATTCCTAAAGTAGAAATCTACGCCTTGTACATCTCCCAAATATATGCACCAATTTGTGAAAATTAGACCAAAAAAGACATGCTCAAGCTCTATAAAAACCTAGTGCAGCAGTAAGCGGAATCTACAAGCAAAATCAAAACTAGAAAGCTTCATGAGCATCTCTTTTACTTGGGCATGTAAACGATAGAGGAATGGCCTTGATGATTGCTTTGCTCATGCGAGCGCTCTGCTTTGCTTCAACCACAATTCTAGTTTTTTTTACCTTCCTAGACTGCATTTTGGAATGCAAGGTAGGTAGGTAATTTATTTAGTATAAAATGAAGTATTAATCATATCTACAAATATTCCAAATGCTTATTTACTAAGTTCCAACTGCATGTTTTAGGAATAAACAAATTTTTATTAGAAACCCCAAGGTTTTGGAAAACAAAATCTTGTATAAAATCCTCATAAATAAATTTTCTTACAATTTAAGCATAGACTGAATTTTGGCAAAACACAGTTTATGTAAGAGAGGTTGTTTTTCAAATCTAAAAAAATATTTTTAAAATATATAGATTTCTTTAGTATCTTATGTTAACTGAAACCACCTTGAAAGGAAAACTATCTTTTGGATGGTTTTAGGGAAAGCTCTAGGGTGGATATTTCATTTGAGGGACTTGCTTAGATTCAATTTCAATAAAAACTAGTGGATAATCTTTCCTAGTATTATTTTTGATTTTCCAACATAAGAAATTGATAAATTTATGTAGCGTATTTTAGCAACTTATGATTTTTCTTGATCTAAATTTTAGCCATGAAAGTTTTTCTTAAAATTTTAATTCAACTAATGGAATGGATCTTATGGAATTTACTTTTTATTCCAATTTGAAAATCTTAAAAATTCCTAAAATTGAATATTTACAATAATTTCAACTTTGGGCCTTTAATTATGGAGAGATGATTTTCCAATTGTAGGATGATAAGGTTAAATTTTTGCACCAAGATAAACATCAGAAAAGATTTTGAGATTTTTTGAGCATATATTGCATTTGATACAAATTGTTTCCTTTTTTACGGTGAAATTTGTGATAATTCTAAATTTTTACAAAATATGTAAATTTTTTACTCCAATGATGTCTTTTAGGTCAGAATGGTTTAGATGATTTTTGGAATTACCTTTGGGATTTATGTATTAAAATATTGGGTTGGAGAAAATTTGAAATTAGTTGAAATTTTTGAATAAAAATGAAACAAGTCATATCAAATGCAATATATGATAAAAAAAATTGAAAACCTCTCTATAGGTTTATATTGTAGTATCTTTTGAGTGAATAGTCACATACATGTTCCGGCGGCCTCAAGTATTGAATCTTTTGCATGGATAGTTAGAGAATAATTATTGTATTTGTGGCATGTAGCCATCGGACAAAAATCATTTCCAATTCCCTACATTGAAATACTCAATCTCCAAATTTATTTCCTTCCTCCTCAATTCCTTTTTGCCGCGGCAAACCCTAAATTCATTAAAATTTCAATTCTACAGAAAACAAAATAAGAATGATCTAATGAGAGACTACAATTTATTCTTCATAGTCTTGCCATCACTGCTTTGGACACCCTAATTTATTACTTCAATCAAAGCACAATAAACATGTAGCCAACGCTGTTGAAGAAGGATAATGACCAATTTGGAAATTACCCATTTAGTATAATAAGTTTGTTCCAAGGGAGACAATCAAGTAGGAAATCAATGCTAATGGGACTAATACCTAAAATAGGTAATACAATCCCAAAATAGAAGACTATGACCCAATTTGGAAAATCAATAATCACTCAATCTACAACGACATCAAACAATCCAGGCAACAGATTTGTTCTCAACTATTCCAATTTGGCACACAGAAGACCAAATTTGAGATAATCACAATTCCATTATATAATTTCATACACACAAAGTTTTAACAATTAAGAATACATCACAGTCAATCACAATCACAATTTTCAAACACATAACAACTCATACATGCATCCAATTTAGGCAACTTATCTTCCACTTCAATTGATCACAACAAAATTACAAAACAAACTATTCAGAGGCTGGACTCGCACTTGCTTCTCTGGCAATGGGTGAGAAATTAAACATTCACAACCACCTAAACACCAACTCAGCACCTCTTCAACCCCAAACAGTGACAGGACTTAACAGATAACACCACTTAACATCCTAATAGAAAGACACCCTATTTGGAATCTAAACTAGTTACTTACTACAGCTTTACTCAAAAGACTCACTTAAACTCCGATTTGGTGTAACACTACAATTCCAGTTGGCTAACTACTCCAATTAGACCTTAAAAAGACCAACTTGACAATGCCAAAATTACTACTGGAACTTTATATGTTCTACAAACGCTTCCATCTTCAAAGTGCAAGTGTTGTTTTTGTAAATGCAAGCTATCAACTATACTTCTTTGTATTTTCAAATGCTCAATGTCTTCTTCCAGGTTTGTATGTCTGTCAAGAATCAAATTTTGTCCAAGGGGAATTCCTTAAAGAGCAAGGTTGATGTTTAGTTTTAAAATTGCAACGACTTTCCATTGTGCATTCAGAAAAACATTGCACTTGTTGAATGTTTTCAAATTATTTGCACTACTAAGAATTTTGCATAGTCAAAAATAGTGTTTGATGCAATATACAAGAAGAGTTTATAAATGAAAGGAGGTCATGGGAATGTAACTGCCTACAAATCCAAAGTTGAAGTTGAAAAGTTAAAAAACCCGAAGAAGTCAAAATGGTCGTCAAAGGTAGCACTCTTGCAAATCTCTATCTACAAGCTACTTCAAATCCCACTCTTTAAAAACTTAGATTGCTCTCAAAGGTTGTTCTCTTGAAAAACTTAGGTGCCTTCTCCAACTCCTTGCCCAAACGCCTGTCTATCTTTGTCGCGCGGCTCCGGAGGAGCGCAACAGAGGGGAAACTGGAGAGGCACGCAACGCACAAACCATAACTATCAACGGCGGTGGACAACTTACCATCGGCACATCGACGGCCCTTAGTTTCCTAAGTGAAGCAGATCAATGGTAGGGAAGGAGGTATGGCCAGATCAACAGCAGGGAAGGGGGGCATTTTAACAGTGGTGACAACATCTTTTCATGAGATAGTAGAGCATCATGGTGCATATTTTTCTAATTTTAAAACTAAAAATCCAATGCACTCCATTGTTGGATTTTTAATTTTAAAATGGTACACATTCCATTGTTGGATTTTTAATTTTAAAATGGTACACATTCCATTGTTGGAAATTCATTTTTTCAAATTAATAGTCAATATTTCAAAAAATATCTTAGCAAAAGTACAAATGAATAATTGAAGAGCATTAGTGAAAAACTAATTTCCAATAAAAATCTAATGCTTTTAGGGCTCTAATATTAGATATCACTGGTAGTGTGGAGACCAAACCAAAGCTAGTGATATGTGTGATATTTGTACCAAGGCTTTGTGTTTGTAATCACAACTAATTGAAGGTTTCATAGTTTGAAGGATTTGAAAACCCAAAAGATTCAAAATTTTTAATTGTTCATAATAATCATATTTTGAGTACTTGATAAATTCTCAAATAAATTTGTGCTTAAAAAGAATGCTTCAATAGTCATTAGTGCTTTTCAAAAGGCTTTGAATGGTTATCATTATAGGTGACTATTGAAGACCCAAATATAAATGAAAAGATAGAAAAAAACTGCTCCAAATGTAAGTGAATAGTTGCGGCCTTTAATTATAATGCATTAGTCATGGCGCCTAGAAATTTATGTTTATTACTTGTGGCGCCTCAAAGTTATGATGCTTTAGTCACTGCACCTCAATTGAATATACTTGGTATTAACTTGTCTTGTCTTAACCCCTAAATGGAGTTGTACCTTCAAATGTCTCCAAACTACCAAGTACCTGAGCTTTTGATTTTTCACTTTTTTTTAAGAAGATTGGATAGAATTTAAATAGAAATCTTCTAGATCATATTGAGAGTAAATGCATGAGAAAAATTTAGAAAATTTAAGAATATAATTTAGTAGATATTTGAATTTGAAATATTGAATTCATTGCATGGTTCATTTTATGAATATAGTTTTTGAATTTTAAAAATAGTCAAAATTTGTGAATAGGTTGCTCAAAAGAGAGGGGTGATAACAAAATATTGATCCTTTGGATTTAACTAAGGTTAACCTTGGAAAGATGGACTAATTTCCATGATCATCAACTACAAAATTATCCTTTAATAAGATGAAAACTTCATTCTTTGTTTTCACAGGAATCTTGAAAGTCATTCATCAAAGACTTTGTGATTCTTTGTGGTGCTACAAAGAATCACAAAGTATCCCATTCACAACTTTCAACGCCCTCCTCAATCACGATGAAACACAATATTAGTCCTTTCTTGTCTATGTTACAGAACTTTCTCGTCCAGGTTCCAAAACTTTAACATCCACGTTCCAAAACTTTCATGTCCATATTCTAGAAATTTCTTGTCCATGTTCCAGAACTTTCTTGTCCATGGTCCAAAACTTTCTCGTCCATGTTCCAAAGCTCTCTCGTCCACATTGCAGAACTTTCTTGTCCACATTCCAAAACTTTCTCATCCACATTCTAGAACTTTCTCGTCCATGTTCCAAAACTTTCTCGTCTATATGTTCCAAAGCTTTCTCTTCCATGTTCTAAAACTTTTTCATCCACTTTCTAGAACTTTCTCGTTCACATTCTAGAGCTTTCTCATCCATGTTCCAGAACTTTCTTGTCCATGTTCCAAAACTCTCTCGTCCATGTTCCAAAGCTCTCTCGTCCACATTGCAGAACTTTCTTGTCCATGTTCCAAAACTTTCTCATCCACATTCTAGAACTTTCTCGTCTACGTTCCGGAGCTTTCTCATCCACATTCTAAAACTTTCTCGTCCACATTCCAGAACTTTCTCGTTTACGTTCCAAAGCTTTCCCGTCCATGTTCCAAAGCTTTCTCGTCCACGTTCCAAAGCTTTCTCATCCACGTTCCATAACTTTCTCGTCCACGTTCCAGAACATTCTCTCCTATATATCTGCTAGACAGGCCTTTCAGTTTTGTTGTCTCTACTGTATTGCATCAAACTGATTTCTTCATCTCGACCGAAAAAGATGCCTTGCAAACCTGATGAGTTTACTTACTGAATTGCTCCAGACCTGTGGCAATTGTCTGTCTGTTTGTAAGTTAGTACACAAGTAGTTTTGCCATTTGCGCCCAAAGTGTACTGCCGGAGGGTCTCAGACACTGGAATGTTCATTATCAAAACCGTGTGCAATTGTGGTCCTTTTCTCCGCCAGGCCACTTGAGGCTGGCGGTCTTGTATTGTTTCGCCCTTGCAATGAAATTCCGTTTCATTTATTTAAAAAAAAACCCAAAAAAACCCTCCACCTTTTGGTCAGGTGCTTCAATTCCGTTGCCCCAGAAGTCAACTACCGGTACCGGTCGTAGTCTTGGCTGCTCTTTTCTCCAGTTATACTAATGGCTGTCTTTCACTTCTCTTCTCTTCTCATTGCATTGCTGCTCTGGTTTTAAGCTTATTGTTCCGCAATTCATGACCGACAAGGCGACAAAGGCATTAGCAACCCAGTCCTATACATACTGGCACTGCAGGAGCAATCACTTGGAGCTGGACTTGGCACTCAGACCTGCAAAGAAATTTGTCACTGCTCATGGCACTTGGAAAAGCTCATCAATCGACAAGAGGAGTACAATCATGGAAGGACACCAGCAACGCAGCCTTGAGATGGAGTGGTGTAAAACAATTCAGTGAGGCTGATGGGTAGAGAAAGAGTGAAAATTTACAAATAGACATTATGATTTCTTCACTTGTACACAAAGGAGCATCGTAAATTCTTTCAAAAAGAAATTAAAAATAAAGCTTCGAAGAGGATTTTTGTAATTTTTATGAGTTTTTGAATCGAAGTCAAAAATGTCTGATTGTGGGTAATTTGTCTTTGAGTGAAGGATTTTGAGTTTTTCCAAGATGATGCACTTTTCAACTTTTTTTAACTTTTAACCCCTAAAGGACCGTTGCCCGTTTGGGGGATAAATGGGATTTTGGGGAGGTACCTACGGGCTGAATTTTTGTTGTGATTTTTTGAAACTTTTTATTGAAGATAGAAGAACTAATAAGCTTTGTGGGAATATAATTTTTTACACAATCGGTGCCTGGAAACAAGGATTATGACCAAATAAGCTCAAAATAAGGGACAAGGGGCAGCAAAAAAAAAAATTGGCAAAAATTTGAATTTTTTTTCTGAATTTTTTTCTTCTCATAGACTATATTTTTGTCTATATGGAAAGCTTTGATTAATTTCATTTGGATTTGTTATAAGGAAGTTATTGACATTCTTGTTTTTTGGGCAGTTAGAGCATCTTTTTGAAAAAAATAATGCATAGGATTCATTTTTGAATGCAATCTTTGCAATTTTTGCAATTTTTTTTGCATAGTTGAGTTTACTTGCTAGAACAATTTCACCATTGGAATGAGTGCATTTTAATTCCATCTAAAAGATCTTAATATTTTAGATTTTCCTTCTATCTCATACCTACTTCTACTTAACAATTTTTTTAAGAATGAAAATTAAGTTTTTTTTGAAGGTTTTTTTTTCTAGACTCTCAATTGAATTCTCTACTATAAAGATTCAGAGCTCAAATTTTGTAGTGCAAAAAATTTATATTAAGAATGTTCAAAGTCAAAAAATCTAGTTCCACAGTGTGATGAAAAATTTGTTTTTTCCACTTTACACACAAATATCTTGCAATCCGTGTGGTCAAAAATTCTGAAATTTTCTCCACACTCTTTTATACCTGTTAGGTGTAAGATCCTATGGTTAGATGTGAAAAAAAATTAAATTTTCTTTTTACTCTTTGCTATAGAAATGGTAGTTTTCAATGTTTTTTGGCAGAAAAAAGTCCTTGGTCTTTTAGGGGTTGTAGTCACGTGAATTTTCCAATTGTCTATTTGCTTTTTCTAGTGTAAATAGGAGTAGCTAATAGATTGTATTTCCATTGGACCATGATAAATTGGCTGATAATTGGTATAAAAGGACAATTTACAAGATTAGATATCAAATAGGCTAAATGAAAAGATTTGAAGTAGGGCAAGTAGATAGGAAGAAACTTAAATGAATAGACATGTCTTTCTATTACTCCCACTTGACTTTAAGTCTAGTTGATTTTCTTTTTTCTCTCTCTTATGTATCCATTGCAATTAGAGTCATAGTTTTCTTGAGTCAACTTGTATATAGACATTATCAATAAAAATATTTATAAAAAACAATTTGTGTGTCTTGTTGGTGTATTGTAGTTTGTGTCAATTTGCTAGCTCATAAGTGGTGAGCAGTGTAGCAAATTGTCAAGTAGTTTGCATAGGTGGTGCAATCAATTTATAGTATTAGCTTGTAGGTGCTTTAATTATGTATAGCTTAAGCCACAACTTGACACCTTTTGAGTCTTCCATGAGAGAAGAATTCCTGGGGGTTGAAGAATTGAATTATGTAAAAACTATACTACAGGAGTTCAGGGTGAATTTGACTCCAATACTCACACTGAAGGTTTAATCCCTAAAGTCCCAAGAATCCCCTCAAGGGATTCCTGAAGGTTCAAGCAGGTGCCTATGATCTCAATTTTAGGGCCTTTCTAAAAATATAATTTTATTTCAATCAATACTGGGGAGCAAAAGTTATTCCACAATAAGCTCAAAAACAAGTGAAGACAAGGAGCGAATGAAATTGCAAAAATTCGAAATAATTAGTTTTTTTCTTATAGATCAAATTTTTGTCTATGTAGAAAGATTTGACTCATTCCATATGAATAAGTGATGTGAAAGTTATGAAGCTTCTTGTTCTTGGATCCATTTATGAACTCAATTTTAACAATTTTTCACAAAAAATAAATTGCAAATGGTTTAGTTTTCTTTTTAGAATGATCTCACTATTAGAAATATTTAGTGTACTTCAATTCCATCTTAGAGCTATCAGCAATTTAGTTCTTCCTTCTATTTTGTACCTACTTTGACTTAACCATTTTTTAGCGAATGAAAATTATAGGAAGGAAGGATTTGAATTTTTCCCCAAAATCTCAACTAAATTCTTCAATATAAAAAGAATTCTAATTCACGTTTGTAATACAACAACTTAATTTAAAGAGGATTTGAAGCCTTATGATCTAATTAAGCTAGGAATAAAAAAAACTCATTTTTTTCACTTTGAATACTTATATCTTGTGAACAATTCAACCAAAGTTTCTGAAATTTCTTCCACACATTCTCTTACTAGTTGAGTGCAAGATCTTGGGTTGGATATGCATAAAAATCACATGTTTAAATTTTTTTTGGTGTTTGCATTGAAAATGGCAGTCTTGAATGGTTTTCAACTAAAAAATGTCCTCGGGACTTTAGAGGTTAAAGGGTGAATTTAACTTCAGTACTCAGTCATATTAATCCAAGTCATTTGATAATTAGTGGACAATGGTATAAATAACAAAAGCATTGACAACACATAGCATTTTCAACAATAAATTTAGGTCTCTAAAATATTGTTTGAAGCCACAAGAATATACGTAAGCCCAAAGTAAGGAATCAGAAATGATACCTGAAAAAAATTAAAAAGGGATAACTTTAGGGTAAAGACTTATCACTTTAAAGTTGAAAGGGACTATTACGAAAAAAAGTTGAAAAAAGGGGTATCGGGAGAATCGAACTCCCGACCTCTTGCACCCTAAGCAAGAATCATACCACTAGACCAGATACCCGCTGCAGATGTCCAGAGCGTTTCTTGTTCAGGTTATATATCAAATCCGGAAATTCCATTACTAAAATCGGGCATTGTACTCAGAATTCATGAGTTCCTCGAGAAGAGACTTTAGATCTCGAAATTCCCCAAACAAAAGGAAGTAATGACCCTGGGCTCATCAAATCGTGGTCAGTTACTTGTTTTGTGAATCTCTGCTCTGGTAGAGGATAGAAAAAATGATAAGGACCTATTTCTGTTTCCTGCCATTTAAAATCCAGACTTCGTACATTTTCAAGCACAAACTTTACTTCCCTCTTAGATAACACAAATAGTTCGACCATAAATCTGCTGTTTATCTTCCTCAAATTTTCCTGAAAGCCTATCGAACCTTCATGTGAGCAATTGCTTAAAGTGATGGGAATAGAACCTTCTCCCTAAAACCTGTTGCTTGCCATCTAGAAAATCAAGACAAGTACCGGTATGACACACGTCAAGAAAATAAAATGTTTACTTCGAATCAATGTTGTTCGAGTACATCTTATTGTGTGAAAGTCATAAGAGCAGCTGAAAGGACACCTACTCTGGTGATGGCGCTCAAATTCATGATCTTCATATAGTGCTCAAAATAGATTCCTAGTGAAGCACACCGAATTACAACATTTAACATGCACCATTGCAAGTTTCTAAGTTAACACGCAACAATACAAAAGTCTCGTCTCCGGCACTGGTTTGATTTCAAATATATTCAAGTAAGCTCCAACTGAAACTTCTTCACACCTAGCTTTTGTCAATGCAAAGCCTTACCCTTTGGTCCAAAGCCAAAAAATTATGGTAGTACGAGTGCTAATCAGACAAAAAAATCTACAAAGTGTATGCAATGACAAAACCCCTCGACCTTCAATCGTAAGGTTGACAGATGGATACAAGCCCCATCAAGCACTTGCACTTCAAGCGACAGAAAACTACACCACAACGTGCAATTACTATGGTTACCACTAATTCCGAAGAAAGTTCCTTCCCAGCACAAAAAACTATACAAACATGGAAGAAATCCACAAAATATGAGGAAGTCTTATATGATTCAAAATTCTATTCTGGTGCAGTATAAATCACAAACTCATAGTTTGAGACATCACGAACTTCTTCAGAACAAGCTCAATCTCATCAGCATAGAACCAACCCCATTCACAACCTAAACAACAAAACACTAGTAAATAATATTGCCTATTCCAGCCAAGGAGTTCACACTCAAGTTGACCGAAATTGGTCACCACTAGTCGGTATTAGGGAGCAGTTCCAGCGTAATGACCAGAAGATTCGGGTGGACTCCTTCAGGAACAAGACGTGGTTTTCCAAAATTGAAAGGCTCAGAATCCAACATGTCAGAACAGTAATCAACACACTCTGCCCCTAGTATTTGTCCATCACCGCAAGTTAGTCTGGTTAAGGCATACTAAGGATGAAAATGACAAAATCTATTCCTCAGCATGTTCCCGATACAAATGCCAACCTCTAGGAATCGGTCGCCATATAAAAGGTAACAAGAAATGGAACATAATACAAACGAACAAATAGTATCCTATGCATGCTAAATTACAAATCTTCATGAATTTTAAACGATGCGAATTGAGTACATGTCCGAGTGAGCTACCAATAGTGTCGGGGATTAAATTTTCTTAAACAAAAAATGACACTAACCTAGTAGTCCGCCAGGTTGATACCGGCCTTCTTGGCCATGGCTTGCAGACCGTTCTTCTCCACTGTCTTGAGAGCCTTGGTGGAGAGACGAAGCTTCACGAAGCGCTTGCCCTCCTCCCACCAGAGACGCTTGTACTGCAAGTTCACTTGCTGCAAGTGCTTCGTCCGGTGGTGGGAGAACGAGACTTTGTATCCATTGTTGGCCTTCTTGCCTGTCAAATCGCACATCCGACCTAGCGCCAACCCCAATTCCCAAAACCCAAACGTCAGAACTAAATTACCGACGTGCATCCGAAGCATACCGAACAACGAAACACCAAAAATCTCTGCTTAATCAGACATTCAGCTATATACCCTATATTCGAACACCTACCAATAAAACCTAGACTTGTCTTCATAACTTTTGTCCTAATACCACAATCTTTGATGTTTTGAAATCCTCTTTCATTTGCCAACAAGAACATCTCAAAACTTGACCACAAATATGGCGTTGATACGTATCTATATATTACACTCGCAATGCAGCAACTCAAGCCACAAAAAGGACAAAACAGCAGACGTGCATCCGCAAGGCACAGAGCAAGCAACACCAAGATCGCTACTAAAACAAACATTCAGGTATATCCTAGTGTCAAAAAAGCGGTTTTCGAACACCTACCAATAAAACTTAGATGCTTCATAACTTTTGCATACGGTATCCAATGCCACTATCTCTGATGTTGTGAAATCCTCTTTCATTTGCCAATTAAGAACATCTCAATACTTGGCCAGAAATGGTCGATTACGGATATCCTTATCTCACATTCGCAAAGCAAGCAATTCAAGCCAAAAACAGTAACCAAACCACCGCGAGCATCCACAGCAAGAAACACCAAGGATCGCCACTTCATCAAACATTTAATTATGTACCTAATGTCAAAAAACGATTATCAAAAACCTACCAATCAACCTTAGACGCTTCATAACTTTTGCATACGGTATCCAAATCACACAATCTCTGATCAGTTGAAATCCTCTTTCGTTTGCCAACAACATCATCTCGAAACTTGACCAGAAATTGGCGATTACGGGGGTATTTATCTCACAATTCGCAATGCAAGGAACTCAAGCCATTTTCAAACTCAAAGAACGAAGCAAAGCACTTACTCGCCCGCGGTTGCACCAACGCAGAGTTACTCACAGCCACAGCAGCAGGTCGCTGGATGCAGGGGAAAGCCAGGGAGCTGCCGGTGAGCTGAGCCTGGCTTGAGGCAAGGAAATGTGGCGATTTAGAAACGCAGAGCGACGTCGCCAAGAACGTCGCCATAGTTAGCGAAAACAACAAAATGCAAATTCTTGTGGAAGAGGTTTGGGATAGGACTTTTCACAGTACCGGGTATACGGCCAGAATTCGGGTGTCAATCTGCGACTTACATCCGCTCGAAAGCCTGCGTTGCCAACGCAATTCCTGTCGATGGTCTCTTTTCCGTTGTCTCGTTTTTAGCCCGGGTATGCATTTGATGAGTCCGTGTATCAACCCGCCTAGCTCTTAGGCTCAGTTTAGATACAGCACCGGATTGGACAAGGTTCACTGCGTTGGGTGTCATTTTAGCAAATTTTCGCTAAAAAGCGATGCCAAATTTTTTTTAGGGAATATTTGACAAAATATTCTTCATGTTTCAGTGGATGAAGCCACAAATTGCTACCAAAATTCTAGTTTCCAAGCTTCCGTGTGTTCACTGATTTCAATGACACTTTGAGTTGTTAGTATGCCATGTTTGCAGTCCAGTTTTGAAGCTTTTGGACGTGTATTGGAAATTTGGACTGGCAATTTGATTTTACGAGGCTAGCCATGTCTGATTCCAGTTTCCAGAAGTCTGTCCGTATGGTTTTAGGAGTCTAGCTTGTCCTGTCTGCATTCCAGTTTCCAAGCTCCTGACATGCATTTCGATGGCACTTTGATACTCCCTCTGTTTCAAAATAAGACCGATGTCTCCTAAAATACAAAGGAAACACAGGTCTTATTTTGAGACAGAGGGAGTATGTTAGTATGATTTTAGGATCTTGCAATGTCAGTTGAGTTTTATGAACATACCATGAATAGATTGCAAGTTAAATTTCTGTTGAAGAGGACCACTGTTGCGTATGGCTCGTAAAGTGGGAGGAAACTGGGGTTTCTTCCCCTTTGAATAGAAAAAAACAGAGAAGTGGGGAACAAACTCCTTTGGTTCAAAAATGGATCTCTGTTGAGTTCTGTCCCTAGTTTAACTTCCACCATAAATTGAGACCATAACCATGAGTTAAAAGTTAAACTCAAGATGAAGTAGTGGACCGCAATGCATTTCTTGTTGGGGACCACAGCTTAAGCTTAGCTTGCAACTCCAGACCAAGTGAGGACTACTTTTACATTAACTCAAATGTGCATGTTTAGTGTTTTTGTGTGTGAATTTTTTTGTGACTCTGTTGTGATTTTGTTGTGACTTGTATGCAGATTGTTGGTCAGCGAGCATCGTTCAATGTCTCCAACGAGACTATTTCAAGTATTACATTCTGTAATTTCAGACATTGTTCTCAAAAGGACCCGAGATTTCTTCTTAAATCCAAACTCCATTGACAATCATGAGCATTTTGGTCGATAGCATTTGGACGACAATTAGAGGGGCAGGTTGTGACAGGAAGAATTGTGAGAGGGTGAGCATGAGAAATGCACAGCAAACAGCATCATTATGGCAACGTAGACTACAGTGTTAGTAACGCCAAAACTCTTCCCTTTCCGGCAAAATACATAGCATACAGATCAAGTGTGGACTACTATAATATATGCGGCCTCTCGGATTCTACTTGACACGAGGTGGCACTTAGCAGTCTAAATTAGCTTGACGAGCACCTTGCTTAAACGATGCTCTCTCCCAACAAGTTTACCACCAAATGTGCGCCAACGAGCAAACCTTGGAAAAATCCAGTGAGATCGCAGTTCTTTTATGCAAGCCAACAGACGTACCATATCCAGTGGTTCATTCAAATCAAGCGGAGGTTGGGTTTCAAGTAGCCTTGAAAAGGATGACGTTCTTGAGCGCTTCGATGATCCCCGCCACTCCTCCAATCAAGGCAGCAATGGAAACCAGAAGGGTGATAAAGCTGAGCAGCTGGAGGAGGATGTACTTCCGGCCCCATTTCTTCACATGCGTTTGACGGATGTACATCTCGATAGGGAAGTAGACTGTCAAAGGCCAGAAACTGATGGCCCCCAGAATGCCCAGCACCGAGTTGAAGAAGGGAATGACCATGGAGATGATGGTGGTGATGATCACGTACAGAGTTCGCCAGATCAAGCGGAACACGCTCAGCTTCAATGTGCGCTTTCCTGGGAGTCTCAAATTATACTCCATGTTGAGGAATACGCTGTTGGGCCATCTCCTGAAACACCATAGCTCGATGAAGCCATAAACCGTCTGCGTGTAAACCTGCACCAAATTTGGAAGAAAGTCGTGTGAATCCGACCGTAGTCAGATTATCGTGACTGCTGCAATCAATGGATACCCTGAAACAGTACTTCCTGATCATAAAACTACTGTTTATACTATTTCAAAGTACTCACAAATCTGTGCATTTTCCTCCCTTAAGCCCTTTTTCATACACCACAAACAAATGGTATATTACTATGCATTGTAGTGCGTGTGCTTACCTGGTAGGCACCAATTAGATGGATCACAATGCACGTGTTTGCAAAATCCACAAGCCAGTAAGGAGTGCTGAATCCGGTGAGCAAGTTCCCTGGTGCGCCATCACCAAATGCAGCGTAGCCACAAATAGCCACCGACATGTAAAAGAACGTGGTCGTCCCGATCGAAATGAATGCGGACTTCTTCATTTGTGAGGCTTCAGAAGGTGGACTTTTTATGGTGTCCTGTACACCAGAAGACGATATTGGATTGGGAGAACGAAATTAAAAAAATATCTAAAAGTATAATGATGAATTGATTCTAAGATCATCATGAAACCAGCATAACAATCTTTTAACATTATAGGTGAGAACACCCCTCCTTAATATAGGGACTATGTTAGAAGTGGTTAATACTGTGAGGCAGGTATGATGAAATAGCCTTTTGTTTGCTCATTCTTAATGCAAGAAGATTTGCTCTGCAGTGTCCAGACAAATCAAAAAAGACAAGGTTGATTCAATTCACATTCCAGAGGACTCTTGCGATTCTCAACTCCATGCATGAGAAACATGCTCCTGAAAGAGAACTATTCACAGCACATATTTCTCCTTAGTCCTACAGCGAAGTGATACTACTTATTATAAATGTTTTAAAGCACGACCTACCTGAATTTCAATAAGGATCATGGAGAAGGAATACGCAAAAGCCATATTGCCAAGAGCAGTGAATATGTTCCACGTCTTTTTTGGTATTGACTGGAATGAGCAGCCGTTTGTCGTGTCATAACAAATTGGCGCACCACCCACGCTCCCATAATCGCGCCCTACCCCTCCCCCTGCAAGTCGAAATCCCTTATGTTAAAATTCAATTCAATGTGACAATTGATAAAGAAATCAACCGATATACAAAATTAAGTACAAAAATTAAGTAGGTCAAATTCGGCCTCACCCTTTTTTTCAGCACAAATTTGACGCCTTTAAATAAGCATTTGTAGTTTCACAAATACCCAATAAGCAACCGAAAAAATTACGCTCATGCTCTCATGACCTCTATAATATGACCTTCTCTGAAACATCTTGGAATATCATGCTGTGATTGACTGTAGCACACCTGGAACTATGTCATAGTCATTTTGGGGGGTCTCGAGGCAGTCAGAGTAAAGAAGTCAAGGTGAACAATTGTCACTCACCTGCAGATTTTGAGATACCGAGTGCCAAGCCGATGGTGGAATATGCGAACGACATAAACGCAGCGACATAAGACAGCCACCAAAGCTCGCCAAAATTGGGGATCTGTGAGAGAACAATTTGGACTAAACCATATAGCGCTATGTAAACTGTTGTTGACGCCGGACATACGTGATCCATTCCATTGTGGTGTTTACAATCCAGTTGCTGAATTGCCCTGCAAAATCAAAACAATCAGACTTAGCGTTGAAGAGTTCTCTTGATCTGGTCAACCTGTGGTCAGTCACAGCGGCCAATCTACAATAAGAGCTTCATGAGAAATTGAAAATGTGAAAGACACGGTAAATGAACGGATTCGTTCCTTCTCTGCAATTGGTCTAGCTCTGCAAGAAAGCTTTCAAATAAGAAGAATTCTATTGGTAGGTCGTCCAAAAAGATATAATAAAACAGAGAACGTCATATTAAGAAAAGAAGCACTGTCTAAGAGACTGATACAATAGCTTGTGTCACTTTTACGTACTTGGCACTGGTTGCAGTAGCAATGGTGTAGCCAATACTGGTGCCAATAAGGTTACTGTACTGTACACAAGCACATACTATCTGCTGCCTTCTCCCTGCACAAACGCGTGTGAATCAATCTCAGCACACGACTACAAGCCTTACAAAACTTTGAAAGAAATCGAGAAAACGCGTGTGAATCAATCTCAGCACACGACTACAAACCTTACAAAACTTTGAAAGAAATCGAGACAAAGTTCCAAACAAGCTACTCAATAGTTAACAACATGACATTATTAATCAGATCTTGTGGGGATACAGTCACAGATCGTGAGACTGCAGTAGTCACTGTAAGAAAAAAAAATCCCTCCCCAAGATCGAGGGTTATGGCTTCCATGTCCTGTGACGCATCACAAAGGACTATTTCAGGGAGAAATAAAAGAATATTACGAAGCGTATCAGTACCCAAATTTGCTTTGATCGCATCCATGTAGATGTAATTCCGCTTCCCAGTGACAGGGTCGGGGGACCGGTAACAGTCAGTCAGCAGTCGAGAGGTGAAGTAAGTACACCAAGCAAAAGCCAGAAGAACAATGGGTCCCGCAATCCATCCCATTTGAGCGAAGCTCCATGACAACGCCAAGACACCAGAGCCTATCACAGCCGTAATGATATGCGCTGCTGAAGTATATACCCCCCCTGCAATTCATACAACACACAGTCAGCTAGGAAGAGAAAAAAACACTACTGCAGCAAAAACGTTTACATGTATACAAAACCCCTTTTACCACCAGCTACTCATCTCTTCCAACTTTCTTACTTGTTTGAAACAAACAAAGAGACCTTCGTAGCAGACAGAATCAAAGTATATCAAGACACTACTGCAACTTGTAGAGGTCTAAAACCTCCAAGAAATCAGTCTACAAGAGTCTATAGCACTGTACTGTACATCTTCCGAGTACCGGTATCACGCTCCTACATATTAGTTAAAATGCAGCAAGACCGCAAAAGAGTATGTTCTACCTTTCATGCACGTGCAGCAAAGTATCTACTCTTCCCATTAAAAGAAAGGTTGTAGAGTTCCATTGTTGTAAACTTGGAGAGGAATGTTCCTCTAAATTTTTGCAACATGATGGATAAAGAAGACACAAGAGCGAGAGAGGAGCAACTGACCTGTCCGGCGAGGTTTTCCATCGTCATCATACAAGTCGTCGTCAATCTTCTTCCCGATGCCATCAAAACCACCAGCAGCAGGGGCAGCAGTGCCATTTTCCGCTGCCTTTAAAGTGTCCTCCGTGGTGTGCCCAAGTTGGACATGCCCCCTGTCAATGGCTTCCATAGTTCTTGCGGCCTTGCGTAATAGTTTCACACTTGCTCTGTGCACACGCAAACCACAACAAAAACTCAAAACAAAAACAAAGAACCAAAACAAAAACCTCTGTTAGAATTGAATTGCAAACAGTCGCTCACAAAACTCAAAGCTTAATGCAGGACCTCCAAACAACTGAAATACTTTCCCATCTTGGTAATTATTTGCTAAACCACTCACAAAACTGAAACTCAACTCAATCTGTGTTAGAATTCGAAAAGACCAATCCCTCACAGCTCCAAATTACTGGATCCCGAATCTGGCCACCAGGCCACCACGCATGACTGCAGACAGAACAAACCATTCACGAAGCCCAAAACTGGTCACCACGCATGATGCGGACAGAACAAACCATTAACGAACAGAGCTGCAAGAGAGCTGCAGCAGGAAGACCGAGCTCGTGCAAATGAGGCGATTCTACTCGTGTGCAGCAGGAAGACAGTAGGGAGACCGAGCTCGTACAAGTGAGACGTAGCGTGGGCTGGGAGAGGGACGCTTGAATATATATTGACTAGATGTTAACTGGCACTCTAGTCCCTTTACTTCAAAAAAACTACAAGACTGCTACTCAAGACTGTAGTGCTACTCAAGAGTAAAGCCATACATGAAGAGAGCTCCATCAACTGCGACTTGGTCGAGACCACCCAGGCGGAGATGACATTTAGCTTAGATCATCTTGCATGGCATATTGGCATTCCAATTTATTCGAGTTTATTCCAAGCATCTGCGCATGCATTTCAAGGAGTCTGTCTGTTTCAATACAATGACACTTTGATGTGTTGGTCGACATTATTGAGATAGGGATCTTGCCATGTCTGCTTTACGGTATCAAAGCATCCATTCGTGCATTTCAGTGGCAATTGATTTGTTAGTAATAATTTAGGGGCCTTGTCCTCCAATTTCCAAGCTCCTGTATTACTTGCATTTCAATGGCACTTTGATACTAAGATATTAGGGGCCTTGCTATTTCTACCTTCCAGTTTCCTGTACAACATGCATGTCAATAGGACTTTGATGTGATAGTAAGATTTTAGGGAGTCTAGTATTTTGAACATACCATGAACAGATTGCAAAATCAATTTCTATTGAAGTGGACGACTGTTAATTACGGCTTTTTGTATGCATGTTTAGTGTTTCTGTGTGTTAATTTTTTTGTGACATTTCTTTATGTCTTGTATGCAGATTGTCGGTCAACAATTACCCCTAAACGATCAACATGTGTTTTTTGGCCGTATAGAAATTTTGGGCAGGTACATGTGACTAGAAATATCCATATTTGAGGCTAAAATTTTAATAGAAGGTGGGGACGAGGAATATCTTCATGTGTACCAAGTTTCATGACATTTCAAAATACAATTCAAAAGTTGTGACATAATATGTTACTTTTTTTCATAACTGGGCAATTTGGGCAGATTAGAAAAAATCATTTTTTCCAGAATCTTTTTTGAAATTGGTTTTCCACATTTATATATACTTAAGAAGCTTTGAGTCATTCAATTTCAATCAATGAGTCAAAAGTTATGAGGTTTTTTGCTTTACGGGCAGTTACAGATTGTCTACTCTAAAAAAAACTTCACAGTCATTTATTTAACCCCTAGAGGACCAACATGTATTTTTTGGCCATATATAATTTTTGGGCAAGTACATATGACTAGAGATTTCCATATTTTTGGCTGAAATTTTGATAGAAGGTGGAGGCAAGGAATATCTTTCATATGCACCAAATTTCATGACATTTGGAAATACGAGTCAAAAGTTATGGCCTAATATGTTATTTTTTTCCGTAACTGGGCAGTCTGGGCAGATCTAGAAAAAATCACTTTTTTCGAAAACAAAAATTTGAAATTGGTTTTCTTGAGTTATATTAGGTAAAAAAGCTATGAATCATCCCATTTTTATCAATGTGTCAAAAGTTATGAAGATTTTAAGTTTGCGGGTAGTTATGGATTCTCTACTCTAAAATAAACTTTGAAGTCCTTTATCTTACTCAATTTTCAATATTTAAGAAAAAAAAAAAATCCTAGGATGTAGATTATTGATTACAACATTGCCACCATTGGGATTAGTAATTTTCAATTCCATAATTAAATTCTTCACAATTTTGTATTTTGAATGATACTCTACTTCTATCTACTTACTCTTTTTTTCCTATATGTTGTACAATTCCAAATGAAGTGAAAATTTTCAAGCATGTAGCCAACTTGTTTAGAAAAAATAATTTAAAGAAGCACCATCATTTTGGACATTTTTTCATCAAAAATTGAGCTTGTGAAGTGTTGCTGCCCTGTTTTTTGCAGGGCCAAAAAAATGATTTTAGTGAACTTGAATGCATATATCTTGCAATCCACGTGGTGAAAATTCTTGAAGTTGTTACCATATGTTTTCAATTAACCATTCTACAAGATCCTACAGTTACATTTGTAAGGAAAAATCTTTTTTCAAGAATTGGATACTTGTACTAAAAATGGCAATTTTTGAGCATTTTCAGTGAGAACATAGTCATGGAACTTTAGGGGTTAACTCAATTTTCAATATTTTTTGGGAAAAAAAAAACCTAGGATGTAAATTAATTATTACAACATTACAACCATTGGAATTGGCATTTTTGTTTCCATAAATAAATGTTTAACAACTTAGTATTTTGAATCATTTTCTACTTCTTTCTACTTACTATTTTTTTCCTATATGTTGTACAATTCCAAATAATGTGAAATTTTTCAAGCATATAGACAACTTTTAGAAAACTGAATTCAAAGAAGCACCACCTTTATCAACATTTTTTCATTGAAAAGTGAGCTTGCAAAGTGCAGCTGCCCGGTTTTCCGTAGGATTGAAAAAATAGTTTTCAAGACTTTGAATGCTTATATCTTATGATCCACATGGTGGAATTTTCTGAAATTTTTACAACATGTTTTCAAAATATCATACTACAAGATCCTTCCGGTACATGTGTCAAAAAAAAAATTCCAAAAATTTGGTATTTGTATTAGAAATGGCAGTTTTGGAGCGTTTTTGGTGATTACATAGTCATGAAACTTTAGGGTTTAAGCGACATTCACTGTCTTTTACAACATGCAGCTAGTAGTGTTGGCAAAGACCGGAAGCTTCATGTGCCAAAATGGATACGTCATCATCCATAAGGGGATTATTTTGTTTTGCTACCTAGTAAAACTAAGCAATTTACTAATTCTTTTACCATCAATTTAACTTTAAAGTAGCAAATCATGCAATGTAAGGAACACACTACCATCTCTACATTTTGAAACTAGTGAATGACAATGTAGTAAATGGAAAATGTAGTAATTGACAAAAATATTAGGTCACTAAAAAGTTGCTACTTGGCAATTGTCCATGTCAACAAAAATTGCCACGCAAACATGCCACAAAGCTCCATCCAAGGTAGCCCATCCTATATTAAGGAGGGCCACGTAGGCAAGCCACTGGCCACAAGGTTTGAACCCTAAACTTCATCTTTAGGGCCCAAGGCTCATTACCACAACACCCTGCTCTAACTACTGTGATTACTTTTGAAATGTTTATCTATTTACTTAGTTCTTCTAATTGTTTTCCGACTATTTCTTAATCTCAACAAAGTTTGGTGGCCGTTTTGACATATTTAATCAATTTTTTTGAAAAAATTGAAATTGTAGAAAGTTGGACAATGAAGGTAACTTTCATCTCCAAAAATCCGTTTGCAATTTCAAGCCTTTAATCAAATGTTATGGACAAAATTGAGAGAGGATGTTTAAAAATGTCAAAGAAAATGTCCATTCTAACCCCTCTCTGAACTTTGTCCTCATAACACCCATAACTTTTGATCAAAGGCTCAAGACCCCAAAAGGATTTTTGGAGATGAAAGATACTTTAATTTACCAACTTTTATTAGTTTAAATTTTTTCCAAAAAGATTGTTCTACTATGCCAAAATGGTCAGCAAAATCTGCTGAATTTACAAGACACCAAATTGTGAATGATTAAGTTTAATGAAAACCTATGTTTAATAATACCTTTAAGCAGTGATTTGGAAACCCTATTTTGAAATGGATTGGTATTTTTCTTCTTACATAATGAATATTCAATTCCTATGCAATCCCAATCAAATATACTAAATTTGAGTTCAAAAAAGTCAAACTCCAATTTTGGTGAATTGTTTCATTTAAAATTCATGATTTTATATGATAATTGGTTGAAATCATCGGTGATGAGTTTTTTTAATTTGAATGTATATATATTGAGGAACTTTGATATGCACATCTTTTATGTTAAAAAAACGCACCAATAAGAATATAAATATGATCTTTAAAGAATTCAGTATGAAATGCCGTATAGTGACAAACAAAACTGAGTACAAATAGGAAACATTTTCATTCAAACAACCATACCACAAGCATCAATGGACAAAGTCCAATGGTGTATATACAAAAGTTATAGTGTACGACATATTACATGTTACCATGGAAGTTTGAAGAAAAAATTAGTTGTGATTTGAAAGAAAATTAATTAGAAAGTTAGCCATGGCTAAAACTCGGTTTTGTTCAACATTGTTTGGAATTACTTTATCATTTGTCAATTTTCCTTTATAATTCTAAAAAGCTTTTTGTGCCTTGACATATTGGCATACATCGTTTTAGATTTTTGAGCACAAAAATTGAAGGAAATTGACATTTATAGAATTTAAAATATCAACAATTTGACAAACATGCAAATGATGTTGGTTCTCACAATATTTGAATTTTTTTTTGGAATTGAGAGTATGGGATTGCATTAGCCATTGTAGAGAGAGTATAAGTTGCAATATGGACCATTTTTACATCTTAATGCTCCTACATTTGAAGTATTTGTTAAATTGGACAATGCATTTGATTTATATTTTGCAGCCGTGTAATGCATTTTTAAATTTGATTTCTTTGTCCAAAGACTAGAGTTCATGATGCTCTTAATTGATCCCAAAAAATCCCCCAATAATAAATTATTGTTGTCAATTTCATGAAAAAACTGAAATTTTTTGAAACTTACATTGACCTTCATCAAATTGGCAGTTTTTCACGGTATTGATAATAATAATTTATTTTGGGGGATTTTTAAGATCAATTATATGCATCATGAACTCTAGTCTCTGGACAAAGAAATTGAATTTAAAAACACATTATATAGCTGCAAAATATTAATCGAATGCATTGTCCAATTCAACAAATAATTCAAATGTAGGGGCATTAACTCCTAAAGGTTTTTAACTATGTTTTCACCAATATTGCTCCCAAACTACCATTTCTAGTACAAGTACCAAATTTTAGAAAAAAACAAACTTTTAGATACATGTAACGATAGGATCTTATAGTGCAATGGTATGGGAAGATGTGGAAAAAATTTCAGAGTTTTACACTATGTAGATTGCAAGATAGTAGCATTTAAATTGACAAAAATGCTTTTTTTGTCCCTGCAAAAAATCGGGTAGCTGCACTTTACAAGGTCGCATTTATATGAAGAAATGTCAAAATTGGTAGTAAATCTTTGGATTCATTATTCAAGGCAAGTTGGCTACATGCTTGAAAATTTTCAAATCATTTGGAAATGCTCAACATATAGGAAAAAATAGTAAGTAGAAAGAAATAGAGAATGATTCAAAATACTAAATTGTCAAGAATTTTGTTATGGAATTGAAAAATGCCAATTCCAACAATTGTAATGTTGTAATAAACAATCTACACCCAAGGTTTTTATTTTTTTCCAAAAATATTGAAAATTGAGCTAAATAAAGGAATTCAAAGTTTATTTTAGAATAGAAATTCCATAACTACTCCAAAACTAAAATTCCTCATAACTTTTTACTCATTGATCAAAATGGAATGGTTCAAAGCTTTCCACGTACATATATATATAAATCTAAAGAACCAATTTCAAATTTTTATTTCTTAAAAAAATAATTTTTTCAGAAATTTTTTAAGCTGCTTGGGATTAAAGATTAAAGAAAATTACATATCATGCAATAACATTTTAACCATGTAGTCAAATATTATGAAAATTTTTTGGCCTTAAAGCTACTCCTTGGGCACATTTTGTGTGAAAATTTCAAAGAAAAAAGATTAAAATTCCATTCATAGTGAGCTGCCCAAAATCGCTATGTTGCCAAAAAAACAATGTTTGGTCCTTTAGGGGTTAAGATGTAAAAATGGTCCATATTGCAACCTACACTCTTTCTAAAATAGCTAATGCAATCCCATGCTCTCAATTCCAAAAAAGAATTCAAATATTCTGAGAACCAACATTATTTGCATGTTTGTCAAATTGTTGATATTTTAAATTCTATAAATGTCAATTTCCTTCAATTCTTGTGCTCAAAAATCTAAAATGATGTATACCAATGTGTCAAGGCACAAAAAGTTTTTTGGAATTATAGGAAAAATTGACAAATGATAAAGTAATTCCAAACGATGTTGAACAAAACCAAGTTTTAGCCATGGCTAACTTTCTAATTAATTTTCTTTCAAATCACAACTAATTTTTTCTTCAAACTTCCATGGTAACATGTAATATGTCGTATACTATAACTTTTGTATATACACCATTGGACTTTGCCCATTGATGCTTGTGGTGTGGTTGTTTGAATGAAAATGTTTCCTATTTGTACGCAGTTTTGTTCATCATTGTATAACCAAACTTTGTAAAATAGATATTTATTTAACAACGTTTTGGCAAATGTATAATAATTTTTGGTAAAATACTTGGCAAAGTATTTTGGCAAGCAAACATAACATTTAGTAGCCTTCACAGAGGCTGCCTTTGCCTCTTTGTCCTCATCCACAAAATACATCTAGGTAGAAGAGATACCTAGAGCTTAGGGTGGATACTGCTTAACCCCTAAAGGACCATTGTCCGTTTGAGGAACAAATGGGATTTTGGGCAGGTACGTACGGGCTGAATTTTTGTCATGATTTTTTGAAGCTTTTTTTGGAGATAGAAAAATTGATAAGCTTTGTGGGAATATAATTTTTTTTTCAATCGATGCCCAGGAACAAAAGTTATGCCCAAATAAGCTCAGAAAAGGGGAGAAGGGGCAGCAAAAAGAATTTGCAAAAAAATTAATTAAAAAAATATATATATTTCTTTTATAGATTATTTTTTTGTCTATTTGGGAAGCTTTTATTCATTTCATTTGGATTTCTTATGAGAAAGTTATGGACAATCTTGTTTTTTGGGCAATTAGAGCATCTTCTTGAAAAAAATAACTTGTGGGATTCATTTTGGAATGCAATTTTTGCAATTTTTCAAATAGAAAAGTTTCACATGGTTTAATTTTTGTGCTAGAACAATCTCACCATTGGGATTAGAGCATTTTAATTCCATCTAAAAGATATTAATATTTTAGATTTTCCTTCTATCTTGTACCTACTCCTACTTAACAATTTTTTTTAAAATCAAAATTAAGTTTTTTTGAATTTCTTTTTTTCCCTAGACTCTCAACCCAATTCTCCACTAGAAAGATTTAAAGCTCAAAACTTTGTAGTGCAAAAAATTTAAGGTAAAAATGTTCAAAGTCAAAAAATCTAGACCCGCAATGTGCTGAAAAACTTGTTCTTTTCAGTTTAAACGCAGATATCTTGCAATCTATGCGGTCAAAAATTCCGAAATTTTTTCCACACATTCTCATACTAGTTAGGTATATGATCCTATGGTTAGATGTGCAAAAAAAATATTTTTCAAGTTTTTTTACTCTTTGCTCTAGAAATGGCAGTTTTGAGAGTATTTTGGCAGGAAAAAGGCCTTGGTCCTTTAGGGGTTTTGGCATGCAGGTTTTGCAATAAATTGGTTCTTGCATGATAATTTGGAAGCCTAAGGATGGTCAATTTTGTTAAAATGGCAGCATTCCATTACAATGGCACGATATTTCAGTTTAGAACGGCTGCTCTGAAATCTACAATTTTTGTACATTCTAAAAATCTATGCTTGTCCTAGATATCTTTTTTCTATACCAATCCTAGATTTTTTAGAACGGTCGGTCTGAAATCTTTATAGTTCCTAGATGTTTGAAATCTACAATAATCTTAGATGTCTAAAATCTATACCTGTTCTAGATGTTCAAAGCGAGTGGTCTGAAAAAATGGCACTAAGGAAAATATGGCACTAAGAATACCGCCATTTTAACAAAATTGGCCATAATGAAGTTAACATCACTGCATGTGTTGGAATTGGTTTGATGATAATTTTGTGCCAGTTGGTTCAGTTCAGGTAGCACAATGTATTTCCAATTAACTAAACTAATCATTCCGGCATTGGAGAAAAAAAAAGTGAGTTCATATTTGTTACTTGTATTAGAAATCACTAAATATAAACCAAATGAAATGTAATTAGTTCCTACACATCCAAATCTTTCTTGCATTTTTGCATACCGATGCTTATATCTTTATGAATATACTAGCGGTTGGCGCTTGCTATGCTACGCATTCACCATTAGAATTTTATTATAGTTTTTATGTTTTAGATAGAATGCAGAACAAAAATTTCAATAAATCTTCAAATAAAAATTATTAAAATCTTTGTATAACTTTGTCTATAAAAAGCATGTATTGAAATGTAAAATAGAACATTATTGAATGAGGAATGAAATATATGCAATGGTGAATACTATAAATTAAAGATACACATTTATTATAATACATTCAAAAGTTGATTCAATTGTTATGAATAATGGCAACCCAAAAACTTAGTGATCATGAATTGAAAAGAAAAACTTGTAAATTTCAAAAAATTTATGAACAACCTAATTGTTGTGAAATCCAAAATCACTTCAATTGAATAAATTTCTCAAATCGTTGCAAACTACTACTCTATTTTTGTAATATAACATTGCGTGAAAATATTATTTTTATGTATGCATGATTGAAAATATTTTACAAAATATTAAAATTAATTATTTCAAAGACTTGTTGAAATCATATCATGCATTCTATTCAAATATATCAAAATTTTACTAATATGTGATACAATGAATGCGTAGCATAGCAAGCATGAGCCCCTATTATTAATGGTAGCATTTGTGATATTATAGAGGGAGTTATGATTTTAGTACTATGAGCAGTGGTTGGCGCTTGCTTTGCTACGCATTCATCATTAGAATTTATTAGAATTTTTATGTATTAGATAAAATGCAGAACAAAAATTTCAATAATTCTTCAAATAAAAATTACTAAAATCTTTGTATAATTTTGTTTATAAGTAAGCATATATTAAAATGTACAATAGAAATTTATTGAATTTTGAATGAAATATAAGCAATGGTGAATACTGTAAAAGATACACATTTATTGTAATGCATTCAAAAGTGGACTCAATTATTACGAATAATGGCAATCCAAAAACTTGGTGAATTGAAAAGAAAAACTTGTAAATTTCAAAAACTTCATGAACAACTTAATTGTTGTGAAAACCAAAATCGCTTCAATTGAATAAATTTCTCAAATCATTTGGTAGTAGCAATAGAATTTTGAAATCATAAAAGCTGTAAAAGTGATACTATAGAGGTGATTGCAAACTACTACTCTATTTTTGTAATATAACATTGTGTGAAAATATAATTATATTATTTTTATGTATGCATGATTGAAAATATTTTTACAAAATATTAAAATTAATTATTTCAAAGACTTATTGAAATCATTATCATGCATTCTATTCAAATATATCAAAATTTTACTAATATGTGATACAGTGAATGCGTAGCATAGCAAGCATGAGCCCCTATTATTAATGGTAGCATTTGTGATATTATAGACGGAGCTACGATTTTAGTAGTATGATGAATAAATATATCTCAGTTACCTCAAATTCATCAAAGTCATCATACGCAAAGTGGTTTTCTTCAAAGTCAAGCGTTGGCTTGGATGGATGAAAAGTTATGAGGTCATTGAAGCCTATAGAATCTCTTTGACATCATCTAGATTTGAGAGATCTAAGTGCTAAGGGGTTAAAATAAATAATCATATATTATTATTATTATTATTATTATTATTATTTATTTAATCCCTAAATGACCAAGGCCTTTTACAAGTTTCTAGGAATTTGCTCTAAATTGAACAATAAGCTAACATTTTAATAAGTTTTATAAAAAGAAATTGAATTATAACTGCACAAATTGAAACTAGACCTGTTATAGATCACATGGAAAATGAAAACACAAAATATCAATCATGGATAGAAAGATTATAATATTTGATTGTGAGGGTGTTAAAACTATGAAAGTGATTTAAAGCCTTCCAGAATTCTTTTCATATGTCCAATCTAAGACATTGGTCACTAAAAAAATATGAGGTTAAAGGGAATAGCACGCAAAATTCCAATCAATTTATGGCTTCTCAAAATCTATTATACAACTTGTTTAAATAAATTTGAATTTGATTTTTGCTCCAAGATATAGTGTATTTGAGGCTCAACTCTAAGAGCCTTCAACACTAGGAAATGAAGATTTGCAATGGACATCCTTTTACAATATCTTGAATAGGAACATCATACTCATTCATTTTGAAATTCAAATTTTTTATGCACAAAATAGACTTCAAATAGATTTTTCAAAAAATACAAACTACTCAAAATAGTGAAGTAGTTAGATTTCATTGAACTTCAAAATATTGTTGACACCAAAATCTTGTGCCTTAGCATTTAGAGTTCATTACAATATGAAAGAATCCATTGCAATGAGATTAACCTCTAAATGTATAATGCCTTTTCTGAACTTCTTCAAGATTTATGTAAACAAAGCAATAAGATGAACTTTTGATAAGTTTTGCTACTTATATTGAATTACAATTGTATAATCTTCAACAAACATGCTATGCATCACTTACAAAAATAAAATCACAAACACATTGAAGGAATGTAATATTTGATTGCGAAGGATTTTCCATTGAAAACCAATAGAAATCTGTTAAATCCTCTTTTAACATGCCCAATACAAGATTGAGGTCTTGATGAAAGATTAAGTCAAAAGATAGGACAAACATAACTAGAAACAGTTTAACCCCTAAATTTTGATTGTCCCCTCAAGGGACAAAATGGATTTTGGGTAGGCTACTATGGCCTCAATGTTCATCATTATTTTTTGAAACTTTTTGTGAAGATAGAAAAACACATTTGCTTTATGCAAATATAATATTTATTTCAATCAATGCCCGGGAGAAAAAGTTATGGCAGATTTTCTCGTAGATTGTAATTTTATCTGTATGGGAAGCTTTGATTCATTCCATTTGGATTTGTTATGTGAAAGTTATGGACAATCTTATTTTTTGGGCAATTAGAGCATCTTCTTGAAAAAATAACTTGTAGGATTCATTTCTAAACGCAATTGTTCACAATTTTTCAAAAAATTTTGTTTAACAAGGCTAAGTTTGCTTGCTAAGACGATCTTACTATTGGGATTATAGTATTTTAATCCCGTCTTAGAGCTAATGACGATTTCATTTTTCTTTCAATCTTGGACCTACTTCTACTTAACAATTTTTTAAAGAATGAAAATCAAGTGTTGTTTTTTTTGAAATTTTTTTCCTAGGTTCTCAATTCAATTATTCAATATAGAAAGATTAAATTCAAAATCTGTAGTGCAAATTTGTTTTACAAATGGCGGTCAATGTCATCTAAAATTGCAAGCCAGTGTTCAAAAAAACAATTTGTTCCAACTTTGAATGTTGATATCTTCTAATCTATACGGTCAAACTTTATGAAATTTTTACTATATGATCTCAAACAAGTTAATTACAATATCTTAATGTTAGATTTAAAAATATATATATTCTCTCTTTTTTAGATGAACGCAACAAAATTGGCAGTTTAGAGTTTTTTTTGACAAAAGAAAATGGCCTTGGGACTTTAGAGGTTAGAACTTTCTGAAAGAGTTTCCAGTGAGATTTTTTCCAGTAACAAATGTAAGTGAGGGTCATTTCTAAGGTCCTTGAACACTAAAAACTCATGATTTGCAATGAACACCCTTGCATGAAATCTTCATAAGTAGTTTCATAGATTTTTTTTTCACATAATTTTTGTGGTATGTAAGTTAACTTTAAAGGGTATTCATCGATAACTACAAAAAATGTATAAAACCATCTAAAAATAAAAATAAAAATTTGATAAAATTCTGTTTAAATTTAAAGTGTGATTGCAACGGAATATTATACCTTGAGCATTCAGTGATTCTCTCTTCAAGGAATAAGAATCCACTTTATGATTTTATGAAATTTGAACAACTTGTGTTCAATTTCAAAATCTTATATGAATTGCTTAAGATGGATGCCAATCATTGTAATCTCTCTATGAAGCTTTGTTTAAGGTCATTTTAATACATACTGTTTTCTATTCAATGTCAAAATGAGTAGTTAAAATAACAAGTAGACATACTTGTTGCATTTTTAAATTTTCAAGATTTCAATGCAGAAAGTACTTAGGTTTTTTTCTTCCAAAAATGTAGTCTAATAGTATAAGGGAACAAGCATAATTTTTTTTCCAATGAAAAGAATAGTAGAGATGGAAAATTTCAGCATTTTTAAAATAGAAGGTTGAAATTGGTGTGATTAAGAACAAAAAAATAATTAGCACTATTATACTTTTCTTGAAAGGATTCCAAACAATATGCTGATAACATCAATTAGAAACCACTATAAATTTATACATACACTAGCGATTGGCGCTTGCTTTGCTACGCATTAAATATATTACTTTCATCAATTTTTCATGTGATAGAATGTAGATAAACAAAGTATGTATAATCTTTAAATGAAAATATTGACATCTTCATACAATATTCTTTGAAAATATTTATATAGTGCAATATAAAGTAATTAAAGAAAGTCTTTATATCATAACTTTTACAAAATAACCTTTGCAAAGATGAAAACATTGCAATAAGAATAAATTAATCAAGTGAATAATATAAGTAGAATCTTCACATTTGAATATGTAGAGCAACGCTAACGGTTGGTGCTTCCTTATTCTTTAATATCACATTTTAAAAAGACATGGAATTTATCTATAGTTTTGTTATCTGAAAAGTTTCTTTGAATTTTTTTTAGAAGTATCCATTTGATTTTCAAATATTCCACGAAAAGAATATATAATATATAGTAGAAAGTATCCTCTGGCTATTACAAAAGCAATTGAATTTCTATAATATTATTCAAAATTGAATTGTGATATTATAGAGGTCATTGTAATTTTAGTAGTATGATGAATTTCTTAAAGTTCTTTATGATAATTTTACTTCTCTTAACCCCTAAAGGCCCATGGCCTTTTTTCTTGCCAAAAAACACCCCAAACTGCCATTTTTTTAGCAAAGTGTGAAAAAAATTTAAAAATGTTTTTTTTGCACATCTAACCATAGGATCTCACACCTAACTAGTATGAAAATGTGGAAAAAATTTCAGAATTTTTGGCCGCACAAATTGCAAGATATCTATGTTTAAAGTGAAAAAAACAAGTTTTTCCACACATTGTGGCACTGGATTATTTTTTTTACTTTGAACATTTTTAACTTTAAAATTATGCACTACAAAGTTTTGAGCTTTAAATTCTTATAGTGGAGAATTGAGTTGAGAGTCTAGCAAAAAATAAAATAAAATAAACTTAATTTTCATTATTAAAAGAATTGTTAAGTAGAAGTAGGTGCAAGATAGAAGGAAAATCTAAAATGTTCATATATTTTAGATGGAATTAAAATGCACTAATCCCAATGGTGAGATTGTTCTAGCAAGTAACTAAACCTTACAAAAAGAAAAAATTTAAAATTTTTAAAATTGCATTCAGAAATGAATCTTACAAGTTATTTTTTCAAAAAGATACTCTAACTGCCCAAAAAACAAGAATGTTCATAACTTTCTCGTAACAAATCCAAATGAAATGATCAAAGCTTTCCAAATAGACAAAAATATAATCTATGAGAAAAAAATACTATAATAAGAAGGTGCAAATTTTTTTTAGCTGCTCACACGGCCCCTTGTCCCCTTTTTTGAGCTTATTTGGTCATAACTTTTGTTCCCGGGCATTGATTGTGAAAGTAATTATAATCCCACAAAGCTAATCATCTTTTCTACCTCCAAAAAAGTTTCAAAAAACCAGGAGAAAATTTCAGCTTGTAGGTACGTGCCCAAAAACGCATTTGTCCCCCAAAGGATCAATGGTCCTTTAGGGATTAAAATTACGTTTTTGGCCAATAAAGTTGATCATCAAAAAAATTTATAATATCAAAATCCAATGGTCAATATTTTTCACAATTAAATTCATATAGACTACACAAATGAATCTTTCTTTTTGTATGGTTAAATTTAAAAATTTTGAGCACATTCATGTACAAAAAATATCAAAGTAGAACAATTCACTGAAAACCTCTATAATTGTCAAAAAAAATTTAATCTAATTGGATTAAATAGATGAATACCTGTCTATATGGATTAAACATTAAAAGCAGTCAATTCAAATGAATGAGGTGGAAATTATGAGGAGTTATACATTGAGGATCCTGACTTAGATAGACAAAAATATAGAGTTTTTAAAGCTGGAACAATATTTTGAAAATTTAAAAATTTAAACAAAAGAAAGAATACCATCAATTTACTAGAACATTTTGACCATTGCAATTTGCACTTTTGCATTTCTTATAAAAATTATTTACAATGTCTTTTTTCATTCATTAAATACTACTTGCTAATTTCTATTTATTCAAATCATGAAGTATGCAAGTTTTTTTGTGTGAATATACAATACCATCTAGAAGTTTTTAAAAACAAAATTTGAAAGTGCTACATGAAGAAGTGATGCTTGGTATACTGAGCAATCAATTGTCCATCTAGCAGTCTCATAAATTCGTTTTGTTTTTCCTCTTTTAATGTTATAAAAAGATTTAATTGATATCAATACCTTAAATGAGGCTGTTTGTTTGTTTGTTTGTTTGTTTGTTTGTTTGTTTGTTTGTTTGTTTGTTTGTTTGTTTGTTTGTTTTGTTTTGTTTTGTTTGTAGCGTGGACAACTTTTTGACCGTGCGTCCCCCGGCCGCATGCTTGGTACCGTCGGAAAGCTCTCGCCGAGGAGGGGTGCACCGGCTTGGTTTCGTGGCGTTTGGAGCGGTGGTGCAAAAGTTATTGAATTTCAAAGTATTTATTGATTAAAAAATTAGAAAATTACTTTTACTTTGATTTTGGTGGCGTTCTTGGTACTAGGAGTGGAACCGGGAGTAGAACTGGGAGTAGAATCGGAAGTAGAACCAGGAGTGGAACCGGAAGTAGATGAAACTTGGGCCAACGACACAGGGCTACACTAGTTATGATGATAATATAGAAAAAAGAATGTATTGCAAACAAAAATACAACACCTCATGCAGAAAACCTAAGGATTCAACAGCATGTACAAAAAGGATTCCAAAATGATCAAACTTCTGAGAACCATATATCTCGCGATTTTATAATATTGTGTTTCTTACTTGACCAGATACAACAATGTTTGTGCTTTGTAGAGTCTTTTGTGATTGAACGGTACATTTGCTAAAGATCCAACACCAAATTTTCATACAAGAAAGATAAATACTTTATCAAATTCATAGTTCATGCACTAGAAGAAAACTTTGTTGATTTCAACAAAACCAACTTGATGCGTTTGTTGTGTCCAACATAAAATTTGCATTGAAAGATTTTGTGTTGGACACAGCAAACACTTCAAATTGGTTTTGTTGAAATTGACAAAAAAAAATTCTAGTGATGTTGCAAACATCACACTCCATTTTAAAAAAAAATTCATAGCATTAGAAACGGGAAAATATCTTTTAAGCAAATTGAATATGAAGAATCAACCTAATAGTTTAATGGTTTAACCTTACAAACTGTGCATGGAAAAAAACAATCTTTTAGGCATTTGTTTGTAAAATTCTTTAAGATTATACTCCTACAACTGAAGGTCTCTACACTGATATGATCATGTTGTTGAAAGGGAGCAGTTTTCTTCTAGTGAATATTGACAAGTGTCCCCATAGCTATTGGTGGATGTGGAATATGTCACAACATTTCATCCGCCGGATGGAATGGTGTAAAATATTGTACACCATTTAGTTGGAGGGAGGGTAGTCTCTTATGCTGCTACTAAATGTTATGAAGTAATGAATGACAATGTAGTAAATAGTAAAACTAATGAATGACAATATACTACAAGATATTGTTGTCATTTTTTGTCAATTTGGACATTTTTTCCTGTCAATTTGGACACTATCTATCATTTTGGACATGTCAATTTGCATAACATTCAATAGCTAAAGCAGAGGCTGTCTTTCTTTTCTTCCAAGAATTTCATCCGCAAGAAGTGGTGGCAGACTAGCAGCATGCGTTGAAAATTGAAAGCCAACTACTAAAGCTAATTTAATTGGAGACCTCTCATGTCAGCTAAGCACTCATTAATTGTTTCACAACTTTTATTTCTCACAATCTGACATTTTTTGACATCTGGCCATGTAGCTACTGGAATATCCCACACCATTTCATCTACTAGATGGAATGATGTGGAATATTCCACACCATTCTGTCCTTGGGAAATCAGTCCTGCAAACTGATATTGAATGTTATGTGGACGTTGTTTTCTTGTATTGCAATAAATGTAATGTAGTAAATAGTGAAACTAGTAAATGACAATGTAGTAAATAATAGTAAAAGTGTGTTGTTTACTGTTGAAAATTAAATTGATTGAAATTGTACATAGCAATTCTAAATTTCCACATGCTAATGCTTTGATAAATAGTGTTATCCATGATTTTACTGTGTTGACAATATGGAAAAACAAAATAATCTCCTTGTGATCTTGACTGTGTTGCAGAGGCTGGTGGGGACCATGGGCTCTCAATACAATTTTAAAAAATGGACTCTTATCATTGGAAAAGAGAAAGGAATTGGAGGACTTATAGATCTAAATTAACTTCATATCCATCATAGCTTACAGAAGCCATTCATTGACCAGCGTTGTTGAATTGATTGTTGGGCATTTCTAAATTCAAGAATCTAGCACAAATATTGAAACTGAGACTGGTTTTTGACTTTGATTGTAATCGAAGCCCTGTATAACTACTTGACTAGGAATATTTGACCATCAATTGCACTGACCATTGTGATAACTTTTGAGTGGTAAGATATGATTCTGTGTAATGTTCAAGATCCTCATAAAAGTATGGGTGTAATTCACGTGCAGGTTTGGAGATTCAAGCACTACAAGGGAATGTGGTCATTATTAGACAATTCGGACATTTTTCAGTCAATTTTTTGTTGTTTCGGTTTTTTTTCTGTCAATTTGGACATTTTTCTATCAATTTGCACAATGTCTGTCAATTCAAACTTGCCAATTCAAACGCTATTTTCCTAGCTTGTAAATAATGTTATATTCCTATATTTGATTCACGTGACAAGGTGATCTCTAGGAAAATCTTGAAAAACAACATGAAGAAACATTTGCCTTGGATAGTACTGTACTGAGACCATTTCAAATATTACATTCTGTAATCTCAGACGTTTTTCATTCACCAAATTGAAAGGAACCAAGATTTCTTTCCAAACTCACTACCTATTCTCATTATCAGTGGTAGAAGAAGTTTGCTAAAATGATCCAAGAAGTTGTAAATATTTAAAATATTAAGGAATCATAGAAACATTGAAGTTGTAATTTTTTTTTATGAATTACTAATATTGTGAGTAATAAAGAAATTAAGCATTTGTTATAGTTTGCAGAATCCAACTCATAAAGTCATAGAAGTGGTAGTTAAATGTACTAAAAAACAATTTAGGAAGTGTATATATTTTTAAATAATAAAGATTTATGAAAACATTAAACTTGTGAAATTTTAGGGTTACTTTGAAGTGTGAATAAAAATAAAGCTCACCACTTGCTTTAGTTATAAAAAAACTAATTTATAAAAGACCTACAATTTGTAGTGAAACAAAATAAATCAGAAAGTTGCAAATAATAAAAATATAAAGGATTCATGGAAACATTAAAGTCTTATTCTTTTTTGATAAATTAAAATGTTAGTAAAAGATGAAATCAAGCATTTGCTGTAGTTCAATAAATCCAATTTATGAAAAGTAGAAGTGGTAGCAAAATGTCTTGAAAAAAATGAACCAACAACTTCAACATATTTTAAATATAAAAAATTCATTAAAACCCTAAACCTGTGGTACGTACTTGTCTTATGACTTACATTGTGAGTAAAAAATAGAATTATGCATTAGCTATAGTTTAATTAAAGAATCCAACACATAAAAAATATTGAATTCAAATCTAAATGTATTTATAAAATTAATGCTATTTTTTTATAACTTGCAACTTGAGTCAGTAATGAAATAAACAACTTGTACAGTAATCTACAATATATTCACTAAAATTATAGAATGGGAACTTTTCAAAAAAATATTAGACATTTGCAAGTGCTAGAAAGTAAAATCATACCATAAGTATCAAGACTAGGTAGTTATTTATACCGTAAACAAATAGTATCACTTTCATCTATTTTATTTTCTACTTTTAATCCTCTAATGTCCCTTTGCCATTAGAGACACCTTCCAAAAAATTAGATTCTATCCAAACAAATTTTTGGGAGTAGAAGAATGCTCTGCTAACCAAGGAAAAAAATGGGAAGGGCGGGAAAGGTCTTGTAATGGCTCCACTCAAATAAAATTTTGGAAGTGGGGGAGTACTTTTTTAATCCAAGGAAAAAATGTGGAGTGTTTATATTTTCAAACCTAAACTTGAAACCTAAAATCATGTATGGGTTAATATCCCTAAATAAAGTTAACCAATAGGTGAAAGTAGTTTTCCCATTGGTTTAGGGACATTAACCTATACATGGTTGAGGGCCCCTACAATGGTTTTGAAATTATTTTGAAGTTAAGTAAAACCTAAACAAGTCATTGTTTCCAGAATATAATATTCTAAATTTCGTTTTTCCAAATATAATTTTGGACATCTAAAAATCATTTTTCATGAACCAATGATTCTTATTCTTTTTTTGTAAAAAAACTCTTTGGAAAAATCTTGTCTAAAAAATTTATGATTTTCTAGTATTTAGTACTCTTGAAAATGAGCTAGCAATACACCAAATGCGGAAGAAAAAATCACATCATAATTGAATTGAAAAGAAGTTTATAGTTCATTTTGAGAAGCCGTAAGTTAATTGGGATTATGCATATTATTCCCTATAACCCTCTACAAACTTGGCCCCCCATGAACAAGGTAGTCACCAAAATTTTCCAATTCTTGGACCAATAGAAGCATTCTTTTTTCTATTGTACTAATCATGAAGTCATCCATCAGGCTACTATGTTCCGCAATGTCCTTACTAGATCAACCTCATATTTTAGAGTGACGGACTTCTATCTTTTCTCAAGGAAAAAGAGCATTTTACAAACTTCCAATCACTTTTGCAAATTTAACCCCTAAAGCCCAGAGGCATATTCAAAATTCAACCGTCTAAATTTGCACTAGACTACTAAAGTACCCCCCCCCTCCCTAACCAAATAAGGAATTCCAACATGATCTGGAGTAGCAAAGGCAAAACAAATTTTTTTCAGAGGTTCATCAATAGAAATGACATGGATTGCAAGAAATTTATAATTTTATTGCTTGAATTGAAATTACTATGAATTTTGGGAGGCAAAAAGTGCGCCGGACCCATGGCCAATGGGTAGAGTCTTCTAATTCCAATCATTCAATAACTTTTTACCTAATCATTTTATCTCCTTTTTCTTTTTCACAACTTGGGACATGTGTCACGTATTTATTAGTTCCAAATTTGAAAATGAAAAAACCACGCATTCTAAGCGTGTAGGAAATACATGCACCTATAGGTTGGGAATGGGTCAGTGGTTGGGAATGGGGGGAGTTACCTTATAGGCCAATGTGTGGAAAATATTTCAAAAACTTTGACCACACGGATTGAAAGATTATAATGTTTGAAGTTAGAAGAAAAAGTTTTTTCCAGCCTTGCCCAACAAGGTCAGTACACTTTAGCTCCTCCTAGAGTGAGATTTTTACACTATGTATGCTTATTTTTTTTTAACATTTGCATCTTGTATCATGTCAATTATATGCATGGCAATTTCAAGAGTTAATGAGATTTTTTGCAAAAGATTCCTAGAATATTTCCACACTACCCAAGCTACCAAAAAAGTTCAGAGCAACATAACATTTAATCTGGGCACCTGATTGGAAAAAAAATTAGATTTTTAGCAAGGGGATACATGTATACTCTTTGTGTCAAAATTTTGCAAACATCCGACCAAAATGGACTTCATAGGAACAATGAATTTTCCTACCTGAATTTTCAATGGACAATTGTCTTTTAAGGGTTAAACACTCCCATTATGAAATATTACAATCTTTTAACCAAAAAGTGATTTAACTGCCAGTTTTTTTTCAATGTGATTTCTACCATATTAAATTTGAATGTTTATGGTTAGAATTCTTGATATACTGATAAAACTTATTCCAGATTTATGTTTAATTTTGAACAAATGAAGCTCAAGAAAGGCCTTCAGAATGTAAAGATTTTTAGTGCTCTTATAATTCCTTCAATTTTTTTTTAAGGAATCCAGTAATGCAAAAAAAAATTTAATAGAATAACTAAAGGAATTATACTTTCTTAAATATTGAAAAAATTGGGAAGGATCATTGCAAGAAAAGCCAGTCCTATTTGCCGACTCATGAAAGTGACCTTCTTGTCATCCTCTATAATTTTTGAAGCATAAACTTCATGAACTTGAAATTTTGATTGGATGAGTTTTATTTGATGGTAATCAGATATTTTATATTGTAGAAATTAAAAAACAATCACTTTATATTTAAAAATTAGTTTTATTTACTTGTCACACTATGAGATTTAGGATTTTTAACTACGTTAGGAGTCTCTAAATTGAATGATCTTAGAGCTGAAATTTTCATGGTCTATATGCATAGTAGGAAAAAACATTCTTACCAAAGAGAATCAAAAAATATAAATTATTTGTCCACTACATGAGCGCAAATAGCACTTCCATTGCGAGCAATTCTTGAACAATGAAGATGGTTCTAAGATCAACCTTTTGGTGAAATCTCAATATCTCATCCCTATAAACTCTTCCCAAATAGCCAATTTTCAGACTTTTTAAAAATTGCTTTTCCTATTTTTTACAAATTAAAATGTGAAAATATAGTGAAAGTACCTATTTTCATGAGATTTTGTACTTTTCTACTTCTCCTACTTAGAATAACTTTATATGCTTTTCCTTCCTAGGGTACCTTCTTCATAAAGGTACATACATTAAACATATTTTTCACATTTTTTATAAATTATTTTTTTAGTTATAAAGTATTCCAAAAAAAAATGAATATTGTGCAAAACGTTATAAAAGTTGAGCGCCCTTTCTTGCAACTACCTAGGATGGTTTTACTTAGAATGGCCACAACTTTAGATCCTTTGCGGATACAAGTCCTCACCTAGCGGTCATAGGTTGTCTTTCTTGCATGAACTAGGTTTTTGCTTTTGTTTTCTCTGTTTGTTTGTTCTTGAGTTTGCTTTCATATTTGCCTTTGTGTTTTCCGTTCTTGTCACTATGTCGCATACCTTGCTGTCTCTACGCTTCTATTTTGTATTTGTCAAATATTCTTCTCTTTTCAGAACTTCTAGTTTAGGATTCAAACCTCTTCGTGATTTTGGGTTTTGGGTTTAGGATTTATACTCTTGTTTTTTGTAGTTGTTGTTTTCTTGTCTCGCATTAGCGCTTCTGAGCTTAGTATTACGGGTATTTCTTAAAGTGATTTCATAAAGGTTTCACAGGGATTTAGGCTTTCTTCACAACTTCAATTGTACTATGGACGATGGTGGTGGATTTTCTTGTTGAACTCTCACAGTTTCTTCACAACTTTGATTGTATTTTAGTGGTGGTAAATTTTTTTGGTTAGCTCCCACTGGCAATGGAATTGCGTGAATTTGCTTCTTGACTTCAAGACTATTGTTTGTGATTACTTGTATGGAAATGTCAATCTTCTCTTCTGCTTGCTAATCTTCAAGTGTAATCTTATCTTCTGATTGCGTAATCGGCATAATTTGAGTAAAAATTGTCAAGTTTGAAGTTGAGGTTTTGATTTGATAGAGTTTGAATTTCAAGAGGTTCAGATTCAATTGCTATCTTCTTGTTCAACTATATGTTTCTTGTAGTTCGAAAATCCTGTGAAAGTTTTAAGAATTTTTAGAATCCAAGCGCTACAGTCGCTTTTTTTGTGGACAATGGATGTTATTCCGCTTACTACAGAATATGACCTGTTTGCTCATAGTTGCACTCTCGCCCATACACATGAGAATGTACACAACATCCGGGTTTTTTTTTTAATTGCAAATCCCTCTTGAGACTGGCCTTGGTTTGGCCAATTTGGTTGCTGCGCCAGCCTCTGTTCATCTTTTTTCTTTTTTCATTCGGATCTACGGTTGTGTAATTTGGTCTCTATCAAAAGCTCATCTGGGCAGCAATTCACAAGCAACTGGGAAGTGCACAGCTGGTGAGGATTTGACTTTCTGCAGGTAAATTAAGTTAACCCTTGAATGCCGGGCAGGTGATTGTGGAAATCATCCTTTCTGGCACAATATAACATCATTTCCTTTGAAAATAACAAAAGTGCTCATTAGAGGTCAAACTACTATTTATGATCTTTCCTTTCCACACAAAATTTTGAGGATGAACAGTTGTTGTTCTGTTGTACAAGAAAAAGATTCTCTCTCATTCATCAACCAGAAATGGTTGCATTGTTATTTATAGATTAACCTATTTTTTGAAATTAAGCTTATTCATCACAAATGAAAAGAGAAACTCCCTTACAACATTCTTACAACCTTATGTTTATGAAATAGAATACAAATATTTTGAATAGAACTATTGTTATAGCCCATCGAGAAAATTTTATTAGAATGAAGGAAAAAAATTTGTAATTAAAAAAAACACCTAGTCATGTTCAGCAAGCCAACCAAATAATTGCCCTTGTATTCTAGTGGTAGCTTAATTATGTGTATGAGTATTTAACATATTCACTATAAGAAACCCGCGTTTTAGGTTATATACAAACCTGGATTTTTCTTAATGGATTTCAGTGGATGCCCAACACAACAAACCCATGTTTTTATGTCAACAATGATGTTATATTGGACATTTTTGTTGACAAAAACATGGATTTGTTGCATTGGATGTCCACTGAAATCTTTCAAGAAAAATCAAGGCTTATCACTTAAAATGTGGGTTACTTATAGTGATTTAACCCATAAAGGCCCAAGGCCATTTTTCTAACAAAAATCAGTAAAAACTGGCCTTTCTACTACATTCATCCAAAGAAGCAAAAAAATATATTTTAAAAATCTAACCATAGGATATTGTATTTAACTTGTCTAAGATTATGTGGTAAGAATTTCATGAAGTTTCACCATACATATTGAGAGATTTTAGCATTCAAAGTTGGAAAAAAAAGTTTTTTTAACATTGGCCTACAATTTCAAAAGACTCAAACCACCATTTGCTTGAATTCTTTTGGACTATAGATTTTGAATTTAAAAAGATTGTATTGAAGAATTGAATTAGAAGTCTAAGAAAAATTCCAATACAAATCCATGATTTTCATTCTTTAAAAAATTGCTAAGTTGAAGTAGGTCCAAGATTGAAAGAAAGACTAAATTGTTAATAACTCTTAGAAGGGATTGAAACACAATAATCCCATTGGTGAGATTGTTCTAGCAAGTAAATTAAACCTTGTCAAACAACTCTATTGGAAAATTGTGAAATCGCAAAAAAAATTGAATCCTATTATTTTTTTTAAATGCTTAAATTGCCCAAAAAACAAGATTGTTTATAACCATTAGATGAGATTCGTGGATCTTGGAGGGCTCCGAGTTCCCCTGCTGTCTGCTACATTTCCAGACTGCGGGAACGCAACAGCAGCTGGCTGACGTGGTCAAGCGACTGCCACGTCATTTTTTGAAAAAAAAAAAAAATTTTTTTTTGCTTAAAATGATATTTTGGTATTTTTTTATTTTTTTTGTAATTTGAAAAAAAGAATTCTGACACACCCGTACCGGCGTTCACTGAATCTGGGCAGATCAGGGAACAGGCCTGAAACGGCCCTCCAAGACCCCCAAATATCATCTAATGCTTTCACATTACTAATCTAAACGGAATGAAGCAAAGATTCACATACACACAAAATTGTAATCTACAAGAAAATAATTTAAAATTTAATATAAATTTCTATGGATTTTTTCTATCCGCCAACTGAAAGTTTAGGCTTTTGTGGTATAACATTTGCTCCCAAGCACCAAGGTCCAATGATATCTCTGACGTGGATGAATTGAAAAAACAAATAAATATGCCAAATCAGATAATTGTGGCAACTTGACGGATTCATTTTGCATTCTGTTTGACGGATCTCAAGTTTGCCAAGAGTCTAAGTCAGTTGAATAATAGTGATTCAAACAGTGATTGTAATGTTAATCCCTAGAAGGACATTTCATCCTTGGACTTAGTGAAACTTCATTAGATTTCTACATTAATCCCGATATGAACAGGGTACCAATTTTTGGTATTGTCAATACACCAAAAATTAAATTACACCTAATTAAATTACTGTTTCAAATAGTTTATATTTTTGATTTTTTGTTGAAGCCTAATTTTAGCATCAAAATTTTGATTGTAAAAATGAATGAATATGATTTTTCTATTGCAAGATTTTTTCCACTGGAAATTGTGATTTTCTAGTCTTCAAGGCTCTTGAGCAAGAGCTTCAAATACACTAGATCTTGGAGGAAAAATCACATTAGAATTTCATTCAAAAAAATTGTAAGATAGTTATCAAAAAAGCCGTAAATTAATTGGACTTATGCATATTTAAGTTTACATTTAAGTATTTAACCATTTAATTTCATATTTTTTGGGACCATTTTTTTAGATTTGACATGTAAAAAGAGGATTGAAATACTTTAATCACTTTATCAATTTTAACACACCTTCATGATTTCAAATACTATAATCTTTCAATTCATAAGTGATATTGTTGTGTTTTCTTTTGCTTTGTAGATCTCTAAAATGTCTGCTTTGATTTTGTACACTTTCAGTTTAAAAAATTGATAATATTTATCAAAATTTTAGAGCTTTGTTCAATGTAGAATAAATTTCCAGAAGCTTGAAAGAGGCCTTGAGCATGTAGTGGTTAAACACGTATTTCACATATTTGATATTTTTTTACATACATAAATACATGTCTGAAATGAATTCTCACCTTTTTATAATTAAAAACATTGAATGCAATTCTAAATGGTTTTTAAAAATATATAGTTGAAAATTTTGTAATCAAATGTAATAATTAAAACAACATTTAAAATAATGTGCAACTTTCTAGAAAATGAAAATAATATTGACAAACATCATGGTGTAACTGGTGTATCTTTGAAGCTCATACAAAAAGAAATTTAATAGAGAAAGTAGCACATCTACTATCATTGGAATAACTTTGAAGTAGCACAAATATAGGAATAACACGTGAAGGATGGATTTGTAATGTAAATTTTGTCTATTTACAAAATCCAAGACAACTAATATAGACAGGTTGTTTTTTAGCAAAGGTCAATAAATCTAATGTATTGTGACTAAGGCCACTTGTTTGTATTTTGGACACCTATCTAATTTATTTTAAATTTTGTTTTAGGGAACTAATAATAAAAACTATGCTGAATGTCAATTTGATGTAGTCCAACCCTAATGCTATATGTAATAGATTCAATGAATGTCGTTCAAGTTCTATATAATGTTTTGGTTCAAATATTAAATCTCTAGTCAAATCCTCATGTTTAACATAATTTGGTCATGCAACACGCATGCACTAACAACGTAATCAAATGATGATTTATATATTTGAAATATATTAAATAATATAATAATATAAATATAAGCCCTTTTTTTTAAAAACACTAATACAACTCACGTAACAAGCGGACACACAAAAAATGTACAGCCAATTTGTAATGAACTTACTGAAAATTATATATATGAGTTGAGCGCAAGACTACAAATAGTCATACCATTTATATGAATTGAAAATTAAGCTAATAGACCTTGGACATATAGTTCCAAAATTGTGAAGGCAATTGCAATTTTGAATGGTTTTTGACAGAAAATGGCCTTGGGACTTTAGGGGTTAAATACTCTAGTACATCTTGGCCAACAAATCTAGTATCCTGTGTAGTCTGGGCAGGTGGTAGGTGGATGATTCTTTGTGCTATCTGTACTGCTGTAGGCGGGTTCAAAGTCTGCCGGTTGTTAGAGTGGTCATAGTACATGTTAGGTGGACTGGTAGTGTCTCTGGGCTTACTGAACCGAATACCTTTATGATTATCTTGAGCTTGCTTGGCATAGTCTACTTTTGAAAATTCTATCAATATGACCTTATTGGGAACGCTACAATGCACCGTGGTATGATGATCCCCGCAACGTTTGCAGATCACATTGTTCTCTATCCAGCACTGCCCCGGTCCATGTGTTCTCTTGCAAGTGAAGCATTTAGGGGGAAGTGGCTTATTGAAGGAATTAGTATTCCGTACCTGCTTTTGGACTCTGGAATGCTGATAAGGTTGCGTTTGTCCTCGCGGTCGGGGCTGAGGCAGGTTGTCCTTCAGTACTGGACAGAATGGATGAGTGTGATTTGATTGGCCGCAGTGGTTGCACCAAAAACCCGTTGAATGTGATTCTGATTCATGGAATCGTGGAGGGACTTGCTGATTTTGTCCCTTCACCAGTTACGCCATCTGTTCCGTTAGTTCACTCATTGCATGAATCATGTCGCTAGATACTTGTCTCATCTCTGTACGAAGCTGATCAACAAGTGCTGTTAGAAGCAATGTCGGATCATGAGAAGACAAGGGTACTATGTCTACTTTGGGTGGAAAGGACCAATACGTCATTGAGGTGATCCCCTGTTGGTGGACCAAAACAAAGACTAGAATGGAATTGGCGATTCGTCTCACCATCCAATCATTCCTCTTGTCAATGATTTCAACCTCTAATGCTACTTGAATGGCATTGTGGAGCGTTACTGGCCTTCGTGATAAGATGTCTCGGATGGTTATCGGTGAGTCAATGCTCTAGATGAAGTAGTGTTGTATCGTGTTGTTGTTGAGTAGATGCCCAACATATTGGGTACAGACCATTTGGAATCGCCGGATACAAGTAGTGAGGTCCTTTGTTGGACCCTTCCGGGTGTTGGTCAATGTTGATAAGGCCTGCTATTGTCCCGTCTCCGGCTGGATGTTGCGCAAGAAGGTAGCTAGCAACTGTTGCCAATTCACAAAGGTCCCTGCAGCATGTGACCGATACCAAGAGAAGGCAGTCCCCGTTAGTGTGTTAAAAAATCAAATCAAATAGTAACCTGGGTCAGTGACCAGATGGGAGCTGAGAATCTCATCAAACTTCTTGATGTGGGCGGCAGGGTCATTGTCTCTAGCCCCAGAGAACTCCAGAAGGTGATGTGGGACAACATATTAACTTGAATAGGTCGTATTGTGTCTGGTCTAGGCGTAAGTATCCTTACAATACTAAAATTTTGTAAAATGACTCAAAATATTGTCCCAGGAGATTCTAGTATGTTATCTCAGGCTAAAGTTTCCGGATTCTATTTCTTCCCAAAACACCCAAGCAAATCCATCATTTTTTTTACTTTCTCTTCCGGTTACTACTGCTTTCTGGATTTCAATCCGGATCTGGTCTCACCCGGATTTTGGTTACGTCTTGTCACAACTCTGATTTTTCTATTCCTCTATTTTATCCTCAGAAGGTCCACTATTGGTCTTTTAGAGGGGTAAGGATTCACCACTCATAATCTGCACACTCTTCACACTCACTTAAACAATCCAAATAAAACAACCATTACATGTGTTGTACCCGAGGATAAGACTTCACACTCTCACAACTTCTCGGATGACTATCCAAAAAGCAAGTCACTCAAAGTTGTGCCCAATCTCCCTAACTACAACAGCAAATAAAGACATCCGGATCCGATAGGAGGATACTTTCCTAGTTGCTAGACTAAATCCTGGGGTTGGCAGACCTTCCGGTGAATGGGGATTTTCCTCTGGTGGTTGCTTGTATTGGCACGAAACCCTACTTGGTTTTGGACCCGCATGCACACCACTCCTAACCAGATTCCCGTTCCGGTAAGTTAAAGGTACCACGCTCAAATTCTCATTCACTGGCCTAACCTTTCGTTACAAACATATCCTTTCAACCTGGACCCGTAGCTTGCAATCTAGATTCTTCCTCACCCACTCCCTCCTTCACTCCAGCAATACAATAAACAATAGGCTTTGCACAACGTTGGAGTCAGGAACTGTCCACCTAGTGATTCAAATTAAAGAAGGGAATCAAAACAACATTGAAAATGAGCTTGGATGGAATGAGAGGGCAATAGACTTGCCCACCCTTAAAAATCAAAACAAACAGCAAAAGGTAAAAAGCAAAAAGGGACACCTCAAAGCTAATGTGACCACACAACAAACCTCTGAGATAATCAGAAAATCCCAAGCCAGTGGAGTTCTAAAAATCTGGAACCGGGTTCCACATCCGGATAACCCGTAATGGAATGAAAATCAAAAACCAAACTAAAAACAACACCCTAACTAGCTACTTCTTCCTTGCTTTCTTTGCCCTGCTGCCTGCCTTACTTGTAGGCAATTTACTACTCGATTTCACCGGGGTCGTCTTGATTTTTGCTCGGGTTTGAATCATACGTCCCTTTGGTGGTGTCGCATCTTCCTCTGTTTCCGACTCAATCACATACTCGTCTTTATCAAAAAGCTCAACCTGCTCCGCCAGCTCCTTGGTAGGTGAAGTCTACTCCATGTATTTGAAGTCTGCCGGATGGGTCCGGGCCAGATTTGACATGGCCGCTATCTGCTGAATAAGATCACTGCAGACATTAGATCTGGGCATCTTGAACCTTTTTGCTCCACTTTGTTGGATTTGCAAACCACTGGGTGGAACGAAAACTTTTGTCTGCACTAGAATGGATTGTCTATGGACTCTACTCGACTCCTTCTAACTCAACGGAAGTCCTACCGGCTGATCCAAAAATAACCCCAAACTCCTGGATGGAGTCTAATCTGGCTTGCTTGACTTGGCCAAAGTCTGCAAATAGTTAGGGACCTCCGGAAGCTATGAGAAGTCTATGGCTTTGTCCGGATCAAGATGCCCCAACAATTGGCGCATTTCCTTCAACGCCCTCTCCATCTAGGCTTAAAGTCAATAATCACCATCAACACCTTTGATCCAATTAGATGGCCTTCAATTGTCAGCCCGTTGATGAAGAGATTGGCTTTCATCACGGTATCTGCCGGTGGTGCGACCAATGTTGTCAAGTTCCGGACGAGCTAGATAGCTTCAGACTCCTTCTGCCTTGCTACTTCCAGCTCCCACCACTCGGCTCACCCGCGCTTGGAGGTCATTCAAGTCCTTTTTCAAGTTCCAGATTTGCTCTTCCTTTCCATGCAGTACCTGAGGATCCGATCTTTGCTTGATTTTGCCCACAATTTGCTCCGGTTGGTCCACCTTCAACTCTTCCATGACGTCAACAAGCATATTCGACATGAAGCCATGCAACACCTGAGCCCTATTCACCCAATTAATTACGATTTCAAAGAACTCTGTAATCTCTCTAGCTTCCGAAATCTCACTAGGCTATCCTTTATCTAGTGATGCCTGTTTGTCTCGCGCAGACGGATCAGTCGGCTTCCTCCTTCTTTCCATATGTTGGAGTGGCTCTTCTTTCTCCTCCGTCCCTTCTTCTTCAGATTCCATTGGATCTAGTTGATTCGGTTGGACTTCCTCCGTGAGGCCATATCGCAGAATTGCGGCTCGGGTATTGTACTTGACTATCTCCGTAGCACTTAGAACCTCTCTCTGGTGGTACAAGTGGAACAAATATGGACTGATCGGGCTGATTTTACCCCTCATTACGTGAATAGATAGTTTGTATACTACATCTGCGATGATCTTTTTCCAATTTACGGATCTACCCTCCATCGCCCCGAAGATGGTGTTAGCCACCGTGACCTTAATCCGGGTGGGCTTTTCCGGATATAGGACCGGAATTAGAAATTCTAGCACTCGTCGCTGCTTCTCACTCTTACTGTTGCTAATAGTGTACCCCTTCTTTGTGTGGGCCAAATTTTGGAACTTATTAGCCGCAAACTTATTTGTACAGCAGGCTAATCCAGGTCCGAACTTCCGGAACAAGTAAACTTCTGCCCAAACCTCTTCAATCTAGGCTGCGGGTTGAATCCTTATAGTCAACTTGTACTGGTTCGAAATTCCTTTGACAAGTTCCTAAATGATCTCGTCACTCTTCAGGCTCCATAGCCACTGTATCAAACCGGCGCACCCTATCATTGCCAAATCCAACTCTAATTGTGTTTGTAAGGCCGGGTCGGAAGGGATGGCTGGACAAACCATCCGGGTTGCTACCACCATTATTTACCAACACAAAAGAAAACTAATCCAATGCAATCGAAATCGACTTCACTTTTCTCTCCCTTGCACGATTCCTAACTTAACACTCTTTCATTCAACTAAATGCATGCAAGAGTCTGCAAGAAAAGAGAGAGAAGAATGAAATGGTAGGACACTTAAGTACCCGATGATCGACCAATAGTTCCCGAAGGAGAACGGATATGAGAACGTTCCCGTAATGGTACCCTAGGTTTTTAGACCAAAAGTCTAGGCCTTAGGTTCACTGGATCTGGGACGTCTCCGGATTCTGTTTTTCATCTAGTGACTTAACAGGTTTTAACAATTCTAGCAATCCAAATACTGACTATTCGCAAGTTGTTCATGGATTTCTATGTGTTATCAACAAATTTGAAAAATTTAGACTATCCTAATCCTCTTCTAATCCGTTCCTATCTATTTTGAGTTTTTGTACTCTTACAGGTTGCCCTTGCGGTAGCATTATAGGATCGATGTCAACCATTAGTCCTTCTAGTGGATTATCATCTAGGGGTCCTGGCGGGGCTAGGGGCCTTTGCTCTCCCATCTCTTTGGAATGTACCGATAAGCTCTTGCTTTTGTCGACGGTCTCAAAGATTTTGGAGGAGCTCTCTCGATCTTCAGCGGGAGTGGGAGGACTTGCCCTTTCCTCAAAAGGCAGTGAAGTGGATGTTGGTCGGGAAGGTCCGCCTATAACTGTCTGAGATCTCAAAGATCTAGTTGATCTTGGGGTGTTAGCAGGTTTTGGTGGCATCTATTACGAAAGATGACTCGCAATTCACACAAAACCAAACCACTCAAATATATATAAGTAATCCAATACAACATTAATAGATAAAAATATTTAGAGCTAAGTACTCTAACTACGGCAGGTAGCCAATGCTATGAAGTAATTGTCGCAGATCAGAGTGCTAAGGATCTCCGCGGCATCAGGGCGGTATCGAAGAAGTACGATTCTTGCGTTTCTTAATGAACTCATGGTCTAGTAGATATTGCTTCCAACTGCTCTCGTTGGTGAAAAAGGTGGCGTTCTTGAGCCGCCCGTCCCGACTTTGCTTCTTCCGGCTCGGATACGGACAAAAATTCGGATTGGTGGAGATGACAAAGGTCCGGGGCGGTAAACAGAGAGATTTGGTAATCCGTCGTGTCTTGGCAAGGCTCGCAAGGCTCCTAGTACTTGATGATGTACAGAAGCTATACAACGGTGGAGAGGTCCGAGGGTACGTAGTGCGTTGAGATGCCCCTGCAACACTCTATGGTTAGATGACTAAGCCTGTTGTGCCACGGTCGAAATAGATTAAGCCTTGTGTACGGGTTCTCAATGGCGTGGTTAAAGATCCTTAACTCCTAAAGGACCAACATGCGTTTTTTGGCCGTATAGAATTTTTAGGCAGGTATGTACAACTAGACATTTCTATACTTTTGACTGAAATTTTAATAGAAGGTGGGGGCAAGGAGTATCTTTCATATGCACTAAATTTCATGACATTTGGAAATACAAGTAAAAAATTATGGCCTAAAATGTTACTTTTTTTTGTAACTGGGCAATCCGGGCAGATCAGAAAAAATCACTTTTTTTAAAAACAAAAAATTAAAATTGATTTTCTAGAGTTATATATAGGTAAAAAGCTTTGAATCATCCCATTTTGATCAGTGAGTCAAAAGTTATGAAGATTTTAAGTTTGCGAACAATTATGGATTCTCTACTCTAAAATAAACTTTGAAATCTTTTATCTTACTCAATTTCCAATATTTTTTGAAAAATTTAAAATCATAGGATGTAGATTGCTTATTACAACATTGCAACCATTAGGATTGGCATTTTCAATTCTATAATTAAATACTTGACAATCTAATGTTTTGAATCATTCTCTACTTCTATCTACTTACGATTTATTTCCTATATGTTGTACAATTCCAAATGAAGTGAAAATTTTCAAGCATGTAGCCAACTTGTCTAGGAAAAAGAATTCAAAGAAGCACAATCATTTTGGACATCAAAAAGTGAGCTTGTGAAGTGCTGCTGCCCTGTTTTTTGCAGGGCCCCAAAAAATGATTTTAGTGAATTTGAATGCATATATCTTGCAATCCACGTGGTGGAAATTCCTAAAAATTTTACCATATGTTCTCAAGTCAGCATACTACAAGATCCTACGGTTACATATGTAAAAAAAAGCTTTTTTTCAAAAATTGAAAACTTGTATTAAAAATGGCAGTTTTCGAGCATTTTTGATGAGAACATAATCATGGAATGTTAGAGGTTAACCTATCCGACATTTGTTAGGGCTCTACGTCGGAATCCCACAATGCACTTAACAAATTAGTGAAAGTAATCCCAAGTAGTTTAAGACTCTCGGCAGACGCACCATTATGTGAGTGCTTATTTACCCACCCTTCGTAAAAACTTGAGCACAACTGGGCTCTTAATTTTATGTGGATTTTTTGATGAATCGAAATGTGCCTAGCTTCAATCCATTGTGCCTTCCAAGCAATTGATCTTTTCTAAATTCTTAACATCCACAATGTACACAAAAACCAAAGAAATACAACAATCGACAACTTTTACTCTAACTTCTTCAATCAAAAAAGGTCACAGTGGTTTTAGATTGAAACTAATTACATTCTAACTTTAACAACCCTAAGTGATAGAACACATCATACCATTTCCAAAAAACATTAAATTTGACCCTATCCCATTCTCCTAGCAAAAGTTATTGACGGATTAAGTTTAACCCTTTCGGGGTTATTTAAACTTCATCCACAATTTAGGATGTGCTCCCTAATTCAATTATCCTTGAAAATGAAACATTGGCTAAGCCCTGCCTAAATCCTGACCCAAACTTGGATGAACTAATTTAGGTTGATTTCATCAATTTCCTAACCCAAACTTCATCCTTCAATATCTCCTAGGATTTTCAGTCTCTCTTGAAGTTTGAATTAGTTTGGAATTACTTGAGGTTACTCCTTTGATTTTCTAATGCTAACTTCTTCCTTTGATCAAGTTGAAATGCCCTAATCATTTCTATCTTTATTCTTTGAGGTTTGGATTGAATGCTGGTCAGTTATTATTTTCAGTGGTTTTAGATTTTATCTTTAAAGAGGCTAACCTAAGCTTTCAAAAATGCTATCTTGATTGAAAATTCACCTATCCTATCAAAAGTTATTGATGGATGAAATTTGACCGCTAATCAGTATTCAAACTTCATCCGTTGATTACTACTAACCTTAATTTGGAAATTAAATTCTAACTTCAATTTTGAAATCTAAGTTAATTCTACTTAAGAACTTCCTAATTTCATTTTTCTTGGTCACTTCTAATTACTTTTTATCCCAATTAGGTGCTAAACTTCATCCTTCTATTTCTTACTCGTTTTAGCACCGTTTCTTAAGTGTGATATGTTTTTGGAAAGCCCTAGTCTTAATCTATAAATTTCTAAAGATAAACTTGAAAAAATTCCTAGTCTTGACTTCCTTAATTGACCTTGAAGTTCGGCTAAATGTTAAAAATGCTAAATCTAAATAATTCAAAAGGAGAGGAAGAATTTAGTGAATTACCTTGAGTTGAGCTTCATCCGTTGTGTTGTAGAGTAGCTTCTCAAGATACCCCTGCAAGTGATCTTGGATTTTTGCTCACAACTTAAAGATAGGTGTTTGATACAATTTTAGGGGTTTTTACTACTTTCTTCTTTTTCTTCTACCTCTATCCCATCTTTTTCTTTTAGTACTATTCTAATTCAATTACTTAAATATTCCAAAAGTTGACTAGTCTTGGAATAAATAATTGAATTCAATCTTCTAAACAATAATTGATCTTCAACACCCTATCCTATTTTGGTCAATTATTATTCTATCTCCTTCTAATAGCTCAAAATGTTTTTTCAAGATTTTTTTCTAATCTTGTTTTGAATACTAACTCCCCTTCAACTCGAAATTGTCTCTTCATCTCTTTATTTGCAGTTTGAGTTTTATCTCTTGGAGTTTTGAGAGTTTCTATGGTACTTGTAAGGTTTTGGCAATAGAAACGTTGCACCTAAGGTTTCTTTTCTTAATTCCTATCCTACCTACTAAATCCTACTTTTACTTGCTAATTCTAGTTGACTGAAGCAACGTTTCCACCTTCTTAGAATGCCAAATGGTGTTTTGAAATCCTTGTGAGGTGAACTTTTGTTTAGCCTTCAATTTTTTTTAATTCCACATTAAGAAAATCCAAATTTTGGCCAAGCTAGGGCGGATCAGTTCGCAGCCTGGACAGCCAATTTGCAGCCTAGGCAGCCAGGCAAGTCGAGAGCAATGCAAAGTCGGGAGCAGTACAAGTTGGGAGCAATACAAGTCAAGAGACAATACCGGACCCCTCCCTCCTTGCGGTCACGTGCCTCCACGTGCGGTCACGTGAAATTTGGAAGTCCCTCTAGGCTTACTTTTAAAAATATAATTCATAAAGAAAAAGAAGTTACTATTAAAAGTGTAGTCATTTTGAAGTAAAATATACACTTTGTTCGAAGCTTACTATAGAAAATACATTTATTTAACTAGAACATGTACTATAGAATTTGAAGTCTGAAAAGTTCAAGTCCCCATATGAATACCAAATAATCTTTTCATTAAAAATGAATCTTTTTACTCAAATCACTTTAAAAGTTGTAAGTGGGCGCATTTTGGGAGACCTAGGGTCACAAATAGGTACCTACAACAGAAATCTTAGGAAATTAATAACTAATTCAAAAATGCATCAAAAAACATGAAACCATTTGTGTTATGTTTTGCATCCATTTTCCTTTCTTTGAAAAATGAGTGGAAAATATTTCTATTCATGCAAGCATATAGAAAAGGCAGACCAATCCTTAAATGGTCGCTTTCAAAGATCCTATTGTATGGAGTCTCTAATAACTAAGATCCCTAGGTATGGAGTCTCTGGATTCCAAATCTACCCACAAATTGGAATCCCTAATAACTCTCACCTCATTAACCCCTAAAGTTTCATGACTATGTTCTCACCAAAAACGCTCCAAAACTGCCATTTCTAATACAACTACCAAATTTTTGGAAAAAAACAATTTTTGACACATGTAACCATAGGATCTTGTAGTATGATACTTTGAAACATGTGGTACAAATTTCACAAAATTTTCCACCGTGTGGATCATAAGATATAAGCATTCAAAGTCTTGAAAACCATTTTTTCAATCCTGCAAAAAACCGGGCAGCTGCACTTTGCAAGCTCACTTTTCAATGAAAAATGCCCAAAACGGTGGTGCTTCTTTGAATTCAGTTTCCTAAACAAGTTGTCTATATGCACAAAAAATTTTACATCATTTGGAATTGTACAACATATAGGAAAAAAATAGTAAGTAGAAAGAAGTAGAAAATGATTCAAAATACTAAATTGTTAAAAATTTAATCATGGAATTTAAAAATACCAATCCCAACGGTTGTAATGTTGTAATAATAAATTTACATCCTAGGATTTTATTTTTTTCCAAAAATATTGAAAATTGAGTTAAATAAACGACTTTAAAGTTTTTTTTTGAGTAGAGAATCCATAACTGCCTGCAAACCAAAAACCCTCATAACTTTTGACTCATTGATTGAAATGGAATGACTCAAAGCTTTTTAAGTATATATAAATGTAGAGAACCAATTCCAAAAAAAAAATTCCGGAAAAAATGATTTTTTTTTATTTGCCCAAACTGCCCAGTTACAAAAAAAAGCAACATATTAGGTCACAACTTTTCACTCGTATTTCAAAATGTCATGAAACTTGGTACACATGAAGATATTCCTTGCCCCCACCTTCTATTAAAATTCCAGCCTCCAATATGGATATCTCTAGTCACACGTTGCTGCCCAAAATTTCTATACGGCCAAAAAACGCATGTTGGTCCTTTAGGGGTTAAACAAAATGAAGTGATTCAAACTTTTCTATTCTTAAATATTTCTCTAGAACCACTTTTAACTTTTCATTTTTCAAAAATGTTATTTTTTAAAGAAGTTTTTTGAGCTGCCCGAGCTGCCCACCGAGTAACGAAAACCGATAATCACGCAATAAATTTTAAATTGTGTAGTCAAAAGTTATGAAAATTGTTGGGCCTTAAAGCTATTCTTTGGGCACATTTTTGTGAAATTTTCAAAGAAAAAAAATAAAAACACCGTTCGTAGTGAACTGCCCAAAATCACTATGTTGCCAAAAAACGGTGTTCTGTCCTTTAGGGATTAAGGGCTAGGTGGTAGTCAATCTAAACCAAGAATTTATGTGCCATGTGTGCCATCTCCTTTAATATGCTTAGATTATAAGTTGTGTCTTTTCTTCTGTTTATAGAAGTAATGGGAATATAAGATAGTAAGGGGCAGTCAATCGGGATGAAAATTGGGTCAATGGATTGTTTGGGCAGAGAGCTTGAAGATAGGCAAAGAAAGTCAAAGAGGGGCAAATGGGCACAAGAGAAGTCACCCCGCTCGACTCTTTATGGGAAAACTTCTGCATCTCTTTTGTGATTATTACAGAAGATACCAAATAAGCTTCATGTGAATATTTGCATTGACTTGTTGTGTCAATAGATCAATGCAAATAAATGAAGGTAAATATTGTTGAAAAATTAAAACAACTCTGGCGCCTAAATATTGTGACCCAAATCTACACAAAGCTATGAAAACTAGCACAAGCTAATATATGTAGAATTATATTGAATCAATCTAGCTAATTGGAAATGCCAATGTATATAGTGGAATATATCAAATTACAAAATGGACACCATCCCCTCCTAGCCCCTAAATCATTTCACTGGAGTGAGTCAATTGCGCCAGTTAAATGAAATTGCGCCAATTTAACAAAATTGACCATAGTTCCCCCACCCCAGTGCCTGCATAAGACTTGCAGATGTACAACACTTTAGTATAAGTTGGATAGGCTTCTCTAGATCCGCAAAGCATAGATCCGCAAAGCATAGGCTTCTTAAGATCCGCAAAGCAAATCCATGAGTGCATGTGTGACTCTAGCTAGGTCATTTTCCTTCAATCAGTTTAATTTTCTATCAGCTATGGCTGCATCTCCACTAGTACCATTGTCACTGGTCGTGCTAGTCTTTGTAGTGCTGTTGTTGGGCCTGGTGGGAACGTGAGCGAGCTCCAGTTCGGCGCTTTGGTGGTGGTGAACAAAACGATCATGGCGACGAAGGACCCCGTGTCTTTGTCAATTGGGAATATGCAGGGCTTGTATGTGCTTGACGGCAATAAGAAGTATTGTACACAAGTGACGGTGATTATCAATCACAAGGGGATTTTTTGAGTTTACCATCATGGCAATCACTAGAAGAAAAATGTGTCCAGCACAACCGGCTACTATACAACTAGTATCCTATACAACCATCGTATGACTGTAATCCTCTCTATTAGCACCAAATCTAACTTCATTGTTTTTTGTTGTTCTTTTACAGCATAGATACATTGTTTTAGTTGCAAAAAAGTCAATCTATAGTTGCAAAAAATGACTAGAAAACAACTAGAAAAAGATTGCAACTGTAAAATGACCAAAGTTCTTCAGTAGTTGCTTTCTAATTGCTTTTTAGTTGTACACTAGTTGTTTCTTAGTCATATTCTACACTACTAGAAATTTAGCTTTTTTGTTGATTTGTTTGCATAGATTTGATTCACTTTTCTATTGATTTGGAGAGTGATTTGTTGATTTAGAAGAAATCAATAGAAAAGTGAACCAAATGAATGCCACCAAATAAAAAAAAATTGAATTTTCTAAGTGTCAAACTAGTCATTTCTTAGTTGCTTTTAAGTTGTATACTAGTTGTTTCTTAGTTGTTTTCTAGTCGTTTTCTAGTTGTTTCCTAGTTGCTTCTAGAGTTCATTCCCATTTGACTTATATCAATTGTCCCATATCAATTGTAAAGACTACCATTAGATTAGACATATAAGACTTGTAAGTTATTGTAGTCTTATACAATTAGTTTTTTTATTTAATTCTAAGATTTCTATGATTTGTAGATATCTACAGAGTATCAATTTTTATAGTTTATAGATTTCTACAATCTTTAGTAATCAAACAATATATAAAATCCAAGAGATTTTAAAATCTATTGAATTATAGGGTTTCCTAATCGTAAAATCTATTAAATATCAATATTTGGATTTTGAAATCTAGAATTAAGATAGATCTGGAATTTTGAAATCTAGAAAAAAGATAGATTTAAAATTCCAAAGTCTAGAAGAAAGGTAGATTTGAAATTCAAAAATCTAGAAAAAAAGGTAATTTTGAAATTTTGAAATCTACAAATCAATGAAATTAATATTCTATATTCTACAAGTCGCAAACAAGTCACCCATGAGATGGTGTCCACAACAACTATAAGTCTACCGAGAAGTCTCCAAATTATCACTAGTCCCAAACCAAGCCCAAATGTCCTATGCAATTGAAAACCAGTTGCATAGTGTAGTTGCAAAACCCCTCATTTCCTTCTAGTGAATGTAATAGAGTTTACAACTTAGAAGGTGGTAATGGTAGTGAGTTTACCACTTTGGAAGTGTTAATGAACGTGGTTTGCTACGTGGTAAATTCAAAAAAATTCCCTATGAACCAGCCCAATGACTTGGTGGAGACTACCTACAAGGTACAAATATTAAGCTTCGATCGTCATGCATGGCATGGCATTCCAGAAGGGCATTGCCATGCCACCAGTCTAGTTTTTAGAAGTCTATAAGAGCTGTACATGCATTTCAATGGCACATTGACTTTGGGAGGGTCTTGGTATGTCTACAGTCCAGTTTCAAAGCCTCTAGATGTCTATTGGAATGGCAATTTGATTTGTTTGTATGATTTTAGGGGCCTTGCCATCTCTGATTCTAGTTGCCAGGGGGGTTGTGTGCTGGACATTATAATATTATGGTTTTAGTGGCCTAGCTTGTCCTGTCTACATTCTAGTTTCCTAGCTTCTCTTCATGCATTGCAATGGGCACTGTGATTTTAAGGGCCCCGCCATGTCTGTGTGCACATTACAATTTCCGAGCTTCTTTAATTTATGAGCATTTCAATGGCACTTTGATATGTCAGTATGCTTTTTGGAGCCTTGCATGTTTCCAATTTTCAAGCGTTCTATTTTGTCTATTTCAAAGCCACTTCAATTTGTTTGTATGCTTTCAGGAGCCTTGCGATGTCTGATCGCAGTTCCAGGAGTCTGTACATGCATTTCAATATAATGGCACTTTGATGTGTTGGTATGATATTAACGAGCTAGGCATCTTGCCATGTCTGCGTTCCGGTTTCCAAGCATCCGTTTGTGCACTTCAATGGCAGTTGATTTAGTGTTAGTATGATTTTAGAAGCCTTGTCCTCCAGTTTCCAAGCTCCTCTACTATGTGCATTTCAATGGCACTTTGATGTGTTTGTGCCATTTGAGGAGCCTTGCCAAGGGCATTGCCATTTCTGATTCCAGTTTCCAAGCTCCTGACATGCATTTCAATGTCACTTTGATATGTTAGTATGATTTTAGGGGCCATGTAATGAAAGCTGAGTATTTTGAACACATTGTAAACAGATTGCAAAATCAAATTCTATTAAGAAGGACAATTGTTACGGCTCCTGTTATGCATGTTTAGTGTTTCGGTGTGTTAATTTTTTTGGGCACTTTTAATAACATTATTACAGTTCCTATTATGCATTATTTAGTGTTTCGGTGTGTTAATTTCTTTTGACTTGTTTTATACATTTTCTTACAACTTGTATGTAGGTTGTTGGTCAGCAAGCGTTGTTCAATGTCTCCAACAACAGGCAGCTGGCTGCGCTGGCAGGGACCGGAAACTTCTTGGGCCAGAGGCTAGTGGTGCAGACCACAGGCTCTCAATACAATGTTCAAAAATGGACTCTTGTCGTTGGAAAATAGAATGGAGTGATTGATGGATCTACCTTTGTATCCATTACAGCTTACAGCATTCATCAATTAATGTTGTTGAAATGATTTTTGGCCATTTCTACTTTCAAGAATCTAGTATAAATAATAAAACTAAGACTAATTTTTTACTTCCATTGTGATCAAAGCTTTGAACGGCAATTCACTGAGGAATATGGTTTACAAGCAATGACCATTGCCATGTCTTTTGAGTTACTGTACATGTAGGTCAGTTTCGTAAATAACTAGGCAAAATTTTGATCGTGTCGGAAATTTTAAAAATTCTACAATTATTTCTGAAAATCTGAAAAAATTTCAAGGAATAATTTGAGAAATTTTCAACTATTTTGAAAATAAGGGAAAATCAGGAAAATCAAAAAAGGCTGCCGAATTGTCGAAATGTGAAAATTAAATTATTTCAACAAGTTGCGGAATCAAACCTAAACGTACGGTATATGACTTTGTGTGATGTCCAAGAGTGTGGGCATAACTCATGCACAAGTCTGGAGATTGAAGCCCAATTTGTTCCCTTACATTGGATTCATGTGATCAGGCAATTTCTTAGGAAAACCTCAAAAAAACAACATGGAGAAACATAACATTCAGTAGCTTGTGTAAATGTTGCCTTGGTTCTACAGTGATGGTGTGTCTCTATATCCTCCACCTGTCTAATTCATCAGTAACTACTGATGAAACACTGTTGGGGTGTGGAATATATCACACCATCACTGTAGAGCTACTGAATGTTATGAACATTTGCCTTGGATAGTACAATGAGACCATTTCAATATTACAGACGCTAGTGCGCCATGTGCCGGTTGCCACAGTCACTAGTAGATATCCACACATTCTAAAACGGTGATTTTGTGTTAAGCCTGGACTGAACTAACACAACTATGGTTTAAAATAACACAAAAACTAAAACAGCTTTGTTTAAAATAACTCAGATTTAACTCAAAACCATCATCTGGAATGCTTTTATCTTTCCAAATTTCTACAAGTGACTATAATAAAATAATAATAATAATAAATTATAATTTTTAAATTCATACAAAATTTGAAATTTGATAACTTTCACACCATAGGTCCAAACACCACGAAACACCACTCCTCACAAAGAGCTTTCCAACAATACGAATAATGCAGAGTTTAAAACATCTAGGAATGTTTGTTTGTTTGCACTTTAACAAACAAAACAAGACAACAAACCTCATTTCAGGTATAGATCTCTCACCAAATCTCAATGAACCGAGATCTCTTCTATCCAAACTCACTATCTACTCACACTAGCACTGGTAGAAGAAGTTGCATACAAATTTAATAACAGCGAGACATTTGACAAGGGTAAAAAGGAGGATAGTCGAACTTGCAGAGTTCTGCAACCGAAGTACTTCTTCGAATCCACTATTGCATGCAACACTGTTAATTGAAAATCAGTTACATAGAACTCGATTTAAAATCATGAGCATTTTGGTCGACAGCACTGGGACGACAATAAAAAGGTCGGGTTGTGACCGGAGGAATTATAAGAGGCTGAGCATGAGAAATGCACAGCAAATAGCATCATTGTGGTACATAGACTACAGTGTTAGTAACGCCAGAACTCTTCCCATTCTGGCAAAAGACATAGCATACAGAAATGATGAGCCCGTGGCCTATCGGATTCTATTTGACAAGAGGTGGCACTTAGCAGTCAAAACTTAACTTGACGAACACCTTGCTTAAACGATGCTCTCTCCCAACAAGTTCGTGTACCACCAAATGTGCCGCCAACGAGCAAACTTGGAGAAAATCCCGTCTGCAATTCTTTTATGGAAGCCAACAGAAGTGTGCTCGTGGAACCAAATCAGCTATCAGTGATTCATTCAAATCAATGGATTTCAAGGAGTAGCCTTGAAAAGGGTGACTTCCTTGAGCGCTTCGATGATCCCCGCCACACCTCCAATCAAGCCAGCAATGGAAACCAGAAAGGTAATAAAGCTGAGCAGCTGGAGGAGGATATACTTTCGGCCCCATTTCTTCACATGAACTTGACGTATGTACATCTCGATAGGGTAGTAGACTGTCAAAGGCCAGAAACCGATGGCCCCCAGAATGCCCAGCACCGAGTTGAAGAAGGGAATGACCATGGAGATGATGGTGGTGATGATCACGTACACAGTTCGCCAGATCAAGCGGAACACGTTCAGCTTGAATCTGCGCTTTCCTGGGAGTCTCAAAACGTACTCCATGTTGAGGAATACGCTGTTGGGCCATCTCCTGGAACACCATAGCTCGACGAAGCCATATACGGGCTGCGTGTAAACCTGCACCAAATTTGGAAGAGAGTTGTATCAATCCGATCATATTCAGATCACCCTGACTGGTGCAATCAATGGATACCCTGAAACAGTAATTCGTACTCATAAAACTACTACTCTATATACTATTTCAAAGCATTCAAAAATCTGTGCAAATTTCTGCCTTAAGCCCTTTTTTGACACCTCACAAACAAATGGAATATCACTATGTTTCGCCAATATTTTGGGAGTGATTTTAAGTGGCCACTGAGACCTCACTAGCAAGATTCAATTTTCATGGGACCCCGTTAGTAAGAACAGCGTACTGATGGCATGGATTGGAGAGCCAAGAGGTTGAATATCTCTAACCGATCAACAAGATAGTGAATCAAAAATTGAACTTGACTTTCTGTTTGGGTAAAAAGCCTAAATCAAGTTAATTTAAACTAAAGTTTTTCACGGGACACATGGTTTTTTGTGGAAGCATCACACAAATCAGTAGCGAAAAAGATCACTCGTGAGGACTGAGGAGCTACACATCAAAATAAATTTCTTTTGGCTGGAACACGGAAGATTGTTCAGAACAAGCAGAATAAATTTGATCGCATGATCTTAGGCTAATGACCTCTGTAGTTTAAATCGTTACATGTTTTTGAAGAGACAATGGATCAATTTTAATTGTCAAGAGCTTAGTATGGGCTCCTAATCTGAAAGACCTCATTTATCACTTTTCAGAAGAAGAAATCATTTGAGAGCACAAGCGCACAATCGTCCAGAGTAATTTGAAATGCTTCTTAATTGTGAGGACCAGAATAAATATGCACAATGCAGTAGTGCGTGTAGTTACCTGGTAGGCACCAATTAGATGGATCACAATGCACGTGTTTGCAAAATCCACAAGCCAATAAGGAGTGCTGAATCCGGTGAGCAAGTTCCCTGGTGCGCCATCACCAAACGCAGCGTAGCCACAAATAGCCACCGACATGTAAAAGAACGTGGTCGTCCCGATCGAAATGAATGTGGACTTCTTCATTTGTGAGGCTTCAGAAGGTGGGCTTTTAATGGTGTCCTGTACACCAGACGTTATTGGATTGGGAAAATGAAACAAAAAAAAATCAAAAACTATGATGATAAAATGATTCTAAGGCCATCATGAAACCAATATAGGTGACCCTCACCTGAGGATGGAACAACCCTCCCCAATATAGTAGAACTGGTTAATGTCGTGAGGCATGTAAGATGAAATGGCCTTTTGTTTGCTCATTAATAAGATAAGAAGATTTGCTCTGTAGAGGACTAAGCAAAAAAGACAAGGTCGATTCAATTAACACCCCAGAGGAGGGTTCTTGCGATTCTCAACTCCATGCATGAGAAACATGCTCCTGAAGTAGAACTATTCACATCAAATATTTCTCCTTAGCCCTACAGCGAAGTGATAGTACTCGTAATAAATGTTTTGACATACGCTTACCTGAATTTCAATAAGGATCATGGAGAAGGAGTACGCAAAAGCCATATTGCCAAGAGCAGTGAATATGTTCCACGTCTTTTGTGGTGTTGACTGGAATGAGCAAATTGTGTTTGTCGCGTCATAGCAAATTGACGCACCACCCACGCTCCCATGATCGTGCCCTGCCCCTCCCCCTGAAAGTCGATATCCCTTACGTTAAAATAAAATTCAATGTGACAAAAAAGAAATTAACCGATGTACAAAAATCCCTTACATAATTTAAGAACCAAGAAACTCCACATAGTTTCTGCACCTTGAAACTGTTAATCCCTAACGGACCAAGTAGCCCAAATTCGGCCTGACTCTTTTTTTTTCTAGTGCTCACAGCATTGACGCCTTTAAATAGGCATTTGTAGTTTCCAGAAGATCCCAGTAAATTATTTTATCGATTTAATAGGACCAAGTTTCACAAATATTCAATAAGCAACAAAAAAGTTACGCTCATGCTCCCATGACCTCTATAACATGACCTACTCTGAAACATCTTTGAATATCATGCTGTGATTGACTATAGCACACCTAGAACGATGTCATAGTCATTTCAGGGGCTCTCGGGGCAGTCAGAGTAAAGAAGTCAAGGCGAAGAATTGTCACTCACCTGCAGCTTTTGAGATACCAAGTCCCAAGCCGATGAAGGAATATGTGAACGACATAAACGCAGCAACGTAAGAGAGCCACCAAAGCTCGCCAAAATTGGGGATCTGTGAGAGAAAAATTTGGACTAAACCATATAGCGCTATGTAAACTGTTGTTGACGCCGGACATACGTGATCCAGTCCATTGTGGTGTTTACAATTCTGTTGCTGAATTGCCCTACAAAACCAAAACAATCAGACTTAGCGTTACAGAGTTCTCTTGGTCGACCAGTGGTCAGTCACAGCGGCTAATCTACAATCGGGTCTACAATAAGAGCTTCATCAGAAGTTGAAAATGCTAAGGACACGGTAAATGAACGGATTAGCTCCTTCTCTGCAATAGGTCTAGCTCTGCAAGAAAGCCTTCAAACAAAAATAAATATCTGTTGGGAGGCCATCCAAAAAAACATGGTAAAACACAGAAACGCCATAAGAAAAGAAGCACTGTCTAAGAGACTGTTACAATAGCTTGTGTCACTTTTACGTACTTGGCACTGGTTGCAGTAGCAATGGTGTAGCCAATACTGGTGCCAATAAGGTTACTGTATTGTACCCAAGCACATACTATCTGCTGCCTTCTCCCTGCACAAACGCATGTGAATCAATCTCAGCACACGACTACAAGCCTACAAAACTTTGAAAGAAATCGAGACAAAGTTCCAAACGAGCTATTCAATAGTTAACCAACATGACATTATTAACCAGATCTCGCAAGGTCTTTTGATTCCCACAAAAATACAGCCACAGATAGTGAGGCTGCAGTAGACTCTATACTGAAACAAAAATCCCTCCGCAAGATCGAGGGTTATGTCTTCCATGCCCTGGTGACGTGTCACATAAGGACTATTTAAGGGAGAAATAAAAGAATGTTACGAAGGAGATGAAAGCGTATCAGTACCCAAGTTGGCTTCGATGGCATCCATGTAGATGTAATTCCGCTTCCCAGTGACAGGGTCGGGGGACCGGTAACAGTCAGCCAGCAGTCGAGAGGTGTAGTAAGTACACCAAGCAAAAGCCAGAAGAATGATGGGCCCAGCAATCCATCCCATTTGAGCGAAGCTCCATGACAACGCCAAGACACCAGAGCCTATCACAGCCGTAATGATATGCGCTGCTGAAGTATATACCCCCCCTGCAATTCATACAACACACAGTCAGCTAGGAAGAGAAAAAAACACTACTGCAGCAAAAACCGTTTACATGTATACAAAACCCCTTTTACCACCAGCTACTCATCTCTTCCCAGACACTTTCATACTTTCTTTCTTTCTTTCTTGTTTGAAACAAACAAAGAGACCTTCCTAGCAGACGGAATCAAAGTACAAGACACTTCTGCTGTTTACACATCAACTTCATTGCCCTTCAATTAGCAAGGTGTATAAGCATCACTCAGCTACAGTAGTTGTCTTTGACCACTGACGTTCGGCAGGAAATGGGGTTATATATTCTACTGCAACTTGTAGCGGTCTAAAACCTCCAAGAAATCAGTTTACAAGAGTCTACATAGCACTGTACATCTTCCAAGTATCACGCTCCTACATATTAGTTAAAATGCAGCAAGACCGCATGAGTATCTTCTACCTTTCATGCACGTGCAGCAAAGTATCTACTCTTCCCATTAAAAGAAAGGTTGTAGAGTTCCATTGCTGTAAACTTGGAGAGGAATGTTCCTCTAAATTTTTGCCAAAAAAAAACACAAGAGCGAGAGAGAAGAGCAACTGACCTGTCCGGCGAGGTTTTCCGTCGTCGTCATACAAGTCGTCGTCAATCTTCTTCCCGATGCCGTCAAAACCACCAGCAGCAGGGGCAGCAGTGCCATTTTCCACCGCCCCTAAAGTGTCATCCGAGGTTTGACCAAGCTTGGCGTGTCCAGTGTGCCCAAGTTGGACATGTTCCCTGTCAATGGCTTCCATAGCTCTTTGCAGCCTTGAGTTAAAACTTCACATTCGCTCTGTGCACACGCAAACAAAAACAAAAACTCAAAACAAAAACAAAAAAACAAAAACAAAAAACTCTTCTAGAATTGAACTGCAAACAATCGCTCGCAAACCTCAAAGCTCATTGCAGGACCCCTAAACAACTGGAAAATCTCCAACTAAAATACTTTCCAATCTTGGTCATTCTTTGGAAAACCAAAACCAAAACCAAAATCAAAACTCTGTTCGAATTGAACTGCAACCAATCCCTTACAAAATGCAAAGCTCCCTGTAGGATCCCCAAACCACTGGAAAGGCTCCAACTAGCTGAAATACTTTCCAATCTTGGTCATATTTTGCTAAACCACTCACAAAACCAAAACCATGACAAACCCAAAAACTAAACCTCTGCTAGAATTCGAAATGACTAATCCCTCACAAAACTCAAAGCTCACAAAACTCACAAACCACAAAATCTCCAACCAACTGGAATTAATACTTTCCAATCTTGGTTATTCTTTCCTAAACCACTCACAACTCCAAATTACTGCAAGAAAATCTCACTCCAACACTGGTTCCCGAAACTGGATCCCGAAACTGGTCACCACGCATATACCCCATGAACTGCAGACATAAATGCAAAGCATAAATACCATCCACGACCAAGCATATATATACATACGGTATTGACCCGATGCGCGCGAGCTTGTACTCTTGCTCCTCTCGTTCCAAAAAAACACAAGACTACTACTCAAGACTATTACTGTAGTGCTAGTCAAGAGCACTACAGTAACGAAGAGAGCGGCAGCATCAGGAAGTTAAGTTACTGGCGGTTCAATTCGTGTGCAACAGGAAGACCGAGCTCGTGCAAATGAGGCGTAGCGTGGGGGCCTGGGGAGGGGGCGCTTGAAGATATACAGCGGCAGAATCGCCTCCCTCGTGCTTTGGCGGACTTTGGGGGAAGGAGACGTGGGGTATGGCGGTGTGTGAAAAGGGTTTCGGTCCAAGCTGGTTTGAAATATGAAGCGGTGGGAAAAGGCCGATTCGATGGGGGGAATCTGACGCAAGAACTGCGGCTTTCGTGTATGGGGGTAATTTTTTGTAGAGGGGGGGGCACGTGGAGGATGGTGGTTGGGTGGGGAGTTACTGAGCTGGCATTTCAATGGGTGGTGCTTTATGAAAAGTTAGGACTACTGTTGGGGATTCGAGTTTTTGCATTTTGAAGGTACAATAGGGGCCGTTGGAGTCTTTGACGGGGCCACTTAATATGTTTGTTTTTTGTTTTTTTATTTAAGTTGGATCGAAGGGGGAAGAAGCTTTGCATTGACAAATGACAAAAGCTATGGTAAGGAGACCCATTAAGAACCTAGCGCAATTGGGATATGGAATCCTTGGACCCAAATTTGACTTCATATGCATCTATACCTTATGTTCGATTGTTTGTTTATTTGTTTGTTTGTTTGTTTTGTTACGTTGAGATCTCCCGGACCGTGCGTCCCCCGGCCGCGTGCTTGGTACCATCAGAAAGCCCTCGGCGAGGAGGGGTGCACGGGCTTGGTTTTGTGGCGTTTGGAGCTACGGTGCAGAAGTTATTGAATTTCGAATTATTTACAGATCAAAAAATTAAAAAAAATTTACTTTGATTCCGGCCGTGTGCTTAGTACCATCGGAAAGCTCTTGGCAAGGAGGGGGGCATGGGCTTTGTTTTGTGGTGTTTGGGCGTACGGTGCAAAAGTTATTGAATTTCAAAGTTTTTATTATGACTTTAATAATTAGAAAATTATTTTTGCTTTTGTTTTGGCTGTGGCATCGGCACAGGGCTACACTAGTTCTATATGAAATTGGGGTTGAGAGGGTTGGAATTAGGTTGTTACTAAGGTCAGACCACTTATTTCCAACCAGGGACCAATTCCCAACCGGCAGTGCCCCTATTTCCAATCACGGCTTGTAATGTGTTTTTTACTCTTTTTTAAGTTTGGAACTAATGAGATCATGACACATGTCCTAAAGTATGCAAAGAATAATAGGAAAATAGATAGTAGGAAGCTAGTTCTTAAATGATCAGAATTGGAAGCCTCTACAGATTGGGAATTGGTTCTGAACACTTTTGGCTCCCAAATTTCACAGAAATTTCAATTTTGAAAAAAAAAAATTGAAAACTTTGCAATCTTAGTATTTTCTATCTCCCTACATGGGAAAGATCTTCATCGCATTCAATTGCTCACCAGGGCTTTTTTTTTGGCTTTCAGGTGCCAAATTGCACCAGAAAAAATAATCTGGCTAAAAATGGTTAAAAAAAGGACCAAAAACTTGGATGAAATCGCCAAAAAAAATTCAAAGTAAACAAAAATGGATGAAGTCGGCACATTGTGGATGAAAACCAAATTATAAACATGTGATGTATATTTTCTATATGATATGGATGAATGTTGAAATTTGAAGCACCATTACAAAATTTTATATTGCCACTATGGCACTTCTCAAAAAATGAAAAAAAAGCATCTGCGCCACGGGAGCTTAAGTGATTAGGTATAGGTGGTCCACCCTTAATTCAATGAACAACTTCATGCAATTTTTCAATATTGCAAAAGGTTTATTCAATCTTACGCAGTGTGAAGGGATACTTTTGGTCTACCATCAAAAGTATATAGGAAGAACTACATTAGCGTCCAAAAGGACATGAATAATTGGCCTTATAATTAAAACTTGTTAGATTTTGCTTTAAGTCCCTATCATAACATTGTTTATTAATGAGGTAGAGGCCTTTTTTGCATCCTTGAAAAGAGGTTCCTTACAATGAACAAAATTGTCTTATATGTCTCTTCAACCAATCCCAATCTATGAATAAAGTGATAAATCCCTCCCATGTATCTAGCAAAGCATAATACCTTCTCAATATGGTAAGGTCCACTAGTTTATGATGTTATGTAATGTATCTTTCTTTGACTAAAATGAATTGACCAAATATGTGTAGAATATTTCCTAAATGATTTATTGTTCTTTAGCTCAAAATAATTGTATAGCCAATAATGGCATCTAAAAAACTATGTAAAGTGACCACAAGCTTCCTACCTTATTCGTAAGAAAATTTGAGTTGAATCTTAATAAAAAAAAGAGTCAGTGCAACATAAATATAGCTACTTGTAGTATACACTATTTTATCCTATTATTGCTTCTAACATTGATTTATCAAATTTGCACTACTTGTTAAATAATGATATTAGTGTAGGGTGAAATATTTCCGAATAATATTAGTTTCTACAAAATTAAATTTTGTTATGATACCAATTTATAGATGATGCTAATTTTCCCTTCCCTCACTAATACAACAAATCAACGTAGTTGATTACAATGGAGGCATGTAAGGATTTGAGGTTATTAATATTCTTATTTTTGGATTAATTTTTTGAATTTCCATTAAAAGGGTAGAGTTCCTAACATGTCATTCTAAACCCTACATTTTTAGACTATTCATCAAGTAGGTAATTCTAGACTTATTAACTTTATAAATAGTGAAAGTACAAAACTAATGTCATCTTCAAATTTTATTTTTGTGGACATTATCAAAATACAATAATATTTCAACTTACACAAATTTAGTATAAATTTGGTAAATTAGTGTCTCTGTACTAATTATATGACCAAATGTATTACTTCTATTCCATACTACTAGTCCCTTTTATATTTATTTTTTTCTCAAATTATTTGTCCCCATTACCCATGAACTTCATACCTAAGTTTAGAAATGAAGAAGACTTTCTCTTGTTAGTGCGTTCAACTAATGAAATGAGGCCCAAAAAATCATTAGAGGAGATTTGAGGGGCATTGGAGAGCTGTTTCAGGCCCGTTCTCTAATCTGGCTAGATTTGTGAACAGCCGGTACGAGCTATCAGAAAAATAAAATAAAATAAAATAAAAATAAAAATCTCCCAAATACGAAGTATCATTTTAGGTCATTTTTTTTTTTTGGTCTCTTTTTTGAAAATGATGTGGTACTCTCTCGACCACATCAGCCAGCAGAATTCTTGCGTTCCCACAGTCTGAGAACACAGGATAACTCGCAGTCTCTTAGAAACCTCAAATCTCTTCTAATGCTACATTTAGTTTATAATCTACATTGATGCTCACAACAATTTGGATAAAAGACCAAGATATGCAACAAAACTTTGTCTTTTTTTTTTATCAAAATAATTTTTTGGATAAATTCCTTGTCATTTTCATTTTCATTAGTTAAGAAATCCATTTTTTTAAGAATTTAAATTTTTTTATAGAGAAAGCACCTCAATTCCCTTGTTGTATCTTTAATTCCTATCAATAATGAGATCATTTTTTATTGCAATTGAAATGATACTATGGAACCATCCAATTTTTTCATATATTATACATTTTGCTTTCAGTAATAGCAAAAGGAACCAGTGGCAAAATGGAAATATGTAAATACAAATTCTTTAACAAATGTATCAAGATGGGAATAGAAATTTGTGTTAGATTTAACACAAATTTTAATACAAATTGATTTGACAATAGGTGGATTTGTTCTAGTAAAAGTACTAAACTTCAAGAATGAAGTTGCAAGGTCTATCAATGTAAAGGATAGAATTTAGAAATGAAGAATCAAACCTCAAATTAAACTTGTAATGTGGATGTTTTCACTAAGAAGTGCTCAATAAGGCCGCGAGTTCCTTGAGTTTTCCTAAGTTCCTAGATTATGGCAACTCCTCCACATTGAAAATCTGACATAGCAAAGCAATTGCCACGTCAAATAATAATATTTCATCACTTTTTTAAAGAAATCGATTCTTTTTATTTTTTTACTTTTTTTTAATGTTTTTTTTTACTTTTTATTATTTTTATTATTTAAATATTCTGACATTAGCAATGTTCAATATAGAAAGGGGAATAGGGCGAAAACGGACTTCCAAAAAACATCTAAAGACCTAACTCTGTGCAAAATAAAGAACCTCCTCCACAATAAAGGATTGAGATTGAAAGATGGCATAGTGATATTGTTTTGATTTATTGGTCATAGTGGGGCTATTTTATATCCTAAACGATTAAAATAATTCCTTTGGTGTAAATGTACACTAAAGAACTCAATCAAAAAATTTGGCCACCTTCCTCTTGAAAATTAATAGACCTCAAACCTACAATTAGTTATGCACAGATTCAAGAATCTAAAACGTCTTGAATATTATATTTTACCAAAATCACTTTGAAATTGTCATTTCTAATATGTACAAAGAGCACAAAATTTTAATCACTCATTCCTTTTGCAAGTCCAATGGTAGGATCTTGCACTAGACTAGCATGAGAATGTGTAGAGGGTGATTGCAAGAAAGACCGGTACTGGAAAGTACTAAAACATTGTCACAAAAGGAATGTTGAAGCTTCCTTTTGCAATAACTTCTGAAGCTTGACTTACATGAACTTGAAATTTTTATTGGAGATTCTTCTTTTGAATTTGATTATATCTCGTATTTTTTAGAAATTTCCAAAAATCATTTTATATTTAAAAATCATTTAAACTAATATATCACGTTTTGAGTTTTAGGGTTTTTAATTACGTAAGGAGTCTCCAAATTGAATGATTTGGAGCTAAAATTTCTATGGTCTATTTCTATAGTAGGAAGCCATTATTCTACCATGGGGCATTAAAAAATATTTTATTTTATATCCTCTAAGTCCATGCAAAGAGGGCTTCCTTGCGCATGCAATTTTGAACATTGAAGATGGTTTTAGGATCATTTTTCTGGTGGAATCTCTTCACCATGAAGTCTTATCAAATGGCATTTTTCAGTTTTTTTTAAAATTACTTTTCCTATTTTTTACAAATTAAAATGTCAAAGTATGTATTTTCTTGCGATTCTGCACTTTTTTAGTTCTCCTATTTAGAAATTTTTTCTTTTCTTTTCCTTCATAGGATACCTTCTTCTTATAGGTTTATACAGTTCTCATATTTTTCATAATTTTTTAAAAATGTTTTTCTATTTTTATAGTATTCCCCCAAAATGGCTAAAAACGGCCAAAGTGGAACCAAAACGGAAGGTCTTTCATGCAATCACCCTAGAAGAAATTTCAAAATTCTGACCATTTAGATGGCAAGATTTTAGAGCTTAAACTAAGAAAATTCTTCATTATGCTCCTCTCCATACAAGATTAAAAGACTTTGAATGCTCTAAACTTGAAATTTTCCAATTCAAAGTTTGAAGACAAATATATTTATTGTGGAGAATCATATCAATTTCAATAGTAAGATTGTTGTAGCAATCAATGTAAACCAGGTTGTAGAAAATTGGGAGGGATTGTGAAAATTGAGGTAAAAAATGAATCCTATAAGTTCTTTTTCCAAAAAGGATGCCTTGATTGCACAAAAAGCAATATCCTTTATAACTTTCACATCTATAATCCAAATAGAGTGAAGTAAAGTTTTTCATGTATTAGACAAAAATATATTTTATGAGATTCCATTTTTTTAAATTGACTTTCTTTGACTTGTTTTTGTTGTCCAAGCTTGCCTATTTTTATTTTGGGTGGCACAACTTTAGTCCTAAGTATTGATTGAAATAAAAACTATATTTTAATAAGGCTAATTGATTTTTCTATCTAGAAAAAAAGGAATAAAAAAATCATGCCAAAATTGAAGTTGTAGGTACCTACAATTTATGCCTCAGTGGACAATGGTTTATTAAGTAGTTAAGAAAAATTCTAGAAAGTCTTGAAAGCAAAGACAATTTTGTGTCCATTGCTATCCCTTTTTGATATCTCTAGAGAGGGAAAATGAGTATAGTTCAATTATAGTGTGGATAGAAATTTTTATTAAAATTGAAAGTACCTTTAAATAATGAAGATTCTAATTGAAGCTTGTAAAACATAATTAATTTAATATGGTCTACGGTAATTGCATTGAAAGGTGTAGTGGAAAATACCTTAGACTTGTCTAAATACAGTACAACCTCTCTAAATTGTTCCTCTATAAGCCAATAAACCTCTCTAAAATACTACCTAGGTCAGGCAGTCTTGACTTTGAGAATATAATAAGAGTCATAGCAGTGAATGAGAGTTGGCCAAGGAAATTATAATGGACCTAGACCTTGTCCCCAAAAGATAAACTATTCTTTTGAATAAAATTCTTGACCATGATGCAAGGTCCCTTGTCTGAAGATGTGGCATCTATACCACTATGGCAACTTCTTGTATACTACAGACCCTCTATTACGCAATGAATCTCTCTAAACTAATATTGTCAGGCAGTCCCAGCCCTATCAAATTAGAGAGGTTCTATTGTATCGACAACGAGTTTTCTACCTGGGAGGGGGGATTTTTCTTTCACACCCCAATTGGGGATAAATGAAAAAACTTGTTGCCTAACTATGTAGAAGTTGGTTGATTTTGTAGTTCAAAATATATCCTCATTGATTTAGAGTTTCTAATTTACAATAAGGTAACAATACTTGATTGTGGCTCTTTTCCAAAACTAAACTGACCTCTAAAAGATTCTTGCCTACAATGTACAACCTTTTATCTACAAGAGCCCAAGGTCAAATTTGGACACAAATATTTCCAGCCCTTTAAATTTTGTAATTTATTCCTACATTATTCCAAAAGATGCATTCTAAGGGATTCTAAAATCCCCCTTTTTCGTCTAGTGGCATGAAAAGATTCCCTGACTTTCAACTTGAAAATTCTTAGAATCTCATGTGAGTATTAAAAAATACTAAACTGCTCCAATTCAATTTGCTTTAATTCTCTCCGGCAAGGAGGCGAATCATTTCACTTCAAAATTTTCATCATTTTGACCACCAAGCTAGTATCCAGGGCAGTGAGGAAAAGTGGCGGTTATACCTTCTCCTCCTTTCCCCAATCTGGGGTGAGTGGGGTGAACTGAAGAGTGTGCGTATCGCACTCCTGAATTCTGGTCCAGTCATCAGTGTGAACAACTTGAGTGGAAAACTGCAAGTCGGTGGGGTCACACTAACAAGGAATCTCCAGCCCATACGTACAGTAACTGAATTTTTATTTTTATTTTTATTTTTTATTTTTTATTTTTTTTGACAAATGGAAAATATCATTGCATTAAAGAAACCAGAGAATGAAGGCCCGTTTCCACCTGGTTTTACGGGTGCTCTTAACAGCTGCTCTTACATCATAATTTGTTGTTGCGTTCCCACTCACGCTGTTTAGCAAATGCTGATCCTAGCTGGAAGCTGAGATGTGGGGGTGTAAGAGCGGAGGTATTACGGAATTTCTGGAGTAATCACAAGAAACTAGCCAGATTTTTCGTGACATTAAAATCTCTGGAATTTGAAGATTTCCGTTGAACCCGTGCGTTGTTATGTACTGTTGCCTGTTTGTGCGTATTATCTAAAACTACCGTTGCTATCTGATCATGCTGTTGAATTTTTTGGACTTGCGGGAGAACATTTCAGTTTCACCGAAGACAAAACCCGGCAACAGTCGAAGCGATGCAGTTCACGAAGACCAGGAAGACTGACTACTTCAACACCTCCGACGCAGACACAATTGGTCCAAGAAATCGAAGCTTCAATTAATCGTTAATCTTCTTCTACGGTAGCTGCGACCCGAGCTGCGACCAACATCTGATTGGGAGCCACCCCTAGTTTTTTATTTTTATGTTTTGAACAAACGGACAATTTCCATTGAGCCACCCCGCCCTAGATTTGACTCCCGAAGCACTGCCTGCTCAGAACTTGGACGTGCCAGCTGAGAGCGTTGCAGCAGCTTCAGAAGTAGTAGCGGTTGTTTCAAGCTTTGTTCCCAGCATGAAGAAATAATCAATGCAAGAAATTTGCAGCACCAGAATCTTCACTACGTCCACTGGTTGGAGAAGATCGATGAGGCTTCAATTTTCTGCACTGGTGGTTTCAGATCCTGTTCAAGGCTCCAATTTCGAAGGTCCAATTTCTTGCATCGGTTGTTGACTTGTTTCAGATCGTGAACGATCATATTGGATTAATAATATTTGGTGTTAAGTAATTAATAACAGTTGGTGTGCAGTTCGAGGCATGTGAGAATAGCAAACAACTAACAAACAAATACTCCTGTAGTACAATAGTCAAACCTGACTCCCGTAAAAGAAGGTGATTTCCTACTTAGGCGGAGATTTTATCTGTTAACACATGGAGTTTGCAAACACCAGGTGGGAATGGACCCTAACAGCCAAGCCGAGGCTTGCAAATGAAGAGATAAGAGCAAAATAGAAAACAGAAAAAAAAAAAGAAAAAAAAAAGAGAGGAACAAGAACCAAAAGAACTAAGTGAAAGAACAAATGGTATTGTAACTGAATTGATTGGTATTAAATATTAAAACTTCCACTACAATTGAAAATCCACTAATAAGAGAGTTTGTACAACTGAATGAATCTCCTTTGCGTAGGGCAATGGCCAAGGAAGAGGGAATTGCATGAATGCGTTGACAAGGAGGGCGGTGCTCAATGAGGAGGCGCATTTTCTCCTGTAATCCCAAACAATGAGGGCATTGCCCGACGTATATTATACGTAGGAAAGATGAACGTTTAGGATAAAACTTGGATTTTGGATGAAAAAGCCGTAATGACCGATTATGCAAACAAAACCGCCTAATCGGACATTATGAGCCGATTTTGACTTAGAATGTGCTTGCAAAAGGAATGGGGGGATTTCTTGGGAGTGGTTTACGTTTCCAAAAATTAATTAATTAATTAATTTTAAAATAGATGCACTCAGTTGGTAGTATACACAAAATAGTGAAATTAAGTTGCCTTGTCAATTAGGTTGCCTTACCTGAGATAAATTATCTCATGGATCAATGTTTATTCCACATGTCACTCTCTGAACCAGGCCGAGAATTGGTGCACAATTCTATGCCATACACATGACTTTAAATTGAATGCATCATTGTACAAAAGCAGTGAATATTTTCTATAGTGTAGACTGTTGAGAAATTTGTGTAGGTAACATAATTTCACTATTTTGTGTAGTCAGCTTCTGAATTCTGCTCATTGATTCTACACATTCCAACATCTGGTGAAGCTTAGATTTTTTTTCAGCCAGTCACAAAGACCGATCTAAGGTAGCTAACTTGTTTTTGATCACCTCCCCTCCACATTTTGGTGGTATAGATTCCTGTATTTCCAACCATAGGTCTATTGCCTTTCCAATAGCTCACATAGAGTAAGAGATAAGGTCGGACCACCCATTTTCAACCAAGGACCACTTTCCAATCGGTAGTGCCCCTATTTCCAATCAAGGCTTGGAATGTGTTTTTTACTCTTTTTAAAGTTTGGAACTAGTAAAATCATGACATATGTCCTAAAGTATGCAAAAAGTAACAAGAAAGTAGATACTAGGAAGCTAGTTCTTGAGTGATTGGAATTGAAAGACTGTATAGATTGGGAAATGGTTTGGAACACTTTTTGGCTCCCAAAATTCACAAAAATTTCAGTTTTGCAAAAAAAATTCTGAAAATTTTGCAATCTCAGTATTTTCTATCTTCCTACATCAAAAAATCTCCATCACATTCAACTGCTCACCATCTGCTCCACAAGAGCTTAAGTGATTAAGTATAGGTGGTCCGACCTTAATTTCTGGGAGGTGTACACTGAAACATTGAATGATCACAACTTATACATTGAAAGCCATAATAATCACTTACATCAGCCTATGGTTGGTAATACAACAACCTACAAATCAAGAATAGGTCAGAGAGAATCTTCTACTAAAAATTCATAATAATTACGTTTTGTGTAAGAAAATTTTGGAAAAATATGCAATCCTTCCAAACTCTGTTTCCGCATATAAGATCAAATTCCCATCTGAACAAACTTGCACTCCACATATGGGCAATTACTTAAGTTAACCCTTGAACGTCGAGGCGGTCACTTTGCATCCGATGAATGACAAGAGAATCTCCTGTGTAGGACAGAAATGCAACTATTTATCCTCCAAATTTTGTTGTGAAAAGGAAGGTCCTTTACAGTAGTTTGACTTCCAATGAGTACTTTTTCATTTTTTTAAGCCAATTGTTCCCACGGTTTTGCAAAAGGGTGATTTCCACGGCCACCGGCCTGGCGTTCAAGGGTTAAGAGGTTAGAAATGGGTCAGTTACCTTACTTGAAAAGCTCCTAAAGAGCTCCTGCAGGTGAGGCAGGTGCTCCCACTTGCCCACAATAGCAACAGTGTGTATATTGGAAAGTATTTTGTAGTCTTATTGAAATGGGTAGCAATAGAAACGGAAAGCCTCCGTCTCACTCGCTCTTCTCTTGGAAACTCGCTCCCAAAACAGGAAAAAACAGAACTGAACCTCAAAGGAATAGTATTTCAGCAAAAATGGATGGAAACCAGTGGATGAAAATCGTTAGTAACCCTCACTCAGGCTTGTATAAAGGGCGATGATGAATTGATGATTTCATGATTTTGGAAAAGCCAGCCCATTTGGATTGATTGATCATATTTTGAATGGAACTCATAAGTAAAGTAGGATGCTCTAAAAGCAACCATTTAAGGGCTGGTCCGCCTTTTCCATAGGATTGCATGAATAGAAATATTTTTTACTCATTTTTCAGAGAAAGAAAAATGGATGACAAATATAACCCAAGTGGTTTCATATTTTTTGAAGCATTTTTGAATTAGTTATGAATTTTCAAAGATTTCTGTTGTAGGTACCTATTTGTGACCCTAGGTCTCACAAAATGCGTCCACTTACAACTTCTAAAGTGATTTGAGGAAATCAAGACCAATGATTGGCTCTTGCATTAAAGAATATTTTTTTCTGGGCTCAATCAATGACTAAAGTGATCCATTTAACCTTGAAGCGCTCCGACGTCCATATTTTGGACGATGAACAGATGCCTTGGAAGCATTGTTTCTTCCAACTAAGTTCTCATTCATTTAATGTAATACTTGAATGTAGAAAAGGCAACCTTCCTTGATGATCAAATGAAATTCCGGTAAATGATGTTTTTGTACAAAGATATAGGCAAAAATGTGCAAAAATTCAGAAAAGGATTGAAACATTTAGGGATTAAAGACCATCTCATATCCATTCACTACCATTTTATAGGGTTGATTTGAAGAAGCCGGTCGCTTTTAGAGCAGGCTACCTTAAGATAGAACAGCCTATCACCATACTGATTTGCAATCTGACTATCTTGGGGTCAAATATTTTTCAAAATATTTTTCAGAGGTGTGCGCTTGTTTCACAAATCAAACCCAATTGGAATTATAATTTTTCAATCAAATATGTAATTTCTGTGAATTTTTGAAGTAATCAACTTAAAGTTACAAAACCGTGCATAGAGTGGAGACATAAACGCCTTTATCAACAACCCATAACCATCCTTCAATGTATCTATTAGCACTTAAGAATCCACCAATCAAGGGCTGACACGTTATCCCATGTTGACATTAAAGCCAAAATCTTGTCATATATTGTTAGAATCTTAAACTGTTTTGGATACTTTCTAGACAGATTTGGATGCGGCAGTGAACACAAACAATATACCACGGAATTGAGAAGTAGACGGTGATGGGTTGGTCCACCTTATACTTGAAAAGTTTTGAAGAGTTTTTTATATAGAGTTTATTATTTATTATTATTATTATTTATTATTATTATTTTTTCAAAAATGGAAAATCCACTACATTAAAAAAAACTCAAACAAATAGCCAAGCTAGAAGGCTAGATAATTTTTTCTTTCTTTTTTCTTTTGTGCTAGTTAAATAATTACTCCTTGCACCAACATGTGGAATGTCTTCATCGTCCATATTGTGGCTATTGTTTACAGGAGGGTATTTATCTACACTTCAATGAGTGAATGAGCTTTCATCCGTATTTGGCATGTTTTTCATCCGTAGTCATAAATGACTCCAATGAACATGTAAGATCCTTTTTGTACTGCCCCAACTAGTTTTGTCTAAAGTAGTGATGGGAGCCTCTTGCGGAAGTAAAGACCAAGGTGAATGTAAAAAAAAGACCCCCTATTTTGTGCTGTCTTTGTTCAATTGCTAAGAGCATCACCACCCGACCATCTAATCGATGCCTACTTGGATGAACTGTGAGCGGTGGCCTTCAAAACCGCCCCACCCAACCCCGAAAACGGATGACCTCCCTGTCAGCCTAGCCTTCAAAAGCTGGTCGACCTGCAAAAGAGGGTCCATTTGATGATCGCGAAGCGGCCTGCAAAACAGAAAAAGACAAGGCCTTCCGCATCTCCGGAGGTGTGTTCTTCACCCTCGTCCGGCCTTTTTTTACCTCCCACGGGCTTTTTGCGTTTTGAATTGACAGAAGCTAAGCCTGTTTTATCCCCCCTTTTGACCTCTTAAGAGGTCATGGGTGGGGTTCTCAACCTCCAGGTGGCCCCTAAATTGGATGTCACCACCTAGCTTTGCAAGCCAAACTGGCCTCAAACAAGAGGCCGGGTGGTGATGCTCTAACACCTCTCCCAGCTAACTTGGGGCCTCTGATTGCAAATATGAACTCAGAATTTGCAAAAAAATTCATGCGCTGCAAATAAAATGTTCTTGTGTTTTCCCCAAGGGTAAAACGGGGGGGGGGAAACGGCCTCCGCAGGAGGCTCCCATTCCTACTTTGGACACGACCGCCCCAACTGAAAGAATTCCATTCCCAAAAAATTGGATTCTGTTTCTTCCGGAAAAGCCCCAGAAAAGTTGGGTTTCGGAGTCTGGGGTTAGCTCAAGAAATGCATTCATCTTTCGCTCCCAATATGCGGGAACGGCTTGCAGTTGTCCTGCCGTAAGTGCCGTTTCGTTATACTCGATGACTCGATGTGCCCTGAAAATTAGCATGCATGAAAACCCGGTCTCCTTTTCATAAAAGTAGAAACTGAGAATTATTGGATTTCTTCTGGCAGGAAAGTGAGATTCCCTTGACTAACTTGTGTCAAACCCAAAATTTAAAAAATAAAATTTACTTGATTGGTTTTGGATAAAACGGACCAGGGGCTGGCTTGGACCACAAATCCGTGTAACTTAAGGTACATTCTCACTTGGCTCTATGTAGGAGCGATTGAAAAATATAAAAAATGAGTCCTGTAGCTATGAGAAGAGTTATTTTCGGAAATTGTAGGTACGGGGATTTGTGGTAAGTATGTGTTGTTGGGGTGTTCACACTTCAGCAGTGCTTACTCGTTGAAATTGCCCTTGTAATTACATCTGCATATTGCTTACGTAAGACTGCAATCAAGCTGGTGAACGAGAGAGAGGTCTGCGTCTTTGCGTTACATCTCTTACAAGATTATGGCGGTGAGCTTTTGGGACCGAAATTGGAGATGAAACCTGTAAAATCAGTTAGTGGTGAAGGACTTGTGTGTTTGAGAACTTAAGGTTTGATTTGGAAACCCATTGAAGCTCAAGGAGGAAGTCCTTTTCCACTTTCGAAAGCTCATTGTATCTCAATACGAGAAGAATTGCAGAGCGTAGCTGCTTCATCTGGGAAAAACGTCTTCTCGAGTAGATCATGCAGATATTGCATGTGCAATTGTCGATGATTGTACAGATTGAAGATAGAATGGACCTGCTTTTGAAGCCAAATGCTCTGTCGTGCAATGTTGAACCAAATAATCCTGTGGTCGCGACTTCCATGAGGAGATGTCAAGTGAATATTGTAATCCTCTGGGAATTTTTATTTATCATAATGCTCTGGCGTGTGTGCAGAGAGAAGCTGCTGGTAACTCGGCGACCTTCAAGCTACCTCATCATACCGAAAAAATGTAGAACACAAGTAATGGAGCACAATTTTGGACAAGGTGTGTGTTTTGAATGCAAGGGTTTGCCCACACAGATGATGCTCTCGTAATGTCAAAATCGAGACATCGCTCTTTTGTAATGGGGCTTCGCAATGGACATTAGGAAACAACGCTCCTACAATTGCAAAATTTTCTGAAACCTTCATTGTTTCTGTATTGGCCCAACTGGTTTTGTCTAAAGTAGTGATGGGAGCCTCTTGCGGAGGTAAAGACTAGGGTGAATGTCAAAAAAAGACCCCCTATTTTGTGCCGTCTTTGTTCAATTGTTAACACCTCTCTCCTAGCTAATTTAGGGCATCTGATTGCAAATATGAACTCAAAATTTGCAAAAAAATTCATGCGTTTGCAAATAAAACGTTCCTGCGTTTTTTCCAGGGGTAAAACGGGGGGGTGGGGGGTGGGGGGTGCGGGAACAGCTTCCGCAGGAGGCTCCCATTAGGACTCATTTTTATAGGGCTTGGAAGGGGTTCAGAATTGGACCTTCAAGCCTCCAGCGTTGTAAAAGGCGCAAACAACACTGGAGGTTCTGGACGTCCGGCTGGACCTCTTTTCCTGGATTGTTTGCTGCATGAAGATTTCTGGGATTTTGCTAAACCCTGCCCGTGAGCCTCCAAATCCAGCTCCCATGGAAACTGGCCCTTACTACTTTAGACACGACCGCCCCAACTGAAAGAATTTCATTCCAAAAAAATTGGATTCTGGGATTCGGTCTTTCTTCCGGAAAAGCCCCAGAAAAGAGTTGGGTTTGGGTGTGCTGGGATTGACTCAATATGCGGGAACGGCTTGCAGTTGCCTTGCCGTTTCGTTACATTCGATGTGCCCTGGAAATGAGCATGCATGAAAACCCGGGCTCCTTTTCATTAAAGTAAAACTGAGAATTATTGGATTTCTTCTTGCAGGAAAGTGACTGAGATTCCCTTGACATGTGTCATTTTAAAAATTAAAAACTAAAATTTACTTGATTGGTTTTGGATAAAAGGGACCACAAATCCGTGTAACTTACAGAAGTACAGAACATTAACCCCTAAAGGATGTTGTGTCAGTTCTTGTCTACAAACTCATACTCCACTGTATTCTGAGGGCAATTGTTGTGCAAGGATCGTTTTGGAAGCCAAGACCACGTCTGTTTGAGGTGGGATTTTTCACAGCAAGCACTTGCAAGTGTGCTACATGGTTGCTCAATCAAAATTGGATTTTACAAAAACAAGCTCTGCCGATAATTTTGTGAGTGTAGATGGGTGCTTGACTGCATGTATACAGAGTCTGTATAGTAGAGTGCAGTTTTAAAAAGGACAAATGTGTCAGTTGAAGAAGTTCACACATGTGGTCCTTGGCTTCGGCACCAGTTTCCAGGTAAGTATGTACTGGAAGCACTGGTCGCTAGCTACGGTGGGAGACTTTGTGGATTCAACTGTGCGAGATTCATGGGGTCGTTGGTGCATCCAAATGATTGCCATAGATGATAGGGCTCGCCCGGGTGAGGAATAATTTTTTGTCAAAGCTCTTGCTGAGGGAGGTTTATAAGGCTTTCAAGTCGCCTCCCCCAAAGACACCCCCCAAAGTATTGGTATGTTCTTCTAATTGGTACACTGTGAATGAACAACAAAGGAGATTGAGCCAAGAAATAAAAGTCAACAGACCTGCACGATGTTGCATTAGAAACAGACCTTGTCTGTCGAACTCTCTTGCATTGAAGTTTCATCAAATTTCACTTAGTCTGAATCAATCCTCCAGTTAACAGAATTACTACACTTTAAGTGAAGAACGCAAATAGAGACTACTCAGAGGAGATACCGTTAAAGATCCAATGTTGAAGCTTGCACACTTAGAATGCAATGAACTAGACAAATTTTCATGTTTAGCTAATCCTTGCAGGTCTCGATCGTAGAAAAAACATACAAGCTTGCAGTCACGAGCTTGCACACCAATAAGTGAAAGGGGTACCCACTAGCCAATCATGAAAAAATGCCCATATAGACAAACTTCTGAGTAATGACGGTCATTACCAGTATGCTTAGGTAGACCAGCATAATTTACGCAAGTGATTAGTGGATGCTTCACCAAATACTCAGCAATCTTCTGAGCATTGGCATGTTCATAGAAAGTGAAAACAAGCTCAATAAATAGTTTCAGAAGGTAAAGTAATAGTAAAGTAATAGCAAAGTAATAGCAAAGTAATAGTTTCAGAAGGTCGTCACTAAATCGTTCAACTCTTACCAGCAGCAATAACATACTGAGTGGATTAAAGAGCATAATGCAGAAGATGAACGCCGAAATAAATGATCAAAGATCAATGATTGTCGACAAACAAATGATCATTTTATTGTATATCAGGCTCTGCTCAAAAGCAAAAGCACTTGCTGTTATCTCATGCTCTCATTCCAGACTTAAATTTTTGTATTATAGAGCACATTTTGTAGTCATAAATAGTTCTACTTTGCAACTTTGTCACATCAGTGTTCACTGAGAGATGTTGCATTGGACTGAGCCCCGATCATTATCATGCAAGAAACAAGACTTTTTGGACCAGCAATCTAAATTTGAGGCGGCATTGAAAGAACGGTGATGGCAGAAGGTGGTCAAAACCCTAAAAAAAATAATTACACAAGAAAACTACTCAGAGAGAATGAGATCTAAGTGAATTGGCACATTGCCAGAGAAGTCGCAACGGTAATCTGCGAATGCACCTTAACCTTGAGGTGAGCATCGTGGTGAGAAGTTTCTGTAACCACCCTAAACCGGCTAAACTAGTCACTGGTCTGTTTCAACCTGACACCCACAAACGTATTTGCATGATCACATAGTCTCGCATGAGATACGATCTTGCATGAAATAAGTTGTTGGCTGACTTCCAGTAAGTAGAGATTCCTCATCAAGTCTGTGAATTTTTCAAAATAAAATTCTAATTTTTCCTTACACTAATGCTCACAATTTTCAAGTTGCAAGTATTTGCAAATACATCCATTTTCAATGTGTTATTAGGTGAACACTGCAAACCGTAGGCTACTTGTGGCTCCAACATCCTTTAGGGGTTAACTTAGGGGTTGTGACACCTTACCAGATAATGAAATTCCTATGCAAAATGAGAAGGTGTGGAGTAAAAAGAGGAGCTAATAAAAAAAAGCAATTCTTCATGAAGAAGGTGTGATACCCCTTGAGTGTCGTGGAAAAGGAGAATGGAGGATGGAGAGACGGAAGTGTTCACCTGCAATTTAGAAATGATGTAGTCATTTTTCAACGTACATTCACACGATCTATCATTTGAAGGAAAATCACAAGACTTATAATTAGGAGAAGGCCGGTCGTGTACACACACATCCAATCTGACTAGCGTCGATATAAGCTAGCTAGAGTCGTTTGACTTCTAACACTACTTACATGCCATGGCTAGCATCAATTTGGACCGATGACTATGATTGCAAATCGGTTGGGAACCAAGTTACAACAATGGCCAACGCATTTATAGGGTTGAAGCAGTAGGCACAAGATGAAAACTTCACACGCAAAATGTTCTTCATCCCTATTCTTCACTTCCGGAGAAAAAGAATCCCCATTAGCAATCTTTAGAAAATGAATCCTCCACAAGCCATTGCCATATCTCTTTTTTGAAGATTGAGAATAGGGAAAAGAAGGTGTGACAACCCCTATTGTTAACCACCCTTTGCGCTTCCCCTTTTGTTCCCTAGGAGATTAAATTATCCTTTTTGGGAACTCCAAGGAAGAAAATTTGGTTAATGTATTGGCTCATTGATTCATTGGCACGTGTGCTTGTCAGTCACTAGTTTACTAGTTCATTGGCTTGTTTATTGTCAACCTCAATGGATTAGAAAGTTGCAATATTGGGGCCTCCCACTTTTGCGAGAGCAAACACTAGTGATTTTTGGAACGGAATTTTTTGTGACGTTCTTTGGTTTTTAAGTTAATAATGACATCAACTATAATATCAAGATGTTAGTTGTAACATCAAATGTAAAATAAAACACAGTGGATGTCACAAAAAATCCATTCTAAAAATACAAGTTTTTTCAAGTGAAAAGTGCCTCCTCCCAATGTTGGTTAACCTTGAATCCTTAAAGGACTCTGCCCCTATGATCGATCAAGGTACAGTAGTCACTAAAACTGCTATGATTATTGGACTTATAGGTGCATTCTTTGTTTCTACAATAAACAATGAAGTCATTCATTGAGTATTTTTTGGCGTCGACTTCCTTCAAGGGTTAATAATGTTATAAAAAATATGGTTTGTTTTTGTAATACAAAGCTTCATTTGCCCAATGTTTGAAGGCATCTTCAATCCAATTGGTATATTGACCCTCCAAATTTGTTTCTAATTTTTAACCAATTTATGATTAGAAATTGCAATTATTATATTTAGAAGCGCTTCAAAAAATTCTATGAATAGATACAATAATTTGTTTATTGGAAATAGGACAACCGAAATAGAGACCATTGAAAGCAAGCTAAAAGACAAAAAATATAGTTAGCCTCTTCAAATTAGGTTTAAGAAGGAAAATCCATGGAAATGGCACAAGAAATTTGGAAAACTTGAAGAGCCATTTACTTGGGTTTTTTTAAGCATGATTGAAGAGGCTTTTGATATTTTCGTCATCAATTAGGTTTCAATGGGCTCTATTTTGGTCGTCCAATTTCCAATTTTTTTTTAATATTATGTCTACATATAAAGATTTTTGATTTACTTCCAATGATAGTAATTATAAGTTTAAAAAAAAATTGCAAGGCCGGTATATGAGTTGGATTGAAGATGGCCTAATGCCAGATTTTGGAGGGACACTATAGTTGTATATAGCAAAAAAGAAACTTTGGTTTAAAATCCAAGTAGAAATTTGCCCCTATTGTGGAGCAATGGATTTGTGATTTACAACCTTTCCTAGCCAATTTGAGGTTCTTGATTCTAAATGTGAATACAAAATTTTTGATTTTCTTGATAGCAAAAAATTCTTAAGTTTTACCTCAGAATAAAAAATCCATGAGTCTCTATACCCAAAAGCTTTGATCTAACTCTAACTGGATGCCTTTTACTAAAGTGATACCATCCAAATCCAACCAAGGACCAACAACCAACTGGTAGTGCCCCTCTTTCCAATCAAGGCTTGTAATGTGTATTTTACTCTTTTTGAAGGTTGGAACTAATAAGATCATGACACATGTCCTAAAGTATAGAGGAACTAGCAAGCATTAGAGAAAATATTAGCCCCCTAGAGGGCCTCTCTAGATTGACAGACCAAGTTGTTTCTAAGCTATTGACTATTTGCCAAAACAATCAGATTTCGCGTTTATTTATTTATTTTTTATTCTTTTTTAAAGATTTACATTTTTATTTATTTATTTATTTTAATTAAATTTTAACTCGTAAAACTTGGATCTTGCGCCACTGTCACTGCAATTTTAGCTGCGTAGGAATGGGAGAAAAATGAAATTTTCAGCCTCAAAAAATCAAATTTCAGGGTACTTCGGAGGGTTGTGGAGAGGCCCTCCAGAGGCCTAAAATTGTCTGTAATGAGAGTAGAAAGTAGGAAGCTAGTTCTTGAGTGATTGGAATTGGAAGACTCTAGAGGTTGGCAATTGGTTTGGAACACTTTTTGGCTTCCAAAATTCATAGTAATTTCAATTTTGCAAATAAAATTACAAAAATTTTGCAATCCCAGTATTTCCTATCTTTCTACATGAGAAAAATTTCCCTTGCCGCATACAACTCATCAAGTGCTCCAAAATCCCTTATGTGATTGGTTACAGGTGGTTCCACCTTAGAGTCAATCCAAATCACTTCATAGAACCTCTTTCTAGACAATCAGTGAACTTGATGAGATAAGCACGTTGGCTTTTTTTCTCACAATTTCCTGCAAAAGTACCTTTATTTGCCTCATTCATTTTTTTGCCTTGTAAACTCTTTCAAGAAAAATGCTCTAAAGGATTCAACCCTTCTAGGAGAGAAAATAATCCTATAATAGACATATTTTTGTTCTCTTATCTTGAAAATAAATCTAAGGAAAAATGAAGTATTATTATAAGTAGGATTTCATTTATTTTAAATAGTACATTGAACAATTTTCACTAGAATTTTGAAGCTATTTACATCCATGAATATGAATGTAATATGCAAAATGTGGATGAAAATCCATGTTTACATTGTTCTCATCCTAGAATTTATCCAGAAAAAAGCAATATAGTCTCAAGATGTTTTTAGCAATTGAGATTATTCATCAATTTTCTTTTTTGTATTTCTTTCTATTAAAAAAAATGGAATGCCAAATATTTTTTCAACTTGTTTGTTTTGCAATTGAGCACTTTTTTATTCAAAAAAACACTTTTGTGACTCCCATCTATAAGGTGACATAGGTAATGGAAAGAACCCCTTGCTATTTTCATCTATAAGGTGATACAAGTAGCAAAACTATTAAAACAATGACTATTGAGTAGGTCTTTGAGCAAGCACTATAATTATGAACAAATTTTTTTTGTTTTTTCGTAGCGGTATAGCAACATGCACCTTAGAATGTACCCACATACAAAAAAATGGGATAGAATCATCTATTTGTTGTAGTACTTTTTATACGAGTGTAGACAAATTTGGTATTTTTGATAGGGATTCTACAATTTCATCCGTAGTTTTATCCATAATTTTCTTTTTTTTTTGGAAAATCCAATGTCAAAATTCAAAATGATTAATATTTTGGCAAAAGTTTGCTAAATTCTTAGACTCAACTTTTTCCAAGATAGTGTATAGTGCAATTTTTATTTTAAAATTATATAAGTGTAAAGATAAAGGTGTCTTTACTCAACAATGTATGAAAAAACAAACACTTAGAGAGATGGATAATTAAAAAAACATTTATAAAATATATAAATTGAGAACATTTTAAGAATATCCACATAGTCTTTAATGAATATTCAAATTATCCAAATTATTTTAAAAATATACATGAATAATATTTCACAATTCTTCTTCGAATACCTTTTGAATTCATGTGGGTTGATTATTTTATAGGAAGTGCCTTCCTAGGTTTTTTTTGTAGTATATAAAAATTAAAAACAAGTTGCGCCGCTTATTCAATTCCTTTTTGGACACACTTGCCTACGTTCACTACAAGAAAATGGGAATATAAATGACTACGGAGTCATTTGTGCCCCCTTAAAATGACTACAACACGATTGCCACTGTCTAACTGCACCCTCTGGTCTTCTTCGACAATGTTTAAGTCATTTACCAGTCGCGGTTACAACTGGAGGATGAAGACGTGATGAAACTAGACTTCATGTGCATGTTTCCATCAAGGGATCATTTGTTTTCCGGTTGTAGAGGTCACAATCATTTTTTGCAACTTGGCTTCTTTGATTTGCAACTTGCAAATGACTTTTTTTCCCCTAACGGTGCTTTTGAGGGAATTTGACGTTGCCTACGTGAGTTTTTTTGCGTTGATGTATTAGCGGTTTAGGAGTGAGTCATTTTCTAATTGCTTTCAAATCGTACATTAGTTGTTTTTAATAATTTTCTACACTACTAAAAAATTTAGCTTTCAATTGATTTGGTTGCATAGATTTGATTCACTTTTCTGTTGATTTAGAGAGTAATTTGTTGATTTGGAGAAATCAATAGAAACGTAAACCAAATGAATGTGACCAAATCAACAAAAAAATTGAGTTTTCTAATAATGAAGCTAGTCATTTCCTAGTTGCTTTAAGTCACTAGTTGTTTCTTAATCCTTTAGTGACCGTGGTTGATTTGGGGGGCAATCGTAGTTTTGAATGCAAATTTGGAAAAGGAAAATTTCATCACTACTCCAAAGAAGTAATCCCAGATCAAGGTGTAGGAATTGATATCGTAGGCTTTATCCATGAAAAAAATAAAAAGTGAACATGATCTGACGGTGCAATTTGTTGTGGGTGATCTTCAAAGTGCGATGCATCAAAGTAGCCTTCAAGGGAAGCAACATAATATATTATTGCCCATAATTTTTGAAACATGCCTCCACAATTTATGGAATTGCTGGGCATTGTTTCTATCGTTCTTAGGCGTTAATTTCAAAGAGATTACAAGAGTTGTTGAATATATATGCAACTTAGAAGGTATGACTCAGGTCGGCCCTCTTGTCTTTGGACAAGCACAACTACCTTGTTACTGCACATAATTCTCTGAAACGGGATTTGTCTGGAGCACATGCTGAAGCTCTATTTGCGTTACTCTTTGAGTTTTTCCAAATCCCCTGTATTGACGGCAATAAAAACAAAGAATCCAAAATTTGACCCAAAAGTAGTCAACCGGTCACTAAAGGCTTAATCATTTTCTAATTGTTTTTTAGTTACTTCTAAAGTTCATTCCCATTTGTCTTGTATCAATTGTCGCATGTCAATTGTAAAGAGTATTATTAGGGTGGACATATAAGATTTGTAAGTTGTTATAGCCTTATACAATGAATTTTTTTGATTTAATTCTAAGATTTCTATGATTTGTGTATATGTATTGAGTACAAATTTCTACAATTTATAGATTTCTATAATCCAGAAATAAAAAAATATTTCAAATCCAAGAAATTTCAAATCTATGAAATTGTAAGGTTTCCTAAACCAATGAAATCTATTTCATACCAATATTTGAAATTTTGAAATCTAAGAAGAAGGTAGATCTGGAATTTTGAAATTTAAGAAAGGTAGACTTGAAATTCTAAAATCTAAAAGAAAGGTAGATCTCAAATTCAAATATCTAAAAAAAAGGTAGATTTGAAATGACTTGCAAATGACTGTTGACGTGGCAAGCTAAAAGCACTTTCCACCTTAGACTTTTTCATCCAACATCCATTCAAGGAAAAAATGACAAATAAATGACTGCTGGAAGCTGTTTTGAAGTCATTTTTTTGCAATCATTTATACCCCCAATTTCTTGTAGTGGTTTCGAATAGAACAAACCATGACCAATAAAATTTTAACCGATTAGTTGAAGATAATGGCATGTTCCTGAGGTATTGTGCAATGTTGATTGAATGCAATGTAGGGTTTTGTTTTTGTTTTTTGGAGAAGTGCTAAAGTGACAACATACGAGAAAATGATGTAGCCAAATATTTTAGTATTCATCTATATTTTGGATAGAATTATATTTTCATCCACATATTTGAATTTCATTGAAATTTGGCAATTTCATCCAAAATTTTAAAAAAGATTGGAGCAATTTGACATTATCATCCAATTTTTCTTCAACATTTTCCTATAGGCTTGATGCAGTCCATTTTTTTTTGAGGCATTTGGACCTTATAAGGCCCAAAAAAAGAACACTGATGCAATGTGCACTTTTTTTACTAGTAACGATGTAGTTGTTTGAGTGCTAATGAGCTTTTTTTGGTTTCTAGATGCTAAGAAGTTTTTGGAAGAATCCTTTGAAGGCAATTCACAAGACTTTGGTCAAGACAATGCAAAGAGTGAAGATTCTAATGATGAATAGAAATGGAAAAGCAAATGATGTGAATCAACATAGTATAGTTCTTCAATAAGTGTCACTAGTTGTATTGAACACTATAATAGATGAAGTTGGAATCTTGGTAGTTAAACGAGGTTAGTACCTGTAGAAATTGTCAATAATGTGGCGTGGTTCACCTATGATTCATATGATTTGTTGATACAAGGTGTATGTTCTTTCTTTTAAGAAGAGGAGCATCGCAAGTCAATATAAAGGTTTGTGGGAGATTCCTACTGAACATTTGCATTTGGGAATGCATCCCTTTGCAACAGATTGGAATAGAAGGATTACATGTGGCTTATATGAGGGTTGCCTATTATTATAAAACTTGAACGTTTGGCTCTCAAGCTCTATATATTTATGTTAGGGTTGTTTACATCAGGTCATGTTGTAACATCAGTATGTCTGTCATAATGTCAACCTTCAATCTTAGCATTTGTCAAGATAGAATGTGGATAAAAACAATTGTGATTTGGATGAACACAATCATTTGACCAAATGGCTTTATAATTTGTGAGGCCATCCAACTTGGCAAACAAGTCATCTAGCTCAATAGACAAGCTGTACAACTTGATAGATAGGCCATCTAATTTGGCAAGCAAGTCTTTCAGCCGACAGACAGGCCATTAGAGAAAAATTCAGCCCTCCGGAGAGCTACTCCAAGGACCCCTTTAGTACCCTGAAATTTTGTTTATTAGGTCTGAAAATTTATTTTTTCCCCTATTTCCGCGCAGTTGAAACTACTGTGACAGTGGCGTAGAAATCTAGATTTATGAATAAAAAATTATTAAATTTTTTTTTTTTAATCTTCAAAAAAACATTTAAAAAAATAAAAAAATAAAAAAATAAAAAAATAAAAAAATAGCGAAATGTGACTGCTCCAACGAGCAGTCATACACTCTGACTACTCATTAGGGGTACTTTTCCAGATTTCCAAGCCAAGCTTGAAATAGCTTGGCATGTCAACTTGGAGCAGCCCTTTGGAGGGTTGATTTTGCTCTAATGCCTTTTAACTTGAGAGACATTAGAAGGACGAACTTAACAAAGTTCATCGATGCTCGGATTAAATAATTTTTTAGCTGTCTATATCTAGATGTGATCCTGATGCATTAAAATCCATCACGACTAATTCATTGTGACAAACCAATGCAAATAGCCTATGTCATATTACGATAGAGAACCATGGTGTGGAGGCGATGCGTCTATTTTGTGATGGGATCCATTTTTGAAGAGGTATCATGAAAAATATACATCAGAGCTTATACTGTATGGGACTACTACAAGGGCCAAATTGTATACATTGCAATGGATTCATTGGAATGAGTACGTATTATAACAAGCGTGCTTTATTGTATTCATTTTGTATGGCAGTCGCTTTGTGTATTACATACAATAAAGTGCTTATATGTTGGATGCATTGTTTGCAGGAATTGGAGAAAGCGACATTTGATGCACTTGATGCTGTGTATGAATCTCGAGTCTTCATGGAGTCATTAGTGCAGCAATATCTTGGTTGTAAAGAAAAGGAAGCAAGATATTCTTTTGATTGAATTTGGATTTTCTCATCCCAATGCCAACAATGAAGAACTGAAGATTACAAGAAAGAGCGTGCATAATTGAAAGACATATTAAAATAATTTATTGTATTTAGTATTTAGAAAAAAAACTTCTTACACAAGACCATCATGGATCACTGAGCTCTATGATCCATGATGGTCTTGTGTAAGAAGGCTTTTTTCTACTAATTAATTGTGTACCTTGCCAATTTGTATATTGTAAATTGTATAGTTCCATTTAGTATATATTACTAATTCTTATGAAACATAGGCAAATCTTTAATCCTTGAACATTTGTCTTATATACTAGAAGAAAAACGTGTCCTCCATAATCAACTAATTGCAATTAAGTGTCCTATACAACTATCCTACGACTGTAGCCTTCTCTATTTGAACCAAATCTTTCTCATTGTTTTGTGTCATTCTTTTATATCATTAACACATTGTTTTAGTCGCAAAGTAGTCATATAATGAAGTGTTATATATTGTTTTAGTCGCAATAGTCGCAAAGCAGCCGTCATATAAACTGTAGGATTACAAGAGTTATATTTGAGTTCAAAGATTGTGATTTCAGAAGATTTCTAAGGATATTCCAAATGATTGCGGCAAATTTAAATGAAAACAAGTTGGTGTTATCATCAACATGGAGATTTTTGATGACATTTTTAAGGACTCATTGATGTCCGGCGAGCCATCTGCAAAAACATAGATTGCCACGTCAGCTTTAAGGAAAAAAATTCATGGAGGATAAATTTGTGGAAATTACTTTATTCTTGGGTAAAAGTTTGACCGAGGTTTGAAAAAATGGAATCAGGCAACTGTTGGGTAGCTTTGGAGGAAAATAAGATGACATGGCATATAACGTGGCATGCCACGTATAAATTAGTTGACGCGGCATAAAATTATGCTAATGTAGCATGCCACATTAGCATAGCGGGGCTATCTCTTTGCGTTTTCTACACTTATATTGGAGATGTCTAAGTAGACGTAGAGATGTCACTAAAGACATCTTATAAAACGTTGAGATGTTTTCTTGGACGTTTTGTAGACTTCTAGATGTTTTAAGAAACATAGTCACAATCGATATAACGTCTATGGAGATGTCATCAGAGCAGCTTTTGAGACATGCAAAAAACATTCTGCTAGACATTTGTGTGTTACTCCACAAAATTTAAATCTAGCATTTGCAATGTCCCATATAGTTTGTCTTCCCCCCTATCACTCCACTTGTATAAAGAGCCCGTCTTCCCCCCTCCATAAACTCACATCAAGTGGCTTTTGAAGCCATGTGACATAACTGTCAATTATGATGTATTTTGTACAATGTATTATAAATGGTATATAATGTATGGTATATTATGTATGATATATAATGTATGGTGTACTATATATGACATGTTATATTGGACATTATGACATGCATGTGTATGTCATATGAGACATGTGAGACTGTCCATATTAATATCATGCCAAATAGTGCATTCTATGATATGAACGTCTAATGTGACATCATTTTTTTCTCCTAAATCATATCAAACATTGTCAGAGGTATTCATAATGAAAAATAGATGTTTACATTGATATCAGAAGAAATCTAGACGTCTAAGATGATGTTTTAAATATGCTAAAAGTAGATCTTTGAAGACATCAACTTAGACATATGTACGTTTTTTGAGACATCAACTCAGACATCTAGACAATTTCATAGACCTCAGATGCCACTTCATGGACGAAAATGGATGGAAAAATTCTTACGTGGCTGTCCGTGTCCACGTAGCGCTTAGGTGGCAGCTACATGGCAACCTTTGAGGACCTCGTTGACCCATGTTTTTTGGACGTCCAATCCCCAGAACATTGATGTTCACGTGCAAAACTGATGTCTTTTGCATGTCTTAGGCGACGCAAAATTTTGGATGTCCACGTAGACATTTCAAAACATCACACAGGAAATTTCGCACGCAAAATCCAAAGATAAAAAAAAACCCAGGTTTCTTCTAGTGAAATTATCGCTAGTTGCAAATGGATTACACAACTCAAAACTAGTTGCTCTTTAAAGTCGTAGAATCCCTCATTTTCTTCTAATGAAGCATATACAATTTCAAATTTTTTTAGGATTCTTATATAGCAAGAATTAAACAAATGACAAGAAATAGCTTGATTGCAATGCATCATCCGGACATGTATGCTCCTTTCTTATCTACAATATCCTGTGATTTTGTGACGAGAATTTAGAAATATGAGTACAATACTAGGGTATTTTTTTTGGTTTTTGAAGAAGTGCTAAAGTGGCAACATACAAGAAAATGATGTAGCCAAATAGTTTAGTATCCATCTATATTTTGGATAGAATTATTTTTTCATCCACATATTTGGATGAGTTTCATAGAAATTTGACAATTTCATCCAAAATTTTAAAAAAGATTGGAGCAATTTGGCATTATCATCCAATTTTTCTTCAAAATTTTCCTATAGGCTTGATGCAGTCCATTTTTTTGGAGGCATTTGGGCCTCATAAGGCCCAAAAACACACACTGTACGATACAATTACGAAGAGATTCTCAGACAATACATGCCACATGACATCAACAGTTCAAATTTATCAGAATGACTGATCAATTGGAGGTAAATAAATGTAGAATTACATTCTTATTGAAGATCGTGATGTTGCTGACAGCTGCATTGAAAATGGACAACAGAATGTCATCCTGCTCACTCTGTTCAAAGCTTCCAAACCTTCAAAGTTGAGGAGGACGTAAAGGTAATCTTGAGTGGGGCGCACAGTCATCCAAACCCCATCTGTGCATCGTCCTCCAAAAACATCGAGCAGGGTACCCCTCAAATGATTCAACAGGTAAGAATGTTCGATACTTTGCTTTTCCATGGAAAAAATCACTTTGATGTCGCCCACCTTAACCTCTAGCAAAAGACTCTTAAAATCCAAAGCAGACTGCCAATGTAAGCGCATCTGCGTAATTGAGATGGGAAGGAATTTGCAAACTATGATCTACAAGAGGTTTTAGGCCATTGTTCTCTGCTTGAGATATTTGGAGAAGTACAAGGTACATCAGGCTTTGGATCCAAATTCCCGTTGGCACTAATTTTCCTTGACCTTCGTCAGATATCGACGTATCACTTGAGACATGCTTTTAAGGCCTGACTTCGAACCGTGACTGCACGCCCTGAAAAGTCTTTAGCTTTGTCAGCTCAAAATTTCTCCAAACCTTTTTTCACATACTTTTCACATACCAGTCCAAGGTCTGATTGAGATCCATGAAGTCCCTTCAACAGAAAGATAAAATAAACATAGACTATCTCTTTCTGGTCGGAAATATGGCCAGGCTCGGTTGTCAGTGGGGGGATGGTGGAGAATTTATCAAATCTGTGCTGAACAAAGTCAAGCTCGGGGCAGGATTCCTGATCGGAAGACTTCTCGTATGAGTTCCCCGATGAGTTCCCCATTGGTATGCGCGCGTGGTTCATCAGGTTTACTACTTCTTTGAGCTAAAATCTCTCAAACCTCTGATGCTGAGCTGCTTTGTAGCAAGATGGAACACAAGATAGAAGGATTTCCTTGGTTGTGTACGTATCAGCAAATGCATCTGAGTACCAAATGTAATCACAGTTGCCTCAAGAGACTTCACATCAAAGACAAAAATCTGTGGTGCGGCATGACTCTTCAAGTGTCATCGTCTCGAGCGAGTAAACTTCAAAGTTAGCGTCTGCGCGCTGTAGCTCATCATCTTTGGGAGAATCTAGGATTTGCACCATATTAATCCATTTATTAGTTCAGTAATCAGCGCATTGCAAATCTGAATTGTAGAATGCAAGCTTCTGATGCGAATAAACCTTAAATTGATGAAATGCAGCCTTATTGTGTTGATGTGTTTAATGGCAATGTAAGAACACAGATTCTATGTACACTGGTAGACTTACATAATTACAAAACCAATAAAATTTTCGTCTATATATGTAATAGCAGAACGCTTACAGTACGCACTTGTGAGAGAGGCATCATCTTCAGCAAATGCTTTCTACATGCCGAAAGAATGGAGCTCTGGTTCTGGAACATGACTCTACAGAACAACAAGGCAAGACCCATCGGCCGAGATGCTGGCCTTGGAGAGATGTTGGTCTCTCTAGCTCGAAACATTGGAGTCTGGGTTAACTTGAGCAATCCGGCACAGTTTGAAGAACCGATCAAAACAAGCTCTGCCTTTCCACAGACAAATTTCATCCAGATAATGTTTGAACACCCAGTGTTATTCTCTTTTCAGATTCGTCTTTATGCCTTTACAGTATTCCAGATGTGAATATTCATCAAAGAGCAAACGAATACCTCAATGCGCGTCGACGTCCCGGGGTGGACGTTGCTGATTTTAAATGAAGTGCGAGAAACCTTGTCCCTTCGTCAAAGGTATTGATCAAGATCCACACGTTTTTGAAAAAAATTCTTGGGATTTGCTCCTCTAAGCTAAATCGTCTCCGAGTTTTGGGCACAGAAAAATACTGAGAAAGCGGGTCTACAATGCAACATACTTATCAAGAACACTCCCCGACTTCAGATACATTGCCTTCGATCGATAACTTTGATTCGTTGGAATCCAAGTCCATCAAATGGACTTCTGGGATAAAAACCTGGTTTTCTTTCGTCAGCATCTGCATCCTTCTTCAAAATAACAAGCTCTATCACGTTCTACGTCAGATTCTCCTTTGTGAATACAACTTTCCATTCATAGTCCGCCGCTCGAATACCCTGGTGGGTGCCGCTCGCAGGGTGAAGAAGTACTGCGGCCAGCGCTTCCTGAGGCGGTGGTCCTGTGCAAGGCCACTGCGAGGAGAAATGCAGAATTTCAAAGGTCCGATGAATTACAAAATCAAACTTCCACACCGCATGTCCAAACGCAACAAAACAAAGCCTTGGCAATCCTTTGTCCTCCTCTCAGATAGTCATTGGGCCCGATTTCATTGTGTTTGGACATATGGTATGAAAGTTTTGAAATTTTTTAATTAATAAATTGAATTAAATTAGAATAAATTCTAGAATGTAACATAAATTTTTCATCGCATGTCCAAATGCTACAAATCCAACTATACAAAGCCTTCCTTTGTGAATACAACTTTCCATTCATAGTTTCATACTAAGAATGCAACCTCTCACACTATGACTATAATGTGCCAAATCGTGAATTCCAAAGTTGAAGTTAATGAAAATTTGCAAATTTTTTTTAACCCCTAAATGACGGACCGATTTCAAGCCCATTGCCCGATTTGTATGAAAAAATTTATATCTATTTTTAAGAGATAAAATTACATGTCTTCTTTACATCACCAAAAATTTAGATTTTTTGGTGGAAAATTGATTTTTTTGAGAATTTTTGAAGAAAAAGTGAAGAAAATTCACATCAAATAGAAAATTATTTAAAAACTCGCCTAACTTGTGTAGCTGTGCAGGTATCGTTCACACTGTCGCCCAAATTTAAGGCCAAAGGAGCATTTATCCGAACTTGAATCTGGTATAGATTCGTAATGTGTTAGAAATTAGGATACCCCAGCTCGATCCCCCAGGGGAGATCTGAGACCACAAGTGAATTTGTGCGAGGTATAGTTACGCATGTGGTTTGTTTGGAAAAGGATGGTCGGTAGGTAGCTATTTCGCTTGTCTAGTTCACAATTTCGTGGTAGAAATGTAGAATTTGTTACTTTGTCGGTATGTCATGCCTCGGCAGTTTCAGTCCTGAAACATAAATCTACACGAGCGCTAGGTTTTAGAGCTCTGCATCGATGTATGTCGCAATCATCAACGAAATTGCACAAATGAGAAAACCTGGTGCATGTGATGCAGGCTGAGAAGACTGTCAGGAAGTGAAGTTTACACATGAACAAGGAGATCAAGTTTGCATTGTGAACATTCTAGTCAGACCTCCATCATGGGCAAATACCGAAGATTGGCCATCGTTTTGGCTGAGGCTTCTGAGCTTAGGTGTGCTGGCCATTTTTCTGAGCTTACTATTTGATTTCAGTGTTGGGGCTGTCACCTCCTATTACTGGCTTCCGGGGGAATTCTCTTCATTTCGTGTTTAATAGCAGGTGGATTTTGAAGAAAACAGCCATAACAACAATAACAGGAGCAGTAACAAGAAGAATGTTCTCTTACAGTCATTGTTAATTTTACTTTTGTGAATGTGCAAGCGGTTACTTAGGTAGCGGCAATTCTCATGATGGCATATTTCGTTAAAATGGCGGTATTCCATTACAATGGCACGTTATTCAGTTCAGGACGGTCATTCTGAAATCTACATTCGTAGTACATTCTAAAAATCTACGCTTGTCCTAGATATCTGACATCTATACTAGTCCTAGATTTTTTAGAACGGTCGGTCTGAAATCTATATCGTTCCTAGATTTTTGAAATCTACAACTGTCTTAGATGCCTGGAATCTATACCTGTTCTAGATGTTCAGAACGGGCGGTCTAAAAAAATGGCACGGGGAATATGGCACAAGGAAAATGTGGCACTGGGAATACCGCCATTTTATCGAAATATGCCATCATGACAAAATGATGGTGCAGATCTTTATGGCGGACAGAGTCTCGCTTCCTCAAAAGCTACAATGAACACTAGCTATGCCATTGGAAAATTGCGACGAAACAAGGTCAGGATATCATTCCGTTCATACTGCATCTATTTTACAAGTATACTCAATAGATACGATCCATATTTCTTGGGTTGTGTGAACTACAGCTTTTTACAATTGAATCCATATGTTACTAGGAATTACTAGGAATTATTTTCCGGTCAACAAATGCCTTTGTTGTGATCAGTGCTGTGGTTTTCATGATTATGTGTGGAAGGTTTGAATTGTGATGGTTGATGAATGGTGCAGGGATATCATGTCCTGCTTGTCAGGGAAATTTGTATCTACTCGGACAGTCCTGCTCAAACGGCTGGGCTTCTGGCTGGGTTCATCTTCCTTGTGGCACAAATGCTTGTGATCGCCACCTGCGCGTGTCCATATTGCTGTAGTGACAAGAAGCAAGTGGAAGGCTTGAAAGCGGGACTGGGCTGCATGCTTCGCTGGTGAGATCCTAAACTAACCACTCCAATCGTACCCTATCTGCAATTGTGCATTAGACAGGTGGACCCAAAACCTCAATTAATTTAATCATGATTGAATCAATTACTGTAGTTCATTTTACTAATTATATAACATCACTGCTATTGGTTAATTGGTGAATACAAGAGATGCTTTTCACACATCATGGAATGGAAAGGTTTCAATTGAAAACAATGTCTCTTTGTGAATCACTTGAATATTGTGTAGCAAAAGTTACATGATTGCCTATTTTTCTATACATGAATTGCATTCACGTTCACTGTACCTGATAGTGCTCATTGATCTTCAGGGAACCCTAAACCTCAGGACCTTGGTACGCAGAGGAGCCATCACAAATACTGCAGTGCAAGATGCAAAGTACTAAATATGGAGGATAGAAGTGCAGGTTACGAAGTAGGAAATGTCTTACATCAATTTGATTAATATTCAAATTTTTTTGGGCAAAGTTGCTTCCATATAAGCACTGTGTCTCTTCCTTATTAGCATCGAGTTATCTGTGCACACAGTTCTCTGTCACAGATTCATCTGTGCATTAATGAATTCATCCAAATATTTGTCACTGATTTCATGCATCCAAGAAAATTCATCCAAAAATTCATCCAGAAACTTCTCATCCAAACAACAAAAAATTCATCCATCCCTTCAAATTCATCTACAAAATTTGTCATTCATCCACCAAATTCTCATCCATCCAAAATATATATCATCCAAAAAATTGTCATTCATAGATTCTCTTTTCATCCCAAGGCAGTTGAAGTGTTGAAAACACTGGGGGGGTGAAGTAACAATGGGGGTTTGGGAGGGGGGGGGGGTATTTGAAAATATCCCCCCTTAGTGTATTTGGGGGAAGTTTACCCCCCCCCTCCCCCGGTATCGGGCTCCCGGTCTCCTTGTGGATGTAGTTCAATTACCTATTGAAAACTACCTGTGTGGAATAATATAAGTGATGGTCAAATTGTCCTTGAGACGTCAAGGAGCTAATAAATGAATTGGAGTTGTCGTGCCCATTGTTCAAATAAATGAAGCTTGACCTCAGAGCTCCTTGGGATTAGCGGTGCTATTACTAAGTGCACTGCCCGTCCAGAACTCACAAATGTTCCATTCAAGTCTGGAATAGCGATCCCAAAGCCCTTTTATTGCAATTCTTGGAAAAGCTATCCTCATATAAAAGGATATCTATTCCGTGACTTTTCCTTTTTTTTTGTGAAAGTGATGAGATAAAAGTGACAGCAACAAGTGGTAATTTGTCTCCCTTATTTTTAGGCAGTAGGGTGCATTTGCGACCTTACGTAAATTTATGGAGATGCAATGTTACTACTTCTGGTCTTTTCTACTATAGGGATGTGCTAATTGACAATTTTTGACATGCATGGATTTACTAAGTGAGAATTTTTGAAGTGAAAATTCGTGTACTAGCTATTATTTGGGCAAGTACACAGCCCAAGTGTTGATTGTGTGCAATGGAGATTTGTGTTCTGCAATGTGAAATTTTGTTGTAGAATGAAAATTTTGGTGAAACAACAAATGCATGCAATGATTATTTTTTTCACTAACAAGGGAGTTGAACCCTTCTTGCAAAATGCAAGACTGCCCAATGCAGTGTTAGTGTTCTACACACATAAGAACAAGCCACGTTAGAACATGTTAGTAAATTCAAACAAGCAAAAAGGTGTAGAAGTACCGTTGTTGTTTTCCAGCGTCAGCAAAGCTCCTGCAGTCTTCTCCAAAGCTCCAAAGTACTTCATTCTTCAGTCTTCACCAAGGCTTCATCCCAGATAGCACAAGCTCCGTGCCAAGGTGAACATGAGAGGGTAGTCTTGCAAAACCTCATGAAAACTAAGAATATGAAACACTATAATGTAAAGGATATTGAGGTAAGGACATGGATATGGCAATACTAATTCACAAGTCCCCTTGCCAGCCCACTTTCACAATGCTCCTCCAAGAGTTAATTGCTTCCGTGTAAGGTAAGGTTTCAAGGGAGAAAAATTGCTGCCCAAACTTACGCACAACAAGCGGGAGGTGCTTTCCCAGTCTATTCCGGTGGCATGATTTCAAGAACTTGAGATTGGAGAAACATCTCTCATCCTCTATTGACCCAAGGACTAAACAACACCCAATCTCAGCCACTTTAAAATACTCGAAGATCAGTTTACAGAGGTGGCGGGACTGTGAGAGCTTCCGCCAAAGCTTCATGACCGGATTCACGTGCAAGGGTGGGCCACAAGTTGCCTTGTAGTTTGCCTTCATTGTCACTTTAAACAACCCCTGTTGCAAGTCCAAGTTAGAAGCTGAAAGCAACTCAGGGGCAGTATGAGCCATTCCACCCTGATACAAAGGTTGTCCCCTGTTAACAACTTGGGCTTGGCAGTAAAACTCCTTCAAAATGGCCAAGTGGTGCGGGAAGCTGGCCTCAGCGCCCTCCTGACACCAATATTGAGGATAAACAATTCTGAATGCATCCAGGAGCTCTTGTTGGGGAAAACGGTGATCTAATTCAACGAACAGGGATTGCGCTATGTCTGTGCACAAACAGAGACTCACTGTGAAATACACATGAGATATGTGTGCACAAAGCAGACCTGAAAGACGCAATTGAAAGCCACAAGCCCACAATTGAAAGACCAGATGTAACTACGAAGTTCAGAACCGTAAGCACTTGAATGCGCCCGCCAGCGACCTGCCTGGCTGCACTACCAAAAAAAAGGTCACTGCCACGTTCATAAATTACATAGAATTGAATGAACTACACAAGTGCAAAGAAACAATTTAGTACTTCAAGTGGAGTGAAGTAGAATACCACATGCACTGAACAAAAAAAATTGGGAAAGAAAAATAAAGACCAACAATTGTAAAAGGCCAAATCACCAAAAAAATTTGAAACTAGAAAAAAAAATTTACCTGCAAACTGGCGTTCGACGCAATCCTGAACACGTTGGAAATCTTGCTACATTACAAAAATGTGCTGGTCAATTTCTTTATCATGACACCGGGCGTAGATATGGTTCTCTGTCAAATCAAAGTATAAGTGAGAAATGCCGCAACCCACCCCAAGCTCTTTCCACTGGATCGGGATGTCTTTGTATTGCATAGCCACCAAGTTGTGGTATGTGCGGAATTCCTTCTTGCTGAAAGAAATTTGGCCATCCATGAAAAGCCTTGCCAGCTCGTTTTGGCAAACTTTCACAGCTTGCACAAAATCGCAAACAAAAATGTCCCGTGCCTGAGATAGCTTGATAAGACAATGAATTGCATTCACCAATGGTATAAAACAAGCCAATGACAATAAGACCTCAATGTCAGCCAAGAGATCAAAATTATCCCTCGCCCTTGTAGGAACCTTCTGGCCAGGACCACCGCTCATGTCCACACCCATTTTCAGAAGAAAAGTGCGGTACTTGTCCATGATGCGCTGTGTAGGACTCCTCATGGAGATCCAACGCGTTTCTACATTACAAAGCATTTTATTGCCCTCAGTTTCCAGGAGGTTTGCGAGTTTTGTCAACTCAGCGTGTCGCTTGTTACTCTTGCAAAAGTATAAATAAACGGACTAAAATAGACCCTCGAGCGTACAGACCATCGAATACTTTGAAAGAGTCTCAACAACCAGGTTAACACGGTGACTCACACAACTGGCTCCTAAAGAAAACAAAGCCCATTTCTCCCGGATTTGTGTCGTGACACCAGTTTTGGACCCCTGGAATGTACTGACACTGTCAGCACCAAAGCAAACAAGTTTTGAGGCAATCTCCTCACGACTCAGACCCCCCTCATCAACCAATGCTTGCATTATAATAGTGGTCAGGTGGTCAGCAGTACCTCCATCAGGGATACAACTCAAATGCAACAAATATGGAATTCTCTCCCAACTTTGCATCGCGTAAACGTGCACATCGATCCAGCAAGTGTTATCTATCGCAGTAACCTCATCGGCACTAATGGAGATGATTGAAGCGAACTGAACAACGGACCTCAAAGAGCTCAGAACAATCGCATGCAAGTGCTCGCTCATCTCCCAACCGGAGCTTTCGGACCAATGCTTCTTAGGTAAATGACGAACCTTTAAGTGCCTGAGTAATGACTCCTGCCTCTCATAATCACACATAGGTCGACCATGCCTAAGAATTTGAAATAGGGAAGAAAATTGTACTCCCTTGCGCTTGAGGTTGCTCTCCGTGCCACCAGCAAGTTGATCAGCGACACTACCAGCGTGCTTGCGTGCTGCCCAAAGTTTACAGAGCTTCACATGCTTGCAATCAGATTTCATGAAAGTGTCGCCCTTCTTCAAGTTTGGGAATGGTACACCATCTTCTAAACAAATTTGCTTCCCCTTAGGCTTTTCGAGGTTGTCAGCTTTCGGGACTAGCACTTTCTTCCTTCCCGTAATAGCGTTGCAGCTTTGGCAAACAACATCGGACAAATTGCCATTCGAAGCATATTCGGCCTTTGCCCAAGCAAGCTTACAGGCCCATACCTCCTGCCAGCATCTGCTGATGGTCCCCGGTGCCGTCTTGCAACTTTTGTGTGGCACAATGGCATACCGACGCTTCTTCCTCCTCCCCGTAACACATTGCTCACTATTGCTGAACGGATCAAACGCAAGATCAAGCACCGCAGGAGATACAACGGTCTCTTCGGAAGGTGGGTCGCTAGATGGTCGAGATAGGGACTGCAAACATCGCGTTTTAGAAACGTGGGTCACCTCCGTCACGTGACAAGCGCCAGGATTTGGCATCAAATATTTTCCAACGTCATTGACATTTTGACTGAACCAAAGGTTCGGACCCGGAAATTATCGGGAAGCCTGAGTTTCAGCGCCATCAGAACCTACAAAGTGCACACTTGCCACAAATACACAGCAGTATCACAAAAGACCCCAAGTCCCCAACTGGAAGCGCACAAGAAGAAACAAGAAACCAAACACAAAGATCAGGAACAACGCCAGACAATCTGAGCAATTGAAAGCAAAGCAAAACCTGATGAAAGCAAAAAAATACGTCGCAACTCGCAATTGGCAATGTGTAAGTGACAACCACCCCTCTCCTTAAATCAACCTTCAAGGCTCAAAGTTCACCTCAATCTAAGATCTGTGCAATTGTGCATCTCACTTGGCGCAAGTGCGCAAGAGCTCCTTGGCACCCTACCGTCCCCTCACTCCCCTGCCCTTGCCTGAAGCCCTGCAAACCTGAAAATTGCAATTGTTCATTCACTTGTAGCCCCCATTTAAGAATTGCAGTGAATGCAAGAGACGAGCGCACCTCCAAAACGATCACAGCAGCCCGGAAGTGGGCAAGTGGCGTCCAGTGGAAAAAAAATTTTGAAATGCTGAAGATGCCGCATTGCCGCTTTGAAAACCAGATTCTCAGAGGCACTCAAGCAGGATCCAATTGACAGCATTGAAGACAAAGCCTCCTGCCATTAATGCAAAAGAGGAGCAATGGTAGTGGAAAACAAGGCTACCTGCCAAAACACAAAGGAGCAGAAAATCAAAACCCAAAATCCTAAGCCGCTAATTTGACCGCTGCAATGTCGCCACCAATGCCACCGAACGAGACAGCTGCTGCCCAGATCGCGACAACGCAACAGCACGACGAACGTGGAGCGGATGAAAGCTACAGGGTGGGGATGGATGTGCATTTCGGCTACCTATCTAAAAAAGCCTGTGCATTCTGGCTCAATTGTTGATTTTGGAAAAAATTTCTCCCATAGTCATTTAGTAGTCTGTTTTTTTTTGTAAATTTCTTGCAAATATTAGCCAGTTTTAAGATCGCTGGTCTGGAAATTCTGAAGTCACCTGAATTGACTTTAAAATGTTGATTGTGGTTTCATTTATACTAGTTCTAGAGTGCTAGTGTGCTTTGTGCCATTGCCACAGTCAAAATCACAAGTACAATTGGTCAAAATAAAAATACAAGTAATTTTCTAATTTTTGATTCATTAAAAACTCAAAAAATCAATAGATTTTTTTTTTTTTTTGAAACAAATGAAATAGAATATCATTGCAAGGGCACAATACAAGACCGCTAGCCACAAGTGACCTGGCGGGAAAAAGGACCACAGACAGACCGCACAGAGACGCACAATACTGACAACAAGACAAGGCATTAGAAGAAACCCATCTTCAGTTTGATGTCAAGGTTGACATCTACTGGTGTCAATATCGATGTTCAAAAAAATCGTGTCAAAATTAATGTCCAAAAAACATCCCGCTTGATAGGGTAGCATTGGATGTTAAGCATGTAATGTCCATTGAGACATTGGTTTTGCACTCAACAAAATCATGCCATGTGGCTACCACATTTGTACCATGTCAGCGCCATGTGAGCAAAGAGAGCCACATGGAATTTTTTTCATCTAGTCCGTCTATGACATGGCAGCTGACATGGCGGCGGGAAAAATGATGTAGCAACCAGCAAGGATGATGTGGCATGCCTAATCAACACACTTTTACGCCGTTTTAGAATTTTCATTTTATTTTTTGAAATGTCAACTTAGAGGTCCAGACATTTTTGGAGACATTAGTTGATGCATATCGTATCCATAGGGTAGGGTTAGCAAAATTTAATGACATTTAAAAAAAATGAAAAACAAGTAAATAAAAAAAATTGTTGAAATCAACAAAAATTAAAGAAATTTACCATCTACCATCAAGAGAATTTGTGATGGCAAAATAAAGGAAGTACCTCATTAATAGTTAATGAGAATGAAGGGTGTAGGGATGTATTTATACTGAAATCCATTGTCCGTCCATGGTAAGACAAACAATATGGGATAATTTGAAGATGGCAACTTAATCGCTAGACATCTTGACGTTGTTTTAGACAGGTGATGTCATTTCAGACATCTGGATATTGTTTCAAACATTCTACTTTGAGCATAGTTCTTTTTTTATATATCCCATATGGTTTGTCTCATTTCCTACCACCCCACCTGTATAAAGAGCTTCTCTTTTCATCCCTAGTGGACATCCATCCCAATCCCTTTTTTGCAAAGCATGCCACGTGGTTGCCTTTTCTCTAAATTTTTACATTTGGTTAGCATTTTATCATACCCCACAATAATTTTATAGACTTACCCTTAGTCAAAATGCATTTTTTTGCTGACGTGGTAGTGGTATGTTGTTTTGGATGTTTAAAAAAACATCACTATGTTTGAATTCATGTCAAAAAAAACATAGACGTAAATGACAACATCAACATATTTTGATAGTAATTTACTAGCGCACTTTGCAACTTTTATGGAAATTTGCCTTTGGGGTCAACAGCACTCTGATATCATGATGCCTATAAAACTATCACATGTCAAATGACTGACATAAAAAAATACACGGGTTTCTTCTAGTGAAGGACAACAAAGCAGGGGCTGAATCATAGAGAGAGACCGTGAGGTCTCTCACAGTCGGCCGGCCGAAGGCGCAGTCTCGCGCCTATCTGTCGGCGACAATCTCAAGGCGGTTGAAACGCAAAGCCGGCGCAACTCCCATTGCGGCTGGCTAGCTTCCATCCGAGCAAAAACCTCGTACCTACATCACCGTTTCTCAAAGCTGCAAAGAAGCTTGTGGTGAACAACGACGGAGCGCACCCCTTTGCTACAAATATCTGACCACTCAGTCCTACCATAATCTATAATCCCTCTCCACACTTGACCCAAGAGCCTCTCCTCTGTCTCAGTTTGGTCATTGAAGACTTTGTCGTTGCACTGCAGCCATAGGGCCTAAATGACCGAAGTGTGAGCTTAAAGCCAAATTCTCTTGTAAGGATTAAATTTTCTAGGAATGATGATGGAGAAGATACCTTGCTGCCAAGTGAGCGGTCTCCATAGGCCCTTGGCATCTTTTCTTGCAACTAAAGTGTTCAGAATGTGCGTGGCCCATTGCCATGCCCTTTGTGCCGAATGACATTTCTAGAATCTATAGAGTATAATCTCTTCTGATCTTCTTGGGTACATTGGGCAGCGGCGGTGTCCACTTCACCATCTATACAACCCTTCCAATGATTCACGGCAACAGCCTTATGCCAAATCAACCACAATAGACCTACTTCTTTTGTGATACACTCATTTGTCTAGACGGTTTTCCACCTCAGAGTGAAGTCCAATGGTAGGACCCTCCTCATTTTTTGTCCATTGGATTGGGCATGTTGTGCTTCCTCTGAATGAGCTTTCTTCCCAAGCTTGCTGTATATCCCATGAATGGGGTGCCTTGGCCATTGGTGTTCCATTCTTACTTACTAGGATCCCATTCTAGGCTGTCCAAGCGTGGGTAGAACAGGAGGACTGGTGTTTTCTTCAACCCTCTCTGAATTTGGATAACCCGGACCCTATAGAAAGTGCCAATTTTGATGCCTTGCTGGGGGGCCCCTTTGATCACCAAGTTGGGGAAGAGTGTGCTTGTCGTCAATAAGATGGAGAACTCTGATTTTGACCAAGCTTGGGGCCATTCGCTGCGAGGAGAACCAGTGTGTGTTAAGTGGCCAAGGGGAATCTCGACAACCATTGATGGCTACAAGCTATTGTCATTAGTAAACCCACCCACCCATTCCTTTGCCAAGGCTCAAGGGAGGGGGGGATTGGATAGAAGGCCGCCCCACTTGGATTCTATTGCCTTGGTGATTCCAATCCAAGTCCCCGATTATGTATCTTTAAGCCCGAATTTCCTCTGAGCTTCTTTGAGGGTAAGGAAGCGATCTTCTTGCCGGACATCTCTGATTCTCTTTAGTCCCCTGTAGAATTGACTAAGGTGGTACTCCAATATTGGAGCTGCTTGATAGACCTTTCCTTCACAAACTTGTCCACTAAGGAGGAAGAAATATTCCTTCCGAATGGGGTGCCAAGGAGTTTGTTGATCCCTCCCTGTTGACCCACACCACCTTCAATTGCTCTGTCCATTACGGGCGTTCTGGTAAGATCTCAGAGTTCCAATATCCACAAGACTTGGTCGGATTGAGTACCAATCTGGACGCAAGGCAAAACTAATCAATAATTGCTACTGTGAGTGCTCCTCCGCAAATGGGTGAGTGATGAGTCATCAGTAAACTGGGCAATGACCTGCTACCTTTCTCTTCCGGTGTTGTGATGTGGGCTGTCTTCTATTTGAAAATTAGGCACCTTACTTCATTTGTATTGGTTTCAAGGATTGTTAGGTCTTAAGGGTGGTAGCTGGAGTTAGAAGGTTATTAGGCTTAGTTGAAAGGTTTGGTAGGGCATTTGTCCCTTATTCTTCAAAGGGTTGTTTACCTTGGTTGTAGGATTTGATAGGGTATTGTCCCATATTGTTTGTTGCCTTGAGTCCCTTCTTCAGGTACTTAAAGGTTGGCCTTTTTTCTTTGGAATCATCTTCTTGTATTTGGATTTTTGGTTTCCTTTGGATTTGGATCAGGTCTTGGTTTTGAGAAAACCTTGCGGTCTAAGTTGAAAGGAGTTGAGGTTGATTTATACTTCATTTTTATTTAGAGATCACATTCTTTTGTGAGTTATATTTCTGTGAGAGTTGTAGTTGAATGTTGTTTTTACTACGGATCTAAAAGTGTGAAAACACTACGGAGGTACAAAGGTTTTTGGGTGCATGCATTTTTTATTGCATTTGGATTCCACACTATGCACATGTGGTAGATCCACTATATTGCTTGTTGAGAAAGGGGCAGAAGTTTCAATGGAATGAAGAGCAAAGCAATGCAATGAAAAGGTTGACTGAGAAGCTTCTTTCTTCCCCACCTACGTTGAAGAAGATAGACTATGAATGCGGAAGACCAGTTATATTGATAGTCGACGCCAGTCCAAGACAAATTGGATGGGCAATTAGGCAAGATGATGAGAACATGGAAAGATATGTAGTCAGATTTGGAGCAAAGGTTTTGAATTCACGTCAACGAGCATATGCTCAGGTTAAGAGAGAATTGTGGGGTGTGGTGACTGCCATAAAGAATGAGAGGGATTATTTGATTGGAGTTGCAGTAGTTGTGGAAACAGACTGTTTACCTTTAATGGGGATTGATTGCTAGTTGTTCTACACCAGATACAGCTATGCTGAGGTATATTGCCTACATCAAATCACTGGATCCGGAGTTCAAACACATTGCAGGAAAAGACAATCCAGTTGCTGATACGTTGTCACATGCAAGATATGAAGGTGAAGAAGAAATGATTGATGAAGAGGAAGATGTAGGTACAAATTTTTATTATACTTCATTGGCAAGAAGGGAGGGCTTGTGTTTGGCTACACTGTTGGAGACATTTGTGGAAGAATCTTATGAAGGTGAATGGTTGAATATTAGAAGATATTTGAGTATACTGCAACGCCAAGAGAGGAGGAGTGATGAAGAATTCAAGAGGATTCGTAGGAAAGCTTATGGTTATTTCCTTCAAGTTGGGGTTTTATGGAAGCATCCAAAACAAAGGGGTGGTACACCTCAACGAGTAGTATGCGGCTTGGAGGGACAACAAAAGATCATTAGTGAGTTCTATGAGAGTTGGTGGGCTGGGCACCGTGGCATATGGGCAACTTTTGCCAAAATCAAAGAGAAGTATTGGTAGAAGGGCTTGTACAAGGACGTGGTGGAGTTTGTAGGATCATATAAGACTTGCCAAATGTAATCAAATGTATGCCATAGGAACGGGGCACATCCTACTTTCCCACTAGCCATATATTATAAGTGGGTAGTAGATTTGGTTGCAATGCCTATAGGACTTGGACAGAAGAAGTATTTGGTACTTGCGAGGGAAGATTTGAAATATGCCTAAATGAGGTTTGAAATTCTACTTTTAACACAATTCATAATTTTGAATAAACTATGAGTGTTGGAGCTCCTACTACATTAATTTATTTATCCCACATTGATTGTTCTACCTTCTACCACCCCATGTGTATATAGGGAGCTACTGTTCTCACTTGGAACCCAACAAAAGTTGAAAATACTTACATTCCAATTTTGATAGACATAAGTAAAGGAATCTTTCTTATAGTCAAAAGTATTTTTTTCCTTTGTTTTTCATACAAATGAAGGAAATTTCATGGCAATTAAACTCATTTAATTACTTTTGAGGACCAGCTAAGGGTGTTAGTATCTCCAAGTTAGGATAAAAAGCAAAGTCAAACTCCATAGTGAGGCATGCGGGGACTCCCCATTTGCCCGTCTGCTCTTCAAAACTTGAAATGGCCTTATGGCTCTTTATTGTGTTGCACCATTGTCCTTCCTTCGTCTATCTATTTGGTATGTCTGTGTTGTTGTTTTTGTTTAGTTGCCATGTCTGTCATCCCACTAGGCCACTTGTGACTGGTGACTTTGTAATCTTCCTTGGCAATGAAATCCTGTTTCATTTGTTTCAAAAAAATTAAAATTAAAAAAATTAAAATTAAAATTAAAATGGCCAGGCATTTCTGGCGAGTCCATGTGCCTACGGTGGGGGAAAATATTTGGCCTAACGTGCCAATTTAACGCGTCAGCCTCCCTTGGCGCCTTGTGGTGGCGATGCTCTAATGTCCATTGAACAACTTTTGAGATTGTCTATCCCTTGACTTGTCACCACCAAAATCAACAATTTGAATGCTTTGGTTTATGATTGTTTTGAGATATCAAATGCAACTTTCATGGTAGGAGGCTGAGACTTTTTCTTTTTAGTTTTTTTAGTTTTTTCTTTATTTTGAAACAAATGGACAAATTCCATTGAGTACGGAAAAAATACTTAGAACCAATTAACCAAAAGACACGTCCTTGGCAAAGATTTTTACATTTTTTCAAAACATTTTCCTGACACTTTTTTATAGCAAAACAGCAGGGGCAAGAGAAAGCAAGACCAAAGAATGATTCCCATAGCAGATGAAATCTGCTATCAAAACCCAAAACTCAAGGAAAATCCTTGCCACTCTAGTTGGAAGTAACCATCTGAAGGTGAGCCTATTTCCGACTCATTGAAAGATGATTTCTCTCGCCAAAGAAGTTTGATTGGAGCCATATGTTGTCAAATCACCATAGGAAGGTGCCTTCTTTGTCAGAGTATAGGCCACATAGCTTTATGGTTTTGAACCAAGCCACCTGCGTATGGTCAACAAAGGCTTTTTATAAAATTTGTGAAGCTAAGACTTTCAAAACTCACTTTGTATACATCATCAAGTGAATTTTAGCTATATTAATTATTACCTCATTTATACAAGATATAATATCTAAAATATGATTTATGTGTGTAGTATTTTTGAGCACGTTTGTTCATTTTTTTTCAAGATTTTCATTTTCGTATTGAGAATGATTCTTTTTTACCCTACCCAACATCAACAACATTGTATCAAATACTATCTAAAAATTAAAGTCATCATCAACATTTCAACCTACAAACTAGCACTTCCCTACACTTAGAAGGTATAGGGTCTCCCTTAGTTTTATTGAGGGTATGCAACTACACTAGTTAATTTGCATCAATATCTTTTGCAGGTATGAATTTTTCAAATTCATTTTAGCATCAATATCTTTTGCAGGTAAGGTATATTCAGGTATATATCAGAGAGTATTTATCTAGATTGAAATATAGAACTTTGGTCGGTTGTAATAACAAAGGCATAATTGGGGGAGCAAATTAAGAAAATTGAATATTTTTGCATCTTTGTGTGTTTTAAAAGTCTCTTCTTTTGTCTCCACTGTCAAAATTTCTTTTGGAAACAAAAATAAATACAAAATATCTCCCTTGCAATATAATCATTGATGGTTGTGTGCAACAACACAAAGCCCTTGTGAAATTTTACATTTGATATATATTTGATATTTTTTTTCCATATGTTCATGATTATTTTAAACTTTTACAAAAACATCTAAAATATTATGACATATAGAAGATATATGGTGATATCTTCAAAATGAAAAAATTGGACATTCAAAGTGATGGGTTTTAACATTTGATTTCAAGGTCATAAAATTCATCCTTATGGGGTTAGATAGAACTTTTTGGTAGTGAATCTTTTGTTAATCTTCCTATCAAACTATAGTAATCATATCAAAGCATCCCAATGAGACTTGGAACTAAAGAAGTCAATCTACTTTGGAGGGGCTTGAACAAATATAGCTAATTCTCACTAATTCCAAAATACGTGAATTTATCAGAGGTACACTAATGTGGTAATTGACAACATTTGAGATAAATATAATATGATAAATAAGGCCCACAAGATTTTTGTATATTCTTTCAAATATTGTGATCTTGATATCCATTCCCATTTGAATTTCATTGAAAGCTTCATACGAATTAGGTCACATTCATCCAAACAAATAGCCAAATTCATGTAAGGATCTCACACTACCAATATTCAATGACTATCACTAATTGAACCTATTTGACTTTTTTATGCACAAATTTTCACCACTTGACTACAGCTGTAAAATATTGGCTACTTTTGTAAAGAAAATTTTCATTTTTAAAAATCAAAGTAGCCAAAATTACTGTTATATATTAGAACTCGTAGCCAAATTTTACCTAGGTTTCACCTAGTTCTCATATAGATATCACCGCGTATCATCCAAGTATCACCCAAGTATTGAAGAAGCAGTTGGCTCCTTCTCTAAATTTAAAAAAAAAAAAAATCTCCGAATTGAACTGACTTGCGTATCAACTCCTCCAATCACATCCAAGAACTTTCAATCATTATTTTTGCGGCCCAAGGTTCCACCTTTAGGGTTTCTGTCCCACGTGGCAGTTCAATCACAGAAAGGTTGAGTGCGGAACAAACAGAGAAAGAGTAGGGTTCCAGTGACCTGAGCTGAAGTCAGTGATCTCAGATATCATCCGTTCATCGAGACACATTTTCATCCATATTCATCCATTCCCGACGCGGGAACTGAGCCTCTACTATACATGTCCACTCCGTCGCCTTCTCTCCAATTGAGCTGCCATTTCGCTCCGCAACACAACGAGTCTCTCATCTCTTTGTGTTGGCTAGCGCTTTCGGATTCCTTGTTTCGTCAGGTTATGGGCTTTTATGTGAGCTCACATTCGCCGCACTTGCTTGTCCTTGCTTTCCTCTTCTTGTGGATCCCATTTTTCTTCAATTCTGGTCCTTCCTGGAGGATTTTCGACTCCACTCTTTGTAACAAACTACACTCAAAATGAGTCCGTGGTACTCCCACAGCTCCGCACAAGAGCAGACCACGGATTTTATTTTGAGACAGAGGGAGTACTACTCTCGTTTCTTCTATGGCTCGAAGTCGCAGTAGATTGCTCATGGTCTAGATATGTTTTTGTTTCTTTTTCTGTTCTTTTTTCTTCAATCAGGGCGACTTTCAGTGAAACTCGTGGGAATCGCAATACTCCCGCCCGGATAGCTCCGCCTGTGTGTTGTTCTAGGAAACTTGTCATCTGGTTTTGAACCCTAAGCAGTAATTCGCCAAGAGAGTGAAATTTGACGAAATTATTTAGGTTACTATCGAATTGCCACGGAATTTTCGTGTAGTTTTGGAAATGTGTGGCTACATTGGGGATTTGAGAGACGAAACCCTGATTCTGAGCGAGTCTCATTGCAGGTGTTGGAAAACTTAGTTCGGTCATCACGGCGCGTCAATCTTGCGACGGAGTTGAGAGCGGAATCAAGTGGGGATGGCGGAGAGTAGTATGGCTGTTCCTGAAAAGGACGGTGTTTTGAAACCGGATTATGTATGGGGAGCGACAGTGGGGAAAGCGAGCGGAAATTACAAGTCTGTGACTGTAGACGGGGAAGTGTTTTGGCTTGGGGATTGTGTGAGATGTCTATTGAATACGAAGCCAGGTCACATTGGGAAAATTGTGAGGTTGTTTGATAAGGAGGGGAAGCAGATGTGCCGAATTCGGAGTTTCTATTCACCGTCTGAGTTCACGCCGGCCTTGAAAAGTCTGGATTACACCCCCGAGCCGAAAGAGCTCTTTCTGGCGACTGGAGACGGACTTGGCGTGGAGAAGGATATATTATTGGTATGCCATTGCCATTTGCAGTTTTATGGATGGTTTCATTTTCATTTTCATGGATGGTTTCATGGATGGTTTCATTTTCATTTTCATGGATGGTTTCATGGATGGTTTCATTTTCATTTTCATGGATGGTTTCATGGATGGTTGCATTTGCAGTTTCATGCAGTTTCTTTGACAATTCACGGATGGTTCGGGGTTTTATTTGAGCAGAGAAAGATAGCTGGGCGATGCATCGTGTTTTGCACTGTAGAGGCGAGCTTTAATATTATGCCTTCGCATGAGCAAGTGGAAGCCTCGGACTACTTTTTTCAACGAGCTTATGATCCTGCCGATGAGGAAGTTGTTGGGCTTGATGTTGTGGAAGAGGCCATCGGAGGTACAAACAATCTGGGTCCAGTTTCGCAAGCACCATCATTTCTTATTTGGAGTTTTAGGGTTTAGGGTTTGGGGTGTAGATAGTGATTAGTTTTAAGCAATTCCCCTTGAGTGCAAAAGTTGTTTGGCTGCAGCTCAAAAATTATTCAACAAGAAGGAGTGGTTGGTTCCAGCAGACAAGCCTTTTGCACGCTCGTCTCCACAGGTTTGAACTATTCCTACACCCCACCTCCAAGATTCGTACCATTTTAACAATGCTAGGAATGCAGGTGACTTTTGAACAATGCGTCTTAAGTGTAAATTCTTATGAAGCAGTTTTTGCACCAAATTGACCACCAAAGATATCGGAAAAGTGGGTGGATGACAGTCTATCCCCTTTAGCTTTAATAACCATGCTGGAAGCAGAAAGGATACAACATTGAAGGTTTTGTAGGTGGAATGAGATAGAAAGGCTGAAAAAGTGCACCTGGTTTTGTGCTCTTTTAACGATTTTGGTGATAATTTATTAACTTAGTTTGTGGTACCAAGACTTTGTTTCATCTTCCACATGTCTTGTCCTACATGCACTTGTCGCTCCCAACATCTTTTTTTGGTATACTCTTTTGTAGGTCTCTGCTTCCAAAATACACCGCCAGTCTCCTGCAGTCTCAGGTTCGTCTTCCCATCAGGGTGCAGCCAAAGGTATGCCTGCATCACTTGCTCTGTCGGGAGATGCAGCGGAACGAAAATTGAGAGATCGAAAGATCGATAAGTCGGTACCAGAGCCCCCCGAAGTTGACGCTGTAAAGAAAACGAACGAATTACGTTTTCGCAAAAATGAGATGAGTGCAGTATCGAGAGAAAAGCCTTCTTCACATTCTGATCTCTTAGTCTTCGCTATTCCAGCACCATCAGATGTCAATTTAAGTCAAAGACCGGAGATTACGCCAGTCATGAAAGGTAAACCGCCTACTTCATCAACGTCCAAGGCGAAAGCAATTAAGCCGGGAGGGAAGGGTGAATCAACGTCCAAGGTAAAAGCAAATAAACCGGAAGGGAAGCGTGAATCAATGGCCAAGGCCAAGGCAACTCTTCCGGAAGTTAAGGGTGAATCTCGCAGAGTTTCAAGTTCTTCTATTCCCCCAGTTGGCTTGAAGCAAAAAGTTAGTACTAAAGAGGGAGCAGTGAGTGGTGTGAAGAAAAGGAAACATGAAAACATACCTGGTACTGAAGAGCCGCGGAAGAAAATCCTCAAGCCTACAGAGAGGTCTAATGCCTTAGTTGAGAGGGAGAAGCCTTCTCAACTTCAGAAAAGAGCTGATGAAGGTATTGCTAGAGGGAGCTCTCCCACGGTTGAACAGGTAACAAGTGGTCACCTAATTTCTTCTCTCAGGGCATTTGTATGAAGCCTTTGTTGATGCCTGTTTATTTTTTGTATGTATGAGAGCGGGCACAATGTTACAATGTCTTCACGAAAACCCCTACTGACCATATTTCGTGGCCGTTGAAGAGGACTGTTTACCCTTTTGTACTTCCCGCAGTTACGTGTTATGTGATTCCTCTCTGACATGTGGTAATGCTGAATTGCGGAATTTACTTCTTTCATGTTTCGATGCTGCAGAATCCTCGAGGAAAAATTTTCAAGCCGAAACAGGATTGGGATGTCGCCAATTTGGTCCCGGCAATTCAGAACAACAGGGTTCTATTACTTGAAAATCTGGCTGCAGGACTTCATTCTGATGACCTGGCGGTCAGAACTTTCTCTTTTAATCGTATCACCATAACGTTTCTTCAATCTCGGTTCAGTTTTAGAGTATCCATGTGACTTGAATAATATATCCTGTTTTTCCTGATGTTCGCGAGCTCACAACTAAAAGTACTAATTAGGTGACACTTACCTGAATGACATGCAGGAGGCTCTTACTGAGTTTTTTGAGCACAGATGTGACGTCCGAATTGCACCGCCCGAGTCTTCTTCTTTTAGAACCAGTGCGTCCCTCTCTCTCCTTTTGATCTCTCTATTTGAAGTGTTGAAGTACTCCCTTGGGATTCTTGTTAGGTGGAAGGACTGGGAATATTTGGTAACTAGAAATTTGTTTATGATTTACTCTAACGTGGTGTGTGCCTGTCTTTCTAGCTTCGGCACTGTTGAAGTTTCCGACAGCCACTATAGCGTTTAAGATTAATGAGTCAATGAATCAAAGAAATGTAATTGTATCAGGCAGGTATGTCGGGTCTTCATTCTGAAAATGTGCTGTAAGTTTCTGATTGTTCGTTATTTTAGTGAGTGATTGGTTACTCAGTGCTTGATCATTTATGTTGTGCAATCTACCAGGTATCTGACTTTCGTGGTTGCACAGGCTAGTGACTGCAAGTTTATTTAAATACCAGGATTTCAAACCAAAGTCATCAACGCCTCTTGGCCATATTGAATTACCTAAAGCAGGACGAGATTATAATAATGACGATTATGTGAGTTACAATTGATCTTACCTGACTTCTGGAAGTAGCGATAGAGCATTCGTCCCGATATGATCTATAAATTTTGTGATTAATACAACAGGATACCCGCATTTTTAAGCACATTCCGTAACCAGCAAATGTTGGGAGAATTGAAGAGTATGTTTCTATGAATTGAAGTGCGATTGAAGTAACTGGCGTATGGGACTGATTCTGAACTTACTGCAGAGAGACGCAGTTGCAACTTCCCATTTAGCACAGGGCAATACAATCGAGTTTGATTATGGTCTTGCATGGCGAGTGCTGGATGATCAGCATGAGGAGCAATGGCGTATGTTACAAGAGGTGTGTTTTTCCTTTTGCCGAGCTCGCACGAGCGCTAGAATGTGGAGCTGTTACTACTGTTCGTTTTTGCAGTTTTGACCCTGGCAATTCAAGTATTTGTCTTGTCTCTTTTCCTCTGCTTACTTTTTTTTTTTTTTACAGGAGTTCAACAGCAACAAAACCATAGTTTCAAAGAAAATGGCATGAAAAGAACTTTTCATTGCAGATTTGACAAACCGAAATACTTTCCACAACTCTCCATCTGCTGGAAAAGTCCCAGTTCATTCGTGTACCAAAGAATCAGATGTTTATGGTTTTGGAATGGCTTGTTATTAAGTCTTAACAGGTTGCATTCCTTATGAGGATATCGGTCGCAATTCTTACAACATTGTTATTGATGGCGAATGACCGGAGCTCCCTGGACACGTGGATGATTCATTGAAGACTTTGATGAGGAGATGTGGACATATGAATCCTTTGAATCCTTTGGAGAGACTTTAGGGAAGTATCATAGCATTTTTTGGCGAAAATATATCCCAGTCAATGGGCAAGTGGCATAGGTACGAAGGCTCAAAATCCAATTTTGCTTAGTTCCATCCTAATACCATCCTTAATGTCGAGTGGAAAATAGGTTGCGTGTAGAATATACCTCAAGAGGGTTGGAACTCGATTGCGAAACGGTGGTTTCTTGAATTCCATCCATGGAGTCATGAGGTTTATACATATGGCAAAGGATTCTTACTTTCCCACAATCTATTGGGATGTTCTTGGATTGTCAAGGTAGCGGTTTGGAGAATTATGAACTTTGCATTAGGATCCAAAAAGACTAGATTAGTCTTTCTTATAGTTCATAATGGGAAGCTATTTATATTTAGCTTAGACCATCTATTTTGTATCTTTTTTTCTTTCTAAAAGTGAATTGACCAAAAGATGTAATGTATATTTTTTTATTTGTTGTCAAAATGCAATTTTTTTTAATCAAAGTAGTCAAATTACGTGCAATACAACAGAGGTTATCCTACATTAACATTTATGGATTGACCTTATGAAGATGATATGTCACATGTGGAAGTCAAAAGAATTAATATGATTGTATTTAATGTCTTATAGTGAATATTTGGTGTTATATTTACTTCCAAAATATTATAATTTCAAATATAATAATGACAAATTTCAAATTGTGGATCATGTGAAATGGTAAAATGGTAAATGAGACTCTATGCCCTTTGTTCCAAGAAAATGCTTCTATACCATTCAATCTTAGTAATTTAGTGATGTAATGAATTGAGAAGGGTATTATCTTATCCTTTGCAAATTTTTCAGAACCATGTTATATGACTTGACAAAACAATGTTTCAAAACTTAACTTAAAAGTTAAATCCAAAGCCACAGCATAGAGACATAATTTATAAATTGCACAATGGCAAGGCTTATACGTGGCCTAAACACTTCATATATAGGGGCTCTTTGACATGACATTCAATAATCTCGTATTTTGTTTTGCATTTGGTCAATTCCTTGTATATACCTATTGTATGAAAAACATCCTATGAATATTTTTATGAAAATACATACGAAACACTTCTAAAATCTATATATAGCTCTTAAAAAATTGATATACTAAAAACGCATATGACCATCTAACCAATAAGTGGCATATAAATGGAATAGGACTACACGACTTGATAGTCTACATTATTGTACCTACATAGTTATTTTTAATGTTTTAAGGAAAAAGACTTTTAATGAAACTAATAATCTTTATAATCAATCCAACTATCGTCAATATATGATTTTGTAGGTGATTCTATAGGACTAGTCCACATGTCTTGTTATCTTTTTAAGGGTGTTTTAGCTTTAAATTTCACATGATTCAAATTATAAACAACTACTTGTTAAAAGAATACTGTGCAAACGCAATAAACAAAAATTTTCTAATATAAAAATTGGAGATAATAACATAAGTATCACTATTGAAGCATCAATAATTTTTACTATATTGATTAATAGCATCTATTTGAAATGGTATAAACAACTAAAAAATCAATTATACCTTAAATGGTATCCAGAATGTAAAAGTAAGTCCAAACACTTGAGCAAAAAGCTTGATGTGCATTTTATCAAAAACAAAAAAATGCTTAAATGGAGTTAAAAGAGGATATGCTTCACTTTTGCTACACTAATCCAATACATATTACAAAATTGTTGAAAGAGACTTCTATATTAAATAAAATAATTTACAATATGTTTGGCTCGAATCTAACAACAAATTTCTTGAAACAATACAAGATATTTGCAACTTGGATCATCCAAATATTTGACTATCAAAATCTATAACATCTAAAAACTTTAGTGTACCTCAAAATCATCTAGGATAATCTAAAGAATGAATTGAAGAAAAAACCATTTAACTAATCTGCTCTTTCCAAATCTCATTAACAAACTTGGATTTATAGAATTTGAAGATGGTTTATATCATTTTCAAACTCGTCAATTAAAAAATGAACAAATGTCACGAAAAACATAAGCTTAGAAAGAGATAAAGGCTCATGACAATCTCTACTACTAATTTATGCGACAATCGCAACAAAAGTTATATATTAATTTCTTTCTCAAGGTCTTTAAAGGTCAAAGCTATATGATCAATCTACTTTGGGTGTTGCCAACAATAAATTGTATAAGTAACTACGAGACAGTAGACTCAGTATTGTAGGTAGCTCACTTCTAATCTGTCTGAAAAATCAATAAGTGATGACAAAGCTAACAAGAAAGCTCTAATGCAATTAGTAACATTCTACTACAATTAAAAAAACAAGTAGAAAAGCCTAGCCTTTCCCAAATGTGGATACAATTTTGAACACCAATATAGACAAGAAGATGCATTGAATCTTAAGGTCAAAGAGGAGATTTCTCTCAAAAGGGAGTCACTTGACATTATTACACATCAGCAAAGACGAGAAGATATGTGCTCAATCTTTGAAAACCTTTTCCTAGACAAAGTGGAAAAGGGAAATTAAAAAGAGATATAGTATTCCCTTTTATCGTTTATAGTTCATTGAAAGTTTGTTTGTTTGGCTGCTTCAGATAAAGTTGCATTTACACTTGTTGACTTTTGAGCAGGGTTGATGGGACGTTGCGTCCCGGGGCAAATTACGTTCAAAAATTGGACGTTCAGACGTGCAGATGCAGCGGGCGTTTGGGTAAAACAACGGATGGTCAGACTTTCGGTGGATGGAAGGGCAAACAGGAAGGTGGATGGTCAAAATTTTGGCGGACGGAGGGCCGATAGTTGGAATTTTGGCAGACAAGAGGGCGGACATTCAAAATTTTGGCGGACGGGAGGGCAGACGGTCAGAACTTTGGCGGACGGGGTGGTGGACAGTCGAAATTTTAGCGGACGAGAGGGCAGACGGCCGGAATTTTGGTGGACGGGGTGGCGGACGGTCAGAATTTTGGCGGACGGGAGGGTGGATGGTCAGAACTTTGGCGGACAGGGTGGCGGATGGTCAGAATTTTGGCGGACGGGGTGGCGGACAGTCGGAATTTTGGCGGACGAGGTGGCGGACGGTTGGAATTTTGGCGGACGGGGTGGCAGACGGTCGGAACTTGGGCGGACGGAAGGGTGGACAGTCAGAACTTGGACGAACTAGAGGGTGGACGGCCGACAGTCGTGTTTTTGGCGGACGGGATGTCGGATGATTGGACGGACGGCCCAAGTCCTAGCGAACGACTGGTCGGACAGATGGTTTATATGGAGATGAACAGCGCAAAATTTCAAGATTTTGGTGAAGGTCTACTCTAAGGGGATTGGTAAATTTTTCATATGATTCCAATTTTAAATATGATCTGCATTTATTTTGTTTATGGATATAACGGTGTTTAATTATGGTTAGATAATTTTTTCCTAAATTTGGAGTGAACTATTTTAACTAAAAAAATTAGGTGTGAAAAAAATCAAAACTTTTATACCAATTGTAGTGTCAAAAATATTGCACCAACCGAAGAGTCAAACCAAAATATATAGGATGTGAAAAAAAATGAAAATTCCAAATCACCCCAAGTGTTTAACCGGTCTATTAAAAAAAGAAGGATGTAGAAGTAGAAATAAAAATATCACCTAAACCAAAAGACACCTACCCAAAAATTAGGGTGCAAAAAAATATAATAACGTTCAAACCAACTCAAGTGGCAATCTTCAAAACCTTAGGATGTGAAAAAGAATAAAAAATTTGGAATTCAATGATGCACTCTTCCCCAAATGAAATTGAGTGTGAAAAGTAATAAAAACTTCTACACCAATCCAAGTGTCAAATCTAAATATGTAGGATGTGAATAAAAATGAAAAATTTCTAACCAACCCAGGTGTCTAACACTTGAATCCTAGGTTTACTTAAAGAAAAGGAGGTACAAGAAGAAAAATAAATCAAACCTATACCAAAGAGACGTAACCCAAAAAATGGGGTGTCAATAAATATAGAAAGTAGAAAATTCATATTAACCAAAGTGTTTTATTCCAAAAAATAGGGTGTGAAAGAAATCAAAACTTTATCCCTAACCCAAGTGTCCAATCCCCCCAACAAGAAAGATGTTTTAAAAAAAGAAAAACTTGAACCAAAGAGTGCTATACCAAATAGAATGTAAAAATTAATGAAAACATTAGCACCAACCCAAGTGTCAAATCAAAATGTACATGATGTGAAAAAGAATGAAAAATTCCAAACTAAATGGTGGTGTCTAACTTGGGATCTTAGGGGAAAAAAAGAATGTGGAAAGAGAAATAAAAATTTCACCTGAAGTCCTGAAGACCTAAACCAAAAACACCTATCCTGAAATATAGAATGTGGAAAGAAAGGAAAAATGATCATTAACCAATTTTCACAATGCCAAAGAACAATTGGGTGTGAGAAAATATGAAGAATTTTTGGAAGATTCCAAAGGTCAAACCCTAACAACATAAAATATAAAAAAACCTAGATAAATTCACCTAAATGTAGAAGTACTACCCAAAAAAATTGAGAGTGAAAATTTTTTAATAAACGCAAATGTCAAAGTAAAAATATACAAGATGTGAAAAGGAATTTAAATTTTCAAATCAACCAAATGTCTAACTCCAGTTCTTATTACCAAAATGTGGATTTGAAAAAGAAGAAACAAAGTCCCTAAATCTAAGACGCTTACCCAAAAAATTAGGGTATAAAACAAACACACACACACACACACGTATATATATAAAGACAAATTGTTTCATCCAAATAAAATGGATGTAAAAATGAAATGAAATTTCCGTACGGTTTTGCACACCAAAGAAAATTGTAAATTTTCCATTACATGAACAAGCATGGTAGTGCTACACTAAAAAATAAAAACAGCCTTTTTCCATTGCATGCTATTTGTACATGTAATATATGCACATGAATCCCTAAGTTTGCGACCCTTCAAGCCCTATTTAGGGACAATAATCATCATCTCTTTTCACCTTTGTCCCGCTACTTTCATATCTTTTTGTCCATTTGTTGTCTTCTTTATTGGATTTGTCTTCCATGTTATGTGATGAAGAGCATTGAAGGTTCCATCCTCCTTCTTGTACTTCTTTTAAAGTGCGGGACCTCTTTCTTCGGCCCTTCTTTTTTTCAGTTTTTACTTTTAATATGGCTTTCTTCTTCTCTTCCTTCGGACATGGGACCAGTTTCATTTTTGTCTGTGAAACAGGCCACTATATATCAAGGGGAGTTCTACCCACATTCAATTTTTTGGTTGGAGAAATTGTAAAAGGTCGCATAACTCTTTTATTATTGCCTTCAGTGCCTTCTTTGACCTCTTGTTTCTCTGATGTGTGCCCTTCCTGAATGGTTATTTTGATTGCATTTTTAGATTGCGACATACGGGATGACAATTTCTGTTCTGTCGTGGTGGTGCATTGCGAGAAGCATTCCGAAGCACCATTGTAGCCAAGGTCTCATCTTTATCATTATTGGTGGATGATACTATGCTGTGACTTCGATTGATGGAAGGCACCATCTCTTTTGGAATCTGGGCAAGCTGTTTTCCAAAACTTAAATTCCTCAAACCATCCCAAGTTCTACTACTGCTTCCAAATAGGGCACATGGAGGAGCACTATATGGTTGTCCTTGTGGTTCTTTCCTAAGTTGTTGCTTGCCTTTGCCTTGGTTGGCGAAAATTGGGCTTCCATGCTCCATCAAAAATCCATCACCATTTTGATGCATTTCATTCGGTTTGTCCTTTCTTGCAATGGGTTCCGCAGTTTTTTTCTCGCCAACGCCAAGAGAAGTTCATCTTTTATACTGCTGACTTCTTGTTGGACCTTCATGTCACCTCCTTTACCCTCATTTTGTTTGTCATTATCTTCTTCTTGCGCCCTTTCTATGGACGGAGACTTAGGAATCCGAATGACTTCATCAATTCCATCAGTTCCACCATTGGACATTGTTGTCCTATTAGCCTCCACTATCTCCACGTAAGCATCCTCATTTTCTGATAGAACCTTCTCGCTATTCAGAAATCCAGATCCATCTACAAATCTGGCTATCGAAGGTGCACGCTCATCATATCCATCATTCTTGTCTTCCAATCTAAACTCAAATGCATCTCTATCATTGCCTCCTCGCTCTTCATTGGTCCTGTTAGGACTACAATACGATTCATCATGTGAATCTTCTGTGTCGGAATTCAGGACCTCTTCTAGTGGGTGAGGCCTATCATCCTTTGGCTCCGAACCAAACCACGGCTCTGACTCCTCGGAGTCCACATTGTCATGGTACCACTTCTTCTCATCCTTCTCTTTTGATGCAGCCACGACTTTGGAATTGCTGTACACATACACCAAGTCCGCTGCCCTTTTTGTCGTCAATTTGTTCCAAGATTTGTTGTGAACATAGAAGTAGCTACTCCAATTTCGTTCACACAAAGATGATGACACCGGTTAGGCCAATATGCTCTTGGCAATTGGAGCAATGAATTTTCCACATGTCCCCTCAAAGTTCCACCAAGAGTGTGCCGAAAGCACTTGTTCACCTGGCTTCAATATGTTGTGGAACGGAGGGTCCCTATGTCAAAAGGCTACAAATTCTTTGACCACCGCTGCATACTCTTTGGGGTCATGTATTTTCATTATAATACGCTTACATCGATCAGTTGCATTTTGATCATCGGCTAGTTGTTTATCGTGAAGAAGGTATAGGTTCAAGAGAGTTCCTACATAATGTAGATCGATCTCTCCCTTCTTGCGTCGGTCTTCAAATGCTGCCTCCAACAGTTCTGCCTTCTCAATGTCCAAACAAAAAGGCTCCGTTTGTAAACAAAGGACATGTTCTTCTAAGTTCCTCATAATATGCAACACCTTCCCTATGCACGGTGTCTTTGCATCCAAATCATGTAGACCCTATACAACTGGAGAGGTCAATTCCCGCACATTGGTCCAACGGTTCCAAAAATGCTCGGTTACAACAATACTGTATACTTACCGAGAAGTCGTGCGTGTTTTGCCTTTTCTGCTGTCATTGAGTGTGTTCATGTATGTAACATACTGTGGGTCCATCACACTCTGTCTCATTGCGCTCTTCACCTCCAACAAGTGGTCAATCATGATAAAATAAGAGACAAATCTGGTTCTCAATGGTTTCAATAAACTATGCTTGGTCTCGTACTTTTGAAATATAGCAAGAGGCAAGTGCCTTTTCCCAAAGAAGTTTACCACAAGCTCAGCATCCTTCACTGAATCTGATTTCCATTTCTGCCCCCCCCAATCTTTGAGCAATAAATTCAAGGTGTGCACCATGCATCCTTGGAAGAAGATGTATGGATATTTACTCGACACCAAATTCCATGCTGTTGGGTTTGCATTAGTATTATCTGCTGTCATTTGCACCATGTTTTTGGAACCCACTTGCTCTATAAATTTTTCCAAGATAGCCGCTAGGTACGGCGACATCTTTTTTTCTCCACTTATACCTACGGATCCAAGAAAATGCTCACCGGCTAAAGATACAAGCATGGCATTTATCAATGGTCGATTCTTCATTGAGCTCCATCCATCAATGGACAATGTTGCTCCAAACTTCCTCACGCTGTCTTCAATTCTTTGATGTAACTTCCTCGCAAGATCAACCTTCGCTTCTTGAAGCAATTTATGTTGTAGATCATGGTATGAGGGTGGAGTGTACGGCCTTGCACACTCAGCCGTCATCTTCACTGCTTCTTTGAAGGCAGGATTTTGAGCTACTGAAAATGGTGTATTTGCTGCATAAAAAAAATGGGCCCACGTTGCATGCAATTTGCATTTATTGGCTTCTTGAAAGCCATCCAATAGACTGCTTTGTGTCCTAGGAGGTCTACTCAGAGGGACCTTCATATCCCAAGTGACTCAACATACGGCTCACTTTCTTGCTAAATATACACTTGCAAGCCTTGCATTGTACTTTACCCGTTTCTGGGACTCTGTACCAACCGGAAAAATTCTTGCTCATCCTGACCGATTCTAATCCTTGATTTTGGAAAGATTAAAAACAGTGTGCACCGTGTAAAACAATGTCAACAATGAAAAAATCAATGCCTCCACAAAGCCTTGCAAAACAAGGCTCCCCCTTCCACCAAACTATACACCACCAAGCAAGGGACACAAAAATGCATTTGTAGCGCCTAGTCCTTGGAAATCTTAGCATTCATTTTATAAGGAGTGCTTGAAAATGAGCTCTTCTTCACACTTTATACTCTTTAATTGGAAGTGACTGTTGAAAAAGAAAACAGACTTCCCGTTGCAGTCTCAAGGTAGACGTCGCAGATGGCAAGTCCTGTTGGACGGGCAGGTGTTGGCGGACAGCAACTGCGGTCTAGCAGTGCCAACGGTGGCGGATGGGGCTAACGGAGGCGGACGGGAAAGACGTTTACGGACGGCGGACGTGTTTGGACACTTTGGATGCCAACTCCAATGGCAGACAGGGCCGTAGGTGGCCGATGGGGCCAACAATGGCGGACGGGGAAGACGTTTTTAGACGGCAGACTGGTCAAATGCTTCGGACGCCAACTCTAGTGGCAAACAAGGCCGTAGGTGGCGGACGGGGTCGATGCTAGTGGACGGCAAATGCGGTCGGATGCGTCCGCCGCCGATCCGCTGTTGGACGAGCCAACGGTGGCGAACTGGACTGACTAATTACACTGGCATTTTTACTACGGAATGCAAGAGGCCACAATTTTTTTGGGCGACAATACTTTTTTTCTACGTAGGTTGTAACGGGTCCATTTCAATTTTGTATGGTTACAATTTCAAAAACATGAATACAAGTATTCACCATGTTGACTTCTTGGTCAATTTAAAGCAAACTTCCAAAAATTTAAGGAAGTCCTTGGACATTTAGGGAATATAGAACATGCTTGATGAACTGAATGTGGCCATTGATTTTCAAAGTCATGCATACCATATTTTAAAACTTCTACATTTCTGGTCCCCACATCCACATGTACTTATTTTATGGCTAATGAATTATTCATTAACTAAAATATAAGGCAAGGCCTTCTTCATTCACATAATGACAAAAATTTATATAAATGGATAATGCACTTGATTTTGCCCATGGATTTAAATGTACTACTTGGCGTACTTTAAACTTCTATATAGTCTTTCTTTGCTTAAACACACATTGGAATTTTCGTAGTCATATACAATTTGGAGTTCCAAGTAATCAAAATATAAGGTTCATTTTTCAATACAATTGAGAAGGTCATGTTCAAATGAAAAGGAAGTCTCACCATTTCCCAATGGAGCAAAACCCTCATAGGGTTAAATGATATACTCCCTCCATCCCAAAATGATCTTCCTGTTAAACAAAATGTTCCAGATTAAGGTTTAAAATAACATTTTTTCAAATTTTTTTTGACATGTAAGTAAAGTTCTATATACTCCAATCGCCCTAGAATTTTGAATTTCAAAATCTTTTTTGAAATATAATTTTAGAGTATTTGAAAATGGAAATTTGGGACCATTTTTAACAAGCACCTATGACCACTCATTTGTGTGCCACAATACAAAATCTGACTACAGCCGTATTTGCAAGTTATGTTATGCTGTACGTCACTTGCCAAATTAACTGAACATAAATGCCATTAATTTTAGTAAGGGATTGATGAGGAGGGGCCACCCATATAGGTTGTTTGACCTATTACTGTAAAGCAACCTCTTCCATTGGAGCAAATTTGTCAATCAACCTACTTTATTGGAATTAATCCTTAAAAAATTGCAAATGAAAGATTGAAATTGGAAATGCTCATTATTATAATGGATGCTCCTTAGTATAGTGCATTATAGTTGCTACAATGGGTGAGAAAGTGTCCACCAATCTCCTTCTTTCCACAACAAGAAGATCATTTTGGGACAAAAAATTATGTTCAACAAGAAGATCATTTTGGGACAGAGGGAGAACTTGTTACATAGCCAAGATAATTGTCACAAATCACAATCGCCATAACATGAAATCCAAAATAATAAATATTGAAAACACATCAAAACATATTGTATGTAAATAGAAAAAGAGAGAGAGAGAGAGAGAGAGAGAGAGAGAGAGAGAGAGAGAGAGAGAGAGAGAGAGAGAAATATAGATATAGATATAGATAAATAAAAAAAAGCGTAGATACATACATATTAGAAGCCAATCAAAAGTCAAAACATATTGTATGCATAGTCATTTAGTAGTACTCAATCCTCCTAACATCCAAACAACAATCCATAATTGTAAATTTGTAATAGATCTATATGTCCATATCTATTTCAATCTATCACTTGTACCCTATTCCGAAACACAAGACGGCCCTTCGTTGGTGTATTGCCCTCCTTTAGCGGCGCTTCTCAGACTTTCTTGGAGAGCCACGGCTTCTGGACTTTCGACACCCGGGTGTCATATGGATTTGCTCTGCCGATTAATAACGGCAAATTGCTGTGCTGCTTCCGGAGAGTAGTCATCATCATCTTCTGCCTTCCGTTTCTTGTTTTGTTTAGGAGTTAAATCCACTGACTTCAACTTCAAGGTTTTAAAGCAGAATCCACCTTCAATAGCAACCTGTTTACCGCTTCGTCATCACTTTTGATTTGCAATGCGGTACCTTGGGTTTCTCCTTCCAATAGGAACATTCTTCACTGAGTTATGATGTCGCCGATCCTCTTGTCAAACATCCCAGCCACCTCTACTAATTGGTCCCCAATGTTTGATTCCACAGCTACGTCCACGAGAGAACAAACTTCTGCACCTTCTTCCAACTTTGACAAGAAGAGGGCTTTGCCTATCAAAATATGGTATATGCCGCATATTGATTGCTAAATTTTTTGAAGCCTCCACCTCTACCCATTGGTCATCTTTTCTTTTCTGCACCTGCTTCTCTGGAAAGCGGAAGAATTTGTCATGTTGCTCGCTCCAATGCCCCCCCATGTTGCGACAGAACAATTCACAAGCCTCAAGATCTTCAATTGAACGGGCTCGTAACTCGACCTCTCTGTTTTGGATCATCCACATGAAAGAATCCACTGGTTCCTCAAACTTATTGTATAAAGCATGTCTCTGTTCTATTGGATCCCAATGCATTGTTTTCCCCCAATGTTGATAATTTTGAAATTTGTAGGGTGCTTGGTCTAGTGGAAAGGTCCTTCTATTGTATTCATGGCCAGGAGGCATAACCTCCAAGAGAGCAAACAATTTGTAGAACCTAGGGCTCAAAGGAGAACGGCATTGTGCGCAAGCCAAACTAAAATGTAATGTTGTAATGATGCATGTGACGTGGAAAGTGTGGTGACAGTGGCCCATGCTTATGGCTCCTTCAGGGCCGAAACGTTCTTGACAAATGGCACAAACACCTTTCAACATTTCATGACCTGCATCAAAACCATGCACCAGTGTCTTGTCCTTCTTGTTGATGTGTGGTGAAAGCGTTTGGTAAGGGATCCATCCCTCCTCTAGTTCCAAGGCCCAATTGATGTCTTTCTCCCCTCCCTTTTCTTTTAGGTTCAATTGCTTAAACATAGCCTCCATGTTTCCCTAAGATGTAATTTTTGTAGACCCCCGTGGATGTTGCTTCAACTCGTTCTTGAACCTCTTCAAGAAGCCCTCCACGATCTTGCATTCATGTTTTGAATTCTTTGCAAGTCTAAAAAGTCCGTTCATTGCTCGAGATACTACTAAGGATTTGTCTTGGAGTTGTTGTATCCATCTGTGGGCGCTTATTTACCCACCCTTGGTAAATAATCTTACACAACCAGGTTCTAGTTGTATTCACGAAATCCTATCCTAAGTGGGTGTCTAAGCGTCAATCCATAGTGCCTTCCAAGCAATGGAACTTTTCTAACCACTAAACATCTAATCCCCTTGCAAAAAAGAGGCCTCAAATATTCTAGCCTATGACTGCCTACAACTGAGGTGTTCTAACTTGGGTGAGCTACAAGGGTCTTGGGTTTTCCTAATCTATTGTTTGATAATCGTATTTTTAGGTGATAGAAGATCTCATGTCATTTCCAGGAATTTAAGGTTCACTAGAATCGGATGTTCCTAGCAAAAGTTATGCGTGGATGAAGTTTGACCGCTTTTTGGTTTATCAAACTTCATCCATGATTTTCTATGGATTGCTACTTTTAATTTCACTTGATATTTTTACCCAAGGTCTGATTCAAGTTATCCTAACTAATTATGGCTCTAAATTTTGACCAAATAAAGTTAACCTAATTTATCCGGTTAAATCTAATTTATCCCATTGGTAATTGTTTGTTGGATTTTGACTTGGTTTTCCTTGTTTTTTATTCTTCTGCTTTTACTAGTTACTTTTATCCTCCCTAATTTATTAATTTACTTTAGAATGGACTTTTACTAACTTAATTTATCAATGGATGAAAGTTGGTTGGTAACTTGGATTTGAAATTTCATCCACTATTTATTGCTATTCTAATTTCCTAAATAAATTTCTACTTTTACTTTCTCCTTTCTAAGTTAAATTTCCCTCTTAGATGTAAGTCTCCTATCTTTTGGATGAATTTTGGGCGGATTTTAGCCGGTTTGTGGGCAAAACTTCATCCGCATGTAACTTTCTCGTTTTAACTCGGATTTGGACATACTTTATCTAGTTTCTACTTCCTAACCTAAATCTGACCTGACCTATGGTCTATGCTGATCTAGCTCTCGGCCCCCTTCTAATTACACTAATTAAGGCAAGGTTTAACAAAGAAGAATGGGATTTTTAGTGGCCCACCTCGTATTGGAGATCCTGGATCAAATGGTCAAGATTTTTCCCTTTGGCCATGTCCCCTCCTCTTGGATTCTCAATTCCTTGTATGATTCTTGAATCGGGGAAGATTTTAGAACGAAATGGTAGATGTGGCGGGATTTCTTTCTTCCTTCCCTTCCTCCTTCTCCTTCTTTCCACCCCTTTCTTACACCGAAAGACTTTGCCTTCCAAAGTTCTTAAGCGTTGACTTCGTTCTTATACCTCTTACACTTTGGCCTTCCCATGTTCTTACGCGTTGACTTCGTTCTTATCCCATGGCCTTCTAAAGGTCTTACACCTTGACTTTTCTCTTACAACTAAGGGCACATTTTTTTTACCCTTACACCTATTTTCTCAATGGTCCAAATTTGTTAGTTGGGATTTCCCCTAATCTATCCACTAGTATTCCTCTCTACTATTTCATTTCCCTCCTCGTTTGCAATGCTCAAGTTTTTAGTTTATAGTATGTAGAGAGCTTGGGTGAGTTGTGCGTGGAGTGATTGTGTGAGTTTGTAGGTTACTTAGGGCTCCAACACCATTTCCTCCCCCAACCCTATAATGTCTACCTCTATTTCTACTTTTCTACTTTTCTTCCTTCTACTTTGAAAACGTGCCTACTTCTACTTTGGGATTTCCTACTTCTACTATTCTAATCTCTTATTGCTACTATCCCAATTTTCCATTTCTTCCTTGCTAACTTCTAACTTAGTCTTCCCCTTCTTTTTCTCCTACTTTCTTCCTAAAAAGAGAACTAAAAAAACCCCAAAAAAAACACAAGTTGGGCCTGAGGCGCAGCCTGGATCAGATGAGGGCTGGGGAGTTGGGCTGTCTGGGGCCACCGGGGGAGTTGAGGCTGTCAAGGTTGCCGAGGGAGTCAGGGAGTTGGGGTTGTCAAGGTCGCCGAAGGAGTTGGGTCTCGCCAGGGGAATCGGGCTGTCTAGGGCTGCCGAGAATCGAGCTATCCAGGGGCTGCTGGGAGTCGGGCTGGCCAGGGGCTGATCTTTCTTTTTTTTGTCTTTTTTCTTCCGTTGAAGGGGGTCTTGACATGGGCTAGCTAAACTACCATGAGGGGCCCTTTAAAAAAGGATAACCTATTGTCTAACCAATCCCAAGCCTACCTAGATTTCTGTTTTTTTCGTGACTCCTAAATTCTTGAATGCTAAACTTTGAAAGTTTTCACACTTGTCTTGAAAACTAAACTTTGGAGACAATCACCCGGGGGGTTCAAGGCTTTGCCGTCAAGTTGGGTTTAACACCAATTGTAGGATTTTCCTTGCCCGTGGGACCAAAGCTTCGCCGCATGTTGGTTTTTCTTTAACACACACTCTAAGATTAAGAATTAAAGTCAAAGCTCCGCCGTCTAAGAGAAGGGATCACACATCCGTAAGCAACTTCAAAGAGGGACTTAATTGTTAGAACATGACAACCCTGAGGGGTCCAAAGCTCCGCCGTATCAAGGAAAGGACCACGTGCGTAGGGGCAACTTAAAAGAGGGTGGATTTCAAATGTTAGCACGTGACATTCCGGGGGGTCCAAAGCTTCGCCGTACTGGGGGGAGGACCACACGCCAAGGAGCAAGTTACATGAAGGAAGTTAGAACTATTAAAAAATAACTGCATGGGGAGGTCAAAGCTTTGCCGTCCCGGGGGAAAGACACACACAAAAGACTCTCAAAGAAAGCTTAAAAAAGGTCCCTGACTCAGAGGGAAAGACTTAGAGGTTAGTATAAACACATGGGTTAGTGAATAGCAACTTTGAACACTAAAGGCCCCCTACGGCGGCATAGCCAAGACACAAAGGGAGATAGCTTTAGGATTAGTACAAAACTCAAAGGAACTCTCAACCAAGGTTAGTATTTCAAGCAAAAAACTTTTGATAACAAATTAGTGACCAAAATGACTCTCAAAACTACTCAAAAGTTTATAACCGCAAAGAAAGAAGGACCCCCAAGACCTTTAAAAGCTGAAAATAAAGCAACAACAAAGCACAAAGTGCTCACAAAACACCGTGGAAGTGCTTTTGGCTAAAATGCCAAAAAAATTCAACATAAGTTGGACCCACGGACCTAAGACAAGAATGGGGGTGGTTTGAGAGGGAAATGGACCCCCTTTTATAGGTTTTCCAAGGGGCTCACCTCCCTCAAGTTACCTTGGTAACCTTATCAACTTAGATTTTCATCCTTATCTCTAAGATTTTCATGGCATTTAGGTTTACTCTGGTCCAACGTTGTATCTTTTGGAGTTTGCCTTGAAACTTCAAACGGATTGCGCCAATGGCTTCAGAAGGCCATTTTTTGTCCAGAAGTCCTCCAACCCCCTATTCCAACGTCTAAAACCTCTCCTAGATTAGCGCTAATTGAGGCCAGTCAAAGGGTAAAAATCTAGATTTTGGAGTTGGCCTTTTCTGACTAAAGTAACTAGCTAGGGTTGTCAAGAATGTCTAAAGGAGTAAGAAAAGACCCCTTGTTGACTTGATTTTGACTTCGTACGCTCCTGGGATGCCGGTCAACTTTATGCAAATCCCGCCATGTGATTAATTTGGAGGAATGTCGCTAATTGGGCCACCTCTCGCTATCGGAACGCCATGAAACTTGTCAAAGTGCATTATTAATATAAAAGAGACTATCCTAATTTTTTGTGAGATTTTACCGCAACCAAGGGAATTTACATGAATTTCCCGTTGTCAGTTTAAGTGGTTGACTGTCCGGATGGGGTATTTCCCTAAGTCGGAAAATTCCGAAACTTCTCGGGGAACCTTTCATGGAGTTTTCCAAGAGATGTGCAAGTTCATAATTCTTCACCCTACACACAGTGGTCTGGATGGAAATTCCATCTTGGTTAAAGTAACCAGTAGGTCAAAGAATCTTTCATATGTGAGGGAATCTTGGCGGGTGGATCCCGCTTTTGACCTCCTGAGATGCTTCCGAACCAAGAGCACAATCCGGCGGCCGCAAATTCCTCCGTTGGCCCATCTTGAGAAAGTAACTCCTGTAGGCTAACATATGAGATTTCTACTATTTCGACGGTGGGATGGAAAAACTGAAACCTCTCCGGGGGAATCTATCCTAAGACTCATCTAGACTTCCCTTGGACCACTTTTAGCTAGGTAGAGTCACATGCACAGCATTTTAGGCTATTTTGGGTAAGAACCTTCAAACCTTTGTATTCCCGCTACTTCTTGGAGTCTAATCTATTTACAAGCAGGAGTTAGGGATCTATTAAGGGAAAAACCTTCTTATTGACCAAAGGCTACATGGATATGTAACAACTCTAGTTTGGTCTTTCACTCTTTTTTGGTCTTTTTGTAACTTTTTATGATTTAAATTGCACAATAACAAAGAAAAGAAAACTATGAGTCCCAAATGACAAATCGGGAGCTCACACCATCCCAACCATCAAGACTCCGATCTGCTCTAAGGCCTGCACTCATCAATGATCTCCTGCACTCGTTCCATTTGTTCCAACTTGGACTGAAAAAAGTAATTTCTTCAGTTTTCTTCCACCAATTCTTTTTCCAACTGCTTCCACCCTTTACCATTATGCATCGTAAATGTGTCGGATGCATCAACTCCTTTGCCCTTGTCTAAAGGAAGAGACAATAAATTGCTCTCTTGAGTTGGCTGGAAAAATTGTCTTGTATCGTTTAGGGCCCTCAGGGTTTTGTTTTGACCCTTCAAAAATTGCACCTGCTGTTCCAAGACGTCGCATTCTTTGCGCAACACCTGATAACTTTCCTCTAATTCAATTCCGGCCTTGTAAGTTGGCATTATTTGGTTGATGAAATGCCGAAAACCTTGAGCACCTTTCACCAGTTCAGGAGAAATAGCTGCTATGTCATGGGTGAGCTCCACAATCACCAGGCCAAATTCAACGAGCCAGTTTGCACCACATGACAATGCCAGAGCAATGTCCGGCATTTCTCTCAGCTTACATGCTAGTGCTGATGGCGTATAGCTAGAGCCCGCCTCGCTGGGGCCGGACTGCTGTCTACAATCTACCCGCCGTCTTTCAAATATTCTCTACTTGGTAGCGAGCTGAAGGAAGTTGTCCAATCCCTGCACATATTTCATAATCTTGTTTGCCTCCGTTACCGGCACATTTATGGATGACAAATGAAACGCCACGTGTGGAAATTTCCTTCGCATCTCATCTTTCCCCATGGTAGGCTCCGTGGCCAAGTTGTTGGGCTGCTCTACGTTGGTTCCTAACGGTTGCTCTTGAATGATCGGACTTTGTGTTGGGCTTTGCAACGTTTTGGGTGTACCCACTTCACCGGGATAAACACCTAAAAATTTCAAGGGATCTAGAGCACCGCTGTCTAGAATCTTTGTAATTGTAACATCGGTCTCCACTAATTGTTCATCAATGTCCTCTTTCCCTGATGAAGAAGGGCCACCACATGCTTTCACAAAGTCCCGCTTGTCAGGAGCAATGCTTGGCTCACCCACGCTGGTAACTTGATTTGGTGGAGATATAGAAAATGTTGTGGGAGGCATAACCTCTTTTCCGTGCACAATTGCAAAGGAAGCATTGTTCACTTTTGTTGCTTTAACAGGTTCAGCCTCCTTCACCCACAAATCGGGAATATCCTTCTAGCCAGCAAGAAGCAAAAGTGAATTCTTTTTTGTCATTGGAAACGTGCTCCAGTCCACCTTCCGCGCCAATTGGAGTTCTACATACACCATGAAGGCCAGGCTGTATTTTATGTATCCCTTACTCATTGACATGTCTAAAAATAGGGCCTTCCACACCTCATTTGACCAATGGACAAAGTGCGGACTTGTGCAAGTCTTCGGCTTAATACAAAAATCCTTTGTTTGACGTTCGTGTGCACTCCGAGGCCACAACTTGTTGATGTGGTACATTTTTACATATTTCTTGCACAATCAAAAGTTCCAGTATGCTGCTTCCTCTTCCTCTCAACCGCTCTCCGCCAGGATGTTAGGATCATCTAAAATCTCATAGTGAAGCCCATATGTGACCCCCTTCACTTTACCCTTTTTCTTTTGGTCATCTCCTAAAGTCATCCCATCAGTACCTGCAGCACCCTCAGCGGCCATGACCGAGAATTTGAATTTTTAAGTACTTGCAATGAAATAATCTCTACACATGTAGTCTTGACACCGATATTTGTGAAAAAAATCGTCAAAGCTTTGCCGTAATAAAAGTTGGACCCCTTCTCTCCACCAAGTAGGTGCAGTCAGTACCACGCTAAACACGTAGCAACAATAGAACATCTGACTTGGCTCACAACAAAGTGGCAGAAAGAAGAAGTGAAGAAAATGAAAGCGACCGTCCGCCCTTATACCCGTCCAACACCAAACCTAAAAGCGATCTGGCACCGGACCGGCGGATGGCCAATGCGAACATGGCCCGGACCTTAAAACCGCTTGCCGGACCTTTGCCATCTGCCTCCGCGACGGCCAACCTCCTTCCTATCTGCTTTGGGGACAGCCAACCACCTTCCCATCTGCTTCAGGGACGGCCGACAGCCTGCGTGTCTGCTTTGGCATCCTTCACACCACGCCGTCCGCTGCGGACCTCAACGTCCACTTTGGCTTTGTTTGACCACTGTAGTGTCCGCCATGTGCGTCCGGATCCGACCACCTAGTCCGTCCGCGTATTTCCGTCCACCTTCTCTGTCTGCCCTCTTGACTGATGTTCCGTCCGGCATGCTCCGTTTGCCATGGAAGCAATGTTGAAATTACTCTTCAAACATTGGATTCTAGAAAAGGTTTCTTTTATGCCCACAGATGCCTTTCAATGCAAGAAGCATCCAATGTGACATTCATGTAGGAATATTTAACCATTTTTTGTCCTCTCATTTTAGAATGCCTTGTGTACCGTAAACCCAAATTATAAACCCTAAACCCTAGACCCTTAACCCTATACTCCCATAAAATTAAAGAATAAGGGCAAATTCTTGGAGATTCCCATATTAAATTTTAACAAATGATGTCTACACTAACTACTTGAGGATTTTACAATTGAAATTCATGTAGAACTTGTAATTTTTTTGTATCAGACTTTATAATTCACATTTTTTAACATTGACTAAATTCTGGTGTGGATGAATTGCTATTTCTAATGGTGAATGACAAGGGACCATTGTTTAGGATTCACCTTATAAATTTTAAGTAATAATTTTTAGCCAAAATAGTCTTAGACTGTACAAATGGTCCCTTGTATAAGACTTCTTCTAAATTTTTTTTTTATCTTTGTACTCTATGTTTTTAGAGGGACTAAATTGGAGTGCGTATGAATTGTGGTTTGTAATGGTCAATGAAAAGGGACCATTGTTTAGGATTTCCGTTGTAAATTTTAAATAATGCCTAACGATTGGAGCTTGCTTTGCTACAAGTTAAATATATTACTTTCATCAATTTTTTATGTGATAGAATGTAGATAAACAAAGTATGTATAATCTTTAAATGAAAATATTGACATCCTCATACAGTACTCTTTGGAAAAAAATAATAGTGCAATATAAAGTAATTGAAGAAAAGATTTATATCGTAATTTTTTCAAAATAACCTTTGCAAAGATGAAAACATTGCAATAAGAATGAATTAATACCGTGAAGTATGTAAGTAGAATCTTCACATTTGATTATGTAGAGCAATGCTGGCGATTGGTGCTTTCTTATTTTTTTAATCACATTTTAAAAAGACATAGAATTTATCTATAGTTTTGTTGTTTGAAAAGTTTCTTTGAAATTATTTTAGAAGTATCCATTTGAATTTCAAATATTTCACAAATAGAATATACAGTATATAGTAGAAAGTATTCTATGGCTATTACAAAAGTAATTCATTTTCTATAATATTATAATTCAAAATTGAATCATGATATTATAGAGGGCATTGTGATTTTAGTAGTATGATGTTTAGCCAAAATAGTTGTGGATTGTACAAATGTTTCCTTTCTTGAAACTTCTAATTTTTTTTTCAGATCTTTATACTCTACGTTCTTTAAGGGATTGAATTGGAATGCAGATGAATAGTGGTTTCATATGATGAATAACAAGGAATCATTTTTTACCTAACACACTCTTTCTCTTAGACTCTATATCTTTGCAATCAGCCTTGCTAAAATAACAAAACGTTTAGCCAATATATGGTTCTACGCGAGTAGCAAATATTATTTGTTAATGAAGAAGCTAGTCATGTACTTTGAGGGTTTGGAGGGTAGAGTTTTGAGTTTCAAACGGAAATATTTGTGGTTGGATTCCACTACAAACATCTCGATTTGAGACTCAAAACTGCACCCCTCCAAACCCTCCAATACATAATAAACCCCTTCATAAACAAATCATCATCCCTTCCACATACAAATACAAATTCCTTGGAGGCTTTTTTTTTTTAAGTGGTTGGCTACCACAACCAAAACAAATCCTCCAACAAAGGGGGTGACATCACCACATAAGGGAGAAGATGTCACTGGGATTCAAACACTAGACTACCTCAAACCCAAATGAGTTGTAAGAAGCCCATGACTTACGGCCATCCCCTCAAGGTACTACAAAGTCTCCTCGGTCCCACACGGGTCGACCTTGGGTGTGACATAGTGATTCCTTTGCATTATTATCCTTTGTTTTGTTTTATCTCGAAGCCCCCAACCTGAAATACGACTTGTCCGCTTTGCTCTTTGTCTTGCCATCCGCCATGCCATTCGCCGCTGCTGCCTTACCATCCAACCGATTGGGACCCTGTCCGCCTCGCCGACCCTGTCATACGCCTAGCCGCCGCCTCTGTCGGCCTTGTCGCGGCGTCCGCTGTATGCGTCCGCCATATCGACCACATCCGACCGCCTAGTCCGTCTGCCAATCTCCGTCCACCTTCTCCGTCCGCCCTCTTGACCGATGTTTCTGTCCGATATGCTCACTCGGCTATGAAAGCAATGTTGAAATTATTCTGCGAACATTGGATTCTAGAAAAGGTTTCATTTATGCCCATAGATGCCATTCAATGTAAGAAGTATCCAATGTGACATTTATGTGGAAATGTTTAACAACTTTTTGTCCTCTCATTTTAAAACGCCTTGTGTATTGTAAACCCAAATTGTAAACCCTAAACCCTAGATTCTAGACCCTAAAACTCCTATAAAATTAAAAAGGAGGGCAAATTTTTGAAGATTCCCGTATTAAATTTTAACAAATAATGTCTACACCAAATACTCCTGGATTTTACAATTGGAATTCATGTAGAGCTTGTAATTTTTTTGTATCAGACTTCGTAATTCACAATTTCCAACATTGTCTAAATTCCAGTGGGGATGAACTGTTGTTTCCAATGGTGAATGAGAGGGGACCATTGTTTGGGATTCCCCTTGTAAATTTTAAATAATGATGTTTGGACAAAATAGTTGTGGGTTCTACAAATGGTCCCTTGTATAAAACTTCTTCTAATTTTTTGGAATGTTTGTACTCTACATTTTTAGAAGGACTTAATTTAAGTGCGGATGAATTGCGGTTTCTAATAGTTTTATACAAGGCATTTTTGTTTAGGATTCTCTTTGTAAATTTTAAATAATGATGTTTGGATGATATAGTTGTGGTTTCTACAAATGGTTCCTTGTATAAAACTTCTTCTAATTTCTTTTAATGTTTGTGCTCTACATTTTTAGAGGGACTTCATTTAAATGTGGATGAATTGTGTTTTCTAATAGTTTCATACAAGGCATTTTTGTTTAGGATTCTCCTTGTAAATTTTAAATAATGATGTTTGGACAAAATAGTTGTGGTTTCTATAAATGGTCCCTTGTATAAAACTTCTTCTAATTTCTTTTAATGTTTGTACTCTACATTTTTAGAGAGACTTAATTGAAGTGCAAATGAATTGTGGTTTCTAATGGTCAATGAGAGCAAACCATTTTTTACTTAACACACTTCTTCCCGTAGACTCTATATCCTTGTAATCCTTTGCAGTTTTATCCTTTGTTTTGTTTTATCTCGAAGATCCCAACCTAATTTTTGTCACAGCCAAACGCAATATGTCCGCCTTTATGTCCGCCATGACGTCTGCTGAGCGACTGGTTGACCGTTAGTTGCCTCTAGCAACCAAATGCGGCCCCGTCCACCTTGCCGACGCCCCCATCCACAACGTCCGATGCCCCCGTCTGCAACATCCGATGCCTCCGTCCGCTTTTCCAATACCTCCGTCCGCCTCGTAGATGCCCTCATTCGCGCCGTCCAATGTCTGCGTCCACCATGGTGACACCTCCGTCCGCTCCAACGCCAGCCTCGTAGTCCCCGTTCCGCGTCCGCCTTCGCTTTTTGTCCCCCTATTCCCACCGTCCACCTTTTCCCTCCGTCCGCTTTCTCCGTCTGTCGGTCCGTCTGTCGGTCCGTCTGCCCGTTGTCGGTGGCCATGCGATCCATCAGACACCAATTTCTATCTGCTGGATCTTGGCGTCCACCTCCAAGCTGTCTGATGTGGTCGTACGCGTTCGCCTTGGCTCGTCCGCCATCGTACTGAATAAAAAGCAGGGTGGACGGCTCATTTCTTCACAACCGTTTCCCTCAAGTACTGGATGATCCAGTGCCCGATTTCAGTCTGTAGCTCTGCACGTCCCTTCCAGTCAGGTGCGCGAATGGTTGGGCTTGAAGGTGGGACTGCTTCACGCAGTTTATTTCAAGTGAGTATGTAAGGGTTTTTTATTGTAACTGTGAAGCATTTCATCTGCACATTGGAGAAGTTCATGTGAACTTGGTGATCAAGAAAGAGGATTTAAATCAGGTCACCATGCTTTGCAATAAACCCTCAAAAAATAGTAAGAAAGCCAAGTCCCAAGACATAAATTGGGACGATTGGACCAACCCAACTTGTGTAGCGGAAAGTGGATGGAAGTCGTCATCCAAAAAAACTTGGTCTTGCACTACGTGCAAGAAGTACGTGAAAATGATGCACCTCGCCAAAATTTGGCCAAAAGAATGCATCATTGTACAAGTTCCTCGTTGGGAAGGCGCACAATTGTTGTGTTTGAGCAAACACTTCATCCATTGATATGATGAAGTAACGCGGAATGCTAATATACGTGACTCCAAACCAAATATCATGAACTATTCCAACATGGCCATGGTTTGGGCGGAGATTGTACTCCACAAAGATGTAGATTGGCGCACCATTTATGGGAAATTGGTGACCAATTTGAATTGCAGTGAAGCAACTATTTATACAAGTTGGACTCAACTAAGCGATTGCATGCCAGAGTGGTCCAATCGAGGCCAGTTTGGATTTCTTGCAACGGTGATGCCGGATGCCGAGGATGAATACTTAGACGACGGCGACAATGATAATGAGGGTGCAATGCGCGTGACACTTGTAGAAAGCCAAGATGACATTGAGTATGAGCAGCAACTGCAAGAAGCAACGCACAGGAGTCTGGAAGACCATGGACGACAACAAGGGGAACATGGGCCATACCGTTGCGGTGGTTCTAGCCAAGGGGGCTTACAATACTATTATGGATCCACTGCAGGTGGTTCTAGACAAGAAGGCTCACAGTACTATTCTAGATCCAGTGCAGGTGGTTCATATGGACATCATAGATATCAGGGGTCATACGAAAGTGACCGCGGTACACGTGATTCACAAGCTGGGAGGCATGGTTTATACTACAATAACAACCCTCAAATTGGCTCTCGAAGCGAAGGAGGGAGCCATGGAACCATGCACTATATTCTTTCTAGCAAGGAGTGGTCCCAGTACGATTTGGGACGTATTCCAGGTGGTTCGTATGGACATTGTAGAAGATATGATATCGGTGGTTCAATTGGAGGACCGTCCAAACAAAATCTTCCAATTCCCCCTCTAACTTTTGGAGGTCCTTACTACGGAAATTATAGGCAAGGAGGTGCATTAACCAGACATGGAGACACCTACGGTGGAGGACCATATCTCAGAGTTTATGGGTCGGGGTCTACTGCCCCAACTCAGGGATATGACATGAATTTAAATTTCGAGTGAAGTATGTTGGACTATTGTAGGCACTGTCGCACAATACGGTCCAGTGATTGTAATTAGCTACCATGTAATATAGAATGTGGCAAGCATAGTAATGAAATGATGGTAAGTATTACGGAGTTATTTTTGAGGTTTAAAAAATACACAATACATCACAATGTATACGTAGATTAGTAGATTAGTAGATTAGTATATTTAGCACTATTATTGCAAACCATTGATGTATAATTCGTGGAGTTTTTGATAATGAAAATTGCATTGGACCGCTTTCTATTCTTTTGCCATGTCAATATCAATGTGCAATAGTGCATGGATGATGAATATATAATTTTGTACATTTGAATTGAATAAATGATAATTATGTGATTGGTACATATGTAGGCAATCAAAGTAGAAGAATTCATCATCAATGTTTGTCCATAAATGCAATGAAGTTAACATAAAAACCATATAACAACATTCAAGCCAAACGTATCGGGTTTTTTTTTGGAATTTGATATGCATGATGAAATTAAGAGAAGATGGATTGATGGAGGGATAATTATGTTGACCTCAATAAAACATTTAAACCTATGAAGTCCTAAAGCAACTATTTTGCCCAAAATGATATGAAACTACCATTTTGGATACTGACCCCTCTATTGGCACGTGAAAAGATAAATGTGAAAACTGCCCCCTATATTGTGCCGCTTTAATTTTATATTTCTTCACATTTTGTAACTAATTTGGGGCCTATGATTGCAAATATGAATTCAAAAATTGCAAATTTTATCAAATGTGGAAAATAATGAATTTCAATGTTTTCTGGAAGGTAAAACCTTGGGGCAATAGAGTTGTCAGTTCTCCCTAAAACCCTAACCATAGGATCTTTTGCTTCACTTATTTGAGAAGATGTGGAAAAAATTTCATGAAGTTCGACCGTACCAATTAGAAGATATTAGCATTCAAAGTTGAAAAGAAAGTTTTTTTGAGTTGTTGTCTTGCAATTTTAGATAACTGTAATCTCCATTTGTGTTATTTTTTGGGCACTACAATTTTTGAATTTCAAATTTTCTATGTTGATGGATTGAGTTTAGAGTCTAATAAAAAAATCAAGAAAGAAAAAATTGGTCTTTATTCTTTAGAAAATTGTTAAATACAAGTATATTCAAAATTGAACAAGAAAACAAAATTTTTTTTTTTTTTGGAATGCAATTGAAATATAATAATCCCAATGGTGAGGATTGTTATAGAAAGAAAATGTAACCCTATTCAAAAAAAAAAAATTAAAATTTTAAAATTACATTGAAAATTGAGTTGTAGCTTCGATAGGTAATTTTTTGAAAAACTTACTTAAATTGCTCCAAACTAAAACTAGTCCATAAATTTCTTATCCCCAATTCAAATAGAATGAATCAGAAGTTTACATGTATATAAAAACATAACATTGTAGGAAAAATTAAAAATTAAAAAATACAATAAATTTTTATGTTTTTATTTGGACTACCCGCCAACCTACATTTTTGACTTATTGTGCTAGAACTTCAAATCCTGGAGTCCTAGGCAACAATTGACACACAAAATTATATTTCCAATAATCTTGTGTATTTTGAAAGCTCTTGAAGAAGTTTAAGATAATCACAATAAGATTTGAACAATTAGGAACCTACCCAAAGTTGCATTTTGGCCCATATAGGTCCTATTGGGACTTTCGGGATTAAATACACAATAATGGCTGAAACATGCACATCCTGAATGAAATAAACCTAATCAACTCATTGATGAGAATAGCATACTCACCCAATTCTGTAATATTTTGAGTTAAGTTACGTGAATTTTTTTAAGAAAAAAAAGATTACTTTGACATTTTTAGAATTTTATTTGAAATGACTTCCTTCAAGCGGTCGTCCGCGTGCCCTCCGTCTGAGTTGGCATTGGAGCAGTGGCCACCATTTGTTGAAGCGGCGGACGGGAACCTGCCGTCGGGGAATGCTGGGGTGTGAGCGGGGAGCAGCGAGCAGTGAGCGGGGAGCGGGGATTCGTGAGCTTGGAGCATAAATATTGGAAGGAAGATAAAAAAGTTTGAAAAAATGAATAGAAAAGTGGATGAAAGTTTAAGCAAACATGGATGAAATTCAAAAGAAAATTCATGAAATTGGGTGCAAATAAAAAAAGAAATGGAGGAAAAGTTTGGAAAAAAATAGATGAAATGGATTGGAAGAATTAGATGAAAAATACGGAAGAAAGCGGATGAAAAATACAGATGGAAGTGGATGAAAAACATAGATGGAAAATATGGATGAAAGTTGCTTGAAAACATGGATGATAGTGGATGAAAAACATGGATGAAAGTAGATGAAAAAACATGGATGAAAGCGGATGAAAATTTTGGATGAATTATAGCATATTTTTCATCTAATTTAAAATGAAAAATACGGAATTACATAAACAATACGGATAAACTAAGCAAGGCAAAATTACAGGGCTATACTTTTAACTTCAAGGTCTAATTTTCAATGTAATGAACAATAATTACACTTATTCAGTAAGTGTCCCCATAATCCGCGATAATTAGTGAGTTTAGGGTTATTACACGCCAGAAATTGTAAGTGTACTCATTAAATTATGTCATGACACGTGTTGGGAAGATTTGAATTTATTAATGATGTTTGGATTTGATGTTTAGGGGTGTGGATACCTTATTACTCATTCTGTGTTTAGGGTTTAGGGTCCTAGTAAATGCTGCTCATTTTAGGCTGATGAAGGGAAATGGTTTGATTTGGAAAGCTCATTTCTGTCTTTTTCATTTATCTTTTGTTTCTAGCATTGATTCATTTTGTTTTTCATTGCATTCTTACAGAGTCACTTGCTGGTGGATCCGGTTTTGTTGAGATGTCTTCCCTTCCAAAGTTGAAGGTTGATTTGCATGAATATCTTGCCAAAGTGGATGAGCTGGTCGAGAGGAGGAATGGGAAGCTCCCTTTTTTTGAATCAGATGAAGTGAGGGCTCTTCTATGCCAAGGAGACAGTGAGAACTTGAGTTGGACCAAGGCTACAAATTACCAATTCCGCCACATGGAGTATTGCACAAGCATCAACTACAAAGGCGATTTGAAGGAGTGGGTGCGGGAGCCAATGTGGTGGACAAAGGGGGAGTGGAGCGGTGGACCAATCCGTCACCGTGCATTGGGAGATTATGAAGACGACATTTGGCCCGAGGAAGGGGGATACTACACTGACGCTGGCATTGACATCTTTTTTGGGGAGATCACTTATACAGAAAGCCCGTATTTGCCTGAATGAACGTTGCGCGATGAAGTTGAATTGCAGATTTACAATTGGTGATAGTATTATATACTAATAGCAGCCATACTGATGATTTGAGTAGTCTTGCCAGTGGTCACATTGTCAGAAGAACCTTCCATGGAACTTGTTGGTAGTGGAGGTGGACACCACTTGCTTGAGTTTGGTGAGCATTTGTCCAAATTATGTAGGGTAGACGACAATTTGTATACATTACTGTGTTTTTGTCTATTGGAATAGCACGTAACTTTTGGCCGCATTCCGTGAGTTATTCCTCCGAAACAGCAATTTTGTATGAAATGAAGCAAATGTATAAGTTATACTAGTGTCATGAAGGTTCAAGGAGATTCAGCCAGAAATTTGGGACCCCCCTGCGATCCATGAGGAGACAACTTCTGGAACGTGAACCTTAGATACAATGTCTCGGTACCGAGACATGGTTTAGGGAAGACCGAAGGAAACATCAAAACAGAAATTCTGCTTCAGGGGTCAATAATAGAGGTTTAGGGTCAACGAATTAATTCCAAAATATTGACACGACGGTGCAAAATACAACATGCTACAAGTCATGCCCAATTTTATAAACTACATAGTCTAGAAAAAGAGCAAGAACACCTGAAATTTGAATACAACAAAAAAACATAGTCATGGCAAGAGGATGTACCAGAAATACTAGAGTCCAAAATAGCAAATAGGGAGACATACACTATGCTGAGCTAGAGCTACCCTTAGTTTCTGACAAATCTGAATCTGTTTCGATGGCTGAATCATCCACGAATTTGAGAATACGTGGATCTACCAAGTGGGCCCTAGAAGCTGGCCAAGGGTTCTCTCTAACAAAACGACGAGCAATCTCCTCTGCATATACGAGTAGGTGATAGAGTTTTGGGGGGGTAGGAAAAAAAACTTGGATTGGCAAAAAAAGGAAGATGTGGATGTCTTCACTTCTTGGAGATGCCTACAAAGCCATAGAAACACATGTCAGATTTGCACAAGTTTTGTTTCTAATGGGGCCAAATAAAAAGAGCTTAAGGAAAAACTTACTTACTGAATCGAGATGTCGGTATGGTATGTTGCACTAGTACGTCCTCGTCTTCAAGCTCTATCGTGGCACTAGATACGCTTCCTGGTATAGATTGAGGAATGATAGCGGCGCGCATCCCTGGAGCAATAACAGCGTCAAAGATAGCCTTGTCCGCTTCAAATACAAGGACATGGCGACGTGTGGCCCGGCAAGCTTGAATGCTTGAACCTATCATCAATCAAAATAGGAATAAGCGGTTTAGCAAACCGAAAGACAATGCTCCATGTGCATGTGGATGGATGTAGAATAAAATATAAAAATAGAACTACCTGTAGCAGCTGTGCAGTCCACAATCACTGACCCTGGTTCAGAGCAGCCTTCAATAAGCATCTGCATGAATTCGCGGGCCTTCTCTCGAGGTCCCCGCCATGGTATGTTGCCATTCATACTAACATCTTCCTTGTTCGTAAAATTCTGAAGGATGTCGTCACGACCGACGGTAACCCCCACGGCAAAGTGCGAGGGAACGAATTGAAACGGGAAATCCTTGTCGGTCTTTGGTCCACAATCCTTCACCAGAAGCAATATGGAGAACCTCATTGTCTACAGGACACATAGTTAGAATCCAAGTCATTGTAATTAAATTTTGAGGAGGACAATGCAAGATGACAGAATATCGCTTACCGTCTTAGAGGGATCCGTAGGCGATGTCAAATGCAGATGATTCATGCACAAGTATGTATCAAGTATGCGGAATCCATAGGACTGGCAGCATCCAAGAATCTGGCTCCTGTGAGGAAGAGAAGGACATGGGTACATGATGAGTAGGCCACCGCTGTCATGCAAGTACTCTTGCACAAAATCGAATTTGGGCACCAAGAAGTCCGACTTGTACTCATTCCACTTCGGAATGGGATTTGGTGGAGCGGAAACGGTAGGGACGTGGAGCCCTTCTGGAACGTCTACAATAATCAAATCTATCGCGGCCTTGGCAATCAATTTGCCGTTGAAGTAGCGGTCCTTGTCACCTGAATGCTGGAGACAATAAGAAATTTTTAGGGAAATAGATGTGAAGATGAATAAGACAAGAATAGTTCAATGAACTCGGACCATGAAAATCTATGTCAATTGACCATTACAATATAAACAATGTTGGGATATTATTCACAAACCATGGCTAAGAATGCAACAACATTGGAGAAGGCCTTCTGATTACTGGGAAGATCATCCAATGACAAGTTCAGGATACACTCGTCAATATCGGGAACTGGAGCCAGGTTGTGAACAGTCGGTGTCAAGCCATGCACCAATTTCTCCTGAGTCAAAGAGAAGCCAAATGAAGTGTCCTTCATTTCGGCTGCACTTCCTGCCAATTCCTGAAACGCAATCTCCGCCTTCCGCTTTGTGCTTTTCTTCTTTACCTTCTTTTGCTCCTTCACCTGCTTCGCGGCAAGCCTCTTGTTTTTCGTATCTTCGGTCTTCTTCTTTGCTTCCTCCCATTTGTCCTCTTTTTTCTTGTCAGATGCTTCCCGCCTAGCAATGGCCTTGGCACGCGCCTCCGGATCTAAGTTTGCAAACTCGTCGAACTCTAGCTCAACGTCAGTGGATTCCTTCAATGATGTGAAGAGAGCTTCTTTTTTGGGTGGAGTAGTCCCAAAGTTACACTCCAAGTACCAGGGGCATGCTCGAAGATGTGGAGTGGTCCATTTCTGTAGCTGAGTTGTCGAGAACATGCAATCCGAGGAGGATGGGGTCAACCATGTAGTGAGAAACGGTGGTAAGTCTCCCTTCTTGATAGCCTTCTTTGCGTACAACTCCAATTTAAAATATCTACAAACAAAAAAATATTAGAACCATTTCAATTTTGCGACTCATTGATTCCGAAGAAATGAAATCGAAGTGAACGTGACTTATATGGTATCGAACTGCAATGAGGTCATCCCTCCAAACAAGCAACGATCTAACTGGTCAGATTCAGAAATCCTCCGTCACAACTTAGGCCGACCGAACTAATGTCTTGGCCCCAAAACACCATCTTAAGGAGATGTACCCATGCATAACATTTACAGTGTATCCTCAAAAGAATTGTCAAAAAATCCTAATCTGGTGTACATTGGAATAGACAACGAGGATTTGTGAAGGCAGTGCTTCTCATCAGAGGAGGCTTAAGAACATGTCTCGGGGCCGAGAGAGGACCGGGAAGGAGATAGGTCATGCATAACAATGAGTGAAATCATATTCAACTGAAGCAATTAAATAGTGAGACGTATATATGGTAAACAACAAAGCGTAGACTATACCTGTAGATCAGGCGCTTAACGGCACCAATAGCACCTCTGAAATCTTTAAAGGGCTTCGACTTCTTGTAGGCATCTTCTCCCTTAAACATGCCCGTGTACGCCAGATCCCATAGCTTCAATCTCCAATCTTTTAGGTATTCGGATAGAGTCTGTGGATCAGTGGAAACAGCCATGTTGATCGGGATATTGTCAGCGCGAATAATACTCTCAAACATCTCCGCGGCGGTTTCCTCCAATTGCACAAAGAACAATATGAGAGTTACAAATCAAGTGGAAGCTGACATGAGATTGCCAGAGCTTAGAGATGATAGTAGAACACTGGAGATACTAATGGGAAATATGGACCAGCTTACCCCTGCATACCAACACGCCTTCACGAGGAATAGTAACAATTTGTCTTCATTAACAAGTCGAGGTGGAAATTTTTGAGCCTCTCGAGTAGGAATAGAGGCATTCATCCACTTCAGCCACTTGACCTTGTATACCCGGTTGGCCACTGCCGTGGCAATCATCTGGAGCTTTTCAAGAGTTAACTCCGGAACAGCAAAGAGACTCCAATGTCTCTCAATCTGCAATCCAACAATTGACCATATTAAGTACCACACATCAATCAAAAAGAATCAGTAGCACATCCACAAGGATAGAGTCATACCTCCTTTACAAACTTTGGACCGTGCTTTGGATCTGCTACCGCAACAATCTTCGAAAGTTTTTGGTGATAGTTAGCAGTGGACTCCTTGATAGAGATCCTCATTGCCATCGCAACTCCTTCAGGAGTCACCTCATCATTGGGAGTATCTTCCTTGTACTTCCAAACTGCATCATCCGTAGTAGCGGAAATCTCTTGCTGGCAATGCCCACAAAACATATTATATTAAAATATGGTAAGGTCAGAAAGCAAGTCGTGATGAACATCATAACAGAAGAAGGTAAATAATATCAGTTATACCTTGAATATGAATGAGGTGAAGACCTCTAAAGGCATGGAGTACCATTTACTTTGAGTACTCTGCTTACAGGTGAGTACTTCATTAGGATTGAGGAGCTCCATAAACTTCTCGAGCTCCATAACTCTGTGCTTCTGCACTCGGTATAAGGTATGCACGAGGTTTGTCTTGATATGTGAGTTCTCTGTATGCCTGGGATTACAATGTTATAAGAAACATAGAATTCATAAATAATATGTGATTTACAATCATTAAGAAAATGCATTTTCAAATTCAATGACAGAATAGAAATCATACTTGTTAATATCGTGCATTGCTTGCATGGTTGCTCCTATGCGGTTTCTTGTATCCAGAACGATGGAGTCCACGCAAATATGCCAAGCTCTCTCCATAGGGTGAAGCCGCATGATATGGTTCATCCAAGCCAATCGTCTGTGATTCCCATCACAGACATAAAACTTGTAGTCTACGAGGTGCTTCAATGCAGGGGGCGACTTGAGTTGCATGTTGAATTGGTCATTCACTGAATTCCACAGAGGTCCCCATTCCTCTTTCTCTGAGTCCGTGAACACCGCCGTCTGGCCTCCTTCATCTGCAATTGAGACATAGAACACACACGCTCCCTCTTTGTATCTGCGACTGAATTGATTTTCAAGCAATATCAAGTCACAAGAAAGGGTAGGACAAACCATCGGCACCAACCTACACAGCGGAATTTGCATTTGAGACAGGTTCGAGGTGGTTAACCTCAAACTCGATATCATAGAGATCGTGTCCATTGTCTGTGATCTCCTTATGTCGTCCTCCATGTAGCTCTGGGGAAGACCGGGTATATGAATCACTCCACCGTTGTCCATGTCCTGATCCAAAATCATGGACGTAGTGGATTTGTCTATATTCTGCAGTTTTACATGATTCAAAGTTAGTGTATGAATCAATCAGAGTTGAAACATGATCTTCTACATTCATTACAAGAATTCTAAATGGCGTACTAATGAATGCTGATCATAGTGGCAGGCCGTCATGGGCAGAAATATCATTTTCAATCAAAGACGATATATATATAGACAACGCTTCATATTGCACAATCGCATGTCTCTGATACAATACGATAGTGTCCACAGCAAAAAATTAATACATCATCCTTGGAATCAAATCCGGATGTGACTTCCGCGATGTCATGCTCACATGAGCAAAAATCCTCGGATGACAATGATCCTGATAGAATCTGAACTGTCTCATTTGATCCTAAAGATAAGCAAGCCAAATCGGGGGTAGGGAGATATCCCCCTCGATGTATATTGTCAATGAATAGATGTCGGTCCTAGAGTAAGCCATTGATGTTTATCCCAGGACTATATGCAGGAACTTCTGGTGCAATGTCAATCGGATGATTTTGCTGCGCCTGCTCTAGTAGTACATGATTAATAATAGCGTTAGGCGCCATAGGCACCTGTAGGTCGATGGCATCCTGCGACAACGGCACTGGATGGTCGAAGGCATCCTAAGCCATAGGTAGCTGCGGGTCGATGGGGTTCACCTGAAAGTAATAATTGCACATTAGACAATGCCAACATGAAACTGAACCATTGATTTGATTATTGCTACAGTTTGTTAGAACGATATGACAAAATTGGATTGAGTCTAGACCCAATATAACCTGTCATGGTCCCAAAATCACATCCCAATAATCACAGACAGAAAGCAGGAACACAATCTCATTAGGTCAACTGATACGCAGAAACAATTTAGGTCAACCTACGGCTCAGAATCCCAGCCTATGATTCTAGAACATGGTCTATAGCAATCTCTGAAGATCTGGATATTGTCATAATTTTGGCAATTTATTCTTAACCATGTACCGCAGATATGTTCTCTCGGGCCCGAGTCATCTTGCATGCATGGTAGGGTATGCAATCAGAGGGTCCATTCAGGACTCCACGTGTCATCCATGTCTTCAGTAAATAAGGATATGTTTGTTAGACCAGACTATAGATTTGGGATTCATTTGAGACTCTCAATGAATGAAAACAAAGGCATCGAGCCAGGAACACCACTCTCGGGCCCGAGATGTCTACCCCACCTGCTCGACTATGCATAAACCATGAACATTGTCTACAATTCTTCAGATTCCCTCCACACTTCTAGGCATTGAAACTGATCATTAACTAAACACTGAAGCATTGTCATGAATCATTGGCAACCGTGACGGTACTAATAAATCCAAATTCTAATTTGTAAGGCTATCCAAATTCAAGGAATTACGCATAGACCTGATTCCCCGAATTATACTACCGGCATCGAGATTACATTCAACTTGTATTAGACTCAATAAATAACATCAAATGCTAACGGATCATACAAATTCATAGAGGTTCAAATACCCTCCGGTCCCGATATTAGTGGTTATCTGTAAGATGACGCCTTACCGGTTTGGGACAAACTGGATTCTTGTGCATAGCCATGCCAACAGAATTCGACTCTCGGGACCGAGGCTTTTGCCACCTCTAGTGAGTCATGCAAACCCGGTTACTTATATTTGAAATGCATATGACCTAATTACATAAAATTCATAATATACTGACCAGTATGACCAATTTTGCACTCCATCGAACTAATATTGTGAGATCTCTGAAAACTACATGAAGTCATCTGGAATTTTTGCATGACCGCAGTATGGCAGATTAGCTCTCGGTACCGAGAGCTCACAAAGACTGAAACGGCTTTGCATGATATGTAAAATTCAATGAAAGCACAACAAAAGGAATTCGAGGTTTCACTACTGTAATACTTGTTAGTTTTTCCTTAACTCATATTATGAAAGGATAGCTATGCATGACCGTCTCTGTGTAGACCATGTCTCGGTCCCAAAAGCTCTTCAAGACCAAAAGGATTATGCATGATATGTAATCCTCAACAAATGCACAGATACAAGAACTCATAATTTCCTTATGATAATACTGGTTAGTTGTTCCCTAACTCAAATTATGCAATCAAAGCTATGCATGACGATTGTTGGTTAGACCATGCCTCGGTCTCGAGAGCTCTACGAGACCGAAAGGATTATGCATGATATGTAATCCTAAACGAAAGCACAGATACAGGAACTCAAGATTTCCTTATAAAAATACTAGTTAGTCCTTCCCTAATTCAAATTAAGGAATCAAGGCTATGCACGACCGTCTCTGGTTAGACCATGTCTCGGTTCTGAGACCACTACGAGACAAAAAGGGCTATGTATGATATGTAAACCTCAACAAAAGCATAGATTCAAGAACTCCAGAATTCTGTAGAGTTATACTAGTTAGTTTTGCCTTAATTCATACTAAGCAATCAACACTTTGCATGACCATCGCTGGTTAGACTATGTCTCGGCCCCGAGAGCTCTACGAGATCGATAGGATTACGCATGATATGTAATCTTCAATGAAAGCACAGATACAGGAACTCGAGATTTCCATTTTATAATAGTGGTTAGTCTTTCCTTAATTCAAATTAAGCAATGAAAGCTTTGCAGGACCGTCGCTGGGTAGACCATGTTTCGTTCCCAAGACGTTACTCTTACAGAACAGAGTATGCATACTCCATGAGTCGGTGGTCACAAAAAGAATACTAATAACCTGTACTCGGGAAAAGCAGTCAAGGGACCGAGACCAAAATCTGAGTGAACCAGCCCAGGACAACTGACTGACACACCTACCATTTCATAATCAATGACTACAAATGTACAGACTATGTCCAAGGTCTGAACAGATTCTCTATCAATTTCTTTTATCCCTATTTTGCATGAACCCGTCAAATGATATTGCAAGTGAGTGCACTCTATTATATTATGCATACTAGTGAATCCACAAAACCCTCTCTCGGGACCAAGACAACACCGCAAGCACAGAAGTCTTCGTCCGCTAGCTGAATGAGAATGATAAGATAACCAAATCCATGACTTTCGTCAAGGGATCCCTAACCCAAAAATCTTGCATTCTTGACCCGCTGCCAAGAACTTATACCGCCAATCGTTAATTGATCTCCTACGTTGTAGCTGTGATAAACCAAATCGAAATTGGAAATAACAATCCTCTAGTCTAATGCTTGGACTGACTTAATCCTGCTGCAAATCCTAATCCTAGTTTGGCGACCTTATGAGATCTCAAAGAGGTATGAGCGAGTGAAGACATTTGAAGACCAGAGTATTACGCAAGAGACCTTAACCTTGTTCATCAGAAAACGAAGTATGTTGTACCTCATTCGTAGTCGAATCCGCCTCTCTGCCATGTGCTTCCCCTTCTCCGTCTCCAAGTTTCCTGCGATGCGGTCGAAGATTGCGAGACATGATGAAAGAACTTGCAATTCACAAACCCCGTGTTCCAAACCTCACACACAACGAGTAAGTATGCATCAATACAATGTATCACGTACAACAAAGCAACGCCTTGGACTGGGAAGGTTGGCGGCGGACTACTCACAAGCCTCGCGGCGAAGTGTGCCCATTTAGGGTTCCCGAGGGCCGTTTTCTTCTGATCTCAGAGTGGTGTTTGCGAGGGCAGTCCGGGTATATGACTTTCCGATTCTATTCCGGGTATGGAGTTCCCGCTAACGGGGTGCGGTATAAGGTGACCTGGGAAATGAAGGTTACTTTTGGCTTTTGAGTTTTGTTTCGTCTACGATGAAAAATTGGTAATCTTCATTTATTTATTTCTAATTCTTGGCTGTGCTTACTAATCCCCCGTATACCTAAATTAGAGAGAGGGAGTCTTAGTGTAGAGGTACTCATGCCAATTGTGGTCATACATTGGAGTGTACATATGTATTTAGTAGTTCTTTCTTCAAGAATTCCTGATATTTCTGAAGACCTTAGAGCAATATCCAACAAGAATTGACTGAAATATGAAAAAGCTTGAGTATTCTGATGTGATCTATTCAAGAGAGTCAAGAGCAAGTGCAATATCCATGAAGAATTTGACAACATATGCTATTTTGAATGGAATGTCAAAATACTCTCTTATATACAAGAACATTAATATGGTGGAGAGCACTATGACATGTTTCAGAATTGCAGATGCTCCTAACAGTTTAACACCATTACTAATCTCTCCATTGGTGTCAGATTAGATATTAATAATGGGGGAACACGCTGTCATGTATTTGTTAGGTGTCCACTATGGATCAACTATCCACAATGGTCTGGTTTGCGCTCAAAGGAGGGTCATTATTTATATGTAACTTGTTAGAATGCAATTATATTCAAAATCACAATCGACCGGCGGCGGTTCAACGTGTCACAGATTATACTACTAGCCCTTTCTGTTGTCCATGGGCTCCGTATTGAAGCCTATAGCAACACCTTGAAAATTTGTTTCACAGACCACTGACACTGACACTAACATTAGTGAATCAAATGTGTTCGTTGGGAGGCAACGTAAAATAGATTCATGCACATAATTTTGAATTTGAAAGGGCTTGGCATTTACTTAACCGTCAATGTGTATATGATGACTGGTCGCAAAGGTATTCCACCCAACTCTTTACCACTGATTACTCATGTTTTATTGCCTTCTCGAACTTTGAATGTATTCCTGGTTGAAATGGTGAGTATCACCATGTTGTCAACTCTTCTGTGCAAATGGCTTTCATGATGTCTGCTCCCGATTAGTTAGTCTTGTGTATTGGGTCTATGGTTTCTGTGATGCAGTGATGTTCCCGTTTTATCTCTTCTAGAAGCAGTATTATACATTGTCGCGATCAGTTCCATCTGGTCCGTTGGGATGGTAGACTTTCAGGACATGGTTGTAGTCAAGGCAAATGGTGAAGGCGTACCCTTGATTTTTCGTGTAGGCCAAGATGGATTGGCAATATTTTTGGCAGCTCGCTTGAGTCTTCGATTTCAATTTACAGCAAGCTCGATCCATGTTGACAAAGATGTATTTGATTGCGACTCAAGAGAACTTACGCACACCATAGGACAAGTGCCTGCTTCGGTTGGAGAGGACATTGCTTGGAACTTGAAGCTAGGAAAATATAAAGCATATGGGGTCCCTTGCCATAAATGAAGCTTCTGTAGACTTACGAACACCGCGTCGGTCCTCCTTGTTGTCGTCTAAGAAGCCTCCTCTGCTACCTGTTAAGATAGAACAAAGCCCCCCCCAATGTCACTGTCCTTAGTTCTGACTCAGATACAACCTTTCTTGAACCTCTCTTGAGTACACACGCTCCCTCTTTGATGACAACATTCCCTCCGCTTACTAGCATGAAGTCACCGGTCATTGAGTTCAAAAATGACTTAACAGGATCCGTAGCATCGATCATTCAATGCTTGAGAGGTTTAAGGAACTTGAAGGGATGTAGGAATGTGTTGGCGAAAATTGATTATGACCAGATTCGCATTCAGAGAGTGACCAACTTGCCTCCAAGTTTTAACGGCAATCTCATATTTGAGCTACCGCCACTAGATAGTGGGTCCTCTCCTTCTCATGCTCGGCAGATGATTGGGATGGATAAAAGATACGATGGCCATGTTTGGTCAAAAACCGTCACCACAAACATCACTAATCCTATGGGATTGTCGTTTCGCACTTTCGTTTGTATAGGGCATCTTAGATGCATGAACAGTAATTGCGAGTTCCTTAGTCGGGTTCACCGAATCAGAACTGTGAATGAATTGGAATGGGAAGGACTGTGCTCCACGGCACTTGATGTTGGACAATTGCACCCTCCTGGGTCATCCTTGGTTTGCAAAATTTGTAAGGAACCTCCGAGTTGTATTGCGAGGTGTTCTGTGAGAGTATACTATGTCATCAGCAACTGCAAGATGATCCAAGCATTTGTACATTTAGGCATTCATGAGCATCCCATAAAGGAGGGAGAATTGAGAGACATGAAGGACCTTACTCGATCTCTTATTGGGCAGCAGATGGAGAAGACACCAACTGCAACAAATTCTTCCATCGTCCTTGAGGCTACAAAAGAGTTGTTTGGGGATCTTCTCTTGCGTCCTAATGGGATGATGTCGAAGACAATGGACTTTGCTGAGCTGGTACCAGTATTAGACAAGTGCAAGTACTTCAGCTCTCCAAGTATACAAAATGAGGTAACTTCTTTTAAGTATTTGAGGAGATTCGGAATCATCGACAGCATTACTAAGTTGAGGGGTTCCAGTACTTGAGCTTTTGTTCAGGAGAGCAAATTCCTTGGTCAAGGAACTGATGCTGATAAAGTATTTGTGTTTAAGATGTCCGAAGTAGATCCGGGAAGTGGAGTGGACTTAGTAAAACGCATGCAAATGGGCGGTGACTTGGAAGATGCATGGATAATGTTTGATCATGTAAAACATGTTAAAGAGCGGACCACTATGGTGTGCCATGTCTATGATTCTTTATACTGTCGAGTTATGACAATCGTTGTTTGCGACATGCAATCAGAAGATTGTGCAGCCCAGATTCTGTTCTGGCAAAATTTGAATTCCATTCTTGAGAGACACGGTGTACCTCAGATTCAATTTAAGGGATTCATGGCTGACAGTGCTCAAGCAAACTGGAATGCTGTGAGGATGATTTATGGACCGGGAGACATCAGCGTGCCAATGGACAATCGGGAAAGGACTTGCCTCTTTCATTGGACTCAATCGATGGAGAAGCATACCAAAGCTGAAATTCGTGGTGACCTACAAGACCAACATTGACACTTTTGCAAACAATACAGGAATGTTGTTTCTTTGGAGGAATCTGAAACCCGTTACTTGGCTATCAAGGCTTGGTGGCTATCATCGGGTGCTACAACGGTAGAAGGCTTGCATTGACTCGAGTTGTGGCTCTCATTTTGGCATTTCCTATATCGGCAATAGGGCAGCTTCATGCAACTTGTAAGTGTCTTGTAAGTGTCTTCATTAGACTAGTTCAATAGCATTTAAACTTATAATCAAATGGGAATTGTCGGGGGATAATTGAGTCATCCGCTAATATTGTTTTGTGTCCCTAAACCAGCCTATTCATAATGCTCAGCCGGTGGTCGGAGTGATAGACAAGACAAAGTTCCATGGTCCAATTATCAGATTTCCATTTCCATGGGCTGGTGTCTAACAGAACATATGCTCAAAAATCCTTGCTTGGGTCGCCCGCCAAATGTGTCGTCTCGGGGCCGAGACTCATCTCTCAAAGGCTTTCAAAATGAATTGTAGGTCATGCTGCATTATGTGACTTTGGTGCAATGGTCGGAAGTGGTCCTCGAATTGTCCTATTGGGGCCTATAGAATAGCAATATTTAGGTTTGTCATGGCCCCTTTCTATCCTTCTTCCATGCAACTATTGTAAAGTGGTTATTTGTAAGGGTAAATGATCATAATAAAATTTCATACCCTAAACCCCCTAACCGCATTCATGGCACTTTCTAGAACAATTGTTTGCATGTCTCATTCTAAGATTCAGTGGCACCTTTACTTTCTTTCTGTAGAATCTCAGCAAAATTGAGCTTGCAGAAATGCCGGCATGCAACCTGGCAGAGACGGTACACAGTAAGTGGCTTCAACAATCTGGTAATCGTGGTAACGACTTATACATAGCCACTGTTGACGACTTCGTAAGAGCTTTCATGCAAATGGTTAGGTACTACCAGTATCTAAAAGGAAACAAACCCGGGACAGGACCTGGGAAGGAAGAGCTGTTACTTCGAGTTGCTCAACGATCGGCTGTGCGGACCGAAAATCCAAAGGTCCTTACACAAGCTATATCTAGCGTCTCAGGTGTTGAGGAATTTGTGAACAAAGAGCCTCATTTGGAAGATGAAGAAGTATTTGGATTCCCAAAGCGGAAGGCAGACATGCCATTGGGTTGCGAGCACGATTCTCATAGACCGAATAAGGTTAATTTCTCCTATCCTCACATCCAAACAAGATTGTACAGAGGCTCGTCAAGTGTTCCCTATTTAAACACAATTACAAAAGACTTGTCGCACAGGGAAGAAGCAGACATATTGGAAGCAATGGAAACTGAAGAGAATCTAAGACAAGAGAGAAGCAAATTGTCTTCACATGCGACAGCAATTCAAGAAAGTGACTATGACGAAATGGAGTGGCACATAGCAAGACTTCCGAAAGCATCTGCAAAGGCTTGCTTTGCACTACAAGCAGTATCCAAGAAGAAGTGCATTGCCAAGATTGTCCAGAACAACGTTGCCACAGCAGCACCCACTTATACAGGTATAATGGTCAATTACAAAAAGAATTGGAATGATAGGATGGAGTTCTTCTTTTGCAATGACGACATTGAAAGGTGCGTGAAGGGAACCAAACAAAAATGGGTGTTGTCCCGTCCTTCCATTCCTTCCATTTGGCCAGTGAAAAGGGGCACTACTCTGTCCAAAGCTGAAATTCTAGCTTTAGAAGCTGCTGGCTTTCGACTCCCACAACGTGAATTGATTTCACCATGGAGACTATTTGGCGGAGAGCCAAGGATAGATGTAGTTTCTGCCTACCTTGTTCCCTCGTCCGCAGACGACCACCCCAAAATTCGATCAGGAAAACTGATTCGCCGGAATCCAAAGGCCCCCTCCACAAAACAAGCTAACAGTTGTGCCTCTGCCGTGACCTTGAATGCACACATTCATCGAGTGACCATGGTACCTCACCCTGGTTTTGGCTGTATAGTTTGTTTGAATTCAGGGGTGGAGCCACAGGCTCAGCAATATATGCTTACAATTTCTTCGTTCCCAAACTGCAATTGCCTTTACTTCAACGAAATGGCAAGAAAAGCATTGGGGAAGCGAGGACAATGGGCAAATTGCAAGCATTTATATTTTATATTCCCAGTCATTTGCAATTTGCAATCTACCGAAGATGTCTTCATTCATTCTCCGAGTTTTAGTTTTAATGAAGTCAAGCGAGTGCTTCTCAGCGGGATACTGAATAACTTAGATTTGAACTAGACGTGCGTTCTGTAGTGTAGGACCTCTTTATATGATCTACTTTATTCAAAAGTGAAATAATAGTGAGACTAAAAGGGCCACTATGACCATTTCAAATAGACTAGTATTTATATATAATACTGTGTCCTCCCCTAAACCCTCATTACTCCTAATTGTATTAGAAGATCCCTTTCTTGGCATGAGGTGTTGTAGAGTTCTATATTTTAATGTAATCCCAAATCTTTTTATTCTTCACCGTACCCTCCAAATCCTCGAAATGATTGTGTACGACTTGGTTCCGGTAATGCAAGGTGAATGCACAATCATCCTACATGGTCTAAGGACACCCTAAAACAATTGGCATATGCTCTGTAAGAAAAAGGCCATCAAATCTGTAAGCCATTGGACCCTCTTCCATGTTCATTCTCTTTGTTTCCTTAATATGTACTTGTTACGTCAGTTTTGCATTCATAAACCCTTCATCCTCATCCAAATTTTATTTTCACATTTTTCATCTCATCTCAAAAATTCTTTTTCCATCTTTCTTCATCCATTTTCATCCACTGTCATCCATTGTCATCCACTATCATCCACTATCATCCATTGTCATCCATTGTCATCCATTATCATCCACTTTCATCCATTGTCATCCACAGTCATCCACTATCATCCACTTTCATCCATTTTAGCTCACATTCATCCATTTTCATCCATTTCATCCATCCAAATCGATTGACTTACCTACTGTCATCCAAATATTATCCATTTGCCACATCCAATTTTTTTTCTAAAATACAAAAATCTATGCTCCCCGCTCACCAATCCCTGCTCCCCGCTCGCCGCTCGCCGCTCCAAGCTCACGTCCTAGCAATGCTCACCTGCCGTCTGCCTTCCGTGCCTACCGTCTGAGTAGCCCCCCTCCGTCCGCCCTCTACCGTCCGAACAATCCCCTTCGTCTGCAGGCAGCCTTCCGAGCAGTCCCCCTCCATCCGCCAAAGCCGTCCAAGGAGTCCTGCTGCGTCCGCTTCCCCATCCGAGCGGTCAATCTTCCGTTCGCCACCTGTTGTCCGATGGCTCGCGATCTTCGTCCGCGTACCCCGTCTGCGTTTGCCGAGCGTCTGATTTGGCTCACGGACTATTGGATCTTGCGGGCGGCGGACTCCACACCTCATTTAGGCCGTCCGATGCGACATTGTCCGACCGCCTTGCCGTCCGCCAAGCTATAAGAAAGGCGGACGACTCGTCCGCTCTTCACTTTTGTTTTCTCCCTTGCATCTTGCAAGATTGGAGCGGAAAGCTTGGTGGTTTAAGCATGGCTTAGGTCTCCATTGGTTCCTTTACAAGGAAAAACAAAAGTCAGATTTGGAGGCCCTCTTATTACTTTTTTTTCAAACTTTGGCGTAATTGTTTTTGGAAGCGACGTTCTTTGGGAATTCCAAAAAATTCATTCATACAAAGAAGTCCATCACGATGGTGCAAACAAAGAACGCAACAAAGAGGAAATGCAAGAAACATTAGTGCCCATCGAGCAATGCGCCCGATAAAGAGCAACTTTCTTATGCATTGAAATGTTTTTTGATCAAATGCACGGTCAACTTCTATGAGACAGAAAGCATTATGTCCCTACATACCAAATATATTCAATAAGGTGAAGAGGGTCCGGAGAAATTCAAGGCAGATATGTGGAAATGATTTATGGATGCAGTCAACATTCTGGAATGACAACAAGAGACAGACAAGAGGGACTTCAACCAATTCTTGACGACCAGGGTCCGAGATTCATTGTGGAATGCAAAGGACACCCTAGTAAAGTATGGGAAGCGTCACCGTGCAAGTGATGAAGCCTTTGAGCAAGTGACTCTCACAGTTGAATTGTCCGTTAGCCATTCTGCTTCGTTTGCAAAGAGCCGGAATAGACGAGGGTCTCTGCATCGGTGGAAAAGCGTTGATGAAATTGTTGAATTGGGTAAGGGTAGACGACATCTCATAGCGCTTCCTAACACGGCAAGAGTGATTCCGCAAGACAAAGAAGTCCGGAAGGGCGGGTATGCGACAATTCAGAAGGTCACAATTGAGGGCTATCCAGAGATTCCTAATTATTGGGAATTTGCAGCAAAGATATCCAACCAACACATCAAACATCCTGAGCTTGCAAAATTGGAACAACAGAATGAGTCATTGGCAATGAGAATTCTACATGTTGGATTTATACGGTTTGTTACTGTTCATGCAACAAAATATGAAGGGTACTCGTATTGATGGAACGGCAAAACACTACGAGAGATGCCGTACCTCGATTGCTCTATTGCAAACAACATACATGTTCACTGGATGTATAGCGATTCAACGGATGCAAAGACAATTGACGCTTTCCGCCTAGCTTGGTTTTAGGAAGAAACGAATGGAGCTTGCATGGGCATTACTACACATCATGCGAGCGGTGCACGATGCAAGACATCTTCACAATCATATCTCTCCAGACAACATCATGTTTCACTTTCCAAAAGAAAAGTCACGTGTGTACATTGGAGTTTGCGATTGGGGAGTGACTACCTTAGCAGCAAAACCGCCTAAATCCTTATATGTGTTCACTTTAGCAAGTGACTTGAAGGAGGCTTTGGCTCGGAGATGGTGGGTGAATCTCCAAATAGCATATCTACACAAGAAAAATGGAGATGCAATTATCATTCCAAGTTTGTCAAGTGCATCGGAGGAATATGCAGTTTGCAAAATAGCTTGGCAAATCAACGGGGACTGCATGTCCAGCGAGTACTAGAAGTTGAACATGGAAACAAACAATATGAACAAGTTCAGCCACCACACATTGGCATTAGCGTTTTAAGATTATTTGGAGCGGCCTTGTCAAGAAGGCCCAAAGAACGCAGGCGGTTTAGCCCACATCATCAATCGATTTTGCAATACTTTTTGTTGGCTTGTACTTGTTGAATATTTTTGATGTTCATACAAATAGTTTTGCATACTATATAGCAAGAAGTATATAAATCTTTAGTAAATGTAAGAGGCCGAATGTATGCGCGCAAACCATATGTTATATATATAGCAGCATTGTATAATAATATAAGTGAAATTTGATATACTTTTCAAATTCTCTACTCCATTCCAAATTTTTAGTTACTAATGATTACATTCTTTACTCTTTAGTGACAATGAACATATGTCCATCTTGAATGAAAATGGCAATATTAGATGTTGATGGATGTTGATTTGGACGTTGGTAAAGATGTGGTCCAAATCGTATGATGTATTTTGTATTGATAGAATAGGAAAATGGAAATTGAATTAATTTCAAGGAGTGTATCTTTAACCTTTAAAGTACAGAAAGGATAGCTTCGTAAAAGATTTAGAATTTTCTTGGTAATTCGGTCAAAATTAGGTTGACATTAAGTATTGATGGATGTACATGTTACAACTATGAAGAACTTGCATTTCTTTTTCATCATTGATAGAAGGAGGATTTTTTTTGATGAGTTTGGATACTGAACTGTATATTTTATAAGATTACATGCTAATTGAAATTTTTTATGAGTTTTGATTCTTCATTGAAAAATTTTGCATCATTTTATTTGAAGTCTACTTGTAGCATTGTCAAATCCAATTTTGACAATGATTGATTATAATTTTTATGTTCAAGAGTTTATGCAAGGATACCCATTGCAGTCTTCATTTTCCGTAGTGTTGAGCATTGTTGTAAATGCGCCTCTTCCACAATAGATTTTGGAGAAGAAAACACATTAGAAATTCATTTACAAAATGGTGGAGTATATTTTCTTAAGCTATAAGTTCATTGCAGTCATGCATGTTAGGCACTTTAATCTCATATTCTAGGGTGACCAACTATTTAGATTTGACATGAGAAAATAACATTAAAAGCTTTCAAATCACTTTAGCAATTCTAACCCCTTAAGGGCCATTGTCCCTACAGCGGACATTTGGGATATTGGGCAAGTAACAACGGGCTGAATTTTTGTCCATATTTTTTTAAATTGTTTTTCAAAATAAAAAAAATGATAAGCCCCATGGGATATATATATATTTTTTAATCGATGCTTGAAAACAAAAATTATGCCCAAATGAGCTCAAAACAAGATAAATGTAGGATTAATTTATGAATGGAATTTTTATGAGAATTTTTACAATTTCTCCCAAAAAAATTCCACACAGTTTAGTTTCATGGCTACAACAATCTTACCATTGAGATTAGTGCATTTTAATTCCATATTCAACATATGAATATTTTACATTTTCCTTTTATCTTCAGTTTTACAACTTTTTTAATAATGAAAAATAAGTTTTTTTTAGTTTGTTTTTTCTCCTAGACTCTGAATTCAATTCTCCTCTATGAAGATTTGAAGCTTAGAACTCTGTATCACAAAAATGTAAAGTTAAAAATGTTGGAAGTCCAAAAATCTTGCCGTACAGTGTGAATCAAATTTTATTTTCTTCACTTTAATTGCAGATATCTTGCAGTATCTATGGCCAAAAATTCTAAAATTTCAAATACACATTGTCATACTAGTGAGGTATAAGATTCTACGGATAGATGTGGAGAAAAAGTATTTTTCAATTCTTCTTGATGTTTCTTATAGAAATGTAAGTTTCAAGTGTCTTTGGGAAAAAGAAAAGCCTTCATCTTTAAGGGGGTAACACCCTCATGATGAAACATTATAATCTTTTAGTCTGTACATGATATTCTTGTATCTTGTATTTCTATGTGATCTTTAACCCCTAAAGGCCCAAGACCTTTTTTCTGCCAAAATACACCCAAAACTGCCATTTTTTAAGCAAAGAGTGAAAAAAATTTTAAAAAAAAATTTTGCACATTTAATTGTAGGATCTTACAAATAACTAGTATGAGAATGTGTGGAAAAAATTTCAGAATTTTTGACCACGCAGATTGCAAGATATCTACGTTTAAAGTGAAAAAAACAAAATTTTCAGCACATTGTGGGACTGGATTTTTTGACTTTGAACATTTTTAACTTAAAATTTTTCCACTACAGAGTTTTGAGCTTCAAATGTCTATAGTGGAGAATTGAGTTGAAAATCTACCCAAAAAAATGATATTCAAAAAACCTTAATTTTCATTATTGAAAAAATTGTTAAGTAGAAATAGGTACGAGATAGAAGGAAAATCTGAAATATTCATATGTTTTAGATGGAATTAAAATGCACAAATTCTAATGGTCAGATTGTTCTGGCAAGTAAACTTAACCATGCAAAAAAAAGAATTGAAAAATTTGAAAAATTGCATTCGGAAATGAATCCTATAAGTTATTTTTTTCAAAAAGATGCTCTAACTGCCCAAAAAACAAGAATGTCCATAACTTTCTCATAACAAATCCAAATGAAATGAATCAAAGCCTTTTAGATAGATAAAAAAATAATTCATGAGGAAAAAAATACTAAAAATACTAAAAACAAAAATGCAAATTTTTTTTGCTACCCGCTGTCCCTTGCTTTGAGCTTGTTTGGTCATAACTTTTGTTCTTGGGTACTGATTGTGCAAAAAATTATATTCCCATGAAGCTACAATTTTTGTACCTCCCAAAAAAATTTCAAAAAATCACGACAAAATTTTAGCCCATACGTACCTGCCCAAAAATGCATTTGTCCCTCAAAGAGACAACGAGCTTTTAGGAGTTAACATGTCTAGTTTGAATTTGTACGCATCCACCTAAACCGTCCAAGATACGGTGGATGGAAATTGGATGGCAAAGCGGATGGATTTGGCGGACGGATCGAATCGTCACGACCAGGACAGTCAATGGCGCAATGCGCGGACTCTGCATCTGACCACCTTTTCCCCGATAGATTTGCTAGACGAAACACTAGAGGCGTGGCGGACGGTGACTATGTCCGAGATCCATCCGCCATTTTTGGCGGATGGTCCGGCGGTCGGTGGGTGCGTCCGCCAGTCCGTCCGTAGGATTCGGCGGATGAGCTGGCGGACGGTTCCTGCAACCGCAGCGGACTGGACACCAGACGGATGTTTTTTTTATAAAAAAAGGAAAAAATCCAAAAAAATCAAATGTCACAAGACATCCACCACCCCTCGGATGTCCGGACGCGGACGCGGATGCCCTGACGTCTGGCCAACCTTGCTCTTGAGGGGTATAGTATTAGAAACTCGAGTTGCAAAGTACCAAAATGGGCTTGTAAACCCTAAACAAAAATTGATGTGTAAGCGATTGTTTCCACATCACAAGGGGCACTCATTTGTAGGGATGCGTAGGCGGCATTTGTCATTTGCACTTCCAATAGGGTCCTAGGTCGCCCCTTCAATTGCAAGCGTGTGAGCCTCTTTCATCTTATGAGTGTGGGTTTGGAAAAAATTACTTCCACAAGAAAGAAATCACAAACTTAAGGAATTATTTCCGTGTGCACAAATGTTAACAATGCTTGTCACCTCCAAAGCTCCCATTCCAATTCCACTTATTGGAACACAATGCAGAAAGAAGAGCCATTCAATCAAAGAATTGCATTGTCCGTTATGCTTCTTCAACCAACATCCCTTGATTTCAGAAACAACATTGAAGTTCTAGAGTTCTTTGTGAATTCCCTGAGCTGCCTCTATCAGGTCACTACTTGCAATTGCAATATTTCTCATGAACATTTCTTGAATTCAAAATTTATAAATTCTAAAAAGTTTGTACTATGCAAATGTCACAATCTTCAAAAGAAGCTCCGCACAATGTGAGTTCTTAAATTTTCAAGACTCATGATTTTTTACTTGTTTTTTACAAATTTAACCCTGCAAAGATGGGCTGGTTTCCACGAAAATCATTATTTTTAATACAGTGTGCATCATCTACTTTATGAAAACCAAAAGCACTCATTCAAGGACAAGCTACATACTGTAGAACATCTCTCCTTTTTGCACAAAATTCCAAGGATGAACAATCAAACTTTTGTTCTACATTCAAAGATTCTTTGTCATTCATTGGACACTTAGTGTTTGTGGCAGCGTTACAAGGTTAAGCCAAGTTTTATATACAAAAAAGAGTGTAAAACCAAAATAGGTATGTTATATATCAATATAATATTTGGTTCTAAATAGGGTGTTTGGCCTAAAATAAAGCCACATCTTGCATTTGAATAGGGTAGAAACTCAGAAGTTGTAGAAAATGTAGATATATTAAATGAATATTGCCCAAATTGCTTAAACCTATTGTACATGTGATTCATTCTAGCTAAAATGATTCAAAAAAATCCTAGTGTGATTCCTAAATCCATTACAAAGATTGATTTTAGTTTTCCAATTGACTCCAAGAAATATTAGAAACCCCAATTGTTAGCTTGTAGATGATATAAACTCAAGATAGACTAGTGGAGGGCATCTACAATCAAAAGACATTGTTCTAGGATTGGAATTACACTAAAAACTCAACAGTAAAATTGGTTTGCCAAGATTTTCTTTTGTATGAATTATTCTCTAATTACTGATACATAAAGGAGGTAGCGAGATCTTATTTTATTTTTTTAATGTGCGGAGTAAATACATAAGCCTATGCATCATTTGTAGAATTCTATAGGAGGCTTTATCAAAAGTTACAAATTTTTTTGATTCTCAAAAGATCCTCTTCCAAACAAACAACCTCCAAAACCTATGATAGAATTTTTTTGAAACTATTCAGATTGCGGTAAAATCTCACAAAAAATAATTATAGTTTATTATATGCTAGTAATACGCTCTGGCAAGTTTCTTGACATTCTGATAGCCAAAAATACCTGAACCGGCAAAAAGTTTCAATTCTAATAAATTTGAAGATCATTTGTGAAGTTGATCAGCACTTTGAGAGCATATGAAATTGGAATGAGGCCAAAACAGGGTCTTTTCTTACTTCCTTATACCTTCCAAAGAGTCTAGGCTAGTTACATTTTTTAGAAAAGATAAACTACATTAATTGGATTTTTACACCTTTTTAATTTTTAATTGGTGCTACTAGGTCCATCTTATAGTACAATCCCTCCAAGAAGTCTTGCACCCCTGCTATGAAGTCCTTAATCAACATATCAAACTTCAAAGTCCAAAAATAATAATTCCATTTTTTTGGTGAATTATTATTTTTTTTTTCATGATTTTATATTATATTAACTCCTAAAGAACCAAGGCTTTTTTTTTGCCAAAAAACACTCAAAACTGCCATTTCTATAGCAAAGAGTAAAAAAACTGAAAATTGTTTTTTTTCACATCTAACCATAGGATCTTATACCTAACTAGTATGACAAGGTGTGGAAAAAATTTCAGAATTTTTGACCGCACAAATTGCAAGATATCTGCGTTTAAAGTAAAAATATCAAGTTTTTTAGCACATTGCGGGACTAGATTTTATGACCTTTAACATTTATAACTTTAAGTTTTTGCACTACAGAGTTTTGAGCTTTTAATCTTTATAGTGGAAAATTGAATTGAGAGTCTAGGAAAAAAAAAGAAATCCAAAAAAATTTAATTTTCATTATTAAAAGAATTGTTAAGTAGAAGTAGGTACAAGATAGAAGGAAAATCTAAAATATTTATATTTTTTATATGGAATTAAAAAATACTAATTCCAATGGTGAAATTGTTCTAGCAAAAAAACTAGACCTTGTGGAACTTTTTTTTTGTAAAAATTGTAAAAATTGCATTCAGAAATAAATCCTACAAGTTATTTTTTTCAAGAAGATGCTCTAAGTGCCTGAATAACAAGATTGTCCATAACCTTCTCATAACAAATCCAAATGAAATGAATCAAAGCTTTCTAGATAGACAAAAATATAATATACAAGAAAAATAAATTTAAAAATAAATTGCAATTTGTTTTTGGCTACCCGATGTCCCCTATTTTGAGCTTATTTGGCCATACCTTTTTTTCCCGGGCATTCATTGAAAAAAAATTATATTCCCGTGAAGCTTAGCAATTTTTCTATCTTCAAAAAAAGTTTCAAAAAATCACAACAAAAATTCAGCCTGTAGATACCTGTCTGAAATCCCATTTGTCCCCCAAAGGAACAATGGTCCTTTAGGAGTTAATTGAAATACATATGGGATTTTTTTGAGATTTGATTGCACATGTATTTAGGAAACATTGTTGTTCACATCTTCTATGCTACAAAGACTTACACTATGTAGGTAAATTTTCCTCCATGTGGCTTTAATTTGTTTTGCAATTTTCTTTTACATGTTCAAAGCAAAAGAAATCAATCTCATATTTATTAAAAAAAAATTTGAAAAAAGGTAGTCATGTAAGGTATCATGAGATAGCTATAGTATTGTAAAAGCCTACTATAACATGAATTATGTATTATGTCTTACCTACTAGTAACTACTTTGCAACAAAGTGGTACATCCTCTACCATTGATTACCACCATCTTGAGCTGCTATCACAACTTCTATTTGGTTTGGCATTGTAGACATCAACTTTTGGATACTTTTTTGAAGTATATCTTTCTATGCCAAATTCATTGACATCCACATTTGGTCTCTGTTCTAGGATCTATGTCTTTTTTGTACTTGATCTTTGCTTTGCTTCTATACATTCTCTACAGGATTGAAGTTAGAAGAATTTGATGGATATACAAGCTTTCTCAATCCAAGATGTTCCCCCCAAAACTTTTGTGCATTGTTGCAATGTACTAGTGCACAGTTTTTTGTCAAAATGAGGTGCTCATAGTAGTCATGGTATTAATAATAATGCTCCAATGCTTCCTCATATACTATCTCTACAAGTCCACAATAGTGTGATTGTTAAGAGAGAAAAATACCAAATAAGACTTAGTAGAGCCAATTACAGCATCCATACTATAATTGAAGTCCTTCCAGATTTGAATGTAGGTGCTAAGCAATCCCAATTGTAGCATTTGTAAACTTTCCACCACATTTGAATTTTACGTGATTTTTTTTTACTTCAAATGAAGACTTGTCACTCTAAATTATATTATTCCAATTATCAATTATCCAATGCAAGTGTTCTTTCGCAAAGGCCAACCTCTTAGCCTTAATTATTTCATTCAAGAATAGTTTCCAAACTGCAATGCAACTTTTAACACCAAGGTCATGAACCATGAAGTAAGTCTCAATGCATATGAAAAGTATAATATTCTCACAAATTACCGCAAGAACAGCATATTAAGTTATCTTGATTATTCAAGCTTAATAACTCGAATTTTGTTTTTGAATAGGGCTTCATGTTAGGAAGAAATATGCACCATTAGAGGAAATTTTAGGCCTCAAAGAAGCCGAGCGTTTCAGATGGCAGCAATGCAACTATAGAAAAAATGACAAAAAAATTTTAATTTTTTTTTTGGAAATCTGACATGGCACTAGTGCACTACTAGTGCCTCAATTAAGCACCATGCTGAATTGGCTGTTTTTTCATTTTTTTTCATTTTTTCATTATTTTTATCATTCCAAAAAAAATGTTTATTTTTATTTTTTCTATATTTGCACGGGTGCCAAATATGAAAGTCTCACAGCCTTATGCCCTTAAACTTCCTATAATGATTTTCAAAGCAAAATGATGTTGTGTTCTACCTTTTCAAGTTACCGCCTAAAACAAAACAAGAAAACACAATTTTTTTCAACCATTGGATCTATTTTAGAAACTAGATCCCATAAAAGTTTGTTTGTTTCCTAATCCCAGAAAAATGTGAGGACAAAAACCCCAATATATAATGCGGAGTACCTCATTTCGCTTGCAAGGAACTTTAGTTGTTAAACCCTAAAACCCTAAATGCCCTAAATTCCTAACACCCCAATTGGATGGAGAGCTTTCTGTGTTAGCTCCAGTTTTCTGGACATCTTGTGATTTAGGTTTTCTTTTTGTGGGTTTTACAAAGATGAGCAACTCCGCAGACATGGACAAGCGCCCCGCCAGCTCGCCGACAATGGCGGAGCTTGGCGGATCTCTGCCTCCAACCTATACCCTAGACCCCACCTCCAAGATTCCTACCATTTTAACAACGTTAGGAATGCAGGTGACTTTTGAACAATGCATCTTAAATGTAAATTCTTACGAAGCTATTTTTTAACGAAATTGATCATCAAAGATGTCGGTAAAGCTAAGTGGGTGGATGACTGTTTGTCCCCTTTAGCTTTAATTACCACACTGGTAGCACAAAGGATGCAATATTGAAGGTTTTATAGGTAGAATGAGACAGTAAGGCTGAAGAAAGTGCACTTGTAACAATTTCTGATGAAAAACTATGAACTTAGTCTGTGGTACCAAGATTTTGTTTCCACATCCTCATGTCTGGTCCTAATGTCCTACATGCACATGTCATTTCTAACCTCTTTTTTTGGTATAATCTTTTGTAGGTCTTTGATCCCAAAATCCACTGCCAGTCTCCTGCAGTCTCGGGTTCTCGAGCTGTGAGTGATGTGAAGAAAAGAATACATAAAAACATACCTGGCACTAAGTTGCCACGGAAGAAAATCCTCAGTCTTACAGAGAGGTCTAATGCCTCAGTTGAGAGGGAGAAGCCTTCTCAACTTCAGAAAAAAGCTGATGAAGGTATTGCTAGAGGGAGCTCTCCCACGGTTGAACAGGTAACCGGTGGTCACCTAATTCTTATCTCAGAGCCTTTAGTTGGAAGCCTTTGCAAATGCTTTGATACTTGTCTATTTTTGGATGTATGAGAGCGGGCACGATGCTACAATGTCTTTGATTCACGACAACCCCTATTGATCATACTTACTTATTATGTGATTCCTTTTTGACATGTGGTACGGTGAAATGTGAAATTGTTTTCTTATATGTTTCGATGCTGCAGAAACCTTGAGGACAAATATTCAAGCCAAAACATTGGAATGTTGCCTATTTGGTTTCGGCAATTCAAAACAACAGGGTTCTATTACTTGAAAATTTGGCTGCAGGACTTCATTCTGATGACTTGGCGGTCAGGACTTTCTCTTTAACCTTATCACTAGAACGGTTCTTCAATCACGGTTCAGTTTTAAGAGTAACCATCTCACATGAAACATACATCCTGTTTTTGCCGATGTTCGCAAGCTCACAACTGGAAGTATTAATTAGGTGACACTTACCTGAATGACTTGCAAGAGGCTCTTACTAAGTTTTTTGAGCACGAATGTGACGTGCGAGTTGCTCCGCCCGTGTCTTCTTCTTTTAGAACCAGTGCATCCCTCTCTCTCCTTTTGATTTCTCCTTCACAATGAAACACCAGCAGCAACTCAGTGCTTTGAAGTGTTGAAGTAGTCTCTTGGGATTCTTGTTAGTTGGAAGGACTGGCAATATTAAATAACTAGAAATTCATTTATGATTTACTCTAACGTGATGTGTGTCTTTCTAGCTTCAGCACTGTTGAAGTTCCCAACAGCCTCTATAGCGTTTAAGATTAATGAGTCAGTGAATTGAAGAACTGTAATTATCTCAGGCAGGTATGGGTCTTCAAATTGCAAATGTGCAGTAAGTTTCTCATTGTTTGTTACTTTTAATTATTTTTTCATTTTTCATCTTTCAATTCTTCTTCTTTAGAATGCAAACTAAGGCTGACCCTTTTTTACACATGGATAATGACTCCGGTGTGGGGATTTTTGGGGAACTGTAAAGTCATATTTGTTTCATGGTTTTACAATCTCATCCTTTGTAATTAAGTCTCACTCGGAATCAGCTTATATTAGCTTAGCTCCTATCAGAACTTGGTGATGAGAATCTGATTCTATTTATTTCAGCAAGGGTCAATGGGGTGGTTGTTCCAGGCTCATGAGTGATTGGTTATTCAGGGCTTGATCATTTATGTTGTGCAATCTACCAGGTATCTGACTTTCGTGGTTGCACAGGCTAGTGACTGCAAGTTTATTTAAATACCAGGATTTCAAACCAAAGTCACCAACGCCTCTTGGCCATAAAGGATTGAATTACCTAAAGGATCACGAGATTGTAATTATGCAGACTATATGAGTTACAGTTGATCTTACCTGACTTCTGTAAGTAGCAATAGAGCGTTCACCCCGATATGATCTATAAATTTTGTAATTGATACAACATGATCCCCGCATTTCTTAGTACATTCCGTAACCAGCAAATGTTGGGAGAATTACAGACTTGAAGTATGTTTCCATGACTTGAAGTGCGATTGAAGTAACTGGCGTGTGGAACTGATTCTGAACTAACTGCAGAGAGACGTCGTTGCAACTTCCCATTTAGCACAGGGCAACACAATCTAGTTTGACTACAGTCTTGCATGGTGAGTGCTAGATGACCAGCATGAGGAGCAATGGCATATGTTACAAGAGGTATGTTTTTCACAAGCGCTAGAATGTGGAGCTGTGACTACTATTCATTTTTGCACTTCAGACCCTGTCAATTCAAGTAGATGTTTGGTCTCTTTCCTCTGCTTACTCTTGTTCTTTTACAGGCCAAGGATTCTCATCTGGAAGTTAAGGGTGAATCTCGCAAAGTGTCAAGCTCTTCTATTGCCCGAGTTGGCTCGCAGCAAAAAGTTGGTATTAAAGAGGGAGCTGTGAGGGATGTGATGAAAAAAAAATATGAAGACACACCTCGTACTGAAGGGCTGCGAAAAAAAATACTCAAGCCTACAGAGAGGTCTAATGCCTCAGTTGAGAGAGAGAAGCCTTCTCAACTTCAGAAAAGAGCTGATGAAGGTATTGCTAGAGGGAGCTCTCCCACTGCTGAACAGGTAACAGGTGGTCACCTAATTGTTTTCTCAGAGCATTCTGTTAGAAGCCTTTGCAAATGCTTTGATGCCTGTTTATTTTTGGATTTATGAGAGCAGGCACAATGTTATAATGTCTTCATGATAACCCCTTCTATCTATACTTCATTGCCGTTGATGAGGACTGTTTATTGTTTTGTACTTCCCTCAGTTGAGTTTTATATGATTCTTTTTTGACATGTAGTAATGTTGCAATGTGGAATTTACTTCTTTCATGTTTTGATGCTTTAGAAACCTCGAAGACAAGTTTTCAAGCCAAAACTGGTTTGGGATGTCGCCTATTTGGTTCCGGCAATTCATGACAACAGGGTTCTATTACTTGAAAATTTGGCTACAGGACTTCATTTTGATGACTTGGCGGTCAGGACTTTCTCTTTTAATCGTATCACCAGAATGGTTATTCAATCTCGGTTTAGTTTTAAGAATAACCATCTCACATGAAACATCTTTCCTGTTTTTCCTGATGTTCGTGTGCTCACAACTAGAAGTACTAATTAGGTGACACTTACCTAAATGACATGCAGGAAGCTCTTAATGAGTTTTTGGAGCACATATGCGACTTGCGAATTGCTCCACCCGTATCTTCTTCTTTTAGAACCAGTGCGTCCCTCTCTCACCTTTTGATCTCTCTATTTGAAGTGTTGACGTAGTCCCTTGGGATTCTTATTAGTTGGAAGGACTGGCAACAGTATTAGATAACTAGAAATTCACTTATAATTTACTTTTAACGTGGTGTGTGCCTGTCTTTCTAGCTTTGGCACTATTGAAGTTTCCGACAGCCACTATAGCGTTTAAGGTTAATGAGTCAATGATTCGAAGAAATGTAATTGTCTCAGGCAAGTATGTCGGGTCTTCACGTTGCAAATGTGCTGTAAGTTTCTCTTTGTTTGTTACTTTAATTATTTTTCATCTTTCATCTTTCAATCATACTTTTTTAGAATGCAAACTCCCAGGTGCAAACTGAAGGCTAACCCTCTTGAATACATGGATAATGACCCGGTGTGGGGATTTTTGGGGAACTGTAAAGTCATGTTTGTTTCATGGTTTTACAATCTCATCCTTCTTAAGTCTCTCTCGAAAAATTCTTTAGCTTAGCTCCTGTCAGAACTTGGTGATAAGAACTTGATTCTATTATTTCAGCAGGGGTCAAGTGGGTGGTTGATTCATGGAGTGAGTGATTGGTTATTCAGTGCTTAATAATTTCAGTTGTGCAATCTACCAAGTATCTGACTTTTGTGGTTGCACAAGCTAGTGACTGCAAATTTATTTAAATACCATGATTTTAAACCAAAGTCATCAACGCCTCTTGGCCATATTGAAATACCTAAAGAAGCACGAGATTATAATAATGCAGATTATGTGAGTTACAATTGATCTTACCTGACTTCTGTAAGTAGCGATAGAACGTCACCCTGATATGATCTATACATTTTGTGATTAATACAACAGGATACCCGCATTTTTCAGTACATATCGTAACCAGCAAATGTTGGGAGAATCACAAACTTGAAGTATGTTTCCATGACTTGAAGTGCGATTGAAGTAACTGACGTGTGGGACTGATTCTGAACTTACTGTAGAGAGATGCACCTGCAACTTCCCATTTAGCACAGGGCAACACAATTGAGTTTGATTATGGTCTTGAATGGCGAGTGCTGGATAACTAGCATGAGGAGCAATGGCTTATGTTACAAGAGGTATGTTTATCCCTTTGCTGAGCTCGCACGAGCACTAGAATGTGGAGCTGTTACTACTGTTCATTTTTCCACTTTTGACCCTGTCAATTCAAATATTGGACTTGTCTCTTTCCTCTGCTTACTCTTGTTCTTTTTGCAGGAGCTCAACAGCAACAAAATCACAGCTTCAAAGAAAATGGCATGAAAAGAACTTTCATTACAGATTTGACAGATTTGCAAAATGCTTTCTACAGCTCTCAACCTGCTGGAAAAGTCCCAGTTCCGAGGTGTGTCTAGTTTTGCTTAGTTCCATCCTAATGCCGTCAAACTTTACTTAGTTTCACATAGAGGATAGGATTGAAGGGCTGAAATTGGGTTGTGAAACAATGGTTTGTTGAAATTCCATCCATAGAGTTATGAGGTTTATAGAAATGGCAGAGGAATCTTATTTTCTCAAAATCTAGAGGGATGTTCTTGGATTGTCAAGGTAGAGGCTTAGAGAATTATGAACGTTGCATTAGGATCCAAAAAGACTAGAGTAGCCTTTCCTATAGTCAATAATGGGAAGCTATGTATGTTTTAGCTTGGACCACCTATTTGGTATTTCTTTTTTTATAGAAAATGCATTGAAAAAAGATATGTGGAATATTTTTTAATTTGTTGCTATTTTGCAATTTGGTTTGGAATCAAATTAGTGAAATTATGTGCAATAACCGATTGTACAATATGGGTTGCCCTACGTTAATATTTATGGGTCAATACTATCAAGATGACACATGAATGCTAAAAGAAAAATATGATTGTATTTGATGTCTTATAAATTAGTCAATATTTGTTGTTATATTTACTCCCAAAACATTACAATTTCAAATGTAGTAATGACTTAAATTCAAATCATGGATCATTTACAATGGTAAATGAAACCTTTTGCCTTTGATTCAAAGAAAATGCTTCAATACAATTCAATCTCAGTAATTTAGTGATTCTAATGACTCTAATGAATTGAAAATGAGTTCAATCTCAGTAATTTATTGATTCTAATGAATTGAAAATGAGGTGGTGTTTGGTTTGGCATCCCAGTATAGTTAGTTGATTCACTAATCACCCATCTAAAAAGGCTCTTATGTGTGGTTGACCTTAGGAGAGCCTTCATAAAGAGAGCCTTCATAAGATTCTTTTTGAAAAACATGCCTACTTCAAACTTCAAAATACTATGCAAACAAAAAGAAAGAAGAATCTAAAAAGTTAAATCCATAAGAAAATGACTTCCAAAGACTGGACTTATTTTTCACTCTATAAAAGTCCATAATGATGTGAAATACAATGATGTTGGCATCACAAGATTCATTTGTAGATAAAGAATATTTTTATTTACTCTTATATTAGTCACTATAAACCATTTCTTGATATTTGTGTTTAGAAGGAAGTCTATATGTATAAAAATTAATTGTTTTGACAGTCTATACATTTATCTTTGAGAGTCTATAAATCAATGTTGATAGACATTGGTTGTCAAAAAAATACATAGATGTCTTTTTAATAAAAAATTTATATTTTAAATCCAAAAATAGCATAAAGAACTATAATACTTTGTGTGATATTCATTTTGGAATACATACCTCTCCTTGAAACCAAACTTGTGACATAATTATTGAGACACCAAATTATGCATCCAACCAAGGGCATTGTCTTATCTTTTGCTAATTTTTCAAAACTATACTATATATAATAGACAAAACAAGGTTTCAACTAAAATCTAATTGAAGTGTTAAATCCAAGATACAACATGAATTTATAAGCACTTGAAGATTATAAAGATGAAAAAGTTTCTCCCATCTAGAACTACTTTAGATGGAGATTGAACTTATTAGTATTTATTAAAGGTTGATAAGGATTGATTAGTTTTTGTTTGCACATTGTTGTAATACCAGACATGTAGATTAGCTTAGGCATGAATAAAATAAATTTTGTCAAAAAACATAGTATATCATCTTGTAACTAGTTTATGGTGAAATAGACCTTTCAAAATCTGTGTAGAAATTCAATTTCAACACTTGATGAATCTGACCATCACGTATAATTTTCTAAAAAAGTACATTGCAATTTTGCTATTACAAGTATGACTTTCAAAATTATTGAAAATACTGAAAATTTCCAAAAAATGACCAATTTATTGATGATTGAAGTTGAGGATATATAACATTATAACCCCATTTCTAAATACAATAACATTTGAAATATTTACAACTTTAAAGAAATATATTAGACATGGTTTTACTACTAGAAACTTATAAAAAATCAAATCAAATAAATAGTGGTAAAATGGAGGACACAAATGGAATTATTTGAAGTTTTATCACACATTAGTAGCCTTTGTCCTTAATTGTGTCAACCCTCTTTAGTCAAACCTTGATTGATGTATTGTTTTTAACTTCCTTTGAATATATAGATTCACATTTCTTGCTACCATAAAATAGAAAAAAGTCCTTAATGAAAGTGCTCAAAATGAATAAACCTCAAATGAACCCTAAGCTCTCATGTACAGAAGACCCACATTTTAGACAAGGATTTTATATAAGAATGATACAAAATGAGATTGGATGCATAAGATGGGAGATCCATAAAATGTCCATTTAAAAGATGAAAATGAATTTGGGGAGACTAGACTCTTTAAAATATTTTTCACTAAATTTTCCTTGAAAGACAAATGGAATTGGCATTTAACTCAAGTCATTTTATATTTTTTGATCTTTGTGGAATTAATTGTGAAATTTTGAAGCAATAGGCATTAAAAGTGTCCACTTCTTGAAATGTACAATATTTGTACACTGCTGCAGCAATCAAAAAGCAAAATATACTTCTATGTTATATTAGTTGGGCTTGCAAATAGACTAATGTCACTTCTGGACTATTTTTTGTACCTTATTTAGCAATCTTGTAGTGTAACTTGCAGTGCAAACACCTTCATATCGATTGTGCCACTTTAGGTTTTAATATAATCTAGCGTACATAAGCTTAACCTAGTAATGTTGTTGTGGACACTACGTGTCCAATGGATGACAAAAAATACTTTTATTTTGTAAGACAAAAGAACATATATTCATCCTTGGAATTTTGTGTGAAAAGGAGAGGTCATACACAGTTGTTTGACTTTCAATGAGTGCTTTTGTTTTTTCTAAGCAAATGATTCACATAATACCAAAAATGATGATTTTTACGGTGATCAGCCCATCCTTCTAAGGTTAACTTACCATATGAAGTGTGTGGTTAAGGCCACATTTTGGGAATTGGAACAAAATCATTACATGGCAAAATCTATGTTTAGGCATTCTAAATTTGAACTAGTCATTTTTTTTCCCCCAAAATTCTTTAGTTTGACCATCTTCATCCAATTTGTTACCTTTCAACTTTTGATATCATTTATTGCCACTTGGATTATGTTCAAAAATTTACATAGAAAGCCCTTTGATAGCCCTGAGCTGAATTTGAGCTCCAGGAAAAAAATGTGTCACAGAACGTGAATAAATTACATTCAGCAATAACTTAAGATTAACCCTTAAAGTCCCATCGGCCCTACAAGGCCAAAATGCAATTTTGGGTAGGCTTCTAAATGTACTAATCTTATTGGGATTTTTTGAAACTTTTTAGGAAGAAATAAAAATACGTAAGGTTCTTGGGAATATAATTTTTGTGTCATTTGGTGTCTGGGAGCAAAAGTTATAGCACAATTAACCAAAAATGAAGGTTGGAGGGCAACACAAAATAAATCACAAGAAATTTAATTTTTAATTTTTAATTTTTTTTCCTAGAATGTTATATTTTTATGTACATGTGAAGCTTTGATTCATTCTATTTGGATTAGGGATATGAGAAAGTTATGGACAATTTTGTTTTTTGAGCAATTTAAGTGTCTTTTTCAAAAAAATAACTTATAGAGCTCAATTTTGGATGCAATTTTTGAATTTTTTTGACTTTTTTTTAGATAGGTGTAGTATAGTAAAATTTACTTTTTAGGTTATTCTTAATTTTTTATAGAAAAGTTATAGAAAAATAATAGAAAAGTAGAAAAAAATAGTAGAAAAATAGTATAAAAACACTTTAAAATAAAAAAAATAGAAAAAAAAGTAAAAATAAAAAGTAATTTAAAATTTTATAGTGTGAATAGGGCAAAAGGGATGAATGGGATATGAATTCAAATGAAAAATTGGAGATGGATGAATGGGATATGAATTCAAATGAAAAATTGGAGATGGATGAATGGGACATAAGATGGGATGAAAAATGGAAAAAAAAATATGAATGGCTGCCAAATCGGCTGATCGAGGCACCACCACCACCATCTTCCTCCTTTAAAAACTGAAATTAAAAAAATCAAAATTCAGTGTATTCGGTCAAATTCACTCATTCTGTGATTTCTATGTTTTCAATTAAAATTTTTTTTTTGTATAATTGTGAAAACACTGTCTGTGTATACTTCTGTTTGTTTTTATCGATTGCATTGGGCGTTTTTCTCGCAGTGTGTATTTACTGAGTGATGTTCATTTGTTGCACTGGTGAAATTTTCCTTTTTCTGAGGTTGAATTGTGGCGGAGTGTGGTTGAACGGGTGCGAGAGCGATCTTGGCTGATGTGAACAACTTGAGCAATCAAAATTGGTCATTAGGGTTCGAACCTACAGCAAGGATTTCTTCAAATTGAGGGCGATCAGAGCGGGAGGCTGAAATTTCGGTAGCTTTGGGGTATCAGAGGAATTTCACAGTCTGCGGAGATTGAGCGTGCGGCCGGATCTGTGCAGATTGAAGACAGTCAATGAGATTGAGCGAGCAAGAATTGCAGGAAATTTCAGTTTTTACATCGAAATCCGCCCGAATTGTATCTCGGGAAGCAAGCGCAAGCGATGCGATAGTCTACGGAGATTTGTAATTCCAAGTGCGGTGGAAGAAAATCACAAATTGAATATCGGAAGCTCCGATCAGCCTTGTAGCATCAGCAATTCTTTCCAAAATCAAATTAGGAATTTGGAATTCTAGAACTGTTGCCCGACTTTGGTGAAACTTGTTGCCCACAGTCATAGATCTAGTCCACGAATACAGACACTTCTCTCCATGGTTATAGGACGGATTGCGTGGTCATGGTTTACAATCACGGTCATTGGGCTGTGAGTGGCTATAGGTCACATAACCTATAAAATAAATTCTGTGACATTAAAATTGACATTTTAGATTTAAAATTTGAACGATTTGACCTAAAATAAAAATAAAAAGGTCCAAATTTTTCAAATGGCCCTTGGGCCGTGTTCCTAGTTTGGATCTAGGTCATAGGGTTGTGAGTAATTATATTAATCCTACAACTTCTAAAATAAGTTTTGTAATTTAGATTTTAGATTTAAATTGGACAAAATTTGTGAATTAGGGTTCTCTGTGTTTGATAATTGTTTTTGTGTATATTAGGAACAACTTACCTTGTGGTTTTGGACTTGTTGTCCTAAGACTTGTTGTCCAAATCTTAAAAAGGAAAAAGCTAAGGACCAGAATCTGGTATCAGTCCTAAACACTTCATACTCCTGCACACTGGACCTGTTAACCACTGTGACAGACTCGTTTAGGCATTTTGCATATAGATTTGAAAAGCTCATAGAGAGCAAATACTGGACATGTTAACCCTAACATAAAAAAAAATGATTAAGGAATATTTTGTACTATTTTAAAAGTATTATCTTGTATATATATGATTAGGTCATAGAGCATGTATAACTATAAGACTTGTTGACCAACCTGACTTGTTGACCAAAATTGTTGACATTCCCTTAGATCACTATATAGAACTGTGACGGTCATGCCATTGTGTTTGCATACATAAGTAATGGACTGCCAATCAAATTGAAAGAACCTGGGAATAAGGGTGAAAAAAAAAAGAAAGAAAAGAATATACAAATGTTCCCCGATATATTGTTTGAGATTAGTTTATATATTACTCATATCTACTTGAGAAAGTGACATTAGATACATATACGATAGACTACATTGACTTATCCTCGGATGAACCCCTATACTAAAGGTGCTTGTGAAAAAAGTAAAGTTTAAGTGAAAAAATACCTTAAAATATGGTTAAGTTTTATTGCTAGAATAATTTCACCGTTGAGATTATTGTATTTCAAATCCAATTTAGAGAAATTAACAATTTAATTTTTGTTCGATCTTGGACCTACTTCTACTTAACAATTTTTTAAAGAATGAAGATCAAATTATTTTTTATTGAATTTTTTTCTCTAGACTTTTAATTAAATTCTTCAACATATAAAACTTTAAATTCAAAAAGTTTAGTGCAAAAAATTTCCACAAATGACAATCACAATCATTTACAATTGCAAGACAACAGTTCCAAAAAACTTCTTTTCAACTTTGAATGCTAATATCTTCTAATTGGTACAGCCCAACTTCATAAAATTCTTACCACATGATCTTAGATAAATGAAGCACAAGATCCTTTAGTTAGATTCTTTAAAGACTGATTTTTTGCATTCTTGAGTGAATGCAACAAAAATGGCAGTTTTATGTGGTTCTTGGCAAGAAAATGGCCTTAGGACTTTAGGGGTTAAGTTACCCAAGAGATGAAAATTGTTTTTTTTTTTTCATTCTACTTAGATGAAAGTCATCCATTAGAGGGGATTCAGGGACCTTGAAGAGCCGTTTCAAGCCCGTTCTCCAATTTGGCCAGACTTAATGAACGGCAGTACGGGCGTGTCAGAAGTGTTATTTTAAAAAAAAAAAAAAAGGCTCTACCAAAATATCATTTTAAGCAAATTTTTATATTTGTTTTTTTCAAAAATGACATGGCAGTCACTGTGCCACATTAGCCAGCTGCTATAGTTGCATTCCCGCAGTCTGGGAACGTAGAAGAACTTGCAGCGTCCAAATCTCCTCTAATGCTAATTTGTGGAGATACTTTATCACATTGTTGTCCTATTTCATGGTTGGATTTGGTATTACTAGAGTACATGTTTTTTCAAAAATTACAAATGTGGAAGTATATCAAGTGGTTGACTAAGCCAAAATTGCATTGACTCTAGTTCAAAACTAGATTTGCAAAAATGAGGTCATACATTTTAAGTACACAAATATTTAAAAAATCACCATGTCAAGAGAATCTCATTTCAAATTCATTTCAACAAATTTTACGTAAAACTTAATAATATTTTGCTTGTAATCAAATTTCATTAAAAAGGATTTGGCCCTTCTAAAGGGCTGTGAATTCTTGATTGCAGAGAACGCGATGCGCTGCGCCACAATGTGACGTGGCCAAAGTTTGGCCATGTTACCTTTTTTTTTACTTTTTTTTTTTTTTTTTTTTAACTTTATTTTTTGATTTCAGAAGCAATTTTTTTTTAATTAGGGTTTTGATAGCAGCCCAACGTTCCTTCTCTACATCGGGAACAAATTGGGGAACGGGCCTAAAACAACCCTTAACTACACACTTTACTGCCCCCAAATAACATCTAATGAGAAGGAATTTTGAAATTTTCCTTTTAAATTTCTAAAAAAGTATTGGTGATAGCAATGGTAAATCTAATTGTACGGATGGAATCTACAATTCAAAATCTACAACTTTTATTTGTACATCGAATCCAAAATGTTCTTCCAAATAGTATTTTATTGACGTTTCTTCTCAAATTGCAAAGTCTAGAGAAGACTTTGGATGTCTAGGGGTTAAACCACTATAGCCACCGTAATAGATCAAATTTTCATAATAACTCCCTTTGTTTCCAAAAAAGCATTGCGTTTCCTTTGTATTTTACAAGAGAAACATAGGACTTTTTTAGAAACAGAGGGAATACTTTCTTATTGGCAAGTGGAATGAGGTTCTGACAGGGTTCTAAATGTGTTCCCTATCTAGGAATGAGTGACATGCTCCTTGAAATATCTATTACTATCATTGATGAGGTAAGTGGGTTTGAATGGGTGATTTGTGGACCTCCTATCTTACTATATGCAAAAGTTATGTTGAAGGATAATATTTTTTTTGTTAGAGGTTTTAAAATAGTTTCTTCCATACAAGTATATATATATATATATTGATTTTGAAGATGTACATAGAGTAACGATGGCAGTTTAGAAGCAGTGGCACACTTGGGGGGGGGGGGGGGGGGGGGGGGAGGGCAACCCTATATTTACATTCATGGTTATGAATGAATCCTAATAATGTGGATGAAAATTCATTTGATAGTATATGCATGTGTAAACAAGCCAAGAGTGATACTAAGGTAGACAAACCCATACTCGTATGTTTAAGAAAATTGGGTATGGATTGAAATGCAATAGACTGATAGAGGCAATCAAAAGATTAGCCTTTTGATGGCCAGACGGGGAATACCAACAAATTTCAAAAAAGTGCATGCCCAGAACTTTATTAAGGTTCAAAAGTAAAAGGAGTAGGTCCCTATAATTGTCCGTAGGCCACTCTATGCTTGTGAACTACAGTGTGAGGAACTAGCAGTTTTGTCATTGTGACTGAGCGCTGTTCAATGGAGAAACCTATCCATGCTGAACCCTATCCCAACCCTATCAGCCGCTGCTATAGATGGTATTGTAACTTTGAAACTGCTATCCTATGTTGTGAAAAACGTGCTTGGATTCCAAAATTCTGTAGTTGGCAAATTGAATTGCGTCCACATCTCTGATACAGACTGTCTCTTTTGAATCCATCCTCCGCGCTTTCAATGTGCCAAGTCCAACTAATTTGGCGCATTTTGTCGCCTTCTTCTCTGTCTGTAGTAGCCGTTGATGTTGATATTGCTACAGCGACGTACTTCCTTCCAAGTCTTCACTCGCTTCAATGCTCCAACGAGAATCGCTGCAATGCACCCCTGGTGGAGGCGTGGTCTGCAACGCCGGATTGGATCGACGCCCGGCACACTTAGCTTGTAGACGTTGAAGTGCAACTGCTTGATTATGGCGGCATATGGGAGGGCAGTAAGTAAAAAATCTCCCAGTGTATTGTCCAGGGAGGGAAAGCGCAATGGACTTGATTCGTCAATGAAGCTCTTCTATCGCTTTAGCCACTACTACAGACCATCATTCCTTGAAGGCTTTGCGAGCGGCAAGTTCTTGAAGTCGTTTCTTTTTGGCCTCCTCTTTAAGCTTCTTCTCTTCAATCGGTTGTTGTTTTGCAAGGTCGGCCTCCCTCTTTTTTTGCTCTCTTGCCTGTTGCGGTTCTTCCCTCTTGCGTGCTTTCTCTTCCATTGCGTGTATGTAATCTTACATGTCATAAGGATGGACTTTAAATAGTCGATGATGGAATCTAGTTGGCACTTCCTCTGTATAGATCCTTGAAATTCAGGTAGCTGGAAGAAGTTTGGTGGTAGAGAGGGTTGACGCTGCTCTACTCCCACGGCAGCGTCATCGGAGGCTTCAAAGTCGGACAACACACCTTCAGCTGCTTCGATGAAGAAATGTCGTTGCTGGAGCTGGGAGTTGACAATGCACTCGCCACGGATCTGCTGCAAATCTGCATCGTCGATTGGTATGTCTTCATCCCCGTTTTCTTTGTTGCTGCAAGCTTTGGAGGGTGACAGCGGCAATTGCACAACATCGACACCAATCATTTTGTCTTCATTGTCCTTGATAATGTCAATGCGCTCATCAACCTGTCAATCTCCCATATCTGCCACAGTCATGTCATCCTCGAGATCTGGCAATTGATGAGCCACACGGAATTGGCAACTAGGACCCATTTTGTTTTCTAGAGCCTTCAGATTGTACGGCCATATTCCAGTGGTAGCAAAACCTTTTTGAATATTCAATGTAGTCAGAGCTCTCTTCAATCCCAAATCAACCCATTGTGCTAAGTCCTCTTTCTGAGCACCTCTTCCCCTATTCTGTAGTGTCCAGGCATCCTTGTAAATATGGAAGGCACACTTGAAAGGCCTGAACACACTTACATCTAAAGGCTGCAATCTGTGACTAGTATGTGACTGTAGAGTGAGCACATCTAATCCAATTTGTGATGCTTTGTGCACCACGTCTAAGGTAACATGTGACCCGTGTCCGTCAAGAATTAACAAGTGCCTGTTGGTCGGAGAAATGCCTCCTCAACCTTCAAGGGATTTCACAAAACGTGAAATCCAGGACAAATCAAGTGACCAGTCATCTAGGCCTTAGCTTAGACAATCATCGTTGAATCTGCTTTGCATCTCTCTATATAGTTCCTCCGCAAGCCCTTCCCACAAAATATGAAGAAATGTAGAATGTAGTGACCCACGGCGCTAACACAAGCAAGAACACTCAGCCACTCCTGTTGGTCTGGGGTGATATTGTAGATGGATCTGGAATCCCGCCTGGCAAATACCAAGGTACCACCTCCATTTCAACCAACCTGCGCTCCCGCCTCATCGCAATTCCATACGTGGTTCTCATCATAGATATGTTTGGCATACAGGGTGTGAAGATTGTGATAGAAGGTGGAGACATTTTCTAGACATAATTCTCTGGCTCTGTTTGTTTCCAGGCCTTGAGCAGACCGCAACACCAAATTCGGATGCCGTTTGCGCCACCATCGCAACCAACCAGCACCTGGAATACCATTGCGGAAAGGAGTCTCACGAGTTTGCACCACTTCCGCAACTTTCAGTCGCAGCTTTGCAATGGTGAGCAGATATCCAAGATCTTGCATTTATAGGAGATATTGCTCAAGTTCGTCTTCTTCTTGGACTGTTAGAACACCTTGACAACCTCGTTTCCTTGTTAGCGTGCGTCTATATAGATGATCACAAAGTGATGAAGCTGGGATCCCGTAGTGTCAAGCCACGGTCCGAAGTTATCCTCCTCGCTCCATGGCGTCGAAGGCCAGCTTCAGCATACCACTCGACCACGCTCCCTGACATCGCATCGACCTTGGTGGAGACTGTGTTGGTGGAGGCGCCGGTTGAGTTGGTTGTAGGGATCTAGTTGGCAAGGTGTCTTGCACTGCAGCCACTCTCACTGATGTCCTCGTCTGCATTTGGGGTGTTGCAAGTGGCTTCGACAAGTTTGTGGACCCCAAGTTTACGTTTTGAAAACTTTGGAATGCAGACAGTTGGTGATCATTGCGTGGCTCCATGTTGATGTCCTCCGAGATTTGTGAGTGTTGACGTGTGCATGGCCTTTGCAAAGACTCCATTGAACCCTGCATAACTTCTTCTGGCAGTTCACCCTGCTTCCCAACCATTCCAATTCAATGATGTCAAGTTACACTCGGCCAAATTTTTTCTGCAAATTAGTTTGGGACATTGGCTAGTTCTTACACCCTCTCCTAGTATTCTGGATTTAGCATGTAACCTCCATCCATGACGAATTTCAACAAGGTGAGCAGATTTTAGTAAGGGTGCAGGCAATGTACCAGCGGGAGGAACCTGGACTTTGTTGATGATGAAGTTGAGTGCAAATGTTGTACTATTTTGACAATAATGAAATCTATGAAGGAACATCCAAGATTTACGACAATGATTTCCAGTATGATACCAAATGCAACTTACAGATTTATACCTCAAAGGCTACGGTTCCTTCTTGATGGCTTTGATTGTTGACTAGTACTGCAATAATCCGGTCTCCCTTAAGTGAATCAAATTTGCCAAAGCCCGACCTCTGCTGCTTAGTGGAGACTATGCAAGCCTTCCGAACTTTTTTGTAAATGCTTCTGATCTGCCTACACAAAGATCACATCAGTGGCGATTTTCAAGTGAAGATGCATACATGCTCCAAGTTTCCAACGACATTGTCAATGTGTACATGAAGAACATACTATTATGCAATAACTCAACGCTAATATTCACGCTAACATGTAAAAGCACATATGATGGCAGTAGAATTACAATGGCAACAATGGAATTTAGTGTGGGGAATCTATGTTGACAGAAGTAGAGAGTAAGAAATCTTGACTTGCAACTCGCCAAAAACTCTAATCATCACACATGACTGTGCACTGTAAGCCTCAGAGCTTCCCTCATATAGCATCAAGAAGGCTTCATTAATAATCTAGGCTGCTGAATGCATGCGTCATTTGCCTGAGATTGTAATTGCAAGTGATGAGGCCTGTAGTTACGATCAATTTGCACCCTACACTTGGAAGGCAATTGGCGTTTTTCTAGTTTTCAGGATCCTAAAAACAAATATTCCAATACCAAAATTCGACCATCCAAACAAGTGTCATCACTGATCTAATTTCTGTGCAAATCCACTCTGATGGTGCATCAACCCGTAAACTAACCTTTTGGACGATTTTATTAATTAATTGTGCAGCTAATCTCAAAGCCATTTGCCGCATTAACTAATTGATTCAGAACATTAACTACCTGATTTGGAGATCCGCATTGCACGCTGAAGGGGCCACTTGTGGGGTGCGACAATGGGGAGCAGGCGGATTTAGGTTCGCGTACCTTATATGAAGATTTTGTAGCAATTTTGTGATTTCAACGGCATGGTGATAGAGAAATATGTTGCCAAGCAATTTCTCCAAAAAATTTGTATTAGTTTTGAGCAACTTTTAAATCCATATGAAAGACTAATCTAGAAGTAGCAACTTCTGAATCTATATACATGCAAACTAATACACATTATAGTATACAAAACAATGTTGACAAGGATGAATTGAATGGAAGAGAATCATTCAACTTTCAATTAATCCCTAAAGGACCATTGTCCCTTTGGGGGTCAACTAGGATTTTGGGCAGGTACCAACAAACTAAATTTTTATCCTCATTTTTCAAAACTTTTATTGAAGATAGAAAGATTGATTAGCTTTGTGGGATTTTTTTTCAATGAGTGCTTGTCAACAAAAGTTATAAACAGGGGAGAGGGGGCAACAAAAAAAAAATTAAAATTTTTAATTTTTTTCTTATAATTTTTTTTTCATAGACTATATTTTTTTTCTACATGGATAGATTTTATTCATTCCATTTGAATTTGTTATGAGAAATTTATGGATGATCTTGTTTTGGGGGCAATTAAAGTATCTTCTTGAAAGAAGAATTTATTAGATTCATTTCTAAATACAATTTTTACGGTTTTTCAAAAAAATTCTATGTAGTTTACTTTTCTTTTTAGAACAATCTCACCATTGAAATTAGCGCATTTTAATTCCATCTTAGAGGTATTAATAATTTAGATTATCCTCCTATCTCATACTTACTTCTACTTAACAATTTTTGTCCTCATTGAATATAAAAATTATTTTTTTTCGGATTTTTTTCCCAGACTCTCAACTCAATTCTCCACCACAAAGTTAAGAACTCACAACTTTGTAGTGCAAAAAATTCTCACAAAACTTCCAAAAAATTAACACTTTTTATAAAAAAAAGAGCTAAGATTTTATTCATCATTTAGAATTCGTAAGTATATTATCGTATTCTTGATAGGTACAAGAGTCAACTATAAAATTTTGGGGGTTTAAGTGAAATGTACGAACGTTAACCTCTAAAGGACCATTGTCCCTTCGGGTGACAAATGGGTTTTTGGCAGATATCTATGTGCTAAAATTTTGTCATAATTTTTTGAAACTTTTTTTGGAGATAGACAAATTGATAAGCTTTGTGGGAATATAATTATTTTCACAATCGGTGCCTGAGAACAATAGTTATGACTAAATAAGCTCAAAACAAGGGACGGGGGCAGTCTGGGCGGCCAAAAAAAAAATGGACCAAAATTTGAAATTTTTTTTAATATTTTTTTCTTTTAGATTATATTTTTGTCTATTTGAAAAGCTTTGATTCATTTCATTTGGATTTGTTATGAGAAAGTTATGGACATTCTTTTTTTTTGGGCAGTTAAAGCATCTTCTTGAAAAAAGTAATTTGTAGGAATCATTTCTGAATGCAATTTTTCAAATTTTTCAATTTTTTTTTTTGCATGGTTTAGTTTACTTGCTAGAACAATCTCACCATTGGGATTAGTGCATTTCAATTCCTTCTAAAATATATGAATATTTTAGGTTTTCCTTCTATCTTATACCTACTTCTATTTAATAATTTTCTTAAGAATGATTTTAAAGTTTTTTTGATTTTCTTTTTTCTTCCTAGAATCTCAACTCAATTATCCACTACAAAGATTTAAGTTTCTAAACTCTGTAGTGCAAAAATTTTAAGTTAAAAAAGTTCAAAGTCAAAAAATCTAGTCCCGCAACGTGCTGAAAAACTTGTTTTTTTCACTTTTAACGCAAATATCTTGCAATCTACTTGGCCAAAAATTCTGAATTTTTTTTTCACACACTCTCTTACTAGTTAGGTGCAAGATCCTATAGTTAGATGTGGAAAAAAAAATCAATTTAAAATTTTTTTAATTCTTTGCTATAGAAGTGGCAATTTTGAATGTTTTTTGGCAAAAAAATGCCTTGGTCCTTTAGGGGTTAACAAAGCATATAAAGTGGAACAAAATGCATTTTTTTCAAGACCACCTAGGCTTTTGACAATGTAGTTTTGGACTTTCACACTTGATAACTCAACTTTTGTTTGCAAGGAAGATTTAGAGACTTCATTTTTGAACAAAGCCTCATGTTAGGAAGAAAATATGCAAATTCTCAAAGCAAAATGATGTTGTGTTCCCGTGATCAAGTTACGGCCCAAAACAAAACAAGGAAAATACAACTTTTATTTTTTCAACCACCGTATCTTTATAAAAATTAGAATATGTTTCTTTCCCAATCCTACCAAAAAGATGAAGACAAAAACCCTAAAATGTAATACCTCATTTTAGATGCTCAAAATTATACCATTTCAACTTGCAAGGAGCATTAAGAGTTAAAAACCCTAAATCCTTAAACCCTTAAAAGAACCTTAAATCCCTAAAACTCCTAACCCTGGTTGCTGGTGCACACACAGTCAATCCACCTGAAATACCGGTACCGAGTCTTTACCAACCGAAGAACAAATCCACCTAACCACGACGTGGCACCTCCCGATTCATCCAAAAATCTCTTAAAAAATCTCCTAAAGTCCCCCAAAGAAATCCTTGGCAGCTCCGTCTGCACCAAAGCTTTGGGTCTTCAGAAAAAAAAAGGCAGCCCACCTGCATGTCCTCATTGTCGGCGGATTCTGGATCCGTTCCCGAGGTTTCGTTATTTCCACAAGTTTGCAACACAAAACCTTGGTTTGTCACGCACAAAATTATTGCAGTTCCAGTTGCTTGGACGGACGCCAGAGCTTTCTGTGTTACATAGCTCCAGTTTTCTGGACACCTTGTGATTTAGGTTTTTCTTTTGGTGGGGGTCGTGCGAAGATGAGCAACTCCGGAGACATGGACAAGCGCCCAGCCAGTTCGCTGACAATGGCGGAGCTCGGCGCATCTCTGCCTCCAACCGCTGGAGGTGAGAGCTTCTTTGCTGGATTTCCAAAAAAACTTTCAGAATTTCAAAACCCTTTTCTTGCTCAAGATTTTGTGATGTAGGGATCGGAGTGTATCGGGGTTGGGATGTGACTTGACTGAATTTTAATCTTTAAGGATTAGTGAAATTGAGTGTTTGAGATTTTGGACTGAAGGATCTGTTTCTTAAGAGAAATTCTTGAAAGTATCGAGGTTTAAGGGTTTATGTCAATTGGGTTAGTTCGTGTTTTGCTGGGGTTTTTTTTCCTGTGTGTTTGTGTGTGTGTGTTGCCGGCCTGAATGAGATTTTGACCTAATTGGGATACGAGGCGGTCTTTCGTATAGTTGTTTGCTATCGACGTTGTGGTGTGATAGAGAGTGTACAGATATCTGTCTGCCGTGATGCAGTGTTGGGTTTTAGGGTTTTGAGAAACTGCGATATTTTTTTTCGAACCTGTCGTGACAAACAGATGCTGGCTGCCTGACATCTCACCCACAAGGTGTTACTCTTTGGAAATGATATTCTGCTTGTATATGAGTCTATTCAATCAAAGTGTTATTTGGTGGATTTTACGTACTGTTTTGAGACCTTATAGTATGCTGTTAACGGGCGTGCTAATTTCCAAGGTTTTGATTTTTTATCCTTAAATGTGACTGTAATGGAACGAACCTATTCATGATTATTGAGACGTGCGTTTGTTTGGGCACCTGGTTTTTGCTTACATCCTGGGTACTTATATGATTTGCTGCTCTAAGTGCTGCAGACCGTGCAGGTGTGATGAATGTATTGAAGGTGTGTATCAGTTCTTTCTCTGACCTCAGTGTTCTTGCTGTCATTTGACTTCCCTCTTTTGATTTAGGCTGTTTTCATCTAGTCCAAGTTACTGAAATCCAAAGTATAAGAATATCTATAAATTTTCAACTTGTTTCTTTGACCTCGGAGCTTTGATTTCTGAAACTATGATACTATTTTTGTATTATGGTGGCAATTCGGTTCTGAGTGGTGGAATTTCATGACAAGCTGCAGTCTCTAGCGGGACAAGCATCTGGCTATTTAGAGTCGCTTCCCAAGAAAGTGAAGCGACGAGTGACAGTTCTCCAGGAGCTCCAGGTCGGTCTCTTCGGGACTCAGTAGGTCACATTGGAGAGTTCGTTTGTTTAGGGTTTAGGAAGCCCAATTTATGTTTTGGCCTGCTCAATTTGGTTAAAAATGTTCTTCTGGATTGTATTAAGGAGTTTTCCCATCTCAAGGAGTTTTCCCATTTGTGGCATGCAGGCTGATCACGATGAGCTCGAAGCAAAGTTCAATGAGGAGAGAGCGGCACTTGAAGCCAAGTATGCGAAATTATACGAACCTCTTTATGTAAAGGTATGTAAATTTATCTTAATTGAGGAATAATAGAGTACACTGTGAGCAGCTTCCGGTCTCACATACTAGGTTTGGTGCTTGTCTACCTGATTCTTTCCAAACTTGAGTTCGGAAGATAATTTTTATAATATCTGCTGTTGTTGCAGAGAGCGGATATTGTTAATGGTGTTGTTGAGGTTGAAGCTGCCAAGGATGAAGCTCCTGAACCTGAAGATTCCACGGAAGAGGGCAAGGAGGAAGGTGCATATCTCTTTTTACCAGTAGTTTTTTTAGGGTAAAGGGTATAGCTCAGGCTTGAATACCCATTTCTTTCTATTGTTCACAGATTTGAGGTCTTGCACGTGTTCTTATGGTTCTATTATTCACTCTATTGTTCTTATGAATGTTAGAATGTTATTATAATATTAGGGTAGTATAGATTATTAGCAATTCTATGTCCGGATTCATTACTGATGTTGTACTTATATAAACCTTGTTTTGCAGTCAAGGGAGTGCCAGAGTTTTGGCTGACAGCAATGAAGACCCATGAGATTTTGGGCATGCAGGTATACTTGTTCGTTTGAGGCCTTGGGTTTACTCCTAGACCTTTTTTTTAGAGATCATATCAAGAGTAAATGCTTCGTTCATTATGGGATTCATATTGTTCCGACCTCCCTTGGTTTTCGCAGATTACTGAGCGCGATGCAGGTGTCTTGAAGTATATTAAGGATATTAAGTGTTCCACCCTTGATGATCCAGCTGTGAACAAGGGATTTAAGCTGGATTTCTATTTTGATACCAACCCTTACTTCAAAAATGTAGTGGTATGTTCTTTGCTCTGTTTGACATCTTTTATTTTAACTAATTTTTTCTCAGCCCCGGGGCTTTGCTGCAATTTCTTTGGAAGGATTCCAATTCTGTGGCAAACGTATAGTTTCTTACAGATCATTGAGGTCAAATTATGACAAATGGACTGGCAATTTTGTAATTTTGTTAGAGTTAACAGAAAATTTGGTACTATGGTATTGACTATATTTGGATGGCATTGACAGCTGAGTAAGACGTACCACATGATTGATGATGACGAGCCAATCTTAGAGAAGGCTGTTGGGTGAGCATCCTTTACTGATATTGAACTTGAGAAGTTGGTCGTGCGAGCTGGTGGCCTTGCGTGCGAGTGCAATTGCTACATCAGTACATGTTTGGCAATAGAGCTCTTTGCAAGCGGAAATTATATCCTAAAGTATTTAATTAGACGAACTCTGATTTGTGTATTGCTTGGTCACTGTTATGAACTTGCTTTGTTAGGACGGAGATTGAATGGAATACCGGCAAGAACATAACACAGAAAGTGATGAAGAAGAAACCAAAGAAGGGTTCAAAGAACACGAAACCCGTGACGAAGACTGAACAGTGTGAAAGTTTCTTCAACTTCTTTAGCCCTCCTCAAGTGCCCGAGGATGATGACATTGATCAAGAAACGGTAACACTTCCTCCGTCTTACACCCTCTCTTTTTATTTTCCAGCTTGTATTGCGTATGCAATTGCTTTTTTGATACTAAAAGAAATGTCCTCGACTATCGATATATTAATTGTTTGCTTTATAAAGTCGAATTTATGAGAATCCATGATGATCAGTGACTGACGACTGATTGTCACTCATATTCATGTTCAGGCGGAGGAACTTCAAGACTTGATGGAGCAAGATTATGACGTCGGGTGTGTAAATCTCTAATAACTAGCTATCTATTTGTGTTCTGGAACAAGATTATTTAAATGTTGGCGCTTCCATATCAATAGGAGTTGAAATAAATCATGTAGGAAGCTTCAAGGAAGCTAACAAAAAGTACCAATCTACAGAAGAAATCATACCGCACATTTTTTAGCACAAGAAATATGTTAGAAATTGACTACTAGCTTCCGAAGTGGACTTTCTATTTTAGCTTGGGCACGTAAAGTTTAAGTTGAGGATTCATAATGTTTATACAATTTTGTTCACATGCACACATCGCTTTTACAGTTGCAACCATTGACAATCTTTTTCGTGGCTTGTGCGTGCTTTTCTCTTGCTATAGGTCAACAATAAGGGATAAGATTATTCCTCACGCTGTCTCTTGGTTTACGGGAGAGGCCTTGGAAGGAGAGGAATACGAGAGCGATGAAGAAGAAGACGGTGATGAAGATGATGAAGATGACGACGACGAAGAAGAGGATGAAGATGAAGATGTCGATGAGGACGAGGATGATGATGATGAAGTCCAAGGCCGCAAGGTTCCATCATTTGCCATTCTCTCAATACATTGATCCCTGCTCGTGAAAAGAATTTCCATCCATTTAATGTCCAACTTCGTTGGAAATGTCTTCATTGATGACAGTTCCAGCAGCAGCCCTTCCATAGAGATTATGATGAACTGTTTTCAGAACTGTTCTTTATCACCTTCCTGCTTGCTGTTTTGTTCAGAATCTCTCAGATGTTTGAAATCTGATTTTAATTTGAAATTTCCAATATGCAAATCACCACTTGGCCCTATTTTAATAATATTTCCTTTTCCTCTTTTGCAGCGCAAAGTTACCTCAGCTAAGGTAAAGTTCCAAAATGGTCTATTAATCTCAGTTGTTGCAATATTTACTGTATACTCTTGTCTTCATATGGTCTCTTGCTTTTCCTTCCACTTTTTATGTACAATAGGCGACCCGTCTCTTGGGTCTGTCATTTCTAGGACCTTGTTTACTTACAAAGAGTGCTCCGTCAGGGTGTTGTGCAGAAGGCATCTGGCGGACAGCAACAAAGTGGTGAACAGCCCCCAGAGTGCAAACAGCAGTAATTCGATGCTTTTTCTTTGAGGTTGAAATAGTGATTAATTTGAGGAAGGAATTGAAGGGACTTCCCTCCCGGTTTGATTCTGCAAGTACTGCTTAGGTCTCACGTGAATCCTAGTGGGTGGTTTGTGACGATTATTTGTTCGTGAGTATTGAAAATACTTAGTGTAGGATATGGCTTAATGGAGATTAAATGTAACTGGGAATCGTGAGTCGAAGTACCAAAGTACATTGGGACGAGGGGGTCTTTTGAGGGAGACTTTGCTTACTTATAATTGTCGAGATAGTTTACTTTTTTGAGTGTTTGTCACGAGGTTCATGATAGAGAATAACTGAGTGGACGATGTTCTGGATTTTTTGGTCCGATTTTATATTTTCTCCTATGAATATACCAGGACGGGTTTACAGATTCTATTGAAGATGCTGTGCATCTATCTTTGTTATCAATTGAAATTGGCCTTGATTGTTTTATCTCTTTTCAACATTTGTAATTCCATCTTGAGCTGAAATGGTTCTGAACTACCGGTATTGCAGTTTCTTATACATCAATAATGGCATTTTAAATTATGTGTTGGTCTTGTGTTTATGTTTGCTCTAGTTTTGAAGTTTATTTGGATTTTGGAACATACATCCCAGATTTTGGGCATTGGCAGAAACTATCGGTCCTACTCAAAAGAACCACACAGGGCTTACCTCAGTTTAACCCTGTAATGCTGCTGCTGACACTAAGTGTCCGATGAAAGACGAAGAATCTTTGCATGTAGGATAGAAGTGTGATTGTTCATCCTTGGAATTCTGTGCAGAAAGGGAAGACCTTCTACAATAGTTTAACCTCAAATGAGTACTATTAGTTTTCTTAAAGTAGATGATGCACATTGTATCAAAAAAGATGATTTCTGTAGAGACCAACCTGTCCTTATAGGGTTGACCTTTGAAGGATGTTGAAATTGGAAAGTGGTTGATGGATGACTTTATTGTTCATTGTACTATAGAAACAAAGAATGCACCTATTGGTCCAATAATCGGAGTAGTTTTGGTGACTACCTTGGTCATGAGGGGTTGCGTCCTCCAAAGGTTAAAATAGGGTATTTATCCCTTTTAACCCCCTTTGTACATGAATTTGGTCCAAAATTCAGAATGGTGGTTAAATTTTGCAACCCCTTTTGTAAAAAGTGATCATAATCAATGGAAGGTATTCTAAAACTAGATGCTGATTACTAAAATATTTTTGGAAAATTTTGCATTGGAAAAAATCTAATCTCTTTATTTTCATGTTTTTGCTAGATTAAATTTCCCAACTTCAATTATTTTTGGCAACGAACTCCAACCCTAACAAATACACTAGGAGAGACTTGAAATTATTTCAACCATACTAACCCCTAAAGGACTATAAAGCCACCAAGTGGCTTTTGCAACACGTTTTTTTCCACCTTTGGTCCTTTAACCCATAAATGACATGGCAAACGTTTGGCGTCCAGTGAATGACAAAGAATCCTTGCATGTGGATAAAAATACAACTATTCATCCTCAAAATACAACAATGTGGTTTATATACATGGCAATCCATTCATTAATTATTCTACCATATTGAGACAACCATATTGAGAAACATTTTAGATTATCATTGCAACTACGCAAGAATTTATAGAGCCCTATTAAAAACAATGCCACACCCTTAACTCCTAAACGTCTCAATCCTTTTTTGAATTTTTGCACATTTTTGCACATTTTTGCTTATATCTTTTGTACAGAAACATCATTTACTGGAATTTCATGAATTTGGTCATTAAGGAAGGTTGTCTTTTCTAGATTCAAATATTACATTGGATGAATGAGAACTTAGTTGGATGAAACAATGCCTTGAAGGCATCTGTTCATCGTCCAAAATATGGACATCTGAACACTTCAAGGTTCAACTAGGAGTTTGACACTCTTCAAATGTGGATGAAAATTGCTCCAGGCCCCTTACAATATTCTCTTAACACTCAATCCTAGCAAGTCAAAGAAGGGCCCTTGAAATCATTGTTTATCCTAAGTTTAGTTGCTTTATCCTTTATTCTACTTGATGAGTGGTTACTTGGCTATTAATTGGTCCTATGTGGTGAGCACGGGTGGGGAACAAGAATTATGAGGGCTCTCCAAAATAGATGTAAACTTATAACGCATCAGATTTAGTGTACATGGGTACCCAGATGCTTTTAGACCATCTAAATTGAGGTTTAAGTCCCACCCTTGCAACTGATTGTCGGTCATGGATCCGACAACCATATTTACCTTCCAGAGCTCCTAACACGTGTAAGGAATCAGCAGAAGGCAAAACATGATAGAGAACTTCAGAAGGGGCACTTTCGAGAATTTTCTAATTTGGATCTACAAAATCTACAGCGAAGAATGTAACGTCACAAAAGCATCTGGGAAAGCCCTCGAAGACAGCAGCATACGGTATGCATACCCCACAAGCAAAAGAGTCAATTAACCACATAGTTGTACATTTTTATATCACGAAATACCCTATTTATTACTAACGGAACGTTTGACAGCTCCACTCACTAGACTCGCAAGTATGAATAAAATGCACCAAACCTGATCTCCTAGAGAAGCATTAATACTGATCTCCTAAGAAACTATACTACACTAACCTGGTTATGAACACAGGAATTGGCCACTCTTAAAAGCGTGCTCACCAACAATGAAGTCCTTGGAATCTTCCTTTATAGGAGCAACATTCAAACCTGACAATGTTGGTCCTGAGCACGAGAAGAGGACTCGCACTCGAATTTTGGGTTCTGCCTTGTGCCCATTTTCGTCACTTCCATTAGACAAGGGACTTCGGGACTTCGCATCAACTGGCACTTGGGCTCGTAGCCAGTCAGGTGACGACGTTGCCTGATTAATAAAAAACTCACAGATTAGATATAAAATCTAAACTAAAATAGTAACAGTAGCAACATCCTCCTGAATCACAGCTTGGTAAACGTTACCATGAAAATAAATTAGACAATCAGATCTTCAAATACTGCAATTTACTTTTCTGTTTTCCACCTGCAAAATTCGTACATGAATATACATTCATAAAATATAAATAAGCAGACTCAGAAACCTGGAGATGAACTGCCAACTTTATGGAGGAACTTTCATAACATCTCGGAATAAATAAAAGGATTCACAATTTGTGTACCTCAATGGTTGGAATTAGCCACCGCACCTCCTTGGCAGTTCGATCAAGTGAAGCTCTGCAGCAAGTAATTAGAACTCTATAAGCATGTCTCAGAGGGAACCCTGGGGACACGAGAATGGTCATATAAAAAGGAAAAGAGAAAGAGAAGTACATGACTTTCAGATCCAATTGTGACCTACAAATTCAACCTCAAACTAATTGCAGAGAGACGGGAACTTACTTAGGAGAGCTCTTGAGTGTTATAGGTGCAAACGGCAAGTGCACAATGAAAGTTACATCTTTCAATACACCTTGCAAGTGAGGGTTGACAACATACTGCAAGACAACTCAGATAAGTAAAGATATTGTTTTAGAACTCAAGCTTGAAAGTAAAAGTGACTGTAGTCAGCATCAAATAGACTCAAATGGGAAGACTTACTTGCACCATGATACTAAGTGAAATATCAGTCTGTTGCGCAAGAACCCTGCAAAATACAAACGTAAAATTCAAGATGATGCGTAAAATGGAAGTCACAAGCAACACGCTGAAAATTCGTGGATATACATGTATTTGGACAGCAACCGTGCAGAGGTGAACAATCTGATGGCAAATAATCATGAACCACAGCTTTGTCTTCTTGTGGCATGAATTTCAATGGTAGGATGTGCAATGCGAATTGCCACAGATCTTGTAAGACTATCCAGATTGTACCATACCTAAACCGCACAGGCACAGGCGTATACTGAGGTTGCAGCCGGTACTTAAGTATTGTCATAGGTTGCTCTGCTGGTTTGGTACGCACGTGAAATACTCCTTTCCCTACGCTACTTGTCACGGCTCCCCGCAAAACTGCCTTCTGCATTTTCTCATTCAAGGACTTCATGTTTAATGACTACTTTGGAACATTCTATAGTGGAAAGAAAACATTGCACAAAGAATAATGTTTAAAATGGAATACAGAACCTCCAAAGAATTTATGCTCTACTAGATACAAAGAGCTCACAATCATTCTCAAGTATGATACAGCCAATTATATTCTACAAATGAGAAATATCCCAGGTTAGAGTTAGTGGATACCAGAATGCATGAACCACACCTCCTCCAAATGGTAAAACAGTTCGTAAGCTTAGCTCATAACAACCAATGATAGATAGATGTCTCTGCGTCCAGGACAACTCTTTCAAATGCCTCTGCATAGGTAAGAAATACCTTAATACTAGAAGCTTGATTGAGAGAGAACGAAAACTCAATCTCTTTGTCATTGCGTGAACGAGGAGGAGGTGTTCGCAATTGCAGACTCCCTTGAAGACCAACGCAGATGAGACTCAACCCCTCAAACTCTGCATTGATCTCCTCCGTCAACCACAGGACTGGTACAGCGATTTCTGCAGGCTTTTGAACAGCAACACCTACACAACGCCAAGAAAAACAAATATTCCGCAAGTGAGATCAGTCTTTGCAAAACCATGCACAGAAAAAGAGCCGATCGAAAATCCAGCAAATACTTTCACAGCTCGTTATTTTTAAGACTTGTTAGTGCCAGAGCAAGCAAATGGAATATATCTATTCAAAATACTCACAATACTCAGAATATGGGAAAAAAGGAGACCCACATATGAAGGATAAGAATGCAAGATCTTACATAACAACTACAATTTTTCATTCGGTTCAGAATAAGCAAGGTGCTTAGTTTCTGACAAATCTCTAAGAGAATTAGAAAGAGCCATTCACAACATGGCTATCTCACGGTCGACCTCATTATGCATAATGGTAGAAAACTGATTGATTTTCTCCGCAAGAATCAACGTAATCGACCTAAGGGTGTTAGATAATCGATAATTGAATGATGCAGATGGCCCAAAAAAGTTCAATACAACAATATTCCGTTGCATCTGGCATGGATTGTTTACCTGCATTTGGATCAACTCCAGATAGCTCCGCGGCGACCTTTGGATCTACTGCACTCGATGGTACGGGTTGCTCAGTCGCACCAGCCGTTGCACTAAGACCTGCTATGAGTCCCAAACCACCAAGATCCTTATCTTTACTTTGCGATGTAGTAGCTCCAAATTCCGATGCATCAAGCCCACCTCCAAATGCTCCGTTGAGACCTTCGAAGGCAGTCCCAAACCCTCCAGATTCGTCCTCGAAAGCGACACCACCATAATCACCTTCAAATCCTTCAACTGCTACTTTAACAGACTCAGCTGAATCACCACCTGGAAAGAGGCATATTATGAGGACAAGCACAAATCCCTCAAGGAAAACATACTCAAAGTAACAAATCAGTTCTACACAAGATCCAAGAAAAACACTCACACAATCCTCGGTTGATATACAAGGGAGATAATCCATCGTCATCTTTCAGTGAACTGATGAAAGTCCGTATGCAGACTGGAAATATAATTGCCAGAACAAAGTAGAGCAATACGGAGAATCTTGTCAAACCTGGGAGAACATTTGGGACGGTGAGATCAGAAAGACCGGCAATAACGTCGGTTGGACCGTCCTTGTTTTTTTGAAATTTGCCAACCAACTCGGTCTCAGGATTGACAATAGCGTCACTAGCGGCAAATGGGTCCTCGACTTGAGTGCTGGAACTTATATCCGATTGCTGGGATCCCAGAAAATTGCCAAAAAAATTGTTAGTTGATATGCAATCCACTCCAAATCACGATTCAATTCAAGACGGGATCTCAGAGTCCTTGTGTTGTGAGTATCTAATATTATGCAGGTATATATACAGTCGGCTTGCCAATATTGTGAGCCCAAATGAAGCCTAAACTGCATAGACAGGGTTGAAAACACAATGCGACACTAACTTATCAATCCAATGAAATACAATTAAACAAACTTTTCATAACCAGAGAAATTGGCAATCATAGCAAGCAGCCATCCCTGGATCAAAAAATAGATACCGTCAACAAATTGCTACCAACTACGATGTAATGGAAGTGACACGTACTGGGGTGCTTGTCCCAGTCGATTGTTGGGGAGTTCCGTAAGCAGCTGCTGCTGCCTCATCTCCTGCAGTTATGGTTTCTTCTGGCAGATCAAAGGTAATCTTTGATAAAACCTGTACTCAAAATTGAAGTCATCAACGTCAGACGCTTAACCAAATGAACAGGAAAGTAAAATATAGACTTAGACGAAGGAAAGAACGGACGAGAAACCACTAGACAGGAAATGCAATCAGTATCCTACAGCTGTCAAGATAATATTGTAGAACCGTGATGGAGGAGAAGCGGAGAACAAAAAAAATGGATATAAATAAAGATTCATCGTAAATAGAAACTCATGAAATAGACTCATCATAATTAGCATGAAGTAGTCAGTCTTCTCAGAACAGCAAAATCCAAGCAGAAATTCCTACCTCAATATTAGAAAGACGATCAAGAGAGTGTGCTTTCACTTGGTTCCAGCTGTCTGCTCCACGAGCTCTATTTTCAATTTCCGTTGCAGATGTAATCATGTTACTGACAGAATCTCCATGGAAAGTGGCCAAAATTGTTGCTAACCGTGCAGCACTCACTCCATGGAGTACCACATCCAAAGCCATGTACACCTACACGAAATACAACAAATGTTAGCACAAAATCAGTCCTAAAAACACTTTATGCTATCATAGTCGCACTGCTTTGACGGTTAAACTTACGCAGACAAAGAGTATGGTTTAGCACTAATTTCCGTAAAAAATAATTCCTGATCTTCCTCAGCTTCTGGCCCAAAGCCAACTTAACAGTCTGTTGAGCAAAGTGGACCTGGAATAAATTTGGCACGAAGAAAACTAAATGCACTGGTATGCAAGAATTGAACCTGCTTACCTCAGTGTACTTCCGGCTAATCTTATCTGGGGTAACATCAACACCTTTGCAGGCCGCCACAAGAACACTGTCTCCACAAATATTCTGTTAAGAGTAACCTAAACCGCAGAATTGTACTCAAGAAACATTGGAATCCATCAAGTACTCACAACAAAGATAAGCTCATTAACACACACAGAGCTCTCATTAGAATCACCTATTAATCTGCATCTCCAAGATGAATTGACATGAAAGAAAAATGAATTCAGAGTTTCAGAGTGACACCTGACAGCCTGGTTGACAGTGCCTGCACACTCAAACACGTTGGTGTCATCATCCAAGTCCGCGCTAGTAATGCCCAACACATAAACTGTGTTCACCAGCCTGTACACGACTCGAAACCTGCCACAAGCCAAGGGCTCCGTAGTCAATATACGAATTCAATGCGCCCATATCACCCTTACTACTCCACTCGAACCTCTAAAATGGATACCGCTTCAGAAGTTAAATCACCTATATCAGTTATGCTTTCGCTAATCCTTAAAAATACGGGCCGGTCAACTTCATGTGCGCAAGTCTCTGTTTGCCCTCCTCACCTGCTCGTGTGAGACGTATATGAATTAAAATTAAAATTAAAATTAATGAGAAATAAGTGAATGGAAACAGGAGATTCTAGAATGAAGATTGAAAACAGAAGTTGCAGTGTAAATATTGAACAGAGTTTCACCTAATACCCAATGTGCAGGTCACTTTCATAAATAATTAATTCAAAATGAGCATTATCCAAAATCTTGAGAAAATCCAAGAGTCTTGTCTAAAAATAAGTACACAATTCTGAGTCTAGAGCGCTTCAATTTGTGGAAATTATGTAAGTAAGTAGAGATGCCATAGATGAAGAGTATTGCACACAATAGATATGAAATGCACGGAAGGACAGGAAGAGCAGAGAGTTCAAAAGAAACGAGGAAACTTGTACAGTCTATGTCAACATAGGCTCCATGATGAACATGACCCGCACGTACTGCAGTGGCAATCAAATACTGGATTTTTTTCTTCATACTTACTGCTAACTAATATGGAGGTCTGACTGTACATTACACAGGGTAGCGCAGTACGGCATTCAGTCTACAGGAATATTTGCTTACTTGCTTTCTTTACCAACCACCACTTGTCCACTTGATGCTGCCAAAGCTTCATCCCCCAGCCTTCAAATCGAAAAAACGTAAAATTAAGTAATATAGTGAACAATCGCGCCAATTATAGAATCACAACCTCCAGACACCGTCATTTACTAGCTAAAACCCCGAGAGTGAAGCCACAACCAAGAACCGAATGCTAAGGGACGCAGAAGAGAAAAACTGAAAGATGCTGGCTCCATGTTTTGCAGAAGCAGACAATTCCAGAAGAAAATAAAAAATTTTAGGAGGTCGCAAGATAGAAAGTGAAGGCACTCACCCTGGTCCGAAGCCATCAAGAGGATCATGCTTATTGCTTGCATATGCAAGTCGAGTGACCCGAAAACTATAGGTCGCAAGTGCAGCCCTTGCAGGTGGAAACCACTCTCGACTGCATCAAATATGGTGATCAAGAGTTATGATAATGATAAAAATTACAGAGTGCTCAAAAAGCTGACGCTCCGCCAAAATATCGGCATTCTAGTATTGGCAAAAAATAGGACGGACTGCAGGTTAATCGAGTGCAAGCACAAGGTCATTCCAACTTAAGCTATCCCTGACAGAATGAAATTAGAATTTGGATTACTATGAAAACTGTTACAGTAATTATCCCTGAAACCGAATGATAACATTCAGATTAAACATCTCTAAGGCAGGAATCCTCGCATAGTTGAACTCTCGCATTGCCTCTAATTAATCTCCAAAACATTACGACAAATGCCTATTCCTGTCGTCAAAACGAAATTAATGTTCCGCGAGGACAAATAAAATAGCAGTGCCTTTCACATGAGGCCTGATGAGCTAACTCGATCAAGTTGTGTGATGTGAAATTTACTGTCATTCATATATGAAAAGTCAAATACGAAACATTCTCCATAGCTACAGAAATAGTGGTGTGAATACCACTATCCACTACCCTCAACTCAAGGTCACCGTCAATGGCTATTTAAAGATAAGCACCACGGTCTTCCGATCACGAAGCTCAAGCTCAATAGCCCAATAGAAATATCCAATCACTATTCCAGTTCCCCTTCATCCGAGTGCGTCTAACCCTAACTCATGCACGCCAATGAAATCGACACCCCTTGTTATTCAATCTCCACAATCATATTCAAATTTCGCCACGATTCCTCCGTAGAAATACTCGCCGAGCTAAAATGTCCAAGAAAACCCTAATCAAAACTGAGTAACACTCTCTCCAACCAGCTCATCACTACAATTGATCTCCAAAAAGTCGCAAACTGCACAGAAATATATGCGTCGAAAAACGGACCGATCGGAGCAATATCCTCCATCACTCCCAACCCGGCAGGGATTCCGATCTACCTACATTGCCCGTTGGAAGAAAACTCACTTGCAAAGCTGAAAATGCACCAAAAAGCTTGCGAAAAAAAATGGGAGTAATGGCGAGAGAGAGGTTACGTTTGGAGCAGCACATCCGGCCCGTTGACAGGCTGCAACGACAACGCCAAGCACGCCATAGCCTGCAAAATTTTGCGCACTGATCGCGCGAGGGGACCTCTGCTGTTCCCGGGGAAGCAGTCGAGCTCATTCATTGCCTTGGGTCGCAGGCTGGCGTTGTGATACCATGGCAATACAGGGTATCTTCCGTCACCTCGGGTATCGTACTGTTTGCACTTTCCACGGAATTGCTGAGGGCTAGCATCCTCAGTCAAACCGGTATATTGGCCCTCCAAATGAATTTGGAACTTTTGACTCGTATGTACAGTAATTAGAACTTGAAACTATTATCATTGGGAGCACATTCAAAATTACTAAGAATAGACATTAAAAAAATTCAAATTTTGATGTTGGACAACTGCTTCAAAAGCAAGCTAAAATGATAGATATTTTAGCACAACACATTTACTTAAACAAAATTTGGCCAATTGCACTCCAAGTATAACATGGCATATGTGACTAGTTTGCAAAATGTGTTATTATAAACAAACATATTACTAAAAGACCCATAATACATACGTTGGTCCCTATTCCATCCCTATAAATCAGGGTTTGGAGGCAAAGTTTTGCTCTGAAGTAATACTTTACAGATGGGTGAAAAAAATAGTATAGAAAATTTCAATTAAAAACAAAAGTATTGTTGGAAATAGGCATCCCAATGCATACATATTGCTTGCCAATAATGTGGCTAGGGTGGTGCATTGCTTGAATAAGCGATGGGTAGGATGGCACCTCTCATGCCAAGTAAGACTTTTGAATGCCCCAATCATGTTGACACTACAAGAAAAAACATTACCTAAATCAACATGAAAATTATATCATATATAATAATTCAGACTATTGGTTGGGACACCTTGATTTGGACAATAATCAATACAATCATAATGATTTTATTTCTTGATTTGGTCCAATTAATAGTAGTAAAAAATTAGCCAAGGTAGACTATCACATAGGCAAAATCCACCATGTTGGCATGGTGGATTGTCAATAGACTCGCCAGGTGGGTAGAAATATAAATTTAATTTCAGAAAATTGGCAACACTATATTCAAAGTAGTTCAATATTTAGCAATTGAACTTTATGTACCACTTACTTTGGTGATTGAAGAAATGAGAAGACAAACTCTTTATACAAGTGACAGATAGGAAGTAGAATAAACTATACGCAACACGTAAATGAGGATGAGAAGGCCAGCTCAAACGCTCATAGTTAAGTGCAAAAGTAAGAATTGTGGTGAAAATAGAAATTCAGATCTCAGTTTGGCATGGTAGAATAACTTTTTTCAAAAAACTTTGAACCAAGAAAAGGTAGGAAATCAAGCCAAATTTCATCTATGAAAATTCGTTTAACATTTTAAGCTTCCAATCAAAAGTTATGGACAAAATTCAAAGAGGAAGTTTAAAATGTCAAAGAAAATGTCCCTTCCAACTCCTCTTTGAAATTTGTCCATAACTTTTGATTGGAGACTCAAAATCTCAAACGGATTTTTGGAGATGAAACTTGGTTTGGTTTACCATCTTTTTTTAATTCAAACTTTTGCTGATTTTTTTCAATAAATGTAGTAACCGGATCAGCACATGAAACTCCATTTTTTTAACAATCAACAAAAACCAGTTCATCATGTATTGATTAGGGCCCCCTTTTCTTGTAGTGTGAGCCACATTGTAGTCAAGGTCTTTACGCAACAAATATGCTTCCAAAATAGTCATCTTGCCTTTGAAATCCGTAAGTTTCCTCAAGGCTCATTTGCTTGGCAATATTAAGAGAGGGAATATTCATCCATTATGCACCTATGTATAGTACATTAGTCTTCCACTACTCTTAGTTTCTTTCAATTGTGAACTCTACTACTTGAAATTAATTGAACATTGTCAATGGTGTTAAACTCTTATAGATTGTGAATAACGGGTGTCCTAGCCTTTATAGATTTTGTATCTAATCACTTAGTTTGGACGGTTTTAGAATGATGGACAATTTTGGCAATTTTTGTGCAATTAACTTGCTTGTAAGAAAAAATGCCTTTTTTAAAGTTGGGTAACACTTGTCACTAGAGGTTCTATATTTGCTTGGTTTGCTTGCTTCTTGGATAAAAGATTTGCATGATTCACTATGTAATGTGTGTAAAAAAATTTGAATCATAAATTTGAGTTTGATTTTGTACTCTTCAATCACAAAAGGAAAATATAATTTTTAAGCATCTATTGTTGTTGGGCAACCCAAAAAAATGTGAATATTATTGTAGGCTGCAAGTCTTGGCGTGTGATCACCTAGTAGGCAAGTTCAACTTTTAAAAAATGGCAATTGGTGCTTCGTAAAAGATAAGAAAAAATCTTTGGTCTCTAACATTGCAATGATGTTCTATTGTTTCTTCCAGTGCTCTCCATTTCTCGTTAAAGTTTAATATTAGGATCATTGCTTTTTTTCTTTCTTGAAATACTTATTTATACTAGGGCCATTACTGTTCATCATTTTTTGCTTTTCAAAATATTAAAATTTTCCTAACATCACCAACTAGGGACCAACTTTTACATTAGTTTGAAATATTATGTATGTACTTTGGAGTCTTCAAATGATTTTTGAAATCCATTCTTTACTTCAAAATTTTCCATTACTTAATTATAAATGGACCCCTACGATTAACCTTGTAAGGTGGGTAGAGGAGTTTTTAGAACTAAACAACATAAGGCAACAAGCCCATAAAGCACTTCGAGCTCTAAAATTGTCCTCAAATGAGAGATGCATTTTGCTTTCTCATTGCATTATCAGTATACAAATAGTGTACATTTCAAGAAGTGGATGCTTTTAGTGCCCATTTTATTTCAACTTCAAAACTTCATAAGTAGTTCCATGAAACCCCAATAAATATGAAACGACTTAGATTAGATGCTCATTCAATTTGTCTTTAATTTAACAACAAAAATTGACTGAAAAATTATTTCAAGAAGTCTAACCTCCCCAAATTAATTTTCAGCTCTTAAATGGGCGCTTTATGGACCTCCTACCTTATCAAGTCCCCCAAGCAAGTCGTTTCTGCCTCAGTTTCTCCATGTGTTTCAAATTGAAGCCTGTATGGAACAAGTTTCTTTTTCATTGACTTGAATCGTTTGTCACAGTGTCAACATAAAAATCTCAATTTGTCTTTCGAGAATATTACCCAAATGGAGCATCGTCTCATTGCTCTAGACGGCTCATCAAATGGCACTGCTGCCTGCAGCACAGCAGATCAAGCTCGAGGACTCTGTTCCTACAAATCTTACACTAATTTACTTCCTGTTTCTAAACAAATCATCAAGGCAGTGCTCCTACTACTTGCATTGGTGCCCGTCAGTTCTATTTGTCTCAAATATTTCTTTTTGTCTCAATTGTTCAGTATCACAGTATGATCGCTGTGAAAGATTAATCTGTCTTGCTGAGGGACATCAGAGAATGCTGAATGTGCAAACTTAGAAGGAGACTTTAATTAGTCACAGAAGTCGCATAGATTCTATCGGCTCTATTTTCTAGTTCTTAGTACAGTATACATGTGCTGTTATGGCGAATGTAATGGGAGGTACTTTAAATCTCCCAAGTGATGATTGTATATCGTCCTGGCAAAACGAGATTGTCGCTTACAGTTTAGATTGAAATATATTCCTTCATTGTCCTGCGTTCATAAACAAAACGACGACTTAGTTTACAAAAGTAAGATAGAGGACACTAATACCATGAGGGACTTATCCCATCTCCTATAATATCCCCTGTTATCAACAGCAACTCATTTATTCGTACAGTTGGTTGGCCTTCAATAAATAAGTTGGGTGTAAGTGTGATTTTGCTAGATGAATATGCATAACCACTGATATTTGAATGGAAAAGCGGTAATCTACTGTCACTTGAAGACATACCACCCACTTTAAAATGAAAAAGAGATTCACATGGTGATAAAACATCAATAATAACATAAACCCAAAGATCTCTCACAGCCCATCCATCTCCCCAAAGCCACATACTTACATAATTATGCTCAAATGTTCAAAGTGGTGCAAATGGTATCCCCGACCTTATCACTCTACGTCCCATTGATACAAAAATTAGAATAGGAAAGCAAGGAAACAACTTACTGTGCAACGTGAAGAATACCGCGCAGCACAATAGCAAAATGTACACGACACAAGTCGAATGGCGAACCCCTGCACCTGAACCATACTGGGAAATGCCATAAGGACTCGGAGGAGGTGGAGGACTCCTGGTAATGTTTTTTCCTGATCCTGTTACAGGTGGCCCTACAACGCAAGCAACAATCACTGAACGGCGCACATACATTGATAGCTTCCGAAGAGTGCCGGCAATCCTAAAAATGTGCAGAGCAAAGAAGAATAAAGTTAGAGTACCTGCAGGACAGAAAGTGATGGCATAATTGGCTCCTTTGCAAGTGAAAGTGCTGGTGGCGTCGTCATATGCATAGCTGTACGCTGTCGGGCATGCAGCCTTGAACGTATTTGAGTATTGAGTCGGAGGACACGTCGAGGGGCTCCCATACGCTCCTGTGCAGCAATACTCAGGTGTGGCAAACTCATCGCATGCACTCTTGCAACCGATCACTGTGCTTGTTCCAAGCACCTGCCCATCACATCGCATATATCCACAATTACAAGACAACTCGCGTCGAAACACTCCCAAGAATGAAGTTCATCTAATCCCAATATTGAAACCATGCATGACTAATCAATATAAAAACAAGACAACACTCACATTACTTGATTCAATATTGAATTTACAATTACCCAAATTAGATCGAAACTAGGACATAGTAGCATCCAATTGATAAAGTATCTCTGTGAACAATGTCCATTACAACATCGTTTCAATACTACTTTCATATCCAAATAGAATCGACCTTGAAAGCAAGATTGGACTCCACAATAATTTAGTGAAGGTCAATATAGTTGCACTCTTGAATCGAAAAACTTGAGCGTTCAATCTTCACACAAGAGCAGCACAGATACACTGAAACATGTGAATTCAGGGACCAAAACACCCTCAACCCATTGAGACAAGAACCTCCAAAGCGCAACGCGTACTTTGACCATCAGCGAGGTACCAGAACATCAGAGAAAGCTCTTCTTCGGCTATGGCAGATCGAGAGAGCTAAGCTTACTACAGAGGAGACTTGATGCATTGAGAATCAAAGGCGCAATTACCTGAAGGGCAGCAGGGCAATTGGTGTTCAAATTGCTGGTACATCCAGGGGCCCCGCATGTTCCGGTTCCACCAGAAGGCGTCATAGCAATTGGCAAATTGTACCCGTCCACGAGACTAATGTCGTAGAAGTCGTCTCCGTTGGCTCCGTCGAGTGTGATTTCCGCCAAAGTCGCAGGAGGGTCGCCGCCAGCACCATTGCAGTTGAGCATGCCCCCACAATCACCGGTCAAGCACGTTCCCTTCCCGGAGCTATCGAAATTGCACCCTGATGATCGCCACAAGCCAGATTAGCGAACCCAAAAATTATTGCAAAGACAAACCCAAAAATCATTGCAGAGACAGAGAGATCAATCTGATTACCTGTGCGTCCCCAAAATCGACCACCCCAAGCTGCTGGTGCAGTCACTGAGTTCTGAGCACCCGCTGCCAATTCAAAACCGCCACCGACCAGCAGCGGAATGCCGCCATTGGGCTGCAGGCCTACCCACACCGTGAACCCGCACGAATTGACGAACGTGAATGTCGCCCCCGCTGCTCCTGAACATCGAATTCAATTAGCCCTTGCTGTAATCAATCAAATCTTTCAATTTGCTTGCCATGCAAGCTACAGAGGATCGAAACAACGCAAGTGCAGGAAGAATAAGAACGTGACGCAATTGAATTAGCCTTTGCTCCTGCCAATCTACTCTTTCAATTATCACCAATCCACCGCCATTCCAGCTACAGAGCATCGAAACAACACAACTGCGTGAAGAATAAGAACATATCTCAATTGAATTAGCAATTGCTCTTGTTAATGTATTACTACCAGTCGACCGCCACTTCAATTACAGAGCATCGAAACTATGCAAGTGCGAGAAGAAGCAGAACATGAATCAACCTTCTAGAACGCTGCAAGAGGTTAACACTTGGAGGAAGACAAGAACCATAGTCCTCATGACGTCGTCGTTTCCGAGCTCCAAAAAGTCGCAGAAATTCGCAACCCAGCAGGATCAATCCTTATTGCAAAATCATGGCAACCTCAATACCTCCCCGTCTGTGAGACTGAAGCTGCTTTCAGCTTTCAAATTGCGGTTGAATTGTCAGTCAGTTGGAAAGGGTTTAAGCTCCGTCGTTGAGAGATTCACAGCAGCGCTTGAGCAAGACGGAGTCGAATTGATTCTCGTGAAATGTGACGATTCCTTGGCAACTGGGGTAGTGAGGGGACCACCTGGAGATTACGCCCCACTTGCGGTAGACGAAGTCTTCAACTGAAATTAGGTGGTGGGCATGAAGATTTCGATCAAAGTTGGGCGCCGTAATTTGTAGATCTTTTTACTTTGACGCTGCGAGTCGGTTCGTTGTCGTTCGTAGCTGGAGCACAAGTTTGGCCGGGACCCCTCTAAGGACGATGACATGGAAGCGAACGTCATGTGCAACTAGGGTGAACGTCACGGTGCACTTGCTCGGTTTCAGGTTCTTCTGTACCCATTGCCGCTTAAACCCTAGTAGTGTGCAAGTGCTTTCAAACCTCGTTTTCACGCAGTAATTGTGCGAATTTTGTGACGTGAATTGGTGTTCATCACTTTTCCTTTTCATGGTGATCGATTTGCGTCTCTTTTAGTTCGGTCTTTGCAGATTCGAAGAGGAGTGGAGACGTGATTTTTCGTTTCGGCGGAACAGACGAATGACTACTTCCATATTCGACTCCGATCGACTGCTGGTAAGCACATATATTATGATTCTTGCAGTACGTCAACTGGGCCTAGTGTGCGCATTCGATGAGTATGTCTTGTAGCAATTCTCGTATTGAGTCCGTAGGGTTCGTTGCTTTGGGGTTTTCAAAGCTGCGTCACATGAAGCCTAAACAGCTTCCACCACCGACCTTCCGATTACAGTCTACTGTCTGCCGTCGGAATGTCGGTGCGCCGAGTTGAAACTAACTTTGTAATTCTTTGGACTACGTTTCTGGGACCCTAGGTGCTGTGGGAATTTGATGGGTCACGGGTTGTCAATTTGAGTCGTAGACAGGAGCTCAAATCCCCTGTTACTAGCGAGGAATCCAAGAGTCTTCAATGTCACAGCCTCGGTGCCAAAATGCAAGTGACTGTCAATGGAGTTCTGTACTGTAACATTAAGGGCGGTCTAACACCCTTTTCACACTTGTTGATCTCTTTATTATCACATCTGTATGCAACTTCTTGTAGCATAATGGAGTGATAGTGAGAGCACGGAGTGAGTTTTGAACTACACAAAATAGTGAAATTAGGTTGCCTTATCAATCAGGTTGCCTTACCTCAAATCAATTACCTCATGACTCAATACTTGTCCATATGGAGGCACATACAACTCTCTGAATTGGGCCTTGAACTGGTGCACTAATCTATCATATACATGGCTCTAGATTGAATGCATAATTGTATAGTAGTAGCAGTGAATATTTATATAGTGTGGACTGTTGAGAAATTAGTGTAAGGGAACCTAATTTCACTATTTTGTGTAGGTACATTTGTTCTTGATGATGAATATTGGATGTGATACTAGAGAGGTCCATTTGTATTGCTTGCAATACCATTATTAATATTCTATTGCACTTTTGATGCAGGGCAACATGTAGGACGTTGAAGTAGTCATTCAAAGTTTGCAGTTTTATCCTTGAAAGAAAACATTGGGATTTTTGATTTGCCACCCATTTGGTAGCATTCAATAGTATTGTCCTCCTTCCAACATACTGATGTGAAATATTTCTCATCATTTTGTTCTTCGAATGATATGATGTGGAATATTCCACATCCAAGTAGTAACTACAGGTACATGCATCAATAACTATTAGAAAAATGAATTGAATTCAACTACATTGTTGTATAGAGAGGGCCAATAGTAAAATATGTTTTGGTACTTTTAAATAGAACTTTAAAAAAATAGCATGAAGTTTATTGATAAATATTTTTTTAAAGTTCTAAATTGAATGCTCTTTCTTTAAAGTTCTATTTAAAAGAACCAAAATTTATTTTACTATTGACCCTCTCTGTACAATTGCAATGTAATTGAATTAAGTTCATTTTCCTGACAATTTCGACATGTGTACCTCTAATTACTGATTGGATGTGAAATATTTCACATCATATCATTCAAAGAATCAAATGATGTGAAAAACTTCACATCATTAAGTTGAAGGGAGAACAATACTACTGATTGCTATTAAATGTTATGACAAATTTTTTATATATATATAGAGTGGTAGGAGGTAAAATAACTCATGTGGGATATATAAAGACCTCATTTAGGTTGTATAGTATTATTTTTTTCAAAAATCTTTGAACTAAGAAAATTTGAGAAAATCAAATTAAATTTCATATCCAAAAATTTGTTTGAGATTTCAAGCCTCCATTCAAAAGTTATGAATAAATTTCAAAGAGGGGTTGGTAGGAATATTTTCTTTTACATTTTCAAACATCCTTTTTGAACTTTGTCCAAAAGTTTTGATTGGAAGCCTCGTTGGAAGCTCAAAATCACAAATTATGGATTTTTGAAGATGAAAGTTATTTCATTTATCAACTTTTCTTAATTCAAAGTGTTTTAGAAAAAAATTCTATTGTGCCAAAATGAGGTCTAAAATTCTACTTCAAACATGATTTCCATGTTTTGACAATGAGCAATCAAGCTCCGTCATCTTCAAATTATTCTATGCCCTTTGAGAATTTACAATGGCCAATGGATTTTATTATAAAGTTGGCATTTCCATCCTTCATTCCCACAAATATTAATGACGCAATTCCTTCATGTTGCCCTCAAAAGTCTTTTTTTATGGGAGATGGTTAAATGACATTCATTTGGTGTTTGACTCATTGATGGATCTTTTGGATTTTTGACAAACCGTCTTTACATTTTTGACAAACCATCTTTACATTTATTTATTGATTTGCTCATTTGGTCTCTACAGTAGCCAAAAAAAAAAGGAGCACACTATAAAGGTACTACTACAATCCCAATACTAAAGCTTACAATACCTTAATTCTCTATGATGTGTGGATGAATTTCGTGGATGAGGACTTCGGAGAGGAAAAGGCAACCTCTCTGAAGGCTACTAAATGTTATATCCATAATGAAGTTTTGAAATTTTGAATTCAAATTTGGATTTAGAGGCCACAAATTAGCTAGGAGAGGTGAAGAATACATGACATTAAGCAACCTCAAAATAGAGGTAATTTTTTACATCTACCCTTAGCTCAGAGAAGACAAATGCAAGAACACATACTTCAAATGACAATTGTAACCCTTAAAGGATGCCAACACCGTAATTTGTCTGATGAATGACAGAGAATCCTTCTATATAAGACAGAAGTACAACTATTCATTCTCAAAATTTTGTGTGAAAATAGAAGGCCTTGTACAGTAGTTTAATGAGTGCTTTTGCATTTTTTTTTAAGCCAATGATTCCCATGATACCAAAATGGATGATTTCCGCGATTCACATGATACCAAAATGGATGATTTCCACAATTCCCATGATACCAAAATGGATGATTTCCACGATTCACATGATACCAAAATGGATGATTTCCACGATTCACATGATACCAAAATGGATGATTTCCACGATTCACATGATACCAAAATGGATGATTTCCACAATTCACATGATACCAAAATGGATGATTTCCACAATTCACATGATACCAAAATGGATGATTTCCACAATTCACATGATACCAAAATGGATGATTTCCATGGCCACCAGCCCGTCCTCCAAGGGTTAACTTCCTGCGGCTAGAGTGCTGTAACATTTGTGTACTTAATTAGCTTACTAGGGTTTGCGGAGACGCAGGGATTCAGTGAGTGGCACCGGTGCCAGACCTGTTGCAGCCTGTGAATTGCAGCCTATTCAAACCGATTCTCTGAAGCTTCTTCTGATCGATCAAGATGTTCTGCCTACTTAACTCCATTTGTCTTCGATGGATTCTCAGCTTTGCTTGTTCATGCACTTGGGCAGGTGAATGTTCTGCAAGTGGATGTTCTGCAGTTACAGTTACAAGCTCTTCAGCTCATTTACTCCCTAACTTACCCCTAGCTTGACATTCGCAACTCGCGCAGGATGAAGTCGGTGAACTCCGGGTGCATGTTCACCGAAGAGGTGATGGCTGATGAGTTTTTGCTTAAGGTCCACATCTCAAATTCAAAAGATCTGGCTGAATTTGCTTAAATGAGTACATATATAAGTACTTTATCTTGCAACTCACGTCTCTGTGACTTTCTCAGCGTAGCTTATGTAAGTACTTTTTCTCCTTAGCCTATATATTAAGCAATTTTTCTTGGAACTCACGTACCCAAGACACATTTGTTAATGTCCATGACATGTGTACACGCACTGATTTGTGTGATTTGGATTGTAAGTTATGTTTTCAGGCCTTGCAGGCAAGCAGAATTTGATCTAAGGTAAGCTTAATATTTTGCTTGAAGAAGATATGTGTAGATTGAACAGTTGATGCTCTCTAGTTACGGTATTTGCTACGATATTTGCTGCAGTAGATCGAGTCTCACACAAAGAATTACCATATTATGGTAACACGACTCAAGAGTCAAGACTCAAGTCTAGTGCAACACCTGTGGATAAAGCCTTTTGACCAAGTACGGTCCTTGAAGGAACTGGTTGTGATTGCTTCACTCGTGCATGTTACAAAAGTGCCTAGCTAGGCTATAATCTAGGTGCAAAATCTAGGTCTCGTTGAGTATTGGGACCACTTGCATGTATACTCGAGTTGCAGAGGTTCATACTGGACGCTTCAGACACAGTTGGTGTAGCCGTCAGGAAAGATGCTTGGTGTACATTTTGGAGGAACCAGGTGCTTGCTGAGCAACCAGTTTGCTCTGACTGGAGGACTGGGTCCTGATCGATTGTCATCATAATTTCTTGGCTTTCAATTGAAGTGAAAGCAGGCCACACAAGACTGGAGAAACAGGAAAACTTTCTGCAAAAGGTAGTGGGTACCTGTTCATGTAAAAATAGTCTGCGTCTGATCAGATTATACCGGCCAACAATGGTTGAAATTCTGGTATTTACCTTGACTTCTTCAAATTAATGGGAAAATTTCATTCGAATGGTGGTATTCTGTGTGCCATTTCGACGACGTGGGATTTTGACCATTTAGGACAGGTATAAACTCAAGAACGGCTGTTCTAAAATATCTTCAGTATGCATGGCCAGTCTGAACTGTAAAAGTGCCAAAGTTCTGGAATGAAATTTGCCATATTAGTAGTCAGTTTTTCCAAAACTCAGGAAACTTGCCATTCTTTGGAATGCCAGTCAGTTTCTAATAGTTTCTAACTGGAGAATTAATCATGATTGCCCAAAACAAACTTGAAACTTGCAAATAATTAGGTTGAAACTTGAAACTAAAGTTTGTTTGTTTGTTTTGTCTCTAATTACCAAAATAGGATTTTCTCCCTTTGATTGTCTGGCAAAGCTCCATCTCTCCCAAAGCCTGCATGGCCCTGGGCCGGGATGAGCAAGCCGTGTGGACAAGCCATTTGAGATACTCAAACACTGTCCAAAATGCGACACCTACAATTGAATGGAAAAGTGTCATAAAAACTTAGATTTTGATGTACACAATCAAAACAATCATGAGAGTCCAAGAGAGACTTCACTCTTGAATAGTGAAATTAGGTTGCCCCTCTAGTCACTCATTTCTTGACATTTTACACAATACAAATATTTATTGTTATTGTGCAAGGATGCAATACTTTTGATCAACCTCAAACCATGGGTTTGGCATGGTTTGGTGCACTAGTTCAGGGGTTGGTTCAAGACCTAGTTCAAAGAGTTGCATGTGCCTCCATGGGGACAAGAGGTGTCTTGAGGTAACTTTTGGAGGTAAGGCAACCTAATTTCATTATTTTGTGTAGTGTTGTTTTTTGGTACACTTAGAGACAATAACTCTAGGAATTCATAACTTATTCATATGGTGTCCAAATAATGCACACTAAAATACACTAGAATCCCCTTGCTAATAGGGCAACATTTTGGGGCATGTCGTTAGGGAAAATGATTTTCCAAAATTAGTACAACAATGGTAAATTTTGGTGGTTCCAACTATAAATTTTTTAGGTGAGTACACCCAAAAATGGTACCTTGCCTAAAACTACCATCATCACTCTATGTACATCTCCAAAATCAATATGTACATATGTTGAAGAAACAAATTTAGAACATCTACACAAAAAAAACTTTAACCCTTCATTACTTTTGCAAAAATAGATTCAAGATTTAAATTTAAAATGCTACCAAAAGGCACAAAGTGTTCAAGAAAGTATACTATAGAAACAGAGAATGCATCTATGCATCCGTATTAGAATCTAATTATTTTTGGTCTTAGTGATAGGCCTCGTCTTTCTAGGATTAAAGTAGGACAATTGAAGGTCCCTTCCAAATTTATCATTAAAGGATTAATGAGGATTTTGAAAGGAGGCTTGCAAAAGTAGACCTCACTACCTATGAGGTAAGAGCCCCTATTTGCTCCACGTGAGTATTCCTCTATTATATGGTTACTATTTACCAATAGAATACATTTGGAAGTTTCAAATGTACACTCAAACATATAGTAGTATAAATAGATTGGCTTTTAATTCTTAAATGATATAGTGGACATTTATTGTCCGATGAATGACAAAGAATCCTTCTATGTAAGATTCATCTTTAGAGTATAACGTGGAAAAAAAAAGTTTTGCACAATAGTTTGACCTTCAGCAAATGCTCTTGGATTTCTTTAAGTAAATGATTTACACAGTACCCCAAAAGGATGATTTCCATAGCGACTAGCCCATCTTTTAAAGGATAATTGTGGTAGAAATAGGGTTTCCTACTTTATCTTACCTCTCGTTCAAGGTATAAGTGGTTGAACCAACCCCCATCAAATTCTTCATTCAGTGTTCCAAGATGATCCTAAACTACCGGGTGATGGTGGTGAGGTACCGCTAAACTAAATGGCGTGGTTGCGGATTCGATACTTGACTGTGACAGATTCTTTATTTTGTGTGAAATCAACCTCTCTTTCTGATAGAAAAAACCTGCAATGTATTTCTTGAACACACTTGTTCCAAGAAAAAACGTAAAGCAAAAACAAAAACAAAAAAACTCTTCATTCACGATGGTCTCTACACCAACGTTACACCAACGTTTTTGTTATTAGCAGCATGTGACAGGTGTTATTTAATGCTTTTATTTTTTTATCCTTCTCCAGCTGAAAATGTGTCTCCTTGGCTTTGCATCCAACTTACCCGTCATGGAAACGTGTGCACTTGGCCATGCCATGCCCAGTCAAAGGCGGGCGACCAAAGGACGGCCAACACGTGAACCACTCTCCCTCCCAGCCCCCTAGCTTCTCCTTCTTTCTTTTTGCCATTCTCATCTTCCCAGCTATGGCCGATCTTCACCCAGCCTCCCAGTCTCGCACATCTCCATTCTAAATTCTCTAGCTGCGGCCTTACCTCGTGAGTCTCTCCATTTCGCGCTTCTTCTGCTCTCCATCCTCCTCTTTTGCTCGAAGAAATTGATGCCCTATTCGCAAACTTCCATCTCTCCTTCTCCACTAGGGTTTTCTCCCGGTTTGGAACGTTTTTGGAACGTTTTGGAGCCTCCTCCGCATGGGCAGCGCGTAAAAAGGGATTCAAACGAGCGAGTTCATGATGGGGAGAAGCTGTTGGTGAAACGAGCAGCTGTTGGGAGGTTCGGAGGAGCTTATGCAATTAGGGTCCAGGTGAGATGAGAGGGCGTGTTGCCTTATGTTGTTTGTGATGAAGTGGTGCAGTTTATGATCAGGAAGTTGGGCTTGGTAGAGAATTTGAGTTTTTGAGTTTTTGAGTTTTTGAGTGATTCTGGGTTCGGCTCCCTTTGGCTTGGATGTTTGTGTAGTGGCTTCAGTTTGGTTTTTTGCATGCGAACTTGTGGTGGGTTATGATGTGCTGTTCGTGTAGAGACGGTTTATGGGGCGCATCCTATCGCCCGTGTTAGGGTAGGTTCTGGCTCGACCTGTAGACTTGAATCGAGTCGAGTGTTGTTGTTTCCTTTGAATTTTCTTGGATTTCTTTGTACAGTGGACTGGGTGTCGGATACTTGTCGCAGATCTGTTTTTGGATTTTGACCGTTTTCATCATCTACCTTTTGAGATTCTTGAGGAGGATTACTCTGGTTTATTGGTGATTTTGTCTCGGCTGTCTCTTTTTCTTTGGTTTTCTTTGGTGCTTGCAATTCGATCATGGTCTTTGGATATTAGAATTTGAATCAGGCAACTCTACTTGTTTTTGGTTGTTATTTGATCTGAGCTAGGATTTCAGAGTTACAATCAAGTAGCTTATACTTTATTATGCGGGATGAGATCAAGTTTCCGCTGGTTGTTGATTGGCCTGTTTTATAGAGGTGTTACATGCTCTTGTTCTTTGATTTTGTTAGTGTGCTCCTTTTCGTTACACCAGTCGTGACAGGCCCATGATTAGGGTGCTGATGATGACGTGAGATCAACTGGACGCCGTTGTTTTTCAGACTGTAGATGCTCGTTTTCTTCAGTTCGTGATGGTTTACTTGTGGATCTCAGAAAAGAATTAATTGAGATTTTCTGATGTGGGACGACTCTGCTTCACCTATTTCTGTTCTTCCAAAATAATTTTGAGTTCATAAATCGATTATTGTACTGCAGAAGTTTGATGTTATTCGGATTGTTATTTCCTGCAGATAATTGTAACCAGTCGCGGTTTTCGCAGAAAGTATCGAGGGAATCTTAGTAGGTAGATAGCTGTTTCGAGGGTGTGATTCCTCTCAGCTTTATTACAGTGGTGTGGAAGGCATGTCTGTGATGTCTTTGGAGGAGCCTGTGGAGCTCAAGTTCCGTTTATATGACGGAACAGACATAGGTCCCAACAAGTATGCGCCAGCAACTACAGTTGCCAACATCAAAGAGAGTATTCTCAATCATTGGCCAAAAGGTGCGTAGTCCGCCATTTTGATGTGTGCTTCAGATCAAATGGGGGCAGCAGTTCGTTTTCTCGACGAGGGGATTTGACAGGTCGAGCTGTGCATTTTTGCAGAAAAGCAAAATGGTCCAAAGACTATAAATGATCTGAAGTTGATAAATGGTGGTAAAATCTTGGAGAATAGCAAAACGCTTGCCGACTCGAGGGTAATTCTGGGGGAGATTCCCGGATGCGTGATCACCATGCATGTTGTCTTACGGCCACCTACAAACGACAAAGCTAGTGGTACCACAATCCCATTTGCCTCTTGTTGTGAAGTTTTTGTTGATTTTGATATGATAGATGCGATATTGTAGTTAGTGAGGATAGATTTCGCTTGTATGTTCAGTCGGGGTATTGTGCAGTGTCAAGAGCTTGTAAAGATCATATATTTTTCTGTATTTCCCTGAAGTCTGGACTACTTATTTTCTTTGCCTCTCATATGACACCTCTCTCCATTGTGTTAATTTCGTTTCATCTATGTTGTGCATAAAACAGAAAAGCAACAGTCTGAAACTCCCAAGAACAAGACTTGTTGCTGCACAATACTTTAGATTTCTGGAAGAGGAATCTCAAGGAATTCGTCAGATCATAGGTGAAAGTCTGAGAAACCTGGGTGGTAATGAGGCAGTGGTATTTGCTGCCTTTCAAGTTCAAATCAATGACTGTACATGCTTAGCGCCAAGTCGCCAAGTTTCTCTGGTGGGGGGTATTTCTGTCATTCACAAAGCATCATAAAAGAGCCAGCAGACGTTGCTCGTGTTCTGGTGGTAAATTAGGTCAGTGCCAATGCAGCAATAAATTTGCTGTGAGCATTCCTTGGATTGCAATTATTTTTTGGGGGGAGTGGAGCAGGAGCCATATGGGAAGAGAAAAATTAAGCTATGGCATGTGTGGATTATGGCTCCTCTTGACATCCTCGAGTATCAGCTCGCCAGCTCGAGAATGCACTTTGAAGGAGGGTTTCTGCTTCTGAATTCAATAATTTGGGGTTATGCATAGCCTTCCCACTTTTGCTCCTCCCATACATGCTGTGTGGATTTCAGCACCTTTGTGCCAGCCCTGTTAGAGAGGACTTCACCTGGATTAGCCCCTGTCTGTGTTGCCTACTCTCGCTCACCTACAATTCAGAGAGGGTCTGCTTGGAGGCAGGTACAGTATTCCTACTTTGCCTCTCTTTGTACGTTAGACTCATTTTAATTAGTTAACTCTATCTATATGATGAAAAGCCGCCGAGGGCTTAGATCATTTCACAATAGAAATAAGTAGATATTGTGAAGATGCATTAAAGTGGCACACGTCTTGCATTGTTGCCTCTGCATGTGTGCCTACGTGTATGATATTCGCTTAAGATATGATTTTTCTACGTTAGGGTCATAGCCAATCTCTCTAATTCTACTCGTGGGGAGTGCTTGTAATTAAGTAATCTTCTATTAGCCTATTTCGATTCATAATACTACCGTACATTGCCCCGACCGTGGAATTGTGGACGCTGTTTTGTGATTTGGAGATGTATTTGCCAAATATTGGATTGTTTGACTGTTTTATTTTAGAAACGGAGAATAGAGTGCTAAGAACTTGGATCTTGACATTTTGTATGCATGAATTCTTGCTCCTTTAACCTTTGAAGAACCTTAAGTAGATTAACTAAGTTTGCAAAAATTTGAAGATGGAATAATTGCAGCTCTAATTTAAATGGTCTTTCAAACGATTGTTGTAAACCATGACCCGCAGATCGCACACATATAGTTGGATTCATCTTTGCTAACCAATATTTCTCAATGCTTCTCAATTTGAGTCCAAAATTCAAATCCCCTTTTAATCGAATTGTTGGTTGAATATTGAAAAGATTCTACTAGTTTGAAATGTGTTGGATTAATCTTAGTATGGCAATTTTTTGTGTTGAAGTATTTGTTGAAAGGCCATTCTTTGAATTAGAAAAGATAGTTTTGGAGGTGAAATATATTTGTATTATTTGAGTTACAGAATATTCTAAAGTGGTGTTTTGGAAATATCTATTGTAGCAAGTGTTGAGAAATGATGAAGAATCTATGATATTGAATTTGGATCAAAATTGTCTTTGCTATAATATGCAATTTTTGATAAGATGTCAGAGTTAGAAGTATGCCATTGAAATACTACATGAGGGTCAAATGTGGCTTAAGTTGAATAATGTTTGTCAAAAAATGCTAAATAATTGTCTTTTTGTAATTGGTCTCAGGCGATATTAATCTTTTGAGAAAATATGAATAAAATATGATTTTTTAATGTATTTCCCAAAAATTGACTTGAGACTTGAATGTATTAAGGCAGATGGGGTGGTTTTGCAAGTATTTCACAATTATGTGCAATAATCTTGGATGCAATGATTAAAATCATCCTTGACCATTGACAAGTTACAAATGGCTTGTAATTACGTGCAATTACTTTAGATGAATTACAATCCTAAATATTGAGTAGGGAAGTCAAAGAGTAGGTTGAATCTTCTTTCTTTAAATTCGCCTGAAGAATGCATATAGAAAAGATGATTGGATAACAAGGAATCCCTCACCAAACTTGTTGAAGAATTTTGTACTTGTCGAAAAGTGCGAATAACATTTCTCCCATTACTTTAAAGTTACTATGATTTCCATATATAAACAAATCACAAGTAGGATCTCTCTTATATTAAATGCAAGCTATGTCACTACACTTTTTCTCCATTTCCCTGTTTCTTTACGTAGTGAATTATATTGTGTCTGTGTCAGTGATTGCCACTTTTGGTTACATTGTCACATTTCATCCATTACATCTTCATCTACATAGTTTTCAATTCATCTATTTTTCTAAGCCCTACTAACATCCAAACATCTTTTCAATGAAACCTTGTAATCTTCTTTGGTACTCCATTGTATTCTATTTCATTACAAAATTGACAAGCAAATTGTTGAAGATAAATGGTTTTCTATTCTAATGCAAGAAAATAAATTATGTTTACATTCTATATCTATATTTAGAAAATAATTCCAACTTGATTTTAAAATCAAAATATTTAGCCACTAAAGGATGGAGGGTGTTTTGAAAGAAGGTCCACAATTGCCAATTTTTGATACATTGTCCAAAATTAATAATAAATTAATTTTTTTTGAATCCCACATGTACAAAAGTGCATAATACAAAAAAGACAATATATAGAAAATTTTCAATCCATTTGCTTGTGTGGTTTGAGAGATTGTAATGCTTGAAGTGAAGGAAAAAAAATTTCATTCCTCCATAATGGGGTTAGCAAACTTTGAGCCCTCTTGGAGTAAAAATTTTGCTTTACACAAAAATGAGGAATTTTGCCATTCATAAATATATGATGTTAGGTCACTCATAAAAAATTTTCAAAAGCAAATATGGAATCTAGCTTACTCTAAAGCACCCTGCAATGCAAGGAACTTAAATGAATTGACAATACACTAGTCATTTTTTGATGATTTCTTGTGCAATGAGGAAATCTTTATTTGAAATCCAAATGGTGAAAATTTGAAGAAAAAACATTTGGATCATATGGGAAGCATTTCAAGAACTTTTACTTCACAAATTGCAAGATAATAGGGCTTGAAGTTAACCCTTAAAGCCCTAAGGTATGATTTCAAGCCATTTTTTACCTTGGGATAGGCTCTCCCAATGCAATATTTGTTAGATTCTTGTGAAATTTGTACCAGAGGTGTGTCACTAATAGCTTGATGCCTAGAAAATTTTAGACCAATCCAAATCATAGTTAAACAATTATGCCTCAAAAGGATGTTTTTTCAAATTACTGGCAATTTCGAGGCAGTTTTGAGTAGTTATAATAGAAGGTCCAATTGGGCTGCAATTTTTTATACAAATTCTCAATAAGCTTGTCCATATAATCTCGAAAGTTAAAAGGCACATGATTTTGACTTACAAATCTTTGAAATTGGACTTTGTAAATTTGGAACATTGCCCAATGAAGGAAATTTCAAAGGTTTATAAGCCAAAATGTATGCCTTTCAACTTTAGATTGTGTGAATAAGCTTGTCGAGAGTATATATAAAAAATTCTAGTCCAATTGGACCTACCTATCATAGCTGTCCAAAATTGCCTATAATTTGAAAAAAAATGTCCTTTTGAGGCATAATTTTTTAACAACTTGGATTGATTTGAAATTTTCTAGGTATGAAGCTAGTAGTGAAACACCTCTAATAAAAATTCACAAGAATCTAACAAATATTGCACCGAAGAGGGCTTGCTCTAAAGTGAAAAGATGGCTAACCTTGAAAGTATACCTCAAGGCTTTAAGGTTTAAAAGAAAATATTTTTTCTCAAAACCATCCCAACATAGCTAATTAAATGTGATTTAAGAACGAAATATATTTATTTATTTGGACAATTTTATTAGTTACATACATGCAAAATTTCAAAACTTGATGAGGGTTTTAGCAAAAAATGCCCACATTACCCAAGTTGCCAAAGATGTTAAAGGCAACATAACATTTGATCCAAGCACCCAATCGGAAAAAAAAATTATTATATTCCCACTAAAGGGTACATGTTTCACATCTTGTGTCAAAATTTTGTGAACATCCGACTAAAATTGACTTTGTAGGAACCTACCCAAATTATAGACAATTGTCTGTCTTGTAGAGGTTAATCCAGTGAATCAAATCTAAATGAGTCATTTGTTCGCCCAAACTAGGCCAATCCATGGCAGATAATCGCTATCAATGTGACTAAAACCTGTTGTAATAGTACAACCTTATGGAAGAAGAAACGTTAGGTTTAACCCTTGAACGCTGGACTGGTGACCGTGGAAATCATCCCTTTTGGCACTATATGACATCATCTACTTTGAAAAAAACAAAAGTACTCAATGGAGGTCAAACTACTATAGAAGACCTCCCCTTTTCACAATGAATAGTTGCATTTCTGTCCTACACAGGAGATTCCCTATCATTCATCGGCCGCAAAACGTCTGCTTTGGTTAAACTCGAATCCATGTATAATTTTTGGATGAGAGCTACAAATCAGAGTTGACTGATTTATGTACCGCAGTTGGTTGCCCTTCTGTGCCATTGCTGAAGGAGTCCACTCTGATGATCAATGGTTGCCGAACATCTGAAAGAGTATCCGTAGCTCCAACTGATTCCGCAGCTGTGATCAACGACTCGTCACCACCTCCGTTCTCTTCGATTGCATTGCGTAGTGCATCCTTCGCTATCCGGGTGACAAAATATATTACTACGACTGCAAAACATGCATTCGTAAGTTAGTGGGGCCAGCAGTAGTATTGTAACAAGCAACACTTTCAGCATTAAGTGTAGTCCCTATAATCAGTCTGATTTAAATATTTGTTGTATTATGTGAGCAAGTGCAAGGGGATTCTAATGCACCAAATTAAGTCTCAGTTGGATACTGGATGCGAAAGGTTTGAAAAGTAGTATTATTAAATACGCTAAAACCAAAATAAGTATTGATGTACTCATCTTGCGAGATTTTTTGGGCGTCTAAGTACGAGTTGCAGTAGGCACCTAGAGCTACCTTAGAAAATTTCCTCAGTTCAAATGCAAAGGCATCTCAAAGACCTGGAGTGATTGTCCATCAACGAATCGGAAAGTAGCGACAACTGGGAACGTAGAGTATTTAAATACCGATTGGCGGTAACTCTACTTGCAAAAGCTCGTTGTAAAGGAGAGACTCACCTGTTGTTACGAGACCAACCACCAACATGATCTGTAAAATGCAACCACGACAAAGATGGGAATGTTGTCATGGTTGTTGAATTACATTAGCCATCGGAATGTACTGTTCCCATGCAATGCCATTTGCCAATCTTGAACAAGAAACAATTGGATGAACAAGATCAAAGCTTATGGACCGTAATAATTGCATCATAAAATTGATGAAAGTACTTACTATGCGATATTTCGTGAAATGCGATTCACCATGACTTATGTCTGCAATGTCCTTAATTGTAGTACCCACGTAAACAAATGCCAATGTGACGGGCTGCAACAATGAGGGAATTATCAGATACTGCGTGATCACCCATTATAATACTATTTATTCAAAAACTTTCTCGGCCTTCAGTGGATTGAAAAACCCGGACAAGATATTATCACACAAAGAATGACAACGGACGAGTGAGGCATGAACGCAAAAGGCAACTAGTATATATTTCAAGGCAAAAGATCGTACCATCATGCCCAACCAAGATGCCAAGATGTAGCTAGTGGTGCTTAGGGGGGTGACAGACAGAAGGTAATTCAAGACATTGTAAGGCAGCAGCGGCACAAAACGCAACAAAACCGCAATCTGCACAAGCACACGCTCCTTGTTACAGCCTTCTTCCAGAATACGGTTCCGTGCATGGATGGAACAAATACAAGGCAATTTATACCACGCTCTTTATACATAGAACAAGTCTTCGTAATATTACACCGCACGATGTCAAGATACGGAAATCAAAATAACTAACCTTGAAACCAGATTTGCGGATAGCCACTGCAATAGCTTGGAATTGGGGATAGTTCCCCAGTTTGGATGCCACGTAAGATCTTCCAACCTGTTGTAACAACCAGTTAGCGTCTACTCCATCCCACGTGCCAACAGGATTTCTAAGTGACTGGAAATTCATAATATTTCAGCACTTCTCTAGAGTCGGCAATCAATGGCTGAGCAAGTCAGCATCTCGAAATAAACCAAGATTCTGATGAAAATACCTAGCGCATAGTGAACTACAAGTACTGCTAGTGAAAAAAAAGGAGAATAGAACGAGTATCGCATGTCTAAAAGTCCGCATTAATATTTTCTCTACAAACACAAGAAAGGAATAAGCACGGACCCAGCAAACAAATCAACGAGATACAGAAAAGAAGGAAATCAGAGCAGTAACATCATCCAGCGTAAGGACTTTGAATACGTAATTTGAGTGCATAATATGGGCTCACCGTTCTGCCAACCATGAAAGCAGCGGTAGCTCCCAAAGTAGACCCAACAGAATCCGTTACAAAACCGAGCATCAAGCCAAACAGGTAACCTCCGCCCAACTGTCACAACCAAAGGCAAACTCCAACATGTAAGCAGCATACTTCCCAGGGAATCAGAAAGAATAAGCCACTGATTCAGGTACATTGCACAACATACTCGTCCTTCAGTAGCATTGTGAATATTTCCTTTACAGAAGAATCATATCATCAAGCAAAATTCTCCCTCTACATGGTGGAGTACAGGAGCACTCCACCTCACAATATCTGAGAGTCCTTGACTGTAGTATCAAAAAAGCAACCACCTATCATAATCAGCACGACCTCCCTGAAACGAACTACAGTATCTTTAAATCGTTACAATCAATCATAGCCGGAGATGAAGTAATACCGAGAGAATTGACGCCGGAATAGCCAAAACTGTGACTGGAATATACGCCAATGCCCTGCAAACAAGTTCCTAATCAGAAATCTAGTACAAATAAAGGTAGTTGATAAGTTGCAAGCCTACCTTTCACCTTATATTCACGTTGACCGCCTGGTGGATTTATGAGTGAGATAATTCAATGGAGTAAAACCTACCCCAGAATACAACCACAATACAACTTGCACCCCTAAACACTCAAATTCCAATCAAATCGACTCAGGTCTATCCGTGTTTCGTGTTTCCACGTGCACCTCCTAGGAAGGAATGTATGTGATGAAATTTTCGGCGAAACTCAGCAATGCAACACGTTTGCGACATTTGGGTTCATGTTTTCTCTTTAATCGACCAACCTCCCAAGTGGAAGAATTGGACGCACCCATGAGAGTTGAATATTGTAAATAAAGAGGAAACAGACAGCTTACAAGATTATTGGGCCCCAGGGGCCAACATCCTTTGAAACCCAAATCAAAAACTGGTTCAAGGTCTGCATTAAACACAGATGTCATCAATACCAAAACATTCAAACGCAGCGCTACAAAGGATAATGGTGGAAACAATGATATCCCAACCTATCTAAGGTAGAGAATCAAAATTCTTTAAGCAACTGATCTCGTCTACTATACCAACCCTGCTACATACAGCAACTTACCTCTTCCAATACACATGGTTGCCCTTCATTTAGCAAACTGGGTGAAAGGATGACTTGGCTGAACGTCTATGGCCACTGATCTTCGAATGTAATTAGTATTTTCTACCATCCCTTTCAATAGTGAGCTACAACCTCTCACTTTGCATAAATTCATACTTGGAGATGTAACACAGATCAAAAGAGAGTTTGTATAGTATACCCAAAGTATTCTACCTAAACTGATCTCCCAATAAAAGCACACTCCTACATATTTAATTTAGAGTGAGTCTCAAATAGTATCCTCTACTTTATGTAGCTTCCCATACATCAGATAGTGCAAAGCACACGGTACCTTTTCCACAATATGAGAAACCTGCGGCAACTGTGCGACTGCAACAAGAACAAGTACCACAGCTACAATACACACAACCGATCGCCACGCTTTTGAAGACATGCTGATAGTAATTCTCCAGCACCGCTGAGATAAAACAGGGTTCGTTTTCCAGCCAGGTGGACTCGGAAATTGGCGGAATTCGCCAGGGTTACCACTATTCGCTAAACTCTACCTCCACTTGCATTGCCGAATCGACTTGCCTTTCCTAGTTGCAATTATAAAAAAATCGCGACTCCAAGTGTATGCAAAAGCTCGATCCTCAACCGATTGACTTCGTACACCGATCGCCAGCATGTCTTCTTATGCGAACTTCAATCTCGCAAGCGCAGGCAATGAAACCCTAACCTTCAAATACAGACCCACCTTTCCACTTTCAACGCTCCCCTTTGAGTACATATCACAACAAATCAGAATCACCCACTGCTAAAACCTAATCGCCAAAACCCGTCCTACCTATTCAATTCTCGACATTGAATTCCAATCCCAAACATCACCTTTCCCAAGCTACTTTCACAATGCGACACAATTCCATCCAAGCTCGCGATCAAGATCAAGAACGTAACCAATACTCCCACAACACGCCACAAAAGCTACAGCTTCTCAATTACTACTCAATCCACGGAACCCAACAGAGGAAACGAAACACGACGTGAAACCAACCAAATGCAGCAGAATTCAGCTAAGTGGGTCTTCAACAGAGACGACAACAATGCGTCCCCAAAATCTTCTTCAATTCAAATCCGATCGAGGACGCCGGCAGCAATGGAACAGTGTGTTGCAGGTCGATTGAGAAGCTTCGAGAACGGGAGCTTGCTTATGGTATTAAGCTTAACCCCTAAATGCCCAAAGCACCCAAATCTGGTATTTGCAAAACTTTGAAGTTTAACCAAGTTGTTATTTTAAGTAGCTTATATCTTTAGAAAGTTCTTTTTGAAGTCTAATTTTAGCACCAAAAATCCGATCTTGAAAATAAATGATACTGATTTTTCTATTCAAGTTTTTGTACAAGGGTACCCATTGCAATTTTGACTTCCCGTAGTGTTGAGAGCTCTTGGAAATGAGCCTCAAATACACTAGATCTTGGAGAAAAAATCACATTCAAAATTCATTTAAAAAAAACTGTGGAGTTGATTTTAAGAAGCCATAAATTGATCGGGGTTATACAAGTTAGGCCCTTTAAACTCATATTTTTTTGGTCACCAACTTTTTAAATTTGACTTGTGTAAAGAAGATTGAAAGATTTTTGTAGTTTTAGCACTCTTGTGGTCAAACATTTAATCTTTGACTCTATAAGTGATATTGTTTTCTTTTCTTTTCCTATGAGATCTCTAACATGTCTAGTTTGAATTTGTATGGTTACAATTCAAAAAAAACTGATACAACTTATCAAAATGTTGGCATTTTGTTCAATTTCGAGAGAATTCCAGGAAGTCCAAAACAGGCCTTGGGCATCTAGGGGTTAACTTAAGCTTAATTGGGTTTTGTTGGTGGAATTTGGAAGAAGTTGGTGCAAGATTTGAAAAGAGCGATGGACAAATTTGGCGACCGAAGAGTGAAAGATAGAAATTAGGGCGTAGAAAAACTTCAGGTGATGAGCTTGATGCGACGATGGATGGATGGATGAAGGTCAATAGTAGGGGTATATGGATGAATCAAAGCTTGGATGAGTTGAGTCATCCACATGTGTTGCATGCCGGCGACACTGACATTGTCTTTCATTCCACTACTAGAACGTCCTATCCTAATTGACAGGAGATCTACTTATTTATGTTGATTAGGCAAAATTAAAGGTTGGTCTGTTCATTTGGCAAAGCAAGGAATACTAGATCAACACGTCTATGTTGAGAAAATCTTTGAGCGGGTGAGGTCTATGTGGCATGCACACATAGCGTCCATCTCTTGACTTCCATGATGGACTCCTGCTTTCAGTCACCGTGGCCCACCATGCCTGAAATGATTCCCCTCACCTAAGACGTAGTGAGGTGGGCCGCCAGCCACTGTCGCAACAACAACAAAGCTTCGAACCTCAGAAGAAGCAAATTTCTTTGACGATTTTTTCATTTGAACAAGGTCTTCAGAATCTGCTTTTCTATTCTTGTAGGCCTAACTTTCAGCCATAGCCAAATATTTTTTTTTGACATACATGGACAATTTCCATTGATAGAAGAAACAAAGTATAGAAACCAAGGGAGCAAGTCCCTGGCGGAGCATTTTTAAGTTTTCTAGTTTTGTTTTTTCACAAGGAATCCCGAGCTCAACGCAACTAACCAATAGAAAATGTAAGAGAACCCAGGCTCCAGAAGCAAAAGGATATCCCCCAACGTTGGTGAATAATGTTATGTGCGCTCAAAGCGCTGGAAAATTAAGAGCCGAGCAAAGCCGCTTCAAAAGCCGATACTGTTCACGCTGCTTTTCACGGGCAGTTTTCCCTTCAATAGTTGTTTGCCATCGGGCTAGGACCTCGCTAGGCAACCATTTCATCCCTAGGAGCCAGCTTTTGCCAGCAGCCTCATGTGCGTGATACTATAGCCATAGGATAGAGGCCATAGCTAGAGTTCAAAGCCCAAAGTTCCGAGTCCTAACTTTAGTACTACGGAGTGAAACTGCGTTTGTTTACTTTACTGCTTGGTTTCATTTTAGCATCTTTTTTTAATTGTTTTAATTTAATCTTTATTTTTCTCATCTCCTTGGACTTCTCTTCCGTTTGCCGGCCACCTAATTTAGCTCTACTTTGATAGCCTTCAATTACTTTGAAAACCAACTGTGGACTCCGTCTTGCTTTAGCAAGCTCAATAAGTTTAATTATTGCTTGCTGTTATTGTGGTGGTGGTGCTGCCGCCGTTCGCTTCAAGTGCTTCTCCCCGGAAAGCTTGTTCTCCCTTTCTGAGGTTTCCTGCTGTGTTGTTTTGATGCAACAGAGTCAAGAAGAGTTGTTGAAGAGGTGTTTTTGGTTTAGATTTTGTTGTACTTGGTTGAGAGGGAGCAGTTTTTTTTCTGTGTTGCTTTCTTCTAGGGAGTTTATTTGTTGTTGAGCTGCAAATGGACGAGTTTGTTGATGTGAATGTCCAAAAAAGACATTCAATGCCTTTACAATCTTCTTCAAAAATTACCATTGCATCTAGTGCCTCTTAACTTTAGGTCTTCCTTAGATGGATCTGATTTTGATGTTCTGCCATTGAAGAATGTTCAATAATTTGTAATGTATATGATGGCTCAAATGCAGTCATCACAAGTGGCAGTAAACAAATCATTATGTCAAAAACGCAATTGCTAAAACCATTTGTAGAATCTATTTTGGATAGGCTGCATGATGGCATGTCTACCATTTCTTCAGCATTCAATCCTTACAAGAGAAATAATATAATGAGGCCTACAACAAAATTTCAAAAATCCTAAGAGTGATATTTCTTTGGATATTGCATGGTGCTATAAATTTTGATCTCTTTAGTAGGCTAAGAAGGCATCTCTCGGCCCCCCAAAACAAGTTACCTCCTCCCCAATTTGATTCAAAAATGTCAATAGACTTCATACTGCAGTTTTGGATCTTGTCAACAGGCGGTCAAGTTACCTCTCAACCTTAAAAGATAAATCACCCTATTATTGGTTTGATCATGCAGTCTCTTTGTAGAAATATTTGCTTGATAAAAAAAGCCATTTCAAATTGAAAGGAAATCAAAATAAAAGAAACAAATTCAAAAAAATGGGAGTAAAGATACCATGTTTAAGAACAATCTTGAGTCAACTAAGCTTATGCATGGGTCGGGTTATATTTCTTGATCACTTGCTAGCTTGTGAGGGGGACTTTTTGGCACCAATAGGAGTCTCTAGCCCCGCAACCAATGATTGAGGAAAACAAATTGTATTTTAATTCAATCCTGACATTCTACAAGCCCGATTCCATTTTTTTTAATTTGAAAAAATAAGAAATTAACTTTGTATTTAAAATGTGCTCTAGCTATGCATGTGCAAAGGTCGAGTGTATTTTTGAATCACTTGCTAGAATCTGAGGTGGACCCGTTGGCGCTGAAAGGAGCCCCCAACCTTCTAGCTAGTGATCAAGATTCAAGACATGATAAATTTGTACTCTAGCTCAATTAAGATGATGTGTCGGATTTGTGCTTTTGTAAAGGCCAGGTTTTAGATTCTATGATCACTTGCTACGGTGTGCAGGGTTCCTTGGCACCGTGGAGAGCTACCTTGTCCTCAAAAAAATAAAACAAAAGCTTTTGTTTATTTTTTGTTTCTTTTCCCTCCGCAACACGAGGCTCTCCTCGGCTCCAAAGGGAACCCGTCACATCCTAATAAGTAATCAAGAAAAAATAAAATTTATATTCTAGAGTACAAAACTTATTCTGTCTTGATCATTGGCTAGGAAATTGGGATTCCCTTTGGCGCCGAGAGGTCTCCTTCATACCCTAGCAAGTGATACAAAAAAACACTTGATCCTTGTACAAGCACAATTTGAGCACATTTAAATGTAAGGCTATTCTCAAATTTCTTAAAAAAAAAAACTAAAACAAAAAAAATTGTTTTTTCTTAATCACTTACTAGGGTGTAATGGGCTCCCCTCAGAGCCAAGAGGGGGAGGGGGGGGGGGGGGGGGGGGGGGGGGCATGCAGAAAAAAGTTTTTTTTCGAAACTTCCCAGATAGTATTAGGGTAGATTTTTTCTCCCTGTCAAAACTTTTACTTAGTTTAGGAACTAATGATCAAACTCAAAATTTGTTCAAGAATAGTCATTTTTTCAGAGAATATCATAGCACTAGAGTTTATATCGATATACATATAGAGTATACGTTAACTAGCTAATAGCTAGCCTTTTGTTAACTTCCTAATGTCTGTAATATGATGGAATAACTTGTTTAACAAGACTGTAAATAGAACTGAACAAGCTGATCAAACCATTATCCGGAGCTAATGATTATAGCCTATTGATAAAGTTTATAATTGAGATTTTTTTTCTTGTTTAGCCTCATCAGTACAAATGCAGGCTATCACATTGAAGAACAGCACCTCAATCAGGAGCTCAGTCCAAATCAAGCAATTAACAAATACGAACAATCTCGATTGGGAAGATAAGGCCAGCGTTATGAGTGAACAAAACTAGCTGTGTTTCCAAAAGTATCACAAGTATACTCAATTACCGTTTTTTTATGAAACTCAACTGGTCTCACATAAGATGCAACTGTAATTACCAAACTTCTACCATTAACCTCTAGGCAAAAACTAATCTAAAAACAAGAGACTGGGAAATACCCCAGCACACCAATTTACAAATAACCAGGTACTGCATCCATCAAAACAGTGATTTGGAGTTTTTTGAAAAATTCCTCCGGGGTGGTAACCCTCACCTATGCCCATGTCACACAGCATTCTGTTAGAATGCCACACAACGTACACGAGGTGTCTATAGGATACCACAAACTTGTCATTGTTTTACAACGGAGAAAAAAACAAACATGCTCAAAACACAAAAAGAGTCCTAAAAAAGAAATTTTAAACGAACTCATGCACCACCTGTTGGCTGCTATTTTGAGAACCAAGCACCATATTGGCAAGCACAACTATAGATATCTCATTAAAGCAGTACTATTCTGATCCCACACATCCATCCAAAGTTGAGTGTTTGTAAAATGCAAACAAAACAAGCTTGTAAAGGGCCCGCCAGTGCATGGGCTATACGGCTGTGAACCGTTGTCATACGTCACTGGTTAGCCATCAGGTTCGATTCTTTATTGTACTAAGTTAAAGTACTAAGCCCAAAATCACTGCCAAATCAAAATTTTTAATTACGTATCTTGTAAGGAATAACCAGCTGCGGCTTTTAAACCGCAAGCTTAGTAGGAGCATCAATTGCTTAGAAGGTTTCAATATATGTGACGTAATTGAAAACAATTGGCTTACTAATGTACAAGGTATACTCATAGTTAATTTTAAAAAAGGTAATCCTTTTTATGAAAAAAAATATATCATCAAATAAAAATTCCAAAGTATACTTACTCAAAGTATGGATGCAATAAGTTATTTTGGAAAATAGCGTTAGAATTTTGAAGAGCCTAGTAATATTGTCAGGGATTCAAATCTAAAAAAAAAAAAAAAAAAAAAATAATTTCTCTTTGGGGCCTCCCCTCAGCTCTGAGGGGAATCCATCACACCCTAGTAAGTGATCAAGAACCGTAAAACCTGGCCTTCACAAAAGCACAAATCCTACACATCATCTTAATTGAGCTAGAGTACAAATTTATTATGTCTTGAATCTTGATCGCTAGGTGGAAGGTTGGGGAGGCTCCCTTTGGCGCCAAGAGATCTCCCTTACACCCTAGCAAGTAATCCAAAAAAAAACTTGACCCTTGCATAAGCATAGCTAGAGCACATTATAAATACAAGGTTAATTTCTAAAATGAAATAGAGCTTGTAGATTGTCATGATTGAATTAGAATACAATTTGTTTTCCACAATCATTGGTTGTAGGGCTAGAGACTCCTATTGGCTCCAACAAGTCCCCTTACAAGCTAGCAAGTGATCAAGGTATATAATTCTACCTATGCATAAGCATAGCTAGCTCAAAACCATTCTACAAGTGTCAAGTGTCTTTTCTTGATCACTTACTAGGATTTGAAGGAGACCTTGCGATGCCAATGGAAGCACCTAGCTCTGCAGTCACTAGGCAATGATCAAAAAAAATATTATACTCTAACCTAGCCATTATGATTGTAGGACTTGAGCTTGTACAAAGGTGGTGTGTTTATCTTTGAGCACTTGCTAGGATGTGAGGGATACCACTTGACACCAAAAGGAGATTCCTAGGGGTTCCTCTGGGCACCAAATGGAGACCTTTAGGTGCAATTTTTTATTTTATTTATATTTTTTTGTTTATTTATATTTTTTTTCTCCATGCTGAGAAGTATTCTTCACACCCTAGCAAATGATCAAGAGAAAATAAAATCTACATGCAATCTATTTCATCTAGATGTTGAGGATTTCTTCATATACACAAGATTTTTAAATCAAAAATTGGCCTTAAGCTTATATTCAATTTGCTTTTGCTTTTGCAAAGGTTGGTTTTATCTCTAAATCACATATTGGATTGTTTAGAGGAACTCTTGGCGCCAATGGGAGTCCTTGGCTCAAAAGCCAATCACAAAGAAAAAGAAATTAATTCTAGCTTGAATATAATGATCTATAAGATTTGCACAACTGTAAGGATTGGGTTTTTTTGCTTGATCACTTGCTAAGATGTGAGCGAGACTTTTTGGTACCTATAAGGGGCCTTTCATTGCAAACAAAAAACAATTGTTATTGTTGTCTTTTGATTCCGCCACCAAAGAGCTACCAACAGTGTCAAGAGGCATTCCTCATATCCTAACAAGTGATTAAGAAAAAACCAAATTTGTATTCTTGCTCATTCATTTAGCTATGAAGGACTTGTTCATGTATATAAGATTTGTGAATAATAAAATTGGCTTGAAGCTTGGGTTTGATCAAATTGTATTTGTGCAAGAGTTGGTTGTTTTTTTTGGTCACATATTAGGTTATTTGGAAGAGCTCTTGGCACAAATGGGAGCCCATATTTCAATAACTAGGATAAAAAAGAACAAATTTATAATTTAGTTTGATCATGATGATTTTGAAGACTTATTTGTGTATTCAAGATTTTCTATTAAAAGTTTAGACTTGCAACTTGATTGTACTCTAGCCATTCTTGTGCAATAAGGCCTATAATTACAATCTAGTGTATAACTGGCTTTAAATTTTCTAATCTTATTGACAATCATACATTTGCATGTTATGTAGTAAGCAAATGTTATTGAATGCATCAACCACTTGGACCTTAATTATTTTTTTTACTATTTTTTTTTATCTAAATCAATTTTTCTACAAAAAAAATTGTGAAACGTAAGTCCCATGCCACTAAACAATTGCTTTATGGTAGAAATGAAATGTTTTAGAGGACAATGATGATGAAGGTGATTGCACAAAACACTTGTACTATTTGTTGCGTTTTCACAGTACTCATGTTTTTTTTCTGGAGTACTTTAAAATTAGAAAAGGTATCTTAAAAAAATATAAAAGATATGGCTAATATATACACTTTTAAGATGAAGGTAACCACCAAAGAAAAAACCTAGGAGACTTCTCTAAGTATGAGAACTAGAAAGTGCCAAAACTCATGAAAATAGATATTCTGTTGTTTAAATTAGTTAAAAATAGGAAATAAATTTAAGTAAATAAAATAAAAACTAGCCATTTCTAAAAACTTTATAAAGATGGTCATTCACCAAAGAAACCACCAAAAATATGTTTTATTTGTTTCAAAATGAAAGCTGAATGAAGCTCAATTTGTGAACTTCTACACCACATAAATTTGAGTATTTTTAAAATTGCTTTGGACAATAGCTATAAATCTATTAGAAGACCATCTTCACCAAATTTCAGCTTCAAATTCATTTTTTTGGGTATTAAATAGTACTAAAAATCCCCAAATTGGCAAGTGTGACATAATATTGGGGCCTATTATTAAATAGATAACATTTTCTAAAATTTCCAAAAAATTGGGCAAGGTGTACAATAGCCATAAGTACCTTGTCTTTGAATTTTGAGTCATTTGAAGACAAAATGCAAAAGTCATAGCCAAAAAACTAATCAACACGCAACGTATGACAAAAAATAGTACAAGTGTTTCATGCAATGACCCATGGTTCAGACGACAATGCTGATGAGCCTATCAACAACTGCACCATTGAAAATATCTTGTAGAGATTGCAAAAAAATTAGCTTTGTGGCTTCTATCTATAGTCTTCTAAACAACTTGTTACAATCTCTTCTATGGTGGATGAAGGCTCCTAACTATAGACGTTGGTTTTCCAAAGCATCAAGCATGGTTTGCAAGAATGTCAATAGTGGAAGACATCTATACTTTCCATTTATTGATAAAATGAGTAGATTATTTCAATCTTTTAATCCTAAATCTTGAATGATATAATGTCCACTACCATAGGTTTCACCATAGAATTTTCTCTTAAAAATTGTATGCTCACAAGCTCACAGGCTCACAGGCTCACGTTTGCACGCTTGCAGAATAGCAACCCTGGGTCAAGACCTCCCGGGCTCTTCCCAGCAAATGGAGCATCGAGACGTGGAAGAAGGTTTACGACTTTCCGCGCACTGGAGAAGGGTTGGCCTTGTGGACAAACAAATGCGCAGAGGGTAAGTTTTTGAATCCTCTTCATGCAAAGGATGGCTATGCAGTAGCAGACTGCAAGGCCGCAAGGGATAAGAGAGTGTTAGAGTTTCTGGTTCCTATTTTGTACTTGGAGAGATCAAACCGGATAACAGTAACGTGGGCCAATACAATATTTGGAGCACTGAGCGGAGAGGGGTAGGTGTTATAGGCAGGTATTGTGAGGGACTTAGTTGCAAAGATGGCCGCCTCCTTAGGAGGTACCAAGGCAACTTCTATTGGACCATTCCTCTTCCACCTGTACGAATATCTAGGAACACTTAGAGATCCAGAGAGGGTAGTTTTAAAAGCAGCCACAACCATTTTGAAACTAAATATTACCCCATCCCGGGAGAGAAAGAGTGAGTATAGAAAGAGAGGACTGGATGAGGAATCAGGAAGAGACTCGGTGTGAGCTTCCAAATCGTCACTTGGGACTCTAGATTTCTTTTTTTTGAAACTTGCAATTTAGAATAGGTAAAATTATACAAAAAGCCATAAGAAGAGTGTAGAACCAAAATAGGGTTGTACTATACCCATTATAGTATTTGATTTAGTTTTGATTTTATACCTAAACCATCCCCAAACCTCGCCTAGTAATAGAGTCTAAACTACAAGATAGCGGGTTTTAGAGAGTTTTAGTCACATAGCCTTAGCAGGGCTAAATCCCACTGAAAGGTGGCAATGCATGTCTAAATTGGTCCTAGGTTAGGTTTTGAATTCCCCATTAGATCAACAAACTCTCGAAAACCCCAGTTGTTAGCATGTAGGAGCCACTAAACTCAAGAAGGGGCCGTAGAGGAATCTACAGCCCAAAGATGGTGTTCTAGGATTAATCCCGTGCCAAGAGTCCAACGGCAAAATCGATTCGCCAAGATTCCTTCATTTGCAAAAGATTCCCACGCCATCGACAATCTGAGGAGACGGCTGATTTAAGTCTTCATTGACCAATTGTGCCAGGTATGGAAACGCACCTCCACATCTTTTGCAAGGCTCCCTAAGAGGTCCCACAAAAAATCCCAGCATCTTCCGACTTACAAAAGAACCTTTTCCGGGCAATCAACTGTTCTAACCTCCAACGGGAATTTCTTGTAAACTACCCAGGTTGTGGTAAAATCTCACTAAAAATTAGGATAGCTTATTTTATGCTAATAATGTATTTTGATAAGTCTCGCGGCATTCCGATAGCAGAAGATACTCGAACCGGCAAGATTCCTCGGGAAATAATCACGTCCCGACATCCCCGCGACGTTCACCGGCATTCCGGGGGCACAGAACAGCAAAACAACTTCAACAAGGAGTCTTTTCCTACTCCCTTTCACCTTCTGGAGACCCCAGGCTAGTTATCTTTCTCAAAATAGAAAACCCCCAAAAGTTGGAAATTTACCGCAATTGGGATTTTAATCTAGGCTAGCCTATGTTGGATTTTTGATCCCAATACGGTGGGAAGGGGGATTTTGGACGTAAATTGGCATTCTAGATCCAATGGCGCAATTCGTATGACATTTGGAGTTAATCTCCAAAAGTTAGGAGGTTGGTTCAGCATAGGTAGTAGAAAATGAAAATCTAGGATTATGATGAAAATCTTTGAGGATGAGGATGAAAATCCAAGTTGATAAGGTTACTAGAAGGAATTTAGGGGGGGGGGGGGGGGAGTGAGCCCTTGGAAACCTATAAAAGGGCTCCACTTCCCTCTCTAAAATTCACCCCATATTTGTTTTTGGGTTCGTAGATCCAAGTCATCTTGGATATTTTGGCGTTTGAAGCCAAAACCTCTGCGGTGTTTTTGGAGCACTTTTGGCTCCTTTTATTGCTGTATTTCAAGCTTTGAAGGTCCTTGGGGGTCCTTCTATCTTGCCTTGTGTACTCCTTGTGCGTTTTCTCTTGTATTTTAGGTGCTCTTGTAAACTAATCCTTGTGTCTTGAAGGTCTTTTGTATTTTCTACTAATCCTAAAGCCACCCCCTTCCGTGCCTTGGCATATGCCGCCATTTGGGGCCTTTAGAGTGAGTCATTTGCTTTACCTCGTTATACTAACCCACGTGTTCTCTTAAGTCAAGTTTTCTTTATCTTCTTCTAACGTGTCTCTTGTCGAGTGGACCCCCCTATGGGATGGCAAAGCTTTGCACCTCCTCTGTGTGTGTTTTCTAAGTTTATCTCAAACCTTCTTCTAACATTCTCCTTGTTGAATGGACCCCCTTCCAAGACGGCAAAGCTTTGACCCTATGTGTGTCTTCTTTAAAAGTCTTGTTTTTTCCCCTTCTAAAGCCTCCGCCACTGTGTGGACCCCCCTTGGATACGGCAAAGCTTTGAACTAGTGACAAGGTCGAAGTCCTAAAGTGTGTGTTAAAAATTTAGGCGGCGGAGCTTTGAACCCTCGGAGTGCCACCAGGTCCCAAAGTTGGTGTTAAACCCAACTTATCAGCGAAGCTTCAAACCTCCCAGGTGTTTAGTTCCAAAGTCTAGTTTCCACCTTTGTGAAAACGTCCAAAGTTTAGCTTTCAAGATATGTAGGTATCCTTTTGCATTTTGTGAATTTAGTTGTTCCCCAAGTTTTTAGATTAGTTTAGTTGTTCTCCAAGTTTTATTTTCCCCAAGTGTATTTCCCTCAGTTTCCCTTAGTTAGCAAAAATTCAATTTTCCCTTAGTAGCAAAAATCCAGTTTCCTTAGCTAGCCAATCTAGCATCAGCCCAGCATCAGTCCAGTATACAAACCAGCATCAATCCATCATACGGAACGCGAAAAAAAAAATTAAATTAAAAAGAGATCGACCCCTCAGCCAGCCGGGAGGCAAGCAGGCAGGCCAGGCGACTTGGTGGCCCAGCTAGCCGGGGCCACAAATCAAGCCGCCCCCATTTTTGAACTCTTTTGTTTGGTTTTCAGGTTTTTATTGGTTTTTGGATTATCTCAAACAAACAAAAAAAAAAAAAAACACAACAAAAGAATGTTGGACTAACCTATTGCTAGCTAGGATTGGGGTAGGATTAGGGCCAAAAAATACAAAAGGGAGGAGGGAGAAAAGAGCGGAGCACCACCGTACTTGCACACAAAACTAGCCTCACTCTCACACTTACACAATGGAGGGAGAGTAGGAGATAGGAGGCTAAATAGAAGGAGAAGGAGAGAGACGATAAATAGTGGGCTACTTAGAAAGGCTAGGGGGAATAGGAAAAAATCTAAAAAGAGGCCTTGGTAGCTCTTAGAGGAGGATGGGGGCTATGACAACATAAGAACTTTGTAAGAGAATAGTGGACACATTGATGTTGCACAATTGTCAAAGTTGGAAGTGTAAGGCCCCATAAATCATTTGGTGGAATAGTCCCAAGGTAGAAGAAGTAAGAGGAAGAAAAGAAAAGGAAAGAAGTTAGGGTGTAACAATTCTTTCAAAAATTAAGCGGTGAGTTTTGGGAGAAGAAAACCAACAAATCATCATAGACGGGGATACTTACGAGCACGTGGACGACGTCATCTCCAATATTGGCAATGATGAGGTAAGCCATTGAACTAATCCTTGGTATTTTTTCCTAATTAGTTTGTGATTCTCTCAGTTAGGCTTTAACCCAAGGTAACTAGCAAAGATTAGCAAGAATTAGAGGTTTAGATTCAAAAGCTCATAGATTAGAATTAGGAGTTTCTGGAAACATATTATGTTAAAAATTTGGCTTTGGATCGACCAGGCTAAGTTAAGTCAAGCGGTTCAAAAGGAAAAAATTTCAGTAAACTTTGGTTTAGAAAACGATAGAACAACTTAGGACTGAAGTTAAAAATAGGAATTAACATTAATTTAGGAGTCAGCAATCTAGAATTAGGTTTGGAAGTAGAAATTAGAAAGAAATCAAAAGTTAAAAGTCTGATTAAAGCTAATCCGGGGCGATTAAATTAGAAATCAGGATTTAGAATCAGAATTAGAGGATTAATTTGGAAGTTTAACTTAGAGGTGAACATTAAGCATGAATTAGGACGTAAACTATAGAAGTTTAGTTTAGAGATAAAAAATCTAGAATTAGATTTAGGAAGCACAAATCTAGAATTAAAAATTAGAGGTTAAAAAAGGTTTGGATAACATTTAGAAAATAGAATCTAGGAGTTAAAATTTAGAAGTAATTTAGGAGTCAAAACCTAGAAAAACTTTTAGAGGCTAAAAAGTTAGAAGTAATTTTAGAAATTAAAACAAAAAGATAACTTAGGAGCCAAAAATCTAGAGTAATACCTAGGGGTTAAAAATTAGAAGGTAGAAAGTTAGAGTAATAATTTGAAGGTAGAAAGTACAGTAGAAAGTCGGAAGTAAATTTTTGAAGTGAAAAGTAGAAACCTAGAAGTAAAATTAAAGTAGAAGTAAAAAACTTAACATCACAGTAGAATATTATAACAAATCCAATGTTCAAACATAGAAGTTTATGTAGAAGGTTAAAATCACCAACCAACTGGGATAATCAACAAGAGGTAAATCACAAGGGAAAGCACCATGGAAGGGACATAGGATAGAAGGAGCGTCCAAATAGGTTGTTTTGCCCTTTATTTACCCAGGCTGCCCTATTGGGTTAGCAACTAGTTAGTAGACACTTGCACAACTGATCATAGCTACAACTACTGCCATCCACAAAACTAAGAAACATTAGCAATTTCCATTGCTTGGAAGGTACAGTGGACTGCGCGCGCAATACCCTTTTAAATTAAAAGTGGATAAAAGGCTAGAACTGAGTCATGTTTGCTCCATTACCAAGGGTGGGTAATTTAGTGCCTACACTTGTCAGATAAGAGAAGAGAGTCTTCAGAGAGGATCCCAGCCTTAGAAAAAAAGAAAGGATCCCAGAGTGAGCGGAAGGGTTCTTTGGAATCGGAAGTCTAGAGAGAGGATCCTCTGGGGAGGATTATTGAAGACCTGGAGAAGACTCAAGAGAATTTAGACACTGAGAGAGGCGCAATCAAGAAGGTCTGTGGGCTGCTTGGTGGGATCAAAGTATCCAAGCTTGTAAAAACGATATAGGATCTGATCTGGGAAAAGGATACCCAGAAATAGAAAAACCACTTCAAGGAACTTGCCGCGGAAAACCAATCACTCCATCGGAAGTTAGAAAAAAGTAAGGAGGGAAGTAAGGAAGTGCGTAAATTTTCCTCTGAGTTAGAAGAGACTCTTCGGAGGGTTCGAAGTTTTATAGGGCATTCCGAGGATGAATTGAACAAAGCCAAATATTTTGGCGCAGAAATTCACAAGGCCGGATTGGAAGCAATAGACAAGGCCGTCCTGGTTTTGGCTGAGTACTCAAATACTATCTAGAAACTAACATATGAGATCCGAGATGCTCTTCAACAAGCGGGTCAGTTTCCGAGTTCGGAGAAACCTCCCACACCTATGAAGTCAAAGGACCGAGAGGAAGAAAAGACATCCGCAAAAGACCCTTTTAAGCCGAAGTTAGAAGGAAGGGAAGGATATGTACATGGATCCGGATCCAAGGGCAGGATCCGGAAGACAGAACTTGAATTTCGAGCGTCACAAAACAAAGGCTCTAAACCTTCCCCGCGGAAGACAAGCATGACAAAGGCAAAGGTCACTGCCAAACGGGCTCGGAAAGCATCCTTGGGGAATTACCATTCAAGGGAGGACAAATCTTCCAGCCACTTAGCAAAGGAAGATAGCGAATCCGAATCCGGATCTGAATCCGAGTCTCAACCAGATTTAAAAGAGGAAGAGGAAGAGGAATCTAATCTGGCAACTATTTCTCCCTCAAGCTTCAAGGAGAAGATTCTAGCCAAGGAGAAGAAGACAACTAAGCCACCTGCCAGTAGGAAACAACCGCCTAGGAAGGGAGCCTCCAAGCATGAGGAGCCTTCTCCAAAGTGGACTAGGAAGTAGTTTCAAAAGTTTCTTAGGGTAGGCCTAGATCAATAGGCAAAAATCCAAGTTTTTGAGTGTTAGGAAGCTACTTGACAGCTGCTTTTCAGCTGCATGCCCTTTCCTAGGGAGGATAAGGAATGGCAACTGTCATTTCTTTTGTCCTCTGATTTTAGGGTTCTTTGGGGTTAGTATTTAGGGGCTGATTTTGGATTGATGTCCCGAGTGTTCTTACTTTTGTTTTGATTTACTTTGCAAATTGATTTCCAGATTTCCACTTCACAAGAGCTAGTCTGAAAAGTCTTGGCTCTATGTTGGTATGCCATCAATGTTTCAACAATTGTTAATGCAGGTAGCATTAGAGGAGTTTCGGGCCTCCTAAGAGACTGCAAGTTCCTGGACTGTAGGAACTCTGCAAGAATGTGCCAAATGGCTAGGCTATCGTAGTCAAGCAACTGCCACGTCATTTTTGTAAAAAGAAAAAAAATAATTTCTTTTTTTGTTAAAATGATATCTTGGTATATTTTTTTTATTTTTTATTTTTGAAAAAAAGAATCTGATACACCCGCACTATCGTTCCTTGAATCTGGGCAGATTGGTGAACAAGTCTAAAACAGTCTTCTAAAGCCCCCGAAACTCCTCTAATGCTAGGTTTGCAAGTGTTGAATAGAGAAATAGCCCCGGATTCTGTCTAGATCCGGTTTCAAAAATTGAGGTGAATTGGTTGTAAAGCTGAGACTACTAGGATTGAAGTCAAATCGAGTGTGGTCACTTGTTAGCTTCCGTGTGGGATAGCTGCTTTTAGGTTGGGTGTGTTTTGTAGTAAGGTAGGCGCATGCTATTTGCGCTCACAAAAGCTAGTCTAAAAAGTCTTGGCTCTATGTTGATATCCCATCAATGTTTCAACAATTGTTAGTGCAGGTAGCATTAGAGGAGTTTCAGGCCTCCTAAGAGACTGCAAGTTCCCGGACTGTGGGAACTTTGTAAGAATGTGCCAAATGGCCAGGCTAACATGGTCAAGCGGCTGCCATGTCATTTTTGGAAAATAAAAATAAAAATAAAATTGTTAAAATGATATTTTGGTATATTGTTTTTATTGTTTTTTTCTGAAAAAAATAAATCTGACACGCCCGTATCGTCGTTCCTTGAATCTGGGCAAACTGGGGAACGGGCCTGAAACAATCTTCTAAAGCCCCCGAAACTCCTCTAATGCTAGGTTTGCAAGTGTTGAACAGAGAAATAGCCCCGGATTCTGTCTAAATCCAATTTCGAAAATTGAAGTGAATTGGTTGTAAAGCTGAGACTACTAGGATTGAAGTCAAATTGAGTGTGGTCACTTGTTAGCTTCCATGTGGGATAGCCGCTCCTAGGTTGGATGTGTTCCATAGTAAGGTAGGCGCATGCTATTTGATGTGTTGATGAGGTCCTATCGTAATCGGAAGTGAGGGATTTATAAGTGGTTGGGGTTGCCTAGTTATCTAGTTACTGGATTCTGCCACGAGAACTGCATGCGGATAGTGTCTGCCGTTGTAGTAATGTGAGGATTGTAGGGGTTTCTTGAGTGACTTGCTAGTGTAGATTAGTTTCCGGGTTAATTGTGAGGAAGAACTTACATTCTATCTTTTCTGTCTTTTGTTGTTTTTTCTTAAGTGAAGTCTTTTGACAATATAATCAGTTGAAGGGTAGGATATACGTTCCCTTCCTTAAATCCAAGAGCAGATCCCTTTGATATAGAGATTAAATTGGAAATTGGTTACCCGGTGACCGGATCTGGATCCGATAAAGGATACAGGATTAAGACATTCCTTTAGGTCCGGATGTAGTAAGTTGATCTGTATAAAGTAAGAGAGAAAGAGAGAGAAGTACTAATTCTGAGAAGCGGAACAAGTAAGTGCTCTGTTAGGCAAAAAAACGCACATATTTTGGGCTTGTTTTTTTTGTAACGTCCAATGGAACAACCTATTGCAAGTGCCTTAGGAGGTGCCATGTGGATGCTACGTAACTTCCATGTTACCTTATCATCCACGGGTAGTACCACATCATTTTTTTTTCATCCAAATTTTTCTGACGTGTCTCATGATGTGGATCCAATAAAAGTATGATGTGGCATGCCTTGTCAGCACACCTTTATGCCATTTAAAAATTTTAAATTTTTCTTAAACATCAATTTAGATGTTTAGATAGACGTTTTTTGAAACATCAACTACTACATACTATATCAATAAGTCAAGGTCAATAGAAAATAATTATTTAAATAAATAAAGAATGAAAAAAATTAACAAAAACATTTGTTGAGTTCTATCAAAAAAAACTTACCATCTACCATCAAGAGGATTTTTGATGGCCAAATGAAGGAATTACTTCATTAAACATTTGTAAGAATGAAGGGTTGAGAGGTCCTATTTATTTCCATTGTCCATCCATAGTGAGACAAAAGATATGGGATAACTATAATATAAGAACTTGGCCATTGTAACTCTTGACGTTGTTGCAAACATCTACACGTTGTTGTAGACATCTGGATGTTCTTTTAGACATTTGGATGTTCTTTTAGACATCTGGACCATGTTATTTCAGACATCTTGCATTGAACACAATTCTTGCTTAAAATATCCCATACGGTTTGTCAATCTTCCTACCACCCTACTTGTATAAAGAGTTCTTTTTTTATCCCTATTGTACATCCATCTATTGCCTTCTTTTTGCAAAGCATGCCACATGGCTGCCTTTTTCATAAAATTTTCACATTTGGGCAACATTCTACTATAGAGCATAATAATTTGTATTGATTTACTATAACAAAAATGGATTTGCTTGCTGACGTGGCAATCTATGGTTTTTTGGACATTCCAAAAACTGTGGTGATGGTTTTGTTGACATCTACATTGACATGCTCGTCCGTACTGACATGAACCTGTCTGGCCCTCTTCCAGGTGCCCGTTTGCATAGACATCATGCAAAATTCCCACTTCTGTGACTTAGACCGCCAGACAATGCGACGTCAAAAAAAAAACAGCACGTTTTTTGCCAAACAAAAACGTGTCTTTCTTATAGTGTGATTTGGTAATTTTGAGGAAACTACAAGTTAAAATCCTTTGGGAACAATACACAAGTCATTTTGGGTGTTTTACCATTTTAAACACCTAAAAGTAGGATTTGTGCTTCCATGTGCTACAACAAAATTTGAATAAGGGTTGGTTGCAATATTGAAAGTGTTGTAGCCAGTCATAATGCGCCACAACTACATAAAAAATTGCGCCATAATTAAGCACTGTTCATCTCTTGCTTTACAAAAAGAGAATAGCCTAATCTGCCAAAATGGGATGTTGATCAAGAATGGGTTGCCTCCCTTAAAATCATTTGGAGTGACTTCCTTTATTTTAAAGAAATTGACTTATAAGAAAATTCTTAGCATTGTATGTATAAAGTAATGGAATTTCTTTGAACATATTTAAATACACCAATTCTTTTTTAAAAAATTTAAAAACTTATAATTTATTTATACATTCTTTGAAAAATACATGCAAAAGAATCTAGAATCCCTTTTAGACTACTAATAAGATTAAAAAAAATTATATAATTTCATAATGTCAATCAAGTTACACAATTTAAGGTGTGATTTCCTTACCTATTAGTACAGATCTGCAGGACCTTGTTGTTACATCCAATTTTATAAGGAAATATCCCTTTGAGTGACTCATGGGTGATTCAAATAAAGAAAGCCATTTCATCTTCTCAGGGAAAAATATATATTTCTAAATATCTAGGTTTTCTTCAATTTAATGTGGAGTGTCCTACAATTAGTGAATAGTATTTATTAATATTACTATTAAAAAAATGAAAATAAATACAATTCAATAATTTTTTATATACTTTTTGAAATTAAATCATAGGATCTTAGATTAGATTTGTATATAAATGTATGGAAAATTTCAAAAGCTTTGACCAAGTAGAATGTAAAAGCGAATTGAAAATTTCTTGTTGTACCTTATTATTTTAGGTTTTTAGACTTGGAATCTTATTAACTTATTTTTTGCACAACAAAGTTTTAAGGTACAGTTTTTTATAGTAGAAAATTGAATTGGAAATCCAAAATCAAAATTTCAAAAAGGTTCAAATTGAGAGGTTCAAAAAGGTTCCATTTTGTAATAATTCTTTAAGAAAAATATACATATATAAGATGAAAGGAAAAATTGTATCATTAGTAATTCTAAATTGGAATTAAAATATATCAATCCTACCCCATGGATTGAGATTGTTGTAGCAAGTAAACAATATCCTATGAACGTATTTATTTTGAAAAATTGTAAAAATTGACAGGTTATTTTTTTAAAAGTTGTTCCTATAATTTGTTTTTTTAGGGAGATGCCCCAATTGCATGCTAAGCAAAACTCTTCATAACTTTTGCATCACTAATCCAAATAAAATAAATCAAAGCTTTCTAGATAGATATAAATGGATTTTATTTTTTGAATTAAGTATTTTATTCAAATAATTTTTGCAAGTTGTTTTGTTTCTGGATCAAAATATTTGGTACTGAGGAAGTCATGACGGCTTTTGGTCAGAAGTGCTAATTAAAATTTAAAAAAAAATTGTTTATCCCAACGCTATTACATTCTCTAACTCTCATAAAAACTTTCAATAAGGTACAATAAACTTTGACATAAAAGGAATCTATCCAAAGTCCTTAACCCCTAAAGGACCAAGTGTCCGTTCAACGGACAAATGGGATTTTGGGCAGGTACCTACGGGCTAAATTTTTGTCCTGATTTTTTGAAATTTTTTTTGAAGATAGAAAAAATGATAAGCTCCATGGGAATATAATTTTTTTTCAATCGGTGCTCAGAAAAAAAATTTATGCCCAAATAAGCTCAAAATAGGGGAGAGTAGGCAGCAAAATTTTTTTGCAAAAAATATAATTCTTTTCCTTATAGATTATATTTTACCTATTTGGGAAGATTTGATTCATTTCATTTGGATTTTTTATGAGAAAGTTATAGACAATCTTGTTTTTTGGGCAATTAGAGCATCTTCTTGACAAAAATAACTTGTAGAATTCATTTTGGAATTCAATTTTTGCAATTTATCCAAAAAAAAAGTTCCACATGGTTTAGTTTTCTTGCTAGAATGATCTCACCATTGGAATTAGTGCATTTTGATTCCATCTAAAAGATATTAATATTTTAGATTTTCCTTCTATCTTGTACTATCTTCTACTTAACAATTTTCTTAAGAATGAAAATTAAGTTTTTTTGAATTTCTTTTTTTTTCCTAGACTCTCAACTCAATTCTCCACTATAAATATTTAAAACTCAAAACTCTATAGTGCAAAAAATTTAAGTTAAAAATGTTCAAAGTCGAAAAATCTAGTCCCGCAATGTGCTGAAAATCTTGTTCTTTTCACTTTGAACGCAATTATCTTGCAATCTGTGCGGTCAAAAATTCTGAAATTTTTTCCGAAAATTGTCATACTAATTAGGTGTAAGATCTAAAGGTTGGATGTGCAAAAAAAACAGTTTTCAGATTTTTTTACTCTTTGGTCTAGAAATGACAGTTTTGAGAGTTCTTTGGCAAAAAAAAGGCCTTGATCCTTTAGGGGTTAAATAAACATTCCAAAGTTTTGGACCTTTAGAGGTTAACAATTTTAATTTGGGATTGTCTTACATTGTTCTTTTGCACTTTGTAGAATTGGTGTCAACTGACAAGATAGGCAAACATCATATTTACAACTCATTTATAAACTATAATATGTTGAAATCTAAAATCACAAGCTATTTATAAAGAATAAAATCCACTTGAATTGATAAGAAACTTTGATATGTATTGGGAAAATAGTGTCAAAACAACAATTGAAACTAAAGGCAAGAAATTCATTTTTAAAAATGTTTATTAGTATTAATAATTTTCAAATACTAAAAACTCAATAAATAATGAAATGGTCAAAAAAAGAATGAAGCAATTATTAAGCATGTTAACCTTTAATGCCACATTTAACTACTTTTGGACTTTCGAAGAGTCCATAATTAACATCTGGAGAAAAAACATCATGAGATAATCATTGGAAGATTGTATAAAACATCTAAAGATCTATACAAAGCATCCAAAGATCTATACAAACATCTAAAGATCTCCAGATGTTATTATCTAGAGATTTTTGATCGTTTTGTCCAGAATTCAGTTGAAAGTCCAGAAGTAGTTAAATGTGGCATTTTAAGTGCCTAAGCAATCAAATATGGTCGGTTTGAAATTTCAGACTTGTTTCAAGGTGGGCAGTTAAATTCTTATGACCGGTTTAAAAATTTTCACTGGCAGTTTTGAAGGTAAAATTTTGAAAACTTTTATTTTTCACCAAAAAAGGTAAATATTTGATTTTTGAGAGGTCCTCAAAAGCATATATGTCTCATTAACAAAGAGTAAAGCTTACAAATTTTACTTGATTTCTTGGCTTTAAGCAAAGCTTGCCAATTTTGCTCGAATTGAGATCTAAAAAGTTGTATTTATTCATTTGCTTTGAAAATGGTCCCAATGGAAAGAGTAAAGTGTTTCCATGATTTTCACCTTTGAAAATTTAAATATGCAAGTGTTGATTTGGAGTTATTTGCAATTTCTACTTATAAAAAAAATTGCATTTCAACAATTGCGAGGTGGATTGTGTAATGACTTCAATAGCTTTTCATGTGAAATTAAGTTTTTTGAAAGTGTATTTTAGTGTGCTAGTATGGTTTGTAGTTGTTCATGTTACCTTCAATCCCCAAAAAAATTTATATGCAAATTTCTCAAACATTGTGGAGAGGGGCACCATATTAAAAATAGAAAATATATATTTTTCTTGTTATGATTTCACAACTCCTATGCATTTTTGCCATCAAATTGGTATACATAATAATAAGCTATCTCTTTAAACATCTATATGGCTAGATTTTGAAAAAAAAACAATTTGCGTCACTAGAGATAACTATAAGTCTATGCTTTTTTTTAATAGGAAGAACACACTTGGAAAGGCTTAGGCACTTAGGGGTTAAAAGAATTATCTACTATAAAAGAGCATTCAAATTAATTTTCAATGGTCTTCTATTCAAATTATATTCTTTACAATAATAAATAAGCATTTTTATACAAATCTTAAAGACACCTTTCTATTATTATTAAACTATGTATAAATTAAGGACATATTCAAGCATTCTTATTAAAGGGTTATTTTAATTAAATGGATTTTTTCATTTTAACCCATAAAGTGCCAAGTATGTCCTCATGGGACATTAAGAGTTGAATGAGGTATCTATGATTTCAATCTTTGACATGATTTTTCTTAAAGATAGAATAATAAGTTATCATTATTATATAAATAAAATTTGTTGTTTTGTTGTTGCCTAGAAACAAAAGCTATGTTATCCAAACTAGAAATGAGTCTAGGCAACAATAATAACAAAAAACACGTAAAATAAAAAATTTATAAAAAAATCTTACAAATTATGTTTGAATTTATATGAGAAGATATGATTCTTTTAATTTAGATTAGTGATAAGAAAGTTTTCAATTCTTTCTTATACCACATCGTCAATGAATTTTTCCAAAAAAACTCTAAGATGATAAATTTATTTAGAAATTTGTTTAAATTTTAATTAATAAAAAGATATTTGCTTGTGTTAATAAAAATTTATAATACAATCGTCAATTCAAAAATCCCAATTGAAACATCTCTTACTCAAAAATCATTGCTAAAGCTCATCATTCAAATTGTCAATTTCCATCATTTAAAAAAAAAAAAAAAAATTGCAATCAATATCTCAAAATATTGCATTTTCAAAAATACAATTCTATTTTCACTTCACATCTTTTATTAGACTATTGGATTGATAACACACTTTTAGAGATGAAGAGTTTCCAAAAAACCTTCAATACTTGTTATTGTAGAGTAACTAGATTTTTTTAATTGAAACCTTTTAACAATTTACAAGCCAAATTCTTTCATCATAACAAATACGGGTCTAATCCTATTTTATTGTGTCCTATTATATCCTATCCCAATATATTCTATCTTGCTCTATTTTATCTTATTCTATCCCTTTATATTCTATCTTATCTATTATATTCTATCCTCCTGTGATCCCATTCTATTCCATTGTACTCCGTATCTATTATATTCTATCCTTACTTGATCCCCTTCTATTCCATCTTATCTCCCCGGATCCCCTTCTATTCCATCTTATCTATTATATTCTATCTTCATTTGATCCCATTCTATTCCATCTTATCTATTATAGTATATTCTATCGTATCTTGATCCCATTCTATTCTTATCCTATCCTATTCTATAGGTGCAAGCAAAATATTATCTACAATCTTGTAGGGATTTGTTGGTAGGGTTTCTTTAACTATTTAAGTAGGAGCGAGCTGTTTCACATCTTCATTTGTTTCTTTGCTCTTCAGCACTTAGCTTTGTATTTTGTTCTTGTGTTGGATAGTAGTGCTTGCAAGGTTAGCTCTTCCTCTATCTCTCTGTCTACTTTAGAATCGGTGAATCTCCTTCTTGTTCATTTTGATTGTCTCTGTATGAAATTGTTTACAGTTTATAGCATGTTTTGATTAGATCGTATGGAATTTTTATACTACACCAGGTTGTTTGTGTGCTATCTTTTGGAGATATTCTTAATGTTGCAAACAGTTTGGGAAATAGCATTCTTGTGGATTGTCATTAATAGTATTGAACCATATTTACAATCTTTGTTGCATCTTGGCACAATACTTTGGATTGTTTTTTTGTACAGGTGAGAGTCTTCATGGCAAATCTTGTGTTTGTTGTACCCTAGAAGGATGCTTTATGGTTGTCTTTTCATTATGTATACGTTGATAGCGCACCGGATGGTTGGATGTGTCTTTTTGTGATTTACCTTTTCAACGCGTTTTTTTAGATTACACATAGCTTGTGAAGTTGAAATTGAACTAACTTAATATATCTTGTTGCAAGTGCAGATACGAATTATCATTATGTTGAAGATGAGGGGCCTCTTGGTGGCCATGATGTTTGCGGTGCTTATGATTACCATTCCTGGAGAAGGACGCCTAGTTCCAACTCCGTGTTGGGACTTGCCCAATCCGGGCGTGGATTGCGATCCCCACAATTCCATTCTGGCACGCCTAGTTCCAACTCCGTGTTGGGACTTGCCCAACCCAGGGCCGGATTGTGATCCTCACAATCGTATTCCGGCAACTATGTTTCCTTGAAGTGTTTAAACAGTGTCTATTCGCAGTCCTTTTTATTAGTATACAATATCAATTGTTCATAGTTCGCATGGACTGTACAGGATGGCCACTGTTAAAGCCTTGAAAACATATAAATTATACATGGAGGATTAGTGTGTTGGGTTTTACAATAATATTGGTGAAATTTCTTATAGAGATTTGATGGTTACTTAGTATAGTATTGATCAACATGCCATATATAAGGTTTGCATGGACAACTACTAGGCTTCTTCTGAAAATCTCATTTGAAAATTAATAAAGTTTGAGCCTTCATCTTCAAAATGTATTTGTAAAATCTTTGTACATTAGTTGAAACAAATCTTCTTATTTATTATATTTCTTCTTTGTGAGATCATTTTGTGATATTGTTGTTTTTGGCTTTAGGAGTCAGAATGCTTAGAAAGTTTACAAAATGTTCAATTCCAACCATTTATGTGAATGAGGCCTTTGAAAGATGCTTGAAGACCTTTCAACACTAAACAATATTTATCAAATTTGTGAATAGAAGTAAAAAAGAGTTTGTTTTTTTGTTAAAATTGTTTTAAAAAGTGCACTTGAATTTTTTTATCCTTGCAAGACCATAATATGATCTTTTCAATTATTGAGGTAGTGTGTTGTAATGAGAAAATAAAAATGGATTGTAAAGATAAGATTCAATTCACTATTTCTTGGTCAAAAGTTATTTATTTCATTTATTTTAGGTAGTAGATGAAGCAGTTTTTATCAAGTGATGAAGATATTCATTTTGGGGGGCATGTACAAAACATATAAATTGTGGATGACAACAAATTTTTTCATTCCAAAGTATATACATTTATCTTAAGAAATATTATCATCTCTAAAATTGTAGCAATTTGTGACTTTGTCTAAATCAAAAAGGAAATATATTGCCCAAATTTTTCTTTGCAATTTTTCTAGTTACTACTTTATTTTATACAACTTTGCATTCAAGAGCATAGTTTAGAGCATTTTTTGATAATTATAAGACTTTAAATTATACATGCTTCTAAGAAAAAACTAACTAACTAATATTGGCTTTTAATAGACACTTCATTATGAATTGGGCCTCTCCATCTCCAAGTATAGCTCTAAGAAGTGGTCTCCATTTTGAGGTGCTTTTCTAATTTTATTGTGGCCATTTTGACTTGAACTTATCAAAAGTTTATTTTTCCTTTGGAAGCGGGTTTTCACATTATCTACTTCAAAATAAAATGAAACAAGTTTGTGAGTTTTAAGTGTTTGTTTTTTTAAAAAATTCTTTGCCTTTTTCTTCTTTGCGTAAGCAAAAGATAAGAACCATGGCCTCTATTGCAGCCTACTATGAATTTTCATCTATTCAATACACAATTATTTATTACACAAGAAAATTGTTCTTCTAGCATCAAAAATTCCTATAACTTTGGTCATTTAATTATAAAAATATTGCTCTACAAATGTTAGAGTAAGGTACATGTGAAACTTCCCCTAGTTAGTTTAGCTCAAATACAAAAAGCAATGAAAACTATACTTGAAATTTGATTACACCAATCAAAGAGTGATTGTTTAGCTTAGAAACACTCCACAACGCTATGAAAATAAATTCCTAAAGTTTTCAAATATCAAAGACTATATATTTTACCCAAAACCACTCCAAATTTCTATTTCTAGAACAAAGAGCCAAAAATTTAATTTTTCTTTGTTGCATCTTCATTCATAATTGGTGTAATTGGTGTAAGAATTTTAGTAAATATTGGCTTTTATTGTAAAATATAAGTGTTCACGATCTCTATTGAATTGATAGATTGAAGTAGTATATGCATATATACATACATACATACATATATATATATATATATATATATATATATATATATATATGTATAGAAGAGGTCTGGGCAGAACATTTGGTTGCAAATCCTAGCTGCTAGGCAAACCGACTTCAATTCAACTTCCCTTGATTCTTTTACTAAAGGTGCATAATCTCTTTGATTTATCTAAAGAAACTCGGAAATCTTTGCTTGCTATTTTCATTGTTTGAAAATGTGCTAACAAAATCATGATGTTGTATGGCTGACAAAGAGTGAAAATAATTATGGTTGGTGGTTCGGTACCTTATTTTGCAATGGAATTCCATTTCATTTGTGTAAAACAAATAAACAAACAAACCATAATTTATCATTTTTTTGCCTTCTTTTCAGTTTGAATTAATCAAGAAGGAGAATATCATCACACTTTCTTTGCCTTGAGTCATAGCTTCCTTCATAACATTCAATAGCCTTTTAAGTGGGTGTCTTTTGCACTCCACAGTCGTCATATTGAAGTTCATCCAATGCTGGACATAAATTTCCAGGTAGGTGGCATACACTGGACCCAACCAAGAGCATTTCCATTCTCTGACATATATTGACGCTTGTGTTTGTAACTCTTGATGGGGATATGGAATATACCACATCATTTCATCCGCCGGATGAAATGATGTTGTATATTCCAAATCTTTATGTCAAACAAGAGGCGGGAGGCACTATGGCTACTGAATGTTATGGATGAGGAAACTTGAGCTCTTTTGTGCACTCCCACTTGTGTTATGTCCCTATTTTGGTAAAGGTGATAACTCATCAATTCAGTACTGTCTTCCAATTTTGATTTTTTTCAGACTTCCAACAAGAACATGAAAGTGCTAGATTGGCAAGCATGAGACCATTTTGTATCTGTGGAAATTTTTTCAAATTAGGCTTGAGACCTAATTTAATTTCTAGATACCAAACCTGGTGGGAGTGCCCTTCGCTGAAAATGAATGTGTGCTGTATTTTCATTTGGAAGAAACTTGTTACATGATATTTGAGACCTCATTTTCAGATACAGATTCATGTTAGGAATGCTCATGTGGTAATTATCAACAATTTGCGTGAGATAGACAAATTCATGGTTATTCAATTGGCTACCTTGTAATTAGAAATCAACATTCCGTGTTCATTGGTGCGGGTGCTATTTAATGAGGTGCTACAAGAGACAAAGTTAGTAGCTTACATCGTAGTGAAGATGAAGCTTTTGTCATGTAGGGAGTAGGGCTTGGGTTTTTTTGGTAGCAATAAAGGTTTCAATTTCCATATGTAATTATTGCAGATTTTACAAGTGTTGTGATGGCTACCAAGCAACTTTTTCTAACAAGGTTTCTAAGACCCATGAGTGAAGAAGAAAGAAAATCCCTGTTTCAAAAGAGTGTTGAAATACTCCAAGTGCAAGAATTCACTCCAGTTTCCAATGATGCTCTTGCTCTCAACCATCCCCAAAAGACCAATAGGGAGGCATCGGAAAATTCTCCCTTAGTTTAGTCTTCTAAACTCTTCAATGCTAAACTTAGTTGGTTCAACATTTGGTCCTCCACGATCGTACCTTCTTCTGGACAAGTAAAGGGAAGAAGAAGGGTTTTTATATGAGTTGGTTTGATGAAAAAAATGGCCTCTAATTGAACCGGCAATGAAGAAGCACTGAAGCTTATCTGTGGCATTGCACTATTTGAAAGTAGCTCACAAGTACTTGGATTAGTACACTTGTAAATTTATCAAATTATATTTATATTCAAGTATGTGCTCATTATTTCTTTCATGCGACATTTGAAGGATTTTCATATAGAACTTTTAGCCAATTTAATCTTGTGTACTTTTGACATGTCTTTGTTATATAGGAAACTTGGAACTAATTCAAGTCCCATTACTACAAATGGGAAACTGAAGCCAAAATATGCTCCAAAAATTGCCAAAAATTACATTGACCTTCATAAAATTTTCAGTTATTGATGAAATGGACAATGATGATTTAATTTCTTTTGGATTTGTTAGATCAATTATGTGCATCATGAATTCTAGTCTTCATACAAAAAACTGAATCTAAAAATATATTATACGGTTGTAAAATATAAATGGAATGTATTGTCCATTTCAACAAATATTTCAAATGCAAGGGCATTAAGATATAACGATGGAGTATGGTGCAACCTATACTCTCCCTACAATGGCTAATGCAATCCCACACTCTCAGTTAAAAAGAAATTCAAATATTGTGAGAACCAACATCATTTGCATATTTGTCACCAACATGCCAAGGCACAAATTTTTTTCCAGAGTTATAAGAAAAAATGGACCAAAGATAAAGTAATTCCAAATCATGGTGAACAAAACCAAGTTTTAGACATGGCTAACTTTGAAATTAATATTCTTTCAAAATTACAGTTAATTTTTCTTCAAACTTCCATATGATAATGTGTAATATGTCGTACATTACAAGTTTTGTATATCCACTTTTGGACTTTGTTCATTGATACGTCTGGTATAGTGTTTGAATGAAAACCTTCAAATTTATACTCAATTTTGTTAGTCGCTGTAGTTTGTACCAAAAAAAATTTTGAAATTTCCCCCCCCCCCTCCTCCAAAATGCTGCCCGAAGTCAGACAACAATCAAAAAATGGTCACTTGGACGCTTAACTTATAGGGGTTAAAATTCATATAATTCAAGGCCCAGTTTCGGTCAGTTACCCTTCCCCTCATAAACCCTGAACCCTAATTTAATGAGGTGTTCGAGCTTCCAGTGTGATTGCGGTGGAATTTGGAGCTATGGCGGATCGATTGTTACGTAAGCTCGCCATTTGGTCTCGTTGGAACCGATTCTATGTTGCCGAAGGTTCACGACATTGGTCGTCTCTCTCGGGAAATCTTTTGCACTCTGCACAATTTGCGCCAGGTTCGATCCTCTGCTCTGCATTGCACGGATATTTCTGTTTAAGAAATGGTCCACGGATTGATTTTGCAAAAAATTAGGGTTTTGAAACAGCCTGTGCGTCGAGCGTTTTATTGATGTAGAGAGTTCAATTCCTGTGACGCCTCTCTCCCTGAATAATTTCTTGCTTTATGGCTTCCAACGATTTTATCTTCAAATTCGTCGGTCTTTTGAAAATTTGTGTCAATTACGTCCTACTGGAACGACAATTATGTCGATGGCATAGATGAAAGCACGTGCTTAATTCAAGTGAAGAAATGAAAAGTCGGTCTTAAATTTGGACTTTGGGACTGAGGAAATATATTGAATTGTGGATTTACTGGTCAGGAGGATTGAAAGAAGTTTGAAAGCTATAGAAGGGTGAATAGGTTGCTTTTACGCAGAACTTGAGATTTGTGGTATCGGTTCTTTGTCACTTCTACGCACCAAAGCAGACCAGAATAACTTTTTGTAATTTTGTTGTTGCAGAGTAAGATTCTTGTTCAGAGCTTTGCTTAAACCGAGCCACAAATGCCTGCATTCCTGCGTTTTTTACTGTGTCATGGGCAACAGCGGAGAAACTTTTTCATGTGTGGAGCTTGTGCACAGGTGCGGGAGTGTTGCCTTGTGGCATAATCCTGTTATATAAGTGGTTGATTGTGGCTCGTGTTGAACTACTGTGGTTATGCTCGCAACATGTGTTGAATTATATTGAGGTCTCCTTTACAGCAATGTATGATCATAGTTTTAGGGTTTTGGTGTCATAGTTCCTTCAAAGTGATTGGACATGAACTTTGTTGATCTGAACTTTGTGGGATTTGTGTGACCAGGATGTCTCTGCAATTAAATTCTTCAAATTGCCAGGCCCTAAATACCCTTCTTTATTACTATTCTGGTCTTCTTATGGAGGAAGAAGCGGTGGACAAATTAGGTGTTCATCATCGTCAGCCAGGAGAACACTATCCCCGAGTTCCAGTGCTTCAGGTTTGTATCTGACGTTGGTTGTCATAGAAAGAGGTGAATGCAGGTTAATGTGGAGAGAATGTGATTGACATGGATGACGTCTGTTGGAGTCAATTCAGGCGAAGCACAGATGATTGAACAACTTTGGGAGCAGCATTTTGCGGATCCTTCTCAATGGTGGGACTACAGAGCTGACAAGGTATCACCAGACATACCAGTTTTCAAAGTCGATATATGACTGGGATTATCAAGTGGGCATAGTTATGGGAGCTTTGTGAAATTGAATAGCATAAATTGTATTCTTTGCTTGTTTATGAGTGGAGTGAGGGTTGATAAGATCACGGTAGTGCTGAACAACATGCGTTCCTGGATTGCTGAGTATATGGTTTACCAGATCTCATTGTGGTTTGTGGTGCCTACAGAGGAGTCTTAATTTTCCTGACTTTAAACACAAGACGACGAAGGAAGCACTTTGGATAGACGGCTGGGCAACACCGTCATGGGTGAAGGCGATGCTCAACCAGATCACACAAGACAAATCGCAATCTCATGTTGGTTATCGCACCACAATATCTCAAGACTTAGTGCACCAAAGCAGGTATTGGCATGAAGCACATGATTCGAAAAATAGAGTTTTGTTCCCCAATCAGGAGTAGCGCGACATATGTCTTCATCCTAAATGCAGCGTATGAAGTAATGGTGGTCTCCACGCGAACACTTTGTAATTTGTTTTGTTAGGCGTAACCAAAATTTGTGATCTGATAGAGTTTGAGGATTTGGTTCATATGACAGACGTCTCTGTGTGCTTTTTGTGACGCGCAGGTGAAAGTGGAAATACTTTTTTGAAAATCTATGCATGTAAGAAGTATAGAGATTGCAACCTGATGCATCAAAAGTATGTTCATTTTTCAGTATTGAGTCTCGGGCATTACTTATCTTCAATTAATATTTTTATTTTTTTTATGTTTTTGTGGTTGTTCTCTCGACGATTTAGCTTACCCAGGAGCAACAATAAAACAACGAGCTTTCTACCTAGCACTGGAAGAGTCTTGAGACGAAGTATACAAGGTGGCGATGACAGTTTACATTTGCGAAATGCCAATACCGTTAGTGAAGCAATTGCTGTTCTGAAAAATATGCAAGGACGAGGCGTTGCTATAGACTGGTACATGTGTGTGGAAGTTTTGAAACGGTGCTCGAAGGATAAAAACTTTGTGGCAGCGAAGTATGTTCATGACTTGATCTTCAAGAGTGGAATGGAGCAGAACATATATGTGGCAAACAGTCTTCTGAGTGTTTTTATGAGATGTGGGAGATTGGAGGATGCACGCCGAGTGTTTGATAACCTTGTGAAGAAAAGTGTTCTTAGTTGGACTATCATGATTAAAGGTTGTGCTCAGCACAATCATGCTAAGGACGCAATGGAGCTTTTCAACAAGATGCGCCAAGAAGATGTGCATCCAGATGAATTTGCATACTTGAGCATCCTGAAAGCATGTACCAGGTCATCGTCTTTAAATTGGTGCAAACAAGTTCATGCGGATATAAGGCATGCTGGCTTTGAGTCGAGTTTGCGTGTGGGCACTGCACTGGTTCACATATATGCCAAGAGTGGCAGTATTGATGATGCCCGACTAGTTTTTGACAGAATGGAGGAACGTGATGTCATCACATGGAACATGATGATAAGCGCTTATGCAGAAAGTGGTCGTGGTTTAGAAGCCTATCGACTCATTCTCCAAATGAGGCGTGAAGGGCTTAAACCAGATGCAATCACATACATGGGCATCCTGAATGCATGTGCAAGCGTAGGGGCTTTGGAGTGGGTGAAGGAAGTTCACAGAGATGTCGTCGAAGCAGGACTAGAGTCGGATTTGCGTGTGGGCAGTGCATTGGTTCACATATATGCCAAGAGTGGCAGCATCGATGATGCCCGACTAGTTTTTGACAGAATGGAGAAACGTAATGTCATCACATGGACTGGGATGATAGGCGCTTATGCAGAAATTGGTCTTGGTGAAGAAGCATATCGACTCTTCCTCCAAATGAAGCATGAAGGCTTTAAACCAGATGCAATCACATACATAGGCATCCTGAATGCATGTGCAAGCGCCGGGGCTTTGGAGTGGGTGAAGGAAGTTCATAGAGATGTCATCGAAGCAGGACTAGAGTCGGATTTGCGTGTGTGTAGTGCTCTTGTTCGCATGTATGCCAAGAGTGGCAGTATCGATGATGCTCGACTAGTTTTTGACAGAATGGAGAAACGCAATGTCATCACGTGGAACGTGATGATAGCCGCTTACGCAGAGAGTGGTCGTGGTGAAGAAGCATATCGACTCTATCTCCAAATGAAGCATGAAGGCTTTAAACCAGATGCAATCACATATATGAGCATCCTGAATGCATGTGCAAGCGCCGGGGCTTTGGAGTGGGTGAAGGAAGTTCACAGTGATGTCGTCGAAGCAGGACTAGAGTCGGATTTGCGAGTGGGCAATGCTCTTGTGCATATGTATGCAAAGAGTGGCAATATCGATGGTGCCAGAGAATTTTTTGATAGAATGAAGCAGCGGGATGTAATCACTTGGACTGGGATGATAGGCGCATTTGTAGAGAGTGGCCGTCGTGAAGAAGCATATCGACTCTTTCTCCAAATGAAACAGGAAGGGTGTAAACCGAATGCAATTACTTTCATCAACCTCCTGAATGAATATCCAAGCGTAAGGGCTTTGGAGTGGGTTAAGAAGGTTCATAGCCATATCCTGGAAGCAGGGCTGGAATCGGATGTACGTGTGGGCAATGCGCTTGTTTACCTGTATGCAAAGAGTCGCAGTATCAATGATGCCAAGGTAGTTTTTGATAGAATGGAGGAACGCGATCTAATCACATGGACTGTGATGATTGGCGCTTATGCAGAGAACGGTTGTGGTGAAGAAGCCTATCGACTCTTTCTCCAAATGAAGCAGAAAGGCTTCAAACCAGATGCAATCACATACGTGAGCATCCTGAATGCATGTGCAAGCGCCGGAGCTTTGGAGTGGGTGAAGGAGGTTCATAACCATGTACTGGAAGCTGGTCTGGAATCGGATGTACGTGTGGCCAGTGCACTTGTGCACATGTACGCCAAGAGTGGCAGCATTGAATATGCCGGACTAGTTTTTGACAGAATGGAGAAACGCGATGTCATCACATGGAACGTGATGATTGGTGGACTTGCACAACACGGATGTGGGCTTGAAGCCTTGGCAATCTTCCGACGAATGCTCGCAGGTGGAGTGAAGCCGGACGGGGCATCATTCGTGGCAGTCTTGTCGGCATGTAGTCATGCGGGCCTTGTTGATCAAGGGCGTAGACTCTTTCGGGCGATGGCGCAAGATCATGGCATCGAACCGAGTGTGGTGCACTGTACATGCATGGTGGATCTTCTTGGGCGAGCAGGACACTTGGAAGAAGCGAAGCTTTTCATCGATAATATGCCAGTTGAGGCGAATGGAGCAACTTGGGGAGCCTTGCTTGGAGCTTGTAGAACTTATGCTGATGTGGAGTTGGGTGAACTTGCTACGAAACAGCTTATGAAGTTGGATCCCAAGGATGCCTCTGCATATGTGCTCCTTTCCAACATTTATGCTGCGGCTGGCAAGTGGGGCCAGGTGTCATTGCTGCGCACTCTCATGGAAGAAAGAGGTATACGTAAGGAACCGGGACGTAGCTGGATTGAAGTTGATAACAAGATCCATCACTTTGTGGCGGGGGATACATCTCACCCCGAAGTGAAGGAGATATATACTAAGCTGAGCAGTTTGACTGAAAGAATAAAGGCTGAAGGTTATATCTCTGATACTCAGCTTGTGTTGCATAACATTGATGAGGAAGATAAAGATCTTGCTCTTTGCTCTCATAGTGAGAAGTTGGCCATTGCCTATGGGCTTATGCACACAAGCCCTGGGAACCCAATTTATGTCTACAAAAACCTTCGAGTGTGTTCTGATTGCCATGCAACAACCAAGTTGTTCTCCAAGGTGACTGGGCAAGAGATTGTGGTGAGGGACACAAATCGCTTTCACCACTTCAAAGATGGCGCGTGTTCTTGTGGTGATTACTGGTGATGAGGTCAGCTATCCCAACCAATTCTGAGAGCACATGTGGTGCCTATGCCGGTTCTTGGATTGTGTGAAACTGATTAATAGTGGAAGTGGAGTGCCAGTAATATGGCTCTTTTGAGAGCTTTTGATATCCTTCGACACATTGCAGGCGTGTGCCGGTCAGATTGAGTCACATATGCCCGCTATCACAACCAGCTTCATTCGACAACTGTGCAATCGTTTTATTATCTCGTCAAAAGAAGACACCTACATGTGGCAAGCTCCCACTTTTGTTATGAATTCTGAGCGGAGCTGTTACAGACTCAGTTTCAGAGTCATTTTGAGTACCTCTGTAAAACACTCATGTTTACTCATCGGTGCCAGTTTGGTGTTCGGTTTCATGAAATGTCCAGGAATAAATTGGACGTGCATGAATTCAAATGACTCTGCTCTGCTCTAGCCATGGGTACTGTTGGGCCTATGGCGTGATCTGGAGATTTTTGACTTGTAGGCTAGCTGTTAGTGTCCTGTAGGTTTGCCTCTTCACAAATGAGACTCTAGTTTTTGAAAGCCACGTAGTTGTGAAAAGTTGAGTGACTCCAACCGCATAAATTCCAATGCAGTTCGGTGCCATAGAATTAGCTCATTGCCGCATTCATAATTCAAAAATTTGAACGTAATGATTTTTCAGGAGCAGCTCAAGGAGCATGGCAAGCTTGGAAGCCACTTCTCCGCTGCGGCGCTTTGTTCCATGTTCCTTGCGTGGTCGAATATTTTAGGTTTGCGGCTCTAAGCTAAATTCGCAATGGCCGAGACTGTCACGGAGACCACCTCTGAAGCTCCCCCGACGGCCCAAGTCTGATGAAATCCTTGCCCTCAGAATCTTTCTGGGAGTGCAGCGAGGTAGCTTCTACACATTCACTCTCAGTTGTTGGAGGCCAGTGAACCGCATCACCTACTGATGTCCACTGTAGACAATCACACTGACAAGGGAGATCGCCATGGCGAAATGGTAATGGCAGGATGCACATTTGTCAACAGCAGGACTTGGCATGGCTTAACAGTGACACTAGAAATCACACCGGTCATCGTCCTTGAAGCAATCCTTTCTTCGCACGCCACAATGAAGCTAAGCTAAGCTATCTGAACTTGAACTACCAACTCTCCTCACATTCTCTTAAATGAGTTGCAACGCCCTTCTTCCCAGAGCTCCATCTATCAGTCGCTGCATGCATTGATTTATATATAGCTCACAGCTGTTGTTCCAATCCCATAACCATTTGGAGCTCGCCCATGTATGCTGCTTCCAAATTTCCAAGGTTTGTGTGATCATGCTCCTTCTATTCTTTGTAGTAGGCAAACTGGTGCTTGCGTGTGATCTCGATGTCACTTCACATTTTGTAGATATGCATGACTGGTTACGTTGCAGCTCATTTGCTTACCAGTTTGAGTGATGTGAGTCTCTCAGTGAGGTGGTTTGAATGGCAGAGGTTTTAGGGTATACGAGGTTGTGACCTAAAATGTCTGCATGTTCTTTCCTGCTTTGGGGTCGAAATTAATTTGATCCTACATGCTGCCTTGAGAGTGTGGGAACTACTGAAATAGTGACTAATTAGTACCATTTTGTTGGTTTTGAGTAGCTGGACTTATCTAGGTTTGCTGTTGGAGTGTGAATTTTTTATTCAAAATTCTTAGGGTTTTTTCTTCGTGCGACAATGGGTAGAGAATTAGTTCAAAATCATGCAAGTACTAGGTACCAAGGTTGCGTTTCTAAGTTGATCATGACTCTTGGACGGGACTGATCTACTCATATCCGAGTTCGAATCTCTTTAATCTCACCATCTGTTTTCTCACTACGGCATTGTTTGAATGTGGGCTGCAATTGATGATAGTGTGGCCAGTGCGCAGGGGTTTCTTAGAATGTCTTTTTTAGAAAAGGTCATGATTTAAAGGATGTGATTGATGGGGCCGTGGGGAGGGAGGGGACGGTTGACCACATCCGCAATCGCGTGAAGAACAGTGACTACAAATGCTACTAGCCGAAGGATAGGTCGCCTTGGAAGACCACAGTGTGTTCGGCCGAGGAGCCCAAAAGAAATATGGTTACAAGACCCTTGCTGGGGGGCTTCTCACTGGCGATGAGCTTCTGCGTCAAGCCATAGCCGCCCTTTCGAACTCCCGCACCAACCAGCATTTCTACATGTCCCCTCGGGAAATCAAGAGCAAATTCTCCAAGGCGCTCTATGGCTCCTGGGCTGCCAAATCGGCTCAGGCGAAAGCCTTCAAGTCTGCCAACAATGGCTATGGCAAAGGCAGAATTTGCTGGTTTCCTGCAAGTGGTAATTAGCAGAATGCTGCAGTTTTAGATATTTTCTCTCTCTCAATCTGGTACCTATGATCACAGCATAAGTTATAGCACCGATTGATATATGATCTTGGTAGCTTAGTTACCATTTAATGATCCTTCCTAACCTTGCAACAACAAGCAGTAGCTGCTAGCATCTAGAAGAAGTTGCATAGCCCATAATTTTTATTACTATAGTCTAGCTTACTGGTACATCAACCACGATTCGATTATAAAATGCTCATTGAAGCAAGCAAAGTTAACAAAATCTTTCTTGCTTTGATTTATTTCAGTCTCGGTTTCAGAGTGTGGGCAGACATGCAATGACCTGGAGGTCATGAATCCGGTGCCAGATTTTCACTGGACAATTAATGGCAGTGTTGTCAAAATGAAGAGGAAACGTATTGCAAACGTGAGAGCCAACTCCTGACTGAGGGTGGTCCTTGATGTTAGGTAAGCTTAGGCACGTTGACTGGTATGCTCACCTCCAGTATATGAAAGGACCACCGAAAGGGAGTACTGCAACACTCGTACAACCTCGTCCGTAGCCCTTCCCAGGAATCGAATTTGCGTAATAAGATTTCTCTTAGCATTTGCTCAAAGGTTTCTGGATCATGTAACACATCAGAGTTTCTCTCAATTCTCTCAGTTCTCTGTTCAGAGTTATAAATAGTAAGGTAGACAAGCCTATTACCACCCTGATTTGCAATATGAATATATTGGGGTCAATTCCAATGAAGGGCATGTATTTTGCAGAGGTGTGCGCTTGTTTTACAAATCAAATCTAAGTGGAATCATAATTTTTTGATCAAAATTGTAATTAATTTTCTGTGAATTTTTGAAGTGTCAACCCTGAAATTACAAAATTGCTTGTAGACTGGAGTCATAAACATCATACTAACAACCCATAACCACCCTTCCATGTATCTATTAGCACATAAGTATGGACTAATAAAAAATTGACACATTATTCTTTGTGATATCAATGCTCTGATTCTGTCAGGAAAGTGAGTGGAATTGGATGAGTGTAGTGGTGCAAATGGGACCAAAAATAGGATGGCGGAAATAGGAAGCTCGCGGCTTTAGGCTGGTTTCCCTTAACTGCTGTTGTGCTTAATATAGTTGGGTGTGGCCAAAGGACAACGTGCCTATAGCATGGTGAAACAAGTTCCGCCCAAATTTTGTGTCCTAGAATTTGTCCTAGAAAATACGTACTTTGACGTTTTAATTTGTAGAAAATAGGAAAAACAATTTTCAAAGAAACTAGAAAATTAGCCATGTGGAAGGACTTCTTGGTGATGAGATTTGACAAAAAAAATTAGGTAAAAACCATCTCTCATGTTTAGAAGTGCATGTGCAAGGGAGACTTGTTTGCACATATGTGGAGGTTATAAAATAATGTATTTTTAGATGCCCTTTGGTAGGAACATGTTTGACTACTATAGGAATATACCACAAAAATTTCAGCTGAAAATCATTAATTTACACTACTCAATAGTTCAAAAAAAAAACTAAACGTTAGAGTATGACAAATTAACAATTTAGACTTTTAAATATAAAATGATTTTTAAATTTTTTTTTAAATAAGGGATACAAATCTCACAAAAATATCTAGATTTTTGGATTTTTTTTGGCATTGGATTCATAATTCAAAAGTCATAGCGTTCCAAAATCAAAATGCAACAAAATTGGTAGGTGTTTCTTGCAATCACCCTTAAATCTTAATATCTTCATATACCATTCAAAATTTTCTACTCCAGTGATTAGAGCTTCTCTCTACAAAGCCCTACTGCAGCTTCTAAACATTGAATAATGTCAGTGTTGTGCAAATGATATGAAAAATGTCCCTCCTCCTATCACAAAGTCGTTTTAGTTTATGTTAGTCTATTTGGAGTGTCTAGTCCACAATATTTTGAAAGTTGTTGCTAACAGTATATTCCAAAATTCTTAATCTTCAGGCGTCTTTTTTGGAGGTCAAAGATTAAAGTGTTGATTATTGAATAACGAGATTTTTTGCAGCATTTTTTTCATTATAATGTGTCAAATTTGCCAGAAATAGTGTTGAAAATTGCAATGCTTCATTGGTAGTAAATGATAGGGTTGGTATTCAACCAACTAATGTAGAATAGTGTACACTTTGCCAACTTTCATGCAACTAGAGTAAAGAGGAGGTGAACTATCAACTATATTACCTTTGTATTTTGTAAAACCATGTGTCGTTATAAGGAAAAATTTCAGCCTTCAATAAGGTCGCTAACCTTGCACCCCCGTGGTGCAATTATGAGAAAAAAAAAATTGAAAATTTGAAATGTGATGTGGTCACATTTCACCACATTAGCGCTGTCGGTGCCATGTCAGATTGAAAATTCTTCAAATTTTTTTTCACTTTTTTTTTTTTTTTTCTTTCTGTGATTGCACCCCACGGGTGCCAAAAATCACGCACTTGCAGTCCTGTTGAGGCCTGAAATTTTTTATAATGGGGGAAGGTTTTCATTATGCTCTCTTTATGATATTTGTCTAACAGTTCGATCACGAAACATTCTCATATTCCTAAGAGCCCTATTAATCTTGTCAAGGGTGACACAGATTCCAAGGCTGACAAAATGCCTAAATTAAGCAGTTGTGCACATAATCCATTCTTCACTTAAATCTTCAAAAAGCCTTGCCTCTTCTTAGAGAAAATTTTCCTCTGTCAGTCTCACCCTGAACCCAAGCCCCAATTGATGAACTATACAATACGGTACAATGCACTGTGGAGGAAAATATGATTTTGTGGTGATTGCTTATCAAGAAACTACACCTCTTGAAGCAACAAACTCCTGCAACAAGGCAGAAAAATATGAAGTAAACTATCAAGATTGTATCATATTAAGCGCGTGAACTTTGAACCCATGAACCTCCCTTTTGAGCATATCATCAACCTAGTTGTACTAAGGTAGAAGCACTAAAAGTCGATCATTTAAACAATTTTGGAGCAGATTGTGTGCAGTATGAGGTGGTGGAAATTTTTCCCATGTAGGAAGATAGGAAATATGGGGATTGGAAAATTTTCAGGATTTTATTTTCAAAATTGAAATTACTGTGAATTTTAGGAGCCAAAAGGTGCACTTCACTAGTAGCCAATGTCTAGAGTCTTCCAATTCTGATATTAGTCCCAACTTTGAGAAGGACAAAAAAACACACTCCAAACCTACTTTCCAACCTAAGGTTGGAAATAGCGCACCCTACAGGTTGGGTATTGGGCGTGGTTGACAACTGGTGCTTCTACCTTATAGATTCGACACAAAATTCAATGAAATTCATGACCTAAATTTTCATGAGATCCTCCGGCATTGGCAATTGCAAAATCATAGGTCACTCGCTCAATATACTACTCACATAGCACCTATCATAGCATTACAAAAGTCTCATAACACCTATCATAGCATGCGTTGTTGTGAATGTCCTTAGTGAGTGTCAAATATATGAATTGGAGAGGAGAATTCTTCAATTTCCAAATTCAAAGGCAAAGCTGAAAACTAGCTCCCGTTTTCTCCACTAGCAAGGCAGAAGATAACAAATGTCAAACTTCTTGAATTGGGCTGGTTACAAAATTGGGCATGATGTGGTTTTCTTCCTCTGTCCCTCCATGACGGATGTCACTACCTACTGAAAATAATTAAAAGAAATCAAATTTATTATTTTTCAATTAACATACTCCTTGAGAGTTCCAAAAAATTAAAAATTAAACTAATTAAAAATTATTTTTCAAGTACCCACCCACCCATATTTTTCAAGTATCCACCCTTTTGTAATTTTGAGCTGGGGTGGGGATGGCAATCAATATGGGAAATATCAATTGTATCCTTGTATTGTTATCCTTGTATCCATATCCTTGTATAGTATCCATATAATATCCTTGTATCTGTATGGTATTCATACCCGTACAATATTTGTATCCACATCCATAACTATATTATATATGTACATTATCCATATTGTATATGTATTAGTATTGTATTCCAAGTATTGAGATCGATAGCATTGGAAGGAGGTTGGATTTTCTTAAGGAAAAATGAACAGTTGAGAATTTTTCAGAGGAAGAGGTAGGGGAGGAAATGAGGCAGACCAGCACGTTCGCCTCTATTCAGCAGATAGGAGAGATATTTTGAGAGCATCTCAGGCAACTTGTTTTTCTAACTTCTAACCAACGGCAAGTCTTCTAGTATGCAAAGATGAATAGTAGCAGCATTTGATAGGGTTGTGAAACAACAAAATCGTAGTTTTTTCCATGCCAAAGAGAATGCTTTAATAGGATCATGCATGAATTGCTTACTTTTCATTCCAAAAATTTGGAATAGACTTAATAGCTAGACCACTAGAGATGTTCTGAATTGCATTTCTTATGTACGGGTCATTTTTTACAATAACAATATAATTGTATTGTTTTTTCAAATAAGTCTCATCTTTTTTTTGTACCTTGATATTTTTGAAATGAAACACTATAGAGATTGGTGGTGGTAGGATTAAAGCGCTTGATTTTTCCCTATGTCAAGGAGGTTGCGTCTAATGTCATCCAAAATTATTTCCAAAGAGAATTGCACGTATCTACAGAATAGTATCTAGGAGGGATGGAAACTGAAGTGGTATAGTTTGTTATGAATGGAGATAGGATTCGTTGTTTATTGTGGCAAATTATGAATGACAATTATGAGAAAGTCTTAGTAATGCCAGAGTTTTGTCATTGGGTCTTAATTAATTATGTGTACAATAATTATAATTATTAAAGTGTGGATATAGTAGGATAGATGTGTGACATTGGTAGTTAATATGTTATAGTTTATTGGCTTTGGACTGAAAGGGAGGATAATTTGCCTTGACAAAAGCTACAAGTGAAGAAGTTTGAATGGATTTTTCTAAAAAGCAAGCAAATGCTACAAATATAGAGCCTCACATAGAATATTTTTTTTTTTTTATTTCATATATAAATATTTTGAGATCTCAAAGGAGTTCAAACGTCTTGAACTTTTGGTTAGTTTATATTGATAGGGTAAATTTTCAATGTTTTGATTCTAAAAGGATGGTGGCACGTTTGTTGTTGCAATAACAAAGCAGTTGATGTCAATTAGATCTTCACATGCTTTGTGGATGTATTTGTTAGTAATGCAGGCTATTTAACATCCTGGCAACCTATAGGAGTAGATTTTGAATGGGCGTTAATCTATTGAGGCTTTTCAATGTGTCCATTTTAAACTTTTGCAAAGATACAAGTGCAATGAGTAAATTAGAAACCTTACAGTACAGTATTGGGTTGCAAAATCAAAGAATGCCAAAAGTAAAAAATTAGAGAATTGCCTGCAAGTTTCAAAATGTTAGAAGTTGAAAATCAAAAAAATTAGCTTGGTCTATATTGGTGATGCTAGAAGTCTTTTGATAACAAAAGACCTCTAGCATTACCAACATTGCAACACAGAATTCACAAAAATTGAAAGTGCAGCTTGTTTTGATTTTGTGCCTCTCACGGCGCCTCTTGAATCTATATTTGAAAGTTGGTTTTGAAATGGGGCAATTTGTTTCAAATTGTGGGATACAAAATTTGTAGATCTAGAGCTTGCTGGGTAATTTGCTGACTTGAGAGTTTGTGAATTTGAGTATGGCATCTTCAATGGAATTTGAGAGGAGTTATGTCTTAAGATGTTGGAAGCCCTAGCAATAAAGAGTCAATAATAGATTGTACTTCAAAATATGTGAGATTGATGAGGCCAGGCTATAGAACAAAACATTTTGTACAGTGCTAAGAAGATTGGATACAAGATTTGACGATCTAAGAACGATCACAAATTGACAACAAGGGATAAGAGTTCTAAATCACCTTCACTATTATAGTAAGTAGGCTTTGAAATGTTTGATATTTGCTACTCATACTTATCATTTAAAAAGTTTGATGCTAGCAACTAGGAGCTTCTTATGAGAAGAAAGTGTAAGCTTTATATACATATATATTGTCCAACTTGTGCACCCGCAATGTGAAGCAAGAGTCAATGAGAAACTAAAAATCAATGAATTTTATTAATACCATATATAGACAACTTTTTTTTAATATTTTTTGTGGCCTCCAGTGCTCAATTAGTTTTGTTGTACTGATAGCAGTCAACAGCATGTGACTCAAAGATCCAAATGATTTACTTTTAGGAGCATTGGATAAGGTGCTAGTTGTGGTCAGATTATTATTTATTTTGTCTCATTGCCTGTGAACAAAGATCTTGATTTGATCTACAAGGGATTGTTTTGGACTTTTAGGCATAAAGAGGTGGATTGGTCATTCTATAGGGTTTGGATCTTGTAAACATTGTAGCATGTTAGTTTTATTGTCCTATTAAGAATATGCTTGGACTATATTACAAATTATGTTGCAATTATGCACAAATTTTTTATAAATATTTAGCTCCACATTAATGATTTTGTAGGTCTTTTGGTAACGAAAGTCCCCCAACATTACCAATATAGAGCTCATAGAAATTGAACAATTATGGTCATCATGGCTTGATCAAAACTTAACATAGAAAACACAGTTTCTTGAAAATCTCAATCTAAGTTACAATATGGGCAATTTCATTAATCCCTAAAGGACCAACATGCATTTTTTGGCGACATAGCAATTTTGGGCAGATACATGTGACTAGAGATTTCTATATTTTTGGTCGAAATTTTAATAGAAGTGGCAACATATGCACTAAATTTTATTTGGAAATATGAGTCAAAAGTTATTGCATGATATATAGTTTGTTTTCAACTCAGGCAGTCAGGCTAATTAGAAAAAACCACTTTTTTCAAAACAAAAATTTGAAATTGGATTCCTACAGTTATATAAGCGTGGAAAGATATGAATCATTCCATTTTGATCAATGAGTCAAAAATTATGAGGATATTTTGCTTGCGGGTAGTTATGGGTTCTCAAGTGGGTTCTCTACTCAAAGAGTTATGAGGTGCAGCTGCCCTGTTTTTTGCAGGGCTAAAAAAATGATTTCAATGAATTTAAATGCTTACATCTTGCAATCGGCACGGTGAAAATTTCTGAAATTTTTACCACATGTATTAAAGTCAGCATACTACAAGATCTTACAATTCTATGTGTTAAAAAAAGCTTTTTTTCAAAAATTTGGTATGTGTTCTAAAATCGGCAATTTTTGAGCATTTTCAATGAAAACACAGTCAAGGAACTTTAGGGGTTAAAATGGCAATTTTCCAAGTGTCACTTTGACAATGTGCCGTTTTCACCATCTAGGATAGGTATAGATTTTAGAAAAGCCATTATTTGGATAGGTATTAATTTAGAACAGCCATTTGGAACTATTTTCACGCCATTTTAAAAAAATATCACCATTTTAATGAAATTGCCCATCAATATACAATTATCTTGAATCAGATAAAATTAATGTATGATGATAAATGAGTTTTTGCATTTCTATTTGAACTTCCACAAATTGCTTCTTGATGAATAGGCTCACAAATTGAATGATTGTCACTATCAGAACCCAGTGTTTTAGATAATTGATTTTAGATGACATCTTCTATAATGTTTTTATGTCAACAATAATGTCCAAAGTAACATTTTGATGTTGGATGTTATAGTTGATATAAAAATATGGTTTGCCACGGTAGGTGTCATCTAAATCCATCATCTAAGACATTGGTTAGATACAAGTTTCTTATATAGTATATGCTTGATTGAAAATGGGATCACAAATTGTGCTTGAATGAATATGGGGTCGCAGATTGAGTGAATTGTGCCTAAATGAACATAGGCTCATATATTGCATGAGTTGTACATGAATGAATATAGGCTCACATATTAGAATTCTAATCATAAATCATTGAGGTCTAATCTTTTTTCAATATTGAAAGATCAATTGGACATGCATATTGTTGCTCTCTTCCTATGACATTTCATGGACACCTAGAATTTTGAGAGCTCTTTGGCAAGTTGGATTTTTATCTTTTGTTACCAAAAGATGTTTTGATGCTTGTCCTTCAAGCATTAAAATTAAAGTTTCACTGAAGGTAGCAACATTAAAAGATACACTTTATCTTCAAAGGTTGAATGACCAAAAATTTCTTAAGGTTATTAGAAAACTCAACAGAAATCCTACCAAAGTGGTTTTGTAATTTTTTGATACTTTAGTAATATTTTACAAATTGATGAAGTTGAAAATACAGGTTTGTGTATTCACCTTGGATAAAACCCCTTGGAGTAGAAAATGTCTAAACTTTCATTTGTTGCTTCAAAAAATTCCTCACCTCCAATTGGTTGCACAGGAGAAATTGTAGCAGTTTTAAATCTTCGAAGTATTTATTCAAGGCCATTTTTAAATTGTAATGAATCGGAAAGTATTGCAATAAGATGATGCGACTATAAAAAATTGTTGTTCATATTGCAAGTTGTGAGCTCCCAATTTGTCACTTGGGACTTGTGAATTTCTTTTTTTGAAATTTGCAATTTAGAATAGATAAAATTATATTAAAAGCCATAAAAAGAGTGTAGAACCGAAATAGGGTTGTACCATGCCCATTATAGTATTTGGTCTAGTTTTGATTTTATACCTAGAACTACCCCAAACCTTGCCTAAAGATAGAATTTAAATCATAAGATAGCGGAATTTGTCAAAGTTAAGTCACATAGTGCCAAATAGGCTAAACTCCACCGAAAAGTGGCAGTGCATGGCTAAATTGGTCCTAAAGATTCACAGCGAGCCCATAGGTCGGGTCCTAGGTTAGATTTTGAACTCCCCAAATATTAGATCGACGAATTTCTCAAAACCCCGATTGTTAGCATGTAGGAGCTATTAAACTCAAGACGGGCTTGTGGAGGAATCTACAACCCAAGGATGGTGTTCGAGGGTGAATCCCATGCCAGGAGTCCAACGGCAAAATCGATTTGCCAAGATTCCCTCATCTGCAAAAGATTCCCAAACCATCGACAATTCGAGGAGACAGCTAATTTGGATCTCCATTAACCAATTGTGCCAGGTGCAAAACGCACCTCTACATCTTTCATAAGGCTCTCTGAGAGGTCCCATGAAAATTCCTAGCATCTTTCGGCTTGTAGAAGAACCTATTTCGGGCGATCAACCATTCTAACCTCCAACCGGAATTTCTTGTAAATTACCCAAGTTGCTGTAAAATCTCACTAAAAATTAGGATAGCTTGATTTATGCTAATAATGCGCTTTGATAAGTTTTGCAGTACTCTGATAGCAGCAAGTACCTGAACCGGCAAGATTCCTCGGGAATTAATCACATGGCAAGATCCCCACAACATTGACTGGCATTCCAGGGGCAAACATCGTCAACAAGGAGTCTTTTCCTACTCCCTCGCACCTACCGGAGACTTCAGGTTAGTTACTTTTCTCAAAATAGGAGACCTCCAAGATTTGAAAATTTACTACAATTGGATTTTTCATCTAGATTAGCCTATGATGGCTTCTGATCCCGATGTGGGATTTGGAAGGTCTTTCGACTAAATACGGTATTTTGGAGCCAACATCGCAATCCATTTTACATTTGGAGTTGATCTCCAAAAGTTAGGAGGTTGGCCCAGCATAGATGGTAGAAAATTAAAATTTAGGATGAACATGAAAATCTTTGAGGATGATGATGAAAATCCAAGCCGATAAGGTTACTAGTAGGAATTTAGGGGGGGGGGGAGTGAGCCCTTGGAAACCTATATAAGGGCTCTTCTTCCCTCTTTAAAATCTCCCCCATACTTGTTTTTGGATCCATGGGTCCAAGTCATTTTGGATATTTGGGTGTTTGAAGCCAAAAAACCTCTACGGTGTTTTGGAAGCACTTTTGGCTCTTTTTATTGTTGTATTTTAAGCTTTCAAGGTCCTTGGGGGTTCTTCTACCTGGCTTTGTGTACTCCTTGTAATTATAGGAAAAAATCGTTGTTGGTGCCATGTCAGCACCACAGATTAAAAAAAATGAATACTCAAATTAAAAAAATTAAAAAATCCCATAATTGCACCCCAAGGCCCCTTTGTGTACTTTCTCTTGTACTTTGTACGTTTGTGTGAGCTAACCCATGTGTCTTGAGAGTCTTTTTGTGTCTTGTACTAATCCTAAAGACACCCCCCCACCATACCTTGGCGATGCCGCTTTGGGGGGCCTTTAAAGTGTGAGTCGGTTGCTTTACCTTGTTATCCCAACTTGTGTGTTCCCTTAAGAAAAGTCCTTACTTTCTTCTAACATTTCTTTGTTGAGTGGGACCCCCTTTGGGACAGCAAAGCTTTGACTTCCCTTACGTTTGTCTCTTTTGTGTTTTTTTCCCTTTTCTGAAGTCTCTTTTGTCTTGTGGACCCCCCCTCGGGACGACAAAGCTTTGAACATGCAACTAAGTTGAAGTCCTAAAGTACGTGTTAAAAAGATCCTGGATGGTGGAGCTTTGAACCCCCGGAGTGCCATGAAGTCCTAAAGTTGGTGTTAAATCCAACGACAAGGAAGCTTCAAACCTCCCAAGTATTTAGTTTCAAAGTTTAGTTTCAAAGTTTAGTTTCCAAGACCTTCTTGGAAAAGTCTAAAGTTTAGCTTCCAAGACCTACTTAGAAAAGTCTAAAGTTTAGCTTACAAGATATTAGATTTCTAGCGTGGGATAGGTAGCACGTGATTTTGTGAGTTAGTTCTTTACCCAAAATTTGGGCCCACCCCCCCGGACGGTGAAGCTATGATTCTAGCACTAACTTTCTTTAAAAATCCAATTTTATTTTGTTTAAGTGGGTTCCCCTGAGGGAACCCGAGAGGTGTGTTTAAACTTTTGGCATACCAGCATACCAACATACCAATAGCTAGCATACCAGCAGCTAGTGCCAAGCCGGTACCCAACAGTCGGGCCGGTACCCAGCTTGGTCGGCGCCCTGCCTGTCCAGCAACCTGCTTGGTCCGGCACCTTGCCGATTCATGAACTGATCTAACACATCATGGCTGAAATTTAGACCAACATGGAATGATACCCCATAGGATCTCAACTTCCTTTTTATTTTTATTTTTAGCCAGTTAGGAATCAAAAGCTATTTAGAATCCAAATTACAAACTAGTGGAGTCTATTATAACTCAGTTAGGAACTAGAGGTTCAAAAGTCAAACTATAATTGAAAAAAAAATAAGGAAAAAGGGAGAAGAGAATCAATGCTTCCACGTCACACTTGCACACAAAAGTCGCACGTTCCACTTTCACCAACCAAACACGAACACAAACAATGGAGGGGAATTAGTGGAGGAAGAGATGAAGTAGGGAATAAAAGAAGAGAGACAATAAATAGTGATCTAGGTCTAGGATTAGGTAGGCTTGGGAGGCAATCTCAAGAATTCGTAGTGACCGTTAGAAGGAAAATAGGAATGACGCAAAGCAAGAAAGGCGTAAGAGGGTAGGAGGGACATTAAAACTTCCTTGGTATTTGGAACTATAGTGTAAGACCACCATCAATAGTAGGTGCAATAGTACCAGAGTAGAAGAGGGGAGAAGAAGGAAAAGAAAGGGAAGAGGGAAAGAAGGAAGTTAGAATGTAGTATTTTTGAAATTAAGCAATGAGCTTTGGAAAGAAAAGAAATAACCAAAGATATACCATGGATGAGGAGGCGTACAAACACATGGACGAAGTTACTTCCAACACCGGCAGCGATGTGGTAAGTCGTTAAAACTAGTCTTTGGTGTTCTCTTTTTACTTGTTTTCCCAAATTACTTCACAATTGTTCTTGATTAGACCTTGATCCTTGACTAGCAAGAATAGATCAACAAAAGGTAGAAAGTTCAGATTTAAAAGTCCACAAATTAGGATGTAAGATCTAGAAATAGGTTTGGAACATAAAAATTAGGATAAAATTGAGAAGTCAAAAATCTAGTTACTATTAGAGTTAATTTGGGATTTTAATTTTGAGGGTAAACTTTGGAATTAGACTTAGGAAGTAAAAATCTAGAGTTTAACTTAGAGGTTAAATTTGGAATTAGTTTTAGAAGTAAAACTCTAGTGTTAAAAGTTAAAATATAGAGTTAAATTTAGAAGATAAATCTTAGAATAAACTGGAGTAAAACGTAGAGTTAAAAGTTAAAACATAGAGTCAAACCTAAAGGGTAAATTTAAAAAAAATTAATCTTAGGGATAAAAATTGAAGAATAAAGTTAAACCATAGAGTTGAATTTAGAAGATAAAATTTAGATTGAGTTTCTTAGGGAACTTTCTAGAGTTAGAAGTTAAATTTTAGAGTTACATTTAGAAGTAGAAAGTTGGAATTCAAGTCAAAACTTAGAATTAAACTTAGGGGTTAAAACCTAGGATTGTACCAGAGGTTAAGGAAATCAAAGAGAATCTTAGAAGGAACTTAGTCACCCCCAATTCTTGTAGTAAGAAACGTTAGAAATGACGCCAACTAGCCAGTCTACCCTTGATATAGGATAGATAGTTAGGAAGCTAGAATTTCTCTGTCAGATAACCATAGCGCCTGATCATCGACAGTCAGATTAGAAATCATCACATATATTTCTAGGCATCTCTTTTGCCCATCCACAAAAACCTAGTCTAAAATATTAGCAAGTTCCATTGCTTGGAAAATAAAGTGCACCACGCTCACAAACACCCCCTTAAATAAAAAAGTGGATAAAAACCAAGAACCTAATCGTATTTGCTTTATTACCAAGGGTGGATAATCTAGCGCCTATAGAGGTATGTGAAGATCAGATGCCCAAGTGAATGATGATTTGCTCATTGTTGAAATCATTGACAGTTTAAATATAGAGTTGTTGGTATCATCCCGTCAAAGTCTTTGGTACCAAAAGACTCTAGCTCCTTCTTTTAAGCTACCAAAACATAAAATGGTTTTGAAATTATTGGTGGGAAAGTGCCATCTATTTGACTAGTACTATGTATTTTTTAATATTCACTACAAGAAAAAAGGGTGTTTTTAAGATGAGAGATTAGTACAAAATTCCTTAAACTTGTTGATTTTGCTGGAAGGTCATGGTTGAGATGAACAATTAAAGTGAAGGGCTTATTGGTCATGGCATATATGCAAAGGGCATCAGTTTAGTGGTCAAAATTTCAAGTTGGTTCCTTCCATTGGTGTTTTTTGCATTATTAGACACTACTATTATGCGGTAATGCGGCACATAGTTCTATAAAGTTTTATAATGGAAATTGACTTTGTCGGAGCAAATAGCAATGCGACTTGCTTTCCATTGGCATACACGGACCTATAGCAATTTCATTGTCTTCATAGTAACATCAATACCAAATTACGAATGGAATTGCTTTACAGTTTCAACAATATAAATGGCATTCCTTTGTCATCTAGCTGCCTCAAAACTACGGAGGTTGAAGGGCCAATGAGTAATTGTCAAGAAACTTAAAAACCTATACATTTAATTAGGTTGTTTATTTTTTGTTTATTCTTGCTTTATTTGATACGCTAAGATCTAAGAAATTGTCAAGCGTCAAGTGGTGTTCTTGGTACCATTGGAAAGCTCTTGGCAAGAGGGATGCACAAGCGAGTGATTGCATGATACACTTGTACTATTTTCTGTCACACGTTGCATGCTGATTAGTTTTTTGGCTATAACTTTTGTCTTTTGACTCCAAATGACTCAAAATTCATAGACAAGGTACTAATGGCTATTATACACCTTATCTAGATTTTTGGAAATTTTAAAAATTGTTTTACTATTTATTAATTGCCCCCAATATTATGTCACACTTGTCAATTCTGGAGGTTTTAGTACTATTTAGTACCCAAAAGAACAAATTTGGAGCTGAAATTTAGAGAAGATGGTCTTCTAGTAGACTTATAGCTATAAGCCAAAGAAATTCTAAAAATACTTAATTTTATGTGGTGAAGAAGCCCACAAAGTGAGCTTCATTCAACTTGCATTTTGGAACATATAAAATATATTTTGGGTGGTTTCTTTGGTAAATGACCATCTTCATAGAGTTGTTAGAATTTAGAAATGGCCCTTTTTTATTTAAATATTTTTCCTATTTTTAACAAACTTAAACATCAATGTATCTATTTTCTTGGATTTTGGCACTTTTCTAGTTCTCCTACTTAGAGAATTTTTCTACGCTTTTCCTTCAGTAGTTATTTTCATCTTAAAGGTGTATATTTGCCAAATTTTTTGCATTTAAAAAAAATTATTTTTCTAATTTTAAAGTACTCTGACAAAACTCATGAATATTGTTGCAAAACACAACAAAATTGATAGGTGTTTTGTACAATCACCTAGGCTTGTTTCGTGGCATTTAGACCTACAATGTAGAAGTTCTTGAATTTCAAAGTTTTTATGAATTAGAAAATTGAATTAAACTATTTTATTTTGAAAAAAACGTAACTTTCATATCGCACGTCCAAAGGCTACAAAACCATCACGTCGGCAGTTTCCAAAAAATTGAATAAGTCGGTTCATGCTCAAAAATGGTCCAATTCTTAAACTGCAAGTATGATAGGAATCATAGAGAAGAGTAGTTTATGATCATAATAAACATGTACAAGTGAAAGTCAAAATCATACAACATTGTGGATGTTCTTGTATACTATCTACCATTTAGTAGCTCCACCCTTTGCCAAAATTACAGCTTGCATTCAAGTGGACATGCTCAAAATGAGAGTTTGTAGTTGTTATAGAGACACTGGATTCCATACTACTTGGATTTGTTGAATCATTTCTTCCTTGTCATTTGGCCTAGGTTGATCTTGCAATAGGTCTTTTACTATCTTCCACATATTCTCAACAGGATTCAAGTCAGGCAAATTTGCAAGCCACTCCAGTTTTTTTAATTCCGTGAGCAGGCCTGAAACTTTGTTGCAAGCACTCCTAAATATTGGCATTGATTATCATTGAGCAATCGAGAAATTTATCTCACAGCATGATTGCAGATTTGGTTGGGCCAAGGTTGTGGTTTTTGAGTCGTACTGCATCTGATTGTTCACCACTTTGTCAAGACATTGGATATGGTAGAACTTGGCATTCTAAGTGATGTGGCGATGTCCATGCATCACATCCCACCTTGCCTTGTTCCGATGATTAGAGTTCTTTCATGATTGGACAACATCCTAGTTTGCATTGGAATCTATTGGAAAAAATAGAATTTCTTAAGCATTGCAGCAAAATCAAGCAAATCCAGGCTGCAAGGAAATGAAACAAAATAGACAGGAATTAAACAAGAAAGAAATGACTCACCAAACTCTATCACAAGTGCTGATGTCTACAAACTGAAGTCGGCACAGTAGAGCAGCAAATGGAGATGGAACAGTGAAGATGGATCCCAAAAAGGAATTGGAAGCAAAAAAAATCAAAAAGAATTGGAAGCAATAAAAATCAAAAAGGAAAAAAGGAAACCATTGAAGAAATAGGGATGGAAAAGCTACCGGAATGGAAAAGAACGTAGAAATGGCAATTGGGAGCTGCGGAGGATTGAAATCGCTGCGACAAGATAGATTGTCTCATAAGCATTGTTGCATGTGATGACAATTGGATTGGATTGGGTTGAGTATACCGCCCCCCCCCCCCCCCCATGTCCACAGATGTTACATTGGTCATTATTATTGACATAAAACACAAGTAGTTTTATTGGACGTCCACTAAAATCCGTTTCCTAAAATCATAAAAACATCACATAAAACAAGGATTGCTTACAGTGTCATAGAACTATTATATGGTTTAGTTAGAGGATACAATGATTTGATTTGCTTGTAAGTGTTAATATCCAATTTATTGATGGCAAAGTTACTTGGTAATCATGACAATCCATTAACTGAAGAGTTCAATAACATGGTGGCATTCATTGGGAAAGTGAGTCCTTCAACATTCATCCTCATTCTTAACCATTGTCTTTTTTTAATTAGATTGAAAATGATTTATACCAAGGCTTATCCAAGAAATGATGTAAAACTATGTGTTTTAGCATGCATCAAAGAGGGCTTGTTCATTTTGAGGCTAGATCAACAAGCATCCCGGTTTTAATCTTATCATTGTGAATATGCCGGAGGGGTTGCTAGTCCTTGGGGCGAGTTATGCACATTCAAAAATACCCATGTAGAACGTGTTACTAGAGTGTTGGTTGGAACTTGTATTTGATTTGATGGACAATCATCTTCACAACGATGGGGCACTCATTGTTATATATTTGCATAGTACGTCAGCAAAGAAGATTGATCATTCTAAAGCTTTGTCCGACAATTGCAATGAAGATCCGAAAGGAGTGGTGGGGATAACTGGCCTTGACTTACCTTCCATGGTCACTCCTTCAAGCTTAGTATGATTATTTTTTCCTATAGGGCATAGTTTTGAAAGTTGAGATTTTTGAATTCTTGTTTACTGATTAGCTTATGATAGTTGATGATTACAAATCTTTATAGACCAAACATTAAAATACTCTTTTCATTCAGGACTTAGAGGGTTTTCAGCCATTGAAGTTCAACTTCTGAGACATTCCAGATCTTAAACCCTTGAGGTTTTAATGTTGATGGTGATGAGTTTCTACATAATTTCACAATGAAGGGTGATCTATTGATTAATGGAAAGGTTCTATGGTGTGGAAAGTGACAAAAAGATCAAATGTTCATAAATATGTTGATTGACCCTTGCACTATATCTAATGACTTAATTTTGGATGTCACTGCAACAATCGTTGACTAATTAATTTTATTTATGTTCTATTGCATTTTGTTATGTGTTTGATGTTAAATTCTCAAATAATAATTCACTGGTAGGGGCTTCAATTTTTACATGCTGATCAACGGGAAGACACATTGTTGCCCTCAAAGAAAACAAAGCAATATTTGATGCTTTCATGCTCCATTGATCTGCCTTGCACCCAAACCTGCTACAATTACAGAAGTTGTGACATTGACTTCTAATGATCTAGACCAAGAATGAAACCAAAAATTGCATGATATTGTGCTAAAGACAAAAAAAATCAAGTTTTAGTATATTATCAACCTTGTAAGTCTTGCCTTTCATTCAATCTTTAAGTTTGGTCCTTCACTATTTTCTAATATGGAACATGTGGCCTATCAGATTTGTAGATTCTGACCTATAATAATAAGACCTTTCTTTTGTACCCTAGCATTCTTCAAAACCCAAAAGGACTTTGATTTGCCAATGAACACTGTAAGAAAACCTTGTTTTAGATGGTGTTCAATATAACAAGTGACATCTAAGTGAATGGATTTTAGGTTATGTCAAAAAGAACCATTTGTGTTTTTATGTCAACAATGATGTCCAATGTAACATCAATGGACATCATTGTTGACATAAAAACACGAGGTGCTTTTTCAACATCACCTAAAATCTGTTCACTTTCACATCAAAAAACTTTGGTTTCTTATAGTGTTACGCTACAGGCAAGGCAAATGCATATGTCCAAGGCGGTTCTAGGCCTTCATGGCAAAAGCTCATCACCATGGATCCTCATGTTTTAGACTATATTGATATAGAAGTAACAGAGTCATATGAATATTTTGTAATAGGTTCCTCAAGTAGCTTAGAGTCTTTTGAGGATTCACCTTGATATGTCAATTGCTTGGATGGATTTCATTTTATTTGTAGTACACACCCATCACTATCATTGGTGGAGGCTTTGTTTCACTTTGGATTTAATTTATGATATATTGCTCTATGATATATTATCATTTGTTTAGTGCTTAGTGGATTTATTTCAATTCTATGATTATTAAAACCTTATACAAACTTGTCTTTTCTAAAACTATACAAACTATAATTCATATTCATGATTTGTATTATAAACCTTCCACTCTAGGTGTAGGGCATGTCTTAATCCTTGGTTAGATCTTCACAGGTATAGATCCATGGTTATAGGTCAAATTTATAAAATTAGCTAGGCTCCTGGGCTCCTAGGTTCAAATTCCTTGGCTTAGATACTAGCAACCCTAGCTCGTAGGCTTGCAAACTTGCAAGCTCCCACTTGCAAGCTTGCTTCTGCAGCAGCCCCATCACTTTAGGTATATTTATGCAAAGTTTCAAAAGAAAATGAGGGGTCTACCTTATACTAAATCACCTTGCAATACAAAGAAGTTCATGTAATCTGACAATGTACTAAGCATTTTTTGATGATTTCTTGGGGACTCTAGAATGTATTTCTAAAATATCCAAATGGTGAAAATACAAAGTCAACATTTAGAATAGGTGGAAAATATTTCAAAAATCTTTTTGTTTTCTAATTTTGTTTTTCACACATTGAAAATTTATTACAATAGCCAAAAATAGCTAAAATACACTTTTACCTAGAAGTAAAGTCAAAGTAGTCCAACTAGACAAGGAATCAAGGATACAAGGAAGGTATAGAAGTATGGATAAGAACTAAGACCTTAGACACTTTAAAGCTTATTTTTGATGCACAACGCTTAGTTTGAGATAGATCCAATCTTTGTCCAAGCTAGCTATTGAGCTCATCTAGTGTACAAGATCATTTTAATGGTGAAGGTTTTATCCTAAGCAATCTTTTTATAAGCCCATACTAAATAAATTGTTCTATTTTCCTTGAGCTCTAACACTAACAATTGAAGACAAATTGATCATTTTTACTTATTCACAAGGTCTATAGTGTATAGTAATACCACATATTAGAAGTCATTTTTTACTAACCTCCCAAACTAAATTTCAAAATCTTTGACTTCAAAAGTGCAAGTTTATAGGATTTGAGGTTAAAAGAAATTTTTTTTCCAAAATTGCATTGACATAGTTAACAAATTCTAATTCCTCTTGGAATGTCATTTTAGAATAAATGTTATTTTTTCTTACAATTTCATACAATATTGTACAAGCTACATCTATGCCAAATTTCAAGAGTCGATGAAGGATGTAGAAAAGATTATTCAAAGATGCTAGGCTTGCCTTAATTCATTTGAGTAGCATAACTTTTCACCTAGGCATCCAATTGAAATTCTTTTCCTTCCCGTGTATTCACTTTGTATTCAATTCCCCTGTATTCACATTGTATTCAAATTTCAAAAACAAAAATTTAAAGATTGAATTTATTTGAAAATATCCAAATATTCAATTGTTTGTTTAGTAAATAATATTCCTTCTAAATTTTCCTTTGAGAATGAAGTTATTAAAGAAGCTATTATCAAGTATGCATTATAGACTTTGGGTAAGTAACTCTTGCTTTAGAAAGTCACATTGATCTCAAGAGATTGGAAGCAATTTTTCTTTTTTTTATAAAGCCATAACAATTGTCAGGGTAGAGATGACATTGATGAACTTCTTGTCTTTTCTATCTATTTTGTGTTTTTTCCTATGTCTAGCTATCTTTAAATATCTTGCTGACAAAACTAGATCTTCTAAATTCATGAAAAGTAGATCCTTTATAAAGATGAACTAGACAACACCTGAGTACCTATTGAAATACATTCATCATCTATGCAATAGATGTTGAGACACTTCTTGATCAAAATAAAAGTTGTGTTGCCATCAAGGTCAAAGTAAAAGATGGGCTAAATCAACGTAAAAGTCAAAATCGAGCAAAATAAAAGTAAAAATAAAAGATATGTAAAAATAAATAAAAATAAAAGCTAGGTGTATGAAAAGTAAAGTAAAGTCAAGTAAAGTAAAAGCTAGATTCTTCTATAAAATAGGCTTCCCATCTAACATTGGTATTTCTTTGCTTCCATTGCAGTTGCCTTTTCTATCAATTCATGCACTCCAAAATGGACAATTATACTATAGGGCATATATTAGGGCAAGGTGCTTTTGGAATTACATATTTATATACCGAAATTGCAACAGGACATCAATATGCATGCAAAAGTATTATAAAGCACAACTTTGTTTCAAAGGAAAAAGAGAAGGTATTACGAAGTGAAATTTCCATCCTAAAGTTCATCAGTTATTTGGAACATCCAAACATAGTTTCTATTAAAGATATCTTAGAAGATAATAATTATGTAAACATAGTGATGGAGCTTTGTGAAGGAGGAGAGCTCTATAATCATATTATTGAATGTGGTCCTCTTGAAGAGCCAATAGCTGCAAGAATGATCAAAGAAGTTGTTTGCGCAATTGAGGTGTGTCATAACTTTGGTATCGTTCATAGAGATTTGAAGCTTGAAAATTTGGTGTTTAAAACAAAAGACAAAGATTCAGCACTCAAGGTTATTGATTTTGGATATGCCAAAGTCTTAAGGATTGGTAATGTATTGACCGACACTGTTGGTAGTTTACCCTATATAGCTCCCGAAGTAATGGAGGGCTGCTATGGATCCAAAGCGGACATTTGGAGCGCTGGAGTGATACTATATGCTCTCTTAGTTAAATTCTTTCCTTTCAAGACTGACTCAATGATAATAACATACAAAGATGTCATGAAGAAAAATGATTTATTTGCAAAAGATCCATGGCCAAGCATCTCAAAGGGTGCTAAAGATCTCATTCAAAAAATGTTGACATATGATGTCAACAAACGTTTGAGTGCATCTGAGGTTTTGATGCATCCTTGGATTCAAGAAAACGTCAATTAGTTTAGAAGAAATAAGTCAGATTTGTATTGAGTAAATGGTATAGACTTTTGCAAATACAAATAACTATAGTTTGTCCAAATGCACTCATGCTAAATGATCTATTTCCACCATTACTTCTGTAAAAAATTAGTCTTTCTTTTTACTTATATAAAAACAATAAAGAAAATTCTTGCATATTGAGTTCAATAAAAGGCTTGTGGTCATGTATAATACTTGTATTTAAGCACGACACACATGTATGATAATGAGAATGTGCAATGATTGCAACAACACATTAATTTACATTTGTCTTTAACATATTAATTTGTAGGGTGACAATGTATGCAATCCTCAAATTCTCCCTTTGTTTGATATTTCTGGCATTTGGGCTAGCCTTTGAGATTTTTCTACCTCACATCCATTAGATCGATAAATACAATTTCAAAATTCATGTTGGTCAATTTGTAGAAAACAATTAAGGGTCAATTTTTGACAAGAGCATAATTATGTCCTTGTGAAAGTTATTGATTGACTATTTCCTTATTCTAAACTTGTTCTTTCTTACAATCAAAATTCAAACCTAAAATTCTAAATCCCATAATCTTTGGATTTTTTGTTTGCAACAAAAAATGCTTGCTTGTGAGGAAAGTGAGCTACGGTGTAAAACAATTTATCAATATGTCTAGTTATGTCAATGTATCCTTCATTAGAGGGTAAAAATCATTTTTAATTTATTGGGTCTCTCATCAATCCTTTAGTCCCCTTCAAATAGCTAACCGTATTGGTATCATTGAAATTTATACAATTCATGCATTAGAAACTCATACTTACTAGAATCCTCACCTATCAAATTAGAATGTTATATGTAGCCCTTAAAGCTAGTTTGCATCTATACTATTCATTCATATGACAATTTTCATTTATTTTGGCAATTTCATGCATGTTTTGAATTTTTATATTAATCCCTAAATGCTCAATCATATGAATGTACTATGAAAAGTGGAGCTCATCTAATTCATATTCGTGGAGGATGCTTCAAGGGAACCAATGTAATGTAATGTTGTAAAGTGGAAAGAATGTTGTATATGAATCAATGATACAGATATGCTAAAGCATTTTCAATTATTTATCATAAGTTTTCAAAACTAAACTTATTATCTATAGGCGGAGTAGTTAAAGGTAATTTTGCTCGGTCTTTTATTGTCCATTGAACTTCGGCAAGTATCTTGAAAATTGAAATAGTGGCACCCTTCATTTGTTATGCAAACCCAAGATTTTTATTAGGCAATGCAATCTATAAACAATTTGGGAAAACCATTTTATGACATTCCTTCTAAATATACACCCATAATGAATACTATCAAAAATGTGACACCTATATTTGAATCCAAATGCTAAATGTATCACAAAATCCTATATATGAATTAGACAAAATATACACCATCAATGAGAACATAAAACTATGAGAATCTAGTGATGATTTATGGTATACTTGTGCACAGTCCTTTGATATTTCATTAGTTACTCATACAATGTTCCAATAATCCATGCTAAAGTGTACTGGATCCCTCACTTTTAATTGCCATTTAGATCCAATATAAACAATTTATATTTAATTATAAAAATTGTACAAAATAGTGAATTTAGTTGTTTTAACAATTAGGTTGCCGTACATCAAGAAAGTTATTTTACAAGCCATGAAAGTCAACAAATACTTTTAAATATATTTTCAGTTGTACACATAGAGGTTTATGAGTCCTAGTTATAGCAATACCTAATTCAAAAGTAGTGCATTTTTATACAATAAATAAAAATACTTATATCGTGTCAAATGTCAAGAAATTAGTGTGGAGCAACCTAAAATGTTTTTTTTACATTTAGTAACAATAATAGGAGTGATTATCCTCCACACTATATTACCTGCAGAGGCAAAAGATTGCCAACTAGGAAGAAACTATGAAAGGAACTTGAGTTCTCTATCAAAGCACACATGCAATAGTGCAATACTAATCCTATGAGAAGGTCAGAATTGACATACATTAAGCCATTTTTGTGTTTTTAAAAAGTGCTACGTGTCATCTTGTGAATAGTGTGAGGTGACATGAACCCTTCAAAATCCTACGTGTAAATTCAAGTTCGGTGGTACTGATATTGATAACCGGTTCAACTCACTTCAGCTCCGGGTATCTAAATAGCAAAGTCACCGCATCAAAGTTCGTTACGCTAAGCCTCAAAATTCTCTGAAACCAAATTCGAATCCTAAACCCTAATTTGATGAATCTAATACGATCCGCCACCGAGAGTTGCTTGCTGTTGTTTGTGGAGAATCATTAGTGTGGAGGAATTCCGAGCTATGCGGACTCTGGTGTTTAGATTCGCCAAGTCTTCTCCGTGGAGCCGATCTCTCCTGCAGGGCTCACGGGAATGGTTGTATCTGTCGGGAAGGCCTTTGAGCTCGTCACAATTTGCGCCAGGTTTGATCCTCCACTCCTTGGGAAAGTGTTCTTTCTGTATCCCAAAGAAATTCCGGAGCCCCTCCATTACGCGGTGAATTAGGGTTTTGTAAGTGGTGTTAAAAGGCTATGCATTGAGTGTTTAGTGATGTAGAGTTCAGTTCGGATGTGTCGGATCTCTCTACCGAGCCCTATGTTATAGAATAGCGAAATTCGTCTACGTTTTCTTCGTTTTCTGTATCCGTAGTGGAGGGGTCCGGAATTTTTCTGGCGGTGAATTAGGGTTTTGTAATTGGTGTAAAAGGCTGTGCATCGAGTGTTTATTGATGTAGAGTTCAATTCGGATGTGTCGGATCTCTTTACCGAGCCCTATGGTATAGAATTGCGAAAAAGCGTCTACGTTTTCTTCGTTTACTTGGCAATTGTCCGATGGTAAGCAAGAGTTTGTAGAATATTGCGGTATATACCAAAGCATGCTGGAGAGTGATAGTTTTGAGCGATGAATCATGAGTGCATTTGAGAAAGATAATTTTGGTCTTGATTCACGACCCTGTTTTTTTCTGAATTTCATGATTTGGTTTTCAGGGTTTGGGACAAGCTCGGCGGGTGAAATCCCCGTTCACGAACACCCTCCCCGCAACTCTAAGCCTATCACCGTCTTGAAGCCTTGGGAACAGGTGGCGGTGGCTGTGGGCTCGGCCGTCGGCGCTCTCGTCAATCCCGCCCGCGCTGATTTTGTGCATGCGCTCTCCGAAACCACAGGAGGCCCTGCGTTTCGCCTCATGTTGGAGCGTATGAAGATTTCACCGGAAGGGCAGGTGGGTGTTCTCCTTTTGTTTTGGAACCATTTAGGGTTTTGCAATCTGTAGTCTGTAATGCGTGTGATGGTTTTGAGACCTTTCTGTTTTCGTGTCATTCTTGATTCCGATCCACTGTATTGTTGTGTCCTTTCGTTTTCAAATTTAAGCGCCTTTGTTTCGAGCTGTAATTGGAGATTTGAGTGGTATAGGGAACCATCGTGCAGACATGACCTTCTATACGGTATGGAGGGGGACGAGGTCCTATCTGGAGGATCCTCGTGTTTTTCTAGAAACTAGAGGTTACTGAGATCTATCCCTAGGGAATGCATTTTTTGCAAATTTTGGTTTGATTCTAAAGGAAAGAAACCTGTAGTATGTAGGGTTTCCTCCTGCGGGTCCACTGTGATAGTAACTGCTAAAGACTAGCCATTACTGTGCTGCGTAGGGATTACTGTATAGATGCAGACGTTTTTATTTGACTTCCGGTTTGTAGACGGTGTTCTTGAATTACTGGGTTCTTTGATCTTCTACTTTGATTTTGACTGATCTTTGTATGGTGTTCTATTTCCTTGTGGCGAAGATTTTTCGTCGTGTGGACTGATTTTCTTTATCTTGCTTTCTCTATTCTCAGCAAATATTGAAGGAAAGACCTCGAGTGATTGCATCACAAGTTCAACATGCGTGGGACATGCCGGAAAACACCCTTGGAGGGGCTTATGCCAAGTTCATGGGCGATCGCAATTTTTCTCCTGATGACAGGCCTCCAGTCCGGTTTCTTGAGAGCGAGGAGTTGGCCTACGTTGCTCAACGTGCTCGAGAGGTATTTTTGTATACTTCATCTCAAAAATCCCCTATTACGTTCACAAAGTTACTAATGCTAAATTAATGTTAATGCTATAGCATATTAGATCAATATTAAAATAAGGTTTATTTAATGTTTTTCATTATATTATCTAGTTAATGTCAAGGATACGAACATCTTATTATTAAGTGGACAGCATTTCTATGACACTTTTATTAACTTACCATTAACTCAATGCGAGTACCAAATCTAGTGCCTTCTAGCTTTGTCAGTCACGTGCAGGGGGGACTTTTTAGTTGTTGGCCACAAAACTTGTCACGCATTTGAGATTGTATTCCCTATCGAAAACTTCATGTCTTGTATCGATGCTATTTCTGATTGCAATGAGCACACATAACATTTAAGGACTTGCATGTTTGCAGGTTCATGACTTTTGGCACGTTCTTTTCAACTGCCCAACAACTGTCGTTGGTGAGTTAGCTCTCAAGATGGTCGAATTCCAGCAAACCCTCTTGCCAATGTGCTTCCTCTCAGTCTCTGGAGCATCTTGGCGCATCAAGCCTGAACAACGAGCAGTACTGTTTGGGCATTACGGGCCCTGGGCAATGAGGGCTGGCAAATCGGCCAGGGATCTCATGTGTATCTATTATGAGAAGCATCTGGACGAGGATTTGGATGAGGTTCGCCGCACATGGGGCATCATCCCTGCTCCTCGGCCCAAGAAGAAAGTTGTGTAGGTTAAGACAAAACTATACATGCTAATTCAGCATAATGCTACTGCAACACATTATGGTCTGGAGTGTGATAGCAATCCCGCAGGATCCGGACGTTCTGACTATTCATTCCCTGAGCTAGATTCTTGGGTTAGTTATTGAAGACATTCTTGAACTACCATTTAGAAGGCCAAAGTTGCTGATACTCAGGTGCTAGCTTGGACTGAGCCTCATGGCGGCTACAATTCGGCTGCCCGAGTTCTGTTACCTTGTCTAGCTATGTCGTTATGACTGCTGTGATGTGCTGCTCTGCGAGATGTGCAGTTGCCCTGGACATTCCATGGGTTTTAGTTTAGGTGTTCACTGTAGACTTAAGCTCATACCACATCGAAGCCGCAATTTTTGGCGGGTCGCGAGAAGGATGTTGTACTGGCGGGTATGTTCTACCAGACTGTATAGGATGGTATCACCTCACTAATTGAACTCTCTAGCGAGAGCAGGAGCAAGATTGACATCCAGATTCTAAGGTGGACTCCACCTTCGGTACTGATGTGACTCGTGTATCGTTGATGTCAGGTTCGTTACAAAAGCTGAAGAGGAACAGTCTTCTAATTGTTGGACTGTCTTCTAATTCATGCGAGAGGACGACGGCAGGCCTCAAAGATGGCGCACAGCCTTTTGTACGTGCATCATCTTGCAACTACAACATAGCCAACAAAGTTGACCGCCCCAAACCCTGACCAACACCTAGTAGTGCTTATCAATCCGGTATCGGTTCAAGTTATTCACAATCCATCCTTTGCCGACCTCCACTCCTCGTGGCTCGGACCACCACTTCCTGAATCGCAGTGCACAGGAAGTGCGCCACGCCGGTGTTGGTAGTGTACAAGGCCGTGCCAATGCTCTGCATGCCGTCCGTCGTAGAAAAACTCGGTTTGGCCGATGCTGACGAATTCCTGGGAGACGCCGAAGATCATGTACTGAGGGAGGAGGTAGAAGGCGCTCATGGGCACGGGCTGTCTGGGCTTGTCCTCCAGGTGGTGGTGGTGGACGACTTGCAAGCGCTTGGTTTCGATCAGGGCGGCCACGATCATGGCGAGGGTGGTGAGTACCAGGCCCGTGCCGACGCGCTGTAGCATGGAGATGCCTCGCTCGTTCCCCGTGATCCGACGCATGAATGGTACGAAGAACCTGCCACAGAAATATTTAAGTCCAAGAGAATGTCAGATTCTTTACATTGGTCCCTACCGTACCTTACACATTACTGTGTTTCAATATTTTGTTTCGCAGGATCCTTCTTTTTGTTCCGATCCTCTTGCTTTGTTGGATCCATTGTTTTACAAAACGTATGAGATTGGTCACATCGACATTCTTACCAACTTTCACATTGCACCTTTTTTTTGGTTTGTAATAAACGAGTCCCTCGATGCATTGGTAGGGGCAGCCCCCAAAGGTATCCTCATGAGGAGGTCCTGGGCCTAGACAGCATGTTTGAACAATGGGAGCCAAGGCGTCTCTTCTCACCAACGTCAAGTGTGGGAAATTTTGGATTATACGACTTTTTATAAGCAGCAAGTGTGGGGAGTTTTGGATTATGTAACCAAGCTCCCTAGTTATTAGCAATTGCTCTACCTTTTGTCCTTCTGTCACTAATAGTGTGCTGTGAGAAGTGACACCATTCTCCTAATGAAGGGACTTGGTTTTCAATTTCTCAATCTGGGGCTTGTGTTGGCCATAGTCACAATGTTGCTTGCCATATCCACATTATGTTGTCTGATTCCATGAGTGAACATGAGTCGGAAGTGATGAGAATGTTTTTGTCTTGTTAAGCACAACCATGTTCTTAATTATGTTTTGCTTCAAGGGTCTTGGAAATTAGGTTATAGACAAGGGAACCTGGTAGAGTGATAGTAGAGACTCACTTATAATGCCAAATTTGTTAAATTGGCAGAATTCCACGATTTTGTCACTTTTCAAGTGTTGGCACATGGATTGAAATGTACATCTATATCATTTCCTAGCTTTTAGAGCTTTATAGACAAAGCAAAAAAACTTAGTGCCAAATTGCATTGGTTTAACAAAATTGTCTTGTTGAAGTCACTAGAAGACTTTGAACCTTTATGGTTAACATTGGTCAAATGGTTTAACAACGTGAAGATTCATCAATGGAAAGTATATCCACTAGCATGAAAGTGCAACTTCATTATAGAAATAAGATTATCAATATTCTTATTGCTTAGTAAATTATTTTTCATAGTCTAAGCAACAAAATTACCTTGCAAAAATTCAAAATAACTTTTAGTTTTATTTATTTTCTCATAGACTACATTTACATCTCTATGAAAATCTTAGATTTATTCCATTTAGACCTGTGATGTAAAAGTTATTAAAGGTCTCTCTATGTAGGCAATCTAAGCATCTTTTTTAGAAAATAAGGTACATGACTTGTTTTTGAACCTCTAAAGTCCCAAGGTCATTTTTCTGTCAAAAACCACTCAAAACTGCCATTTTTGCTATGTTCACCCAAGAACACAAATAGAAACGTCTTCTTAGAATCTAACCATATGATCTCATACTTCACTTGTCTAAGATCATGTGGTAAAAATCTCATGAAGTTTGACTGATAGATTAGAAGATATTAGCATTCAAAGTTTAAAATGCATTTTTTTTTTTAATACTAGCCTGCAATTTTAGATGACTTTGACCGCCATTTGTGGAAAAATTTTGTGCTACAAATTTTGAATTAAAATTTTCTTATGTTGAAGAATTGAGTTGAAAGTCTAGAAAAAAAATTTAAAAATAAACAGACTTGAATTTCATTCTTTAAAAAATTGTTAAGTAGAAGTAGGTCCAAGATTGAAAAAAACAACTAAATCGTTAATAGCTCTAAGATGGGATTAAAACACAATAATCCCAATGGTGAGATTGTTTTAGCAAGAAAACACAACCTTGTCAAATAATTTTTTTTTGAAAAATTATAAATATTGCATTTAGAAATGAATTCTACAAGTTAATTTTCAAGAAGATGCTCTAATTGCCCAAAAAACAAGATTGTCCATAACTTTCTCCTTATTAGTCCATATAGAATGAACCAAGAGCTTCACATGTACACAAAAATTTATTTTGACTTTTTGCAATTTTTTTTGTGCTGCTCGCCGAGTTCAATTCTAGGCTTTTTGTGGTATAACTTTTGCTCCCGGTCACCAATCAAAATAAAAATGATATTCCCACATAGCTATTCAGTTTTTCTATCTTACAAGAAAGTTTCAAAAAGTTTCATAAAAAATTGAGGTCATAGGAACCTGCCCAAAATCCAATTTGTCCCCTGAGGGGACACTGGGACTTTAGGGATTAATTCAAATTTCTAAAATTTTCATAACAAAATGGTCTATAATAAGGGTGTAGATTACATTGGCAAGAAAAATCTCACCGTTAAAATTGACATATTTCAAGTCCATTTAGAATTGTTAACAATATAATTTTTCATCCATTGTGAATTAATTTCTACTTAATAATTTTCTTAAGAAAGAAAATCAGTTTTTTTCCTTAGATTTTCCATTACATTCTACATTATATATAGATTTAAACTGCGATGTAGTGTTGAAATACAAGAATAACTTAGAATCTCATAGTGTTGAAATTCTATGCTAAAGATTCAAAGTCTCAAAACTTAGTATGACAAGGTGGAAAAATAACTCTTTGTTTCTCCTTTGAATGCTAACATCCTAGTAGATCAAAGTCTTTGAAATTTTCTACACATTTATTGCAAGATCCTATAGTTGGATACACAAGAAAAGTAGGGTTTTTTTTGTTGTAACCCTTTGCACTAGAAATGACAATTTACAATAGTTTTGGTGAATCATAAACTTGACTCTTCAAGAGTCAAGTGGAAAATAGCATATTACTCTTTATCCAATGATTGAAGGATGATCATCAAATAGACATGCAATCCATTGAAGTATTGCACCAAAGAGAGGCACATGTGACAAGTGAACGAACTACAATTGCAGCTAATTAATTCCTCCTCTATTATAGGATTGCTACAAAGCAAGCACATGGTTATAGTCTTCCCAACTAGGGCCTTGGCTTCAAGGACAGTCTCCTTCTCTTGACAGGTACCACTACAATCTTGAGTCACATGGACCAGAAAAATGACCCACATGACCTACATGAGGAGCTTGACAATTAGTGGATCTTCTCGTAATCATATTTTTAGTCTATGCAGCCCAAGTTTCTACTAGTGATGGCAAAACTTGATTGATGCTGTAATCTATCATTGGCATTTCTAAGGATTTGGAAGTTGTGAATAGGTTGAATGTCAAAGTGCAAGTGAGGTCCGGGAGTTTATTCACAGGAGGGAGTAGACGAATTCTTTTGGTTGCCTTTTGTATTAATTCATATTCAAGGTGACTGTCTAATTTCTCCAAGGAAACCAGTATGTGCAGTCACCGATAATTATTTAGGAGAAATTTTTGCACTTTGTTATTGATGTTTGTTTTATGGGGGTCTGCAACTCCGATGGTGCGACGTGGTGCTTGTGCTCCTCTGTTGCCTGCGTTATGGCATGACCCGGCGTTGATCTGGCTATGGCGTTGAGGGGGGGTGAAATGAGCATCTCCTCGTCAACCCCTAAAAACTGTAAAAAAAAAGTCTCTTTATTTACAAGAAACTGGAACTTGGATGACGGATAGCCACTTCGAGTTCTAAATAGCATTAGAACATTGGAATTAGTGAGATTACGAGAACGCTTCTTGATTAATGTCATTTACTTTGTCTTTCACATTTGCTTTGAACGATCCAATGGACCCCATTGCAAACTACGACAGCCTCCTCTCAAGCGCCACAAAGTGACATCAGTTCTGCACTGGACATCACCACTCATGGCGCTAAGAGACCCTTTTTAATCTGGAGATACTCTTGAAGGTGAACGGAAAACTCAAGTGGTCATTGAGATCTTCGGCTCGTTGACGGAATTTTCAGCGGATCCTCCATTGGTCTGTTCATGGATGCCGGAGTCCCAGAAGTGAGATAGAGCACATACGGGCAAACGTTGATTGTGCATGCTGACCCCTGACAAGTGTCACCCGTGATCCCTGCTGGACCACTGATAGTGTGCCTGTGATACTCTTGGATAGACTTACTTGATTAATAACAAAGTGAATAATCATAGGATACCTGAGTTTCGTTTAATATATACAAACATTAACAGCTACAGGTCAAAAATAATTTTATGCTTTGCATTCCATATCTCGGAGAATGTCTCGGAGAAGTAATCCAATTGAAAACTACTGAACCATCAGAAGACACTCAAAACGAATGTCAGCTATCCTGATATCGCCAACAGGCCAAAGCATTAAGAGGTGGTGCAAGACGCCTGGTTCATAAACCCAAACCACATACAACGATGATAGAGCAACTAAACAGACTAAACAGAGATGATGCTATACCCGAAACCCAAACCCAAGCATGCCGCCAATTGTCAACCAAATCCATTTCGAACACAGGACGCACTGACGAAGACAATAGCTGTGTTTCAAGTAATCAAAAGCTTCCATTCACAGGGCAGAATGTCCCCGACATTAACAAAGGAAAATCTGCCAGCTAGCAGATTTTCCTACAACACTCCGGTTGGAGCCTGTACAACTCTCAGAACCCAACTTGACCGACCTACTTGACCCAACTTGAATCCAACGTGTTTCAATTGTTTTCCGAGACTGAAAACGTCCTTCCGTAAATCAGAAGGACCAATGTACCAATGTTCACGCCAGCTCTCTCCATATCTACAGGAGCTTCGGAACAATTCTCTAACCTTCTACCAACCAACTGGTAGATAACCTGACCTTCACTAATCCACCCAGAAGGAAGATGAGCCTAGTGAATGCTACCATCAGAAGACCAAATGTTTGCCAAAATTCCCATTAGAATCTCGTCGACGAATATATATATGGGATCAGGAGAAATGAGCAGCCGACCTTTTAAACACCACCAGCGACAGCACCAACACAGAAAGCATCATGGTGGACCTTACTGAGCGTTCGAAAAAGGCATCGTCGTCGTCACTTAACTTGAGTTTCTCCTCTGTCACATCGAAGATACCCCGAATAAGATCCTGTAAGGTGGTCATAAATTGCGTGAACGCTTTCTTGGTGTGCCAGAAAACGTGCGAAAATAGGTTGGTGTCTTCATTGAGCGCCGTACTGACCTCGTCCACCGTCAACTCACTCCCATTTTCAATCAGTCCTGCAAAACCAAATGCAACGGCAAACCGTGAGACATTGCCTCAAAAACAACACCACGCATCGAACTCTCTTGTGCGAAACACTGATGAAGCATGTACCAGTAGATTCACGAAGCTTCTGTCTGAATTCCTTAATTTGATCATTCGCCAGCACAGCTTCCCACACACTCTTATCGGTAGCCAAAGAGACCACCATTTTCTGCACACCGAAACGAGTCCCAAGTCAGATCAAACGAGGAAATTGAAAAATCCACACCAACTTCGGATTCAACCCCCGAATAGAACCAAGGATTCACGGCTTGAAAGAGACCAATTCAATAGATCATACTGCGAAAAACATAACTCAGATGGAGCCAAATTTTATAACACCAGAATCCGTGGCGAACATTCCATCAGTTGGCCAATAGGTCAATAAAATTGAAATACAAAAGTCTCCATACAACCATCTCACAACTGCTAAACAAAAAAATGAGACCCAATTAGGGAGCCTAAAGCATCGGTCCACGAGAATACTCAATTCACCATATGAACATAATCACATGCAAACACAAGAACAAAGTAATTTATTGTAACGTTCTTGAGTAGATTGGAGGATCATTCATTGCCAAAGAATCCAAAAGCAAGCAGTTGTGGCGGAGCCATAGAAATGGTGGAGAAAACAATTAGTAGGTGAGAATGCTAATGGCACACCTGAACTTGCGGGTTGTGCTGAAATTGGTGAAAAGCATCCAACATAGCACCATACCCACCGGCACCAACAATTTCCTTGCTCCTCGAAGAAGAAGCCACATCAAAAGGGTCCGGCTCTTTCCAATCGCCGTCCGCAACCGGATGGCTAACATGATAGACCACCTCCTCCTTTTCGCCCTTCGCCATGGACGCATCCATCGCTTCACGGGTTTCAGGCTCCAACAGACTCGTAGTTGATTTCCCCATGAGCAGTCCTCTGCCAACAGCAATCAGACACTAATTTCAGAACACACGGACACAATAGCCAAACCAATTTTAAGGGAAACATGAGGACCTCCACCCCATGCTCTAAATGTCGCGGATTGAGGCATTCTCCAGGGGTTTCCACGCTCAAGAACACAGAATGACGAAAAAGAATGAACAAAACGTAAAACAAGTTCAAAAACATGCAGATTAAAGAATTCAGGTCTAGATATTCGGCGCCCTTGCTACGCAATGGTTGAACGTTGAAAAAATTCAGGGGTTTCCACGCTCAAGAATACAGAATGACGAGAAAGAATGGACAAAACGCAAAACAAGTTGAAAAACATGCAGTTCACAGAATTCAAAACTGGATATTCGGCGCCCCTGTTTCGCAAGAGCGTGGGAAAAAAGCAGGATACGAGGTCTCACATCTGCAAGGCAAGTAGATGTCGCTGCTAGAGGCATTCACCAGGGGTCTTAAGACTCCAGAACACAGGATGATGAAAAAGCATGCACAAAAACGCAAAAGAGAATACAAAAAACTCAGTTCACAGAATTCAAATCTGGATATTCGGCGCCACTGTTTCGCCATAGCTGAACGTGGACAAAAAGCTGGACAAAGAGGTCTCACATCTGCAAGGCCTGCTGGAGATCCGAGGTCGCTTCCTCGACGTCTTGTTTACTTGGAACCGTCCCAAACACCAAATAATCCAAGCTCTCCCCCTCATCCGCTGCGAACACCCAGTCGTCCGCCTCCCAATACTGCTGCATCCCCGAACTCCCCTGCCCGTCCGTCGGAGTGTGAATTTCCGAGGAAGCGCAGCTGCAGGCCATGCGCGCAGACGTGGGCGCCTTCATGGCCGGTGTGGTGGTGCACATCCTGCACATGGCGGCATTGGAAGCGGCAGTAGTCGGGGACGAGCCCACGACGCGGCTGACGGTTCTCCACATGGCTCCGCCTCCCATTCCCCGTCTCTCGGCCAGCGTCCTTACGAAACCCGCAATCCCAAACTCGCCCAATTACGAAACCTTCCCAACCCTCCAAGCACGGATTGCGTCTGCAACACACCCACAACACGTCCACAACCAGCCCTGGCCTGGCGAGCACTCCCAGCAAACTCAAAGGTGGGCTACGGCGAAAAATGAATTGCGGTAGCCCACCAGGGAGTAGTAGTGAAAGGTTACGTCGACGACGTGCGAATTAGACAAACAAGGCTGATGGAGAATCCCGGATCGCTTGGAAACACGCTACCCAAATTGCGCTAAGCGGAGAAAGCGAAGGAAGCACGCTTGTTGTTGTGTGTTGGTGGGGGAGGCTTTGGTTTCGAGACGATGAAGACGGCGACCGCTGGTCGGACGGGACGGATCTCCGAGGTGACCTGGTCGGTAGATACTAGTCGGTAGGTAATAAACTGACAAGGGAGGGTCAGTTGGAGTTGGAAAAAGATACTTCTTGTGCCTTTTTATTATCTGGATTGGAATTGGGCAACGCCAATTGAGTGGATGTTTTGAAGGGGGAATCATTTGTGGGTGGATGACAGGCTGGAAGAGGACCACCGTCGGATGCTTGTTCAAATCGTGACGGTGTTAAAGTGGACAAGCCTATTGCCATGCAAACTAGCAATTTGAATATCTTGGGTCCAACTCCAAGAGGGGTACATAGTTTACAGAGGTGTGTGAGAGGTGTGTGCTTGTTTTACAAATCAAATCTAAGTGGAATTACAGTTTTTTGATTAAAATTGTAATTTTTGTGAATTTATGAAGTAGTCTGCATTGAAATTACAAAACCATTCAGAGCATTAGTGGAAATTTGGGGTTCTTGGAGGGCTACAAGTTCCCCTACGTTCCCAGATTGTAGGAACGCAGTTGCAGCAGCTAACTGACGTGGCATAGCGATTGCCATGTTATTTTTGAAGAAAAAAAAAATTGCTTATAATAATATTTTGGTAAAAAAAAAAAAATCTGACACGCCCGTATTGCCATTCACTGAATCTGGCTAGATTGGGGAACGGGCCTGAAACGGCCCTTCAAGGCCCCCAAATCCCCTCTAATGAATGAAATTATGAACATCCTATAAGCAATCCATAATCGAGCTCTCCCACGTATCCAATGGCACTTATGGAGGTTCAAAATGCCATGAGCTATCCCCAAGCTAAAAGGAAGCTTAACCCATTAACAACTAGGTCACTGATTGGTCAATGATTCTGGTCAAAAATGACACGTTTTCATTAGTAGTCACTTTGACTGTTGATGAAACCTGGCATTTTCAGGTAGATATTCATTGGCAGGCATCGACCTGGTCGTTAACGGGTTAAATGATCCTATCTTCAACATGTCCCCCCTTTTACAATTACCATCTTTATTGCAAAGTGTAAAAACGTTTTGCCACTATCCTATTTGAGTCGAGCAATTATTATAGTGATATTGTGAGAAAATTGTCTAGGTTTGGATGATGTGTTGGACAATTCTGGGGTCAAAAATAAAATGACAGAATTTGGCAACAAACAGAAAATGATGCGTTGGACTGCCTTCTGGGTTTTCTTGTTGTTGATATTTGAACCTGGAATTCCATAATTTGGATGATGGACAGAGGGCTTCTAAATTAAATTCTGTGTAAAGAACTTCTCAAGTGTATATAATATATTCAGTCTAAAATCTTTAAGAAATAACCTTTTTTTATGACTAATTTGATGAATTGAAGTAAATAATGTATTCATTCAGAGATATAAACAAACTTGTGGAAAATTTCAAAAATGGATACAAGCGTTAAAGGGTTAACATTTTTTTCACTTGAGTTTCTACACAAATACAAAACACTATTTTCCTCAAAAAATGTATTTATTTTCCTAAGTAACTTCTAGTGCTTCTTAATCCTTTAAATTCTACAGTGATTTGAGGCCTAAAAGTGCTTTAAAATATTTTGCACCCAAATTAAGGCTAAAATCTTCATCTTATTTTATTCTTTAGTTGATCCAACCAACAATTTTCAAATGAATTAATCCTTAAGGAATTCAGTTGGAGGAATTGTCAAATGAGTTAACTTCTAACTCTATTGTCCCTTTGAGGGACAAATGGGATTTTGGGCAAGTATGTACGGGCTTAATTTTTGTCATGATTTTCCAAAAAAATTTCAAAGATAGAAAAATTGCTAAGCTTCATGGATACTTAATTTCTTTTTCAATCAATGCCTGGAAAAAAAAGTTATGCCCAAATAAGCTCAAAACAGCATTCAAAGGGCAGCAAAAAAAATTTGCAATTTTTTTTTTTTTTTCATTTTTTTGGTCTTATAGATTATACTTTTGGCTATCTAGGAAGCTTTGATTCATTTAATTTGGATTTGTTATGAGAAAGTTATGGACAATCTTGTTTTTCAAGCACTTAGAGCATCTTCTTGAAAAAAATAACTTGTAGGATTCATTTCGGAATGCAATTTTTACAGTTTAAAAAAAAAAAGTTCTATATGGTTTAGTTTTTTTGCTAGAGCAATCTCACCATTGGAATTAGTGCTTTTTAATTCCAAATAAAAGATATGAATATTTTAGATTCCTTCTATCTTGTACCTACTTCCATTTAACAACTTTTTTAATAACAAAAACTGAATTTCTTTGAATTTGCTTTTTTTTGCTAGATTCTCAACTCAATTCTCCATTATAAAGATTTAAAGCTCAAGATTCTGTAGTGCAAAAACTTTAAGTTAAAAATGTTCAAAGTCAAAAAATCAAGTCCCACAATGTGCTGAAAATTTTGTTTTTTTAACTTTAAACGCAGATGTCTTGCAATCTATACGGTCAAAAATTCTGAAATTTTTTCCACACATTTCATATTAGTTAGGTGTAAGATCCTATAGTTAGATGTGCAAAAATTACATTTTTACTTTTTTTTACTCTTTGCTATAAAAATGGCAGTTTTGGGTGTTTTTTAGTCAAATTATTTATGCCCATATATTTATTATAATTGCAATTCACCTATTTTCTCTACAATATATTATCTCAAATGTTTTTCAAAAATTTAGGGGTAATGAAGAAAATGTACCATATCTTTGGCCACATGTAACATGCTAAATTTTACTAAGTCCCCCCCTCGGGTTTTGAAGTGGCCACTCTAATTTTGAAGCTTTAAGTCCCTGCGATGGGGCAGATCACCTGGCTTGATTCACCATCTTCCCAAGTTAGCCCCCCTTGGGGAGTTGCTCTGAGACAAGGAAAGGCGTTTCATCTGTGAAGATATTAGGAATTAAATGTGCACTGCTTCTTGAGTAGCTGCATGATAAGATGTTTACCATTTTAGGAATCAATGTGTAAGGTAGGATGCTCTAAAAGAGACCATTTAAGGGCTGGTCCGTCTTTTCCGTAGGTTTGTATGAATAGAAATATTTTTCACTCATTTTTCAGAGAAAGAAAAATGGATGACAAACGTAACCCAAGTGGTTTCATATTTTTTGAAGCATTTTTGAATTAGTTATGAATTTTCTAAGCGTTCTGTTGTAGGTACCTATTTGTGACCCTAGGTCTCCCAAAATGCGTCCATTTACAACTTTTGAAGTTATTTGAGGAAATCAAGACCAATGATGGACTCTTGCATTAAAGAATACTTTTTTCTTAGATTCAATCAATGACTAAAGTGGTCCATTTAAAGACCACCTCATATCCATTCACTACCATTTTATAGGGTTGATTTGAAGAAGCCAGTCGCTTTTAGAGCAGGCTATCTTATTGTCAAAGTGCACTACTTGGTCCATGAATCTATTGTGGAATTGATATTTTAGAAGGAGATGAATGTGTTCAACATCCTACATTTTTTCTCATGTATGGATGACTGGTTGTTATTCCAATACCGGTAGTAGAGTAGAATTTTTTGCCCTCAAGAATTTGAGGAATGACAAATTATTATTGGCATTATTTTACTAATCTTTAGAACCATTGGAAATTTGGAACAAGCTTCAACTTGTCCTTCTTTGAAGATTTCTTTTGATATCACATAAGAGTCATGAGACCCACATGCATTTGTATGACTATGCTATTCATCCAAATATGCCAACGAGGTGTCCCATGTTTGTGATTAAAAAGAAGGATAGTTTGAATACAGTGCAAGATGTAGATTTTTATTCGAGTGATGATCACTAGGGTTGGTTCACACACAAATGACTAGGAGGAAGATGTGATCACGTGGAGCGGAAGTTGGAGAGGAAAAGACAAAACTATTCATCTTCTTGTCTTTTCAATTTGGGTCAAAGTACTTTTTAGTATTGACACCACTTCTGCCCTCTTGGAAGCATTTGAATGTAGGGTCAATCGATGTAAACTTCACAATCACAATTTCTTTTCAATTAATGGTTTCTTTTCATTTCGTCATGTTTGTGTGGACTCTAATTTAGACTCTTGTTGAAAGAAATGTATGAGATACACTCTTGAAAGTGTGTCGAATTGAAAGTGTACCCAATCTTAAATTATTCCGGCATCTCATCAGACATACGGTTTATGCATTGACATATTGTTTATTCTTATAATCATAGAATACTTGTCATAATAAAAATTATGCAAAAATTTCATAAATGAATAAATTAGTTATCTTCAAGCACATGTGCGAAACAAATATTTTGCTACTTTTAGAAATCTTTTTGGTAGTTTGTGTAACCCTAAAAGTTGCTTCTAAATCCTAATTTGTTTTTATGAACTAAAAAATTGTATTACAATAAAGTAAAGTGGTTTCTAAACCCCAATTTGTTTTTATAACCTAAAAATTGTATTACAGTAAAACAAAGGGGCAAGTGTGCTAACAATATGGGTTGTTTATAAATAATAATTAGAAATACAAAATATTTCAAAATTATAGAAGATGTAAAATAGTCATGAATACCCACTCTATAAATCTTGAGTCATATAGAGTTATAATGCAAAAGCTATAGCATTGAAAAATAACAACTTCTTACATGTCACAAGTCATTTTATAAGTATTTCTTTCAACTCCCTTCTACATTAACATTTTGAGCATGAGATGATTACACATTTGATTCTAAGAATTTTTGCATGCCAGTTGTAAATACATGTAGGGGCATGTGTGAATAATTTTAGCCCCTAAAGTTTCATGACTATGTAATCACCAAAAACGCTTCAAAACTGCCATTTCTAATACAACTACCAAATTTTTGGAAAAAAATAATTTTTGACACATGTAACCATAGGATCTTGTAGTATGATATTTTGAAAAAATGTGGTAAAAATATCAGAAAATTCCACCGTGTGGATCATAAGATGTAAGCATTCAAAGTCTTGAAAACCATTTTTTCAACCCTGCAAAAAACCGGGCAGCTGCACTTTGCAAGCTCACTTTTCAATGAAAAAATGCTGATAAAGGTGGTGCTTCTTTGAATTCAGTTTCCTAAACAAGTTGTCTATATGCCTGAAAAATTTCACATCATTTGGAATTGTACAACATACAGGAAAAGAATAGTAAGTAGAAAGAAGTAGAAAATGATTCAAAATACTAAATTGTTAAAAATTTAATCATGGAATTTAAAAATGCCAATTTCAACGGTTGAAATGTTGTAATAATCAATCTACATCTTAGGATTTTATTTTTTTCCAAAAATATTGAAAATTGAGTTAAATAAACAACTTTAAAGTGTGTTTTTTAGAGTAGGAAATCCATAATTGCCAGCAATTCAAAAAACCTCATAACTTTTGACTCACTGATTGAAATGGAATGACTCAAAGCTTTTTAAGTATATATAAATGTAGAGAACTAATTTCAAAAAACAAATTCCGGAAAAAATGTTTTTTTTTATCTGCCTAAACTGCCCAGTTACGAAAAAAAGTAACATATTAGGTCACAACTTTTGATTGGTATTTTGAAATGTCATGAAACTTGGTACACAAGAAGATATTTGTTGCCCCCATCTATTATTAAAATTTCAGCCTCAAATATGGATATCTCTAGTCACACGTACCTGCCCAAAATTTCTATACGGCCAAAAAACACATGTTGGTCCTTTAGGGATTAATAAAAAAATTGAGAAGTGAAACTTCACAGGTCTCCAAAAAGTGTTGAAAAAGAATTAAACTTGAAATTTAATCATTGTGATTGTGCAATTGATTGAACTATTCTATAGGAAAATTTAGGAGCAAATAATGTTGTTTATTTTTTACATTTTCCTTCTAGATATTCTTCATACTATGTAGGGCAAGAAAATGAAAACTTATAGGTTGTCATTTGTATTTTGGTTGTCCCTTGACAACCACTTTGTGAAGGAAGTTGTCCCCGCAATGAGATTAAAAGAAATATTGAAGGTTGTCAATTTGACAACCAAAATTATTATAGGTTGTCCCTTGTAACCAATACTAATACTAGTTTATGGTTTAGTACAGTTGAGTGTTTAGGAGTCTTGGTTGGCTTAATGACGTAGCTTAGACCTGAGTTTAAGCCAAACTTTGTGCTTGTGCCTTGTGGAAATTGGCTTGTTGCCCTACCCAAATCAAGTAATACTGATGGGACTTGGTGAAGCAAAACCCCTAGCTTGACATTTTCCAACTTCTCCAGCCTCTATGGCTTTGCCAAGCCTCCCTCAAGTAGACCCTAGGCTTTATCTTCGTACTTGGACTCATAGTCATATTAAATTTCTAATGACAGAGGTCTCTTAATTGACTCTAATTATACCAAATCATAGCAAAATAGTTTGAATCTTAAACTTTAGAGGTCGAAAAGAGAATTGCAATTGCCACTTTTGTAACTGATTCCATCAACTTTGAAGAAGTGGGGGTCAAATATGTGGCATGGTATGAGAAGCAGACGTACTTATAATTGATATGTGTTGATTGATACTTGGATTGATTATTACAATCTTCTCACTTATTGAGTGCAAAATTGGCATACCTATATAATTAGACATATTATTTTAGGTTTCAATATTTTAGTTTTATAATCTGAAAATTTGAAATGATATCAATTATTTTTTGAAAGTATGACTACAATAACCAAAAAATTGGAAAATTAGTGTATTCCATATTTGATAACCATAAATTAGGATAAGTTGCCCTATCAACTACTAAATTTCAAAGGAAGTTGTCATATACTTTGTATCCTAAGTTGAACTTAAATTTTTATTAGAGATGGCTATCTTGAATGTAATCATATACCACATTTTTAAGGAATTAAAAAAATCATTTTATATATACTAGTCAATTTTGCTAATTTGTCACGTTTTGACTTTTAAGGTTTCTTAGTATCCAATATGGGGTATCCAAATTAACGATCTATGATTTGAAATTTTTGTGGTCTCTTCTTGTAGAAGAAGGGCATGTTCCTACCAAAGGGCATCTAAAAAAATATTATTTTTTATGTCCTCCAAGTTTGTGCAAATAGGGCCCCCTTACGCATGCACTTCTGAACATTGAAGATGATTTCAAGCTCATTCTTTTGGTGAAATCTCTTCACCATGAAGTTTTATCAAATGACCAAATTTTGATTTCTTTGTAAATTTTTTTCCTATTTTTTACAATTATACATTAAAGTAACAATTTCTTGTAGTTATGCACTTTTCTAGTTCTCCTACTTACAAAAATTTTCTATGCTTTTCCTTCCTAGGGTACCTTCTTTTTACAAGTGTATACATTGAATATGTTTTTAATATTTAAAAAAAACGTTTTTCTAATTTTATAGTACTTCTTCCAAAAGGCTTAAAATTGCCAAAGTGGAATAAAATGGATAAATCATTCTTGCAATCACCTTGTCATCACTATTCTATCAACCCTACTAATGCTTGCCGTTTCAATTTGAAGATCCACTGCATCCGTAAATCTTTTATATGATACCCTGCAACTTGAAAGTGGTTGATCTCTTTGTAGAGAGAGAAGCTAAGCAAAGGTTTATCTGAAAAAATGGAAGGCATTGTCATCACCGATGAAATCAAATGAAAATTAACTTCTAAAAAACTAGGAGTCGTTTAGATTTCCAAAATTGTAAAGATTTATTATAAAATGTAACTTAGAACAATATTTTAATCATGACTCTCAAACAAAAGTTGTAAAATGTGATTTATAGATCACATCCATACGGTTGGATCAACAAATACACAAATCAATATTTTTCAATAAAATTTGGAACTTGAAATTGAAAATTCCGTCTAAAATTTATTGTAGATTGAACATTTATGATTTTTATAAGATTTTTTTCCCTAGCTACAAGTTGAAAATGTTGTGTTCTAACCATAGTAATTTGTAATGATTTTGATTTTATTTTTGATTCAAGTCATTTTTTGCATTGAAAAAGTTACTTTTTGAGGCCAAACCTACCAATACCTTTTGAATTATAGAATATTTGTAAACAAAATCTCCATAATCCATGCTGTACAAATGTTAAAGAACCAACACTAGAAAATTTAAACAAAATTGATGGATTGGATGAAAAACGCATTTTTGTGAGTTTGGAATGTGTTTATGTTCATTCATTGTTCAAAATTTGCACTCATGGTCCTTAAAGGGTTAAATGAGACATGTGTCAATGGTAATAGTAGCATGTTAGATTTCATCATTCTAAAGTCCTAATAGATTCATTGCATTTAAATAAATTTGACTTTATAATCCCTTCACTCACATAATTTAAGAGAATCACTTCAAGCATGTGTGCAGGACAAAAAATTGCTATTTGTAGAAATCTCTTTTGTAGTTTTTATTCCTAGAAGTTGCTTTCAAATTTCAATTTGCTTTTTGAATTAGAAATTGTATTACAATAAGCCAAATTGGCATATTGTAACGCCAGAAAGGGTTGATTACAAATAATAAATTGTTTTGAAAAATATTTGAAAATTAAAGAAGATGTAAAGTAGTCATGAATACCATTTCTATAAACCTTGAGTCATTTCAAGTTATAATATATAAATTATGGCAATGAAAACTCAACAACCTCGTACATGTCACAAATAGTAGTCCAAGTATTGACGTTAAGATTTTGAACATGACATGATTACATATTTAATTGAAGACTTTTTGCATAATTGCATGTGAATTTGTGAATAAGTGTGAGAGCATATGTGAATAGTTTTAATGAAAACTTGAGAGATGAAACTTCATGCACCTACAAAAAGTGTTGAAAGGCATTGTACTTGAAATATAATCATTATGATTTTGCAATTGATTGAGCTATTCTATAGAAAACTTTAGGGCCAAACTATTCTACATGATAGCCCTTTACCTTCTAAATAATCTTTATCCAATGTATCTTCTTTCCTTTAAATAATCTCGACTCTCTTTTTGATTTAATCCTTCATGATTATCACATGTATTGGAGTAAATTTCCACCATACTTTTGACTAGAAAACCTAAGCTAATTAAACACACCATTCCTCCAACTATTGTTGGAACAATCATACACCACTGATACTTCAACAGTGGTGTCAATACAATAGTTCCAGCTATTGCAAATGCTATTATCACAAACAACACTGAACATGCCAAAAGGATTGAAGTTACAAAAAGATCTATACGAAGCTTTTCCACAGTTTTCTTGATAAATACGTGGCTCCTTGGTAACACACTTCGAGCGCCATAAACAACGGTTCCAATGGCAAAATAGAAAGAAAGGGCATTGAATACCCAAAATGCACGGATTGCAATGTTGTGCTCAACATCCACATAATTGAGGTCGGAAGTAGAAGGAATAGAGTTTGAATACCCTTCTCCAGAAAAGGATGTATAATTCAACGGCGGTTGCAACCATGAAGCAAAGGTAACACTAGCAATGAGAGCCGCACCTACAAGAATGGCATTGGCCGCATCCACGTAGACTTGGCGATCTCTATACAACTTGTCCATGTAGCCTTTGACGGGATTACATTCCATGAGTGCTCTTTCAATATCCTTGAAGGAGAGTCCTCCTTCGAATGCAATTTGAATAGGAGGTCCACGGTCTTCATCACATGCTTCATTCAATCGAATTTGATCTTGAAAGGAATCCAAAAGTGCAATCACCAATTTTGTATTGCAGTCAAGAACGGCCACGTAGAAGGCAGAGAGGCCGAAATTGTCCAAAGCTTTCATGTCAAATGCCTTGTCTTTAGCAAGATATTGCACAATATTTGTGAGGACACCAATCGTGGAGAAATGTCTTATTGCAAGGTAATGCAACGGCGTCTTTCCGTTATGGTCCAAGGCATTCGCATTTAGAGAAGGCAAATTTTTCATGAAGTTGATGTCTCCATGTCGCACTGCCACATGGAGGGGATGTTTCCCCTCTTCACCATCCTCTTCCAGAAGTCGTTGCAACATGGGTACATTTCTCATCTTGCAAGCAAGATCTAAAGGCGTTTGATCTAAGAGATTTTGGGCATTGACATCAGCGCCCCTCTCTAGAAGCGCATCTACGATGTGGCTATCCCCACCCGTAACGGCCAGGTGAAGAGGTGTAAATAAAAAGCCGGCCTTCGTGAGGGTATCAGAAATAGCGAGTAAGAAGTACACCGAAGCCCTCTTAATATCCACGAGTGATCCGCGTATTGCTTGATCTGGATCTGAGCATTTTTCTAAGATCTTTTGAACCATCTTGGGGTCCCCCATCAAGACTGCCAACTCCAAGGAACTCATCCTCAACCCCGACAAAAGAAATCCTAGAAGCGATTTGTCGATTTCTGGTTTGCACCTATCCAAACAAGGATCAACTCGTAATTTTGCCACAACACTTGCAAACCAGGGATTAGTCTCGAATTTCTTTTCAAATTTAATTTGCACTTCAGTACAGATGAAAACCCTTTTCCAATTCTCCTTCAAATTGTGCACTTGTTGCTCGTGCGTCAGTGACCATGGACAAGAGGCTTCACTGCCATCTCCTCCGCCACTACCTATGGAGGCCGTTGGCTCTGCCGGTCCAAGCCCTGTCGTCGCAGCGGAAGTGATCTCCGTCACCTGCAAAGCAAAGGCAGTCGTCACCGCTTCACTCAACATCCATACAAATCCCAACACAAACTAGCGAAAATACTATCAACATACTTGCATGCATACCACTGTTGTCGATACAATCCATCTCCTGATTCATGCAAGGGCACTTCAACCCGAAAAACTCACAATCGCAGCAGAGGAGTGGGACGGGATGTTCATAGTTACAATCACACTACTAGGATACAACCCCTTAACCAACCGTTTGCAGCAACGTTCGCTGATAACACTCATCAGATGGGGTTCCAAAGTTCACTCTAAACGTTTCTGGTAAACATTTTCCAATTTAATTAACAACGTTTAGGTTGCTGGTAGACGTTGCAAGTTTGCTCAAGCATGTTCCACAAAAAGCATGTTCCACAAAAAGCATGTTTGCTGGGTAAAATTGCTCAAGCATGTACCAAAACTCGTCATGTAGCTAAAAACGTAGCTAAACCCTTCAAATTCCATTCCAATTCCAGTGGTGACAGTCATTCGATCTTACCTCAATAACGGGCACCGGATCGGTGACGGCCATGTCTTCCATTTGTTCTGATAAATGCCCCCAACGAATAGAAAATAAAATAAAGACGCTGTATAGCGCCACAAGCCCATGCACAAATTAACCGGCCTCAGACCAGCAGCGAATGCAGAAAAGCGAAGAATCAACACAACACAGCGTTCGCTGCCGCCCTCAAGAACGACCCAAACTCGGTCTGCTTGATTACAGGAAACAGACAATCATGGATACATGCAGCCCAGATAGTGCCAATCGATTCACTAAGCTTTCCTTTAACAAACTCACGCACATAATCGACCACACCTTCAGGCCCAGCTAGAGTCGCTTCAAAATCAGTGCGTCACGAACTCTCCTCCCTTCAGCAAACCGATCGAGACTGAATGGGCTGCCAAGTGATGAGACGCATCGATGTGAAGATGCAAACGAAGTTGTGACAGTGGCGATCAAGCCAGGCTGCGAGAATTTAACAGCGAGAGGATTAATAGCAGCGCACACTTAATATTTATCGGTAGACTAGCTCAATTCTTCAGTGCAGTACAGGACTACAGGACAACGCATTCATTACTAAAGAGGAGTGCAAAAGTATAGTACTGCTAGCTGGAATCAATGCAGCTTGTCCAGTTGCAATGTGTCCTTACTATACATGCTAACGTGCAACGAACACAATTTGACAGGCCAGATATCCTGGATCAGGGTTGACACATTCTGTACCGCGTGGTCCGTGTATCCATGTTTATTGGTATTGCATAAACAAGCAGGATAATTGGACTAATAGTTTGTCCGTTTGTGCCACTTTGGATAAATTACAGTATTGGATTTGACTGTCCTAGCGGGACACTTGCTGCCTTGCAGCCATCCGAGGAGAAAGATTGTTGACTCCGAAAAGCCTGAATCGCATGTGCTGCACGTGGGAGACCCGCTAAGGTAACTACAGTACATCTTAAATTGCACAGTTAAGCAATTCAGAATGATTCAGCATGGTTTTCACTGTTATATTGAAAAAAAAATTGTGGGGTCCCATTGGTAGTCAAAACGGGATTCTAGATTCTTAGAATGCATTTTTTGGACACTCTATGAATAAACTACAAATTTTCAAAGTACTAGAAATAGGTGTACCTAAAAGCACCCATCAATACCAATTCCTTGGAAAATCTACTTTAGTGTTATTCTTATTACTCCGTACAAGGATACAGACAGTTCATTTGTGTTTCATTTGTGTTAAGAAAAAAAGGAGTGGAAGTGTACAGACAGTGAGAGCATCTCCTGGAACCCTCCAAAATTCCCTCCCCTCTAATTTTGGATGATAAGCAATCAATTCTAGTATATGTCAGCCTCTATTTTTACTTTCTCCTTCAAATAAGGTCATATTGAAGGGATCACCAAGGGAAATGTACCAGTAACCGACCATTTAACCCCAAAAGGACCATTGTCCGTTTGGGGGACAAATGGGATTTTGGGTAGGTACCTATGGGCTGAATTTTCTAATTTTTTGCAACTTTTTTTGAAGATAGAAAAACTGATTAGCTTCATGAGATTTTTTTTTTTTTTTTTTGGTATAGAAATGGCAATTTTGGCAAAAACAAGGCCTTAGGCCTTTAAGCAATTTTGGAGCAAATCTTACGTAGTATGAGGTGGTGGAATTTTTTCTCATATAGGAAAATAGGAAATATGAAGATAACAAAGTTTTCAAAAAAAAATTCCCAAAATTGAAATTATTGTGAATTTTGGGAGCCAAAAAGTACTCTTCACCAATAGCCAATGTCTAGAGTCTTTCAATTCCAATCATAACCAAATTCCTTTCTTGCTCACTGCTTCGAGAGCATGTGTCATGACCTTATTATTCCCTACCTTAATCCCTAAAGGGCCAACATGCGTTTTTTGGCAACATAGAAATTTTGGGCAGGTACGTGTGACTGGAGATTTGCATATTTTGGGCTGAAATTTTTATAGGAGGTGGAGACAAGGAATATCTTTCATATGCACCAAATTTCATGGCATTTGGAAATACAAATCAAAAGTTATGGCCTAATATGTTACTTTTCTTTGTAACTGAGTAGTTCGGGCAGATTAGAAAAAATCACTTTTTTCAAAAATAAAAATTTGAAATTGATTTATTAGATGTGTATATACGTGGAAAGCTTTGAATCTTTCCATTTTGATCAATGAGTCAAACATTACAAGGATTTTTAGTTTGCCGGCAATTATGGATAGTCTATTCTAAAACAAACTTAAAAGTTGTTTATTTCATTCAATTTTTAATATTTTTCAAAAAAAATAAAATTCCATGATGTAGATTGTTTATTACAACATTGCAACCATTGGGATTGGCATTTTTCATTTCCATAATTAACTTCTTAACAATTTAGTGTTTTGAACCATTCTCTACGTCTTTCTACTTACTATTTTTTTCCTATATGTTGTACAATTCCAAATAATCTAAAAAATTTCAAGCATGTAGCCAACTTGCTCTAAAGAATGAATCCAAAGAAACACAACCATTTTAGAATTTTTTTTCATAATAATCTGACCTTGTGAAGTGCAGCTGCCCAGTTTTTTGCAAGGCCAAATAAAGGACTTTTGCCACTTCAAACGCTAATATCTTCCAATCTACATGACGGAAATTTTTGAAATTTTTTCCACACATTCCCAAACCAGAGTACTACAAGATCCTACGGTTACATGTGTCCAAAAATGATATTTTTCAAAAATTTGGTACTTGTGCTAGAAATGGCAGTTTTGGAGCATTTTTGGGAAGAACATAGTCAAGGAACTTTAGGGGTTAAAAAGGACAAAAAACACACATTCCAAGCTTGTATTCTAGCCTTGGTTGGAAATAGCACACCCTACATGTTGGATACTGGCCGTGGTTAGTTATTGGTACAATTACCTTAACCCCCCTACAAGCTATATACTCTCTTGGGATTAGCAAAGTTGTCATAATAAATGATAGTTTACTTATTGCTTTTACAAGTTCAGAGACTTGTGATTACTTGGAAGAACATTTTAGGGAGTTGCACTCTTGGGGATACAAGTGGCCATCCCCTCTACATTGGATGGATCTCGATTGAAGGAGCCTGACTATTTGGAGGGCTGCAAGAAACACTCTGAGTCTTCCAGCAAGCACGTGTTTCTTTTATATCTAACTTAATGGATGGATCCAAACTCAGCAGAAATTGCCGAAATCTTCAGAGCGATGGCGAGGTGAATTAAGCTTCCAAAAATTATTCTGCTTGAGAGAGCTCAAGCATTCATGAAAGATGAAGTAATGCTGTGGATTCTTACGCATTCTACTACTATTTCAAGTCCTCTCCATTTTATCTATTGAAGTATATCCATTTTATCCATTTCAAGTAAAATGAATGAATATGTTGTTATTCAGAAATTTCTGTTGTGAACATGAAGACAACTTTTTTCTACAAGCAATCAAGTTCCACCTTATTTCAAATTATCCCATACTCTTTGAGGATTGATGGGGAACAATGGACTTCACTACAAAATGACGTCTCCACCTCTACTTTTCACAAACCATCCATGAAGTAATCCTTGCATTTCACCATATAAAATTATTTGAATATTTTGTGGCGTATGATACATGACTTAAAATTTATAGAATTTTAAACATTATGTGACTTTAACTTCAGTTCATTTCAATTGTTGTATACATTAATTCTAAGAAAAATTCTTCTCAATGTGCTCATTATTTAGCTACACTATAGTTGTGACGGTAGCCAATAAAAATTCCACCAACAATTGTGCATTCTTTCAATCATTTTGCATTATTTAGGTATTTAGTCTTTTAACCCCTAAAGTTCCATGACTCTGTTTTCATCAAAGATGCTTCAAAACTACCATTTTTAGTACAAGTATCAAAATTTTGAAAAAAGAATTTTTTTTTGACATATGTAACCATAGGATCTTGTAGTATGCTGACTTGAAAACATGTGGTAAAAATTTCAGAAATTTCCACCACGTGGATTGCAAGATATTAGCATTCAAATTCACTAAAATCATTTTCTGGCCATGCGGAAAATAGGGCAGCTACACTTTACAAGCTCACTTTTCTATGAAAAAATGTCCAAAATGGTGGTGCTTCTTTGGATTCTTTTCCTAAACAAGTTGGCCACGCTCTTGAAAATTTTCAGATCATTTGGAATTGTACAATACGTAGGAAAAAAATAGTAAGCAAAAAAAAGTAGCAAATGATTCAAAACACCAAATTGTCGAGAATTTTGTTTTGGAATTGAAAAATGCCAATCCCAATGGTGGTAATGTTGTAATAGACAATCTACATCATATGATTTTATTTTTTTCAAAATATATTGAAAATTGAATAAAATAAAGGACTTCAAAGGTTATTTTAGAATAGAGAATCTAGAGCTGCCCACAAACAAAAAATCCTCCTAACTTTTGACTCATTGATCAAAATAAAATGACTCAAAGCTTTCCATGTATATATAACTAGAAAATCAATTTCAAATTTTTATTTTAAAAAAAAGTGATTTTTTCTGATTTGCCCGGACTACCCATTTACAAAAAAAATAGCATACTAGGTCATAATTTTTTACTCATATTTCCAAATGTCATGAAATTTAGTGCATATGAAAGATATTCCTTGTCCCCACCATTTGTTAAATTTTGGGTCAAAAATATGAAATCTCCAATCACACATACCTGCCCAAAATTGCTATGTAGCCAAAAATACATGTTGGTCCTTTAGGGCTTAACTTCTGCCACTTCTTCTAGGATGCATTAGATCATAACTATTTGAAATCTTCTTCATGGGATTACATCTTTTTCTTTTGCAGTTTCATGAGTTTATAATTTAGTACTTTACATATTTATATATTAGAAAAAATTTAAAACTAAAATATATAAATTTATGACAGAATTTACATACCCATATGCATTCAGTTTACTAAGTATAAATGATCAAACTACAATTTCTAATAAACCCCTTGTTACCAGCATCTACTTAAAATGCATAGATTCTTAGCTTTCGAAACATTTAGAATAATCCTAATGTGTTCTAGATTTTTCATAGTTTTGGGGAATATTTGAAAAACCATTCCTATGAGACAAACCATTCATGAGTTTGCATATAGCTTAGTACTTACATATGTAGATTGATAAAGCATATCATATTTTCTCAACTTTATATTATTCAACAACTTTGTATTACATGCAAAAGTTAAAGCTTCTTAACTTGTAAAGTCCCAGATGTTTGTTGAGGGGAACATTTGAAGGTTTGGGCAAGCTCTTATCATCTCAATTTTTGACATGATCTTTTAAGCCCTAAAGGACCAAGTGTCCCCTTGGAAGATGCTACAATGTTTGGGTATATTCCTATGATCTCAATTTTTGATGTGATTTTTTGAAACTTTTCTTGAAGATATAAAATACATTAACTTTTGGGGAATCCAAATTTGATTCTAATCAATATCCAAGAGCAAACTATTTATGCCAGACTTAGCTCAAAAAGCAATTTGCCAAGCAGTAAAAAAAATCACAAGAATTTAAAATAAAATTTTCAATATAATTTTGTTTCTCATAGAAAATACTCTTGTCTACATGGAAAGATTTGATTCATTCCATTTGGACTAGCAATGAAAAAGTTATGGACATTCTAGTTTTTCGAACAATCTAAGCATCTTATAGGATTCATTTTTGAATGCCATTTTCACATTTTTTCATGAAAAATTATTTGATAGGGTTCAGTTTGCTTACTATAACAAACTTACTATTGGAATCATGGTGTTTCAATTCCATTTTAGAGCTATTAAAGATTTATTTTTTTGTTCAATTTTGGACCTATTCCTTCTACTTAACATTTTCTTAAAGAATGAAAATAAAGTGGTATTTTGTTTTCTTTAACTTACTATACCCTCAATTCAATTTCTAGCACAAAATCTTTTTTAATTCAAAATTTGTAGTGCAAAAACTTTTAGTTCAAAAGGTTCAAAGTCAAAAATATTTAGCCATGGAGAATGCAAAAAAACTTGTTTTCTTCACTTTAAATGGAGATATCTTGCAATGATCCACGCAGTCAAAGTTTTTGAGATTTCTACCACATTTTTATACTTGTCTAATGCAAGATCCTATGGTTAGATGTGCATAAAAAAAACTAAATTTAAAGGTAAAAATGAAAAAAATGAAAAAAAGATATTTTTTTACCTTCTAATAGAAATGGTAGTTTTGAAGGTTTTTGGACAAAAAAAAAGACCTTGGTCCTTTGAGGATGAAAACGATTTTTGAAGATAGGAAATTGCATTAGCTTTGTATATACATAATTTAAGTTTCAATTGGTGCCTAGGAAAAAAGGTTGTTTCACCCAAAGTTCAAAAAGCAATTCCCCTAGTAAAAAAACATCAACCACACAAGCTTGAAATTTAAAAGGTTTTTTATTTTGTTTATTATAGATTATATTTTTGTCTACAGATTCATTCCTTTGAAGTAGTGATGTGAAAGTTACGGAGCTTCTTGTTTTGCATGTAATCCTTGCATCTCTTTTGAAAAAATAATATATGGAACTTGCTTTTCAACTCAATTTTCATAAAAAGATGTTTTACAAACTAAGATAAATTCTTTGACTATAAAATCTCACCGCTGGGATTTGTGTGTTTCAAATTCCATCTTACTAAAGCTATTAACAATTTAGATTTTCATATTTCTTCTTAACATTCAATTAAAAATTAATGGAAATCAAGATGTTGTTTTTAAAAAAAAAATCACCCAAAACTCTCAATTCCGTTTTTCAATATAAAAAATTAGAAATTCAAAATTTGTAGTGTAAACATTATAAGTTAACCCCTAAAGTTTCATGACTATGTTCTCACCAAAAACGCTCCAAAACTGCCATTTCTAATACAACTACCAAATTTTTGGAAAAAAACAATTTTTGACACATGTAACTGTAGGATCTTGTAGTATGATATTTCGAAAACATGTGGTAAAAATTTCAGAAAATTCCGCCGTGTGGATCATAAGATATAAGCATTCAAAGTCTTGGAAACCATTTTTTCAATCCTGCGAAAAACCGGGCAGCTGCACTTTGCAAGCTCACTTTTCAATGAAAAAATGCCTATAAAGGTGGTGCTTCTTTGAATTCAGTTTCCTAAACAAGTTGGCTATATGCTTGAAAATTTTCACATCATTTGGAATTGTACAACATATAGGACAAAAATAGTAAGTAGAAAGAAGTAGAAAATGATTCAAAATACTAAATTGTTAAAAATTTAATCATGGAATTTAAAAATGCCAATCCCAATGGTTGTAATGTTGTAATAATCAATTTACATCCTAGGATTTTATTTTTTTCCAAAAATATTGAAAATTGAGTTAAATAAACGACTTTAAATTTTTTTTTAGAGTAGACAATCCATAACTGCCCGCAAACCAAAAACCTTCATAACTTTTGACTCATTGAGTGAAATGGAATGACTCAAAGCTTTTTGAGTATATATAAATGTAGAGAACCAATTTCAAAAAAAAAATTCCCGAAAAAATGATTTTTTCTGATCTGCCCAAACTGCCCAGTTACGAAAAAAAGCAACATATTAGGTCACAACTTTTGACTCGTATTTTGAAATGTCATGAAACTTGGTATACATGGAGATATTCCTTGCCCCCACCTTCTTTTATAATTTCAGCCTCAAATATGGATATCTCTAGTCACAGGTACCTGCCCAAAATTTCTATACGGCCCAAAAATGCATGTTGGTCCTTTAGGGGTTAAGAAGATTCAAAGTCTTATAATTTTGTCACGCAATGTGCAAAAAAACTTTGTTTTCTTCACTTGAAATGCAGAATATCTATCAGTCTTTATAACTTGCAATCTAATCGGATAAAGATTTAAAAATATGTTCCTGACACGTTCCCATACTCGTGTAGTGCAAAATCCTATGACTGCATACACAAACAAAGAACAAAAAAAGTTCCATTTGAAAACTTTTTTTTTCCTTGCAACAAAAATATAGTTTTGAATGTTATTTTATGGGAAAAAAGGCCTTGGGACTTTTCAGGTTAAATTGTAAATTAAAATGGAGATTGTGGAAATAGAATCCTATCTCTCTACGAATGGAAACATGAAATTTCCCATCCTCTGAGTTGGAGGCTTTCCATCACCAACTATCCTTCCTTTCTTGACAAGCAATTGGGCTCACATGCATCATTTAGGGATTTAACCACACAATGGTCAACATCATTCTCCACTTCAGCTCAAATGGAATCAAGAGAGTCAAAAAATTTACAGAGTACAATTCAGGACCCCAATTGATGCCATTTATAGTTTATAGTGACATCAATTCCTTGGACATCCGGATCCGGAGCCAAACAACCAGCGGGTTTTTTTGGGCGAAATTTCGCACTTGTCAGACTGTTTCAGCCTGTCGGACGCCCTCCCTCCAGATTTGCTCCAGTGGTTTGAAGGCTTCTGGCGACACTCGTCAAAAAAAAACACTGCAAACAACCCATGCAATTGGTTTTGTTCTGTCACTTTGCCAATACTGCATTCGACTTCATCATTCAATTTGAAGAAAGCAACCCTGAGTATGTGCAAGATTAACAACATCCATAGCAGAAGACAACAAGCCTTTAACCCCTAATGACCCAAGCGACCATTTTTGGGTCACTGCCTCTGTTTTTTGAGCTTCCTGTTCTCATATTTTGAGTTTTTTGAAAAATAAAATTTATTTCTAGAAAATAGACTGCAATACAAATCCAATGGCAATAGTTTCATCAAATTCCAAGTTTAACTCCGCCTTGTGGAATTTTTCAAAGTTAAGTGGTGAGTGTAGTTTACAACTCGTTTTTTTGTGTTCAGTTTGGGCATGGACTAAAAAGTCAGCCAACCAATGTGCATAAAGGGCAAATCCACCTCAAAAAGGGCAGATCCAAGGAGTTCAAGGAGAAGACAAGTGTCCCATTCTTTTTTCTCTTGCAAATACTACTCACATTTCTGTAAAACCGTGCATTGCAAGTTTGACCATGAATTGTAAAATTCTTGGAATGTTATGAAATTTTACATGTACATTCTCAACTCTCTTATCATTCATTGAGCACAAAAGGCATCATTTCAAAATATTCTCACAAAAATATGCTCCTTCAAAGTGCGCTGCCCTGTATTTCCATTGACCCAAGATAAACTTAAAATCAAATATCTCCTAAATTGTACGGGCAAATAATCTAAAATCTTTTTATGGTGCTCAATTTCAATGTTAAATTCAAGATCCTATGGTTACATCCTATCCAATCTCAAGAAAACATGAGCAAAAGTAATAATTATCTTAAGAATAAAAACCAAGTGCTTTTTTTTAAAAATTTTCCCCCAATTCTCAATTCAATTTTTCAATATAAAAAAGTAGAAATAATAAATTTGTAGTGCAAAAATTTAAATTAAGAAGATTCAAAGTCTTAGATAATCTAATTAGATAAGGTGTAAAAAAACTTGTTTCATCACTTTAGACACAAATATCTTGCAATCTATACAGTCAATCAAAGTTTTTGAAATTTCTTCCATACTTTTTTTTTTCTAGTCTAGTATAAGATCATAAAATTGAATATGCAAAAGAAATAAGTGTTTAAGAAAAATTGCTCTTTGCATTGAAAATGGCAATTTTGAGTGGTTTTTGATGAAAAATCCTTAAACACTTTAGAGGTTAAAAAATATTACAAAAAATTATTCAGTGAAATTTTTTCAACGAATCTTGTATTGTCTTCATATTTCACCACTTTTGGAGGGCATTGCCTCCCAAATGTGTACTTTTACAAATAAAAAGTTTTCAAGGAACCTTTCAATGTCTATCATTGTGAACTTGTAATAGAATAACAGGTTCTTTGAAAACCTTTCACCTTGCTAACATTTAAAGATATACATAGAGATCATTTTTTTACAAATCTCACTTGATTTTCTTGAGGCCATACCACTTGGCTCAACCAATCTTAGGTGTTGCAATGTTCATGTTTGTCACTACAAAAAAATTCAGCCCTCCGAAGGCTGCTCCAGATTGACAAACAAAGCAATATTTCCAAGCTTAGTGTATCAATTTGAACAAGTCCTCTGGTGAGTAGTTAAATAAGTTGACTGCTCGCCAAAACAATCAAACTTTGCATTTTTTGTTTGTTTGTTTTTTAATGTTTTTTTAAAGATTATTATTATTATTAAATTATTTTTTAAATAAATTTTTAACTCGTAAAACTTGGTTTCTACACCACTGTCATTGCAATTTTAGCTGGAAAAAAATGAATCTTTCATCCCCAAGGTACTTCGGAGAGCTGTGAAGCAACCCTCCGGAGACCCGAAATTTTCTCTATTGAATTAGAGTCAAGCAATTGCCTACATTGGAGCTGGGCAATACCAATGCCAATACTAAGGTTATTCATTAGATGAAATTTACAAGATTGCAAATTATAAGTTCCCAAAATTTCATTAAAAGAATATTAGAAAAAATGAAATTAATTGTTTATAAAAATATTATTTATAATAATTAATATTAAATCAAACACAGATTGGAGCCTGTAGCTGTCTACTGTAGCCGTCTCTTAGACACATCAGATTGGATATTAAATTTTAATTGTTTTTAAATAAATCTTAATTGTTTTTAAATAAATCTTAATTGTTTTTAAATAAATTTTAATTAAAAATTATTTTTAAATTTTATTTTTTTATTTTCATCTTAAATATTTTTTATCATAAAGATTGTTTTTGGTATACATAATGAAACAACCCTCCAAAGGCCTCAGATCACATTTAATGTAGAGAAACATTATTGGTCTACAATTATGTCAAACATTCGTAGATTCAATATTTTCAAAAAAATCTTTTCATATATCTATTTTTATAATTTTATCAAATTAAAATATGCTTTTATTAGTTTTATAGGCAAAAGCATTTGTCAAGATATGAGAGCAATTTTGTATAGAGACCCAATGGAAATCAAAAGCAAGATCCACAAAAATATTAGGTTGTTATTCCTCTTAAGACTTTAACCTTAAAGCGCTCTGACGTCTATATTTTGGACAATGAATAGAGGCCTTCAAGGCATAGTTTCATCCAAGGAAGTTCTCATTCATCCAATGTAATACTTGAATCTAGAAAAGACAACCTTCCTTAACCCCTAAAGTACCAAAGTGCCCTCAGGGGACACTTGGAATTTTGGGCAAGCTCGTGCGACCTGAAATTTGGACCTAATTTTTTTGAAACTTTTTTTGAAGATAAGAAATCACATTAGCTTTCTAAAAAAATAATTTTTATTTCAATCCATGCCTGGGAGCAAAAGTTATGCCACTCAAAGTCAAAAAAGCAGTTCGTTGGGCAGAAAAAAAAAACTTTGAAAAATCGTGTTGTTTTTTTTTCAATTTTTTTTCTTAAAGATCATGTTTTTGTCTACATTTGAAGCTTTGATTCATTCTATTTGGACTCAGAACAAGAAAGTTATAGACAGTCTTGTTTTTTAGGAAGTCTAAGCATCTTAAAAAAAACAACTTATAGAATTCATTTTTGAATGCAATTTTCAAATTTTTTTTGACAAGAAAAAATTTGTATGCAAGAACAATCCCACTGTTGGGATAATGGTGTTTTAATTCAACCTAAGAGCTATTAACAATTTAGTATTTTGTTCAATTTTGGACCTACTTCTACTTAATAATTTTTTTATATATGAAAATCAAGTTTTGACATTCCGAATTTTTTATTCCCGACTCTCAACTCAAATTTTCAACATAAATTTTTTTAACTTAATGGTGTGTAGTGCAAAAAAAAAATCCACAAATGGCCATCAAAGTCATCTGAAATTGCAGGCCACAGTCCAAAAAAACTTCCATTACATTCAGTAGTAGTCACTGCAATTGCCTTCCCTAGACGGAATGATGTGGAATATACCACATCATTTCATTCGAGGGATGAAATGATGTGGTATATTCTACACCAAATTAGTAACTACAAGGACACTTGGCGAAACTTTTCAAAATCCAGGAAGGGGCTTGAGTTAATTACAAGGTCGCAGATGCACATTGGTATTAACAACAAATTAAGTACTTTGAATTAAAGCTGTAATTCAAATAGCAAACTTATTCAAAATGGCAATCAAAATAGAGATCAATTATCTCAATGCTTGAATTGCATCACTTTGATGTGATTGCCATTCATGTTTTGTGTTTTCATTCAAAAAGACAACTCTATATATACACATGGGGTGGTAAGAGGTAGAACAACCTATGTGGGATAAATAAATTTGAACTTGTAGTTTCTCAAGCATTTATAGTTAAGTCAAAAACAAAAAATTGTTTTAAAAGTAGAATTTCAGACCTCATTTAGGCATAGTAAAATAACTTTTCTCAAGAAACCCTGAACTAAAAAAAGTTGGCAAATGAACATAAGTTTCACCTCCAAAAATCCATTTGGCATTTTAAATCTCCAATCAAAATTTATGGACAAATCTCAAGAGAGGATTTTTAAAAATGTCAAAGAAAATGTCCATTCCCACCCCCTCTCTCAAATTTGTCTATAACTTTTGATTGGAGATTCAAAATGCCAAACGGATTTTTGGAGGTGAAACCTATGTTCATTTGCTAACCTTTTTTAGTTCAAATTTTTTGAGAAAAGTTATTTTACTATGCCTAAATGAGGTCTGAAATTCTACTTTTAACACAATTTTTTGTTTTTGACTTAACTATGAGTGCTTGAGAAACTACAAATTCAAATTTATTTATCCCACATGGGTTGTTCTACCTCCTACCACCCCATGTGTATATATACAATTGTCTTTCTTCTTGAAAACTCAAAATATATTATTGATGACAAATGGTTGTAATGCATTGTTCATTGGATCTTTTGCCAACATCTTTTTCTACAACTATTTGTTGGTTTGAATGTTTGGTCCAAAAAGTAACAAAGAAAATGAAACAAAACATAATGTATTGCCACTATACTAGCACCTAAGCGGACATTAATTATTTGAGGATGAATTTCGTGGATGAAGAGTCCAGGGAGGGAAAGACAGCCTCTTTGAAGGCTACTGAATGTTATGCCTTTTTCCAACTTCAAATGCTAATATCTTCCAATCCGTAGTTCCGTACGGTCAAACTTCATGAAATTTTTACCACATGATTTAAGGTGTGATTGCAGCAGAAATGGCCGTTTCCAATGGTTTTGGAGCCAAAAATTGCCTTGGTATTTTAGGGATTAATGACCAAATTCATAAAATTCTGCTAAATGATGTTTTTGTACAAAGATATAAATTAAAATGTGCAAAAATTCAGAAAAGGATTAAGATGTTTAAGGGTTAAAGTTAGAATAAGTTTATCTTGTCAAATATAAAGAAGTTTGTCAAAGGAATGTTTGAGTGCTCAACCGTAAGATCCTTTCTAAATAGAGGTGCAAAAATGCAACAACTGGGTCCCTGAGGCAATATGACAATGTACCAAAAAGAGGCGAATAGCCTGCCCGTGCATGCCTCGCACTCAATTGATTTTGAAAAATCCTGTACCGTTGATATGGAGTTGGATAAATTTGAAACCCATCCCTGTTCCGTCAATTAAATAAATAAAAATTCATCAATCAGGAACCCTTCTGCCGTCGATTTGCTCCCAAAAAATTTAGAAACCCTCCTTGTCTCTATTGATTTCCGAAAAATTCAACACTGTCGATGGAGTTGGTTGAATCTTGGCTGCTAAAATTAGGGTTCGAAGGTCATTTAGACCTCGTTCAGAGCTTTTGTGTTCAATTTGGCAGGCACTCTGGGAGTTGGACTGGCGCTCAAGAGGATTAGGGTTGTAAGTGCAATGTTGCTTGGCATGGAACTGCTAAATTTGTGACATTTGTATAGAGGTACTTTTTAAAACCTCAATTATAAAGTGTCTTTTGTGTGACAAATTTTTTAGGATGGGTGCTTGACACAATTTTTGCTTTAGCCATAACTTTTAGTCTGGCACTTATCTCAGTGATAATTCCCGTCTTTATTGGACTTTTGCAATGGGACATCTCTCATTAAAGCCACATCCATTTCCTTCTTGTTTGCTTGTTTTGTTCTTGTTTCATTTGCATTTCACTACTTGCTCATTTGCATTTGACAGCTTTTAAAATCTTAGAATCTCTTTCTTCCGGCAAAATCTTTGAAGCTTCATGGGCAGTGCTTGATACTTTCAATGCAAGGATAAGAGTGAAGGTATGTTGCGTTGGTGTATCTGGTTTTTAGTTCCCTTGGCACAACTATGTAGCTTCTCTGTATAGCATGATAAGTTTGTCATACTCTCTCTTACTTCTTTGGCAGAATGTACTATGTTTCTTCATTGGCATTTGTGTTGTGCTTGATGAGTATGTACTTGATCAAGTTAGCAGCTCAACCCAGGAGGTAAGTTGTCACAAATTGCTGAGAGTCATTATATTTTCTCCCTTTCTTAGTATATGTTGAGGTCTGTGAGGTTTCAATTTGGATTCATCTTTGAGAATCTTTTGATTTAATGGGTTGGAAGCCACCATGGGTTTGTTCTAGGTGTGACTATTGCAGATTTTATGTTGGCGCTTCTTCTAATTTAGGGTTTTATTGACTTGAGCTTGGAGAAGATGGCTTTGGTATGAGTATTGAGATTTTGTGGTTGTCAATGAAGTGTGTAAATGACAAGTTGGCTGCTTCATGTTTGTTTTTGTTTTTGGAGCTCATTGCGTTTTAGAGTTTGATTACCAGTGAAGATTTTTTGAGTAGGTTGTTTCCATTTTTGGTCGTTTTGCCTATCTGATACAAAACATGATTCAAGGTATTAGGATTCAGTGTCGTGCTTACAACAGCATTAATTCAATTATCATGAGTTTTTGTTGGTTTGTTTATTCCAAGTGACAATTGAATCTCTTCCTTATTCTGGCATACTTCTTTTAAGAAAAAATTTGAAGCTCTTTTTGAAAAGGACCAATGTACTTTGAAAAATTTTGAAAAGTTTTTCAACCAATTGGGAAATGACACGTGGACCCTTTTGTAGTTTTCACAAAATGTGACATTCTCTCACAATGGGTTCAAAAGAGGCAGGAACTGCCTTACCCCCAAAGAATTTATAGAGGTGCAAAAGTGCAATATAACAAAAGCGACAAAACTTCCATGCCATCATGATCAAAGCTCAAAAATACATAATCTACATGAGCAAGAATTTAGACTCACACTTAGAAATGAAAAGTTTTATTATTTATAATCACGGAATAAGTAAAGTTATTTGAAAAACTTTCAGCAATCTACAATCAATATTATTTTCAGCATAGCTAACACGTATCCAATCTTATCCTATTCTATCCCATCCCATTCTATTCTATCCTATCCTATAGTTGTAGCAAAATATTATCTATAAGAATACCTAAGTCGGGGTCTCGTTGGTAGGGATCTTCTTGAACGATTTAAGTAGGACTATGTATTTTGACATCTTCATTTCACACTTCTCTCTTCATTGCTAAGCTTTGTTCTTTACGCTTTGGTTGGATACTAGCAATTGCAAGTTCTTCTTGTATCTATGACTAGATCTCTTTCACAATTGGTAAGCTTCTTTATTACTTACTTGGATTGTCACTTTTCATGACATCTTGTGGACATACTTTAGACTTTGTCTTGATTTCCGTCACTCAGTAATTAGATTATGTGGATATTTGATATTATACCTTATTCACATCTAATCTTGGACTATCCTTATTGTTGCACACATGTTGATAATTAGCACACTTGAAGATTGTCTTTAATAATATTAATCCCTAAAGGCCCAAAGTGCCCTCGGGGGACACTTGGGATTTTGGACAGGCTCGTGTGACCTGAAATTTTGGTCTGATTTTTTGAAACTTTTTTTGAAGATAGGCAATCACATTAGCTTTCTAAAAATATAAATTGTTTTCAATCGGTGCTCGGGCAAAAAAGTTATGCCACCCAAAGTCAAAAAAGCAACTCACCGGGCAAAAAAAAAAAACTGTAAAAAATTATATATATATTTTTAAATTTTTTTCTTCTCAAAGATCATGTTTTTGTCTACAGTTGAAGATTTCATTCATTCTATTTGGACTCAGAATGGAAAAGTTATAGACAATCTTGTTTTTTGGGCAATCTAAGCATCTTCAAAAAAATTAACTTATAAAATTCATTTTGAATGTAATTTTCAAATTTTTTCAAATTTTATTTTGAAAAGATTAAATTTGTTTGCAAGAACAATCCTATAGTTGGGATTATGGTATTTTAATTCCACCAAAGAGCTACTAATAATTTAGTGTTTCATTCGATTTTGGACCTACTTCTACTTAACATTTTTTTTATATGTGAAAATAAGTTTTGACATTTTGAAATTTTTTTCCCTGACTCTCAACTCAAATGTTTAATATAGGACATTTTAATCCAATGGTTATAGTGCAAAAGAACTCTGCAAATGGCCGTCAAAGTCATCTGAAATTGCAAGCCACAATTGAAAAAAACTTCTTTTTCCAACTTCAAATGCTAATATCTTCCAATCTATACGGTCAAACTTCATGAAATTTTTACCACATGATTTAAGAAAAGTAAATTACAAAATTCTATTGTTAGATTCATTAAAAAAAAGAATTTTTTGGTTTCTTGAGTGATTGTAGTAGAAAATGCCTTGGGGCCTTTAAGGATTAAAGCTTGTTAACATCTTCAAGGGTCATGCTTTTTATTGCACATTGGCAACATACTTTTGGATTGTTTTTTTGTATGTGTGACAACTTGTACCGATTTTGTATTTGTTGCACTTTGGAAGGATGCTTTAGGATTGTCCTTTCATTGAGTTATAATTTGGTAACACATTGAATAGACATACCCATCTTTTTGTGATGCTCATTCAACGTACTTCATAGTTTACACAAGCTTGTGGAGTTGAACTTGCACTATTTATGTAATACACTTGTTGGAAATGGAGGCAAATATCATCATCATGTTTAAAATGAGAGGCCTCTTGGTGGCTCTAATGTTTGCCATGCTTGCGCTTACCATCATAGAGAAGGACTCCTAGTTCCAACTCCGTGCTAGGAATTGCCCAACCCGGGACCAGATTGTGATAACTGCAACCCTATTCTGGAACGCGTAGTTCCAACTCCGTGTTGTGACTTGCCCAATCCAGGGCTTGATTGTGATCCCCACAAGGCCACAACCCCATTCTCGTTGCTACACTTCCATGAAGTATTCAAGCAATGTCTATATTGACAATCTTTTCTGTTACTGTATATGTACAACATCAAAATAGTCTTCATGGATTGTCTAAGGGCAGAACTTGCTAAAGTAGTAGCTTGTAAATTATATATGGCGGATTAGTACGTTGGACTTTACAATAATACCCGTGAAATTATTTGTGGCACCTTGGTATTTGTTTTGTATAGTATTAATCAACATGCCATGATAGTACATGGATTGTGCATAGGCAACTACTAGATTTCTTTGGAAACTTCATTGAAAATAAATAAATTTTAGATCCCTTGATCCATTTCTAAAGTGCAATCAAGTATTTTTTAACTCTCTAAAAAAAATTTGAAACCTTCAATTTTTTATGTTTCCATTTTATATCATCACATGTGTGATATTTGTTGTCTTTGCCTTTATAAGTTGGAATGCATAGAGAGTGTAAAACTGGCTTTATGCTTGAGCAATTGTAGACTAGGGTAGTATTAAAAAGTTGTAGGCTATGATGTGTTCAAGAGTTGAGACTTTTGGGGTCTTGAAATTAAATTGAATTAGTTTTTCAAGAAATAAAGTAATATTTTTCTATTCAAATATATTTTAAAACATACTATAGAATTTTTTTTCAATGTTACAAATATAATTCAAAAATATTTTGTACTTCTAGATGGATACTTTATTTGGATTAAATCCATTAGATGTAAAATAGAATTTAAAAGAAATACAAAATACATGTGGAATCTTGATTTTCCTATAGTTACAATACCAAATGATTTCTAAGATCAGTACATTATACTTTTAGATGATGGAAGCTTTGAAAATATTTATTTGTATGATATTTTAAATATTTTAATCTATTTTAAGTTTTGAGGCTTTTCATATTGCACTACTTGTAGAACTCATTTGTTCATCCTGGCAATGTATGTACACTTATCTTCTAAAACAACACCATCCCAATATTTTGCAGCAATTTAGTATCTTCATCCACAATTAAAAGAAAAGATATTTTCTAATACTCTTTTGGAAGTTTTCTAAGATGTCACATTTGTGCATATTCCGTTTAATTTAAAACCATATGTTAGCAAGTGGTTTGTCATTATTCAACATTTAATTTCAATATATTTTTAAAAGAAAACAAACAATTATAATTGGTTTTAATAAGCGCTTGGTTATGATTTAGAACTTTGCATCTCCAAATATTGAAGAAATGAAGCTCTCTTCATTTTGAAGAGCTCCTATAATTTTGTATTTCCATTTGAATTGGGAATTATCAAATGTTTATATTTTATTTGTGAGCTTTTTTTTACATTATCTACTTCAAAATAAATGGAAACATATTTGTGAGTTTGTCTTGATGTTTTTCTTCTCCTTTGAGTAAGGAAATGATAAGAACCATGACGTCTTTGGGGGCCTACTATGGATCTTAATCTATACATTACACAAGATTAGCTTTTTGGGAGTAATTTTTGGTTTTCATCAATGACCAAGAGCAGAAATAATGACACCCTGAGCTCAAAATGGTAAAAATGCTCAAACTCAGGCAATCAAAAACTACAAATGCTTGAAATAAATTCTAAAGTCTTTTTTCTCTTCATTGAATATAATTTTTGTCTATATTAATACTTTGATTCATTATGTTAGTGAAAGTTATGGATGAAATTTTTATAAGGTTTGTTTTCTAACTAATTAATCAAAATCATCCGGGTGCTTATAATGCTTGTTAGAACAATCTTACGGATTGAAATTGATGTGTTTAATAGGTCTTATATCTACTTTACTTTGAATATTGATGTGCAATATTTTATAATTGAGTGATCTATATTGTAGTAATTTTTTATGCTAGAATGACTTTTCTATCTTAAAAAAACTTTTCAAAAAAAAATGTGCCAAAATTTGAGATTATAGGAATTTGGTTGAGCTTTCATTTGTCCCTTAAGGAGACCATGATCTCTTATAGATTAAAGTGGGAATGTTGAAAAATTTACTCTAAAAAAATAATCTATTTTTCTTTCTGAAATTCAAAATATTTCACACAAAAATTGAGAGAATACGAATCTCCCTAAGCTTTCATTTTCCCTTGAATGGACAACAATCATTTTTTTTCAACTTATCTACGTTGAAAGTATTTGTTTGTGCTACTTGAATGTTTTTCTTTTTTCCAACTTATCTACGTTGGAAGTATTTGTTTGTGCTACTTGCATATTGCATGCAAATGCCATAGTTCCATTTCATTAGATTATAACATTGCATGTCATTGTTAATGCTGAGTATTTAATCTTCAAGATTTCATTCTATTTTGATTTTGAACTATGTAGTTCTAAGACTCTAAAACTAAAGATTTTGGGTTAGTCAAAACCAAAGGCTTCACTATTCAAATTGGAGTCTGTAGTGGCATTGAAGATTACATCACAAAAACTTTGTGCAATAGTGAACCTTAAAACAAAAAAATTCAAAATATGAAGTAAATGGGTGAAATTGGTAAATTTCATGCCCATGCCCTTATATTAGGGGAGATTTGGGGCCATGGGAAGACTGCAAGTTATCTTGCGTTCCCATATTGCAGGAACGCAGGATAATTGCTAGCTGATGTGGTCAAGATAGTGCCACATCATTTTTGAAAAAAATAAAAATAAAAATAAAAAAAATGCTTAAAATGATATTTTGAAAGAAAATAAATTTGACAGCCCATACCGTTGTTCACAAGGTTGGGCCAGATTGGAGAATGAGCTTGAAACGGACATCTAGAGGCCCAAAATCTCTTCTAATGACCCCTAAAGGATTTGACTATATTTTCACCCAAAACGCTCCAAAATTGCCATTTCTAATACAAGTACCAAATTGTTTTTGTATCAAACATATAACCATAAGATCTTATAGTGCGCTGGTTTGAAAAGATACGGAAATTTTCTTAGAATTTTCCACCATGTAGATTGCAAGATATTAGTGTTTGAAGTGTGAAAAATTGTTTTTTGTCCCTGCAAAAAAATGGGCAGCTACACTTCACAAGGTCACATTTGTATGAAAAAATGTCCAAAATAATGGTTATTCTTTGGATTAATTTTTGAAGTCAAGTTGGCTATATGCTTGAAAGATTTCAGATCATTTGGAATTGTACAACAAATTAGAAAACAATAGTAAGTTTAAAGAAGTAGAAATGATTCGAAACACTAAATTGTAAAGAATTTAATTATAGAATTGAAAAATGCCAATTCCAATGGTTGTAATGTTGTAATAAACAATCTACACCCAATGTTTTAATTTTTTTTCAAAAACATTGAAAATTGAGTTAAATAAAGGACTTCAAAGTCTATTTTAGAGTAGAGATTCCATAACTACCTACAAACTAAAACTCCTCATAACTTTTGACTCATTGATCAAAATGGAATGATTCAAAGCTTTCCATGTATATATCAATCTAGAGAACCAATTGCAAATTTTTTTTCTTTTAAAAGTGATTTTTTAAGAATGTTTTGAGCTGCCCATTGAGCATTGAAAATCACATATCATACAATTATAACTTTGTAACCATGCAATCAAAAATCATGAAAATTGTTGGGCCTTAAAGTTACTCCTCAGGAAAATGTTGTGTGAAAATTTCAAAGAAAAAAAATAAAAACTCCGCTTATAGTGAGTTGCCCAAGAATGTTGTATATTCAAAAAAGCATGTTTGGTGCTTTAGGGGTTAAGCATTATCAAAACTTTAATTCAAGTTTTTGAAATATGACTATATTTATAGGGCTATCCAAAACTTGTCATTTTAAATTTAAAATGAAACACAAGTTAGTCATTTTTCCGAAGTATATGAAACATGACTATATTTCAAACTGAAGAAACAACACACCTCAAATTTGTGCACATAATTCATGTGACAATTTATGCAAAGCAAACACTTTGGATTTCTATATCTTAGTCTCAGAAGCTTATATTGGAAAACTGAATCGTCATGTCATGCTTTGTCATACCCTCTCTTACAATAAATTTTTAAAACTCAAAAACATTGAAATTTGTTCTTGTGATGGCCATGATTGTGTCTTAGGCTGCCCGTGTTGAGGTAAAAATGACTAATCACGAAATAAATTTTTTACTTGTTTACTCTAAAGTTCTGAAGTTTAGTACTCATGAAAGGTACTCCTCATGCACACATTGTGAGAAAATCTTAGATGCCAAAACTCAAGATTTGCTATGTATTTGCATGTTTGGAAACTTTAAGTTGCCAAAAGAACTCTACTTGGTTCTCTAGGGGTTAACTTCTTTAAATTCATCTTCCAAAAAATATTTTAGTAATAGCCCACCTCACCCACCTAAATTAGAAGATCTATGTACCTAACTTCAAAAACTAAAATTTTGAAGCCCTAAGTCCTAAAGGTGAAGTTTTGTCTTTCAACATATTTCAACATATTTAGGATTAAACATGTATGTCCCATAACTTGTGCATTTTAGCCAATATGTTGGGAAATTGGTTGTAAATATTTGATAAAAAATGAATCAAAAAACTTCCACGTTCATCTTTAAAAAAACATAATTACAAGAGGGCATTTTATATCCGTTATATGACTTCTAAGAGGCGTATAAAATGGAAAAATGACATATTTGATCCAAAAGCTTTAGAGGACATTCATTTGGCTTCTATTGGCTTTTGTGAATCCAGAAGAATCCTTTCCTAGGCTTGTTCATTTTATTAGAGATATTTTTTAATTCAAACTCTAATTGCTGTAGGATTTCTTTGTTTTTTTTGGACACCTACAAGTACGTGCGCATCAATTAATTAATGGAATACCTCCCATCATTATAGACTAATTTAACACCTTCAAATTCAATGTGTCAATCAATTCAAGCATGTAAAAGCTTGTGTTAGTAATGAATTCATCCAATTTTGAAAGTTGCGTGGAAAGAAATACAATAAAGGGACTTTATTTAACTAATTGCAACTATTGCAAATTTTAAAGCCCTCAAGAAGTATAAATTGGAGTATTTTCTAATCGATTTCATGACCAAAGAGGAAGATTGAACAAAATTAGAAACAAAAATATAAAATTTGATTTTCAAAGCAAATTAAATAATAATTATTTGAGTTTGATAACTTTTATGAACAACCATAGTTTTTGTATTGTATTTTTCTTTTGACATCCTATAACTAGCTTAATTTTAATATTTAACCCCTAAATATCCAAGGCCTTTTTTGAGTTTCTTAGAGTTTATTCAAAACTATACAAAGACAAGGATCCAAACTTTGATAAGCACGATTGATTTTTAAAACAAAAATTAACAATGACTTCAAATTTAATGTACTAGAGATCATATTAGAAAAGAAAACACAACAATATTATTTACAGAGTGAAAGATTATAATGTTTGATCAGGAAGGGACTAAAATTGCAAAAGTTATTTGAAGTCTTTGAATCCTCTTTTGACATGTCAAATCTAAAATTGAGGTTATGAAAAAAACATGAAGTTAAAGGATAAAACATCCACAATTGCAATCAATTTACAATTTACAATAGAGTTTTCAAATCTATTCTACAATTTTTTGAATGAATTTCTGCGAATATCTCTCCAAGACTAAATGTAATTGAGGGCATTGAGACTCCTCTCCAAAAGCAGGTAACACAAAAATATCAAGATTTGCAATGGACACCCTAATACAAAATCTTCATTAGAAAAATTATGATTTTTTTTTTTATAAATAGATTTTGGATATTCAAAATGAACTTGAAAGATATTCAAGAAAAAAAACTTTAAAGAATAATATTTTGATAATATTTTATTAACTTCAAATTTTTGTCGACACCAAAATATGGTGCCTTGGATACTTAGAAGTTAACAAAGTATATCCCTCCATCATTGACAAATTGGACCTAAATAAGTTCCATTTTCAACTTTATTCAAACAATGGAGGTATAGAATATGAGTTGCAAAGGTTTGAAGTTAATCATGAATTCATCCAACTTTGAAAATTGCATAGAAAACAATTGTAAGGAAATCATAATCTATTAAAAAACTTTGCGACTTACAATTTTAATTATAAAGTATTGGTACTACTTGCAACACTATAAGGACTCTGTACTATTATCATATGTACTGTAAAAGTGTGCATTTTGGAACATGCATAGAATCACCAAGACGTCACTTTGGATACAAGAGCCACATTTGCTAAAATCAAATTTTGCCACCATGTGTAAATTTCTAATGCAATTTCAAGAGGGAGATTTTAGTATGTATTACAAAGGAATAGACAGATCTCATTTCTATTCAAAAATAAAAAATCAGACATGTTACATAGCCAACTCATACTTAAGTCCAATCCAACCAAACTTAAGCATGAAGAAATAGACTAGTTGTTGATATGAGAGTAGTTTTTTTTATGTTGGACCTTGCTATAGTATACTCCCTCCCTCTTGAAATAAATCTGGCGTTTTCTAGAAATGGCTAGATTAATATGTGAGTTGTTCCTAATTTCAAAAGACTGTGGAGACATTGTAGCTTCTATTAAACCCCACTGGGTGTGAAAAAATGGAAGTCATAAGTGAAGTGGCACATATTGAAAACAAGCAGCAAAAGTGACAAATTTTTGCCCTTATGGGAATTGCTTCAGTGGTATTAATTTTGATCATTCTTTGAGCAATGCCGGTGCAATGATGTTCATTGATGTCCTCTGTATTCATTTCCGACAATTTCTTGTGATTCAAGTTCAAGAAATTCTCAACAAGAAATTTCTTAGTAGCACTTTTTGTATAGTTTTGGCTTGAATTCTTTGCCTTTGGTTGATTCAAGGTTGCGTTTCAATTTCTTTGCAAGGATTGAATTGCTATATAGTCTTTATAGTATGACATCTACAGATTCTTTTGCTTGAGGGTGTTCAAACTAGTTTCAATTGTTATCTATCAAGTTGTGGGGAGCCAATTCCAAATTTAATTTGAGACGAGTATATTTGGAAACCCTTGGATTTATTTCGAGACGGAGGAAGTACATAATTTCCAATAATCCGACCTTTTGTAGTAACACACCGTTCTTGTGTTACTCGATTGTAGATTGTAACACCGTTAAGAGGTTGTGTAGATGTTAGTGTATTACTTCAATTTTCTAGCTATTAGCGATTGTCGAATGATCAATGACTGCTCACCCATCATTCAAGGACTTGTAAAAAGATCAAAATTTTCTTCAAACTTGGTCACTAGAAGTAGACTACAATCTGATCAATATTTGAAAGAGAGTTAGAAAAATCTTTACCGTAAATTATGAGTCTGTTCAATTCCATATTCTACTAAAGCCCCAGTTCTACTCAATCACGTTCATTGCCTGGTAACGTTCAAAGTTCAGCGACGAGTTAAGGGTATAAAATTTCCTTCACAAAGTTTAATTAAAATAAACCAGCGAAATTAGAAAAAACACTGCTTAGTGATATGTAAGTTGCATTCCACTCAATGTCCAGAGAAATTATTGGAGACATCACTGAAACGACGAAACTTAAAGTTCAATTAATGACGAGAAGATTAGTTGGAAGCAGAAATTTTATTAATTAAGAAAATTAAAATTGTCATTTCGATTGACAAGTACGATCACAAGAAGTTGAGGGGTGAACCAGTGATTCCGAATGTGAACTGGTGCAATGAATGAGTAATCATCATTCACAGAGCGATTACTTTAGACTATTCTCAAACTGATTCATTAACGGTCAAGGTCAAGCATAGAATTTTGTTCTAACGAACGTTTTAAGATTCACTACAATCATTTCAATATACTAAGGCTTAAAAACTTCAGCATTATGGACACAAGGCCAGAATAACATTGTCTACGGTCGAAGAATCAACTGCTCACGGTGAACAAAAGCGTGCAGTAGAAACGATGAGTAATATTTCATAAGTTCAATATTTGAAAATCGTTTTATTCAAGTGCACAAAAGTCTACACCCTGATAGAGACGTGATAAAAACCAATCGCAGAGTAGGTTGCAACCAAAATATTGAAGTGCCAGCTACCTTTCAAAAAATTTATTTAAAAGACAGAGATCAGTATATCTATTGGTAATACATCATGAACCGGACGAAGAAGTTGTAAGAAAAAGAATTACATGACAATAGCATACACAAGTGAAAGGAGTGCGACGGATTAAGGACGAAGAAGTTGTAAATAAAAGAATTACAACACAATAGCATACACAAGACAAAGAGAATGCGACGGATTATTTCCTGAGAAAAATGCATAGAATAGAAGCACAAATCGTCGTCATACATACAACACGTAACCATGTACAATACAGTCCAAATCAAACTCTTACTACAGAGTGACGACGATTATAGCCCTTATCCAATGCCTGCACGGGCACATGCATGTGCCCCAAACTACGATACAATCGTAGCTAGCTAGTTGGTGAACTTGGACTCGTCAATGTCACGGTCGCCAGTGGCAGCAGCATCACCGCCAGACTCCTCACTGTTGGTGAGTCCACCCTTCTTACCCATCTCCACGTAGCCTTCGTGACCCAGCTGCTCGGATCGTGTTTGCCCGCCTCGGCTTCGCCCTGCAAACGCAAGCATATATGCCACACCTCAAAACTCTAGTGTAAACATCAAAATAAAGTTCAAAAACTACGAACGGACAATGTAACGGACTGACTACGCTTGGCAGAAATTCAAAAATATAGAAAAAACCTATATAGTACAGGCCGTATACTGCAAACACATAGTTTCTACTACGCGACTGTCCCAAATGAATGCATGCGACACCGACTGGCTATCGACATGCAGGCATTCGAAAGAACAAAAATACTAAACCCTTCCCAGAAACCAAATCAACAGATACAAGTCCACATACGTTTCAAATGCCTTGCTTCTGTAAGTACTCCACAAAGTCAGGACTGCATGTGACGATGCAACACCTGTCTAAATACATGCAGGCATTCAAAGACACGAAATCCTTACCAGAAGCAACAGAAACAGAAATAAATCTACATCTACAGTTTCACGATAGCTTCATGCAGTCCACACTTCGAGTACTGATCAATTCATGTGACCATTGGTCGGACATGCAGATAGAGAGAGCGACATTCTAAAGAACTTCAAAGAATTCAGATCAAACTCGCAGCAAGCAGTGTCGAGATCGATTGAGGCTGTACCGTCAGCGAGGTTCTGCTGGGCTTGAACGCTCTTGCCTCCCGTTCCGCCCGGGACCACGGTCTCACCGGCGGCGGCGCGGGCATCAAGATCTCCCTCACTCGACATAGTGAATGAATCCAACGAAATGGCCCACAATCTGGCACCTAATTAGAGACTGTACAACAACAACTGATAGACAGCGAATGTTAATTGAAAACGAAGACGTAATGTGAGAAGTTGGTGGCTGAGATGAGAATGGCGCGGGCGCATTGAGGCTTTTGTAGGGGAGGGAAGTGGCGATAGCCTGCGACACGTTGAGACTTGCATGCGTCGGCTATGGCGGCGTGGGAACTGACGGCTCAGGACAAGTGGAGCAGTCTGCCCTTGGATACGTTTCTTGCCTCGCTTAGTGACTAGTATTAGAGTAACTGCACGTAATTAAGCCGTTATGACCCCTTTCTAAAATCGACCTCTACTCATATTCTGGCTTGAAATGTGAGTTCCAATGAACTAGTGTGCCAAGTGTTGTTGCCACAACCAAAATAAAAATTAGAGTAATTTTGAAATTCAATATTTTTCACGGTGTAGGTTCAAACACTACAACAAAGTCCGTGCACCCCTCTTCATTGAGAGCTTTCCAATGCTACCAAGAACGCAATTGGGGGATGCACAGTTCCGAAGATCTCTTTGTAACAAATAAAACAAAACAAAGCAAACAAATAGCCTTTAGTAAGTAAACTTAAGGTATGTATGGATTGGTTTTCTTGATTATGAAATTGAAGATTGTTTGAGAGGGCCTTCAACCTTCCCATTTGCATCATGATGAAAGGCTTCCGCAAAGGCTAAGGGGAATTGACCCCCTCATTCTCCAACCAAAGATAAATATAATTTAAAATTGTCCCCTATTTTGTGTCGTGTTAATTTTGTATTTCTTCATATTTCCTACCTAATTTGGAGGTCTTTGAATTGAAATATAAATTTAGAACTCCAAATTTTATCATGGTTGACAAATAAAATTTCTCCAAGGATAAATTGTCAGAAAAATGAGGGGGTCAATTGACCTTGAACTCATAATATTATTTACCAAAATGAAGTAGGGGTTCCTTTTTGCATCTTTGAAAAGGGGGTCTTACAATGAACAAAATTGTCATATTGATGGCTCCTCTGCCAACTCCAATCCTTGAATTTATCAATAAGTCCATTTTAGGTTTCTAGCAAAGCATAATACCTTTGTAGCATAGTGAGGACCACTGCTTAGTTATACAATTTTATGCTTGTTTGAAGTAGTCATGATTGCTTACAACAGTAACTATATTTTCCGGGATCAAGGAAAAATATAAAAACTAGACCTAATGTTGTCGCTTTTTGGCCCCACAAGTTTACAACCTTGACATGTTTTGCCTCTAGATTGGCATTTCAATGTACTAGAGAAGCTCCAGGGAGGGCGGATTCTGTAGTATAATAAGGCCGCTGGCGAGCTCAGAGGGCAAGCTAGCTAGCCGAACCCTCGGCCGAACCATGCTGCAGAATCCACCCTTTCTAGAAGCTTCTCTAGCATTAAAGTGCTGGAAGTACAATTTGCCTATGCGTAGAATTCAAGAAACCATATATGGGCAGACCAAACATGGGCAGAATGGACAAACCTAGCCGATTATGTTCCAGCTGCTGATTCTGCCAAAAATAATTGCTCAAAACAAGCCGAATTGTATCGACTTCTAGCACTTTAACGATATACGGCAACCCCGCTTCTATTCCAATGACTCTAATATGTGAGCTTAGAAATGCAAGCCTACGATCCTTGAATGGACAAGACTTGTCTAGTGGAGATCTTCAAGCATGAATGAAAAACCAGCATGGTTGCTATGTAGCAACACTTTTCATAAAGGGAATTTTTAGGAGGTTAAGTTTCTTGGGCAGTCTCAAAAAACCCCAACAAGAAACTTAGCCTCTGAAAAACTCACTATAAGAAACCCACATTTTAGGTGACAGTCCCTAATTTTTTTAAACAGATTTTAGGTAATGTCCAATGCAACAAACCCATATTTTTTTGTCAAACATTGATGTTATGTTGGACATCACCTAAAATTTGCTTAAAATAATTAGGGCTCGTCACCTAAAACTTGGGTTTCTTAAAGTGAGTCAAGTGACTCCAACTTCATTAAAATATTATTTCCTCCCATGTAATTTGCACTGCCGTGAGGGCTCTTCCTCTTTCACTTCGTAGTGCTTTCTGTACTTCTTCATTTTTTCATTGTGATGGTGATTGTTGTTTAGGGTTGATTATGAGCCGCAGTATTGTTTACCAGCTTGAAAGAGGTCTGTTTTGTTTTTTGAGTTGAATGTTTTGAACTAGACAAGAACTCAAGATGCAATTTTCCACAACTTTTATTGAATTCAAGCACCAAATGTAAAAGTTACAGCATCTCAAAGTTCATTGCATTCCAAAAACATACTCTGTACAAAATATGTGTGAAGAAACTATTGCAGGTTATGGTTTCTACTGTCAACTCTCCTCTTGCTGAAGTGGGTTGGTGAATTTCAATTTATGTTATCTAGAAGACTTCTCTGGTTGGTGTTTATTCTATAACCAGTCAAGACTTCTTAAGGTATTATTTTATTGTCTTTCCATCGTATTCAGTATCCCCCTATTGCCTCAAATAACCATGTCTTGGCCAAACTTCTTGCTAATTGGTGTACTTTTCTAGCATAATATAAAATAACCCTTACAGCTATGAAAACCAACTCAAAAGCTCAACTATATACACAAATGCATTATTGGTTCCTCAAGCTTGTTTACTTGCCTATTGATGAGATTGCACCCGGATGACTCAACCACATTGCATAAGCCACATTGTGGTACATTGTACAAGAAATTTTATGCATCAAAGAGGCCGCGAGTTTTGGATGTAGTGGTGTAATTATAGAAAAAATGGTGGAAAAAATTAATTATTATTGGAATCTAACGTGGCACTATTGTGCCACATCCAATAGACTATTTTTTTAATTTTTTTAATTTTTTTTTGTTATATTTTTTTTTGAAAAGAATATTTAAAAAAATATTTTTATTTTTTATTTTTCCTATATTTGCACCGCAGGGGTGCCGAGAATGAAAAGTCTCACAACCTTCTAAAAAAAACCATTTCTTATAATGAAAACAGGCAACCATTGGAACATGCACTAAACTCTCTCCATGATTTACTATGTGACACCTTTATTGGTGAAGGTGAAAATCTAAATTGACACACATCAGATACAAACAATCAAAACAAAATCTTTACAAAGCAAGTATGGCAAGTTTTGTTATAATGGCAACATTCTATATGTCATTTTTAGACTGCACAATTTAAACCATCTAGGATGGGTATAGATTTCAGGTTGCATGGTCTGAATTGTAAAAAGTGTCAAAATTACAGAATGACTACCATTTTAAAGAAATTCCCTATAAGTTCAAACAAAGAGAAGAAAAAGAAAGAAGAGTATATCCCAAGAGCAATGACCCAAGTGAATATGTGGAAAAGTATTTAATACATCTGCTTGTAGCATAGATAAATAGAAATTCGAATTTTCAATGTTTAACCCCTAAAGGACCAAACGGCGTTTTTTGGCAACATAGTATTTTTTGGCAACTTATTGCAGACGGAAATTTTACTTTTTTTCTTTGAAAATTTCACACAACATGTGTCCAAGGAGTAGCTTTAAGGTCAAACAATTTTCAAAACTTTTGACTACATGGTTAAAAAGATATTGGATGATATGTCATTTTCAATGGTCGGCGGGCAGCTCAATTTTTTTTTGGAAAATCACTTTTTAAAAAAATAAAAATTTGAAATTGGTTCCTTAGATTTATATATACGTAAAAAGCTTTTATTTATTCCATTTTGATTTATGAGATGAAAATTATAAGGTGTTCTAATTTGCGGGCAATTATGGATTCCCTACTCTAAAATAAACTTTGAAGTCCATTATTTAACTCAATTTTTATTATTTTTTGAAAAAAATAAAAGCATAGGATGCATATTGTTTATTGCAACATTACAACCATTGGGATTGGCATTTTCAATTTCATAATTAAATTCTTAACAATTTAGTGTGTCGAATCATTCTCTACTTTTTCAAATACATTTAGGGGTTAACTCCTAAAGGTCAGAGACTATGTTTTCACCAAAAACACTCTAAAATTGCCATTTCTAATACAAGTATCAAATTGTTAAGAATTTAATTATGGAATTGAAAATGCCAATCCCAATGGTTGTATTGTTGTAATAAACAATCTACATCCAATGTTTTAATTTTTTTTCAAAAATATCAAAAATTGAGTTAAATAAAGGACTTCAAAGTTTATTTTAGAGTAGAAATTCCATAACTACCCGCAAACTAAAACTCCTCATAGCTTTTGACTCATTGATCAAAATGGAATGATTCAAAGCTTTCCACAAATATTTAAATCTAGAGAACCAATTTCAAATTTTTATTTTTTTTAAAAGCGATTTTTTAAGAGTTTTTTGAACTACCCGTCGAGCATTGAAAATCACGTATCATACAATAACTTTTTACCCATGCAGTCAAAAGTTATGAAAATTGTTGGGCCTAAAGATACTCCTCGGAAAAATGTTGAGTGAAAATTTCAAAGAAAAAAAATAAAAACTCCATTCATAATGAACTGCCCAAAATCGCTATGTTGCCAAAAAACGGTGTTTGGGCATTTAGGGGTTAAGTGTTGGCATGGAGAAAAGGAAGCAATAGAATGATGTATTAGAATGTTGATTCTTGTATTAATGATCAAGTTGATTGTAGATAATCAATATATTGCAAGTGTACAAAACTAATTGGTCATTACATGATTAAATATTTGTCTTCTTTGGTCCTTGATGAAAAAGAGTGTCAATTAAATGAATGTACAAAAGATATAAAAAGAAAATGAGTCTAATTTATAGGATGTAGATGAGATTTTAAAAAAAATTCCATTATTTTTTTGGTAAGTGGAAAAATTCTACAAAGCATAATGAAAATTTCTCTTGAACTTCTAATAAACTACATTGAATAGTGCAATTAGGTTGCCCAGACTAATATTTGGACATTCTACATTATATCAATATCCAAGTTACTGTAGAAGGATGCAAAGATGTGGAGAAACATGTGTGCTACATGGGTTGGTACACTAATTCATGGCTTGGGATCAAAGAATGGTTTGTGCCTCCATCTTGACAAGCCATGAGTCATGAGGTAACATGAGGTAACTTCTTTAGAGTAAGGCAATCTAATTGTCAAGGCAACCCAATTGCACTATTTAGTGTAGGTCGCTTGATCCTTCTTGATTACCGACTTGAAAGTTAGTCAAAGATTGTACTAGATATCAGTTCATGAATGATACATAAAAATGAATAATTATACATTTTATTATATAATGAAATTCCATAAATTCATTTTGCTTCTTCAAATATTTTTCATGAAATATTTATTGTCCTGTTCTAAAATTGTTTCTTGAATGACCCATTTGAAGCATTTGAAAAGTTTATTCCCAGCTCTCAATTCAATTTTTTAATAGAAAAAAACAGAAAAAAAAAAATCATAGTGCAAAAATTTTAAATTAAAAAAGATTCAAAGTCTTATAATCAAATTGGGATTAATATAGAAGCATATATTTGGGATATAGAAACATAGAAACATAGAAGCATATTTTTAGAGCATATATTTTGGGATTAAAAAAATTCATTTAGTGAAATTTTCAATGAATCCATTATTGTCCTCATATTTCATTACTTGGAGGTTGTTGCTTCCTAAATATATGCTTCTAAAAATAGAATGTTTTCAAAGTACCTTTCAATATCTATCATTAATTCATTATGAAAAATTGAGAAGCTCCTTGAAAATCTTTCACTGATCAACATTTAAAGATATGTATAGATATCAATTTTTAACAAAGCTTCTTTGATTTTACAAGGCCACACTACTATGCCCACCCAATTTTAGGTGTAGCAATGTTCATGTTGTAGTAGGATCAACCAATTGCCTACATTAGATCAAGGCAATACCAATGCTCATTGTATGGATATTCCAAAAAAACACTATTGGTCAACAAATATATCGAACATTAATAGATTCAATATTTCCAAAAAACCTTTCAATGAATCAATTTTTTAATTCTATTAAATTATGAGATGCTTTGATGGTCAGAAGCATTTGTCAAGATATGAGAGCAATTTTGTATAGAGACCTTTCGGAGATCAAAAGCAAGACCCACAAGATATCAAGTTGTAATTCATCTTATTTTAAGGTAGACTTGTCAAAGTGAGTTTGTCTTGTCAAATACAAAGAAGTTTGTCAATGTTTGAGTGCTCAACCATAAGATCTTTTCTAATTAGAGGTGCAAAAGTGCAACAACTGTTTTCTAAGGTGGTATCACTAAAGCGACTTTCATGCTATCATGATTGAACTCTCAAAGTTCCAAACTAATTAAACCAAACGACCAAGAATTTAGACTTACACTTTTAAAGGTGAAAAGTTCCATTATTCATTATCAAAGAATAAATAAAGTTCTTTGAAAACATTTCAACAATCTACAATCATAATTATTTTTAGCATAGGTGAACACGTATCCAATCCTATACTATCCTATTCTATCCTATATTACCCTATTCTATCCTATAGTTATAGCAAAATAATATTCATAACGATATCTAAGTTGGGGTCTTGTTGGTAGGGATCTTCTGAAATATCAGAGTAGGCGAATGTTCTCTCACATCTTCATTCCACACTCTTTTCCGTGCTCTTTTCTCTTCATTGCTCAGCTTTGTTCTTCGCTCTTTGATTGAACACTAGCAATTGCAAGTTCTTGCATCTTTGGGTCTCTTTTACAATTGGTAAGACTCTTTATTATGTTCACTTTGATTGTCGGTTTCATGACATCTTGTCAACATATTTTAGAATTGTCTTCATTTCTGTCACACTTTGTGCTTAGATTATGTGAATCTATAATATCACTAGAAGAAAGCTGCATTTTACTTGTCAAATATACGTTTTACTTGACAGAAATTGCGTTGTACTTAACAAGAAAAGTATGGAATTGATTTTGTTGAATTCTCCCTTCGTAACGCAAAATTTTGCATTCTATTATTATACCCTAATCATGTCTAGTCTTTTGGACTATCCCTAATGTTGCACACATATTCATAATTAGCACATATTATCTTTAATAGTATTAAGCCTTGTTAACAATCTTTAAGGGATATGCTTTTTGTTGCATATTGACAACATGCTTTTGGATTTTTTTTGTTATATGTAATAGCTTCCATTGTTTTGTATTTGTTGTACTTTGGAAGGATGCTTTAATTTAGAATTGTCTTTTTCATTGAATTACACCTTTGTAGTACATCGAATGAAATATACTTGTCTTTTTGTGATGTCCATTCAATGCACATTATAGATTTCACAAGCTTGTGGAGGTAAACTTGCACTAAGATGTAATATACTTTTTGGAAATGTAGGCAAATATTGTCATCATGCTTAACCCCTAAAAGACCAAGGCCTTTTTTCTGCCAAAAAACTCTCAAAACTGCCATTTCTAGAGCAAAGAGTAAAAAAATTTAAAAATTGTTTTTTTGCACATCTAACTATAGGATCTTATACCTAACTAGTATGAGAATGTGTGGAAAAAATTTCAGAATTTTTGACTGCATAGATTGCAAGATATCCGTGTTTGAAGTGAAAAAAACACATTTTTCAGCACATTGCGAGACTAGATTTTTTTGATTTTGAACATTTTTAACTTAAAATTTTTGCACTACAGAGTTTTGAGCTTTAAATCTTTCTAGTGGGGAATTGAGTTGGGAATCTAAGAAGAAGAAAAAAAAAGTTCTAAAAAACTTAATTTTCATTCTTAAAAAAATTGTTAAGTAGAAGTAGGTACAAGATAGAAGGAAAATCTAAAATATCAATATCTTTTAAATGGAATAAAAATGCACTAATCCCAATGGTGAGATTGTTCTAGCACAAAAACTAAACCATGTGAAACTTTTTTTTGAAAAATTGCAAAAATTGCATTCCAAAATGAACCCTACAGATTATTTTTGTCAAGAAGATGCTCTAATTGCCCAAAAAACAAGATTGTCCATAACTTTCTCATAAAAAATCCAAATGAAATGAATCAAAGCTTTCCAAATAGACAAAAATATAATCTATGAGGAAAAAAATATTATCTATGAGGAAAATTTTTTTTTAAGAAAAATTAAATTTTTTGCAAATTTTTTTGTTGTCCCTTCTCCCCTGTTTTGAGCTTATTTGGGCATAAATTTTGTTCCTTGGCACCAATTGAAAAAAAATTATACTCCCATGAAGCTTATCAATTTTTCTATCTCCCAAAAAAATTTCAAAAAATCACGACAAAAATTCAGCCCGTAGGTACCTGCCCAAAATCCCATTTGTCCCTTGAAGGGACAATGGTCCTTTAGGGGTTAGGATAAAGGGCTTTGTAGTGACTTTGGTGTTTGCCATACTTTTGCTTACCATTCTTGGAGAAGGGCTTCTAATTCCAACTCCGTGTCAAGAGTTACCCAATCCGGGACTAGATTGCAATCTCCACAACTCCATTCCGGAATTCCTAATTCCAACTCTGTCGGTCAGGACTTATCCAATCCGGGACTAGATTGCAATCTCCATAACCCTATTCCAACATGCCTAATTCCAACTCCGTGTTGGGACTTGTCCAACCTAGAACTAGACTGCGATTTCCAAAACCCCATTCCAAAACTCTTAGTTCCTTTGCAAAGTTCTTCATATTGGGACTTGCCTAACCTAGGGTCAGATTGTAATTTTGGCATTTCCATTCCAGTAAGCCTAGTTTTAACTCTCACATGTGTGCCAAATTTGTTGTCTTTGTCTTTATTGGTTTGAATGCATAGAGAGTGTAAAGTATGCTTAATACTCAGCAATTGCATACTAGCGTAGTATTAAAAAACAATAATAAAGGCTATGATATTTTTAGAAGTTGAGACTTTTGCAATCTTAAGAATTTAATAAAAAAAAACTTATAGAAAAAAAAATTATATTCAAATACATTTTAAAGTATACATTAGCAAGATTCTTTAATTATTGCAAATAAAATTTCAAAGTATTTTGTGCTTTTTGATGAATAATTTTTTTTAACAACTCTATTAAATGTAAAATAGTGAAAAGAAGTACAAAATACATGTGTAGTCTTCACTTTTACATCATTACAATAACAATTGATTTCTAAAATCAACAAATTGTGCTTTTAAATGATGGAAGCTTTAGAAGTATTTATTTGCACAATTTTGTACATATTTTAATTTATTTCAAGTTTTGAGGCTTTTTCATATTGCAAAATTTGTAGTTGGCTTGAAATGATAACTCCAAATTTTTTAAAGTTGGAATTCAGCTTTTTATGCAAATTGTCCAAAAATTTGTACTTTGCATCATAAATTTTTACTTTTTATTTTAGCAAATAGATGGTACACCATAGTTTGCAATCATCGACCAACAATCTTCTTGATACATGTACTTTCAATGAAAAATCCCTTGAAATTATTTTTAATACCAAAAGAGACTTGACAGTTGAATGAGTATAAATGTTCAAGCAAAAAAGGTTGTCTTTCTTAGTGTTGTTTTTAATATTGTATTAAATCTTTTTTTGGCCTTTGAGTGACTATAATTTAATGTCAAGTAACTTATTAGAGTGCAAAACAAGCTAGGAAGATAAGATCAATTGGTCATCAAATGGCTTGAGTTATTTATTTCATGTATTTTGGGTAGAAGCTAGATGAAGCCATCTTTTTTAAATGATGAAGTCATTCAATTCTATAACCATGAAACATGTAAAATATAGATGATTTATTCAAACCAACCTATATGCACTTATCTTATAAAGCAACACCATTTCAATATTTTGTTCATTTACAAAAAAAGAAAAGATAGTTTTAATGTTCTTTTGGAATTTTTCTAGAATTTCACATTTGTGCAAATTCCATTTAAAACCATGGATTAGCAAGTGATTTGTCATTACTTGACATTTGATTTCAATATACTCTTAAAGGAAAAAAACTCACTATAATTGATTTTTAATAAGCACTTTATTATGAATTGGGCCTCTACTTCTCTAAATATTGAAGAAATGAACCTCTTATTATTTTGAAGTGCTTCAATAATTTTGATTCTCCATTTGAATTTGAAATTATCAAATTTTTTATATTTTATTTGTGAGTTTTTTTTTCACATTATCTACCTACTATAAATTTAAAAGTATTAATATAGACAAAAATAGTTTCAATGAAGGAAAAAAAACTTCAAAATTTATTTCAAAACATTTATATTTTTTGGTTGCTTGAGCATGCTGAGCTTGGGGTGTCATTATTTTTGCTCTTGGTCATTGATGGAAAATTTACTCCCCAAAAGCTAATCTATTTTTCTATCATAAAAAAACATTTCAAAAAATGTGCCAAAAATTAAGATTTTAGAATTTGGGTGAACTTTCATTTTTCCCTCAAAGGAGACCACATTCTTTTATGGGTTAGATTGGGTATGTTGAAAAATTTACTTCCAAAAATTGAGATAGTAGGAATCTCTATAAGCTTTCATTTTCCCTTAAATGGCCAACATTCATTCAGGGTTCAAAGAGGGATTAATTTTTTTTCAATTTATCTATGTTAGATGTATTTTTTTGTGCTACTTGAATGTTGCATTTAAATGCCATATTTCCACTTCATTAGATTATAGCATTGCATGTCATTGTCAATGCCAAGTATTTAATCTCCAAGATGTCTTTCTATTTTGGTTTAAAACTATAAAGTCTTAAAACTCCTAAACTAAATATTTTGGGTTAGTCAAAAACCAAAAGGTTTCACTATTTAAATTAGAGTGGTGACATGGAAGATTATATCACAAAAACTTTGTGCAATATTGAACCTTAAAACAAAGATTTAAAATATGAAGTGAATGGGTGAAATTGGTAAATTTTCATGCCCAAGTCCTCAAGCATTATCAAAACTTTAGTTCAATTTTTTGAAACATGAATACATTTCAAGGGCTCCCCAAAACTAGACATTTCAAATTTGGAAGGCAACACAAGTTAGTCATTTTTCCCAAGTGTATGAAACATAACTACATTTTCAATTAATTGAAGAAACTATTGTATACATCTCAAACTTAGAAGGCTACAAAAGTTAATTAATTTCCACTTGTTCATGTATTGTACAGTGTACAAGTGCATTGAAATAGTACAGCTTGCACACAGAATTCATGTGACAATAGTTACAAACTTCTTTTTCTTTCAATTTGAACTTGAACAAAAAATGAACTCTTAACCTCTAAATGCCCGAGGCACCAATTTTGGTGTCAAGAATATTTTGAAGTTAAATAAAACCTAACCAAGTTACTATTTTTAATAGCTTGTATTTTTGAAATTTTTATGTTTGAAGTCTAATTTTAGCATCAAAAATCTGATTTTGAAAATGAATGATTATGTTTTTTTTACTCAAGATTTTGTGCAAGGGTGTCCGTTGCAAATCTTGGTTTTTTAATATTAAGGGCTATTAGAAATGACCCTCAAATACACTAGATATTGGAGAAAAAATCACATTAGAAGTTATTTTTAAAATATTGTAGAGTATATTTTGAGAAGCTGTAAATTGATTGTAGTTATGCATGTTATGCGCTTTGACCTCATATTTTTTGGTGACCAGCTCTTTAGATTTGACACAATATGAAAAGAAGATTGATTGACTGCAAATCAATTGCACAGTTTTAACACCCTTATGATCAAATATTATAATCTTTCAATCCATATGAGACATTGTTGTGTTTTATTTTTCCATATAACCTCTAACATGTGTAGTTTGAATTTGTATGGTTACAACTCCAAAAACATTGATAAAACTTGTCACTCAATGTTGGCTTTTTGTTCAATTAGCAGTAAATTTCAAGAAGCTCAAAAAAGGCTTTGGACACTTAGGAGTTAACTTTGGTCACATGTGGTATCATTATTATTCTATTCAAATTCTATCTTTCTTTGGCATGTCAATAATGGTCACATATTATTGTTAACCTAAAAATCATGAAAATGTCATCCTCAATTCTGTTCCTATTTCATATCTTATTCGAAATCATTTCTTATTGTAGATAGCATTTGAATTCTTATTCAAATTCTATCTTTCTATGGTATGTCAACAAAGCAAGATTGCATGCAATCAATTATAAAAGAGTTGTATTCTTCCTAAATCAATGTTTACATCCCACTACCGCACAATAAAGGCAGCCCAAAAAAATTTGCACGAGTGGCAAATTTTATTTTCATTCCTTCTTTATGACTCCAAATTGCAATGCCCATTTTTATTGTTGGGAAGGTGAGGACCATTTTTTTTGGTGGAAAGCTGAGGAGTCAAGTTTACTCCAACCTCTCTTGCGTTTCAAAAGTCCTTAATCGCGTATATTGATGCAAATGTTGATACAAACACTAAGTGTCTAATGGATGATACAAAATCCTTTTATGTAAGAAGGAATTGTAGATGTTCATCTTTAGAATTTTGTGTGAAAAGGAGAGGTCTTGCAAGCTTCATTCTGTCTTTTGAGTGGATAGTCACATACATGTTTTGGCGGCTTCAAGTATTGAATCCTTTTGAATGGATAGTTAGAGAATAATTATTGAACTTGTGGCATGTAGCCATTGGACAAAATCATTTCCAATTCCCTACATTGAAACACTCAATCTCCAAATTTATTTCCTTCTTCCTCAATTCCTTTTTGCCGTGGCAAACCCTAAATTCATTAAAATTTCAATTCTACAAAATACAAAATAAGAATGATCTAATGAGAGACTACAATTTATTCTTCATAGTCTTGCCATCATTGCTTTGGACACCCTAATTTATTACTTCATTCAAAGCACAATAAACATGTAGCCAACGCTTCCATCTTCAAAGTGCAAGTGTTGTTTTTGTAAGTGCAAGCTATCAACTATACTTCTATGTGTTTTCAAATGCTCAATGTCTTCTTTGAGTTTTTTATATCTGTCAATAATCAAATTTTGTCTACGGGGAATTCCTTAAAGAGCAAGGTTGATGTTTAGTTTTAAAATTGCAACGACTTTCCGTTATGCATTCAGACAAATATTGCACTTGTTGAATGTTTTCAATTTATTTGCACTACTAAGAATTCTGCATAATCAAAAACAGTATTTGATGCAATATACAAGACGATTTATAAATGAAAGGAGGTCATGGGAATGTAATTACCTACAAATCCAAAGTTGAAGTTGAAAAGTTCAAAAACCCAAAGAAGTCAAAATGGTGTCAAAGTTGCACTCTTGCAAATCTCTATTGACAAGTTACTTCAAATCCCACTACTTAAAAACTTAGGTTGCTCTCAAAGGTTGCCCTCTTGAAAAACTTAGACGCCTTCTCCAACTCCTTGCTCGAACGCCTCAACTATCAACGGCGGTGGACAGCCCACCATTGGCACATCGACGGCCCTTGGTTTCCTAAGTGAAGCATATCAACTATAGGGAAAAAGGTATAGCCAAATCAACGGCAGGGAAGGGGGGCATTTTAACAGTGGTGACAGCATCTTTTCATGAGATAGTTTGAGTGCTATTGGGATTTATTAACCCTTAAAGGACTAAGCTATGTTTTTTGGCAACATAGCGATTTTGGACAGCTCACTGTAAATAGAAAATACACTTTATCTTTTGAATTTTTTTGGATGTGGGGACAAGGAGTACCTTGTTGCTCCACCAATTTTTTTTCATTTGAATTTGTCCCTGAAAAATAACAAAGAAAAATGTTGTTTTCAATAGACGGAGGGCAGCATGGGGAAGGCTCTTTACATTGTAGCAAAAATTGCAATGCCATGCCAAAAGAGCTTGGGCAGGACCATGTGCAAGCTTTTAACCAAGGTTTAGGTCTGATACTTCTTTGACAATTTACTGAAGTTATAAACTTGTCACAACGTACAAAGAAGTGGTGGCAAGGAGGCAAATGTTCTATAGCTTCTTGTGGCCAAATGGGTAGTTATTCCTAGCTACTACAATCAAAGAAAAAAGAAAAATGCCAAAAGTATCCATTGAATCAATTATCAATTTGTCATTTGACAAACTCCCATACGAAAAAAATTGATGGTAAATTGATACAATTGCTTCTTTGACACTTGTTGGAATGATGGGTGGAGAAGTTGTTTTTGTAATCAAATCCATTGTCCCTCATGAATCCTCAAAGGGTATGGGATAATTTGAAGATGAAAGCTTGACCACTCACTGTCAAAACATACAGGAATTATGTTCAAAGTAGAATTTTAGATCTCATTTTGGCATAGTAGAATAACTTATTTCAAAAAAACTTTGAACTAAAAAAAGTTGGTAAATCAAGCTAGCTTTCATCTCCAAAAATCCAATTATGATTTTGAGCCACTAAAAAAAAATTATGGACAAAATTCAGAGAGGGTGTTTGAAAATGTCAATGAAAATGTCCCTTCCAAACCCTTTTTGAAATTTGTCCATAACTTTTTATTGGAGTCTCAAATGGATTTTTGGAGATGAAAGTTAGCTTGATTTCTTAACTTTTAGTAGTTCAATTTTCTTATAAGGTAACTCTTATATGACAAAATGAGGCCTGAGATTTTAATTAGAATACAGTTCCTACTTTTTACTTAACTATGAGTTGTTGAGCTCTTAGTAATTCTCATTCACATATCCTACATGGTTATTTTACTTCCTACCACCCCAATTGTATAAACATCTTCTCCTCTCATCAGAAAACACACAATGCACATGGCTGTACAAGCTATGGGAGACTGGCGTCTTATATTATGAAATCATTGAAATTTAATAGTGAAACATTCTAGAATTATTCTCCAGTGGTAGTTATGGAATAAGGAACATCTTCAAAATTGAGGGAAAGGAGAATATCTTAAAATCAAGAACTTTATCTAGTGTTAGTGGTTCATGGTGAGCCAGGCTTTGCTAACCCTGCACCAGCCTCTTCCCATGCTAGGCCCAATATGCACAATTGCTCTTCACTTTAGCTTGAACATAGATTGATCAAGCTTGCCAAAGTTTGATATTTTGGGCAGTTCTTACTTTTATTTTTTCTTCCTTTAGAGCTAGTTGAAATCTAAAACTACACTGTTTTCATTTTGAAGAAATTATTTTATGTGCAAGCCATAAATTGTTGAAAAAAAGGCTTTATATGAGGTTTTTCTTGAAGCTAGTTTCCTATTGCAATTTTTTAGTACATGTTCCCCAATTTGAAATGGTATAAATTTTTTTGAACATGTGGCCAACTTTTATTACAAAAAGCTTGCCAAAAAAGTTCAAGCTGAAAAGTGAAATTGACTTGTGCAAAAGCTACCCCGAAATTTGAATGCCCCCCCAAAATGTTTTTTTTCAACTTCAAACACTATAATCTCACACTCTATACGGTCAAAACCTCCCATTTTTTTACAACATAATGAAGTAGTCTACAACTAGATCTTACGCTTAAATGCAACAGGATTTCATTTGTCATTTTGGGGGACCTTTGCCATTGAAACGGCCCATTTTCAGTGTTTTTTGGTGAAACACAGTACTCAATGAACTTTAGGGGTTTAGCAAATGATTCACACAGTACCCAAAAGGATGATTCCATGGTGACCAGACCGGCATTCCTGGGTTACAAACAAATACAAATGCACATATGTGATGAAAAATCATGTTTTATCAACAATAGTCCCGAGCCCAAAAGTTGAGTCACCGACAGTCAGATTTTGGGAATAAGTGACACCAAAATTGAAAAAATAAAATTCTCCACAATTCGCTACAACTCTTGCACTATGCCAGCAATATGCATCCGGTGAACAAAGATAAATTGAGGTCGCAGCGTCCCTACTACAGTAGTTATGAAGCATCCATCTAAACTCATCCATGTGCAGTACAGGTGCACTTACAATGTGCTCTGTTGCACATGCCCTTCTCTGCCTTGCTTTCCACTGCTTGCCAATAGGTCATCTAAGTGATGACTGTGGGCTCTGAGCGGCCTGTGAACTCCTCGATCTTTGATAGCTTCAAAGCTACCTCCACCTGAAAAAAGAAACAGATAAGATGATTATTGGCCAAGTTTATTCTCCTATTCAACAATATTCTAAGATTTGCAGAAAGGTTAATGATTTCTATTCATCATAGCACACATGATCTGCACAGAGATAACTGCACCTAATTGCAACCCGTTTCCAAAATCAACCCATCCAGAATCTTGCCTAAAATGAGATACTAGGTTCAATTTCAAGTACACCTACTTTCAGCACTTTGAAAATTCATAGTTATTCATGAAAATTCCTTTTTGACTAACAACAAGACCTAAAAGGATACTTTATTAGATAGTTTAATAATAGGAACCATGCTCAAATATTTGTTTGGTCGACCCCAGGTGTTGGTACCTTAGGTTACTGAAATTGGATAAACATAAAGAATCTAGGGTTCATGGTTTGAAAATGATGAAATCAACTGATCAAATCGTTGAAGAATAAAATTCAGGTCACACCAAATTTTACATCACCAGAATCAGTGAAAAACATGGCGTGAGTTAACCAAGGAATTTAGAACCGGGATCCTCCGCTGCAAGATGTTCCTAGTGGAGACAACTTGAATGTGAGACATCTAGGTGATTCAAGGAAAGAGAGATAAGTTTGAAAAAGTTAAAGTGAGTAAGCTTACAAGAGGAGACAAAGCCTCAGCAGAGGGTTTGAATGTCTTGGTGGGATCCGCCTCGTACTGCTCAATGTACATGCGAATTGTGGCTCCAACTGAACCAGTTCCAGAGAGACGGAACACCTGCAGGTTTACACATAACAATGAGACTTCTTCTGTAAGTACGAAACTCTGCTCCAAAGTCTCACAACCCCATTATAAGAGTATTAATAAAATCGCTTCCTCCATGACTAAAATTAGATCGGCATGCAATGCAATAGCCAAAGTTGACACAAAAAACCTACCAGCCGTGAACCATCCTTGAAGAGGTAACGGATACCCTGGTGGCTCGAAACAGAATGGTCAACGGGGTCCTTGTACTCAAACTCGTCAGCTTCTTTAACCTCGGCAACGTCAGGCCTGATTTTCTTGATCATGCTGTGGAAAACAAAGAAATCGCACCATGAACATTGAATATAAGAAGAGAAAATACGTTCTTCAGCACAGACAAAAAACATTCATATGAAGCACACATTACATTCTTAAACAGTGGGATCGCAACTTTTGAGAACAGTGCCGTTCAAGAGATATTTAGAGCAAAGTCACTCAAAACAAGTATAAGAAAAGCTCCGGCATAATCTCATTGGCTTGTGACGCTCGCACTTGTTGAAACTGAGCTCAAAACAAAGTGTCAAGGATTCCTTTCATGCTAATTCCGAGGGTGGCAAAGAGGTTTCTCTAGAATGGTATGTGGTCTTGACCACTATAGTTAAAGTTGAGTATTCGTAACCAAGCAAGAGAGTGCTACAGAACTTACTTGTTCACATCGCCCAGCTTGGATTGAAGATCAACAAGATGAGCCATAAATTTCTTGGCAGCGTCAGCATCCACATTCTGCTTGCCATATCAAGGTAGACGATGAGCACATATTTGACAGGTATAATCAATGCATCTACTGCACACTAATCCCATAACCTAAAAGCAACCCAAACCTGTGACTACATGCATTCTAATTATTAGAAATGGATAGCGATCAAACCTCGTAGTCGTAACGTGTGTAGTAATGACGACCATAAGTATTCCAGTGCTCAGTGACAATCTCCTCCACGGTCACCAGCTTGTCACCTCCAGCCAGCTTGTTCCGGTGAGCCAAGATAGAAAGCCACGCCAAAACGGCCCAAATTCCATCCTTCTCTCTGATGTGGTCAGACCCTACAAGATCAAGCGACGTTATTGAAGAAAAATTAAAATCTTTTGTTTGCACCCTTCAATACAGCAAAACGTCACCCTCCATTGCAGAAATCAGCAACTTCCAAAAGACTGATACTCTCCATTTAAAGAGAAAATACCTGTTCCAAAACTCTCTTCACCGCAGACAGAGCACATGCCAGCATCCATGAGATTACCAAAAAACTTCCATCCAGTTGGTACCTGATAAAGAGTTCAGAAAAATAAGCAGCAATACTTGATAAGTCTCTCCACGGATTAACAAAGAGACATGCTCAATATACAGGAGAAACATGTTCTGAGATATGAAATTCCTGATGGGATTGAATAGCAAATCAGAATAAGACTTGGTCCTCGAACAAAGCCATTGATACAATTGAAAAAAACCTACTAACCTCAAAAAACTTGAGCTTCAACTTCTGAGCCACTACATCCAGAGCAGCTGATGTGGGCATACTCCTGCAAAATCATGCCAACGCACAAGTTGGTCATCCCATTTAGAATATAGCATGACAGGCTGTCAGGTAAATCTCACACGAAATTCGTTAGAAAGTGCACAAAGCCATTTGTAGCGTTCCTGCCTTGATATCCCCTTCCACCTATACAACCTTTAATATTTTAACCATTGTACTTCTACCATGTTAATTAAAGCTAGATTGTGTGGCGATGTTCATCCCCATCCCAATATCTTTGATGATCATTTTTGTGCAAAACTCGATTGATAAAGATTTATGCAGAATGTGCACTTTTTATAAGTCACATGCATTAGTAAAGAATTAATCGACACGGAAAACAATTTATGTTGAACTTTAAAACCATTGCCAACAACAAATTAAATGGAATAACGACCATAAGCATGCTTAGGGCCTACCTCGCCACTCCTTTGAGACCTTTGCTGAAATAAGGAATGGCACCCACAGCGTTGGCGGCAATGATGGCCACTGAATCTGATGGGGTCACAAAGAACCTGCGCTCAAAAAGCCATTCTTCCATCTCAGCATGCAACTAATTCAAAAAAGTTGAATTAGTTGGGACACACAAAACACCACCGGCACAATTAAACCCCTACTTACCCCCGTACAGGGCAGAGATTTCACTGAATTAAATTGACCATCATATAAATAACAATACAATGCAGACGGGGCCAACTTTCATATTCCCAGAATCCACGAGAAACATTGCATGTACAGGTCAAAAAAGAAATAAAATAAAGCAAATGAAAGTCCCCATATGAGCCACTCAAACGTGGAAAAAACAAAACGAAAGCTATTTTGGGCATTCGAGGCTTAAGGGTAAAAATGCGACATATCTTCAACCACCTCTTGAAGCTTCCTAAATGTGGTGTTTCAACTACTAGGGGGGGTGGCTTTTTCCACTTTTGGTTCCAGGAACTTGAGGGTAGATGACACGATTTTCATCAAAAATTAGAAAACCAATGATTCAAAGTAATCGTTAATAAGACATGCCTACTACCAAACCCAACCCACGCAGTATTTATGAGAACGCGGATATCACAAAATCAAGCATCGTTCTGAAAGTAGCACTTGTACCTCTTGCCCAAAACCATGTTCCTGTCAGCATCACCATCAGCGGCGGCACCAAATTCAGGAACCTTATCGACTGGCTTCTTACCCAATCCCATCACTTGCACGAGCTCCTTGGCGTAGGTCAGGTTTGGGTCAGGGTGGCCTCCACCGAAATCCTCCTGCGTAGAAGACAAGCTTCATGTTAAGTGACGCAAACACGAAACGTAGAAGAGGAAGTCCCGTAAATTACACCTGAACTCTGACCAATCCTTGCATCCTGAGGCAAGAGATCTATAAATTTGCATCATCTAGGCGTGCTCTCTGGGTTCCAAGTGAAATCCAAACTTAAAGATAGAAAAGAAATATAACAGCTTTCCAAAGAAACATGTTAGGATCAAATCTTCACTCCAACAACTTCAGACAGCATCAAGAAACAACTGAATCAAACAAAATACAAATAAATTACCTTCGGGACGCAATTCAACAATGAGCTCTCCTGTGCCCCCAACTCCTCCAAAAATATCCTCGTGGCATACACACCAGCAACTCCATGAAGTGCATCATAGCTGGCCAAACAATGCAAGTCCACTCAATGAATTTGACAGTCATAGCTGAAATAGAAAACTGTAATAGGGTACTGGCCGTGATGAGAACCAAGTAATATGTGAAAAAATTCAAACTATTCCATAACGACCTACGAATATTCTTACAACATACCAGAAGGTGAACTTTGGATTCGTGAGCAAGTCCTTGATTGCTGAGAAGTCAAAAATGGTCCTGCACAACGATGAATCTCCATTTTTACTTCTGATAGAGGGTGAGACAATTTTCGACCAAATTCTGATAGGCCGACAAAATTTCGACAAAATGATCAAATCATCTATTGTGTGCAAAGGGTATGATGCTCACTTCATCAACTTCACATAATCCTCAGTTGAATCAAACACCTCCACATCGAAGGTGCCATCAGGTCCCTCAAAGCTGGTGACACCAATTTTGGTGACGTCAACCTGATGGCAAGAAAATCAGGTGTAAGGTTCCAAAAGCTTACTTACTATGAAAGTCTATCAAATTATGAGTAAATTTTAAGGAGATACTTATACGTACACTTGGGATGCCTTCTGCAGTGTGATAAGCTGAGATTGTCTTGGTATTGTTGTAGATCTTGTCAGTCAAGCCTTCAGGAGCTGGGCCTCCATTTTCACAATTGTACTTGATTCCAAAGTCCTGCAAACAGCAATACAATTATTCAACTCTCAAGGCTATTGGATCTGTTGTTCAACTACAGGAATGAAGGAGGGCTTTGGACGAGAACAAAGTTGCTGTATTTGACTTCTCAAAGTACATCAGTATCTGTGGAAGTAAGAAAAATGGATCACCTCATCAGGACCACCAGGGTTGTGGCTGGCAGTCAAAATGAAAGCGCCATACGCCTTTTCACCCTGCACTCCCCTCCAACAATATAAAACACAGATGTCTATAATTCAGCATTCCCTTGAGCCCATTAATACCTAATAAACCGAGGAATTCATAGTTTAGAAATGATCAAATTGTGAAAAATAAAATCGAAATGAGGCCAAATAGTACATCCCCAGAATCAGTAACGGACATTACATGTGTTGGTCAAAAACAAATAAAACTGGACAAAAGAAAGCCACAATATGACCTACTCAAAACTGCTGAAGTCTCCACATGACTTACATGGCTATTAACTCGGTCTCTGATGATTGCCGACACAGCAGGAGTAGAGAGGAGAGTATTCTGGCCGACCCAGACCCTCTTCACGCCATTAGCTGCTGCAATCTTGATGATGATCTGCACCAAAAAAACAATTGATTACTCACAGTACACACCATTGACTAGGAAAACAAGAAGTCTTTCTAAAAATTCTGTTGCTCAATTAGTTAGTGCTCAATTTCTGAGCGCTAATAGACTCAGTGAGAGCACAGATGACCAACCTGAATAGCTTCCGTGGACCAGTATCGGCCATCACCAGACACAACAATGTTGGAACCTGCAGAAGCTCAGAAAATTTATATAAGAAAATCTTTCAGATCATACATTGTGCATTATTAGCAAGGTCCCAATCTACAAGTGATTGGTTGACATGTAGCCCTGGTAACATTAGTAGGGTGTGGTGGACATACGTTTTTTGTGTTCAAAACTACAGTAAACCAACATCAATAGGCAGTTTATTCACCAAATCCTATTTTCTTGAAGATCGATCTCACAGAATACCAATGCATCTTGGCATTTATAAATCAAGGCCTTAAATGACAACAGTGACCCATTCAGTCATAACTCAAACGACATTGAACATGAATTTCTCATCTTCTATTCTTCAGTGAAACATCACTCATGATGCAAATACTATGTGAGTGCATTCTCAGAACACAATTACCATCTAAACGCAAATATTCCTAAGAAAGATTTGGGGATCAAGCAGAACCAGTGCAGCACCTTTCACTTTCTCAGAAGGCAGAGCATCGAAGGTGGACTGCACAAAGTTGGCAAGATAATGATCTTGCTTGAACACGGTCACCTGCACACCACGGATCCAACAATCTCACTTCCCAAAACACAAAATCCAAGCATCAAGAACAGCAACCCAATCCAATCCACAAGTACAACATTCACACATTCAATTCCTCACCACATTCCTCAATCAAGAATCCAACACATTGCGAAGAAAACACAATTCGCGAACTCCACAATCTCAGTGAACGCGCTCCAATCGGAATCATACTGCCCAATTTCAAGAGTCAAATAACGGCTAATCTTCTTCACTCAAACAAACAATACACCAATTAAAAAAAGAAGCCATCGAGAAAAACTATACAAATTCTCGGTATATACACCTTCTTGCGCAAACCGGAAGTGCCCGGCTTCTGGCCATCGATCGGCTTCGTGGCTTGCTTCACAACCTTAAAGACCCCCATCCTTCAAACTCTACACACAACAAAGGACTCCAATCTCAGTCAAATCTTACTGTCCCTTCCCAAACAAAACCTCCTAGATTCAATACCCACCCACCAAATCCACAAGATCTCGCCACTACAACTCGTTTTTCCCATCAAACAACTTCTAAATGAGTCGACTCAAACAACCCATTAGTCGATGAACTCCATAACTGGAAACCCACTCCAATCTAGACCCAAAACTGCATCCCCCATCCCTGCATTCACAAACCACAGATAGCTAAGATCTCCAGAGCCCCAGATTGACAATGTGTGCTGGAATTTCTACCTTGGAGACGATTTGGGGATGGAAGAAGTCGAGCAATGCTGCAAGCGATGCAACAAAGGTTTGGCGATGGTGGATCTAAGTTAAGAGAAAGTTTGTGATGAAGAGGAAAAGAGGAAGAGGAGGGGTTCTGTTGCGAGGTGGGGTCGCAGGGGGACTGGGCCACAAATCCAGGCTAGGGTTGGGGGTTTGCTCCATTGATTTGTGCAATTGCATCAACATCCAAGGCTTGGCTTCGCCCCCACAACTGCACCTGCCATACCGAGATTCCAAATTTTTTTTGTTCATTTTTTTCTTTCTTTCAAATGAGTGTACCTAATTACTAGCAAACCAAAAGAAATGACACTATGTACCACAATTGTACATTTTGGATCAAGGTGGTGTACCCAAGGCTAGCAAATTAAAAAAAAAAATGACACTATGTACTACAGTCGTACATTTTGGGACATCAAATGGACAACAACATATGTTTTTGGTTTTGGGTGTATAATTGGTTTTTGGGGTTTGTTACCTAAAATAAGGAGACCCATACTTTCTTAACTCCTAAAGGACCATTGTCCCACATAGGATTTTGGGAAAGTACCTATCGGCTGAATTTTTGTCTTGATTTTTTGAAACTTTATTTGAAGATAGAAAAATTGATTAGCTTTGTGGGATATAATTTTTTTTCAATCGGTGCCTGGAAACAAAATTTATGCCCAAATAAGCTGAAAATAGGGGAGAGGAGATAGCAAAAATAAAAAATAAAAAATAAAAAATATTTCTTTTCAATTTTTTTTCTAATAGATTATATTTTTGTCTGCGTTAGAAGCTTTGATTCATTCCATTTGGATTTGTTATGAGAAAGTTATGGACAATCTTGTTTTGGGGGCAATTAGAGCATCTTCTTGAAAAAATAACTTATAGAATTCATTTCTTAATGCAAATTTACAATTTCTCAAAAAACAAAAGTTCTACATGGTATAGTTTGCTTGCTAGAACAAGAGGACCATTGGAATTAGTACACTTTAGTTCCATCTTAGATAATTTAGTTTTTCCTTCTATCTTGTACCTATTTCTATTTAACAATTCTTTTAAGAATGAAAATTAAGTTTTTTTGAATATTTTTTTCCCCCTAGATTCTCAACTTAGTTCTCTACTAGAAAGATTTAAAACTCAAAACTCTATAGTGCAAAAAATTAAAGTTAATCCCTAAAGGACTGAGGCCCTTTTTTTGCCATTAGAAGAGATTGGAGGGCATTGGAGGGCCGTTTCAGGCCTGTTCCCTGATTTGGCCAGATCTGTGAACAGCCCATACAGGCTGTCAGAATTATTTTTTTTCAAAAAAGAAAAAAAAAAAAAAAAATTCTCTGCCAAATATCATTTCAGGCCCAATTTTTCTTTTTTCTTTTTTTTTTCAAAAAATGACGTGGCACTTGTGCGACCACATCAGCTAGCAACTTTCTTGCGTGGGAACGTTGCGGGAATGCAGGATAACTCGCACGCTCTTGGAGGCCTCAAATCTCTTCTAATGCAAAAAATACTCAAAACTGCCATTTCTTTAGCAAAAAGTAGAAAAACTTGAAAAATGTTTTTTTTTCATATCCAACCGTAGGATCTTACACCTAACTAGTATGAGAGTGTGTGGAAAAAATTTCAGAATTTTTGACCGCACATATTGCAAGATATCTATGTTTAAAGTGAAAAAAACAAGTTTTTCAACACATTGTGGGACTAGATATTTTGGACTTTGAACATTTTTAACTTAAAATTTTTGCAATACAGAGTTTTAAGCTTTAAATCTTTGTAGTGGAGAATTGAATTCAGAGTCTGGGAAAATAAAAAACCCAAGAAAACTGAATTAAAATTCTTTCAAAAATTATTAAGTAGAAGTAGTTATGAGATAGAAGGAAAATCTTAAATATTCATACATTTTAGATGGAATGAAAATGCACTAATCCCAATGGTGAGATTGTTCTAGCAAGTAATATAAACCATGAAAAAAAAAAAGTGAAAAATTTGAAAAATTGCATTCAGAAATGCATTCTAAAAGTTACTTTTTTCAAAAAGATGCTCTAACTGCCTGAAAAACAAGAATGTGCATAACTTTCTCATAACAAATCCAAATGAAATGAATCAAAGCTTTTCAAATAGAAAAAAATATAATCTATGAGAAAAAGAATATAAAAAAAGAAATTCAATTTTTGTCCATTTTTTTTGCTGCCCATCGTCCCCTGTTTTGAGCTTATTTGGTCATAATCTTTTTTTTCTAGGCACCGATTGTGAAAATAATTATATTCCCACTAAGCTTATTAGTTTTTATATCTTCAAAAAAAGTTTCAAAAAATCACGACAAAATTTCAGTCCATAGGTACTTACTCAAAATCCCAAATGTCTGCCGAATCAACAATGGTCCTTTAGAGGTTAAGTAGGTTCAATGAATGTCAAATAATCTAGTTCCCGCAAATGAATGTGTTGAAAAACTAATATTTTTCACTTTAAACATAGATATCTTGCAATCTATGTGGTCAAAATTTTGAAATATTTTCCACACATTCTTATACAAGTTAGGTGTAAGATCCTATGGTTAGATGTGCAAAAAAAAATTCAAATTTTTTTACTCTTTGTTGTAGAATTTTTTATTATTTCAGTTTTAAGTGTTTTTTGGCAAAATAAAAAGGCCTTGGTCTTCTTTACGGGTTATAAAATTTCTTGATATATTTTCAATGTCACCCTAATTCCCATAAAATCTTTGTATCAAAATTTCACCGATATTGAATTTGGGCATCTATTGCAACTTCTAAAAGTAAACATACCAATTTAAGCCATTAGAAAAAAAAATAGCCCTCTGGAGGGCTGCTCTAGATTGACATGGCCAAGCTATTTCAAGCTTGGCCTGCAATCTTGAAATGGCTGCTGGTGAGTAGTTAGCTTGGCTTATTGCTCGCTGACACAGTCAGCTTTTGTCCTTTTTTTTTAAAAAAATTTCAAGTTTTTCTTAAAATTATTATATATATATATATATATTTATTTATTTATTTTAGCTCGCAAATTTGGGTTCCTGCGCCACTGTCACAGTAGAAACTATTGTACGAAAATAAGAGAAATAAACATTTTTTTCCTGTAAAACTAAATTTCAGGTCCTCTAGAGGGCTGTGGAGGGCTGTGGAGCAGCCCTCCAAAGGGCTCATTTTTTCTCTAATGCTTCTAAATAGAATCTTTGTTTCATTTTTACTGTAGGTTTTAAAGAAAGTCAAGGGGGGGTGAAGCTTCACTGTGAAATTAAATACCAGGGAGGGTAACGCCTCCCCGCTCTCCCTATGTTACACCTGGTACAAAAACTACAATTACAATATTTGCATAATGTTGAAAATATACCATACTGACATTAAGATTTGGTTACAAATCCTTTCAAATTTTGCATTGGAATAATTTGATTAAGATGTCCATATATACTTGTTCTAATAATTCTTATCGTTTCAATATTGGGCTAATGTATATTTGAAACTCTATAAATGAGATTTTGGTATTAAATTTTAGAAAATCTTGATATGGCAAGCATCAAAATTTTCACTTCATGATTGTGATCATATTTCTTCTTATTAAATTTTTCAATTTTGTTAAATATTCATGTTATTAGGGTTCCAATGCACCAAAAAATGCTTGATTTCAATATTGTATTCATAAGTTATGTCAAGGGCTCAAGTATATTCATAGACCAAATGAACAACACTTAAATAAATTGACTAGGTGGTCAACCAAGTTGTATTAATGAAATAATCAAATCGATCATACTTGTGCATTTTCTCCTATGGCACCCTTTCTATTGGAAATAAACTTGATTGACTTATCAAACCAAAAGATCAAGCTTAGATTACGCACATTGAAACCAAAATTGAAGTACAAATCTTGTGAGACCGAACATGTTCAATAAGCTATTTAAGCCATTTTTAAATCTCTTTGTACATGATTTCCAAAAATTGATCATTTGGTTGTCTTCTGAAATTTTGCGCTTCTGATTTCTCAAAAATTTCAACCTTGTTTTGGGGATTGATTCTTATCCCCAAGCAGCAACCAAGGTACGGCAGACTGTCCCTAACTTACACTTCCATGTCAACAATTCAAAGCAGGCCCATGCGCTTCCCATTGAGCCCAGCCTGTGGACAGAGTCTTGAATGATCCTAGCTTGCGGATATTCCTTGAGTCGCTTTGGATGGATTTCTCTTTGATCAGACTTTGCTGGTCCGGAATCCGGAGGGTCTCGATCACTGTTTTATTTCCGTTGTATTTTGAAATTTTGCACTTCTGATTTCTCAACGAGTTCAACCTTGTTTTGGGGATTGATTCTTACTGTATCCCAAGCAGCAACCACGGTACGGCAGATTGTCTCTGACTTTAGCTTCCAATTAAGCAAGCAGGCCGCAATGCGCTTCCCATTGAGCCCAGCTTGTGGACAGAGTCGTGAATGATAGTACTTGCGGATATTTCTTGAGTCGTTTTGGATGGATTTCTCTTTGATCAGACTTTGCTGGTCCGGAGGGTCTCGATCACTGTTTTCCGTTGTATTTTGAAAATTTGCTTATTTGCCGGCACTTCTGATTTCTCAATTAACGATTTCGACCTTGTTTTGGGGATTGATTCTTATCCCAAGCAGCAACCAGGGTACGGCAGATTGTCCCTAACTTAAGTAAGCTTCTTCCACGTCAAGCAGGCCAATGAGCTTTACATTGAGCCCTGTGGACATGCAGCGTCTTGAATGATACTACTTGCGGATATTCCTTGAGTCGCTTTGGATGGATTTCACTTTGATCAGACTTTGCTGGTCAGGAGGGTCTCGATCACTGTTTTCCGTTGTATTTTGAAATTTTGCCGGCACTTCTCAACGAATTCAACTTTGTTTTGGGGATTGATTCTTATCCCAAGCGCAAGCAGCAACCAGGGTACTGCAGATTGTCCCTACCTTAAGTAAGCTTCCACGTCAAGCAGGCCAATTGGCTTCACATTGAGCCCTGTGGACATGCAGCGTCTTGACTGATACTTGCCTGCGGAATGATATTTCTTCAGTCGTGCTTTGGATGAATTTCACTTTGATCAGACTTTGCTGGTCCGGAGGTCTGTTTCTGAGCACATGACAGAGAACTGACAGGAGAGTGAAGGTGGAGATGATTGACCGGGACAACTAGCGTGGATGGCAATCAGTTCCGGGGCCTCCTCACTCAGTTGCTGCTTGCTGGGTTTCTCACAAGTTTGGCATTGGAAATGGATCTGCGAGGGATGTCACGTTCCGTAAAGCACCGCTGGGATTCGTCCCGTTCAAAAGGGGGGCGAATTTTGAGCCGTAATGTCCGATTACGCAGGCAAAATCATGTAATTGGGGATTACAGATTTTTCATCCAAATCGTTATCTCATCCAAGAAAATCCGTTGCCCACTGGTCATTTACGCCGGGCAATGCCCCTCGTTGTCGAGAATTTTGCCCAAAAAAGGGCCTCCTCGTCGGGCTCCGCCCTCATCGTCTGCCCTTTTTTTGGCAAAATTTCCTCCTCCTCGGGCATTGCCCTATACAAAACTGTCAAGCTTTGCTACTGTGAATAGTTACTTAATTAGATTGGTGAAATTTTGATATTTTGTTGATGGGAACTTGGGAAGTGAAAGGAGGTTTCCATCGCACCAAAGAATGCGGCATTTGAATATTGTATGCAAAAGTTAGGAAGGGTCAAAGTTTTTTTGGTAGAGGTTCAAAAATCCTTTCTTCTTTTTACATACATATTGATTTTGGAGATGCACACAAAGTGATAATGGTAATTTTAGGTAGGGTGCAATTGGACATGCACCCACTTTGTTTACAATATGAATTTCAAATGACCCCTAAAGTTCTTTGGATGTTATTGAGCAAAATTGCCACAACTAAAATTCTTTGGAAACAAAGGTCGAGTGGTCAAATTTGTGATATTTTTTTGCAATTTTTAACCATAGGATCTTTAAACTAACTTGAATGTTACTTCTCTACCAATTTTTTGAACCTAATTCTTTAGTATCTCTAAGTGGTACAAATAGTCCTTTTCCAATTTTTCTAAAAGTGAAGTTGCAACTTTGCAACTATTTTAGAAAAAATGTTTGTCTTCTGCTACCTATAGAATTGACATTATATTAAAAATTGATTTGGGAATCTAAGTATGGAAAAGAATCCAAGAAATAAGAGCTTCAATTTTATCCTTGGAACAATCATTATATAAAAGGGTGTATATGATAATCCAAAAAAGTAAATTCCTAATTATCTAATATGGAATTGAACATGCCAATTCCAATGGTGAAAATGTTGTAGAAAACCAACTAAACCCTATTCATTGTTTTTGTTTTCAAAAATTGTGAAAATTAAATTAAGAAACAAATCTTATAGTAATTTTATAGAGAATTTCATAATTGTTTTCAAATATAGATTTCTCATATCTGTTAATCCCTAAAGGCCCAAAGTCCCCTTAGGAGACACTTGGGATTTCGGTCAGACTCATGTGCCCTCAAATTTTGACCTGAATTTTTGAAACTTTTTTTGAATATAGGATATCGCATTAGCTTTTTAAAAATATAATATTTTCTCAATTGGTGTCCGGGAGCAAAAGTTTGCAACCCGAAGTCAAAAAAGCAACTCGTCGGGCAGAAAAAAAAGTTTTAAAAAATTGAATTTTTCTTAAATTTTTTTTTTCTCAAAGATCATATTTTTGTCTACATTTGAAGCTTTGATTCATTCTATTTGAACTTAGAAGGAGAAAGTTATGGACAATCTTGTTTTTCGAGCAATCTAAACATCTTCTTCAAAAAACAACTTATAGAATTCATTCTTCTATGCAATTTTCAAATTCTTTCACTTTTTTTTGTTTGACAAGGCTAAATTTGTTTGCAAGAACAATCCCATTGTTGTAATTATAATGTTTTAATTCCATCAAAGAGCTATTAACAATTTAGTGTTTCATTCAATTTTGGACCTATTTCTATTTAACAAATTTTTTATACGTGAAAATCAAGTTTTGACATTTTGAAATATTTTTCCCCGACTCTCAACTCAAATGTTCAACATAAAAAATTTTAACTTTGTGATGTGTAGTGCAAAAAAAATCTACAAATGGCCATCAAATTCATCTGAAATTGCAGGCCATAGTTCAAAAAAACTTCTTTTTCCAACTTCAAATGCTAATATCTTACAATCCCTATGGTCAAACTTCATGAAATTTTTACCGCATGATCTACAACAAGTAAAGTACAAGATCCTACGGTTAAATTCTTTAAAAAAAAATGTTTTTTTGGTTTCTTGAGTGATCGCTGCAGAAATGACAGCTTTTAGTGTTTTTGGACCCAGAAAATGCCTTGGGCCTTTAGGGGTTAACCTGCTCATTTGAATGGAATGAATAAATAAAATTCTTGAAGATATGAATCTATTCTATAAGATTATTTTTGCAGTTTTAATTTTTTAAATACTTTTAATTTGTCCAAAGTTTACGATTTTTTTTTTAAATCCATGAATTTCTAATCGTAAAGTTAAATGGTTTCCTTTGCAAATTGGCTCATGGAATAGCTAGTAGAAATCCCTACTCTACGTAAAACTATTGAAAAATACCAATCAAAATTGCATTCATTGGAGCTTGCCCAAAAATGCAATAAATCCATTTGGATCAATAGAAGACATTAACGGTTAGCATTGAAATAGAAGTTCAATCACAAAAGTTGTTAGCTATATATGATCCAAATATCCAATTATTGAATGAACGGATCCATTTTTTATTTCTGAACGGATCCATTATATAAACTTCAAAAGTTGTTAGGCAAATATTTTTGTCCTTTGCGGAATTAAAGGGTTTGTTGTGCACAAATACATTGTGCCAAAATTATATTGTGTGAACTTGTGACAAGCATGAGTATACAACAATAATGATGCAACAATGATTATGTGAGAACCTAAGCTCCGTCACTATTTACCTTCAAACACATGAATGGTGAAACTCACCTCCAATCAACACTAACATGATAAAATGTGAGTACATCTCATAGGAAACTCAACTCAATGGTTTTCAAGACATTGTATAATCCTTAGTGTAATATCACTACTACAAAATGATGTCCAAATCAACAAAAAATCAACAATTTTTTGTTGATTTGGGTACTATATCGACCTTTTTACAATTTTTTGTTGATTTGGTACAAGTTAACAAAACGGTCACAAGTTTTTTGTTGATTTGGATAGTACAATGTCTAGATCAACAAAAAACTCAATGCTTTTTTGTTCATTTTGTTCATTTTCACTTAGAAGAGTTTCAAATGTTTTTTTGGCATCCAAGCTATGTTAAAATCACCATGGTTGGAATTCTATGTAAAGTAAAATTTTTTTTTCTAACTAAATCATTCACTATTTGATATTTTATTTAGGACATTGTAGAGAGTCAACAAAGTATTATTAGACAGCATGTTGTGACATTTGAATGGTGTTTGATAAACACCACAACTCTATAGAAGTTCTATTTGCTTCATTTTGACAATATTTACTAATTAAAATGCATCTTTGTAATTTAAGATTGTAGAAAAATTGATACAAAGTTGCAACAATGAGTCATTGTTCCTCTATTTTTACAATAAGGACTTGTTTCAATTCAACAACAATTAACAATTGTTTTTTATTCAAGACAAGAAGGTAATATTTTTGCATTGTTTCCCATTGTTTCAATGGTCATTGCATCAATTCAACAATAGTGAACAATTGCTTTCTAATTGATACAAGAAGGTATTGGTTTAGTATTGTTTTTTTTATTGTTTCAATGGTCATTGTATCTATTCAACAAAAATAAACAATTGTTTTCATATTATTACAAGAAGGTATTGTTTCTTAATTATTTCAATGATCATTGTCTCAATATGGCATTGAAACAAGATTGCACACAGCACTAGGTATTATTTATCTATTGTTTCAATTTTGTTTTAATTCAATTTAAAATTTGAGATGTAATTCATGTTATCAACTAGCTTTAAACTTGATATTGCCGTTTTTGCAAATTGTTGAGCATATCAAGAGTTAATCTACATGTCTTCATTCATTACTTTACCAAATTCTCAAATTTTGCCTTAACCCCTAAAGTCCCAAGGCCATTTTTTTGTCAAAAATCACTCAAAACTGCTACTTTTGTTGCGTTCATTTAAGAAATCATAAAAATGTTTTTTTTAGAAGCTAACCGTAGGATTTTGTACTACACTTTTTACAGATCATGTGGTAAAAATTTCGTGATGTTTGACCATATGGATTGAAAGATATCAGCATTCAAAGTGAAAGAAAAAGTTATTTTCAAGAAGATACTTTGATAGCCCGCTAAACAAGAGACTCTATAACTTTCATATCACTAATCCAAATGGAATGAATCAAAGCTTCCTATTTAGACAAAAATATAGTCTATTAGAAAAAAAAAAAAAAAAAAAATTGTTTCAATTTTTTATGGATTTCTTTTGCTGCCCGGTCTCCTCCATTTTGAGGTTATTGTAGCATAACTTTTGCTCCCGGGCACCGATTGAAATAAAAATTACATCCCCAGAAAGCTAATAAGCTTTTCTATCTTATGCAAAAGTTTTAGAAACTTTCACCAAAAATTGAGCTCATAGGAACTGGCCCAAAATCCATTTTGTCCCTCGTAGGGACAATGGGACTTTAGGGGTTAATAGACTAAAAAGTCAATCACATATGGAACAATGATTTTGGGATGGAGGGAGTAAGGTAACTAACCTTAAATTGCACATTTAAGCAATTTTGCACAAACATAGTTTTCATTATTCTATTGAGAAAAAGAATTGTAGGGTCCCATTGGCAATCAAAAGGCAATCCTAGATTCTCTCAAAATACATTTTTTGGATATTGTGTGAATAAACTTCGAATTTCCAAAGTGTTGAGAATAGGTGTATCCAAAAGCAATCATAGAATAATATGAATAGTGCGAGTACATTTTAGGCAAGAATATCCACTGTGCAATTTTAGGAAGTGTGCAATTTTAGATGTAGTTACCTTATATCCACTACAAGAATGGGATAGCTTCTCATCACAAACTGTAATGAGGTGGCGCCAAAATCAGTGAGCTAGAGCACAAACGGTGGTGAGTTGGGTCACATAATCCAAAAATCCTGACACTTGAATAGCGACGCCTTTGCAAAATCTAGAAACACTGCAAAGTGCACTGCAAATCGGAGTGAACTTTGAAATGTGCAGATGCCTTGTATTATCGAGTAATCCCGGGTGCTGTACCGGGACATTCCGCCTATCGTTGGACGTTTCACCAAAGAAGCATGTTTGGATTTCTCGTATGAAGTGTCTATCTCATTTAAGGGATATGACGGGAATATATAAATCCTCTTTGTAATTCATACATTTTCTGCTGAAAAAGATAGAAAAAAGCGCCACTGCAATTGATAAGAGAACAACGATCTTGTTATCGTTTTATTGGGATCCCTGCATCAGAAATAATCGAATACGTACACAATTGCAAAAGTGGGTGCATCATGAAAAGTGAGCTTAGTGCACTTCGCATTGGATCATACAGTGAATGGTCGAACTTAATTGGCAACTTGCACTTGTATTCATCGTCTGTGTCCACAATTGTACCTGTGAAATAGGGGCAGCATAGAGATATCAAACCCCATATTTCAATCGTGAAAATTGGAGAATTCCAATTCGCAGCTTCTTTTCTTCGTGAGAACCAACTACATGTCATCTTGTGAAGAGAAGACGAGAATGCGCTAGAAATAATTTATGATTGTTGTTAGGCTTGGAATTTAGATTAGAATCCTTGAAATCAGAAGGCAACTCTTGAGAGAGCCCAGCATCTCAGGAGCCTCAGGAAATAAGAGAACGAGTTTAGAGCTCACAAAGTTCAGTAGCCTCTGTCTAGAACAGGTTTTCGGAATGCCTTCAAGTAATTCTTAGCTATGACGTGGTCATATTCCTGAACTCCTAAAGGACCAGAGATTCATGAGTTGACACTGAGCAATTTGATTTGAACACATTGTGATAAATATAAATGGGATGAGGTCAAACTTTTAAATCAATCAAGAATGTTTCGTATGCGGATCAGAAAATACCATATAATGAACAACAGAAAGTTCATGTATGGCCTTAGAATTGCTAAGAGAAGATGATGTTCAATTTCGGCCTCTTGTTCCTCATAATGGCATGTTTCAGAACCCCAAAACTGTGAACATTCAGTGCACGGAGCTCTCAAATCCAAGACAGATATAGAGCTGAGTTTTAGTTAACTGAAACTGGACCAGTTTCACTGAAAACCACCATTTTGGTCCACTGCGGTCCTAGCCATAGACAGAAGAAGACCGATCACTGCAGAATGAGCTCTCCAAACACTATCTCCCTGTCCCCCCACGATTTGACCCGGGCTTGATCTTGTCGGCTTTGTTGGTTTGTGGGCCATTTATTAACTTTTTTTAATCAATTAGTATTTTGGTTGGCTCTTGGTTAAGACAAGTCATTAATGCATGAGTTTGTCTTGTTTTGGCATGCGCGCTTCCCCATGAATGGGTGGCGGACGGAAGCAACCCGGGAACTACCGGGTACAAGCCAACTCATTTCCCCAATCCTATTCCCTGTGAATGGGTGGAGAAGTTTTTACAGAAATCTTCAATTATCAGACAATTTTGAGCACATTATTTGTGTACTTGTGTGCAAAATTGCAGTACAACTAGAAAAGAGGAAATTAACAAAGTTTTTCCTACAAGCAAGACAACAAGCAAACCTACATCCCAAATAGCAAGTACAACAATTGCGTTTGTAGTCTTTAACTTAAGAACAGTCCCACAGCAATACGGTGAAGCAACACTTCAAATGATTTGCACCATTGATCTTAGAAGATCTTAGAAGTTCAATGGTGCAAAACTTTTAGAGAGTCACTTCAATGTATTGCAGTGGGGCTGCTGTGGCCTGTACACTAACTCATTCTCTACAGTACCATAATCAGTTGTTGACTTTTCAACTTGAACGTGGCACCGCCCATTGGCAACCCATCACCATTGCTATTACAAGTTGCAACTCATAACTTTTTTTTCTTTCAACTTACTTTTTACACCCTTGGATCATGAAGATCAAAGGTTGTGATTGAAAATATACAACTGGTTATGTATGATAACCTATTCGCTGCTAGTGCGGCTCATTGGTTATCTAATATATATAATGCATATAAGTTATAAGTGAATCTAGATCCCAAACATCCGAGTGGTGGATGAACAGTATCATTGTTGGGCTGTAGCGAGCAAATATGGAAGCTAGCTTTCAACTATCAGACAATTTTGAGCACATTATTTGTGTATTTGTCTGCAAAACTACATGTAATGGGTCATTGTCCTTTTTAACCCCTAAACGCCCAAGCACCATTTTTTGGCAACATAGCGATTTTGGACAGCTCACTGCAAATGGAGTTTTTATTTTTTCTTTAGAATTTTTCCACAACATTTTCCCAAGGAGTAGCTTTAAGGCCCAACAATTTTCATAACTTTTGACTACAAGGTTAAAAAGTTATTGTATAATATGTGATTTTCAGTCCTTGGTGGGCTGCTAAAAAAATTCTTTAAAAACCACTTTTTAAAAAAATAAAAATTTGAAATTGGTTCTCTAGATTTATATATACATGTATAGCTTTGAATCATTCCATTTTGATTAATGAGATGAAAATTATGAGGAGTTTTAGTTTGCGGGTAGTTATGGAATCTCTACTCTAAAATAAACTTTGAAGTCCTTTATTTAATTCAGTTTCAATATTTTTGAAAAAAAAAATGCTGGATGTATATTGTTCATTACAACATTACAACCATTGGGATTGGCATATTTCAATTTTATAATTAAATTCTTAACAATTTAGTGTTTTGAATCATTCTCTACTTCTCTCTATTTACTATTTTTTTCCTATATGTTGTACAATTCCAAATGATCTAAAATTTCTCAAGCATACAGCCAACTTGACCTAAGAAATGAACTCAAAGAGTAACTACCATTTTGGAGATTTTTTCATACAAATGTGACCATGTGAAGTGCAGCTGCCCAGATTTTCAGAGGGACAATAAAAGGATTTTTTTCAATTCAAATACTAATATCTTGCAATCTGGATGGTGGAAAATTCTGATATTTTTTCTGCATCTTCTCAAACCAATGAACTACAAGATCTTGGGGTTATGTTTGTCCCAAAAAAAAAATTTCCTAAAATTTGGTACTTGTACTAGAAATGGCAATTTTGGGGCGTTTTTGGTGAAAACATAGTCAAAATACATTTAGGGGTAAAAACAAAAACAAAAACAAAAACAAAACTAACGGCATGTAACAAGACCAAACAAAATGCGGTTATTCTTGCTTGATCAATGATGTGTGAAACATACTATTGTTGTGTTCAGTTTCTGAAATGAACCCCTAAAGGACTAACATGCATTTTTTGGAAACATAGAAATTTTGGGCAGGTATGTGTGACTAGAGACTTCTATATTTTTAGCCCAAGTTTTGCTACAAGGTGGGGACAAGAAGCATCTTTCATATGCACTAAATTTCATGGCATTTAGAAATACTAGTCAAAAGTTATGGCCTAAAATGTTATTTTTTCTGTAATTGGGCAAGTCCGGGCAAATAAAATAAAAACACTTTTTTCAAAAACAAAAATTTAAAATTGGTTTTCTAGAATTATATACACGTGGAAAACTTTGAGTCATTCCATTTCAATCACTGAGTCAAAAGTTATGAGGATTTTATGTTTGCGGGCAGTTATGGATTCTCTATTCTAAAATAGACTTTGAAGTTCTTTATCTTACTCAATTTTCAATATTTTTTGAAAAGAAAAATAATCAAAGGATGCAGATTGTTTATTACAACATTTCAACCATTGGACTTGGCATTTTTCAATTCTAATGAAACTCTTAACAATTTTGTATTTTGAATCATTCTCTACTACTGTCTAGTTACTATTTTTTTTCTTATATGTTGTACAATTCCAAATGATGTGAAATTTTTCAAGCATGTGGCCAACTTGTCTAGGAAAAATAATCCAAAGAAGCACCACCATTTTGGACTGATTTTTTCATAGAAAAGTGAGCTTACAAAGTGTAGCTGCCTTATTTTTTGCATGGCCAAAAAAATGATTTCAATGAATTTGAATGCTTATTTCTTGCAATTAACGCTGTATAAATTTTTTGAAATTTTTACCACATGTTCTCAAGTCACCATACTACAAGATCCTACGGTTATGTATGTCAAAAAAAGTCTTTTTTCAAGAATTGGGTACTTGTTCTAAAAACATGACAATTTTTGAGTGTTTTTGGTGAAAACATAGTCATGGAACTTTAGGAGTTTAGGAGATTATGGCATTTTCTGAGTCCTGTGAAGATTTCTATATGTGAGTTTTGTGAGATGAGGAATGGAATGAGAGTTTGTCACTTTTGGAGTAGGGGGGAATGTTGCTGTACTATTTGGGGGTTTGAAGTGGAAGAGTACTTAAGAAAGAGCTTGGCTATGGCGAAAGTGGAGAGAGAGGGGAGTATTTGAAGGGAAGCCAATATGGCGTTGGAGGGGTATGAATGCTGACAGTGTTCATAATCCTGGCAACAGTCTGCATAATTGGAGTGTTCTCGGTGACACTGTTGTTTGGGACAATGAGGGTTTGGTTTTGGCGATGGTTGCTTTGCCTTCACAGTCACAGTAGGAAACTCTGTCCCCTGCATTTCAGCTATTTTGAGTGATTTTCTTAGCAGAATGCTAATTTTTCAATTTCAATCTTTTGTTTCATTTTTCAAAAGGATTTCACCACACTGACTAAATTACGTGTAGTTTGATACCATTGTTCGAATTTCTACTAAAATATGGATTGTTCGAATAGCATATGAAAAAGTCATGAATTTTGATAATTTTGTTTTGTGAATGAATAAGCCCGTGTGCAGGCTTTGCTTCTTAGTTGCTGGCCCTTTTATCCCAAGCAGCAAGCAGGGTATGGCAGGTTGTCCCTACTAACTTCAGCTTCAATGTGAACAAGTCCAGCAGGCCCATGAGCTTCCCATCGAGCACGGACTGTGGACAGAGCCTTGAATTAGCAGGTCTATGAGCTTCCCATTAACGTTGAGTAGAGACTGTGGACAGAGTACGTCTTGAATGACACAATCCTAGCTTGCGGATACTCCTTCAGTCGCTTCGCATGGATTTCACTTAATTTGATCAGACTTTGGTGGAGGATTTGTTTCTGAATCACCGCACTTGAAATCCTGAATCACAGTCCTTGAAATTGTGAATCACCGTCCTTGAAATTCTGAACCACCGATGAACCCCCCGTTGAGCAGAGACTGTGGACAGAGTACGTCTTGAACGACACAATCCTTGCGGATACTCCTTCAGTCGCTTCGCATGGATTTCACTTAATTTGATCAGACTACCTACGGAGATCAGACGGGGATCAGACTACCTACGGGGATGGAAGAGTTCAAAACCCGGCCGTCAATTTTTTTTGTTTTTGTTTTTGTTTTTGGCCTTCACTTTTTGCTACCATTATTATACTGGTGAAATTTTGATATTTGGTTGTTGGCAAGTGAAAGGAGGTTTCCAACGCACCAAAGAACGTGGCGTTTGGATATCGTTTGCAAAAGTTATGAATTGAAGGTCAAAGCTTTTGTGGTAGAGGTTCTAAAATCATTTCTTCCACATAGGTACATGTGAGGATGGGGATTTTGGGGTTAGTGGCGTATTTAGAGGCACAAATTGCAGCCTTTGATACTTGCATGATTTTAGATCAACTACGTACAATATAGATTTAAATTAATCCTATAGTTAATCCTTTGGGAATTTTTGAGCAAAACTACCACAAAACAACACATATTGAAAACAAGGTTGGAATGGTCAAATTTGTAATATCTTTTCCAACTTTTAACCTTAAGATCTTTTAACTAAGTCTTGATTGTCTAGTTCTCCACCAATTTTCAAAGCCTAATTGTTCTACTTCTCCAAAATCATAATATTCAACGTGGTAAAAAATTAGTTTTATAGTTATTCCAAAAGGTGAAGTTTTAGCTTTGGAACTTTTAAAGAAAAAACAAATATCTTCCAACATCCATAGATTTGATATTTTATTAAAAATTGAGTTGGAAATCTATGAAGAAAAATCCAAGAAATAAGAACTTCAATTTTATACTTGAAAGGGTGGATAAGATAATTATTGAAAAAATTGAATTCCTAATATATCTAATATGGAATTGGAACATGCCAATGGTGAAAATGTTGTAGAAAACCATCTATACCCTATGCACTTTCAACTTTATTTTCAAAAATTGTGACAATTGTTAAAAAACAAACCTCATAGTACTTTTTATTAAAAAAATCAGAACAATTTGCAAATATAAAATTCTCATACCTATTACCTTATTTATTACAATAGAATGAATAAAAAGATTCTTGTAGATATAGATTTATTCTACAAAATTATTTCTTTTAATTTTTAAAAATATTTTTGAACTTGTCCTAAATTTTAGGGAAATTCAATAAAAATTAACATAAATATCTAAACATAAACTTGTTTCTTTTGCAAATTGGCTTGTTGAATAGCTAGAAAATTCTAACTTTACATAAATTTCCAAAATATACTTTTCAAAATTGCATTCATTGGAACCTACCTAAAAATGCAATAAACTTATTTTAATCAATAGAAGACTTTAGAGATTAGCATTGAAATAAAAATTCAATCACAGAAGTAGTCAACCATATATGATTGCAATATCCAATTATTGAATGAATAGGTGCATTTCATAAAATTTTATATAAACCTTAAAAGTGACTAATCAAATGTTTTTTGTCCTTTACGGATTTAAAGGTTAGTTGCACACAAATACATTGTACCAATATGTGACAAGCATGAATATACACCAATAATGATGCAATAATGATTATGTGAGAACCTAAGCACTGTCACTATTACATTCAAATACGTGAATGAGGTGAAACCCACCTCTAATCAACATTAATTTGATAATAAAAATGTGAGTACATCTCGCATAAAACTCAACTCAATGGTTTGCAAGACATTGCACAATCCTTAGTGTAACATAAGACTCAAAAATGGCTTGAATACTAATCTATGTTGGCCAGTATTTAGTAGGTCTACACTTACAATGGACACCGTGAGTCAATAGAAGCACATTAGATGGGTTGTGACACTTGTCACAACCACAAAGTGATTCTAAAAGTTATGACACAAATGCAATAAATACCTATATCACTAAGGGAGGAGGTTCTTAAACCGCTTGGGCTCTAAAATTGCCCACCTCCTCAATGTTCATTGCTTGTACATGTTGCTTTTTGCAATGTACAAGCTATGAACATTTGAGGAGGTGGGCGATTTTAGAGCCCTCCAAAGCGTCAAAAATTTGAACTTCAAAAATTCATAACTAATTCCACAAAGCTCCAAAAAATATGAAACAATTTGGGTTGGATGCCAATGTCATTTGTCTTTGAAGGAAAATTTACTAATAAATATTTCAAGAAGTTTCACCTCCTCAAAATTTAGTCTCAGCTCTGAAGTGAGCTCTTTATGGACCTCCTCCCTTATTAACATTTGACATTGACAACTTCCATAGCAACAAAGACAAATAAATGCCAACATATGACGTATATATAGATGTGGTAAGCTACTTTACAATATCTTTTTATTTGCCCTTTTGCTAGTGTGAAAGCTTCTTTCATGCTAGTGAAAATAATAGCCTTTTATGAGCCCCTGAAAACACCAACTATAAAAAACCGACATAAAACTATGATGACTGACCACCCTTTGAGATAAAGCCTTGACACAACCATTGACAGATAGGAACTTCTTGTAGTGGTGGACTCAAACATTGTAAATGCCACCCCGTCAAATAGATTTATAAACATCACACAAAAACATAGTAGCAGGACCTTTGGCACTTCCACACAACATACATTTCAGCCTCAACATGCATAACATTCTTGAACTGCATACCAGAAGATCCTTTGCTGCCATATCTTGTGCTCTGAAGTTAAGATAAACTACGCAGTCTCTCCAATTGAAGAAATATGAATAATTGAATTAAAAAAAGCCTTGCCAGCCCTGAAAATCTACAACCATACAATGGCAACATAGTCTCAACAATGCAGGAGAGTTTCATCATAAAGGCATGTTTCAATTGGTTAAAGAAATTGAGGCAACTTTAGACTAATAATGCTCATTGCTTGCCTTGTGCAAACATTAGAAAAAATTTGGAGCCTCCGGAGGGCTGCTCCAAAGTGACCAAACCACTCTATTAAAAGGTGGGATTGACATTTGAGAAAGTGGCTATAGTGATATGAGTAGTCAAATCAGCTAACTTTTGTGAAAGTAGTCAGGCCATGACTATTTTTGTGAATAAAAAATATATCTGCAGTTTTTTAAACACATGGACCATTGTATCCGCAATTTTTAATGTTACAAACAATGTTTAAACTTAATTTTTTTCAATTAAGTCAAATTAATTCAATCAAGCCACAAAAATTTGGCTTAATTGGATTTAATTTGACTTCATTGAAAAACATTTGGTTTCAAATAATCAAAATTAAGTGGCTATTGAAGCTAATTGCCAGAGGCAACTAGCTTCAATAGCCACTTAATTTTGATTATTTGAAACCAGAATGAACTGAATTTGTGAGTAAGAAGATGAGAAGAGGAGCTCTTTATAAAATTGGGGTTGTGGTAGTGTTCACAATCTATGTGGGATATGTATCTTCACTCATATTTGTCAACCTATGAGTGAAGACACATATTTCACATGGGCTGTGAACACTACCACAACTCCAATTCCGTAAAGACCTCGTCTTCTCATCTTGTAACGCACCAAATATCAATGAAGTTAGTCCTTTACACATTGTTGGATAAATATTAATTGGTTAATAATGGTCATTGGATAATTTGGGGACATTTTTTTATTTTTGCACAATTTGGTGTTAAATACAAATTGTTAAAAAGTATTAAAAAATCAGGATTAAGGTGCATTAGAGTACCTTAATCCTGATTTTTTTGGCCTTTGTTTTTGGATTTTAAACCAATGCCGATCATTTGACAACGGAACTGTAGGTAGGCATATACAGGAAAAAAATCAATTTTGAAGCCCCCCAAAAAACAATCCACGGGGGCCTCGCAGGGATATGGAGCAACCCTCGAAGGCCCCAAATTTTCTCTAATGCTTTCAAAATGGTGGGTATGGAGTAGAAATTTCATTAGTTTGGCAATGAAAGAAATCTAAGAGAAATCTCTACTACTACCAACCAGTAGTAACTTAGTGAGTAGATCCACCTAATATAATCTAAATGTAGAAGAGTTTATCTGTCGTAGAATGTTTGAATGGTCGAACAATCAAAGAAGTGAAATGGTTCGATTCTCCTTCATTGAGAGTATATATGGTAATTGCAAAGAAGGCTAAGATTTTAGTCATAAAAAATAATTGCAGGTCAATACCAACCGCACCGCCTTGCAGCTCAAAATGTCCTAACCAGCGATTATTTTGATTACTTGACTTGCTTTGCAATTATCCATTGTAGTGCATCTCACTCATTGTTGACCAAATCATGACATCTGGACCCATCTCATTATCACTTCAAAAGTTTTTGAATGAAAGATTCCTCCAAATCATATTACAGTAAGGTAGGAGGCTCTGAAATTGTATGGGTATTAAGAACTGCCTCTATAAATGGTTGTGAAATGGACATGAGCTGGTTCTAAAAGTCATTAGAGAATTTATTTATTTATTTATTTATATATTTATTTTTAATTAATAAATTTTAACTCGTAAACTGGGTTCCACTGTCACTGCAATTTTAGCTGCGCAAAAATAGGAGGGAAATTAATTTTTTAGCCTCAAAAAATCTAATTTCAAGGTAATTTGGAGGTTTGTGGAGCAGCCCTTTGGAGGCTTGAAATTTTCTTTAATGTGAACGCTATAGTCATTGAATGAATCAAGGAAAAAAGCATTCTTAATTGCAAGAACCAATCATTCTCTTTGTTATTGCCATCTTTCTTTAGAAATGCAAGTGAACGGTTCATGGAAGACCATTAGAAAAAAAAAGCAACCCTCCGGAGGGTTGCTCCAAATTGACATGGCCAAGCTATTTCAAGCTTGGCCTGCAATCTCAAAATGGCTGTTGGTGAGTAGTCAGCTTGGCTGACTGCTCGCCAAAACAATTAGCTGTCGTACTTTTTATTTTATTTTTATTTTTAAATATATATATTTTTGAGATTAAACTTTTTTTTTAATTAATTTTTTATTCGGAAAATTGACTTCCTGTGCCATTGTCACAGCAAAAATTGCTGCACAAAATAGGGGAAATCAACATTTTTCTGCCCCATAAAACTAAATTTTAGAGTCCTTTGGAGGGCTCATTTTTTCTCTAATGCATAGGGTCATAAATAGGGACCTACAACACATCTCATTTGAAAATTCATAACTAATTAAAAAATGCTTCAAAAAATATGAAACAACTTGTGTTAGATTCTTCATCTATTTCTCTTTCTTTGAAAAATGAGCTAAAAATATTTCCATCAAGTAACCACATGAAAAAGGCATACTAGAGTCACTAGTCCTTAAATGGTCGGATTTTGAGCCTCCTACCTTACTACCTAGGTACCCGGGTCTTCCAATTCATAATTAAGTTGAACCTCTTTAAGCTGATCAGTCCCCAACCAATCTGACAGATTGGTTTATAGAGGTTTATTGACTTCTGGAGGGTCTTTTTTAGTCATAGCCTTTGTTATATGGCCCAGTCCAAGACCGGTCTGACATGATTGGTTTACAGAAATTTATGTGGTTACAGAGGTTCAACTTAGAGAGGTTCTATTGTATCTGGATACTCTACTGTAGTGATCTAGATACTCTAGATATCTGCACTACATGTTTTTTTTTCACACTGAAAACACACCATGCAATAATGGTGGATGTTCCCTAGAGGTTTAGACCACTGTGACTATGCGAGGACACTAGAGTCTGACCTCATGAGGCCCAAAAAAACCTCACTGGAATCTGCAGTGCATGGCCAGGCAGAAGCAGTTATTACAACTCTGTAAGTGTGTCGGCCATGGACCCAGGATCCTCGACTCCTCGCCTTGCGTTGCACATATATAACTTATATATATCCAGAGACGAACTTTGAGTTCATGAGTCGCCGATAAATTTCTCTCTAGTTTCCGTCTGTGCGGCACCCAGCTAGAGAGGCAAGCTGCTGGGTAAATTTCATTTTCATCTCTCAAATTGATTTCACACACACTCGTTATCAGACAATTTCGAGCACATTATCTGTGTAACTTACTTGTGTGCAAAACTGCATGTAACGAGACCACACGAATCCGGTTCTTCTTGCTTGATCAATGACTTTGTGAAACGTACTATTGTTGTGAAACGTACTATTGTTGTGTTCAATTTCTGAAATTAAGGAGATTATGGCGTTTTCTGAGTCCTGTGAAGGTTTCTGTATGTGAGTGTTGTGAGATGAGGATGGACAGGATGAGGAATAGAATGAGAGTTGTACAGGTTGGAATGCTAATTAATTAGGACCTCCAGCTCCAATCGCATGCGTGTTCGTTTCAGTTGATTTAGAAACCAAGAGAGTTTGTTCATCACTAATTAGCTTACTGCATGCTTCTCGCATGGCTGGGGCAACTGATCGATCAAACAGAGCGACCAAGTTAGGACCTTAAGTTAGGTCGCAATCTAGAAGCTAGTGCTGGTGATAAATTTTACCCAATTTGTCGCCATGTGCTATCCACGACACAGCACGTACTTGACAGTGTCTTCGCTGATCGATAATAAAAGAAATTTTCAATTCCGTTTATTTCTGTGACTTTGTGAGATCTGTGACCGGGAATGCATGTAATGCAAGACAAATTTCAGTGCTGAGATCTCGTTTCACAGTGACGGCGGTCTTTACGGTTGTGAGGTTGTCAGACAATTCAAAGGTTTCCCATGTATGCACGTGGTTCGGGGACAGATGTGTTCGCGTTGTTAAGTTGCCTCTCTTTAGCGGGTGCTGATGCGGATTTGGTTTGGTGTGTCACATTCCGAGCTAGTGGGGATTGAAAAAAACCCTTGGTCCTTTAGGGGTTAAAGTTACACCTTGTCCCCACCATCTAGTAAAATTTGGGCCAAAAATATGGAAATCTCTAGTTACACGTACTTGTCCAAAATTTCTATATTGCCAGAAAACGCATGTTGGTCCTTTAGGGATTAAAGTAAATGATTTGCACTATATTAGAAAAGATGATTTTTGTAGAGACTAGCCCATCTTTACAGGGTTAAACAACAACCGTCGATGTCTAGGGGAAAAAAGTGGAACCTCCCTTAGCTAGTATTGATTTAATTTTATCAAAAATCAGCCGCATTGAACCTTTACCATTGATCTGCAGTAGAAAAAATGAATGATCTTACAATGCCACCAATGTAGCAAGCTGTGCACAAAAGAAAAGAGCCATAGTGCAGTACGCGTTTGTAGCACAGTGCGGAGCTCATTTGTAGCTTGGCAATTAGGTAAGTGATTATCCGTACTGTTACATTAGTAAAATTCTTTGTTTGCATTAGAAAAAAAGCAGCCCTCCGGAGGGCTACTCCAGATTGACATGCCAAACTATTTCAAGCTTGGCCTGTCAATCTCAAAAAGTCCCCTAGGGAGCAATCAACTTGGTTGATTGCTCCCCAAAATAGTTAGATTTCGTATTTTTTTTAAAGTATTTTTTTAATAATTTTAAGATTAAATTTTTTTATTTTTTATTTTTTATTTTTTAAATGAATCTTACAAGTTAATTTTAAGAAATTGCCTAGATTGCTCAAAAAATAAGATTGTTCAAAACTTTTTAATCACTAGTCCAAATAGAATGAATCAAAAAATTTCAGGTTGACAAAAATATTTTCTATGAGAATTCTTTTTTTGAAAATGTTGTTTTGACTTCTTGTGATTTTTTTTGTATTGCCCAAAGAACCCCATTTTGGACTTACAATAGTAAAACTTTTGCTCCCACGTACCAGTTCCAATAAAAATTAAATTCTTTAAAAGCTAATGTATGTTCCTATCTTCAAAAAAAGTTTCAAAAAATCACAATGAAAACTGAGATTGTAGAGGCCTATCTAAGATCCATTTTATTCCCAAAGGAGACAATGGGACTTTACGATTATTTTTTGTCAAATCTTGTTAGCAATTGAAAGAAGATTCTAGACCCTCTTACCATGTGTTTTTTATTGAATTTTTTTTGGCACATATAGTAGAACCACCCACAATCAATTACTTAAGCGATTCTACGTAGAATCTAAAGCTGTAGAAGGCAATATTTATTTTGTGCCTTATAGAAAGATAGAAATGACGGGCATTGCAAATTTTTCATTGTTTTTTTCCTTGAATTCAAATTACTATGAGTTTTAGAAGCCAAAAGTTGGCCTAAACCCATACCCAATGTATAGACTATTCTAATTCCGATCATTCAAGAACTACTTTCTTGTTCACTACTTTGAGACATGTGTCATGACTTTATTAGTCCCAGCTTTGAAAAGGGGGAAAGAACATATTCCAAGCTTAGGTTGGATATAACTCCCTGATCAGGAATGGGTGGTTCTATTGTATGGCATTTACTTTCTTGCCATAACAAGAAGTAACAAAGTGACCAAGCCTTGTCATTTACTCCAAGGGCAACACCTCTACCAGGGTTTTTGTTTCCCCATCAAACTACAGTAGATGAATGTACTTTTACCATGTACTTTTTGAACATTGAAACTGTGAGTTTTCAAACGGATTATAAATGTACAGTACAAAACATTGACACTCAGCTCTCATGTTCAAAGATGCACATTTTCGGCAGTTATCTAGAGGGGTGGTTTTCAGTATCCAAATTTGGTGTCCTTACCTTCACAAGGCCTCCTTGGAATACAGGAGGATGAAGAACTCCGTTCATAGTCAGAGATTGTAGATAACAGCTACAGTACTACTGCATTGTTGTTATTGAAGTCTTACATTGGATTTCAGAAATGAGCTTCCTATTTGAAAACCCATCCTCTGATCAACAGTTGTGCTTAGCACTAACTGCGGGTAGGTTCGGAGAACTCCACCCGAAGTGGTTTTCAATTCAGGTTTCCAAATGCACACGTTCAGACCTTCTTCAGAATCGTTATGAGTTTCTAGAGTATCAAGTCACTCACAGAGCAGTTTCGATGCAGCAGAGCAGATGCAAACAACTTGGAAACAAGCACAGTATGAGTTGAGAAAAGGGCATTTGAAAGAAGAGCTCCAAAAGGGAAGGAAAAGGCTAAAAAAAATCTCTACATGGTCTGAATATATTGATAATCTGAAGGAAACTAATATATCTCATCATCAGGGATTTCAGGGGTTAGGAACTTCCGTGGATTTTCCATAGCATCTAAATTCTCCTTCCGAGGTTTAACCCTTTCAGACACAACAGGCAATTCACTTATAGCAATGATTGCATCCTTGTCGATCACCCCATCAATGATGCCATATTCCATTGCTTCGATGGGAGACATGTAGCGGTCCCTATCGATATCCTTCTCTACCTGGAGATTCAATGACCATAAACTCATCAGATTCGAACTTGAGATAGCATTTTAACTTATTGTTTTCCGACGCAAGAAAATTCATCAGTCACATCCTTTAGAGCTTGTCAACCTCACTAGAAAAAAAATGGACAATACGATTACAAAGAACCATACCTGTCCAACAGAACGCCCTGTAATCTCAGACAGAATACGTATTACATTGCTCTTATGGTACATGACCTCTTTAGCTTGAATTTCCACGTCAATGGCCTGACCACTTGCACCTCCTAGGGGTTGATGCATCATAATACGGGAATTAGGCATTGCAAGTCGCCTCCCCCTCGTACCTCCTGCGAGAACTATAGCTGCTGTTGAAGCAGCCAAACCGAAGCAAATGGTGGACACGTCTGCTCTACATAGCTGCATGGCATCAAAAATTCCCATAGCAGCACTGCAAAAGCCAGAACAACAGGGAACTCAGCATTCCACACTGCAATTCACAGCAATCCCTAAATTAGGGTCCCAAAAGAGCACTTGATCAGATGTTCAGCTGGTTTGTATCCCTTAATCAACATGTTCCCATCGTCATAGCGAATTTTGGACACCTACCGAAAATTAATTGACTTTTCATACGTTTTGCAAACTCTATCCAAATACCGCAATCAGCTTAGGCGAATTGGAATCCTCATTCAATCCCAATAAGAACAATTTAAAAAGTTTGCCAGTCTAGTAATAAGACTGTCTATGCTCCACAGTGGTGAATTTTGATTATCCTTACCGAATACCCAGCATTAAACTACAAATTGGGACAAGATAGCCACCCAATTGTCCCACCTACCTAAACGTAACACTCCAAAATTGCACAGAATAAGTAGATATTGAATTTGAGAATGTAAACCACCTCAAAATCAGAACTCATTCATTTTAAATGTTAAATTTAGATCGTCTACCAATAAAACTTCTACATAAGGTATAAAATAATACACCCTTTTCGTGCGCTGGGACCCTCCTTGCTTTCTTGCTAATAAGAATATTTCAATATATGGCCGTTCTAATAACAGAACCTCTGTTCAGTGTTAAGATGAGGCCCAATTAGGTGTGGTGCCCATAAAACCAACAAACGAACTCACTTGTGCACCTAGTAGATCCCCCTGGACAATTCACAAAGAGTCTAATTTCGTCAAAATCAGAACTCATCCGTTTTAGATGTCGGGCTTTAGATCATCTACCAATAAAACTTTGAAACCTTATAAACTTTCACATGTGGTACCAAATAATGCACCCTTTCGTACGTTGGAACCCTCATTCATTTGCTAATAAGAATAATTAAAAACATGTCCATTCTACTAAACAGAACCTACGACAAGTGTTTAAAAGTCGCAATTGGGTAAAATCCCTAAAAAAAACACGAACGTACACCTGATAGACTCCTGGGAAATTCACGAATTAGTCGCAGTTCGTGTACTCATCAAAATAATGCATCCATTTCGTGCGTTGGAATTCTCCTTGATTTCTTACTGATAAGAACAGTTACAAAATGGCCATTCTAACAACAGGACCTAAGTTGATTGTTTGAAAAGTCGCAATTAGTTGCAGTGACCTTAAAACCAAGAAAGAAAAAGAACCCATTTCCGCACCTGATAGACCCCCCGGGACAATTCACGAAGAGTCGAATTTCCTTCTTGGGATCCACAGCGTCCAGGAGCAGCAATTGGCTGATGATGGCGTCAGCCACGAAGTCGTCCATCTGATTGCCGAGAAACACAATCCGCTGCTTCAGCATGAGCCCCATCACATCCGCCTCCGCGGACCGCATGGAGGTGGGGGGCGCAGCCTGCGACGCCATGGGGGGCGTCCACAACGAATTCTGCGACGACGACACATCGGTCTCCGGCAACCACGAAGAAGGAGAAGAAGAAGTGGCACCGCCCGAAACCGAAGAAGAAGCCCGCGGACTGAATTTGGAAAGACGAACGGGAGCCACGAACGAGGAGGAGGTGCGCTTGGGAAGAGATGGGGACGAAATTAGCGAGCTTGGGACGGCAAACTTGGGCGAGGATGTCGTCGTCATGGACATCGCTGCCATCGCTGCCATCGCTGCCATTGTGGAGCAATCTCCTGCAACAAAACTCTCAGCATTCCAACAACAATCAGAATGGATTATGGATAGGGGAAGGTTTGTGTGGACTAGGGTTTTGGGGTGGATGGATTAGTATTATCATCCAATAAAATTTCATCCACATGGGAGCGCAGGTATGGGTTTTACGTGGCTCAACAGACTTTCTTGCATCTGTTTGTTGTTTCCAGATTTCAGAGGTGAGTGGAATTTGAGAACTGCTGCAGGTTGCGAAGAAGATCTGAGTCTCGTTGGGTCTCCTCCCCTCATCTCCTCCTCCTTTGCTTCTGTCGAGATTTTGCGCTGTGAGAGAGGTGGTGTAGCGAGGCTTAGCTACATAAGAAGCTGCTTCAACGAATTGACGAGGTGCCCTAAAACTTCTTCTCCACTTTTTGTGGGCCAGTTTTCAATTCATCTTCAAATTTTGTTCATTCTGGTCTTCTGATACGGAAGCTCTCTTCTGCGGCTGTCTGAGATGCAGAACCAACGTAGAACTGGTTCGCAGGCTTAAAGAGTAGCGATTCCCGAAATCATCACTTTAGATTACCCGGTAGTCGAAAGTTTGTATAGGGCAATGCCCGAGGAGACTCCTTGGTCCGAGTTTCAAGACGGGTCGCCTTCCTGTCCATCTTCCTTCTTCCCTCGGTGCTACGATGTTTTTGCACGTGTTTGCAGATAACCAACTCATTGATTATTCTATTGTTTGTGTTGGTTTAGGGTTTTAGAGTGCGAAGCCGTCGTCCCAGTGTTTTAGGGTCCCAATTCGAAGGCATGGAGGTAGAGGCGCCGTGGCCTGCCTTGAGCCAGGAGGCGATCTCCAAACTTGCCTCGGGAGTGCACTTGTGCTTTCTCCGGTGGACTGCGCTGCAGCTCGCCGTGGAGAATGAATGGGGCGGGCGGAGCTCCAACCAGAAGGCGTTGCAGCTTGAAAATGACATTCTCACTTGGTTTGTTGGCTCAAAAGGTGTTCTCCTCGTATTCAATCTTATTCTCTTTGGATCCAATTCCTCTTACTTTTGTAAAGAATGGGTGGTAATTGGAGGCATTTACGATAGGGTTGTAGACTAGGGATTAGGGTTTTCTGCAATTTCTCACATGTAGGAACTTTCATTGTTGAATTCAGCGAGACGGTACATTGATGAATTGGAACAACTGTTGGACGATACCATGATTGAGAAATTCAACACACAAACCGAGGATGATAGTTTACAGGAGGTATGTATTTCCTACCTTACTTCTCGATTCTCTCTGTTACAGAGACTGGTAATCTTGTACTATACGAATTCTTTTGCCTTTTGGGGGCACATGCACGTCTCGCTTATCCACATTTGTATTATTCCGTGTCGGTTATTGAATGACTTGGCCTATTAATTGCAGGTTGCAGAGCAGTTGTTTGTTCTTCACGAGGAATGTTCCCAAGGAAACTATGAAACTGTGAATCGCCTTGCAGCTGCTGCGTCTCAAAATAAACCTACCAGCGCTAAGAGCGTAAAGGTATTTCAGCAAGCTTCTTCCACGAGACAGTGATTGTTTTGAAGAGGATAAAAAGGAACGCCATTGGGAAATCTGCTCTTACAAAGGAATTGAGAATGTGACTCCCTGAGAGGATATTATTGTTGAGGAACTCTTCTTTACTCTGTGGATCCCAATTTCGCTTTCTAGCTGGAGACCATCAGTAGAGTCTCGATCTAAACAGCTTTTGTTGGTTCTTTTTGCAGGCGCCCAATGAGAATGGTGAGGACTCTGATAGTGACGATGATTCCATGGATGAGGATGAGCAAGGACTTCCCAGTTCATCAGGGCAGCAAGACATGGGCATGGAGCTAGATACTCCGGCTGCACAGGGCAGCAAAGCATCTCAACAGGTGGAAAGACCACCGACTTTGACACAGGAAGAGATTGCCGATGGTTGGCAGGAAGCCCCAGCGAAAAGAAAAGGGCGTAGTGGCAAGCGACCATAATATTCTTTAGTTATTGAGTCATCATGCTTTGCTTTGCTGTGGCTATGAAATGGACTGGTAACTTGTCAAACCACGTCCATGACATGGAGCTGCACTGCGCAATTTTTGCAGAACTGCACCGCGTAGGGATGATATGAGGAATCAAGTGATGCACCCAGCTTTATGGGATCTAGAAGGTTGAGGCTGTTAGTGAGAAACCTCTGTACCGTGAATTATAGCTTGTGTTTCTGTTAATACAGTCTTGTGTAGCGTAATTGTTTCACACAATTCTGTGCTTGGGTTAGTCATTTCATTTCAAGTTCTTTAAATTCATGTCGTTTTCTTTTTATTACATCCACAGCATATCTATTAATCTGACCAGTTACTTAGTTTTGTCAAGTAGAGAAATCAAATTCTACACTCAATCTAGGACTTGTCCCGAGATTTTTTGGTGAAGTGGCTGAAGCGTGGGTTCTTGTACTCCTGATTTTCGCTCATTATGGTGTCTTTTGAGTTGTAGTATCGCTGATGCTTCAGGACTCTGGCATTGGCTTCAAGATACATTTGTTGTTGTGAACGTATTTGGAGTATGCCTACAACTGTCAAAATCTCTGTTCCAATGCTGTACTCAACTTTATTTGTAGGAATCTGATTTTGATGCTTTTGTCGCTGTCTCGGACCATATCATTCGAAGTTTGTAGGTCACCCAAGCTCACCTCTTTAGGCTGGTCAAAATTTTATACGTTCTTGTTGGCAAACCAGAGAGAGACTCCAAAGATGTGCTAACGTAGGATTTCTCAAAAACGAATTGTGTTTCTCAACCCTTAAAAGAGGGACTGGTGACCATGAAAATCATCCCTTTAAATACCAACAAGATTCTCTGTCATTAATCGGACAGAAAATGTCTGCGGTGTCATTTATGGGTTACAAGCTTGCCCTAAAACATCCAACTTTCATTGTGTACAATGTTCAAAGGATAAAAATTTTCTAGAAGGATTTATAGATTTTCTAGATTTTCTAGAAGGATAAGATAACTACACAATTATATACTATTATTAAATTGCTTAAATTTTTGTTGGATCTTGTTGGCAATTGAAAGAGGATTCTCAATTCTCCTTGCTTATATTTTTTTGGACATTTTGAATTTTCCAATGCTAGTTATAGGTATACCCCAACTTGACCCTAGATTCTTATGTAGAGGAGCACATTTTAGGAATAGGGTCAGCATTGCCACAAATTACCTTACTCTGTATAAGTTACGAACTTTGATGTTGATCACTTCAACATGAATTTTGTAATATTTCTATTTCTATTGTGAGTGGGCTTCCTAGCATGAGGTGAACTTGTGTAACAGTGGATTATGTATAGGGCAATGCTAGAGGAGGAGGGCATTGTGCAATATAAAGAGCGGACGAGGAGGGCGGAGCTTGATGAGAAGGTTCTTTATATCATGCAATGTCTGACAAAGGGAAGTGTTGTCCGACGGAAACCAAAGGAGGGCATACAATGAAGAGAATGTGGATGTGGATGATAAATAGTAACATCGTGGATGAAAAATGCGTAATGCCTAATTATGCGATTTTGCCCGTGTAATCGAGCATTACACCCCAACTTACGGCCCAAAAACTGCCCGGGAAATGCACGGGAACTTTCCCGACAGTGGTTTACGCTTCAAGAACCCTAGATTTCTTTCATATTCGCTTTACTCGGGGTAAGCAATCTAGGGCACGATGCATCATGGAATAAGCACCCGAATCTCAGGCTCCAGCCCTTATTGGCTATGTTGATTCCCATGAAGCACCCTAGATGCTTACCCTACACCTCCACAGAAACCCCAACAGGATGCTGAATCATGTCTGCAGATGATGCGAGAGGCAAATTGCAATAGAATTTCAGACACAATTGCAAAGTCGGGTGTTCATAAAACATTGAACGCAATGAGCAGAGGCAGCTGTAGCAAAATCCTGTACCAGAGAGGATGAACAACCAAAGCAAATTCAGGCAAAATTTCAAGATTAGGATTGTGGTTATTGTAACCGCAGAAGTGAACAAAATTCACCCCCACCATTAACAAAAAAATTCTACCTCTTATCCTCTTTCACTACCACGTATTGTAGTGTCTCCTTTCATCAACCTATATATACAGCCAAGGCCTGTAATAATCAAGTCTCCTCGAATTGGCTTCTGATCGTTAAAAGGCTTGACACTTGTTAGTGCCGTTGCGGAGCACCCAACAGGGGGTAAACAAATCATAGCAAATATTGAAAAAGAGCAGCAGCAGCAGCACGATTCGCTTCATTCTCTCCCTAGGTTGTCACGTTCATGCTGTTGCTCAACACTGTCAAATTGGAGTGACTCTAAATGGGGCTTATCCAAAATCACCATCTGCCACATCAGGAAACACAAGAACAGCACAAGAGTAAACGAAAAGACTCGAAACATGAAATCAAATTCCGCATCTGTATATTTCTCACATTCACCAGACAGAAAAGCGACCAGAGGCAGTATCCAAAGACGAATAAATTGTACAAACCCTCACACACGCAAACAATATTACCAACTGGAACAACCCTCTCCAATAACACACTCTATAATTGCCCACTCTTTGAAAATCCTCGGACTAATATAAGTATCTGGAACATACACTCAACCCTCTCTAATGACAAATCTGTAATGGCACACTTTTTTAATCCTAGAATCTGGTATGTTCTGCATGCATCTGATTCGAAAACTTCCACATGTCAAGAGTGTACATTTGGAAGACCAGTTTTCCAAACAACACTACCAACCTTCATTGCAATGCAAGAGTACAATTTGAATTTGAGGGCACGCAATTCAAAGCGTTATACACATTTGCAACGTCACCACCAAGGCAACCAAAATTTCAAAAATTCTGGTCTCCTGGAGAACTGACCTGCAATCATCGAGACTTTCCGAAGAGGCTCGTCACAGGCTGCGCCCGCAGCTTGCTCTGCTCATCAACACCGTCAAACGCAGGGTGATTAAGCACGGCCTCCAACAACCTTGTTCCCCTCAAAGCGTTCGTGAGAGGCAAGTGCCCTTCGGGCGTGGTATCCGCAACATCCCAAATAAACTCCAAAGGGAACTTCCTGTACGTGTCCTGGTACTCATCCAAGGGCCGCGTCCACCCCACCTTCTTGAAGAAGACGTTCCAGATCTTCCCTGAAAGGTTATATATCTTCTTTTGCACGCTGTAGCCGAATTTGCCGTTGCTGTACTGCCGCCACAGGCTGTCGACTTTGGTTAGGTCGGATGTGGAGATGAACTTCACTTCGGAGAAGTAGACCCACTTCCGCTTCACGGCCTCCTCGCCGGCCATGACGCACAGCAAACGCCGCGTCTCGGCGTCCGCCGCTTCCCATTCCCCGGCGGCGAGTTTGTCGCGAAGGGTTTCGAGAGAGGCGCCGGACTCGATCACGAGGTCGATAGTGGTGGCCAGCTCCTATTCGGGACACATCAAACATTCGTGAGCGTGAGAGATGGTGAATACCATAAGTGAATGGAATTTGGGATCAGGAGGCTGTGACCTGGAAAATAGCGAAAGCTTTGAAACTTCATACTCAATGAAGAGGAGAGAAAGTTTTGGAACCAGTTTTTCACCAAAAAAAAGGAAATACAAACACATACTCGTTGACTGTTCCTTCAAGGCCGTCTCAAAATGAATTTCAACCTTGTCACAGAAAAGGACAAAATCCTCCTAATCCAATATGAGGTTGAAATTCACTAGAGATATTAGGCACGGCTGGCACTCAACTTCGGAGACGTCCCTAATAGTTCACCAATACAATCATCCCATCTTAACAGCCAAATAACATTCTCGTTCTTGGAGACGCGTTCAGACTCACCATTCTCCATTGTAAACGATAACCCAAAACGAGAAAGAGACTCCAAAGTTAGGAATTCTCTCTAACAGCGATACATGACGCTCAGTGAGTCCAAGATACTGATACTGCTCAAAAAGAATCTGCTCAAGAATATCATGCACTATTGACATTTTCCAATAAACACGACAAGAATTCACCAATGCATACGATACGAAGAAGAAATTTGATTCATACCTGCTCCACCCCGTCGCGCTTCTGGCTGGAGACTGCGACCGCAGTAGTCGCCCTACTACTACTACTACTACTCCCCCCTGCCAAGCGACTACAGACCGAGCTCGAGCTCGACTGCACCGCCCCAATTTGCACCAAGCTCCTGCAACTCCGTCCCGATGAGGGCAATGAACAGCAAGTTCTCGAACTCGCAGCGCCATTATTGCTGTTTCCATTATTCGAGCTCACAGCACTGGAGGAGACACAAAACAGGGAGCTTTGGAGCAACGCCATAGCTAAAACTATGGCCGCCAAACTGAGAGCTTTCTTCTCCCTTCAGCTCTCTCTCTCTACCCTAAACTAAGCTGGAAAATCTGGGAAAAAATCGCAAACCCAACAAGCGCAGGAGCTCGACCCTTCGAATTGCCCAACTTGTTGAGGTGTGGCAGAGATGCAATTTGCTGCTGTTGCAAAAGGCTATCGGTTCAAGGGCGCGTTCTACTTGGTCGTCTTGGGGGCAGCTCCGCTTTGGGGACTGGATTGGGGTGGGATGGAGGCGTGGCTAGTGCGCATTGGGTGGGGTGGATCATGTTCCTCCCGCGGGGAACTCTTGGGATCGTATTGGGGAACTGTATGGGAGCGTGGGAGTTTGCTGTGAGTGGGTGGCTGCCGCTTGGCCAATGGAGGGGCTGGGTGGGGAATGTGAGGTTGAGACTCTTGTGGGAAGGCGGTTCTCAATAGGCCACGTGTGAATGTGTGGCACATGCTTGTTTTCTTTGGACCGGTGTTGGCTTTCAAAAGGACGTTGTATTGAATTAGGGTAGTCACACTTTCTTCAGCAAGCAGATTTTGTAGAAGAATGAGAAGTTGGTGAGAGGAAATCGGAGCCTATGGGGAGCAATTTCGGATGAAGAAGGTGTGACCTTCTTTTTGTGTTGTTTGGAGATTTCCCTGAAGAATGAATTCACCTGAACTAAAATTACGCAAGCCAGCTTGTAGCATCGTAGGTGTCACAAGGAGCGCAGGCAAAAGCAAAGAGCACCAGATGAAAAAATTTGCTTGCGCAGGCTTTGTCACGCCCATAATTCACTTCTGCACGAGAATACTAATGGACGTTGCGAAGGTTTTGCATAAACAATATATGGGCCAGCAGCAAACCAACCCTAAACCTCCAAGTCACCATTCTTCAGAGCATGGATGGAGAGCATGGATGAAATTGCTCAATACTACATATCTCTATTACTCTATAGTATCTAGTAATAAATATAAAAAGGGGGAGAGAGAGCAATTAGGGATTAGTTAATGAAAGTCCGAGGGCTACCGTGAATTTAGATAAAGTGCATAAAGAATTACTTATCAACATCATGCAATTAGATGGAATCTCCATTGGGAGAACTTACCTAACATGCCGTCAATTATTATCCAAAAAAATTTGATTAATTAGCCCAAATGGGATAACACCCCAATGCAACCACAAATCTATCGTCACTGCCCGCACAAATTGCGATGCTTCCTATTCAATACTTTTACTAGAGCTAACAATCCAACAACCAGTACAAAGATTCAAACCCCAAATTGTTGTATTACTTATTCCTATATCATTGACAATCACTTCCAACAATAGTCCCAACATTACCAGAACATCTACCATATATACAACTGATATGCACAATTAGTATATATAATTCCAACACAACTTGTCATGCATTAATTTGCCTCAATTTTTTACTTGCCTTGTGAGATTTTGTGCCACACAAATAATAGAAGATTGACAATCACAAATTTAAATTTAGAAATGAATGTGTATTTTGATGCAATTACGTGCAAGTTGCAATAACCTTATATACGCCTAATAGCATTCATATTAAAATTTAAATACAATTCTTACAATTAGATATTCTTAGTTTTTATTCAATCTTATTGGATTTCAACACAATTTTGTATGTATTTGTCAACATGATATGAATGTATAAAGTTTCTCATGTTTTGCACATTCCCATGACAACCAATTGAAGTTTGAATTCTTATACATACAATTGAGTTCAAACTACTTACATATAGTAGATGAAAGGACATTTGAGGACAACTTCACTATTGCACAACTTTAGTCCTCTAAACTTGTAGAATGCCTTACACCTCAACAACAAAACAAACCACATAGATGCTCAATTATTGACAAGGGACCCTATTTACATCAAAGCATAAACAAAACTTTAATTACAAGCCATCACAAAAATTATATATTTCAAGAGTCTTGATTATAGATGCATCCAAAATAAGACTCTTTTTACAAGTCAATCATAAAAATAAATGGTTGGAGTTCTTCTCTCTCTGCGACCAAAAACCAAACCCTAGATTGTCATATTTACACCACATTCATTTTAGGCATGACTATTAAAAAGCTCACCAATCTCCCCATTGGGACTTAACGTAGGTACACCCAAAATCGCACCTTGTCTAAAACCACCATCATTAGTCTGTATACATCTCCAAAATCAATATAATTATACATATGTTGAAAAATACGATTTTAGAACATCTACCAAAAAAACTCTTTGACCCTTCATAACTTTTGCATACAATATCCAAGTGTCGCATTCTTTGATACATTGGATCCTCCTTTCACTTGCCAACAAGAAAATATGAAAATTTGACCAGTCTAATAATAGCAACTAGACATTGTAGCAAAGTAGTAGCAGGTTTGGGGGGTACCCAACTTACTGCTTGAGGTGCGTTTAATAAGAATGTGGTCATTTCAGGAGGTGTAAAAAAAATTCCCACCTTTTCACCAACTGATGCCCTCTTGCTCTCCCACTGGAGGAAAAGGACAAGGAGACTCTTCTACCACTTAGACAAACACTGAATTAGCTGTCTCGTGTCATCACCAATTATTTTTCCAAATGATGCATTATTGTTATTGTGAGTTTAAAACTATTCTGAAATAAGTGAGGATTTGTCATCACCAATTTTCTTTTCAAATGATGCATTATTGTGCGTTTAAAACCACTGTGAAATAAGTGAGGATTTGACAAGAAGGGCAAGCCATGGATCACCAGAAGGAAGGGGTCATTGCGTTGTTCGACATTGACGGCACTCTCACTCCCCCACGCAAGGTGCTACATAACCACAATTCTTTTCCTTCAACAACCTTGATTCATATAGGCCACAGAAAGAATAATATTTTCCAAGCCCCCGGAGAATCAAAGTGGAAGAAATTCTTATGCTATGATGCTTTTGTAGAAACTGTTCCACTCACTGCGTGCAATGGCTTGGTGTTGTTCACTTTCGAAACCCTCCTGGTAAGACAGAAATCTTACTCTGTAGTCATGGTGTTATAACGACAGGTTGTAACATCAGAAATGCTGAAATTCCTGCAACAGCTCCGCAAGGTAGGACACTAAACAACACTCTCTATGGTCAACGCGCTCTGGAATTGCATATTGCATCAATACATCTTCAAAATTTGGTATGTTGTGCGCACACGCTTCCTGTGGATCGTTTGAAAGTCGATGGTCTGCAGAAACCATAATTTCCACTGAGATGTGAGAGCCCAACTCTTTCCTAAGGCATTGCCAATGGAGAGCGTGTTGTGTTCCACCGCTTGTTCACCAAGCTTAAAGACATCAACTCTGTACATAAACAAATTACACAAAATTAGATACAGGGCATCCCACAGCAAAAGCATATGTTTGAAACTTGTGGGCGACATTCTGGCTCATACAGTATGTCGGCGTATGATAGAAAATGTTTCGTTTTTAAGACTTACTTAATTGATTCTTAGAAATCATAAGTTTTTCCAATTGAGTATATTGATAATCCTGTCTCGATCACAGTCACTCTAGGAGTCCCATGTATGTGGGTGTGATGGCATGACGCCCAATTGCACAGGTGGTGACTGTGGGTATTGTGGGAGGCTCGGACCTTGTCAAAGTCATGGATCAGCTCGGAAATTCTGGTACAATTCCCACCCTGTTGCAGTTTTTATGCTCTGGTTGCTGCGAAACATGTAACAGTATACAGCTCATTTGACCAGCCAACTGAGCCGTGTCAAGTTTTACACTCAAACCTCTTTAATATGACCTGATATCTTCTAAACGAGATTTTAGAATATCCTGCGCAGTAGTCAAAAAATTCATGGGACCCTAAGCACTCTGATCAACGAGACCATTAAGTTACTGTGCATATATCAGACTTCATTGACCTGGCAGATTTGAATGCTGGCAGTTGTGATGGAATATGACTACGTGTTCTGTGAGAATGGGCTCGTTGCTTACAAGGACGGAAAGCTTATTGGGAATCAGGTGCCGGCAGGTTTCCTTACGAACTGTTAATTTCTAGGTCATTGTCTGGCCACTGATTCGCAAAACACTTGCCATGCAAGAAACTGATTTTTGGTAATCTGGTGTGGGTTCAGAGCATCAAGACGCATCTGGCTGAGGCCAAGTTGAAGGTATGCTTAATCTGCACTACCCTGTTGAGAAACGAATTTCTTTTGTCAATTTAAAGTACAATTTCAGTAACTGGAACATGTACTCTCTAAGTAACAACACACTCTATAATTGCACTCTTTTTGTATATCCTCAGAATAATATTATTTCTAGTTTATACACCCAACCCTCTCTAATGACACTCTCTGTGATCATAACACATTCTTTATATCCTCTGAATTTGGCAAGTTGTGTATGCATCTGATTGGCAAACTCCGCATGTCAGGAGAATACATTTAGAAGAAGCCCATTTGTCGCCCAAGATGGAGATGTACGTAAGTTTGGATTGATTGCTTACACGGTGATTGTATGGATGGCCCCAGGACTTCATCAACTTTGCATTGCTGTACATGGCTCATCTCGACATTCCTGTCAAGAGGTTCGGCACACTAAGATCAACCTTACTCCTTGTTCACCAGTTTGAAGTACACCAATTTGTCTTGTTCATGTAGTCTTGACTCTTGAAAATGGTGTATTTCAGCAGTCGATAAGCAGCTTGCTGTTTTTTCATGTGTTGATGATTGTGAACAGAGGTACGTTCATAGAGTTCCGAGTGGGAATGTTAAATCTCTGCCCCATCGGCAGAAACTGCAGCCCAGAGGAGCGAGAAGAGTTCATCAAGTATGATGAGGTACGGACTTCTTTCTGCACACAATTTATTCCGCACTAAAAAGACTTACTCGCACTAATATGGGAGTTATGTATAGTTTTTAAGCTGGTAAAATCAGTATAATGACATCTACACTAGTTTCAACCTATCCCAAATACTCCAACTTTACTTTATTGTCACCCAAATTTCATTCAATTGTCACCCAATTGCTCACTAATTTGGTCGTATTCATGCATAATTGATTCAGTTACTGTGAGGAGTTCTCACGCAATTCAAACTCTTGCACTAGTAACTGAATTAAAGTGCATAGTCAAAAAAATTAATTGCATGTCAATATGAAGCAAAGTTAAATCCATAAGCAAGGCGTATCCATCATGGACCCTCTCTAACGACACACTCTACACTATGTCATTTTTTTGTATTGTACACATCTAATTGAACAAATTTCCTTGTCCAGTTGTGAACAAATGTTGGAAGGCATTTAGAAGTTTATTTATCTTTGTGAGGCAATGCCATTTGCATATTTAATTTATCAAAGAAGTTAAATTATTCCATTGTGCCATTAATTCATAGTGTAGGAGCACAATGTAAGGAAAACATTTGTTGGAGTGCTGAAATCAAAATTCAAGGACTACAATCTCACTTTCTCAATCGGTGGCCAAATTGGCATTGATGTAAGCTCCCTTTCCTACAAGGTCAAGTGCAGCATTATTAGGACCAATGATGTTGCTTGGGTAAAGAGTGGCTCTCACTACTATTCACTTACAAATCTACAAGAATAGATCTGATACATCAATATTCAAACCTACTCACAAGTATTTGCACATATACTCATATGAACTACTCTTGAAAATGGTCATGAAAAGCATCCTTCACCCTCATGTTTCAATTCATTATATAATGTAAGATCACTGAAAATTGAGCAAAACTTATCTAATAGCCGTAATTGTGTGCCGATGACATCTGACAAATTGTACTTAATTTGAGGTGGTTTTGATATCTCCATTTGACCCCATCAGGTATTCCCTCAAGGTTGGGACAAAACATTTTGCTTGCACTTTCTTGACAACGCATTTTCAGAGATCCATTTCTTCGGGGACAAGACCAACCTAGTGCGTTCCTTCCTCTCCTCTGCTCCAGATAAACTCAAATGAATCCACTAGTCTTGAGTAATACTGTTTTACAGCAATCAATCCATTTGATGGGACATGGAGATACCATCCATTGAGGGCCAGTCGTTTCTCACAATACAGAATGTATGGACTGACAGGGAGGCAACGACTATGAAATTTTCCATTCGGAGAAGACAATAGGCCATACAGGTAAGCACAGTGATTTGGAGTTGATACACATCATTAAACATAAACTATCTGATGCACATGTATGGAGGAATTTGTGAAGCTTGCAAAACAACGGAAGCATAAACTTCGTGGGCCTGTCATGCAGTAGAAGGACCCGAAGAGACAATCATGCAATGCTCTAGCATTTTCCTGACGAATACTTCTGCCCGAAAGGAAGAACAGAAGGAAACCTAAAACCCTCACTGCAGAGATGTACATATTCACCGACAGTACCTCTTTCACAATGAAGAGGCAAAGTGGGTGGAAACCACTTACAGAAGGCAAGATGTGGATGGCTCACGGCCAGAATCTTAAACTCCAACGTTCAAACTTCAATTTTGAATGTAGATCTGATATAACAGCGTGAGAGCTGCGATTTCTACAAGTTCCTAAAAGCAAGTCCCACAATCTCGCACTGACAAAGTACCAACCCTCCGCCACAGTGGATTCTTGCTTTACTATAACCCACAAGGTTCTATAATCATAATATAGCGTAAAAAATAGATCTTATTGTGAAATCATTGATGGCAACTAAAATGTGTTTTCCACAAAAAATTTGGATGCACCTGAAGTTGAGAGCGAAATCTGATCTACAAAAAATTGCACCGACGTAATTGCCCTCAAAAAGAAGCTCACCTAGTGGCTTCGGTTCTCACTGCCTCTTCAGTATTGTACAGCCGTCTTGCTCAAGTTCAAGAGGATGGGTAGAGAAACGTCATTCATCCTTCACCGACAAACGTTCTGCACCCAAACAATGACGGGCATGATATTTTATTTGCTTCCGATCACAACATACATAACAAAATGACATACCGATATAGAGTACAGTACAGAGATAGCGAAATGCACAAAAGGGGTGAGTAGTGTACTCAGAAACTCGTATGTTGTGATCATGGAGGTGCCCCACAAGGACATGCTGAAGAAACGGGGACCCAATCCCTTGTAGAATCCTCGCCAGCCTTCTTCCTTCAGCAATTTCCTTACTGTCTGTTTGATAGTAGGTCGGCCATCTCCTTCTTCTACCATGACCTGGAAAAAAAGCTTGTTACTTTCACGAGTATTTTTCCATGGAACTCCGCAATTCAAAAAAACGGTCTGTTAGATCTACATCAAAACCTAGGCCTCCAAGATGACACCGAATGATAAGGTTATTGAAAACCGCAGTCAAAACCTTTAATTGTGACAAGGACGTCACCAAGAACCAACAAGCAAGCTAGCAATCTGTGCCCCACAAGAGCTAATGTACTAAAGGAAGTCTTCACAAACCTGCAAACGCGTCTTAACAGTGTCCATAGGAGTTGTAGCAATTGCGGACGATGCCCCAGCAATCACACCTCCTAATGCCTGCACTAGAACTACTTCAGTACTACTCGGCAATTCTTTCTCCTTCTCACCTCCGTACCCCAATTTCCTGCGAGGGAACAGGCCCATGCATAGAAGCTGATTTCAGCTATTCATGAAGTACAAAGATTTCAAAACAGAAACCAAAAAAAGAGCTCTGCTATGTTATGGTCAGCAATTTGAGACGAACTCTCAAAAAATCAACTGGTCAGGGGAGTCATGTCCATCACCTCCTGCTAAGGGTGAGGTCACCCGAGAATTTTGCTACACCAGCTACATCAAATACCAAAGCGTTCCAAACCGACTATACCTCCAAATAACACGTTGGCTGGATCCATATGCTGCCCACCACACTGCATTGGATGGTGAGTAAGTAAGCACGGACATCCCAAATCCTCTGTAAAATCCTCGAACACCATCAGTTCTTAAAATCGTCCTAATGGCATCCATGCTTCCCTTGTATTGATGTGCTCCAGGCGTGCCTTGTACCATCAAACGTTGACTCACCTGCAATCATCAAAACCGAGTACATTTAGGACTACAGATGTGTTTAGAGGAGGTCCCCAGCCAATTGTAGCAGCGGCCCCAAGCTTTCACCTAGGACCATGACATAAGAAATACGTCATCAGGGGATTGACTTTGATTCAATCGCTGGATGGATGGATGGATGGATGGATAGATAGATAGATAGGTTGGAGGTAAGAAAGCCTACCACATCAATTGGAACAAACACAGACTGAGATGCTAGTGAAGAGCATAGCCCTCCAAGCCCATTGGCTATCGCAGCTGACGTAGCTTCGGAAACGTTCAGTTTTTCAGTCAGCTTCAATGCGGAAGCTTTTGTGGTTTCTAGGGTTGTCATGAACACCACCCTACTAGGAATTGCTCCTGAAATCACCACGCCAAACCCTCTGTACAGTCCCAGCACACCCTCAGACCTAAGGATGTGCCTGAAAAGAGATGGGGCTGTGGTATGCACGGTATCCGCTCTTGCCACCTGCATTCTTGTCTTGATCACAGAAACAGGGTAGAGAAGTGCCGAAACACCCGAGAAGAGGCCAGCTCCAACTAAAAAAAACTTCGTCTTGTCGAGCCTGAACCAATGAAAAAAGCCATAAGAATGATCTCAAAGACACACTAGCTAATATCATTAGATCAATTGCATCCTCGGAAAATTTACCGGAAAGTCGAACCCCTTTACATCGATTAGCCTTACTCATGATAATACGGAGTTGTCATGAAGTTGAGTTCCATAAACAGGTGACATTAGAGAGGCCGAGGGACTTGGAAACACTAGTATCTAAATTCTTAATAATACCCGAACCGAATCTTCAATCAGACACTAAGCTTTGAGAAACCCTAAACTCTAAATGTAATGTACTTTTTCACACTTGGTTAACTCCATATTATCACACCCTGAAGTTGGATCAGTGTGTGATATGCAGTGTACAGAGAGTTTGAACTTGGGATCTTTGTTCCCAAGAATCTGTCATATCATACTAATTGGATTGTCAATTAGAGAGTATCATATTAAACCTTTACGATCCAAGAAACCATAGAAGGGTTGCGTTTACTAAAGAAATGTCACATCATGGAGCTTAAAGGGTTGAAGAGGACTGAGTGAAGAAAAGAGGAAGGAAGACAATAATTAGGGCTTAGGCTTTGTCACACCAAATTGATCAACTAAGCGACCAGATGACTTTGCCGATGGTTAGCTACGATACGATCAAAGTGCGGGACAAAAGAAATGCAGACACGTAAGAGATCAAAACGGAAAATCAACTAAATTTCTACGTCAGTGACCGACAATGGTGATGGGAGCTAAAAATATGCAAGAAATCAGAAGGCGACCTCGTCAACAGACGCCATTTTGCTTCGATCCATCGTTCTGCACGCATCAGAAATCGCACTCAAGTTCTAACCTAAAACCCTAGTCACTCCAAAACCCCCGACATTCACAAAATAAATCATCTCACCTGTCCAACTTGATTGCAAAAGTGAGGAACAGAAGAACATCGTACACACATCAAGGACCAAAACGGAAAATCAACTTAATTCCATCATCCGTGACCAAAATTATCGAGTAGAGCGAAAGTTTTGCAAAAAATCACATGACAACTTTTCCAATAACGCCATTTTCTTTGAAAGAAATCGCTCTGCATGCATCCGAAACCGTACTAACCTTCTAACCTAAAACCCTAAAACCCCCGAAAAAAAAAGGCTCCAACCTGTCCCAATTAATTTCCGCTTGGGGAAGGGCCACCCCTGTCGCGGCCCTGCGCTCATGCGCAACTGGAACGGCCGCCATCGCGGGCGTCTTGTTCCGAGTAGTACTCGTTCTCACTCCAAGAGGAATGAACTCCAGCAATCCTCGACGACTCCCGTCACGAATCAAAACAAACTCTGAACCTCATAACTTGATTTTTGAAAAAATTCCGTGCAAGAGCACTCTCGCATCACCTAACGCAACATTCCACTCGCAATTACTGAAACCAAACCAGACCATGAGGCCAAGCAAATGCTTGAATGTGAGTCCGTGACCCTCAAGCTAGGGTTTGGAGCTCCAGGGAATGGCGAAAAAGGTCAGAGCGCACGTATAGTAAAATTCTTCCAAAATTGAAGCGTTCACACTAGAGAGTTTGTTTTTTGTTTTTGTTTTTTTGCAAATGAAGGATTTCATTGCAAGATTCAATTAAGTTACTAAGCCAAGCCTCACACCCATTTATGAGCATGTTGGCTTAGGATTTTTTCTACATAGATCAAAGCATTTTCTAACAAATTTTTAGGGAAAGAAGAAAAGCAGACACATCTATCACAATTTGATTCGCAGTTTTTAGACTTAAATTGAATTAGAAATGGTTTTATAAAGCTTGCAATAGTAGGGTGTTATTGAAGGCTATAGATCCTCCACGATAGGCGCCCTCCGATCTCTACAACAGTTTTGTGTAAGAGCCGCCTTAAACTGCGCCATCAGCAATGCAACGGAACCTCGCTCCTCACAGCCAGCCACGAGCAGCCTAAGGCTTCTCTTTGTGTTGTGTCTTTGGTTGCTTGCATGCATTTGCTTGGTGTCCGCTCTGTCTTGTGTCTTGTTGTCTACGTCGTGTTCCACCAAGCCACCTGTAACTGGTGGCTTTGTATCCTTTCTTTTGCAATGAAATTTTGTTTCATTAAAAAAAAGGCTATAGATCCTTGCCATTAAATGTCAAACAAATGTTTATTAATGGTGCAAATGGAGTTCAAAAATGAAGACATGCAAACATTAAACTTGAATAATGTAATGCATGTAATTGCCAAGGCAATAATGCAAGCATATGAGTCTTTAGTACATGTATAAGTAGATGTTCTACAACTATTGAAGGTTTGTGAAACATGTACACATAATAGCACTCTCCATTGCCTAGGATGGCACAAAGCATCCCACGACTCATAACTCCAAATTATTTACACTAAAATTTTATCTACATTCAAATCAAACTTAGTTTCCAAACACTTATAAAATTGTACAACAGTATTCCCTAATTAGCACCAATTCATCATTCGGCAGCTTTTCATCCCTATAGTACCAAGTCATGGTGTAATAGTAGGAGCAATTCCTACGGCATGGGTAGAATATAGACAATCTACCTTAGTTATCGCCCCATAGAAGCCATTCTACACAATACCTCACATAGGAAAAGGGACCTACATCACAACACACAAAAGTACCAGCAAAATAGGCACACATTGGGCAAGTTTAGAATGGAAGCACATTGAATCTTTTTATTAATCCCAGTGAAAATAGTTTGTTTTCTTATCTACCCAGGGTCAAAATTGTGGAGCACACTCTAAGCAATTTGGAAAAATTTGTCTTCTTCAACTCCTACAAGGTTTTATTCCATGCAATACTACCATAGTTCCAAGGCCTTTTTTCATCCTTAATCCTCCAAATGTAGAAAAAATCCACTCATCAAATTCCACTCAAAACTGCTCGAGAAATTGCTATTTCCATTGCAAAGTGCAAAAAGCATTAGAAATTACTTTTTTGCACATCTAAATGTACAAAAAATCTTGCATTAGAATGTATAGAAGAAATTTTAGAAAATTTGATTGCTTGGATTGCAAGATATTTGCATTTGAAATGAAGAATTTTTTTAATTGAACCTCGCCAACCTCGCCATTTTGAATCTTCAGCCTTAGGTTAAAGTTTTTGCACTACCAATTGATATTGAATTTAAAATATTTTATATTGAAGAATTGAGTTGAAAGTCTAGGAAAAATGGATAAAAAACACAACTCATTTTTATTCTTAAAAAATAGTTAAGTAGAAGACTTAGGTACAAGATTGAAGAAAAAGTGTCCAAAAGAGTGATTAATAAAAAAAGCAACTTAAACAATGTTTCAAAGAATTGTGAAAAAGTGTGAAAAATTGTGTTAAAATTTGAATTATATAAGTTGTTTTTTCAAGAAATTGCTTAGATTGCCCCCAAAACGAGTCAAAGAGTTCATTAACTTCCTCATTACTAGTCCAAATGGAATCAATGAAATCTTTCCATATAGACAAAAATAATTTCTATGAGAAAAAAAATTTGAAATTATTTTTAGACTTTTGGTGATGCCCAGAAACATTGAAACAATATTCCTGTTTTTCTAATCATTAAAATCAAATTTTTACTCTAAACAGTCTAACAATCTATCTTTGAGAAAACTATCTAGCTTCAGAATAAATGGTAGAGTATTGTAAAAGTATGTTATGTATACAAAAGTGAAAAAATAGCATCCATAGATTGAACTAGTTTTCTTCAAACATCTGAATTTTTAAAGAATGTTTGCATCTGTAAAATTGTTGTAGATTGCATTAGCAAATATGTCTTAAAATTTCAATTGTTAATAAATCCCCCAAAACAATACATCTAATTTTGTACTTAATTAGATGTGGAATATCAAACAGTATAAAAAAAATTTATTGCTTTAATTATAAATATCAAAGGCCTATAAATAGAATCCTTGTCTGCAAATGTTTGCAAAGGAGTATGGTTTACAAATTTTGTTTTGGTTGTTGTCTTCTAGAAGTTGTAATAGATTAGCATCATATTTTCAAAATAGAAAACCAAACAAGAAACAGTTTATGATGTAAGGACGTGTTTTATAAGATCTTAAATCCTACCTAAAATTGCTACATTTCTAGTATAACAACCTTCATACATAGGTACTTCTATCTTTGTAATATTTTATTTACAATATGAATTTATTATAACTTTCTCATGTCAATTATATATAGTTCTACTAAAATGAATTTATTCTTTGTTTTTGATTAAATTTTCATCAACTATACATTATATTTTAAACTTGCACTCAATGCCCTTAAGCCATCTAGAAAAGTATTGTAGTTTTTAATGCTTTGTCATAAACCACATGTTACTAATTATGGAATATCAAAAGAGTATCATACTTTGAATTTAATTAAAGAAAGTCTCTTCTACAGTGTGCTATAAATTTAGTTTACTCAATTTGATATATTTAAACCCATAGGGCTTAAAGAATTTGGAGGAATAATAATGACTAAAATGTATACAATCCTTAAATAAATTTTTTGATGCAAAATTAACAAACCACTCTTTCCTAAAACAACTTTACAGTATCCTTTTCATATTTTGGTAGCCCAAACAATATGGTTTTTTAGATTTTTTTGATAATTCATGTCAAAATTAAACAACCAAAAATCCTTAAAATTGTGATGCTAGCTTGAATTTCAAAACAAGTTTTGTTTAGTTCTTTATGAATGGTGAAATTTTGCCTTTCAAATTTTTATATTAAAAAATTTGTGCAAAAAATGTAATTGAAGTAAGAAGTTGAAAAGACATATTCATTTTTTTTTTGAAAGGACGTCACATATTCATTTTTGGAAAGACTATTAAGTTGGAAGGAGATATGATGTGACATGAAATATTAAGCTCTTAGTAGTATGAACTTTGAATTGAAATATAGCACTCTCCAAAGTGGTAATGTTGTAATTTTGGTTTGTCATAGAAAAATAATGTACCCGGAAAAAAAGTAATAAGCAATAAATTTTTGGCTCAATGTAAAGGAATGATAATTGGACATTGCATAACTATTTGGTCTATATGACCAACCAAAGTTAAAGGCTTGATTGGGCACCTTCCTATAATCTCTTGAAAAGATGCAACTTGCTTGCCCTCCAAGTGTTATAATATATGTGAATTCTATATATTAAAATTAATATATTTTATTTTATTTATTATCAAGGTGTAGTGAAAATAAATAATAATGTTTTTTATAATTTGCAAATTGGAGGAGTACTTAGAGTTTAGACTCTACTTTCCCTTTTGAGTGACTATCCATTCCTATCCATTCAAAAGGGACAACCACAAAATCTTTCTTTTTTTCATTATAGAATCTTTTCTTGAATTTTTGAATGCATTTTCTTTATATTTTTATAAATATATATTGCTTGCCTCTATTTTATCAAATTTGTCATTGAAGAAATATAGATACTACATATTCAAATAAGGTAGAAGAACCCATTCTTGATCTTTTAAGGGATTTTCCAACAGATCATGGACAATTTATGTTGAAGAAAATTTTTTGCGTGCAAAAAGATAGGAAATATGGAGATTGAAATTTTTTCATAATTTTATTTCCAATGTTGAAAATACTATAAATTTTGGGAGCCAAAAAATACTTAGGATCCATTGTCAATTTCTAAACTCTTCCAATTTTGATCTCAAGAACTGCTTTTTTACTCACTACTTTGGGACATAAGTCATAACCTTATTAGTTCCAACCTTGAAAAAAGACATTCTAAGATTAGATTGGATTTCTTTAGATTTGTTCCAGCTAAGATAAAAATAGTACCTCCTCCAGATTGAAAATGGGTCCAGGTTGACAATGGGTGCCTCTAGCTTAACACTTAGAAGCATGAAAAGTCATGTAGATAAAATTCACATATATTGTAAGCACTTTGTTCATCATGTAGAATATAATATCCGAAGTACTTAAGGACTAAATACCTAAAGTTAAAATAGAAACTTTACATCTTATTGCCTTCTTTGATGTTGCCTAAATCCAAATACTTCACTAGCAATTACATTAGGAACAATATGAGACCTATTATTAATAGGGTATATTATAAGTGTTGGAGCTAATAATTTTAAAAATATCCATTATTATAGCATCATTTTTTTAAAGCATACTCTATTATAACTATTATATAATATATAGTAATGACCCATAATACATAATTTGTAAATCTACCAAGGAATAATCTAAAAGGGAAGAAAAGAACTCGCATGAGGAGCTTCCATTTTCCATTTACATATAGACAAATTAATGAAAAATGTTTTATTTGGGATTGCTACCTATTTGTTTGCTCTAATTCAGATCTCTGGTGGACGGTTTTCAAGGACGCGTTGCATAAATCAAATTTAGCCAATATAATACTACTTGTGGGATTTTCAAATTTTTTCCCCTGTTATACATGTTTGATTCATTTGAATTGTTTGATATATGATGTCTATATATTTACTATTTATATAGGCTATATTTGATAGTAGTTAGAATATACATTTTATACTAATCAACTCTAAAATTGCGTATATATTTTGGAATTACAATTGAAACATATTAAAATGCCTCAAACTTCAAATTTAACTATCATTGGGTGTAGGAAAATGGAAAAAAAGGAGATGTGAAAAAAAGGGGCATATCTACTGTAAAATAACAATTAACCCTTAAATGTTTTTTACTATGTTTTCACCAAAACCGCTCCAAAATTGTCATTCTAATACAAGTACCAAATTTTAGAAAGAAAATATTTTTGAACACATATAACCATAAGGTCTTGTAGTACACTAGTTTAAAAAGATGTGGAAAAAATTTCAGAATTTTCTACCTTGTGGATTGCAAAATATCAAGATTGCAAGAATTGAAAAAAATCCTGTTTTTGTCCCTGCGAAAATCCGGGCAGCTGCACTTCACAAGGTCACATTTGTATGTAAAAATGTCCAAAATTGTGGTTACTCTTTGGATTCATTCTTCAAGGCATAATGGCTACATGCTTGAAAAATTTCAGATCATTTGGAATTATACAACATACAAGAAAAAAACAGTAAGTAGTAAGAGGTAGAGACTCAAAATACTAAATTGTCAAGAATTTTATTATGGCCAATTGAAAAATGTCAATCCCAACTGTTGTAATGTTGTAATAAACAATCTACACCTATTGTTTTTATTTTTTTTCAAAAATATTGAAAATTGAGTTAGATAAAGGACTTCAAAGTTATTTTAGAGTAGGAATTCTATAACTACCTCAAAATAAACTCCTCATTGAAGGAAAATATCAAGCTTCAAGAAGGCCTTGAGTTTTGAACCCCCCGGTGCAATTAAAGAGGAAAAAAATATTTTTTATTATTTATTATTTTTAAATTTCGCATTTGATGTGGCACTATTGGTGCCACATCAGAATCATGTCAAGCTTTACTATTTTTTTAATAATTTTTAGTTTTTTGATAAATTTTTTGAATAAAAAAAATTAAAAATTAAAAATCTTTTTTTGTTTTTTTGTACTTGGACCGTGGGGTGCCGAAAAATGAAAGCTTAACGGCCTTTTGCAGAGTTCAAATTTTTCCTAATGTTTTGACTCATTAATCCAAATGGAATGATTCAAAGCTTTCCAAGTATATATAAATCTATAAAACCAATTTCAAATGTTGCATATATATATATTACAAGGTATAGTGAAGTACTTGGGTGCCTAAATGAATTATTTTGATTTGTATATATAGAGGTACCTAAAGTAGAACAATCCAATGTCGTTAGTCACCCAATTCCAACATCTATTAGACCTTTCCAAAATTTGCGTCAATTACCCACCTATTACTTCAATCTAAGCAATCCTACAGCATTGCAGGATGCTAAACCCGTCCCATGAAGTGAGCTATGAAGGGTGAATGTAAAGTAATTGTAAAAAAAACAGCCCCCTATTTTGTGCCGCGTTAATGCTATGTCCTTCACCTTTTATAGCTTATTTGGGTCCTCTAATTGCAAATACAAATTCAAAATTTGTAACTTTTATCATGCGTGAAAAATAAAAAAAATTCTACGTTTTCCCTAAGAATAAATTCACTTGTATGGCCCACTTTGTAGGATGGGTCTAGTGTCATGCTTTTGCATCATGACAATGCAACTTGGGTAGGGGGACATCAGCGCGTGACTTAGCATGGGTTTGCCCAATCACGCTTTACCAATTTAGTCCCAGAAAACTTTGAAAAATCACAAAAAATTCATTTTTTGTGGGAATGTCATGATTCTACTTGCAAATGATTTCTCTCAAACTTCTCTTTCTCTGAAAAAATACAGGAATTGACAAATAACTTCTCCAAGCCAGGTACCTAGATAGAGAATCTGCTTGGTAACAGGCATATTTCCCCTTTTTCTTATCTGGTTGAACTCTTACTAGAGGTCAATATTGTCAAAGGGGCAACCACTTGGCAGATATCAAGGAAGGAAAGCCCACAGCATCATCAGTGCTTCTCTGGGGCCACATGAAGAAATCATTTGCAAGTTTCTGGGCCTTGGCTCCCCATTCAACAACCCTCACTTTCACCTACTTCAAAGAAAAACAGCAAATTAAAATGCATGTAAAAGATCCAGCATTAGTAAATTCTTTGGACATCAGCACCTGTACTACCCTACATGAAGGTCAGATTCAGTGCAAATTAAGTCATTTTTTTTTTTAAAAGGGTCATGTGTCATCTTGTGAATGGTGTGAGGTGACATGGACCCCAGAGAATCTAGTGCAAAAAATTCAATTTTGGCACCTGAGTTGAATTAGACCTTCAAGTACAGAATTTGCCTTCCCAGCAATACTCAGAGCAGCCCTGCACAGAAACTCGCTCAAGCAAATCAATGGAGGGCATTCTTGTATCATAGAAGATCAATGGTACATAACCTTTAGAGGTCAGTTGTGGCATGTTACTGTGGGGCTGCTCTCATGCCTTTTGGATGATGATGGATGTTGAAAAATTGAGCGTGCAAGTACCATACAGAAAAGTTTGTTAGGGAGTGATTTTCAAAATTGGCTGGGGAACTGCTGCTTTTTGAATATCCAACCAGTAAAAATGGTTGTAAAAGATTGAGCGTTGAATTTTTGGTGTCATCGAAGTTTCCATGCACCCTGGGGAGATGTTGTCTTATGCTATTACATGCAATTTACACTAAGCCCTAAAAAGAAGCCACTGTATGACACAAGCCCTTGCTTAGGATATGGACACACTTTGCACTTTGTCAAGAGCAGTTGCAGCAAAGACTCCAAATCCCAATAAGGAGTAGGTCTCTTTTTACACTGCACGTCTGTTGGAGCCTCTTCCTTTAGTTATTGGAGATATTTCTGTAGAAGTTTGTTCACACTACAGGAGGAATGTTTGTCAAATTCCATCTTCAAGGTCTCAAGTTTGACTGGTATTCTATTTTGTTGCATTTTGGATTCACACTTGCGCAAAGTGGGGCGGTAGGATAGGAGACTCTACAATGTGAATTGGTTGATCTTAATTATTTAGAATGCAAACTTTGATCTTATTGAGATAAGAGCATCGCCACTCATTCATGGAGAAGCTCCCCGGCCTGGGCTTGGGCGTGGCTAGCCAAGAAAAAGTGGTTTCCCTGCAAACCCGGCCAAGGACAAAAAGAGACCATTCACTCCAAAATTCCCTTTCCAAATACTACGAGAGCATCTCCACCATGTTTTGACTTTTTGCTTGATCTTGTCGGTTTTGTAGATTTGTAGGCCTAAAATCCTCATTTCTTATAATTTTTTAATCAATCTGCATGTTGTTTGACTCTTGATTCTTCCACATCATTAATGCATGAGCTTGACTTGGTTTGGCATGTCCTTGAGGGTGAGGTATAAGTGGAGGATGGAAATAATCTGGGAGCTGCAAGACTCGGCCACTCCATTTCCCAGCCCTGTTTGTAGGGCATGGATAACCATTAGGAAGAATTGGAGCCCTCAAAGGGGCTGTGAGTGAGGGGAACGAGGGAACAGCAACTGATTTTTTTTTTTTTTCAATAATAAAAAAAATAAAAATAAAAATAAAAATTCCCCCTCTAGCGAACGGGAGAGCCTGGACAGCGCCTGACCCTGGCACTGAACCTTATTTTAGTATTTAAAAAAACATAAAAATAGTTAATTTAAATTTTTTCTTTTTTTCTTTTTTTCTTTGGAATCTGATGTGGCACCATGGCGACCACATCAGCTTCCTAATTTGAGAATTATTTTATTTTAATTATTTTATTATTATTTTAATTATTATTTTAATATTTATTATTTTTTATATTATTAATTTGTATTATTTTAATTATTTTAATTTTAATTATAATATTATATTAATATTATATTATTATTATGAATTTTTAAATTTTTAAAAAATGAACCCCCCTGTTCAAAAACAGAGGCGTTCCCCTCAAAGGGGCTGCACCTCCCTGAGGGAAACTCCTCAAAGGGAAGCAGCCCCTTTGAGGGTTGCCATTTTTCCTAATGAATGCTCTAAGTGTGGAAACTTACACTTTGTGATATTGCTGTGATAGGAACCTCAAACCAAGCAATGATTTCAAAAGTTGAAGTTGTGTAAAACCAAGTTGTCAATTTTTAAGGGTAGGGCAAACTGCAATTTATCAATTTGAGGAAAAACCAAAATGAGATTATTACGGAAGGTGTTTGGTATTTTGGTGATAGATGAATTTGTGCACATTACACTTACTTAAAACCTGCAATCATAGATTATGCATATAGTTCATAACTTTATTTGCATTTGTGTATGTTGAAACATGTTCAAGAGTCCCAAAGCCTCTAAAACCAAAATCTCCAAAACCACAAGAAGCACGGTGCGAAAGAGATACCAAGTAACTTATGCATAATACTCACCCTAAACTGTGAATAGCAGAAGCTCAATGAATTGCCAATCAAAATGAGAATATTTTCTGAGAATTTCAGTCATGATTTACAATTGATAAGGATTTGTTTTGAGGAGTTATAGGTGTGGTGGTTGCACAAGGTGTGATTTGAACTTGACGGTACTTCAAACTTCAAAGTCACCCTTCCATTCTTAGCATCGCGTAGTTCTTACATAATGGCTCAAGTTCTGACAAGCTACTTAGAACCGATCTTGTGTCGCTAGAATCTATGCTTCTTGAAAATTTCATGTTACAAGAAACCATGGATTGCTTGCCAGTACTTTATTGAAATCCTGCACCTCATGTTCTAAAACTTGGTGTTAGCATGTACTATCTCAATAGCCAGATAGACTAAGCGTTTAATAAAGATCCATGGTGTAAATATCGCCAAGGGGTGCTATTATGTGAGTCTAGGATCATGAGCACATGAGTTTAGAAGACTACAATATACACCTATATTATAAATGCTCAAGGCTCATATGCTCACATTTTCATGCTTATATCCTAGCATTGTTGAAATACAATCCAACTACTTGCTCCAAGAACAACAATTGCACTCTTGACAAAGTTCCAGTGTGGTCATACCTTCATAAACAAGGATACTCATGTGCCAACATATATATATTCTAAAACTACTTGAAACTCTATAGAGTTCTAACTTAGGTTGCTATATTGCTTGGATAATTTATTTTTCAATGAGATATAAAGTATATAGTTTTGTGACTTTAATTGAAGAAAAAGGTATTCTATCAAGGTCCATGCATCCCAAATTTAGATGTGCCTCTAGCAAACTCAAGTATGGTTTTCAAAACGTTTTAAGTAGCAAAAAAAATAGTAACCAACTCACCAAACACATTTTAGCAATCATAGTGTTGTACAATGTCCATTAGTCCCTTGTTTGGACTTAGAGTGGTAAAGGTGAGACGAATATTTCAATTTGAATAAGGAGCCAATGAGATTATACATAACATATAGTAGCCTTGATGCCCATTGCCTTTCATTCATGCACCTTGCTGATCACATTCAGACTCCACCTGTCTACTTGACTGTTGATAAATACTTGCATGCAAAATATTCCTCAAAATATTATCTATTGTAGAATGCGAAATACTATGCAAAATATTATCTATTGTAGAGCCAAAGTAGTCATGCCAAGCACACTAATAAATGTTATATATGCAACTATGAGGAGTTGTAAATCCTCCAAAGTACAACATTAAACAAGAGTATAAAAACACTCTAAATAAAATATTGATAGGTGTCCAATGTAGACCAAGGACACATTCTAATGAGGGTTTGCAAATAAAATCAATGACACATTAGACCTTGTCTTGTCAAATGCCTCTAATATTGAGTGTTTTATAACTTTCATTTTCTATTTTTGAAATATTTTGAAGCATAGTATTTCTAATGTTTTCTTAGACAAAAGAGGCCTTACCATTGCACTAATAAAAACAACATCAACAATAAATATGAGAAGCTTGAGTAGACCCTTAATTGTTTACAATTTTTGAATGAAAATGTTTTGTTCACAAGAAGGGACATTGTTTCTTTTTTCTATTTAAGAGTATTTTAAATAACACTATAAATGCATGAAAAGTCCAAATATTAAAATGCCATTTGTCAAATAGGAAGAAAATTGTATCTGTGGTGCATATTTGTAACTTCACCACTTCAATCTACAATCAATTATTGGTTTTATTTTTCATGCTAAAAAATTGTGCTTGAGTATGTGCTTTGGCCATAATAAAGTCAACGATGCTAGCATCTAAGCATAGAGAAGTGAGCCTATAAGCCTTGAACCTAGTTGTAGGTATGTATATACAAACATTTGAAGGTGTCTATAACATATGTACCTATAACATAGATACATTATAATATAGAAAGAGTTTTCAACAAACTTTATGTTTTAGGCACCTAAAACATAAGCACCTATAATCATAGAAGGTGTCTATAATATAGAATTCTAGGCTCTTGGGCTCATATGTTCTACACTCACATGCTAGCATTCTTCTAATAAACCTTGCCATGCACTTTATATTTAAAAAATCCACACTCCAAAAACAAGCAAAATTCATGTCCACAATTAATCTCCAACTTGTATTTGCAAAAAAAACTTGATTGCATGACTATAGAAATACTACGAAAGGTCATATCAAACTATGTATCATTCCCAAAACAAAAGTTAGGAAGGTATGACAACAACTTCTCTAAGCCTCTTATTATTTGATCGTGGAAAAAGTCTAAGCTGGGTAGCCACAAAAATAGTATTCAAGAATTTTTTGAGCTTTATATTGACTAATTTTTTCCAATATTTATATTCAAACGATTTTCCAAGTAACCGTTTAGGTTATTTATTTCATTTGTATTTATTAGAATTTAAAAATTTCTAGAAATTTTCAAGTTTTCTTTCTTGTATTTTGAAAATTGAACCGGTTATTTTCTCATTTCCATTGACTCACTTTGCACTAACCTTTTTTTTCCCAAACATTCCATGAGACAACCCTACTCCTATATAATCCATTCAACAATCAAGGAATACTTAATTGTATAATTGGTTTGAATAATTAGTATTTGAATGCTCCAACTACTTTCTAATTGGCATATTTAATCATATTGAGAGCCTATATGAATCCAACCATTCATTGATAGTTGCCTCAACATATTGTATATAAGCTTGAATAGAAAATTAAGATAATTTTGCATAGTACAAAAGGTGAGTGATATCTTTAAAAAAACTCAAAGAATCATGAATATTTACACATTGAATCAATCATAAAATCTACATAGTAGGATCTATGAGTTGGACCTTATTTGAAAAGCAAGTGAGTTCTATAAGGGAAAAGTTTCTTTTGGCATACAATGAAGAAGGGGCTGAAAGCATCCCCTGAAGGACTCGTCTACACTACAAGAAAACAACGTCCAAATTGACTAATTATATCCAAATTAACAGATTAATGTCCAAATTGACAAAAAAATTGATAGAAACGATGTCTAAAATGCCACTTTTTTCTTGTAGTGATAATATTTTTGAGAGCTTGTTTGTATTTAATTATTTTCAATGAAATTTCCTTTAAAGATAAATGGAAGCCTCACTTAACTCGCTTTTGATTATATTTATGGGATTTTGTTGAAATTAATTATAAGTTTTGAAGTTCGAATTGTAGGAAGCTCTATAGATGTCACTGTTCTAATGAGTTCGTTGTTAGTACATTAAATACCGCAATTGGTACTCTGAAGAATGTAATATGTACTTTTGTACTAATAAACACTTTTAGAGTTTGAATTGTTTTAGAACCTCTTACCTAAGTTACCCTAAATGCCCAAGGCTTGTTTTGAGCTTCTAGATATTTCTCTAAATTGAACAAAAAGCCAAGACTTAGGAAAGTTTTATCAATTTTTTTTGAATTGTAACCAAACAAATTTTAACTAGACATGTTAGAAATCACATAGGAAAAAAAAATACAACAACATTATTTATGGATTAAAAGATTATAATGTTTGATCATGAGGGTGTTAAAAATGCAAAAGTGATTGGAATTTTTTCAATCCTCTTTTCACATGTCAAATTTAAAAAGTTGGTCACCAAAAAAATATGAGGTTAAAGGGCTTAACATGCATAACCCCAATCAGTTTATGGCTTCCCAAAATCTACTCTACAATTTTTTTAAATGAATTTCTCATGTGATTTTTCCTCCAAGATCCAGTGTATTTGAGGCTCATTACCAAGAGCCCTCAACACCACAGAAAGTTAAGATTGCAATTAACACCCTTACACAAAATCTTGAATTGAATAACCATAATCAATTATTTTCAAAATCGGCTTTTTGATGCTAAAACTAGACTTCAAATAGAATTTTAAAAATATAAACTATTAAAAATAGCAACTTGGTTAGGTTTTACTTAGCTTCAAAGTATTGTCAACACCAAAATTTGGTGCCTCGGGCATTTAGGGGTTAATTACTTGCTTGTTTTTGAAGATGACACACAAAATCTAATAACATTTTTATCTATTGAAACATATTGTGTGATACTAAGAGAAGAGTTAGTTGTATTCTGCTTATTTAATTAATAAAACAACATACAAAGCTAACTCTAACTAAAGAAATGTAATTGTAAATCTAACATTTCTTTATTAATTAGGTTTGCATGTTGTTTTATTAATTAGGAGGTGTAATTGCAAATCTTACATTTCATAGGTTCTAATTGTGTCAACTAACCTAGGTTCTTCCAGACCTGCAACATCATCTACAACTTATCTATGTAATCTTTCTTGCCATAAAATGTACAGTAGCTTCTCCAATTGTTCATGAGATTGTTCCAAGAGAATTTTGTATAGTATGGCACGTGTATGTCGGGGAAGTGTTTAAGTTTGGAGATAGGAACATGCATATCATCTATCGCGTCTACCACACCAGAGAAGTTGCATAATTGCAGAAACTTTGCTTCTATCTCTTGCATTTGTAAACTAATAAGCCACTTTATCTCTTGTCACAAAGTCTCATACATTGCATTTTCAACTTTGCGCAGCACACTATAAGAGACTTGTGTTTTTTCTGGTATCAGGCCTTGGATTCGATGTTTGAAAGAACATCAAACTATCTACGAGCGGATGGCCTAAAAGGTTGGAATTTTGTCAATGTTTGGGAGAATGTGGGGAGATTTATGTGAAAACAATGTGATGTTCTGACAAACAATGTTGTTTTATTTGACATGAATGGTGACATGCATCCATTTTTTAGAGCGTTTACACTAGTAGAAAATTCAATTTTTTTGTTGATTTTTTGGTATTGATTTGGTTCACTTTTCTATCGATTTGAATAGTAATCTATTGGAATCAGCAAATTACTATTCAGATCAACAGAAAAGTGAACCAAATCAACACCAAAATATCATCAATAAATTGAATTTTCTACTAGTGTTAGAAAAATAGGAATTGCCACATCAGCAGCCTCAATTGTTTTGGCTGTGAGTAAGTCAACAGATGTTATTGTAGTATGCAATAAAAGACCTATCCGAGGTAAAAAGAAATGAGTAAGGGTAGCCAAATGGCATGCTTGTGCGTGGAAAAAAAAGAACCATGCCGTCCAACGTGGCAAGTGATGTGGCATCAGATTGCATTGACGTGGCATGCCACGTCAACATACTGGGAGGCTATGATGCTCATTTCATAGTGTCTTAGCAAAAATCCCAGAAGACGTCCACACGTTTTTCAAGATGTCAAATGGAGACAACAATATCGTCTCTTTCATGCGATTGTCTCCTTTTCATGCATACTCTTCATTAGAGACATTCCCTTCCATAGAGTGGAATTTTGGATGTCAGCACCAATGTCCACAGACATCTTTGTCAATATCCATTGGACTTAGATACCACCTTTGGCGATGCCTTTGAGAATATGAACGTGCATTACTTTGTGTTCAAGTGTACGCCAAAGAGGACAATGGAGAAACAAGAAGTATCATGTACTCATAATAAGTGAGTCTGCAACTTTCAACAATTACAATTTTTCCTCAATACCTAATAGTGCACACGGATTGGAAGTGGATATGACAGAAAGAGGGTTCAGAGAAGTGCAAACATGTTTGATACTGCAATGTCTACTATGGAAGGGCCCATACAGTGAATTATGACTAGGAATTTTCATCAGGTCATTGTTGCCGGACTCTATAATTTTGTTCTTGCATAGTCTCTAAAAGATTTGACTCAAATTTATAATAGCCAATCACACATTTTTGTCCAAGATGTTCCAAATAGACACTGGTAGAATCTACATAAGAATGAGAACTAGCGTATTAGGTAGAAATAAGCACTGCATTTCTTGCATAATAATACTTAAGGAGGAGACATCAGAGAAAGTTTTAGGCCTTTGGAGGGCTGCTCCACAGTCCTCTGGAGTACTATGAGATTTATTTTCTTTGGGTTGAAAAAAATCATTTTTTCCCTATTCCTGCCCACCTAAAATTGTAGTGGCAGTTGCACAGGAACCAAGTTTTAAAAGTTCAAAATTCTTGAAAAATAAATAAACAAAAAGTTTAATCTTAAAATTAAAGAAAATAAAAAAATAAAAAAAAAACGTGAAATCTGACTATTTTGGCGACTCGGCGAGCAGTTAGCTTATTTGACTGCTCATTGCGGCACTTTTCCAAAGTGATAGACCAAGCTTTGAAATAGCTTGGTTTTTCACTTTGGAGCAGCCCTCCGGAGGGCTGAAATTTTCTGTAATGGAACATTTTCATGCTTTGTTGTAGTGTACAAAGGTTGCAATCATATTGCACATAACTTCACTAGTACAAATGTCTCTGCGTGAATGTTTTGAACAACACCAACATGTTTGTTGGAACATCTTGCATATTCTCTACAACATCACCGTGCAACTTCTACTTAGAACACAATTCTTGCGTTTTATACATCCCACATGGTTTGTCTTATTTCCTACCTCCCCACTTGTATAAAAAGCTTGTCATTTACATAGTGAGGACAGCTATAATATGCCATGTATAATATATGACAAATATGGCATATTGTATATAATCTACTCTGTATGGCTTATTGTGTATGACATGCTGCATTGGACATTATAAAATGCACATTTGCATTATGAAGACACGTATAATTGTTCATATTAACATCATATTGAATAATGCATTCAGTCATATGAATATCAAAGGTGACATCATTTTTGTTCAATCATATCCTAGTGGACATTCCAAGAGGGGTTCATGATGGAATGTGGATGTCTAAGTTGATGTCACAAAACATTTGAACATTTCAATTGATGTCTCAAAAACGTCTCAAAAAACATTCAGACGTCTAAGGTGATGTCTCCAAAAACATTTGGACTTCTAAATTGACGTCTCAAAAATGTCTCAGAAAATGTCTGGACAGCATAAAATTGTATTGACTAGGCTGCCTCGTCATCCTTGATGGATGACACGTCATTTTTTTCTGCCACGTCAACTTTGTCCATTGCCACGTCATGGACAAGGATGGATGGAAAAAATTCCTACGTAGCTTCCCACCTCCGCGTGGCGCTAATGTGGCAGCCACATGGCTGAATGTCAATAGCGCCTAGATCCATGTCCCATGATCCCATTGGATGTTTGACCCTTGATATAAAAGCATCAAGCTATGTAATTTGAAATTTTTGATGTTTTTTGCATGTCAGCCATGAAGCCAAAAAAGTGACATCTATGTTGACATTAAAAGACACCGCGCGATGCGCTCATGTCAAAAACCACCTATCTGGAAAAATACGGGTTTCTTATAGTGGCAACATTGTAGCAATGAAGCTATATTATTTCCAGTAGCAAACAACTCATTGCAAATGAAAAGATTTGCTCCATGAGTGAATTTGAAAAGGATAATGTCCTCCCCATTTAATTTTTCTCAAATATCATTTTAAGCAAAAAAAAAATTCCAAAAATGACGTGGCAATTGCTGTGCCACGTCAGCCAACTATTGCAGCTGCATTCCCGCAGTTTGGGAATACAGGGGAATCAACAGCCCTCCAAGTTTCCAAATCCCCTCTATTGGTATATGCGGCCTCAACAAATCTATAAGAGTAAAGACAATTGATTTATTCATCCGAAACATTTATACCCGATGATTGTTGTTGTACTTCTCTATGAAGATCCTAGAAATCCAAGTGGTGGACCTAGGTTTACCTAGAACCCAAAATCATCTTCTAAAATGTTGAAGCTTGTCCATAGCCTAAAGTTGTACAACGCAATTCATGTTTCCACCTACAAGTCTTGTACGGGAACACTCGAAAATAAAACAGTGGAGGACAAGTAGTCCATGGGGACGAAGTCTTCTTCAAATTTTTCTAGCAAGTATGCAACATGTAAGGGATTGAAGAATTGCAATATATAGTATCTAGGCACCAAATGTTACAATAGTGTTCTGGCAAAATGATGAACCCATTTCATGTTGACAGACAAAGGAGGAATTTAGCGCTTTGACAAACTACACATTACGGAAGTCTAAGCAACAAATAAGTATGAAAACATACAAGCGTGAAGATTGGTGTACGTGATAGGCCAATGTCTTCAAGAATGTGAATTACAGAATGGAGTTATCAACAAAGAAGTTTCAATAGGAATGCTAATTACAGCTTCTAATCATTTGTGATCTTCATTTCAAATTCTAGTATATATGAACGAAGCTACAAGTACACAACATTTTTTTCATGAACAAAAGAAAAGTAATTAAATCACAAAAAATGATCCCGGACTCCAATTGCAAAAAGGTATTCATTATGAAGAAGACGCTATTATGAAGATGCAACACTAAATCAAGTGGTTATGTTCTTCACTTTGATGTCGTCATCTATACATAAGTAAAAACAATCATCAAGTTCATTAATTATTGTAGAAGGTAGACATCTGAGCCACGCACATGTGTTCAATGACGACTGCCATTAAGGTAAACCAGCCCATTGTGGTCGGATGACCCATAGTGGACACCTGATGATTCCACGATAGTTTTTTCGGCCACAATCAATGTCTAATCTGACACCAATGGAGTGATTAGTGACCTCATTAGAAACACCTGCCTTTTCAGTGTAAATTATTGTAGGAAGTGACTTTTCATAGACTTCTGGATTAGAATTTATTGTGACCACTTTAGATGATTAAGCATACTGAGTACACTTTTTGTTGGTTATGGGATAGTGTACTGACTCTTTTGGACAAATCACTTCAAAAATCTGTAACAAATTCATACTTTGTTTGAAAAACATAATTTCAATTGCTCTCAATATTTCTCACTTGTCTTTATGTGGAAAAAAATTTGAAATTTTTTAACAATGGCATGAGGGTAGACTCCAAAGTTTGACCACAATGGACTAGTTTACCTTAATTCATTGAATTATGCATTGCATGAAGGGAAGGACATTAGTAAAAAAAATAAAGTCATAAAAAGGCTGCAAGTTATTTATAAATTTTCAAGCTTGAAAGCTCTGTAAAGTTGTCGTGAAAAATCTGCTATATATGTAGGATGTTGATGTGGCGTGGACACTGCCACATAAGGTTAATATTAATTAATTGATTTTAAATATTTAATTCCTCCAAAAAATGATTTTTTTTATAGTTTTAAAATTTAAAATTGTATTAAATTGTATTTTTAATTATTTCATATTCAGACTTGCACTACACTGACTAGTTTCTAGTATGGGGCACAACCATGAAACAACCCTCCCGTGGCTTCATTTTTCTTCTAATGAACTTACTTTGTGGACCCATTGAACCACAAGGTTTGACTAGAAAATCTTGTTCAGTTCACGAAGATACTCTACAAATCAGCCACAAGCGAGGCCATTATAGCCACTAGCTACATAGCAATACAGCTATGCAAAAAACAATTGCAAAAGACTGAATTATCCTTGAACCCTCACAACATCCATAAAGCACATGCACCGCTCACAATTTGTATAGAATTTCCACTTTCAACTAGAGAAACAAAATGCACAAGAATTCACAAAGGACAAATGGAAAGGTTGAAACACAGTGCATGAGCAAAGTACCTAAACACAAAAAGAAATGCCCATGACCTACTAATATCTCTCTGAGAGCGACAAAATGAAGAGGTTAATTGGGGCATTGTCACAACTTGCTTGAATACAAATAGAGAGGACACATATATGAAGAAAAGGGCCTATAATAAGACAATCTGAATCCAACAGCCAAATAACAAAGGTGGACATCATGGTGTAAACACCACATCGTCTTATCAAGTGTTATGTGCCACCTAGGACAAGTGACTGAGTATATTAGTGTATATTTGAACACAATGGCAATATCTAAAGTAAACCAATCCAATTCCGTCCACAATCCAATTTTGTCACCCTATGTTTGGTCCCAATTCTATCAAGAAAAAGATTCAAATCTGATTATTTTATGACAAAATTAGTGCATTCATGCCAAGAATAGATAAAGTATCCATCTTTTATTGGTGAGTACTTAAATGCCATTAGATACATAAAAAGACAATTATAGGTTGTTCATGGGACGTTTATGAATCCACTCTATGGGCCTTTTTTTTTTTAATTTCAAGGCGGACCACTTCAAAAATTCACAAAAATTACAATTTTGATTAGAAAATTATAATTCCACTTGGGTTTGACTCATGAAACAAGCACACACGTCTGGAAAATATGTACCTCTATTGAAGTTGACCCTCAAATAGTCAGATTGCAAATCAGGGTGGTAATAGGCTTGTCTAGCTTAACACATTTTATCTTCCAAAAGTTTGTTTGTTACTTCATCAAGTGTCAAACAAGTCACTATAATGTTACATGTTTGCTTGGATTTTAACGTAGCAACCAGTGTGAACCCACTGTAAATTATTACACAATTTTACAACTACTTTTTAGGTCTCGTGGGACCTAAGAGGTGAACAGTAATTACAGTACAGAGCCTTCCTGTTGACTCCATGCTGTTGACTCCATTGATGTCTGACGTCTGCACTCACAGACTGTGCAGAAATCTTTAGGAAGCAGCAATCTCCAGGAGCTCGTGTCCAATACGCCTCTTTTTTATTTTTTGAAACAAATGAAACGGAATTTCATTGCAAAAGAAGGATACCAATACGCCTTGAATGGGGCTCCACAAGGAGCCTACCTTGAAGTCTACGTTTACTGTACTGTACATGGTCGGTATTCTAGAATTGAACTCCTACTGCAGAGAGAGAGAGACCAGGTCTATACGACTAGGCATGGTGGTAGAATCTGACCACTTGCTGCTGCAGACCCATCTGAAAAGCAATTCCGCAAATGGCAAATGAAATAATTCGCCCTTTTGCAGTGGATGAATGCCCGCAAATCCTCACTCACTCCTCCCCTGATTTTTTTATTTTTTGTTTTTTATTTTGTTTTGTTATATTTTTAAACACATGGACCTCCCCCAAATTTTTTGATATTGTCGCTTGCCCAAAAAGTCAACAACTTCACCATATATTACAAATATTTATACATATTCTGAAAGTTATGAAAGAGAGACAAACTGGAGGCGTATCAAAACATATTTTGACATTGTCGTCTATCACCAGAGTTGGTAAGAATGCCGTTCATTCTGTTTAATGAAAAACAGGATCTTTTATATCCAAATTCCTGGATATAAATAGCTTCATCACCGAAAAACTCCTGTCACACCGCCTTGGAACAGAAACCACTCTTGTCACAACCTGTGAGTAATTAATGATTCCACACAGACTTCGATAATTTTTCTCCCTTTTATTTCAGAAATTTCAGAAATCGGTACCGCGAAATCAGTACTGCTATATCCGAGTCTGCAGGCACTCAAGCAAGCAACTGAAATGATTCACTGGCGCGAGTGTGTCTTAGCAATTGTCTTGTACGGAGCCATATAGGACTTAAGTTAAGTGACAACTGGGGTAAGTTAAGTGACAACAAGGATTGGTGGGTGTCTTTGCTTTGGAGCTTGCAAGGAAGTTGAGTGTGAGCCTCGCTCTGAGAGAAAGAGAAAGAGAAAGAGAGAAAGTATAAGAGGGGATGGGGGGTTGGAGTGCCAAGGTTCGCAGGTGTAGCAATTTGTTTCAAGCATGTTTCGAAAGAGCGCACTTGGCAGTTTCCATAGCTGCGTAGGTTTGCAACTTGGTGTCGTCGTCTTTGTCTTTGTCTTGGGTGGGGACGCCGCTTGCATAACGCCGTTTTGCGGCAGCTTGAAAGCTTGTTGAATCTTCTGAGGTAGGATAATATTTTTCTCTTCAAAAAACCCACTTCTAGAGTGTTCTCGCTTGTAAACTCTGCAGAAAGTTATTCAAGTTTTCATGTTTCGTTTTAACGTTCCTCAGTATTAAGTTACAGCGAGAGTGTGCAGTTCTTTTCCTGAAAGAAGAATTGGCAAGAACACAAAAGTTGTTATCAAAAATGCGCAACGATCTGGAATGTTCTTGCTTTTTATCTCAGGAGAACTTTGAACGCTTTTCGAAGTTGCTCACTTTGGATATATGAGAGTTCAGAGCTTGAAAATACAGTGTTTGAAACAAGAATAGGCAAGAGCTCAAAAGCTGTTTGCAAACTTGCAGTCCATACAACTAGATTCTTGAATCTTTTAGCGTTTTCGGTACTCTTGTTGTGATTCGTTTGGGAATCAAATTCAACCCCAGTGATATCAAATTAAACCGGGGTAGTAGAAATGAACCTAGTTTTGGTAATATAGCATGCCCTATTGCAGGAGAATTTGAGTCGCTACTCTTCTAGCAGAGTGCAGATTGAATTATTTCCCGACTTCAAAAAGCTGAATTGTTGTCCTCTTGACAGAAGAATGAAGACAATATTGGTTTTGCTGGCAATTTGCCTGGTTCTCAGAGCATCTTTTTCAACTGGGGTCATTGGGAAAGAAGTGTTTTCTGAAGATTGGGACGATGAAGTGGATTGGCACGATGAAGTGGACGGGGACGAAGAGGTGGAATGGATGACAGCAGCGAAGGTATGTGCGCATATAATCGTCACTTTTTGCAGTTAAGCAAAATTGAAGTGGGGAATTTGAATGAAGGAAAAACTATGTGTTTCTTAGCAAATAGAAGAAATGGCAAACTGAAATGGAGATAGAGAATTTTGGTTCAATAGTTAAGAGAGCATCAATGACTTGGACAAGAGGATCACTCAGATGTGCAAAGCACAATATATGTTGAGAGGAATACAATGGGCACACAAAATGGTAATTTTATTGTCTGAAACATCTTTAAAGACTGATGTCGTCTTATCTATGCATGCCCTCAATATTTACCCTCGTATTTTAGGTGTTAATATTTAGATGGGGTTGGTAATGGGTGTTCATTTTACAATTAGCTAATTTTTGATTTGTCCCAAACTCTTGGATGAATCTAGTCACCTCAATACCAAATAAAGGGTTATAACATAGTTTGAATATGTGACTAGTGTGCAACATATTTCCGAATGTCGTCTAAGAAAGGTCATGTAATGGAGGGTATGCATATACAGCATACCCATATGTGCGCTACAAATATTATATCTCGTTAGAGGGAGTTCAATAGTTGCAATAAACCGGTTGAGTGATATAATCCAATGGTCTGAATGATAATTACCACTTGAATCTTTGTCCACCCCATCCATCGGAGCAATTTCAGTCTGGTTGGGTTCACATTTCCACTAAGCTAACTGCACCTAGTTGCAATCTATTTTGAAAACTTCCCCTACATATTCTTGCGTAAATTTACAAACTCTATTCATGTAAGCGTAAGGTTCACTAGATATTGAGTACACTTATGTTTCACATAAGTTTGAAAATTCGAAGTTTGTTCATACAATGTCTAAGAAACACATGTTAAGAGTATATAAAATCCTCTTTTGGTTCCCAACAAGACGCCATCAAAAACTTAGATAGTTTTAATAACAGGAGCCATGCTTATTCAGAAGCATTTCATGTTGTTCCCTTACATGAAAGTGTTCCTAATAAGTGACGTGTTGAAAGCAGGTACACCAGGAGCGGCAAGAAGCATCCGAGAGACTCAGGAAACTCATCTCAATAAGCAACGAATTCGACCCTTTGATATTCGAAGGAGAGCTTGCAGACGACGTTGGAGATGCCACTGATGATGACGACACTCACAGGGGCCGCAAGTTGCTGCAAGCGACCAACGCCAATGACCAGAATGCGCTCTTGGGTTTCAAGCAAGGAATTACGATGGACCCAAACGGGACTCTCCAGACTTGGAACTACAGCGCCAACGAAGACCACTGTTCTTGGTATGGCGTCACTTGCAGCAACCGCACGGGCCGAGTAATCGGATTGAACCTTACAGGTACTGAATCATTTTCTGTTAAGTTCAGGCTCTCGGCTGTCTGCACCTGGTTTGTCAGACTCTGTTCTGTGAAGAATGAAAGCGCACGTAGAATGTTAGTCCCTGTTTGTTGTAAATTTTGGAGGGTGACTTTTCCACTTGTGCACGTTCTACGGCAGTAGAGATCTAGAAACTAGTTTGACATTGTGAAGCCTGTTCACCTACATGTAGGATTCGTGCACTGAGAGTAGGATTATACAAAACCTCAGAATATTGGTAGTTTACACTGAAGCCTATCCATGAATAGGAAGTACAGATGTAGAAATGTAAGACTTTAGCTACTAAAGTTTGACGTCAGAGAGGAGTCTCTTGTAAGAATGCAAACCCTATGCACATGTAGGAAGAGCGCACGTAGATCTGCTATCCTCTGAAGCTGGAGGACCTTATTTACGTCTCTTGTAAACCACCTGTTACCCAACGAATTGGGTACGAGGAGAATGTGAAGGTCAATTTTTTGAGAGAAGTTTTATGGTCCACGGAATAATAATGATAGTATTTGCATCCAACTTTAAGCATTTTGAGTAGAAGAGTGATTTTGGGGATATCTCTTTAGAGCTGCGGAGTGATCACTTTGGGTTCAAGAGCCAAATCTGTTGAGATCAAATTTTTATCATTACGTAAGAATTCTTATGCGATTTCAACGATGTAGATCGCTATAAATGACAGTGGACAAACCCCATTGCCACTCAAAGATTAGTGGCCACAGGCATTCGCCAAGTCATGTTCCCACACCTCAGGAGCAAGGCCAATGAAGTGCATGAATAGATGAGGGTAACAAGGGTCAGTACAGGAAACTAACGGTTATAGTATCCTCTACCCTGATGCTGTGGCAGGCGTGGAGTCTGTGGCAGGCGTACCTGGTGCTAAGTTGGGAGGTACAATCTCACGTAACATCTCGTTGCTCTCCTCGTTGAGGAGCCTGATTCTGGCGCAGAACTTGTTAACCGGATTCATTCCTGCGGAGTTAGGAAACCTGAATCTGAGGGTGTTGAATCTGCATGACAACAACTTGACAGGACCCATTCCGACACAGCTTTCTTCCTGTTCACTCCTGCAGACATTGGACGTGGGCGCCAACAATCTAACCGGTAAAATACCAAGTGAGCTGGTGCAGTGCAGCAACTTGGTGAACATAGATGTCTCATCCAACCATCTAGTTGGGGAGATTGATCCTGGATTTGGCACCTTGCGGAACTTGACAATGTTTCTGGCCATGTGGAACAACCTCACCGGCACTATTCCTGAGAGCTTTGGAAACTGCTCCAAGCTGGCAAGCTTGGCATTGAATAACAACCATCTGGTGGGGACCATCCCAACCTCCTTGGAGAATTGTCCCGACTTGCAAGGGTTCCTAGTGGGGTTCAACAACATTACTGGAACGCTTCCCAGAGGCTTCTCCAAGCTGCAAAAGCTGAGCATTGTGTACTTTCAGTATAACAAGATCACGGGACCAATGGACTTCCTGCAGAACTGTAGTGGAATGTGGCAGATTCATGGGGAGAATAACAACCTCACCGGGATACTGCCGACGTTCTTTGGGGAGACATGTGAGAATCTCACACATGTGTTTGTTTCCAACAACAACTTCTCTGGGCCGCTCCCGGGCACGCTCGCTGACTGCCCGAAGCTAGAAAACATTGGTGTCAGCGACAATAACCTTTCGGGTACCATTCCTGCGATATTCAGCAAATCTCCAAAAATGATGAATTTTCAAGTTGATGGCAACCATTTCACGGGTACCATACCTGAACAGTTCGGGAATTGGTCGAACATCGAGACTGCCTACTTCCAAGGCAATGACCTTGAAGGGACGATCCCTGCCTCCTTTGCAAACTGCTCCAAGCTGGTACAACTGCATATGAATTCCAACCCCAAACTCACAGGCAGAATACCCCCGGAGTTTGGAAGGCTGCAGAAACTGGAGAATCTGGTCGTGTTCAACACCAAGGTTCATGGAGAGATTCCTACAACACTCGGCAACTGCTCGGCCCTCATAAATCTTGTCCTCAACAACAACACACTCAATGGAACAATACCTGAGACGTTAGGAAACTTGGTGAATCTAACGCTTCTGATTCTGTCAGGCAATAAGCTTCAGGGACCCATTCCAGTCAATCTCAGCAACTGTGGAAAACTTGAGAGGATGGACGTCTCCAATAACAGTTTAACTGGAGGAATACCGAGCTCTCTGCAGAGTTGCTATTCTTTGCGATCAATCCTAATGGATAACAACAAACTCGAAGGACAATATTCTCTGGATATGAGCAACATGAGCGAACTGGCACAGGTGTCCGCACGCAACAACATGATCACAGGAGACTTATTCGCATCTCTTGAAACTCTAAACTCGAGCGGCAACCAGCTGTCTACGTTGGATTTCTCTGGAAACAGTTTGGAGTCCACAATTCCTGCGACGTTTGACTTGGCCAAATTGTCCACTTTGCAGGTGCTTCTGCTGGGGAACAATAGGCTTCAGGGTCCAATTCCGTCATGGTTATGGGACCTGCCTGCACTGCAAGTGCTGGGACTCAGCAACAACAATCTCACGGGGCAGTTAACGGGCAACTTCAGTAATCTGCGGGGATACATTGACTCAAATCCAAATGCAAACAGCTCTCTGGACGACTCCTCTTCGACTTACATCCAGAGCGTGGTGATTACTGTCAATGGCAGGTCGGTAACTTACAGTACTTCTCTAGCATATGTCACTTCCATGCAGTTATCACACAATCAACTGGAGGGCAGCATTCCTGCGGGTATCACCCAGCTTGTGAAGATGACGAATCTGGACTTCTCATGGAACTCTTTCCGAGGTAGCATTCCGGAGAATATTGGTGACATTCCTCTGACATCCCTGGATCTGTCCAACAATCACCTTTCCGGCGTAATTCCACAGTCCTTAACCAAGAATGCCAAGCTGCAAACCTTGTTTCTTGCCAACAACAGCCTCTCTGGTGAAATTCCCTCGGGCTCCCAGCTACAATCCCAGAATACCAGTGCCTTCCATCCTGGCAATGACAGACTTTGTGGCCCTCCTCTTCAGGATTGCACCTTCAGCGCAGTAGATCGGAATTCTTTCAAGGGTCTTTTCACTGTCCCCGGTTTCGTCATCGGCTTCCTCACTGGCTTCCTTGCTGTTGCAATTGTGTTCTTTTCCTGGAAGCCTGCTCGGAGCTTCGTCCGCCTCGGCGCGAAAAATACAGGTCTTTGGCATCCACCAAAGGAATCCACTCTTCGATGAAGAGAGATTAGATATGTCGTTTAGTATAAATCCAGGGATTTCCTCCCTAAACTCACCCCTCCTTTTGACAATCACAGGCTCAGAAACCCCTCTTTACACTACTTAAGGATGACTCTATTCTAGTTCAATTTCATGTCACCTATGACCAAGCTCATACTGAAACCAGAAGCCTGTGCTTGCATGTTAAGTGTTCCTTGCCACCGAAACGTAATAGACCTTGTAAATTTGAGCTTCACATTGTAGTACAACTGCAACCAGTTACAGGTTGTAGATTTCTCTACGACATTATAATATAACAGCAGCACAGTTGCAAGTAGCTAGTTAATGAGCATGACGATCAGATGTAATGTAATCGAAATTTTGTAAACAAGCTCTAAAGAGGCATGCAGTTGCTCATTGAGACGCTTCTTACCAGAATCATCAGGGCACAGTTCTCTTCGGTTGTACTGCTCATCTGCCGGTGAATGGTCCAGTGAGTCAGCCTACACACGAGAGTCTGGGCATTCCAAAAAATGAGTCTAGGTAAATGAGACTCTTGTGCTACACAGAACTGATTAGTAGAATTTGTTCACACATGCAAGTAAAATACAGACTGGAGAAATTGCATGAAATACCAGAGACCACGAAGGGAGAAAATAGGCACTCGTTATGTAAACTCCAAAACACTTCCACTGTATCAATTGCCATTAGAACCTTCGGGTCCATAAACGCTCAATCACGTCTAAAGCTGAATCTCGCCAAGGGCGACTCTAGCATTTAGTAAAGAATGCATATTGAATTCTCTATAGAGTAGCAGCAAAATCCCTGTATTATTCTAAAACTCGCTACTACTAAAGAATATCTAAGATGGTTTGTAGAAAGACAAAAACTCTTCCTCCATCACATGTGTTGTGCCTGCAATAACTAGACTATGCAATGGAAGCCCGAAGTCCACATGGAGAAGCTCCTCCATTGACCCGGAAACAATCTTTTGCGTACTCGTACCTAATCGGGCCAACCCCACGCACAGAGTATCTTCACTGTACACTGCATAACCAACATTCAAAAAAGAGGGTCATTGGATCGTCAAAGCTTGTGATGTTCGAAACAAATGATGCATCTGTTCGTATTTTGCAGGCCTAAAGATATGAACCTATAATTGTTGCAAATCAGATCCACTGGCGGCATCCTAAGGCATGTATCCAAACGTTGCCAGACATGAAGAAGAGAACCCTATAACGCATGTCAAAAGTATCAAAGAGCGTTGTATAGTAGCAAAAATACCAGGCAAGAAAATGAAACAAACCTTTGTCCGCACGCGACTCTTCAACTTCAAGCAATTGCTCGATGGCTGTGTTGATGCTCATGTACCTAGGAGGTTCGTACTCTTTCTTACCCCTGCCCAAAATAAGCCACTCAATCAGCGGTCAAACATGCAACCATTACCAATGAGTTTCCACCAATCAACCCAAGACTTGCACTCAAGACTATGAAAATGATTTAGCACAATCTTCATATTGATCTATGTTTTATTAGATGAACATTAAGTACCATTCATAACTCGGTGAACCTAATAGGAATCTTTTGAGGCAAGATATACAAGATTATTCAGGTGCTCACCTACACAAAGCTTCGACAGATTGCTCCTTCACTCGGATGTCTGTTGTACAGCACATGTCACACGTCGTCACATTTTAGCTACGAATATAGACCACGGTGTACATAGTTGAAGTCTACACTGAAGACGGCACTCAACAATGGAAGACACAATAAAGCAATTAACGGGATTGCGAGTGACACAATAATAACGACATACGCATGGACTACCTTGCAAAACCCTAAGCTAATTATAAGCGGATATGAAAATTCTGGCTAAGTGTTCACGAAGCGGATTCGTGGCAAAGTGAACCCCAAATGACTAAGTCAACAGCTCGAAGTCCAAGACGGTGACATACCTAAGAGACATAACGTGTGCAAACCGATTGTCCGATTGGCTTTAATTTTATCGTAAAAGCTATCCGGTCGCCACGTATCTGTGAAGAAAGGAATAGAAATTGCCTCTCCAAATCGGTACAGCTGTAAACCGCAAGCTCCAACTGCGTTCATAATTGATGCATTATGCACCACCTCAACTTCAATGCCTAAGGTCTTGGCTCTGACAAGGAGATCCGAATGTGTTGTAGCCCTGATGCCAAAAGACTTTGAAATGGTAAGTTCCATGCAAATAAGGTTATGTGACTTATGTGCACATAATGAACGTTGAGTTTGAATCTTTTTGATTGCTGTCGAGCATATGGAACCCAACACGAGCCGTCATAAATTCTTGAAAGTGGCAGGTTTCATCGGTTTCACATTGCCATTTGAAGAGCATAGAGTGAAATTATAGACGGATGTTTTAAAGAACCAAGGGAACTGAGACTTCTAGCTTACTCAAAAGCACGAGTCCTCATGTAAGCCACAGTTTACTTAAACCCTAAAAACCCTAATCACACAGCGAGCTACAACGAGGAAAGCTTCAAATCTTCAAATTTAAAACTTAGAAATAAAGTAGATACCAGGACAACATCCAAAAGCTCTAATAAAAAAACAAAATGAGGGCACCTACCCAAACGGGTCCCCGACAACGAGAAATGCCACATTCAAGGCCCGAGCTTCCTCTAAAATTCCTTCCGCACCTTGCTCTACCAACTCACGATCCGCAACTATTACTGGTCGACCGTACTGCTTCTCCTGCACATCACCGCCACTCCCTTTGCCCCCGTCAGCCAAATGCCAACAACGTTAAACCCTAAACCCTAAAAAACCCAAATCCTGAAGCCCTAATTCAATAGAGCTTAAACCCACCGCCACTGTCGCATCCCTACCAGCGTGGCGGTAGCATCAGGGCCAAGCCCGAGCGCCAGCAACGAAGTGTACGCCTCCAAATACACTTTGTCGCATCGTCGCACAGCCTCCAACCCTCTCACCGTGATGTCCTTCTCATCGCCCAGGCCCAATCCCACCACATACAACATCGCTTTTTCTGCAACAACACCGCGTGAATGCTTGAAAAACAAGAGCTGCGTTCCGGTGATTCTCTGTTTCGAAAATGTGCAAGTTCCGGGTCAAATCTGGGCTTGATTGGATTGCAAAGAAATGCAGTTTCGAGTTGGATTGGAGTGAAAAGAAATGCAGTTTCAATTTCAATTTCAAACTGATTGGAGTATTGAATCGCACCGAATCGACGTCGTGAGGTTCACGAGGATGCCGGAGATCGAAGAAGAAGAAGAAAGCGGAAAATCCAAACTGGAATTGGAGACGCAAAACAGGCGAGCGAGCTGCAGTACTGCAACTCGTCTACTGTAGATATGGCCCCATTTCAGCCGCCTTCTGTTCTTCATCCACTCGCCGAATCTCATCCAAAACAGGCCTCCTCGCTGGATGAATTTTTAATCCGAAAAGTGGAAATTCAGTCTGAAATTGATCGTTGATTTTGAATGTTTGTGACTTTTTTAAAAGATTTTTGGTTTCATTTATTCTTTTAATTTTCGAACGGATATTTTTCAGTAACTATGGAATTTAATTACTTTTTGGAGTGAAATCGTACTTCTACATTTGAACTGTGGAATATTGCAAAGGAATGTATTGAAAATCTATACTCAAATGCAAATGTTAAAAACTAACACAAGGATCTACACAAGGAGAGGGAGAGAAATTTCATCTCTTCAAGGATTAACGTAAATGATGGTACAAATCTACAAACATTTAGATGAATGAATATATAAAGATTTTGTAGGATGGAAATATATTTTGTATTCACAAATATGTTGTTCAATATTTGAATGTTTGGTCCTTTCCTACTAATGCTCTAAAGCTCATATTAGATGATGATCAAAGTGCTTCAAGAAAATGTTGTGTCTAAAATATTTAGTTATCATTCTTCTAAAATAATACTTGAATCTTTAAAAGATAAACTTTCTCTTCAACCAATTTGATGAAATTATGATTTCACAAAGACATAAGCAAAAATTTGCAAATGTTCATAAAAGGATTTGGACTTTAAAAGATAGTACAAGATATTTATTTGAAATGATACTTACACTATCCCTTGCTAAACTTGGCACATTCAAATTTTACATTGAATTTTGTAGACCCTTCAAACCTACTATTTGCTACAATTGTTCATCCAATGTTTTCTATAATAGTCAATTGACAAGTCACCAAGTAGAATTGGTAGGATAAAACTCACTAAAGTTAGATTTGAAGGAGCATTTAATTAACACGTTAGGATTCAATGCAAAGAAAATATTTAGAGGAATTTAGAGCATGTATCATCCACTAATAGAAAGTATTAGACCCCCTCATGACAACCGTGCAAAATTGTAAATGATCATAGCAACTTCACTCTTCAAGATCTACAAGGAATTGTCTATGGATTGCTCATAGATCAATTTTGTAATTTCACCGTTCATTTTTGTTGGTAAGTGACTATAATACTATATCTTCACTAGCATTTTGTCTTCCCATTTGTAACTCGTATTTGGTTTATTTTGCACATGGCATTCCTTCTAAGGTTGAAAATTATTTTGTATAAAGTGGGCCAAATAAAAAATTGAATATCACGTCTCCGTCTAATCTGCATTAGTTCTAAAAGAAGCCCTATGCAAACAAACACTGCAACTTAGCTCAAGGCATGACACAGATCCATGTTGCAAAATGTGCCATGGTGCACTAGATTAAAATGCACAAATGTTTTTATTTACATAGTATTGGATGAATAAAGAATCTCCATACTTTTGTACATCAAGCATACTCATGTTTGAATTGAAATATATTGCAGAGTTTCGACTATTCAATCTTTAAGTAGGTTGACTAGACTAATTTATTTTAATACTCTTCAAAGTTTGTCATCTACATAGCTGATATTGAAAATATAAGGTAAGCATTGAGGAGTTGAAGATGACCTGAACTCCTACATAATGGATTTGGGGGAAGTTGCACATGTATGTTTTTGGAGACAAACATCATGCTTGTCTCTTGTTAAGGATTTTGTTGGAACACCAACCCACATTAGTTGCAGTGTGAGTAGTTTAAAATTAACATATTTGTGTTGAAATCAACAAAATAGTGACCGAGACAATGCGACCAAATCAACAGAATTTTGTTAAAATTCCCATGTTTTCTACTAGTGAATGCTTTGAAAAATGTAAAACCACTTCTGCATCTATTTCTCTTTGTTTGAAAAATGAACTTAGAAAAATATTCCCATTGAAGGAAATATATGAAAAAGGCAAACTAGCCTTTTAATGAGCGGTTTTTGAACCTCCTACCTTATATGTAAGACAAGTAAATATTAGAAGATGCATTAATACTAAACCAACGGAGTGGCTAGACAAGTGTTGGTGTTTTGGTGAAGCCATAAATTGCACCAGATAATTAATTTTTTGGAATAGTAAAATTGAGTGGCCTAGCTTACTGAGAGAAGTTACCTCATGACTCATTGCTTGTCCAAATGGATTCACATGCCATTCTCTAAATCCAAGCCATGAACCAATGCACCAACCCATGCAACACACATGGTTCTTACATTGTTGCATCCTTCTACAATAACTACATAAAATAGTGATATTAGGTTGTTCCATACTAATTTCTCAATTTTCAACACTATATAAATATGTTTAATCATTGCAAAAGAATGCAGTAATGAAGGAACTATGTGTGTTGTATGGGTTGATGCAATGTTCATGGCTTGGGTTTAGAGAAGTGCATGCGCCTCCATGTGGAAAAGCAATGGCTCATGAACTAACTTCTATCAGTGAAATCAACCTAATTATTGAGGCAACCCAATTTCACTATTTTGCGTAGACATATTTATATAGAATAGGATGTCAAGAAATTAGTATGGGGCAACAAAATTTCACTATTTAGTATAGGAATTCAATCCCAACATGTATAAGTCACCAAATACAGGTGGGATTGTCAATGGTATGCAACCAAGGAAAATTTGACCCCTTCATTGCTCCAACTAAGGATAATTTAAATAAATTGCCCCCTATTTTGTGCCGCAATTTTTGGCATTTCTTTACTTATCCCACTTCATTTGGGGCCTCTTATTGCAAATATGAATTCAAAATTTCAAAATTATATCATAATTTGCAAATAAAAAATTCTAGTGTTTTCCTTGCAGGGCAATGAGGAGTCAATTCACCCTAGCCATGGGCTGTCTTTTGAGTGGATAGTGGTTCATTCTAAATTCAATTATTAAGCAGGATGTAATTAATTTTTATTTTAATACCCCCCTCTAACCATACTTATATTTTCTAGACCAACCTATATGGGTAAATGATATGGGTTAATGGCTTTTATATTTCTTGTATGTATCCATATTTGTACCATATAGTATCCAGTGCCATATCTCAAAAAAGTTTGTATCCAGTATCCTGTATATATATATATATATTTCTTTTCAAGATCAACAATGTCGGAGGAAGGAGAAAAAATTATTTTCTTAAGATCAACAGCTCTCATTTTTTACAGTGAGGGATAATTAATTAATTTGTGTTGTTAATTGAAACTAGGTGCATTGCATCTTTTCAATGGATAGTTTAGAGGTGCTCCCACGATAAATTTGAATTCATTAAAGGTGAGATTTTCACTTTGTGAGTGTTATTTTACAAAAAAATGGCCTTGTGCCTTTAGGGGTTAACAAAGTCATTTAGCTAGTACTCATTCTAAAGCTGGAATATAATATTCATGTTCACAAAATTTTCAACAAAATGGTGGCCATACTGCAGCATTCACAAAATTTTCAACAAAATGGTTTGATTGAAAATCTAACTAGAGGATTTGTATTTGATTTTTAGAAGAAGGGGTAAAATTTTTGTAAGATTGAAAGATATAAGCATTTGAAGAAAAAAAATTGTTCACTATATATGCAGTCATAAAATACTTGTACGGAGCCTCAATGCATTTAGGAGTATATTGATGCAGTTATTTATATATTAATAGTGTGGATAAATTGCCACCAAATCAAACTTGTTTGTTAAAATTAGTATAATTTGGATATTTTTGTTTGCACTAATTTGATCTTAATAGTACAACTTTGATACTTTAGTGTCACACGCACTAATAGGACTCATCCTTGTAGCTTAGAATTTTGGAGTGATATTAGTGTATTTATGACAACTCTATATTAAAGAAAATTGAAATAGGATCAAAATTGACTAATCTTTTTAAAGGTAGTTGTTGATTATGAATGATGGTGATTTTCAATCTAAACCTTCAATCTTGTGCTATAAATAATAAATAGCTTTAGAACCATATCTCAAGCCTTCTATCAATTATTGAAAATTGTATTGTTTCCTTTGCAAGTTGCAACTTGTACTGGTCACCAAGACTATTGACATTTCTTGAAGTCACACACTATTAGTGGTGGATTTGACCACATTTAGAATTTGATCATAAATGCTACTTTGATGGTAGATTGATCACTTCTACAATAATTGGCCCAACATTTTTTGGTTAGTGAGTGAAAGAGACTTCATTCAAATGACCATTTTCACCAATATATTCATCCTTGATGGTTGGGTAGTCAAGTGTCACTCTAGTCTCTACATTCTATCTTCAAATATTCAAACTCATATGACCTCAAATTCAAACAATTGTTTGGAAATGTGACAATTTTATTAGTTCTTCATAATTTTAGAACATGATGATAATTCAGTCATGTGCATTGCTCAAAGGTTGCAAATAATGAAGAGATGATCAAGAACAATGTCAATCATGTAAGTGCCAAGCAAAACTAATTACAAGGCTATAAATCCCTAGATAACCAATGATCCAATTTAGAATTAGTTTGTGCTGTTAAATTGAACAACAAATGTAAGGAAGTTCTTAAAAGTTTGATGCTAAAAGTTCCATTCAACAGATTCTTGCATTGACAATCAATGTAGAAATGTGTGGCTAAATGAGAGCATTGAGAAAAACACAAACTTCAAAAACTCAAACCACCAATAATCAAAGAAAGATTTGAATTAATTCAATTGCACAACCTCATTAATGATGTTAACATAATAAATTGGCTTGGACTTATTCACCTTCTCCACTTCCAATACATCATACAAGTGTATTATGTAGTTGAATTCAAAGCAAAATAAAAGTTCCCTAGATTACTACTAGTTCTAAATCTACCTACTTAATCAAGATGTATCTAATAATAAAATCTTGCTAGTTTGTAGACTACATCATCGCGCTTCACCAATCTACAATAATTTTGTTCAAATTTGTTCAAAGTTAGTCAAACAAATACATGGGCTGTAATTCAAGAATACACAATTTAAGCTATAGAAAAAGAACAAGTCGATAACAAAATTCAATATTGCAGTCACTTCAAAATGGATAACAACACCCCATTAAAAGCATGGTTTAGCAAAATACCTTGTCATTTGCCAAATTCACACTCTTCCATTCAGGCATTGCATTCCTTAATGCCATTAATTAGATAGTCACTAACTTCTTGCACCGTTGCTAAACGGCATTGTAGAGACAACTTATCAACAGTGCCCAACAATATACAAAACAAGTATGCAAAAGTCAATTAGGGGAAGGAAATCATTGCCTTCTACAACCCCATTTAGATGACAGATATGACAACTAGTTTGAAAAGCTCAAGCAATATTTTTCAAAAAGAAAGTAATCAAATAAGCCCATTCTTTAACAAAAATTTAAAAAAATTCAAATTAGATACTTTACAATTCAACAAATTCTCTATGATTACACTAAAACATAAAAGCTAGAAATAAATCCAAAATTTCATAAGATGAATATTTCAAGAAAATCAATATAAATTGACCTATATTAAGAAATAACAGGGACCTAAATTGGCATTTTCTTGTGGAGATTGTCTCTACTATTTTTACAATCTCAAAAAATGTAGGTCTCAATCTTGGATTTGGCTCCGACATTCCGTGATCAAGTCCTTCACTGCATCATCAAAGTCACTTGGTAATTGCGGTCTTTTACCCTCCATTACTAGTTGACGATCACCTTCAGTGTTTCCAAGCTCACCATCAAATGGAATTTGGCCCGTCACTATCTCACAGCAAGTCATATCATAACTATACACATCCGCTTTCATCTATTGTTCATTTGTAATAACGCTTGCATTTCCTAGTGATGACAATATCTTCGGTGCTCTCCTAAACCCGGTTCTCAAAACTCCAATTGAACATTCAAAATCAGCTGCAATAATCCCTTTTTTTTTGGATATAACCATGAGTCCTAGCTCCAAAATTCCTTTGAAGAAGAATATTAGAAACTTTTAGATCCTATGGGAAACGCCCTTCTCATGTAAGTCTCGCATGTCTTCTGCAATCTTCAGCATGAAATCTACAGGATAAATTGTCCATCTTTTGTAATCCTTCCACTTGTAAGGAAATGGTGGACCTTGGATACCATCTACATTCTTCTCCTGCGGCGCAAGTCACCCCAAAATTTTAACCATCAAAAAGGCAAACCTGCCATCTTGCAACATGCAGAATATTTGCATTGTTGAACATCTTTGTTGAGTACTGGAAGGGGCCACGACTACCGAAAATCTCGCAGCGATGTTCCTCTCTTAAACACCTTCATCAAAACATGAGGGTTCCTTACAACTTCAAAGATTCTGCTTGTCCACCCTTCGCAATCATGCTTCCCAAACGGATATAACCTACAAATTCAGCCCAAAACAATGTAGAATATTCTTTTTTCAATTGCTTCAACAGCTCCCTGTTTTCTCGATTCAGTTCTTCCTCATCGGCTGACTGTGGTGCAACCTCAAGGCGGCTTACTTCACTCCAATGCGACTTCGAAAACTCGATCTCTAGCGCAATGTCGTCAGAGAATTGGCCTCTGCTGCGCATCATCGCCTCGCAGCGTGCGGAATAGGACTCCAACCTCCTCGATGTGGAAGCCTCCTCCGGCCCCCACCAACGTCGTGGCATCAAATTTTGCAACTGCGTCAACTGCGTTAGACGGAGACTCGTCTGTCTTGGCAATGTATTTCGTCCTCCCAAAAGTGGACTCTACCCCGACCATCTCCAATTTTGCAACTCCGTCATTTTCTGTATACAAAGACTTTTTTGACTTGGCAATGCAGAAACAACACGAGGAACTTGCGCCCATGATCAACTTCCTCTCGCTCGCGCACCCCCACCCCCACCCCCCCAAAACTGGAATATGTGCCACGAAGACAACCAAGACTTTAGCATGTGCAAGTCACAACTAGATGCAGACAAAATCACGCAAAGAGTCTACTTCAACTACACTTGAGCGGGGAGGGACTTCAGAGCGCAGCAGGACCTTGAAGAAAAAGAGGCGGACGGTAAAGAGTGAACCGACGTTTGGAGTGAAGACCTCAAGGGCTAATCTTGCACCACTAACTACACGATTGTGGATTATTTTGAAGCTCCTTGCTCCTATATACAGATTTGGCGAAAGATTTGATAGCAGAACCCTAGCAAGCATGAACAACAGCACTTGCAACTGGACCACCAAGAAGAGGAGACCGGATGGAGGTGGAGGATCTTGCTTGCACTCAATGATCACACGATCATCAAATACTTCTGATGAGAGAACGGGAATGGAGAAGGCTGGGTTGGAGTACTTGGCTTGGGTCTGCAGAAGGGGTGGTCGTTTCATCACTCTAGAGGCTACCAAACAGTCACTATAAGAAAGACACGTTTTTGGGGTTGTCTTGCAAAAAATGCACCGTGATTTTTCTGACGTCGTGTTGTCTGACAGTCTGGATCGCAACAGTGGGAATTTTGCATGAAGTCCATACAAACGGGCACCTGGAATAAGGCCAAACGGGTTCATGTTAGTGCGGACAAGCATGTCAAAATGAACGTCAACAAAAACACCACCGCGTTTTTGGGAACGTCCATAAAAACATAGACTGCCATGTCAGCAAGCAAACCCATTTTTACTATGGTAATATCAATAAAAATTACTATGCTCTATGATAGGATGCTGCCAAATGTGAAAATTTTAGATGATGGGCAACCACGTGGCATGCTTTGCAAAAAAAGGGCAATGGATGGATGTGCAGTCAGGATGTGCAGTATGGATGAAAAAAAGAACTCTTTATACAAATAGGACATTAGGAAGATTGACAATCCATATGGGATCTTATAAACAAAAATTGTGTTTAATGTAAAATGTCTGAAACAATACGTTCTAGATATCTAAAACAACATGAAGATGTCTTAACCCCAAAAGTCCATTTGTCCCTATGGGGGGCAAAATGGATTTTGGGTAGGTTCCTATGAGCTCAATTTCTGGTGAAACTTTTTGAAACTTTCCCATAAGATAGAAAAACTTATTAGCTTTCTGGAAATGTAATTTTTATTTCAATCGGTGCCCGTTAGCAAAAGTTATGCTACAATAACCTCAAAGCGGGGGGAGACTGGGCAGCAAAAAAAGTCCAAAAAAATTTGAAATAAACTTTTTAATTATTTTTTCTATTAGATTATATTTTTTTCTAAATAGGAAGCTTTGATTCATTCCATTTGGATTAGTGATGTGAAAGTTATAGAGTTTCTTGTTTTGCGGGCAATCAAAACATCTTATTGAAAAAAACTCTTTTTTTCACTTTGAATGCTGATATCTTTCAATACGTAGGGTCAAATATTACTAAAATATTACCACATGATCTGAGAAAAGTGTAGTATAAGTTCCTACGGTTAGATTCTAAAAAAAATATTTTCTCTGACTTCTTGGATGATGCAACAAAAGTAGCAGTTTTGAGTGATTTTTGATAGAAAATGGGCCTTGGAACTTTAGGGGTTAAATAATATTATGATGTCTGCAACAACGCCTAGATGTGTGGAAGAACGTCGAGAGTTACAATGGTCAAGTTTCTATATTATACTTATCCCATATCTATTATCTCACTATGGACGGACAATGGATATAAATAGGACCTCTCAACACTTCATTCTTACAAATTTTCAATAAAATAATTCCTTTATTTGGCCATCAAAAATCCTCTTGATGGTAGGTGTAAGTTTTTTTTTGGTTCTTGTTGAATTTAACAGTTGTTCTTATTCATTTTTTATTATTCTTTATTTATTTTTAAGTAATTATTTTCTATTGACCTTGATTTATGGGTACAGTATGCAGCAATTGATGTTTCAAAAAACGTCTATTTAGACATCTAAATTGACATTTCTAAAAAAATATTAAATTTCTGCCACATCAAAATGTGTACTAAGAAAACATGCCACATCACGTAGGGGTTGGATGAAAAAAAAATGATGTGGCATTGCCTGTTGATGACCTGGTGACGTGGAGGTGACATGTTGTCTATGTACCACTCCCTCAAGCAATTGCACTAGAGCATTTTTTTTAAGTTTTTAAAAACAAGCCCAAATTTTGCACGTTTTTTGCATAACAAAGCCCGTTTTTGGCGCATCTGTTTTGACGATTTTTTTAGGATATAGGGAGTGCTAACCCATTTTCCAAATTTGGCCATCTCTCAATGCTCTCAAGGTGAGCCAAGGTCTACAAGATCCGGTCATGCATGTCTCCTGTGAGCCTTCCATTCAACCCTTGTTGCTCTCTTTGAAAGATAACTTCGTTGGAGATTGGAAGCTTGGAGTTGGAAACCTACACTGGCTAATGTTTTGAATTTAGTTCCTTTGCCATTTCCATTGTCACCCACTATCTTCTGAAAAGATGGCACCCTTGGTTTGTATTACTGGTAGTTCCCCTCTTTATCAAAAAACTAAAAGGCCGTTGATTGTTTGTTTTTAAGAAATGTTTACTTTCAAAATCGCCTCTCTATTTCTATTGCAAAGAGAAAAAAAATTTATAAATTGTTCTTTTTGCATATCTTACTATTAAATCTTGCACGAGACTAATATAAAAATTTGTCAAAGATATCTCAAAAACTTTCATTGAGTAGATTGCTAATAATTGCGTTTAAAGTGAGGAAAATCAAAAAAATTGAACTCATTTTATAACTAGATTACTTGACTTTGAATCTTCTTAATTCAAATTTTTTGCACAAACTTTTGATTTAAATTTTTTTGTTGAAGATTTGAATTTGAAGTCTAGGAAAAAATCTCAAAAAGAAAATTTGATTTTCATCCTTTAAAGAAGTATTAAGCAAAAGTTGGTTCAAGATTGAAGGAAAAAGTAAATTGTCAATACTTCTAAGATAGAATTAAAACATACTAATCTCGATGGTGAGATTATTCTAGCAAGCGTACTTAATCTTGTGAAAACTCTTGTTTTTTTGAAAATTATTAAAATTGAGTTCATAAACGAATCTAATATATTATTTTTTCAAAAAGTTTCTATGATTGCCTATAAAAACAAGAAGCTCTATAAGTTTCACATCACCAATTCAAATGAAATGAATAAAAGCTTTACATTTAAGAAAAAATATAATGTATAAGGAAAAATAATTGAATTGTATTTCAATGTTTTGTAGATTTTTATTGTTGCCCAATCTTCATTTTGAGCTTATTGTGGCATAACTTTTGCTCCTAGGCTCCAAGTGAAATAAAAAATATACTCCTAGAAATCAAATGTGGTTTCTATCTTAAGAAAAAACTTTAAATAAACTTGTCAAGGAGGTTACACGAGCCTAACAAAATTCATTTTGGCCTTTGAGAGGACTTTAGAACTTTAGGGGTTAAATATTGAAACTACAAGATAAGAACCAAAAAATATTTCTAGAAACATCCTAATCAATATACACAAAAGAACAATAACTGCAATAAATACACAAAATAAATGACTAATTAGATGGTGCTTAAGATAGAGAAAGATTTCTTTGGTAAAAAAATGAAGTAGGATTTTCATGCAAAAATATGCGTTGTGGTGTTTATTTAATATTATAAGAAAAAATTTGAAAAGATTTTTATAGAAGTAAAAAGATGAAAGAGGATGAAATGTTTCATGGTTTATTGACATTATAAGTAGTGCTATATAAATGGAAGAGATTTCAAGCTTTCCAAAAATAAGTATCTTTTGTTTTAAATTTGTTGATATAAGTAAAAAGAAATTTGATTAATTTTTTAAGTCCTAGAAGATAAACATATATGAAAACCAAGTCCTAAAGGATAAATCTAATGTATTTTATTGTAACATATATGTTCCACAAAGGAAATTGAATTTTGAAATTTGATATTGAATGTATAAACTTAGGATTAAAAAAACCATTGCTATATAAATGGAAGAGATTTGAAGCTTTCCAAAAATAAGTATCTTTTATTCTAAATTTGTTGATATAAGTAAAAAAAGATTTGATTAATTTTTTAAGTCCTAGAAGATAAATATATATGAAAACCAAGTCCTAGAGGATAAATCTAATGTATTTTATTGTAGCACATATGTTCCACAAAGGAAATTGAATTTTGAAATTCTATATTGAATGTATAAACTTAGGATTAAAAAAACCATTGTCTATATACATACCATACATGGGAGGTACGTGTTTTAGAGGTTTCAAGTAGTTTTAGTCAAAAAATACATTGTTATAAAACTTAATTTTTAAACTTTAAAGCCTTGAGGCTTGATTTCAAGCCATTTTTCACTTTGGAAAAGCTCTAGTACTTGCAATATTTGTTGAATTCTTGTGAAACTTTTACCAAAGGTGTATTTCATTCCTAGTTGTCCTATCAAACATTGGAACACAATATCTAGGACATCTAATACACTCCTTTGTCCACCTCGGAGGTAGATTTTTAGAATATATCTAAAGTATTCAAAAATATATCTAGAATATTTGAAAATATCTACAAGTGTGTTTCACACTCTAATAAATTTGACATTTATATGTATAACACGACACATTAAGTCAAACGTCCAGCATGACATCGAGGCAACCGTGCTTACTAATAGCTTGATGCCTAGAAAATTTCAACGGATCCAATTCATGGTTTAAAAGTTATGTCTAAAAAGGATGTTGTTTTTTTCGAGTTCTAATGCAATTTCAAGCAACCATAATAGATAAGTCCAATCAAGCAAATATTTTTTACACAAACTTTTAACAATATTGTTAACATAATTCCAAAGATTGAAAGGCATATGAGCATACAATTTTTCCTTACAAACCTTTGAACATCTAAATGAAGAAGGTTTGAGATTGGATCCTTTTATTGAACTGACAAAAATTTTGTTGAATCTTGTCGGTGGCAAGAAATGGATTCTAGGTTTTTTTTCATGCATTTTTGAATACCTTATAAATAATCTATAAACTTAGGCAAGAATCTACCAAAATTGATTTTAGAAAGAAGATACAATTAGTTGCAATTACCTTCACATTTTCAATTAGAGTGTTGAGAATTGTGATGCATACAATCTTTATTGAATGTATATAAGAAACCCCTTGCATAAAAGAAAAACAAAGATGGGACAAAACATGTTCTATATGTAGAAAAGTTGATGAAGTAGACAAATTCCTACAAGGAGTTTTTTTATTTGTGCAATGCCTCACAAGAAAGGCATTATCCAACATAGGCAGAAGATTTAAACCAAAAAAAAATTTAGAGGAAAGAAGCATAGTCTTCAATTTATGCAAGAATTCCTATATATCCATTCTTGTAATCCTAATTATCACTTGCAATTAGTCAAATGAATGGAAAATTCCCTCAACAGTGGTTTACAAACCTTGTAGAATTACTTGATTTGAACAATTCTTTTTGCATTTAAAAATAAATAAATAAATAAATAATTGTAAATTGTGTTAATCCATCACCTCCTAGTCAATTTATTCCTATTTAATATTTCTACCTTAAAAAATTTTCTTGTTTGGTTGCGACTCCTAGAAAGGAATGTGTGGATAAATATAGATGGCAGTCTTCACGATGAAGCGACCTAGTCCCCTTGGGCTTTTTTAAGACATAAGTCTTCACTGGGAAGCCATCTTAGTCCCCGAGGCAGTTTCTTGGGTGTAGGCCTTTGAAGACATGAAGCTGCAAAATATATCCCACTCATGATATTCAAGGATAACGTAAAAGAAAAGCATTGGTGCAACAATGTAATCCATCAATTACTTATGTGTTACTTATTGTCACTTAAGATCCGCAACTCTAGTATAAAGCCAGGGTGTGAGTCTGGTCCAACACTAGTAGTTGTGGTTTGCAGATTAAAGATGGTTTATGGATCTTGGGCATCATCCGCCTCTGGTTTGGCCATTACGAACTTTTAGTGTTAGAATTTTGTGTGTAGAGAAGCACCTCTTCACCAATTTCTTGCAAGTTAACTTTGGTTACAAATTTCTTAGAGCCGTGCTATAGGACCCTGCAATTTTAACCCCTAAAGGACCAAGGTGATTTTCCTATCAGAAACCACTCAAAACTGTCATTTCTATTGCAAAGAGAAAAGAGCTTTACAAAAAAATTCTTGCATATCCAGCCGTAAGATCTTATATTTAACTAGTATGTGAATATGTGGAAGAACTTTCAAAAACTTTGACCATGTAGATTGCAAGATATATGCATTTAAAGTGAAGAAAATAAGTTTTTTGGCACCTTGCTTGACTAGATTTTTGGCCTTGAGTCTTTTTAGCTCAAGGCTTTTGCACTATGGACTTTGATTTTCTACTTCTTTATATTAATAAGTTGAGTCCATAATCTCCCAAAAAATTTAGGATAAAAAGCACTTAATTTTCAATCATTAAAAAATTGTTGAGTAGAGGTGGGTTCAAGATTGAAGAAAAACTAAATTGTTAATAGCTTTTAGATGGAATTGAATTATAATAATCGCAACGGTGAGATTGTTCTAGCAAGAAAATCTTATCTTGTCTAACACTTTCTTTTGAAAAATTCTAAAAATTGCATTGAACAAGAAATTCGTTAATTTAATTGACTGGGAGTTGTCATTTAATTTTATGGAGTTCAAGTTGAATGAATAGATTGAATTTAAGTTAAGATGGTCAAATCAATTGAGTGTTTTGTTTGTCATCGTAAAATTGGAGAACTTACCGGATGCGGCGGAGGAAGACAATTCGACAAGTTTGTTTAAAAAAGGCCGTAAAAGAATTAAATGAACTTGTCTAATTACTTAAGGAATCACTGGAATTGAATTTCTGAAGTCAAGTCGCCATGGTGTGCATACTGCTCGAGTAGTCAACTTACACTTAAGGCTAATTGATTGCTTTGTATGATTGTGTATTATTGTGTTGTTAATTGAATAAGAAATTAAAGTTGGAGTCATAGAATTTGAGCTAAGGGCCGCTTTACACCAAGAAGCCGGGCCGATTCAATAAAACCTACACAAGAAAGAGAGAGGGGCTGAAATTTTCAGGGTCACTTTACACCTAGAGGCCGGTCCTGATCCCCATGAGGCCGATTGCACAAAATCCAACGGTAATGATTAGTTGAAAAAAATAGTTTTTTATTAAAATGATTTTTTTTAATTGAATTTGACATTGGCCCCAAGGCCAAGAATTGGCCTCCCATTTTTGGTGCACCCAATTCAGCGAGTTCGGGCCATGTCAGATCATGTCTTTTTTGAATAAAAAATTCAATTCACCAAATTGGCCCAACCTCTTGGTGTAAAGGGGTTGGGGCTTATTTTATCCTTTTGTCCAATCCGAAGTCAGGATTCTTGGCCTCTGACACAGGAAATTGGCCCGGCCTCTTAGTGTAATGCGGCCCTAAGTTTCACAATTGGTCTATTTGCTGAAGTTGCCAAAGCATTACTCTGTGAAAATTAGTTTGTCAAGTTGAATTACAAAGTGAGCCATGAGATGAATTGATTTTGATTAAAGAATGTGAGATTAATATCAAGCTAGTTGCTAAAAAATGAGTGAACTCTTATATTTCCAACTAGCTTCTAAAGCCACTTAATTTAAGGTGTTTGAAGATGAGAAGAGAAGCTCCTTATGTACGCATGGGGCGTAGGAGGTAGAACAATCCATGTGGGATATGTAATTTAGAATTTGTAGTTTCTCAACCGCTCATAGTTAAATTTAAAGTAGGAATTGTGTTAAAACTCGAATTTCAGACCTCATATAGGCATAGTAGAATGATTTTTTTCAAAAAACTTTGAACTAAACAAAGTTGGATAATCAAACTAATTTTCATCCCAAAAATCCGTTTGAGGTTTCAAGCATCCAGTAAAAAAATTTGGATAAAATTAGGAGAAGGTATTTAAAAATGTCACAGAAAATCTCCCTTTCAATCCCTTTTAGAGTTTTGTTTATAACTTTTTACTGGATGCTTGAAACCTCAAACGGATTTTTGGGATGAAAATTAGCTTGATTTTCCAACTTTGTTTAGTTCAAAGTTTTTTGAAATTCTTTGTTGTACTATGCCTAAATGAGGTCTGAATTCTAGTTTTAACACAATTCCTGCATTTGACGATGAGTGATCTCTCTTCAAAGTATCCCATACCCTTTGAAGATTCACCATGGACAACTGATTTCTCTATAAAAAAAACAACCCTTCACCCTTCCTTCTCACTAATTGTCAATGAATTAAATCTATCATGATGGCACTAAAAGAAACCTTGATGATAGATGTCTTTGGACTATTTTCAGCATTTGCTTTGTTTTCTATAACTTGGTTAGAAAACAAGGTATGCAATAATCAGGATTAATTACAGTACCAAAATCCTAATTATTGAACTACTTGTACTTGGGTTTCAAACCATTGACAATCATTAGACATCATGACTTCAAGTGATCAACTATAGGGGAAAAATAAATCATTAACCAAAGTTAAATGTAATTTTGGGGTCCTTTTAGTTGCTCTGGAGCAGCCCTCTAGAAGGCTGAGAATTTTTCTAATGACTGCTCGCGGAAACAATTAGATTTTGCAATTTTTTATTTTTATTTTTTGATATTTTTTCAAGATTAAAATAAATCAGTTATTATTATTATTATTATTATTATTATTATTATTATTATTATTATTATTATTATCATTTTATTTGTAAAATTGTATTCCTGCGCCAATGTCACTGCAGTTTTAGCTGCGCGGAAATAGGAGGGAAAAAAATTTCAGCTCTAGAAAACAAAATTTGAAGGTACTTGGGAGGGCCGTAGAGAGGCCCTTTAGAGGCCTGAAATTTTCTCTAATGATTGCTAAGGCCCAAATGTGTCTTCTTTGCATTCTAATATTATAGTTAAAACTATGCATGGAATAGAAATTCCTTTGTTTTTCCACCATTTGTAGGGATGCTTTTGGATTACTTTAGGGACATCAATGGCTATATGTTTTTGCTATGACTACCTATAATGTGTATTCTCACTAGAAAATAAGTTTATCAAAATACCTGTGAAAAATTCTTGAATGTGCCGATCTATTGCAACATGAAACCGGTCAATCTAAATATGTGCAATGACAAAAGGATCCACAATGTGTAAGGTAAACCAGCCCACTGTGGTCAAACTTTGGAGTCTACCCTCATGCCATTGCTAAAAGTTTTCAAATTTTTTCCCACATAAAGACAAGTGTGAGAAATAGTAAGAGCAAATGAATTTATATTTTTCAAACAAAGTATGAATTTGTTACAAATTTTTGAAGTGATCTGTCCAAAAGAGTCAGTAGACTATCCCATAACCAACAAAATTTGTATCCAATATACTCTTCTTAATCACCTAAAGTGGTCAGAATAATTTCTAATGTAGAAGGCCATAAAAAGTGACTTCCTACAATGATTTACACTAAAAAAACAGGTGTTCCTAATGAGGTCACTAATCACTCCATTGGTGTCAGGCTAGACATTAATTGTGGCCAAAAAAATTGTCATGGGATCATTAGGTGTCCACTATGGATCATCTGACCACAATGGGCTGATTTATCTACCTTATTAGTTAGCTTTAGCTTTTACAGTTGTGACATTGTGACTAGAGTTCCATAGCTGTGGAAACATGACCACAAGCATAAGCTGAGGTGAAGTTTACTGCAACAACACCAATACACCAATACGCACGTACATTACTAAATTGTTGTCAATCTGAAAAACCAAATAAGACAGAGGATCCACTGCATTGCTGAAAGGATTACTATTCAAGCAAAAGATTGCTTAACTGATTGTTTTGAAACAATGGGCTTTGCCCCTTTTATTTCTAAAGTAAACAACAACATTTGTAACCAAATCTAGGTAAGATTTTTGAGAAAAATTTGCCAAAATTTATAGTCTTTGTCTTGTCAACCGTCCTTACACAATTAGAAAACTCGGACGTCCTCGAGCACCAATGAGAGCACTAGAGCTTGGTATTGAAGGTCCGAATGGGCACCAAGCTCTGGTGCTCTCACTGGTGTTACCAAGAAAGTTAAGGCAACCAAGTTGTAGGATCCGTAGTTTTCTACTCCGTGTTTATTTGGAAATGTTTTTTCATGGACAAATCTTTTTTTTCTTTTTTTCTTTCTTTAGACACAAGTAAATACAAGTAAAGAAACTTTTACTGCAAGAAAATAAAAGTACAAGTACCTAGCCGCAAATGGCCTGGATCATGGACAGTCTTTGACTTGTAGTTATACCGATGCAATAGAAAATTCTCTGAGATAGAGACCGGCGAATTGATAATTTTGAGAACCTCTACAAACCTAGATGAGACAGGCCATTTAAGAAGCCCTGCAAAAAAACCCTTTTTTTCTTTTCTTTTTGAACAAATGGGAAACCCACTGCATTAAAAAGAAACCAAAGAACAACAGCCAAGCCAAAATAGCTGGACAAAAGAGGCGAACAAAAAACAAAAAACAAAACCTCTTTCATATCGCGGGGTTCCCTAAACCATATTTCTTGTTTTTTTGAACTTAGTTTTTCCTTTTTCAAGTGATCAAAAATAATGAATTAAAACTTAGTAGTCCAATGGAAGTAACGGTCAATGCATCTAAGTGGGTAAAACAAGAATTCTTCAACTAGTGTATTGCAGCCATGCTACATGGCCTCATGAGATATATTCTCCATATCATTCTTAACCTTTTATTGATAGACACAATTTGAGGGGTTGAGTTTTTAGAGAATCTTCAAGAAAATTCCATCAATACTCAACATGTAAACTTCCTTGGTACCATTGTCTTTGTCTTCACAAAATGTATTCATTAGAGAAAATACTAGCCCTCCACAAGGCTGAATAGATGCATGGGAATGTGCATTTAGGAAAATACCAACCCCAAAAGGTTTAGTCAACCAAGGTGCCCCATCAAAACTTTGATTAAATTTTTTTAATGATTTTTTTTCAAAAAAATAAACAATAATAATAATCACAATTATAATATAGTAGTAGTAATTCAAACTTGGGCACATTCACCTAAACCCTAATGACCTGTAATGTATCAAAAGTCTTGGGATTTTGAAGCACAACTTGAACTTATAGTTTTTTGCATTATTATTATTATTATTATTATTATTATTATTATTATTATTATTATTATTATTATTATTATTATTATTATTATTATTATTACTCACAAATGAAAAGAATTTGGAAGGCATGTACAACATAACGTAATATAAGCAAAGTATGACCTAAAGTACAATAAGGTCCTATACCGCCTTGCAGCAGGGAAAAAAGGCTATTATTGCGGGACAACTGCAATAGTGGTTCTCTACCACCAATTACATTCAATGCATTGGAATGTTATAAAGTATGGTATTTGACTTAACGTTAATTTACCATTAGCCTAAAAATGTAGTTTGAAGATTTTCAGTTTTGTAAAGACTAAGAACTATCAATTTAATATTAATGGGAAGTTCCAATTATAAAAATTCAACATAAATATTCTTAAACAAAGAAGAAATATTCACCACTTATTTATACCTATTCTTCAATCTCAAATGTCATTTTTGAGGGTGTTGTTGGCTTGGAGTCCCAACATTCACATGTGACAATTCTTGGATAGGAACTTTTATATATTTGTCCACGCACATTCTATTCAAGACTAAAAAATACCACAAGAAGAAGAATTATGATCCTAAAGTCACCTTGAGTGAGTTTGTGCTCCACTAGAAAGTCAAATGACAATTGAGAACATAACTCTAAGTTATAAAAGAAAAGAGACTTTGATTTTAATATTTGTTTAAGAAAAACTATATTGAAAATTTACAATGAAGCTTTCCATTTTATTTTTGAATTATTTTTAGTTTACAAATATTAGTGTTAAAAAATATAAACAAGAGTGTTTTTATGATTAGCACTTTGAAAATTTATAATTTATTCATATTGTGTTTAAAAAATACTTGCAAAGAAAATCTTAATTCCTTTTAATAACCAAAAATTACTAAAATTGGACCAAATTTATACTTAATATTCAAAATGTTTTTAGGTGGGATTACTTTAACTACTCAACACATTTGGACATAGCAAGAGCTACAAATGATGGACATAATTTCAATGGATGACGTATATTAAAAATTGCCAATTGTGCCTCCAGAGTCAACCCTTTCAAATCCCCTATATTAACAATGTTTAGAATGGGCATATGGTCCTATAATTGATTCACATTGTGTACAATTTTCACATTGGATATGAAGACTATGATAAATATTTCATTCTTTTAATTTTTTAGTGATCTATTGCAAAGTATACTTTTTGAATTTGCAAACAATTAACACCTAAAGGTTCAAGTCTATATTTCATTAGAGGAAAATTCAGGCCTTTAGAGGGCTGCTCCACAATCCTCTGAGGTACCCTAAAATTTGTTTTTATTTTGCAAAAAAAACTGTTTTTTCCCTATTTCCGCCCTGCTAACGCAGAAACCAAATAATCGGAATAAAAAATTATTAATTTTTTTTTAAATCTTAAAAAAAATATTTATAAATTAAAAATTAAAAATTAAAAATTAAAAAAATTAAAAAAATTGCTGGACTCGACTGCTCACCAAGAGCAATTTTGAAGTTGACATGCCATGCAAAGAATAGCATGGCATTTTAACTTTGGACAGCCCTATAAAGGGTTGAATTTTTCTCTAATGCACCACAAAACATTCTAAATTAGTAATTTCAAGTGCAGAGAGCTACTATAAACAAAGCTTTTTTTTATTTTGGCATATTTTATGATCCATTAGACTTGCATTAAACTTACACCAGAATTGCCTCAGAAATGTATGGATTTTTTTATTTAAACTTTGACCATGTAGATTGTCAAATATTAATATTCAAACTTTTTTTTGTACCTCGTCATATTAGATTTTTAGGGTTTGAACCCTTTTAACGTAAATTTTTGGTACTATCTAGTTTTGAGCTTTAGATCTTAGTTTATGGTAGAGAATTGAATGGAAAATGTAGGAAGAAAATTCAAACAAACAAACAAATCATTCTTTAAAAAATTGTTAAGTAGAAGTTGATACAAAATGGAAGGAAAAACTAAATTGCTGGCTTTTCTAAAATGAAATTGAACATGTCAATTATATAGGTGAGACTGTTGTAGGAAAATAATCTACACCCTATAAACCATTTTATTTTGAAAAATTGTAAAAATTAAATTATAAAACAAATCCAATACGTTATTTTTTTCACAAAAACATCTTGATTGTTCGCAAAACAAGACTCTTCATAATTTTCACGTCGATAATTCAAATGGAATGAATCAAAACTTTCCATGCAAATGTAAAACATATTCTATGAAGGAATTTTGTTTTTTAATAATTATATTGAGATTTTGTATTTTGTTCTTTGTTCTAGCTCTAACATTTTTTGTTTAAGTGGACATAATTATTTCTCCTACGCAATGATTGAAATGGAAATTCCGTACGTTCCAAAAAGATGATACATCCCTTTATCTTCAAAAAAAGTTTAAAAACTTACAATAATATTTGACTACAACAACCCCAAAATCCTTAAAAATCCATTCTAGAAATTTGAAACTTTTGGTTTTCATAAAAATAGAATCAAGATTATCATTATTATTTTTTGAACAAATGAAAAATATCATTGCATAAAAAAAACCCACAAATAACAACAACCAAGCCATGAGGCTAGCAAATGAAGAGAGAATGAACATAAAATCCAAAACAGATAAGCAAAAAGCAAAAAGAAGCTACACAAAAGAGCACAAGCATTACAAAAAATTCAGCATTTTGGAAGGCTGCTCCAGAGTGACAAACCAAGCTATTTCAAAGCTTGGTCTATCACTTTGGAAAAGTGCCGCAATGAGCAGTAGCTGGTTGCTCACCAAAACAGTCAGATTTTGCGATTTTTTCTTTTTCTTTTTTTTTTAATAAATTTTAAACTTTTAAAACTTGGTTCCTACACTACTGCCACTGCTATTTCAGCTGGATGGGAATAGGGGGAAAATGTTTTTTTCAGCCCCCCAAACCAAATTTCAAAGTACTCTGGAGGGCTGTGAAGCAACCCTCCAGAGGCTTGAAATTTTTTCTAATGGGAGGTCCCTTCCTGCTTCAAATAACAGTAGTATTACACCTACTACACTAAAAACTATATTTTGTATTGGATTGCATTTAGTGTAATTACCAGCCTACCCCACCCAATCATTTTCTTTGTCTTCAATCTTTTTCCTTGCAAATTCATTTTTTTAATATGTTTTAACACTAAATGTAAACATTTTCGGATTTTAGATTTACCATAGAATATATTTAGTACTAGAAATTACATTTAGTGTTCCTTACTTTAGTAGGCGTAATGATATTTAGTGTCATGGTTCGTAAATAGTGTTGCTAACACTAAATATAGTTTTTAGCGTAGCTATAATGAGTTAATTGAGCCAGCTATTATAAACTTAGTCCAAATGGATTCGGCTTAAGGTTGAGCACTAAGTACGGCTTTAAGTTGTGTTGCGTGGCCAGAGAATCAAGATTAATATGATCTGTTCAAAAAAGATTGTAAGGATTGAAAAAAATTGAGAATTAGTACAATATTATAAGTATTTGTTTTCAAAAAATTAAAGTAGAATATGAATCTCCAAAGTTTGGTTCCATAAATTGTCGATGGAAGTTTCTATGAAAGAGATATTTTCATGTTTTAATTTATTCTTAAATATTAAAAAAATAGAATATGTACTAGTCCTTACTTACACTTACACTGGAATGTTTTTGTAGAGAAAGCAACCAAAATAAAAAATTTCATTAGATTTGGAATTTCATACCAAAATGAGACCTATTTTAGATGTCTACAACAACAAGGATTATTAACAATTTTTTGATTTTTTGTAATTCTACTAGAAAATCATCCTCCCGAACTTTAGCTTCAAATTTCTAAACTTGAGTTCAAAATAATCCAAAGCTCTAGAATTGCAATACTGGAACACCTATTTTATGAGTACAAAAATATTTAAGTAGGGATGTTTATAAATATGAAAAATAATATAAGATGTAGAATATTTTGATATAAGTTAATTATAAATCTCATGTCCGTAGGGGGTATAAGGCAAAAGAATAAGTCAAAACACCACTCCTGAGATTAATCAAGGACATGAAAAATAATGCAATATTCTCTACAATGATCTTATTGTTATGATATACTGCTTTGAGATGCTTGATTGATAATATTTAAACTACACAAGATAGTGAAAGTAGGTTGCCCCTTACTAATTTCTTGACATTCTACACTATATAAATATTTATTGTTTCTCTACTAGAATGCACTAGTATTTTTGAATTAAGTATAGTTGTAATTGGGATTTATGAACCTCCATGTGTACAAACGAAACTATTTGTAGAAACATTTATTGACTTTGATCGCTTGTAAAGTAACTCTCTTGAAGTAAGGCAACCTAATTGTTAAGGCAGCCTAATTTCGCTATTTTGTGTAAATCTAACCATTGGCTTTAAGTTGAGCAACATGCATGTAAAGCCTGAGTATTAGAAATAACTTTTCTTATCCCTCATGTAGCTTAAAATGTTATATCTCACAATTAGGCTCTACTTTCAAATTACCTATACAAAATCAAGAAATTAGGTTGCATTAACAATTAGGTTGCCTTACCCCAAAAAGTTACCTCATGACTCATTGCTTACCCAAGTGGAGACGTATGTGACGGGCCCTAAACTAGTGCACCAATTGAACCCCTACCTTACACATGGTTCTGGGTTGATGAAAATTACTGCATCCTTGTATTGTAACAATAAATATTTATATAGTGTAAATATGTCAGAAAATTGTACTACAAAGATGCAATCAGGCATCTATTCTTCTTAATTCAATTGTTGAACTTGCAATCCCAGCATAAGATTTACTGCCAAAATACAATCAACCTTCTATTCTCCCAAATTCAAATTGTTGAGCTTGTTATTGTACTCGATATTGTAGACTTTTTGATTCCATCAACAATGGGAACGATAGTTTGCTTTTCAATGTAGATTCAGCAAATTAAAGCAGCAACAACTAGTATGTTTCCATTTATGTTGATAACTTTTTCTGTTGAGGCGCAAAATCAGAAGAAAACCAACTCCCTTTAAAAGCGGTCTAACTTGAATCAAGAGTGGGTTCATTGCAGACTCCACACCTGTTGTAATGAGAAGGAGCGGACTAAAAAGCATGCATTGTTCAATTGCAATATCAGGCCTGGTGCATCATACAAAAATCAAAGTCTGTGATACTTGACGTCAAACTTCCATGGATGGATGTCCTTGCAAATCAGAATTCTAGGAAAATCACCACTGCAGAATTTATCCTTTCTCTTATATCTGAATTTGTGTAATGGCGTTTCCATACTAGTGATAGTCTCAGTTCTCCTGCATTCAATGAGAGGGAAAATAGAGTTTCATCACCAAAATCGGCCATGACACTGCATTTCCTCATTTTGTTTAGTGTTTGAATAGTGGACAGTGATCGATGCTATTGATGTGCAACTACGTAAGAATCATATCAAAAGTGAAGCACAAAAATTAGTTAGGCACTAATCAGAAGACCTTACACCTTCCCAAATCAACATAGAAAGGAAAGAAGGAACAAGCAAGTAAGAGAGGACAACTTTTGTTTTAACATAATTTTGTAAAATCGAATAACTTCAATCACAAGTTTCTCCAAGCTGTGATTTCCATAAATCTCCATAAAAAACAATCTCCATAATAGAAATCACAATTTCTACAATGCCAATTCGAAGTTTTGGAGTTTCCGCATCACTCTCATTAATTAGCTGGTCAATAGATGGTTATAGCCCTTACTCCTCAATGCGAGCACTAAAAAACTGTACTGTACAAATCCAGATGCTCAACAAAACATCTTGGCATTCTGTCTAAAAATGTTCTCAAGACCCCTTGACTCTCAAAGATTATTTAGTTTATAAAGAGAATCAACATATCAAGTAATTCTAGTCTCACTGAGGGAAACTAGAGAGCGTTTCCAGAAGAAGTCTGCTCCAAAACTTCACAAGAGTCTAGTACTATGAGAAGAGAAGTATCATGCAGTATCCAATTGCAGAGCCGGACGGAATCGCGGGGACTGACCGATACCCTGATCCACCGATTACGCTACTACTTGGCCTCGCCGACACTGGAAACTACACTGTCAGCAATCTTCATGACCAAGAAGACCACAAGAGCCACAGAGAGGAAGAACATGATGCCACTGAAGAAGAGCCACGCAACAATGTAGCCCACAGCGTATACGGCTACGGCGGACAGCAAGCACAACAGCAAATGCTCACCGTCCAAGGCTTTCCAGTAGCTGAATACCCCTGGTTGTGATATTGTGTGCCGCTGCTGGAATTCAGGGGAGTAGTAATCATCCTCGCTAAACATTCTTCTATCCATGGTCAAATTCGGTGCTCACCAGTCTTGTGCTTACAAATGCTTAATGTGCACACGACTTCCACACAGTCACTACAACTGAGAGGCGGAGTTTCCTTGTAGAACAAATCTTGCTCTCGATCTTCATACGATCCTTTGCTTGCACGAATCAAAATCCCAGTTCCCTAAAAGTGTTCTAGAAAATCTTGCTGCTCTGAACCCTGCCAATTTGCACAACCACAATCTCAGATTTTCAAGCATAAGAACTAAGAAGCAGTAGAGGGATTCGGTTTTCATCTACATGTCGGTATTTTGAACACAAAAACCTGGGGTTCTAACTTGTCACTACTGCACAGGACACAGCATAACGTACCTTAAGAAAAATTATATACGATTTCCAGTATCCTTGGAAGTCAAAGAGATTCCTAGAATACTTCCTCTTGCTCAAGTAGAATGGCAGCCATGACCTGGTGATGGCATTAAGAAAGCTGCAAACGTGCAGGAATCTGACTGAGCAAGTATGGAGGTAAAATGGTACTTCTAAAAGGAACTCAGACTGGGTATGGGCGCTGGGGTTCGGCCTAGAAACTCAACTATTCTGAGCATCATTGGTCATTCTAAGATCTGTTCTAGAATTCTTAGATCGAAGCTCTTGAAGGCTCATTTCTTCATTCTCTTGACTTGAGCCTTAGTGTAAAAGTGTCCCTTAGATGTAGCCTTGTGAGAGACATGAAGACAACGATTGAATGTTTTTGGTAATTGCACAACCCTTATCTAAAAGCGACCATCATAGATTCTTGCCTATAGAATACTTGGATATGAGAACTGAGCGTCAGTTTTGTATACACCTACAATTAACACTTTGAAAATTCATAGTTCATTCATATAGTGTCCATAAGATACATGGAAAGAAGTGTTCAAGGTGTTTTTTAGTTGATAACTAGCTACATTATGGGCAATTTCATTAAAATGGAGATATTTTTTTAAAATAGTTTGAAAATAGTTCAAAACATCCGTTCTGAAATCTACACCTATCTTACATGGTGAAAATGGCACACCGTCAAAGTGGCACTTGGAATACCGCCATTTTAAGAAAATTGCCCACCTTTAAAAAATTATTTAGTTGAAGTTGTCAAATTCTAAAATTAATATTTACCCTTACATTCTACACAATAGCCCAAGTGTTTTGTATTTTTTGGACTTTTGTGGAATTAGTTACAAATTTTTGAAGTTGAAACGTAGTGGCCACTAGAAGCGACTACCTCCTGAAATTTACACAGCTTGTACATTGAAGAAAGAAAAATCTACCTTTGTATTAGTGATTGCTTTTAGAGTAGGATCACATTTAGAGCACCTTGCCTTAAATGTTTGATGGATGATAGACAATCCTTCCATGTAAGACAAAAGTGCAAATGTTTCATTCTTGAAAATTTGTGTGGAAAGGCGGGGAGGTCTTGTAGTAAATAGTTTAACCTCCAATGAGTGGTCTTGAAGTTTTTTAAACAGATGATTCACATGACACCAAAAAAGATGATTTCGACGGCAACGAGTCCTCCTCCTAGGTTAACCTCTAAAGATCAAAGACTATGTTTTCACCCAAAACGCTCCAAAATTGCCATTTCTAGTACAAATACCAAACTTTAGAAAAAGTCATTTTTGGACATATATAATTATAGTATCTTGAAGTAAGCTCGTTTGAAAAGATGTAGAAAAAATTTCAAAATTTTCCACAATGTAGATTGCAAGGTATTAGTGTTTGAATTTACAAATTCCCTTTTTTGGGGTCCTACAAAAAAAACGGGCAGCTGCACTTTACAAGGTCACATTTGTATGGAAAAATGTCTAAAATGGTGGTTACCCTTTGGATTCATTCTTCAAAGCAAGTTAGGTACATGCTTGAAAAATCTTAGATCATTTGGAATTGTACAACACATGGGGAAAAAATACGTAGTAGTATTTAGAAAGAAGTAGAGAATGATTCAAAGCTCTAAATTGTTAAGAAATAAATTATGGAATTGAAAATATAAAATTTTCATTTGTAGTGAGCTGTCCAAAATCACTATGTTGCCAAAACAACGCCATTTGGTCCTTTAGGGCTTAACCCCTAAAAGACCAACATGCATTTTCTGGCTACATAAACTTTTTGGGCAAGTATGTGCAATTAGAAATTTCCATATTTTTGGCCCAAATTTTAATAGAAGGTGGGGACAAGGAATATCTTTTACATGCACCAAATTTCATGACATTTGATAATGTTGTCAAAAGTTATGGCCTAAAAATGTTATTGTTTTTGGTAAATGGGTAGTCCGGGTAGTTCAGAAAAAACACTTTTTCAAAAGAAAAAAAAATCAAAATTGTTTTTCTAGAGTTATATACACGTGGAAAGCTTTTAATCATTCCATTTTGATCAATGGTAGTTAGATACATGTGGAAAGCTTTTAATCATTCTATTTTGATCAATGAGTCTAAAGTTATGAGGATTTTTTGTTTGCGGGGCAGTTATGGATTCTCTACTCTAAAACTAACTTTGAAGTTCGTTATCTTACTTGATTTTCAATATTTTTTGAAAAAAACAAAATCATAGGATGTAGATTGTTTATTACAACATTGCAACCATTGGGATTGGCATTTTTCAATTCCATTATTTTATTCTTCACAATTCAGTATTTTGAATCATTCTCTACCACTATTTACTTACTATTTTTTTAGTATATATTGCACAATTCCAAATGATGTGAAACTTTTCAAGCATGTGGCCAACTTGTCTAGGAAAAAGAATCTAAAGAAGCACCACCATTTTGGACATTTTCATGGAAAAGTGAGCTTGTGAAGTGCAGCTGCCTTGTTTTTTGCAAGATCAAAAAATGGTTTTAGTGAATTTGAATGCTTATATCTTGCAATCCACGTGGTGGAAATTTCTGAAATTTTTACCACATGTTTACAAGTCAGCATACTACATGTGTAAAAAAAAAAATCTTTTTCAAAAGTTTGGTACTTGTTCTAAAAATGACAGTTTTTGAGTGTTTTTAGTAAAAACATAATCATGGAACTTTAGGGGTTAAAGATATAATATGCCAAGGCTTTTGTATGTCGCCTTTGTGATGTACATGGCCTTCACAAATAGGGTATTAGGGTATCATGGGTTTATCATGACTGATTCAATGGGCGCAACAACTAGTCATGTTTTTGTATCACTCCAAGGTTGCTTTCCCGGACACCGACACTTCTGGTGAGCTCTGGCAATGGTTGAGAAAGTTGAAGGGTGTGCTGTTATATCAACATCAAAGTACCGTAGGGTTTGGTATTGATACTGCAGCACACGCACTTCAAAATACAAAGTGATCATTTGGGCATTTTTTTGAGAAGTCATATTGTATGTAAGGGTTATTTCTGCTAAGAAGTGTCAAAATTGAATTTCCACTTTAGATTCTTGGAAGGTCTATGTCATCCTAAACCAATCGCAAGATGACATGTGGCATTTTGGAGGACAAAAATTGCTTCCACTATGTCAAATCTACCTTCAAGCAAAGAATTTTTATCAAATGAATACTGTAACTGTCAATTTGACATTTGATATCGTGTAGGTAGCAAAAAAGTGGGAGAAAAATGAAGACGCTTTAAGGCCAATGATGAAAAGCAAAACATTATGTTGAACTGGAGGAATCAACATAACCTTGGCAAAAGAATAAAAGAATACGTAGTTATGTTGCACATAACAAAGAATAAGAATATGTTGAGGTTGGGACACTCAAATGTACTAGGCGCTTAAAAGGGTCACTTGATCAAATGATCTCATTATATACATCTCCGAAATCAGTTTGTACATATTGTTGACAAACAATTTTTGAACATTTACAAAAAAAAAACTTTAATTGCTCATAACTTTTGTATACAGTATCAAAGTGAAACATTATTTGGTGCATTGAAATTTGAAATTGTAAATAAGAGTATACAAAATTTTGATCAATCTATTAATAGAAATATACAATAAACAGTGTTGATTTAGGTGTCTCTACCCTGTGTATTTGGAAAATGTTCAAGAACATTTTTGAAGGATACCGAATGCTTTCTCTAAAAACAATAGTATAATTGTGAGGAACATTATATACAAGTTAATTCAATTAGTTTGCTTTCCCTTCCAGTGCTCATAGTAAGCGTCAAGACCCCTGTTTTGGCAAATTGCAATAAAATTGACCAATCTTTCTTGCAAATATCCAATATTATATGTATTTATAAATCTCTAGATTTCCTTCCCTATTCTTTTACTAAATTTGCTTTCAAACTACAACCATTAACAAAACTGAGTACAAATCTGAAATCGTTTCATTCAAACAACCATACTACAAGCATCAACGGGCAAAGTCCAAAAGTGGATACACAAAAGTTGTAGTGTGTGACACTGCGACATGCTTCACGTTCCCAAGGAAGTTTGAAGAAAAAATTAGTTATCATTTGAAAGAAAATGAAATGCAAAGTTAGCCACGTTTAAAACTTGGTTTTATTCACTATGATTTGGAATTACTTTACCTTTTGTCAATTATTTTTAGAACTCTGAATAAACTTTTTGTGCCTACTATTTTACATCATTTCAAATTTGTCAATTTTATAAAGGTCACTGCAGTTTTTGAAATTGGCAATTTTTTGATGAAATTGAGAATGATAATTTTTTTTTAAAGTTTTTGAGGCAATTATATTCATCATAAATTCTAATCTTCCCAAAAAAATTTGATTCTAGAAACGCATTACATAGTTGTAAAATACAAATTGAACTGTATTGCCCTATTCAACAAATATTCAAAATACAAGGGCATTATGATATAACAACGGTCCATAGAAATTAATATATCATTTCATGATTTTGAACCAATTCTACACTAATTTATCAAAGTAAGATTATTTTAAATAATTAGTGCTTGTTGAGATATTATTTTATTTGTAGTATTTGTCTCTTGGGAGGTGCAATGTGTGAAAAAAATATGGAGATAAGTACAAACACCAAGATTTTATAGGAGGGTATTATCTTTTGTAAGTTTTTCTTAGGCATGCTATCATTATACAATTTTCTACTTTGGGTCATTAAAAAGGAGGCTTCCGTTAGTTATAATTCTCAATTGCCATGAGTATATGATATGCTATTTTAGTTTATGTTTTTTTTTCTACTACATTTGTTTTCCTTACACTAAGTTTTGTATGAAGTTCTTTTTCCCCACTAATGACTACTTAGATCTAGAAATCTGGTGTAGACTTCAAAGTTAACAAATAGGGTTTGAGATTCTTTTACACATAAAATTATCTAAGCTCATGAGCTATAAGAAATCCATGTTTTTTAGGATGTTTCCTCAATTTTTTGGAACGCATTTTTGTGGACATTAAATAAAACAACCCATGTTTTTATGTCAACATTGATTTCTTCCTATTGCCATAACTTGCACAAAACCTAAATGTTTAAAAAATCAATAGCAGATGCCCACATGTTGGAAAAATGCATTTCTAAAATTCTAGCAATCAGCTACATTTTCCAACACCTATACTACGACACAAATATAGGAAAATAAATGAAAACAGACAATAAAGAGAAGCATCAAAAGATCAATTGCTAGCACTGAACCCCAAATTGCCAATTTTTTATAAATCCACAAAGATTTGACAGCCATAAGCAATCGCCCGAAAACAACCTATCCAACATTTGGAAATTGATTAAAGTAGGTGGCTCTAAAAGCAACACTTTAAGGGTTGTTGGGCCTTTTTGATGGATTCAAATGCATAAAAATATTTTTTCTTATTTTCCACTTGAAAAAAAATTGATGCAAAATCTAACCCAAGTGGTTTCATATTTTCTGGAGCTTTTATGAATTAGTTATGAGTTTTCAAAGAATTTTGCCATAGGAACTTGTTTTTGACTTCTAGCCTTTGCAAAATCCACTCTTAAATGGTTTGAAAAAAGATATGGCTTTACCAAAAACAAGCATAGAGGCATGCAAAAAGTAATAGATAGGTTCTTAAGTGTGACCTTTACTAAAACATGAATGGAAGCTTGAGACCATCTGCAATGCAACAACAGCAAAATGGCCCTGGAACAGTACATTGTGGGCCATTCCACAAGGCCTCTTAAGTACCAAATCTTTCTTTGGAAAATTTGCCCCAAAGCAAAGACGGCATCCAAATGTCAAATGGACTTTACAATATTATAAAAAGAAAGGAAGAAAAGAATTTACACTAAAGAAAGGACTTTTCATGGAAACAAGGAAGGTTGAATTGATTAGCGCACATACCAACAAATTTTTCTTAGCATCCATTGGCTACTACCACTTTTTGTCATGATGACTCCCATCAATCAACTTGCCGAGAGTTTTGCCGCGGTTGACAAAATGACAAAATATGTCGATCTCGGGGGGTCCTATACCGAGACCGTGAAAGTGGAGGTCTCCATACCGATTGCATTGGAGCACAATTTTAAATCAAAATTCTTGTCCACCTTGCACAGTGCCGATATTGTGCAAGGTGCCTGTTGCATTGCTAATGGTATGAGTTAACTATTATTTTAGATTTTTTAGCATACGTAGAAAGGTAGTTGAGCCACCAATTTTCATTTTGAAAAAAATTCATGAACGCCTATCCACTTAATTAGAAGTGGACTTATCGAGGCTCCTAAACCAACTTTTAATGAAGTATGTACCATCCATTGGAGAAGATGAACCAATTCTTCCTCTTCTTTTACATAATCAATAGTCCATCATATATCCATTTATGAGCCACCTAATGGACGGTTTGAAGAAGAAGGTTGGTTTTAGAGCACACTACCATATTTGACCAATATGCCACTCACAAGGCAACACTGTTTAAGACTTTTGTCCAAAAAAAAGAATATAAAGGGGGGTATATTAGGTCTACTATTTTCCTAATGGGACCTATTATTCTACACCCTATAGTATTTTGAAGACATCCAATGGCATTTTTAATACCCTATAGTATAAAAAATCATTTTATAACTTTTTGTCTAAATGTTTTTTTGGCACCCTATCATTTGTTCACACGTTTATAGCTACTCCTACCACTTAATGCACCTCCCGAGATTTGTCTGCAAAAAATGGAATTTTGAAGTGACTAGTTTTGTTGGTGTCTTTGTGACACTACCTTTGTATTTTCACTAATAGAATAAACCAATATATATAACTAAAACACAACATAATGAGATTATTGTTAGTAGACAAGTCTATAGACTAATATAAAATAGTTTTAAAAATAAATGCCAAATTTTTGAAAACTAATTTTCTTAGTTTTGTATGATAAAAAAGAGATGTACCAACTTTTGTTTCCTAATGCACGAAATGGGCAATTTTGAGATTTTCAAAAAGTCATGGGTACACATTGAAAATTAATCTTGAGAGAAATTAATTTTAGGTGGTTTTGAAATGTCAATAGTGTGTTATCATCGTTAAGAAGACTTCTCATTAAATGGTAATTATGCTCTTACAAAAACACAAGATTATTTTAAAACACTACACATCTTGGTGATCCCGAATGCCTGGAGAGACGACTTTCTAATTTCAGAAAACTACATGATTTAACCCCTAAAGGCCCAGGGCCTTTTTTCTGCCAAAAAAACATCCAAAACTGCCATTTTCAAAGCAAAGAGTAAAAAAAATTAAAAAATGTTTTATTTGCACCTCTAATTGTAAGATCTTGTACCTAACTAGTATGAGAATTTGTGGAAAAAGTTTCAAAATTTTTGACCGCACAAATTGCAAGATATTTGCGTTTAAAGTGAAAAAAACAAGTTTTTCAGCACATTGCAGGACTAGATTTTATGACTTTGAACATTTTTAACTTAAATCTTTTGCACTACAGAGCTTTGAGCTTAAAGCTTTATAGTGGAGAAGTGATTTGAGAGTCTAGGAGAAAAAAAAATCTAAAAAAAATTAATATTCATTACTAAAAAATTGCTAAGTAGAAGTAGGTACAAGATGGAAGGGAAATCTAAACTACTAATATCTTTTATATGGAATCCAAAAACACGAATTTCAATGGTGAGATTGTTCTAGCAAAGAAACTAAACCTCCTAGAACTTTGTTAATTGAAAAATTATAAAAATTGCATCCAAAAATGAATCCTACAAGTTATTTTTTTCAAAAGAATGCTATGTGCCCAAAATCAAGATTGCCCATAACTTTCTTATAAAAAATCCAAATGAAATGAATAAAAGCTTTTCAAATAGACTAAAATATAATTAAAAAAGAAAAAAAGTAATTAAGAAAAAAAAATTGCATATTTTTTTGGCTATCCCCTGGAAGCTATTTTGAGCTTATTTGGGCATTATTTTTTTTCCCAAGCATTGACTGAAAAAAAATATATTCCCATGAAGATTAGTAGTTTTTATATCTTCAAAAGAAGTTTCAATAAACCACGTCAAAGATTTAGCCCGTAGGTACCTACCCCAAATGCCATTTGTCTCCAAAGGGACAATGGGCTTTTTAGAGGTTAAAAGATAGGGTCCAATTAATTCAAAGCAGAGAAACTTTATGTAGTATGCAGGGCAATTATAGGGTCCATGAAATGCTACATACTCTATTATATATAAATAAGGATAGAAAAAATTTCTTGTAATAGGAATTTTTATTAATAAATTAGCCTTAATGAATAGAGATTGTGCAAATTTTTCATGATACAATGAGTATAGATGTAGACAGATAATTTCATGTAGATGATATAATGGACATAGTCAATAAAATCTACAATGAAGGGTGGTTGGTTAAAAGTGTGCCACTACGGTACTAGTAGTATATATATCAAACAAATTAAGCATAGAAGTAAAGCGTTGACCATAAATGGTAGAAAATGTCACATTGCACAAATAAAGAGGTTTACCCAATTGCCTTAGTGGATTCAATAGACTAATAACTATACAATTATATGAAGACAGAACTATAGTTTGTTTAACTTCATTCTTTGAAGTCATAAATGTTGCATACACTCATATTGAATGAGATGTTTACAAGATTGTTTTAATGGGGATTTTAAAGTGTTCAATGGTGAATTTGTTATTAACATCTAAAGGCCAGAGGGTGTTTTAGAAGAGGGAAAGTCCAAAAGTGCATATTTTTTATACATTGTTTAATATTAAAAATTAATTAATTTTTTTGAATTTCAACCATACAAAAATTGTATTAAACAAGTGAGGCAATGTGTGAAAAAAATTTCAGCCCATTTGACCATACGGATTGAAAGATTATAATAACATTTGAAGTGAGAATTTTTTTTTTTTTTAATTCTTGCAAAATATGGGCAACAGACTTCGAGTCTTCTTGGAGTAAAATTTTTGCTTTACACAAAGATGACGATTTGGGACATTCTTAGGTTTATTTATGAAAAGTTTTAGAAGCAAATATAGAGTCTAGCTTGCTCTAAATCAATCTGCAATGTAAGGAGGTTAAGTGCATTGGCAAAACGGTAGTCATTTTTGAAGATCTCTTATGCAATAAAGAAACTTTAATTTGAAATCCAAACAATAAAAATGAGAGACAAAAATTTGGAATTTGGTATATAGGCAAATTATTAAGAACTTGGACTTCACATATTGCAAGATAATAGGGCTTGAAGTAGAAGAACATATTTACTCTTGAAGCCATTCCAACATAGCTAATAAAGTTTGAATCCTCTTAGTTTATGATTTGAGAACTAATTGTTTTTTTAATAATTGTATTCCATACTTATTAGCTATATACATGCCAAATTTTAAAAGTTGATGAGCTTTTACAAAAGGTGCCTAAAAGATGCCCAAATTGCCCGGACTGCCAAAAAATTTCAAGGCAACATAATTTTTGTTTTGGATATTCAATTAGGAAAAAATATATTTTTACTAGAGGGATAAATGTTCCCACCTTGTGTCAAAATTTTGTGAACAATTGATCCAAGTTGACTTCTTAGATCCTACCCGGATTTTCAATTTTCATTCAATCAACAACTTGTCTTCAGGGGTTAAAAATAACCATGTGGTCAATTGGACACTTAAATTTTATATGTAAGATAGCCCCACGCCCCTACTTTAAAACTCATGAATAAATTTACAAAAACCATAGGGTATTGAAAAAATGCCACACAAATCTTTTTATATAAAAATACGGCCATCTTAAATACAATAATTGAGGTAATTAGCCCCACATCAAATATCCTCTTAACTCAACTGTATACCTTAAATTACAAGGAGTGATCTCTCCGGGCCCAAAATATATTCTTGTTGCCAAAGTGTATTTTTCAAATTTCAAAAAGAGATGGTTGTTGATGGTTCTTGAGCTATTGTTTGTTTATACATTCAAATATGTGATAAGAAACAAATGGAAAAGAAACTTAGATCTTTTTGAATATTTTGGTTTTAAAATTGGATTTGGATGTATTTTTGGTTATTTTATTGATTTGTCTACTCTAAAAACCTTCATAGGTAGAATTCTTTTGGGAAGCTTTTTGGAAATAAAATTTTTGGAAGGAAAATTTATTGAATTTTCAAATCAAAATTAAATACATATTAACAATTTTTAAAATCAACTTTTTGATAGAAAGTCTAATAATGCCACATTTAACTATTTCTGGACTATTCAATGAATTCTGAACTAAACGTCCAAAGATCTCCGGTTTGACAAGCCTTGAGCACTGAACAGTGAGTTGCGACCAACAACGGAAGCGTGCACTCTTCCGGCTTTGACCAACTTCAAAGCTTTTCTCACTGACAGTGGCAGTCCCTGAAACAGAGGCTCGGTGTGACGATTAAGAGTGACAATCTGACCTCAGTTGTAAACCTTGAAGACCTGGATTTGCTTTAACCCTTGAACGACGGGCCAGTCACCGTGAAAATCCTCTATTTTGTCACCGTGTGACATCATCTACATTAAAAAATTCAAAAGTATCTATTGGAAGTCAAGCTACTATAGAAGATCTCCCCTTTTCACAACAAATTGGGAGGATGAATAAGCGCATTCTGTCCTATTCAATTTGATTCTCTGTCATCCATCAGCCATAGAATGGCCTCCTCGACGTTCAAGGGTTAAGGGGCAGAGTGCATTGAATTTCCCAAACAGACTTTCCATTAAAGTATATGGCGGCATTCCTTGCCAAATTCGATTTTACGGCGCAGTCACGGCTTGCAACCTAAATCTAAACGCGCTCTAGATTGGATAGACATATATATGTCAAAATATTCGAGCCGCCCGGAGCTTGGCGATTCAACCAAATGGACGTTTTCACACTCAGCAGACGACGAACAAATCACTTCGGAGAAAGAGTCAGTACGTGGAAAGGCACTGACTGCCGCAAAACGAATTTGGATCGGCTCAGATATACGGGTTTCGGTTCGTCATGTAGGCCCGACGGTGACCGAAGCACGGTCCCACGGGGACCGGGGCCTTCGTCACAAACTTCATATCTGCAGATTCCTATCATTTCGAATGCGATGGAATCACAATTCAGTACAGTGCAAAGAAATTGAATGGGTCCCCAATGAACAGGGTTTCACCAGGTCTGAACGAGAGCTGTAGTAGAGCACTTCGTCACTAGTACTGTACGTTCGTAGTAAGTATCTGCAGTAGTGTATATTTGTGCATTGGAACTTCGAAGAGAAAATGACAAGGTGAAGCCAATCACAAGGTAGGAGGGGTTACCATGTGGGAATACTTTGACCGCATGGTAACCACCTCCTAAGTGGTAAACTCATAGTAGCTTACCACTTAGGAGGTGGTTACCATGTGGGAAATATTTGACCATTACCTCATGGTTACCACATGGTACACGTATTAACAGCTCCTACCTCCCTTGTGAATGAATTAAAAATTTAGTGTACTTTATGCAAATATGAAACAAAGTTGGAACGGAACGGAGTTCATGTGAAAATAATGGCTTCGGCCGGTTTTTGCGCCGACATTTCCAAGGTTACCGTGCTTCGACAGACTGGTGGCGACGCAAGACGCCAAGGATTGTTGCTCACGGGGTACAGCGAATGAGGGCTTCAATCCAGAAATTTTCATACATCGACCAGTTCTCGATCTCGACAACTTTCATCGCCGCCAGTTACTCGGCTAACGCGTAGCATGCACAACCGGTCCTCGGTCCTCCAAGTTAAATGCAAGTGGCATGAGAACCCATCCATCTCAAGATACCAGCATAGTCGTCCAGTCAACAATAAACTGAAAACTAAGGATTTTACCAAGCGCCGTGTGTATCAACAGTAAACCGAGTTAAGCGCTTCCCCTTTTCGGCTTGGTAACGTCGTGTGCGGGAGCGTCCTATGTTGAAGAATCAACGCAGTGAAAGCTGGTAGTTACAAAAGCGACTGCGTTGGTGATGAGAAGGGAGTGAGTATAAAGCTGGATGGTCCACAAGGATCTGTACTCAAACACAACTACAAGTCGACAAGCTTGGACTCGACAACCTAGCCCGATTGCAACCACACAGATCCATCCCACCGATTGAGCACCCTCGCACTGGATCGATCGATCAATCAATCGGACAGCTGCGCTTTAATTTGCTTCAATTCTGCCAGCTTCGACAAATTCTTTGCAACTACGTTCAAGATTCAAGTCTGGAAGACCCTGATCAAGTAAGGTGTCGATCGAGGACTGCAAGAGCTTGGAACTGAACCGTTTGGGTTCCTGCCACGTGGAACAGGATGGCAAGGAGGGGCAGCTTTTACTGGACCCTTGCAGTTTGCTTGTGTCTTCAAGGCATGAGCTCTGGGGTTCTGGGAGAAGGTGAGACTCGCATGCACAGATTACGCTTGCGACTCGCTGCATGCATCAACTTCGGGTTCAATTCGTTGCCTTTGGATCCAACAAAATGATCATAATTGAAAAACCGATATATATTTCATCTTGGATGTGCAGATGATGTCCGATTCACGTACGACCATGGGCCCACTGGACCTGCTCACTGGGGAGATTTGAAATCCAACTGGACCACCTGCAAAACAGGAAAAGAACAGTCGCCCATAAGGATCACTCCCAATATCATGTTCGTGGACCCTGCATTGGGTGAACTTGATGTTTCTAGCTCGAAAGATGCAGTTGCTGCCAACATCTCCATCAATGTGGGCTACGCCATTGAGGTACTACACAGTTAACTTCAGATCATACTTTCATGAATGCACCCCTCAAATGTAGAGCCTATATGTTGAGAAATCAAGCTTTCAAATTGTTAATGAGCTGGACTACCCTTCATTTTTTAAATCAAGTGATTGATGTCCTGCCGCTCCATTCTTCTTCTGATGTGCATGAAAACCCGATTGTAATTGTGAGCAGGTCGCTGTGGAGAAGACTGTGGGAGTTCTGAAGATCGACGGCGTGACCTACCGACCTTTGCAGTTCCACTTCCACATGGGCAGCGAACACAAGATTCTGGGGCACAGCTTTCCGATGGAGCTGCACCAAGTGTACTCCAGTGACGACGGCAGGAGAGCAGTGATCGCCTGGCTCTTCGTCAAGGGCGCCGACAACAAATTCCTGGCTCAGGTACTACAACCGCTGAAAATAACAAACACAATGATACAATGATACACATCAACAACCAAATAACTGATGTACTAGTGGTTCCATTCTTCTACTCCCAAAGAGTTCACTTTTGCACCGATAACTGGAGTCAGTGCGCTGATTGAATGGGTTGCTGATGACTGATGTGGTGCGCCGTGGGGTGAACAGTTCGAGCACCACCTGCCGTTGCAAAGCACTTCTCCCACCGAATTCATGCTCAATCCCATCCACCTGCCCAAGTTCCAGAAAAGCTACGCCAGATACAAAGGCTCCCTCACCACCCCTCCCTGCACGGAGGATATCACCTGGACCGTCATGCTGTGGAATGTGAGCTCCCTGGAGTCCAGTTTCCACTTTAATTTAGTTTGATTCTCAGCAAGCTAATTTGATTTCGAGGCATATACTTTCGGTTGGAATCTTCCAGACACAAGATTTCACAGAAATTAATGAAGCACTTATGGCTCAAGTGTACGTCGTAACTGAGTACATTCGAGCGTCTTACTCAGCTCCTGTTGACTGATCATTCTCTGTGTGGGATTTGCAGTTTCCCACCATTTCCGAGCGCCAGATTCGGGTGTTCAAGAAGGCGATGCCGGTGAGTGTAATCTCCTGCCATTCACTTGACTACCTGCTTCTTCGATCAATTCTAGAATATGTTCACAAAAGAAGCGGCTTACTAAGTAGTGCTCACATCTCTAGCTAGCAACGAAGTAGTCCTGTCGTGGTGGCCTAGGAAGTTGGATTGTCAAACTGACAGTGGAATTTTTGCTTGTGGACTGCAGGTTGCAAATGTGAGGCCCTCGCAACCAAGGCATGGACGCCAATTCCTCATGAACGCATATTGATGGATTTCGTCAAGCACAGCTCTTGGGGCGTGCGTCAAGATTTGGGTGAAGACTTGTAACTAAGAGCAGATCTTCATCAACTCACATGCAAGACCTGGCCTGCACAGGCATGGTTTTGGGATGCCTCTGGATTGTTGAATTTAGGTTCGACTCGCTTAGTTGCGAGCGTGTAGCAAAATTTAGTAAGTGTTGGCCATGAATGTCAAGGACGGGCCTGCATTGGATGTACAATTAACCATTCTTTCCCTTCTGGGCAAATTAAAGCTGAAGAAGCTTGCAATTGTTTCCAAGTACTGTCCGTGATGTTCACTGCCTCCAAATGCAGAGGCTCTCAAATTATAGGAAAAGTTCTGGATGAAGTTGCATAACAATACGTACATGCCCAACTCTTGATTCATCACCTCCGGCATCTCCTCCAGTGTCGGAGACATTACTCTGCAGGACGTTAGCTTTTGACATCCCATCATCTTCATTTATTTTACAGGTCCAAAACTCTCTCCATAAAATCATCTTTGTATTGAGATCATCCATTGACTAACTCAAATTCAACTCCTCCCATTAGTAGTTCCTTAGAAGTTTTACAGCTTGTTACCTGCAAAGCAGCCCTCCAGAGGCCCAACTTTTTCTCTAATGCACAATGGATAGAACATGCATGATTATAATGTTCTTTGTCATGTATATGAAAGATGAAGTGATGAGCCCTCAAAGGACCCTAAAGTTTAGTTTTATTTGCTTAAGAAATATATTTTCCCCTATTTCTGCTTAGCTTCCATTGGGCTATCAGATGACTATCAAGGGCTCCAAATCTGAGTTTAAATGTTCAATGATCAAAATTAAGGTAGTATGATGCATCTTAATTTGATTATTGAACATCTTAAAATTGGATGCTAATTGAACTCTAACCAAATTTTGGAAAATAAAGCAAATGTCAATGAAGTAAGTCTTCCACATTGTCATTGAGAATTTTTTTTGATGACAATGTGGAAGACTTATTTCATTGACATCAGTTGAGAATGCATTAGAGAAAAAACTAGCCTTCTAGAGGGCTGCTCCAAATTGACATGCCAAGTTATTTCAAGCTAAGCCTGTCAATCTGAATTCTGAAAAAGTCCTCTTGTCAATTTATTTATTTATTTATTTTTAAATAAATTTTTAACTTGTAAAATTGGGTTCCTGCACAATTGTCATTGTAGCTTTAGTTGCACAGAAATAGGGGAAAAAAGAAATTTTCAACCCTGAAAAATAAAATTTCAGGGTACTTTGGAGGGCTATGGAGCAACCCATATTCTTCTAAATTTAAACATGTTTGAAAATGTCAAAAAGAATGTCCCAACTAGCTTCAAAAGCCACTTAATTTTGGAATTTGTCCATGTTTTTAAAAAAAAAATCACTTAATTTAGCTTAATTGAACCCCAAATACGCAACTCCCATATTATATGGCCCTGATTATAATCACTTATAATGCATTTTAGTCCAATCTCAAAGGACATAATTTGTTTTAATGTAGAAAATTCTTGTAGCCCTTTTAACAAGGAATTCAAAAATGTAATTATATAAATGAAATGAATATTTTTGAGGACAATAATAGCATTAAAATCCTAATTATATGAGTTTTTTTAATACATGTATCATAGGACAAGCTACCCAACTTTTGGGGCTTTTTAATAAAATTTTAATTTTAATCGGAGGGAACTTTTTGTAAGGATTTTTAAAAACTATGCGTAAGTGTTCCAATTCTTTATATATATTGTGAATTTTTTTCCTAAATATGTATAGAACCCAACATTTCTACATTTAGTTTTTTTTTAATTTAGTCTTCACCCAACTTTTTGGTCTTTTTAATTTGATATAATTTTTACAAAAGCTGTCCTCTAAGCCTTTTTAATGCCGATGACCCCCGCATATAATACAAGAGTTGTGTACCCGGGAATTGAACCTAATTAAACTACTTTGTCAATTAATCAAGTTGTATTTGGTTGCCCTATACTTTGTTGCCTTGACGGAGGTCTTGGCATTTTTGGCGACAGTTAGATTGGATGAAGTTTGCAATATTTAGAATCTCTAAGGCTAGCAATGACATGGATATTCATAAGGATGTCACTTTGAAGTGGCCCTCCAAAGCCCGGATCTATATTGCTACAAATTAATGACATAAGCATTATTAGTACCATCATTGGCATCTTCATTGACTCCTTGATTGACTCCTACTTTCTTATTAATTTATTCACCCATCTATCTTGAATAATTCTTGATACATTTACAATAAAGATTAGAATTCTACATGTATAATTTTATGTTCATTTATCTAGAACTAAAGTTTTTAACAAATATTATCGCTTGTGGATCCTCTCCAATTGTCAATTTTCAATGTCAGCCTCTTTTAAGAAGATATGACACCTTAGGCTTCAAATTCTCATCACCAAATATATCCATGGCTTAAGTAGCAGCTGAAGGACTAACCATTATAATTGCAAAAATGTAATGGATGAACAATTTGATTTGCAATGAGATGCAACCAAATACCTAAAGAGTTGAGGTCTGAAGGATCAAAATAATGGATTTCACTTATAATCAATCAATTTGCCCATCACCTTATTCATTCAGTCTTAATTTGTGACCACAAAATAGACTTCTCTGAACTAGATTCAATAGATATTTTGTTAAAATGGCAGGATTCCACAAACTTGGCACTCTTACGTTGTGAAGACCCGTGCGGTCTGAGATGTATATCAACCTTAGATTTGAGACTATGTAGTCTGAAATCAATACCTATTTTACAAAATGAATAAAAAAAATGGCACATGAAATACAGGGGTGCTATTCTGTGAGCTTTGGAGCATCAATCCAAGAGCTAGAGAGCATGTAAGCCTCAAATTTAGTTTTGTTTTTTTTTGAATTTTTGAATGTGGACCTATGACCATGGATTACAAATGTTGTGATTTTATAGTTTTGCAACATACAAATTAAAGGTATTAGAAGCTTTCTGAGTGATATGCTTGGATAAAGATTGCCATCGACCAGAAAACAAAACAAAACATACTAAACAAAGAGAAGACATCAGAACTATATAGATAAGTGTATGGAAATGCAATAGATAGAGTAAGAGGGTATTCTTGGGCTTAGGAATTGCTAAAAGATGTGGATGCAAAGCTCTCATCGGTGTCTAATGACTCACCCATATAATCTTTAGTAGAATCATCTATGAGAACCAAAACTTGTGGATCTACCTTACGGGCCCTAGAAGGTGGGTTTGGATCATGAATCTCAAGTTGTTTGGCTACTGCTTCCACATACACAAGCAGTTGATATGCTTTGGGAGGACTACAGAAGAAGGCTGGATCTCCAAAAAATGGTTGATGTGATGACATCTTCATTTTTGCACTTTGCCTATAAGAGTCCAGAAATTGAATATCAGAAGAAGTTACAATAAGTAACCTTATATTTGTGGTTAAGAAGTATAAGGATCACTATAAGAACCTCGTGTTTTTTGGGATGTTTTCATTATTTTTTGGAACGCATTTTTATGGACATTATATAAAACAACCCATGTTTTTATGTCAACAATGATGTTCAATGAAACATCTTATTTACAAAATCGAGATGTCTTTACCACGCGCAAGATTGGCACCACCTCGTCATCCAAATCAACCAATGAAGCTTTAGAGCTTTGTGGTGTAGGTGGTGGATTTGCAACAAGCCAATTAAATGGAGTAAGGAAGGCCTCGTAAATAGGCTTATCCTCCTCCAAGGCCACTATATGCCGCCCAATAGCTCAACAAGCATAAATGCTGGCACTTGCAAAGAGGGCTCAAATGCCCAATGCCAAAGCAACAATTTTTAGAAAATTCATGGAATTAAACTAATGTGAAGCAACAATTGTAGGATTCACCTAAAAAAAGGAAACTAACTTGTAGATGCAAAGCAGTCCACAACGACGTCACCAAGTGAGGTAGTTTCTTCAATAAGCATTTGCATGAAGGACCGGGCCTTCTTTCTAGGCCCACGCCAAGAGATACTGCCATTCATGGTTTGGTTCCAACCGCGTACCTCTTGAAGGCACTCATCCTCTAAAACCAGACTAGCAACAAATTGAATCTTAGAAAGTTTCTGGTCGTGCAATCTTGTTGCTTTTTTTGTTGCACTTTGCATTGCAGCTGCAACATCATTTGGAGTGACATCCTCTTGGAGAGGGCATTGCAAAAAATGTAGAAACCACGTGCAATAAAAAGTAGATGTAAAATAGCATGGTCTAAAAGGGATAGTAGGAAATACTTAGGATATAGAGTTTAGGGTATAGGTTTGCCCTTCTGGATTCATCCAACACGGATGGAAACTGTACTGACCTATCCACAATCTCATTATGAATGACTATTGAAACGGCTTCAAGATCACGCCAACAACGCATATCCAATATTCCAATTGCAAGGCTGGATTCTAATTTCCAATGCATGCTCATTGCTGCGGGCAAGGGAAAGACAATCAGCAGAGGATTTGAAATTTCTGCGCCTTGCTGTTGCAGTTGTGCTTCGGTTCTGCTTAGGAGTTTTTTTGGTGGCGTTTCTGTCTGCACATTTGAGGGTTGATGAATTGCTTCTGAGCTATTGGTGGTGGATTGTGGATGCTGGTGTTGCCGAAACCTTTGAAACTGCAAGTTTTGGTAAGGGATTCGCATTCTCAAGTTCACTTTCAAATGCTATATGAATACTTTGTGGTTTACAAGGATTCATCTTAGGGTTCAGGGTTAGGATTTACATCTGCATTGTACTTCGACATTGAGTTTAGGGCAATGCTATCTGATTATTGGGCTCTTTGTCATTCATGATTTAGGGTAGGCTTTGATAAAAATGGGGCTGCCACTTTTGGGGAAGAGCTGCAGGGTTTACATGAAGAAATGCTATGAAGACGCGGATGAAGATCTATTACAGAAAGCAAGAAGAAGATCCAGCAAAGCTGCTAAGTCCCATTGACATGGAAGAAGATGCCACTCTTGAGTCTTTGAGAGCTAGGTTGCAGCAGCTAAACATGTTCAAGTAACTCAACAAGTTTCAATTCTGGGATGTTGGGGAGGGGTGCAGGATCAACGCTGACTTTGAGGCACTCAATTCTATTCAAGATTCTGTTCAATTCATTACAAGTGAGGGCGACGACGTGGGCCGCACTAAAGGCTCTCGGGTGGATGACGTCTTGTTTAGTGTAGAGTCTGTGGGAATTGCAGATGAGCTAGTGGAACTTCAAATATGTCCACAAGCCTTCCAGCATTGATCCCGGGCAAACACTTCTTGCCCCAATTTCGAAGGTGACTACGTCGGAGGAAAATTCAGTGACAAATGGAGAGTCAATGAAATCCACCCTTGTCTCAAATGAAGTGATTTAGTGGTACATGAATAAAGTGATTCAGTAGAACTATGTATAAAAAAATGGGATCTAAATGACCAAAAAATGGGATATAAGTGACCAAGAAAATGGGGTATAAGTGACCAAAAAAATGGGGTATAAGTGACCAAAAAAATGGGGTATAAGTACCCAAAAAAACAAGATATAAGTAAAATACCTCCCTTTAAATGAACCCCTTAAGAAATTATAAATACCAATAAATTGGTCAAAAATACTCCCATTTACCTTTCTTTTAAAAAATAGCATGCATTATAATCCATTTCACTAGGTAAATAGCCCCCAATTAAATAGATCATTATTGCAGGTGTATGCAAAATGTAACAAAGAGTGCCCTCCTCGAGGACATCCAGCACTAGAGTATCCTCGTGGTACTTGCAGACGGCAACACTTACTGCTGCCAAGATTTTTTGCTGCAATAACAAGGTCAAGGTAAAAATGTCAAAGACTATAGGGGATATATCATCTCAATGTTTCAAACACATAATTATAAATTTTTTTTTGCAATTCAATGAACTCGGGAACAAGAAGAAACTCACTTGAAAAATAAACAATGTGAACACCTCCATAGGCATGGTGTACCACATTTTTCGAACATTTTGTTGACATGCCTTAGCATCCTTGGTGCTTAAAAGTTCAATGAACTTCTCATATGGCATTGTGCCATACTTGCAAGCACGGTACAAGATTTGTCTTGACTTGTGAGTTTTTGGTGTGCCTAATGGCAAGGACTGAATCACATAATTAGTGCCTCAAAATACAAGACTAAACCAATAATCAGATTGCAAGAAGGAGTGGAACTCACTGATTTATATCATGCATGACCTACATGGCTGTACCAAGTCTTCTTTTAGTATCTAATACTATCAAATCAACACAGACATGGCAATTTGGGTGTGTGCTATGAAGTCGTTTACTATGTCACATCCATACTATACGGCAATGGTTGCCGTCGCAGATGAAAAATTCACGTCCATCAAGTGTTTCAACTCAAGTTGACTATTGGGGTAAGCGCCGAACTAATCGTTGACGATGTTCCAAATAGGACCCCACTCAGACTTCTCTACCTGAGAAAACATTACAGGAAATTTCAAGCCTTTGGTGGACTGCACCACAAGCCTCCAAGGTACCCTGAAAGTTATTTTTTTTTTGCTCAAAAATTTGTTTTTCTCCTATTTTTGTGCAGCACTTTCTGCTGTGACAGTGGCATAGGAACCAAAATTCACAAATAGAAAATTAATAATTATTTTATTTTATTTTTAATCTTAAAAAAAAAAATTTAAAAGAAAAAAGAAAAATTCTACAAAATTTGACTGCTCTGGCAAGCAATTAGCTACTATGACTGCTCACCGCAGTCGTCAGCTGGAGTGACAGACCAAGTTTTTTAATAGCTTGGTTTATCACTCCGGAGCAACCCTTCAGAGGACTGATATTTCTTCTAATGAACACCCGTCTGCCCCTCCTTCGTCCGAAAGATAGATATAAAATACCCAAGCTCCATCTTTGTAGCCGTGGACATAATCTGTCTCTGGTTGGATTAGATCACACTCTAGTGTAGGCCTTACCATGGGCATAGGATCTAGACGGCATAACAGGATGTCCGACCTTGAAAGATGTTGTGGTTGAATGTGCATATTCAAAATTGTTGAAACGTAGTCCGCTTCTGTGCCTTGCAGATGTTATCCACTTCCAAAAACTCATCACCTCTGCACGGCTGCTGGACATCATGCATGGTTTCATCCAAAACCACATCAACAGAAATTGCGAATTGAACTAGTTCAAAAGTCATGTCTGGCACCAAAGTCATAGAGGCAGGGTTGGTCAATGTATCAATTGCCGTATTCTGAATACAAACAAATACATTTGTGAGATCAAAGGTGGACTTTTCAATTACAACATTTTCCAAAAGATACACACATACAAAGGACAAAAATAAAAATAGAGGGCCAATGTTTTCAATATTGAAAGTCAGAAGTCCAATCAATTCTGTTTTCATCCAAATATATTTTGGAATTCTAGTGCTGTCTACATGCCTCATGAATGGACTTCCAAAGCCCATAGTGAAGACACAGAATCCTGTGCCTTATTAAAGAGGTGGATGACACTTGATACTCAAGAGACTTATAGAATTCTTGTCCAAAAGTCATTAGAAAATTAGGAAGGATGTAAACTTCATCATTTGTGCCTAATGATATACAATATGACATTGGAGACGAGAGGTCCCAGTCCCCCTCAAGGTCCCTCAATAGAGCATCAAGATTTACCAAACACCTCTCAGGACGTGGCAAATTTACTATTTCCAATGCATTGTTGACAGGGAATGCACGTTCACTTCTGGTAGAGAAACCTACAAAAATATAGAGTTCAAATTCAAATGAGACTAGATTGACTAAGTACTATAAATGCATTGCATGCAAATCATTGAAATGACTTGAGCCTAAATTAGAAACAAACTAAGTATCAAATATAAAAAAATAAAATTGACGCAACACTTGAGTAGTGAGAAAGAGCCCTCGGTACAGAGAAGCCTTCCATGGGTTAGCTTGGTTGCAACAAAAAAAAATGGGGAGGGGATTTGGTCTCCCCTCCCCATCTCCACAATTAAAATTGGATATCCAAAACTAAAATTGTTGCAATACTTGGATAGTGAAAAAGATCCCTTGATGGAGAGGGGCCTTCCATGGATGAGTTCAATTGCAACAAAAAAAATGGTTTGGTCTCCCCTCCCTCCATCTCCACAATTGAAATTAGATATCCTAAAACAAAATTGTTACAACACTCGGGTAGTGAAAAAGAGCCCTTGGTGGAGAGAAGCCTCCCATGGGTAGATTCTTTATTTAAGGTGGTGCTATCTAAATTGATTCTGAGATTTGTTTATCTCAAAATTTTCTCACAGTATATTCAATGTACTTGATTTTTATAGATATTTTATAATTAAGTCCTATATCGTAAATATGATTAGGTGAACTACAAAGAGACCGTCATTTTTGATCTGACAAGATTTTAACAATAAAGATGGAAATGTAGTACTTCCATAGTTCTAATCTAATATTATATACATCACCCACACTATTTAACCCCTAAAGGCCCAAGGCCTTTTTTCTGCCAAAAAACATCCAAAATTGTCATTTTTTTAGCAAAGAGGGAAAAAAAATTAAAAATGTTTTTTTGCACATCTAATCATCACATCCTACAGCTAACTAGTATGAGAATGTGTGGAAAAAATTTCAGAGTTTTTGACCCCACAGATTGCAAGATATCTGCGTTTAAAGTAGAAAAAACAAGATTTTCAGCACATTGCGGGACCAGATTTTTTGACTTTAAACATTTTTAACTTAAAATTTTTGCACTACAGCGTTTTAAGCTTTAAATCTTTGTAGTGGAGAATTGAGTTGAGAGTCTAGGAAAAAAAAAAAAATTCAAAAAAATTTAATTTTCATTATAAAAAAAATTATTAAGTAGAATTAAGTACGAGATAGAAGGAAAATCTAAAATATTCATATATTTTAGATGGAATTAAACTGCACTAATCCCAATGGTGAGATTGTTCTAGCAAGTAAACTAAACCATGCAAAAAAAAAAATTGAAAAATTTCAAAAATTTCATTAAAAAATGAGTCCTACAAGTTATTTTTTTCAAAAAGATGCTCTAACTGCCCGAAAACAAGAATGTCCATAACTTTCTCATAACAAATCCAAATGAAATGAATCAAAGCTTTCTAGATAGAAAAAATATAATCTATGAGAAAAAAAATTCAAAAAAAAAAAAAATTGTTTTTTGCAAAAAAAAATTTGCTGTCCGCTCTCCCCTATTTTGAGCTTATTTGGGCATAACTTTTTTTCCCGGGCACCGATTGAAAAAAAAATGATACTCCCTCAAAGCTTATTAGTTTTTTTGTCTTCTAAAAAAGTCTCAAAAAATCAGGACAAAATTTCAGCCCATAGGTACCTGCCCGAAATCCCACTTGTCCGTTGAACAGACACTTGGGCCTTTAGGGGTTAAATACATTGTTTTCTCAAAACAATTCTCTTTTATATTGCGCCATAGCTTCCATTAGAGCTAACGGCCATGAAATGCCTTTGAATCTTTGCTTAAACATTAATGGATTAGCCAATGTCTCAACTGACCTGCTTCACATTTGTTATGGTTTCAAGGAGTCCTCTATCTATGTTGAGGAAGAAATTTTGTTAGAGTTTGGATCACTGCTTTGGTCAATTATTATGCCTATGATTAGCAATGTGCATGGTTACTTGTGGAGTTTAAGGCATGATGGTATTCCTTAGGTGCAAAAACGGAAGAATCTTTGAGGGAGCTTGAATTGTGGTTAGCATTCTGGCAATTTAGATACTGTCAATGAGGTGGCTTCATGGAAATTGTAAGACCTTCCTTCTTCCTTCTTTAATTTTCTATTCAATGATACTTGGAGTCTTACTATGATTTTTGGATTGAACTTGAAACGTCTTTTGTCGCTTGTCCATGATCTATCAACGGAAGAATTGGCAGATATTCCATCCTGCAATCTCTTTTAAACAATTCACAACATGTAACTCAATTAATGTGGAAAATTAAGCTAACTATCATTTCCAAAAATTTCGTTCTAAATCTGTCTGAAGTTTAGAGCCTCCAACTAAAAATTATGGACAAATTTCAAAGAGGGGTTAGAAGGAACATTTTTTTGGACATTTTCATATACCTTCTTTGAATTTTGTCCACAAATTTTTGTTAGAGGCTCTAAATCTCAAAGTCTCAAACCCATTTTTTTAAATTAAAATGTTAGAATGCCACATTTAACTACTTTTGGACTTTCAACTGAATTTTGGACAAAACGTTCAAAAATCTCTAGGGGTGATGGCAAGAAAGACCGGTCCTATTTCCCGTCACATTGAGGGGACTCTTTTTGTCATTTGCTATAACTTTTGAAGCAAAAGTCCAATGAATATGAAATTTTTATTGGAGATGTCAAACTTTTTGGTAATCAGATCTCTTATTTTTTAGAAATTAAAAAAAAATCATTTTATATTTAAAAATCTTTTTTGTTAATTTGTCACAATGTGCGGTTTAGGGTTTTACTATGTTAGGAGTCCCCAAATTTAATGATCTGGAGCTGAAATTTTCATGGTCTATTTGCATAGTAAAAAAGCATATTCCTACTAAAGGGAATCTAAAAATATATAAATTTGTGTCCTCCACATGAGTGCAAACAACACTCCCATTATAAGCAATTTCTGAACAACGAAGATGGTTCTAAGATCAATCTTTTGGTGAAATCTCATCACTTTGAACTCTTCCCAAATGGCCAATTTTTATTTATTTTTTAAATTGCTTTTCCTATTTTCTACAAATTAAAATGTGAAATTACGGAGCAAGTTTCTACTTTCAACGGATTTGGCACTTTTCTAGTTCTCCTACTTAGAAAATTTTTCTATGATTTTCCTTCCTAGGTACCTTCTTCTTGAAGGTCTATACACTAAATATATTTTTCACATTTTTTTAAAATTGGTTTTCTAATTTTAAAGTACTCCTGAAAGAAAAAATGAGTCTGTGCAAAACGCTACGCCTTTTGATTGGCCTTTCTTGCAATGACCCCTAGATAATAACATTTGGAGATCTCCAGATGTTTGTATAGATCTTTAGATGTTTTGTATAGAGCTCAAGATGTTTTATACAATCTCCCAAAGATTATCTCTTGATGTTTCTTCTCTAAATATTAATTTTGGACTTTTCAAAGTCCAAAAGTAGTTAAATGTGGCATCAACTTGATTCTTCACATTAACTTAGTTCAAAGTTTTTTGAAAATAGTTAATCTACTATGTCTAAATGAGCATTTAACATTTACATCTGTTCACTTTAACATTTAACACAATTCTTGCATTTATAGGCAATCTCATTAAAATGGCATCAAAACATTTCAAAATGGTCGTTCTAAATCTATACATGTCTTAGATGGTTCAAAACAGCCATTCTGAAATCTACACTTGCCCTAGATGGTGAAAATGGCACACCGTCAAAGTGGCACTTGGAATACCGCCATTTTAATGAAATTGCCTATATTTTAACAATGAGTGACCAAGCTCTCAACTTCAAATTATCCCAAAGCCTTTGAGGATTTATGATGGAAAATTGATTTCTCTATAAAAACAATCTATTCAACCTTCATTCTCACCAAATTTCTTGATGGCAATGTAGAAGATTTACTTCATTGACATTTGCTTTAATTTCCATAACTTGGTTAGAATTCAATTAGCATTCAAGTTTAAGGACTGGTGTTCAATAATTAGTTTAAGGTACATTAGAGCATCTTAATTCTAATTGTTGAACACTTAACCTCATATTCAGAGCCCCTAACAATTGTCCGATAGCCCGACGGAAGGTGAGTATGAACAGGGGAAAAATAAATCCTTTAGCCAAAAAGAAGGTAAACTTTGGGGTAAACCTACAAAGTGGCCCTCTAGAGGCCCAACTTTTTCTTTAATGAATATCACCAATTTAACAAAATTTACCTTTAGTTATCATTGTTTGCTCCACCTAGTTCTTGGTAGGGGCAGAAAAAAGGGCAGTTTTGGATGACATTGGATCCAAACCCACTCAAAAGTGTACATGTATTAATGCAACTCCCTATCCTCTTCACTAATTATAACATGCTCATTTGGCAAGTTGAACACTTAACAGTGAGTTGCAACAACAATGGAAGCACTCTTCCGGCCTCGACCAACTTCACAAGTTTTCTCACTACGAAGGAGTCAGTTAGAGCATCCCCACTCCAACTCAACAAGTGGCTCAAACTAGGCAAATGGCCATGCCCGGCCATAATGAGTGCCCCACGGCATGCACGGCGAGGGTCAAAAAATGACCGGGCATGGCCAAATTTGAAGAGCACCCGGCCAAATGAAGAGTCTTGCTTGCGGCTCAATATGAGTTATTTTATCTTTATTTCCAAGTTTCAAGAGACCTTTTCATTAATGAATGTCTTTCCCAAGTAGGCATTCATGAGGTAGCACTTGGTGGCCGTGTAAACCCGGTTTCCCGTGTTCATAACCCGTGTTGCCTTGGGGCACATGGGCCGGGCTTGGTCAAATGACACTCCAAGTGCTCCCTGGCCGTGCCATTTGGCCGTGCCTGGAGTGGGGATGCTCTTACCAGTCCCTGAAAGAGAGGCTCGGTGTGACGATTAAGAGTAACAATCTGACCTCTTTTGTAGACCACGAAGACTTTGACTTGCTGTTACTCTGTTAGGGGAAGATTGCATTGAATTTCCAAAACAGTTTCATTAAAGGACAAGGCGGTATTCCTTGCCATTTTCGAACTTTTAGGACAGTCAGTCAATTAAGGCTTGGAACCGAAATCTAAACGTGCTCTAGATTGGATAGACATATGTCGATGTGTTGCACCGGAGCTTTGCTGATTTAACCAAATCGACGTCTTCACACTTAGCAGACGACGAATAAATTATCATTTTATTTTTATTTTTTAAAACAAATGGAAACCCATCGCATTATAAAAACAAACAAATAAGTACAAGTCAGTCAAGCCGCGAATAAATCATTTCGGAGAAAGAGTTGGCGGATAGGCACTGCCGCAAAACGAAATTTGGATGGGCTCTGATGAGTTTGGGTACGTCATGTAGGCCCGACGGTGACCGGAGCATGCTCCCACGGGGACCAGGGCCTTTGTCACAAAATTTTATATATGCAGGTTCATATCATTTCCAATGTGATTAAACCACAATTCAGGACAAAGAAATTGAATTGGTCCCCAATGAATATATAGGGCCGGTCATCACGTGGGAATGAAAGCTACAGTAGAGCTCTCAAGTCAATTCACAACGAGTACTGGAGTAAGTAACGATAGACCTTCGTATGAGATCCCCTGGCCTTCTGTTGTTCGTGTTGTAAATTAGTTATTCAGGCTGGGGGTGGCATCACTTAGTCATATTTATTAGTTTCAGACGTAGTAGTTTAGGTTTTACACTTGGGTCTAGCAAAGAAAATCAAAAAGTGTGAGCACTCTCATTTGTCAAGCTAAGGACCATTTCTAAGGGAGTGCTCACGACTTCTGATTTTCTTGGACTATTGGCCCCATGTCTAAGCGCCACTTCGTCTGTACTCGGTCTCCAAAAGATTACAATACAGAAATATAATGTTGTGCTTCCCTTTGAATGTAAGGGCATCAATTAATAATATCATTATGAACCTAGAATACATTTTCTGCATATTGATAAAGAGAATGCCAAAGTGAAGCCAATGGATTAAAAAACTTAAACCTCTATATTTATGAAAACATGATACATAGTTACGTTGGAAAGGAGTTAATATGAAAATAATGGCTTCGGGAGACATTTCCAAGGTTACCATGCATGCTTCCACAGGTTGGTGGCCACATAAGATGCCAAGGAATGTTGCTCACGAGCTCTGTTTGAGCACATGCATATATTTTTAACGATTAAGAAAATCGGTATCCCGAGGTACAGCAATTGAGGCTTAAATCCAGAAATTTTCATATATCGACCAGTTCTCGATCTGGAGAACTTAATCGTCGCTGGTTACTAGACTAACGCGTAGCATGCACAACCGGTCCTCCAAGTCAAATGCAAGTGGCATGAGAACCCATCCAACCCAGTGAGAGAATGTTCACACTCATGATTCCCGCATAGTCGTCAAGTCAACAACAAACTGATCGAAAAGGAGTTTAGCAAGGGCTGCGTGCTTCTCTGTTCGAAGACTCAGCTGGACGGACCGACCGGGTCCACTAACAGTAAATTAAACCGAGTTAAGTACTTCCCCTTTGGGGCTTGGTAACGTCGTGTGCGGGAGCGTTCTGTGTTGAAAGTAAGAAGAATCAACGCAGTGAAAGCTGGTCCGTAAACGACTGCGTTTGGGCCCGATCAGAAGGAAGTGAGTATAAAGCTGGATGGTCCACAAGGATCTGTACTCAAACACAATTACAAGTCGATCAAGTCGACAAGCTTGGACTCGACAACCTAGCCCGATTGCAACCACACAGATCCATTCCATCGATTGAGCACCCTCGCACAGGATCCGACAGCTTTAATTTGCTTCAATCAGGCCAGCTTCGACAAATTCTTTGCAACTACGTTCAAGATTCAAGTGTACGTCTGGAAGAGCCTGATCAATTCTGGTGTCGATCGACGACTACAAGAGCTTGGAACTGAACCGGTTGGGTTCCTGCTACAAACAAAGATGGCAAGGAGGGGCAGCTTTTACTGGACCCTTGCAGTCTGCTTGTGTCTTCAAGGCATGAGCTCTGGGGTTCTGGGAGAAGGTGAGACTCGCATGCACAGAATACGCTTGCGACAGCCGCATGCATCAAATTTGGGTTCAATTCGTTGCCTTTGGAAGCAACACAATGACCATTGGAAACCGATATATATATTTCATCCTGGATGTGCAGATGATGTCCGATTCACGTACGACCATGGGCCCACTGGACCTGCTCACTGGGGAGATTTGAAATCCAACTGGACCACCTGCAAAACAGGAAAAGAACAATCGCCCATAAGGATCACTCCCAATATCATGTTCGTGGACCCTGCATTGGGTGAACTTGATGTTTCTAGCTCGAAAGATGCAGTTGCTGCCAACATCTCCATCAATGTGGGCTACGCCATTGAGGTACGACACAGTTAACTTTCATGAATTCACCCCTCAAGTGTAGAGCTTATATATACTAAGAAATCAAGCTTTCAATTCGTTGATGAGCTGGACTACCCTTCATTTATAAAATCAAATGATTGATGCCCTGCGGCTCCGTTCTTTTTAATTTCTGATGTACATTGGAACCGGATTTTAATTGGGAGCAGGTCGCTGTGGAGAAGACTGTGGGAGTTCTGAAGATCGATGGCGTGACCTACCGACCTTTGCAGTTCCACTTCCACATGGGCAGCGAACACAAGATTCTGGGGCACAGCTTTCCGATGGAGCTGCACCAAGTGTACTCCAGTGACGACGGCAGGAGAGCAGTGATCGCCTGGCTCTTCGTCAAGGGCGCCGACAACAAATTCCTGGCTCAGGTACTACAACCGCTGAAAAACAACAACACAATGATACAATGATACACATCAACAACCAAATAACTGATATATACTAGTGGTTCCTCCTGAAGAGTAAATTCCATTCTTCTACTCCCAAGAGTTCACTTTTGCACAAATAATTGGAGTCAGTGATTGAATGGGTTGCTGATGGTTGATGTGGTCCGCTGTGGGTGAACAGTTCGAGCACCACCTGCCGTTGCAAAGCACTTCTCCCACCGAATTCATGCTCAATCCCATTCACCTGCCCAAGTTCCAGAAAAGCTACGCCAGATACAAAGGCTCCCTCACCACCCCTCCCTGCACGGAGGGTGTCACCTGGACCGTCATGCTTTGGAATGTAAGCTCCCTGGAGTCCACTTTCCACTTTAATTAATTTCGTTTGATTCTCAGCACGCAATATGTGATTACGAGGCATATAATTAATGGAGCACTTCATGGCTTGTCGTAATAGCATTTCACTCAGCTCCTGTTGACTGATCATTCTCTGTGTGGGATTTGCAGTTTCCCACCATTTCCGAGCGCCAGATTCGGCTGTTCAAGAAGGCGATGCCGGTGAGTGTAATCTCCTGCCATTCAATTAATTGTCTACCTGCTTCTTCAATCAATTCCAGAATTGATATGTTCACAAAAGAAGCGACTAAGTAGTGCTCACATCTCCAGCTAGCAACAAAGTAGTCCTGACGTGGTGGCCTAGGAAGTTGGATTGTGAAACTGACAGTGGAATTTATATATGCTTGTGGACTGCAGGTTGCAAATGTGAGACCCTCGCAACCAAGGCATGGACGCCAATTCCTCATGAACGCATAATATTGATGGATTTCGTGAAGCAGATCTCTTGGGGCGCGCGTCAAGATTTGGGTGAAGACTTGTAAATAAGAGCAGATCTTCATTAGTTGACGCTTTCTAGTTCACATGCATGATCTGGCCTGCACAGGCATGTTTTTTACAGGCCTGGGATGCCTCTGGATTGTAAAATTTAGATTGTACTCGATTAGTTGCGATAGTGTAGCAAAATTTAGTAAGTGTCCTGGCCATGAATGTCACCAAATGGCCTGATGCATTAGATGTACAATTAACCATTTTTTCCCTTTTCGGCAAATTGAAGCTGAAGAAGCTTGTTTCACGTACTGTCGTGGCCTCCAAATTCAGAGGTTCTCAAATTAGAGGAAAAGTTCTGCATTAAGTTGCACAGCAATACGTACATGCCCAACTTTTTATTCATCACCTCCGGCATCACCTCCAGTGTCGGAGACATTACTCTGCAGGACATTAGCTTTTGACGTCCCATCATCTTCAAATATTGTATTTGTCCAAAATTGTCTTTATACAATCCTCTTTGTATTGAGATCATCCACTGACTAACTAAAATTCAACTCCTCCTATAGTTCTTAGAAGTTTTACAACTTATTACTTGTGAAGCGGTTCGTCACTTCATCTTTCAAATACAGGCAGTTGAAGAAAGAGCATAATCATGTTCCATCCATTTTGCTATATTGCTGTTAATTAATAACAAGAGCATTATTAGCACCCTCATTGATTCCCTGGCTGATTGACTCCTCCATTCACCCACCTATCTTGAATAATTCTTGGTGCATTCATAATGAATTTTGGAAACCTATATATATATAAAAAATAATACGTTCATTTATCTCGAAGTAAATTTTTTAATAAATATGGTTGCTTTCGGATAAATAAATAAATAAATAAATATCCTCTCCCCTAAGTCAATTTTCAATGTCATCCTCGTTTAAGAAGATAAGACATCTTAAGCTTCCACACATGGAAATTCTCACCACCAAACATATCTATGACTTAAGTCACAATTGAAAGACTAGCCAATAGCGCAACAAATGCAATGGTTGAACAATTTGATTTGCAATTAGATGAAACTAATTAAATACCTAGAGTATTAAGGCCAGAAGAGTCAAGACAATAGGTTCACATATAATCAAACAAATTGACCATCACCTTATTTATTCAATTTTAGTTTGTGAAATTGTGACCAAAACTGATAGATTTATTTGAATTGGAATAACTTGAGTGTACATAACTCCCTCAATTATTGACCTCTATAAATTAGGTTGCAACGAATCTAACATAAATAAATTGTTAAATTGGCACATTAGAGGAAATTTCAGGCTTCCGGAGGGCTGCTCCACGGGCCCATGAGGTACCTTGAAATTTTTGCTTTTTTTTTGCTGAAAAACTTGTTTTTCCCCTATTTCCGCCCTGTTGAAACTGCAGCAATAGTGGCGCAGGAATCGAAATTTTTGAGTAAAAAATTTAAAAAAAAAAAAAATGTTTGTTCGAAACTTCCCTGATCAAATCAGAGTAGATTCCCAGTTCCTTATTTAATTCACTGTCAAAATTTGATGTAAAGGTAAGAGCATGCTATTAAACCAGGATTGATCCCAATTTTTTAATAGCTATAAACCAGTCTATAGGCTACCTTCATTGTAAGTGATCTGACAAGTAAGCAGTATTAGAGTACTAATATGGCTTATAGATGTGAAATAAGTGTATGTTTACAGTAAGCACGAACCAGCTGAAAGTAATCTGATTGACGATCAGAGAGATACGCTGTATCAGTACGTCATCCAAATGAGCATCGATAACCCTGTATTTAGCTAAGGCCTCTGTCAACCTCACTCATGCAGATGCAAAGTTGAAGAAAGCGAACAGTGGCAACAAGATTCCCGGTCATTGTGCAAAAAGTTCACTTCGACCGCACAAGTGCCGCAACAGTCCAAGGACGAGACTATGCCGCAAAAAAATATTTAAAAAAAAGGGGGACAATCCACGAGTATTTGAGAAACGATTCCTCCATGTGTGTATCCATTACGGAGCCAACTTATGTACTACGTCTTTGACAGATTCAACCGAAGCCAGCAAAACAAGCCACGAGAATACGTACAGACAGAACAAATTGGGGAATCTATTAACGAAGCAGATAAACAACCAGTGTAAACATAAACCAAACTAATAAATTTGGCGAGTTTTTAGAGAGAGTATTTGAATGAAGAACCAAACAGATTCCCATGTCGAATTTTGGTCACTCCAAAAAACGCCAGTAGCTTAGTTTGAGAATTTTGAACAAAAGTTCTCAGGAAGTGGTAACCCTCACCTGTACCCATGCCAACGAGCAGACAATTAGTATGCTAATCAATGTGTACGAGGTGTCTACAGGCTACCACTACTTGTCATCGTAAAAACACCGGAGAAAAATAATTCAAACATGGCACAAAACTTTGCACAAAAAGCACCGTAAGTGAGCCTAGTTTCAGAACCAAGCAACGGTAGAGTTACAGGACGAGACACCACCTGTTGGCCGTTGTTTTGGGAACCCCAAACCATCGTTGTACTCCTCAATTCTCACCCCAAATCAAGAAAGTAAAAAAACGAACTAGACACCCTCAATAAGCCTTGTGTTATGAGCAGAATGCAAATAGCAAAAAGATAACATCTCAGTGTTTGAGCAACTCTGTGTTGTTCAATGGGCTTGACAAGTTCAGCATAAAGCTGTAGTTTACCAACCAATACATTAAGTATTTGGTGCATGAAAGCCCGCCTAACAAAATGCCGTCAGATTAATTGTAAGTTAATTGATGAGAAGCTGAGGAGTCAGGATTGGCTCAAGTGTCAGTAAGTGTCATATCTTGATTAAGGTAGGATTTGGTTAATACCGCAGAGTGTATGAATACCAACCTTTAATGTGATTAAGGAGTGCAAGATCAGTTAGGTAAGTAATTGACTGGAGGGATCTATTTAGATACTTTATTTTTTCTTTCTGTATCTATCTTGATGATATATACTTGTTTGAAAAAATCTCGTAAACAAATCAGCAGTAGACTATTTTAGAAAGCATTTAGGTTTGAACCCAAGATTTCTAAGTCTAAAAAAGAAAAAAAAAAAAAAAAAAAAGTGCTTTCATTGTTGAATATAAGTTTTGTAACGTTGGTAGTGCTTCTGCTTTTGCTTGCCGCTCACTGATGGAGTGCCCCACTTGTCAAAATGGGCATGTTACTATCTTATTTGTGAAGAAGATAGGGAGGCACATTAACTAACATTAGTGTGCACCTTTGAATGGATTTGTTTTGGATTTGATTTAAGGTTTATAAGCACTACACTACCATATTTTCTACCTCTACCAGAAACTAGGTGGTGCAAATGATGATAAGGTCCATTTAGTTAAAAAGGCAGTGTTCTACAAGGCAAAATTTTTGACACACATCGTCACAACAGTCTAATTTCAAATATATATAGACTTTGATTTCTAAGCGTGTAGACTGAATTGCACCAAAGTCGTGAAATTGTGCCAATTGAACAAAATAAACATTTGATGACTTCTTATTAATGAAAAGAATGTTAGAATGCCATCAATAAATGAAAAATAAGTCATCAAAAGCCAATTTTGTTATATAACAAAATTGGCTTTTGATGACTTATTTTAATGATAAGATTGTTAGAATGCGCTCCTTGATAAAAAGAAAAAACAATAGAATTTTCAAAAAAATTAATTCTTACAAAATATTCTATAAGTTTTTTAGCTTGAAAAGCATTAGATATCTACTCATGAGGTATTGCTGTAATTGGAACTCATGAACCTCTATGTATACAACTAAAATATTTGCAAGAAATGTAGAAATATCTAATGAATATGATGACATGTAAAGCAACTTTCTTAGGGTAAGGTAACCTAATTCTTTAGGCAACCTAATTTCACTATTTATTGTAACATTCTTTGAATATACAAGTTTCAAAAATATATTTAGAGTTATATTTATAGCATTACTATAATGTAAAATGAAATAAACAACGTAAACATTTCAATTATATAAATATACATCAACTATAAAAACAATGATTTGAATTTCAAATCTCCTATTTTAAAACTCCATTAGTTTAGCCAATTTCTACCCAAAATTTTATTGTAAAATCTATTTACATTAAATTTGAATTTAAATTATTTTCATTAAAATTCTTTAAAATTTTATTTACCAAAGCATAAAAAGAATTTAGAGTAGAAAATTAATTAAAATACATAAAAATTCAATTTCAAAAATAAAACACTCAAAAAATCTAATTCTCTAAGGTTGTTTACTTTTTTATATTTGGATTCATAAAAAGAAATAGACAAAAAAAAAAATCAATACACCATCTTTTCATGAAATTTGGAGTACACTCTTATAAACAAAATGTGTTGTGTTTTTAAATCTTTCTGAAAGCACACTTATCATTTATGAGATTTTCAATGATGATAATGCAAATATTGACATTTCAAGGCTACCTAAAATTAATCTTACACCAAAATTAATTTTCTATATATATCCCTGATTTTTTGAAAATTTCAAAATTGCCATTTGGTGCATTGGGACACAAAAGATGGTAAACTACTACACCCTACAATATGCATTCATCTTTTACTATTTTAACACTAAATCACAATAATTTGGGAATTATTTGAACTTGAGAAGCACACAATACAAAAAGTTTACAATATTTTTCAGTCAATATAAAGACTATATTGTTTTTTGTACTACATCACATAGTAAACTTGTCATCTAAAGTTCATTTAAATGTTTGTGTACTATAAAGTATACATTCATTGTTCATTCATCTCAATTAGTGTCATATCTTGGACTAAGTAAATTAATTTGTTTAGCAATAAACATAACCATTATTTGTCAAAGATTGCTTCACATTAAAAAAAAATTGATATTAGCAATTGTTTTTATAACTATTAGTTATACTAGTTTTATTGTAGTTAGTCTATGGAATTGTCTACAATATTTTCATTATATTGCATTGTAATATCATAGATTTGTTCTATTAGTGAGAATATAAAGTTAGTATCACAAAGACACCAACAAAATTCAGCACTTCAAAATTCCAATCTTTGCAAACAAATACTACAATACAATAATATTTCAACAACTGAAGCACTAATTTAAAATATTCACTTTGGTAAATTAGTGTAGAATTATTCTAAAGTCATGAAATGTCATCTTTTCTTTGGTTTGCCTCTAATTCTAAATTGCATTTAAATTTTTATTCAATGTGTATTTTTGGGAAATTCAACAAGGTATGATTTCATGAAATCTAATTGCGTTATGTTGTCTTTTGCCTAAATTGACTTTTGGTCCTACTTTTGCAAAAATTAGCCGGATAGCAAACACAAACTTGCACCAATAGGAGTTTACATGAAGTTTACCCGGGATACATTTTAGGTAGAGATTGTGAAAAAATACCACTTTTTAGGGCAATGAGAAAATAATAATTTCTTAAAACCAAATGTCAACGACTACTAACTATAGGAATGTATTGGAAAAACATTCAAAAACTTTTGACTGCATGGATTGAAAGATTATAACTTTTGAAGTTAGAAAAACAATTTTTTTTACCTTATCTTATAAGGCTATTGGGTTTTAACATCTCCTAGAATAAGATTTCTAAATTACACATCTTGGTAATTTTTTTTGACATTTTTCATTTTGTATCATGTAAACTATATACCTAACAAATTTCAAAATTATAAGATGAATTTGCACATGCTACCTCAAAATTGAGGATCATATAACTTCAAGCACCTGATTGGAAAAGAAATTATATTTGTACTAAGGGAATACATGTTCACACCTTATGTCAAAATTTTATGAACACCGAACTAAAATTGACTTCATAGGAACCAAACCAAAATTTTTTGCATACATTGAATGGACTTTAGATGTTAAGGATTTATAGACATTAAATTTTTGGATGTTTTGATATTATAGATTGTTAGATGTGCAATCAAACTATTGTAAAATATTTACCACATGTTTTAATAAAAATTTACTACAAGATTCTATGGTTTAATACTAAAATCAAGAATAATGTTAAAATAATGTAAACAAAGAGTGACAAGTGATGAGTAGTAATCATGAACATTCAACTAGTGACATTTTAGAAGAAAGTGGGATTCATTGGTACCAAATACCGTGTCTATTTAAAACCTTCAAAATTATGAAGGATCACACAATTTAGGATTTAGGGTCCCTTTTAGATGAATGGAGATGACTAAGGTTCAAGATCATTCCTCACTTCAGATGCTAAACAATAGCCATTTTTTAAATTTGGATAGATGAAAGATGACTTTCTATCCAAATAACTTAACCATAGACATGAGTCCAGAATCTTGTAACTTAAAGTATCAAAATTGGTGTCTCGGATCCTTGGGACCTCTTACACCTTACAAACGACTTTTTCCAATAAATAATATTTGGTCTCAAATCTTAGGGACCTCTTATTATAGACTTATACCTTATGAAAAACTTTTTTTCAAATAAATGAGATTTGGACTACATTAGGTTCAATTGATGACCACAATCAATCTCTTGGATGATTGTGAAGGAATGATCAGTGACTGCTAGAAAAACTTCCACCTCTTGAGTGTAAACTCGTGACATGAAGTGATTTTTTTCAGCACCAGAAAATGCTCACTTCATCAATGTGCTACAAATTCGCTGGGAAACTTACACGAGCTGGTGGTCAGCAAGTTTGAAGCAATAAGTCGCCGTCATTCTGGCACTCCTCCACAAAGGAGTAAAACATGCTCATCATCCCACCAGACCCCCTCCCGACTACCACCCCTAAAACCCTAAAAAACAAAACCAAGTTCAAACCCCAAGTGTGCACACTGCACAGTACTGCACAGAAGTGATCAGTAAGTTTGAATAGAATGCCATCATGCCGGCTATCAAACCAATAGGGAAACAAAAGTTCATCACTTCACTTTGCAAATAAACATTTCCAACCATGAGTCAAAAATAGCTTATCTCATGGTATTGCTGGAAAGACCAACTAGCGCAAGAGATTCACGAGAAAAATAACGGTGGAGGTCAGCAAGTGTGAAGCAATCAGTTGCCGTTAGTCTGGCAACCCTCCACAAAGGAGTGAAAATGCTCATAACACCACCCACATATCATCCTGTCAAGCCAACAAACCCTATTCTAAAACCCCAAATGTAATGTAACCCCAGAATGTTGAAAACAAAGTGCAAACAGTACAGAAGTTCATCACAACATCAATCGTGTCAACAAGCAATAACAGAGTTGAAACAGAAGGAGACACTAATAAGATGGGTCTTGCAGCAAGCGAGGAGGTGAGCGGAGGAATTATGTCTGCGCCCGCACTCTCGAGGGTCTTTGTAGCAAAAAAATTAGGTTTAGGGTTTACAGAACGGGTCATCCGGGATCCATATAATCACCCATGATTTAAGGTCGGACCACCCATTTCCAACCAGGGATCAATGCCCAACCAGTAGTGCACCTATTTCCAATTAAGGCTTGTAATGTGTTTTTAATTATTTTTTAAAGTTGGAACTAGTAAGATCATGATACATTTCCTACAATATGCAAAAAGTAACAAGAAAATAGATAGTAGGAAGCTAGTTCTTGAGTGATGGAATTGGAAGACTCTAGAGATTGGCAATTGGTTTGGAACACTTTTTGGCTCCCAAAATTCACAGAAATTTCAATTTTGCAAAAAAAACTCTGAAAATTTTGCAATCTCAATATTTTCTATCTCCCTATACAGGAAAAATCTCCATTTCAATTATCTGCTCACCATGCCACAGTGGCACAGTGGCTTATGTGTTAGGTTTAGGTGGTTCAACCTTAACTTAATTCAATCACTAGGAGAGTTCACGAAGCTGGAGGGTTTTCTATAAGGTAACTGCACCTTAAATCACACAATTAAGCAATTCAACTTGATTTAGCATGTTTTTTACTATTATATTGAATTTTTTTTGTGGGGTCCCATTGGTAGTCAAAAGGGGATTCTAGATTCTCTTAGAATGCAATTTTTTGGACACCATGTGAACAAACTACAAATTTTCAAAGTGTTGAGAATAGGTGTACCCAGAAGCAATCATAGAGTCATATGATATTTGGAGTACATTTTAGGCAAGAATATCCATTGTGCGCTTTTAGGAACTGTGTGATTTTAGGTGTAGTTACCTTAATTTTGACTTGTTCTACTTCAAGTAAAGTAAAATAGCTCATTGTGGTCAAATGATCCATAGTGGACACATAGGGAATGACCCCATTATGATTTTTTTGAGTGTGAGATTTGGGCTTCAATGCATGTCTTTCATGACACTCATGGAGTGATTCGTGATCTCATTAGGAACTTTCAACTTTCGAGTGTAAATTCATTGTAAGCCAGTGACTTTTTAGACCTTCCAGGTTAGAAGACATTATGATTGCTTTAGGTGAACAAGATGAGCATCATGAATTCAGATTCTGCTGGTTTAGGAATAGTCTACAGACTCTTTTGGACCATGATGCATGGAACACTTCAAAAATTCATAGCAAATTCATACTTTGTCCAAAAAATATAATTTCAATTGCTCTCACTATCTCTCACACTTATCTTTATGTAGGAAAAAACTTGAAAAATTAAACAATTACATGAGGCCAAACTCTTAATTTTGACCACAATGGGTTATTTTACCTTATCGCTTGTATTTCTTGTACTACTACATATCCTTTTTCTTCTCCTTGACCTTTAAATGATTGGGGGTGTTTAAATAAAGCTCTTGTTTTCTTGACTACTTGTTGTAACAATCATTATTCTTCATTCTTGTGGAATAATTTTGATGATCGCCACTATTGAAATAAAAGAAGACTTATGTAGTGTTCCTATGAAAAAAAGATTGATGAAATCACACAATTTTTGAGAAAATACCACCATTCACAATATTGATGAAGGATATTTGGTTAGGCGGTACTTTGTATATATACACTGAAATCGGAATGTTGAAACTGGAATGCTCAAATTGGAATGCTCAAAAGTGCTTCCCAAACCTTTGATTTTTTCCCCATGGATACATATCATCTTGATATTGATGTATAATTTTTTTCAAATCATTTTGAGGTATGGAAAGAAAGATATGAAAATGTAAAGTGACAGCCCAAAGCACTAGTTCTTCTCCATTTTCAAAAGAATTCACCCAAAATTGCACACTTGATAGGAATGTATTGACAAATTCAACAAAAAAATCATCTAGGGTCTCTTTGTTGTTCATGGATTGTTAGTGAGGTTTAATTTTGAATTTTTTACAAATGTAGTTGTAGAAGTCATTTGGTGGCCATATGGTCCTTTAAAGGTTAACATTGGAAAGATGTGGCCATATTACTAAGGTAGTTAACAAAAAAATATCATATCTTTTGTTTTTACAATTTGTTTGAAAGTCATTTATTAGATACATTGTTAGCCCTAGCATCTTTATTGAATTAATGCTGCTTTCTTGGATATTTCTTGTCATTGCATTGTCTAATATACTTGAAGTGAGAGTTCTATACATGTGTTTCATTGAACCAAGATGAAGGTACATGGCCATTCCAAATATGGGTAATTTAGTTGTTGGCATGTATGAGATTCATTTGACATAAGACCACACATTATTGCCAATTAATGATATAGTATGTGAAGACTATAACAAATTATAAACACTTCTCATACTCAAGATTTATTGACCTTGCAAATGCTCATCTCATAATCTTTACACTGAAGGCATTTATTTGCCCTACTTAGTGCATACTCTCTTTGCTAACTTAGAGGAGATTCAACTTTCTATACTTGGATGCCTCCTAATTACATGTGGATTTATAGTACAACTACTGGTTAATGATGTTTTAGTTTGACAATGCATTAGTTATTTTTTGATGATATTAAAGGCCAATTTTGTAAAAAATGTTTGACTTCATTAGTCCACTTCTTTTTTAAATTTGTCTTTTGTAAATGTGATGGATCTTGGTTTGTTGTTTGCATCACATTCTTTTAAGGCAATAGTACTCAAATTTTGTGAATTTCAATTAGAACTTGAAAGGCCACAATTAATAACCATTTTGCAAATGTTTCACATGAATAGTTGATTTTGTATCTATATGAAAAATGCATTGAAAGTATATAAATTCAACACTTGACATGGTGTTTATTGATTTTTGAACTCAAAATGAACATTTTTAGTGTGATCATGTTGTCAGAAAATTTACTTCTAATGATTCTAATGAGGCTTTGAAATGAGTCTCTGTAAGTCTGGATTTGATTCTTGAATGATTTCCATTATCTAGGTGTCCCAGGTGAAATCTCTTTAAAAACACTCTTTTCTTTGTTCTTAAAACTTGCTTTTCTTATTTTTACACAAAAGACACATACTCTTGATAAGAATCTCCAGAATGCAGGAAAATTCACATTCACAGTTTTAACGGATAATACTATCCCTGAATACTCAATTCAGTCAACTGACCAGCTAGGATTTCTACAACTACCTTGACATTTGACAAACCAGAAATGGAAAGTTGAAGGGCATTTAATATACTGTAGATATCTCATTGAAGAGACAGAAATCAGATAAAGGACGAAATTTTCTATCAATGTAACTTAATGGAGGAACCAGTTCTATGTTGATTTGGCACCAAAGATGGTAACAAAATCAAGGTAGAACTGACATCCACGTTTGCATTGACTTCATCACTGCATCAAATGCTACGTAGAGACTAAAAATGATTTCAGGCTACACTTGTTCATTTACCACAAATGTAAGCTCGAAGGAGCGACGAATGATTCTCGCCATCTTGACCTGATTCATCCACGTGAGAACTAGAAGTGAAGCGGTTCCGTAATGCAAGCACCAAGTCACGAGCTGTTTCAGCGGTGTCTGAAATTCCTGGACCAACGCCATTCTTTACGGGAGCAAACTCTTCATTTCTATCAACCTCCAAAACAGCGACCTGTGCAATCGTATTGGTCACAGCCAATTAGAAATACAGCATAGGCATTACTTAGAATGAAAAGTACCAGTGATTTAAAATGCTTATGCAGGATTGGCGCTAGTCTGAAATGCAAGGAAAGCAATTTATCATCAAAAACTACAAAAACTATAAACGAGTTTGAACACCAGTTTTCTGACGGACTACTTTGAATCAATTGAAAGATTCAATAATAAACTCAATTGAAGAGAACTTCAGGTTCTTTGGCTTCATTTCTGTATGAACTGTGATGTCCGAAAAAAACTTTTGCAAAGAAACGAATCGAAGAAGTGAATGACCTTAAAAAATGAGATAAAGTGCATGATGTATAAGGGATAATAGACCAGAAGACTCACTTTCTCAGGGTCACAATGCGTAAAAGCATCGAAAATAAACTGCTCTAGCTTGACTCCATTCGGCTGGTCGGGCGCATGACTTGCCATTTCCCCTGATTCATCTTTCTTCAGACACGGTATTCTCTTTAGTGCACTATGGAAACCAAGTTCGAACTTTGGGTTTGCCAGCTTCAACAGGTAGTCCACTGAGAAAAGGTTTATACAAATATGAGCTGCTCGGTAAACCAGATCATCTCCTTCTTTCGCAGTTCGTAATGTGTCTGGCATCTCATTGTACTCTACGACCCCATATTGGCTGGAAGATGAGGCTTTCTCAATATCATTCATATCTCTTTCTTCAACCACATCAGACTCCAAAACATCCTGGCTATCTTCACCCTTGGGCTTCTCTTCAATGTGTTTTTGAAGACATAATACACCTACGGCCTCATCAGGTGAAGTTTTCTTCACGACCTTGACTCCCACATCCGCTTTCTGCTCATGTGCATACCCAAAGAACACAGGGTCTCCAACTCGTACTAGAGCATTATCTACTGAATACACCTGCGGTACCCAAGCATTATTCTCATTAGTATGAACTAACTCAGATTAAGGAATTTTAGACCAAATCGATGTTTAGAAATAATACAGGTCATGTGTCAAGCAGTTGTCGGGAACTTAATTTCCCCTAAATTAGAGTCTTCCAAGAAATTTGACATAATCATAAAGAAAACCATCTCGTGATTCATGGAGAGGTCTCCCTACGGTCACAATGACAATGATCGTTTCGGGCAAGGATCAATGGTGGTTGATTGTCCAGAGTTTAATAAACAGTTTCGAATTATATAAAAATAGAGTTCACTGGCTGTCTTCGGATAGATTATTATTGAATAAAGTGGTTGTCAGAATTCTCAAATGCAGCACTGAATGTGCATAAAATGGGGACAAGGGAAAACGGAGTGAACAAAAAGAGAGAGAATTGCTTAGTTAACAAAAAAATTCCAACTGTGCATCCGCTTACAATCCAGCATACCTGGACATAGTGCACGCCTTCTTCAGAAAGTCGATCAACGATATTTTGCGAACGCAGAGCAGAAAATAGAGCTCCATTTCCTGTAGGCGCTACAGCTAATTTCCATGGTGATTCTAAAAGGATTGTATGTCCCTCATTGGGTTCTACACAGGGTAAACTGTCTTGCTTAACAAACCACACCTGCCAAGTCTCACTGTCTCAGTCCATGTGCGAAGTCGAAATCATTCAAAGCAAGCAGGAAGTAATGTAGGACACAAAAAATGACTCTTCAATCTCTAGTTCAACAGTGGACAGCTTCCTCCCTATTCCGCCTATGGTTATAAAGCTATCGTGAGAATTTGCATCCAATTTACATCCAACTTTGAAGAGGTGATAAACTGAACGTGGATCGAGGTCTTCAGACGCTCGGAGCATGGTAGTTACAGCACTTTCAAGACCTTACTGGCATGCTTTACAGACACTATCTCATTCTCAAAAAACATAGATGGATGTACAATAACATAACCTGCAATCTGCTTGAGAAGATGGAAGCGATGTTACCTGAGATACATCTAATCCAAAATAATCTTTCTCCTCAAAGAACGCCTGAGTAGGAGCATCAGTAGCATCACTTGTCAAAACAATCCATGGTATTTGAGGGGTTGCTTCAGGGTCAACCTGCATGAGAAAATAGCAAATAACAGAAATTTCAGGTTCTTATCACATGTGGGCACCCAGTTTTGAGATTCCTTCAGGCTGCGAGAGTCATAGCAAGCCGCACACTGCAATCAAAGGCGAATAAAAGAGTCCTTCCACTATGAAGCAAAATGTAAACAATGACCATTCTTTAACATACCGTTTTTGCAAGTTCTTGCACAAGCATCAATCGCTCTGCTTGGAGCTCAAAGAGAGACTTTGCTTCAGGGAGGTCAAGCTCCAACATTCCTTTCACAGGGGGGCCACCTGGTCCTAGCCTACTGCCTTGACCACCAGCAAGGACTATCACAGCAACCTCTCCATTTGCAACCAGCTGCAATCCCTTGAACCACCAGCGGGCTGTATCATTGTCACTATTCGCAGGTCTCTTCTTGAACTTCTTGTTATTTGACCAGCTCTCAAAGTCCGCCCAGTTAGCTCGTGGTATCGCAGGAGGCGGTTGTAGCTCACCAATTACTCTGCAATTAAAATAAACAAGTTAAGGTGGGGGTAAGTGGTCTCACAAAGAATAAATGGTTGTCACCGGTGCGACGACAGAACTAAATTGCTTGACCCCTAAAGGACAAAAGATTCTTGGGTTTAATACGACAAAGTTGATCGATCATATTGTAAAAAAACAGAATTCACGTGAGACCATATTTTATATCGACAGAATCAACGAAAAACATGCATGTGTTGGCCACACACACAAAAAACTAAAACTGGACAAAGTAAAGTCTCCACATGACCCGGCTCAGAAAAGCCCCCCAAAACAAGAAGTCCAATTTTGAGGTCCACTAGGGATTCATAGAAAACACGAAACTCAAGGCAGAGCGGCTGGGCCCAATTACTTACGAATTCGGAGTTCCAGGACCACGAGCATGCAGTAGGGCTCGTTGGAAAAGTCCAAAGTCAATGTTCACTAGTTGGTCCATAAGCCCCTGACGCTGGGATTCTTCTCCTGTGGATAGCCCGTCTAGTACATGTGTCTGTCCAAGGGCTGTTAGACGCTTCCTAATGGCCGATAAAATTGCTTTCCTCTTGCGCTCCTGCACAACACAAAAAAATCTTAGAGGGCATTCTCAAAATGGTCGAAGACGAATCTTCTGATGATCTAACTATACAGTACAGGAAACAGAAGTGCTTTACCTCCTTCCGTATTTCCTTCCGAGAAAGGCCTTCCATTGGTACATTAAGATCCAGTAGACCCCCTGGCGGTGTAATCTCAACTCTGTTGGCCACAATGTCCACAACTGGGACAATGTCTTTAACGAAAGGAATCCATATTCGGATGTCCTGGCCTCGATTTGAAGGTATCAACTGGACGCGTAAGAGATCGCTTGCCCCACTGTTATGCACGTCCACTATCGTCCCGATTTTCTCTTTGGTCTCCTGTCGTTGAGAAGCATTTCAGTAGCTTAGCACTTCATCCACATATGACTTATTCTCGTTGCCTGCCTGCCGGAATAAATATGCATGCGTTCACACGCTGCTCAGAACACTATTACGGAAATCCACGAAAGCAAACAAATGACTGAAGAGTGACTCAGAACAATATTAGCAGCCTAAATTGCTTCACAAATTGAAACTGATAAATCCATTTGGTGGAACACAAAACTCACCTCAAGCACGACGTCCATGCCTACAAGATCAGGTATGTAGTCATCGTCTTCGCCTAGTGATGCTGGTCTCTCATTCGCTCTCACCAACATGGTTGCACCTTGGAGCTCACTTGCCTACATCGAACTCCACAATGAGCAGAATAAATTCACCCTTCACAAGCACAACGATAAGCAAATGTTGTTCTGAATCATTGTAAAGGTATGTCCTCGTAACAACTGAGTTGCTATTAGCAAGCGTAGAGGGCGTTACCTTCTCAGGCGTGTCGAAGCCCTTTAGTGTAACAAGCCATGAAGACTGCTTCCCCACGATTTCTCGACCTTCCACAAGCTCCACTTGCGAAATGGAAGGTTTGCCCATAGCCACTCTCTTTATCCAACGAGTCCCTGGCTGTTCATCCACAACATAACAAACCACCAATTTAATAGTAAAACGAGACACGACATACCCATAATGCCAATGCAGGATTTTGAAGCTGATGTGGGAAAGTTGAGAGGAGGAAGATTGGAATCCATAGTGCTAGTCCTATATAATTATTCATACTCCGTACAACATTAAAGAATCAGAATGATACGAAGAGCACAAATGTACTCTCAATGTCCACCTGCAGTGCTGTACTATGAAGTCTAAAACTTTGACCGAGATGATCATGTAGCATAGTTTCTTCGAATCAATGGTTAAAAATATGATAATTGGACAAACACAACATATCCGCCAGATCCTACAGTTGGATTTTGCAAATGAGTACCAAAATAAAACTTAAAAGAATTACATTTTGGTTGAAAATGCCAGTCGAGTGTTCGGTGACGGCAATGAAGGCCACGGTCATCGAAAATCAACTTGCAAGTTCGTATCTATACCGAGCAAATCGATCTTAATACCCGTGGCCTTGATTGTCATTACTTAGTCCTTGGCGATGCATTGCAGACTAAGTTCAAGATAAAATCGAAATATGAAAACTGGAGCAACCATAGATTCTAAATCTGCATCAAGTAGAATCGCTCTTCGTTACCTTTTCAAACCGTTCTTGGGGAAAATCAGTGAGAGAACGGACTCGTATTTCACCATAAATTCCATGCGTCTCGGCAATAGTGCCAATTTCCACGAAGTCTTCCACATTGGTAGCGATATCAGCTTCTGCTGCAGCTGTTCTCATCCCAACAAAATACCACCAATTTCAAATCATCATTCGAAAACTAAATGTCGTTACTCATCAAAACACATCGAGGAAATTAGAATTTCTTCACTCACGAGATGAAGCGCGCGATGAATGACAGACAGTAGGCTTAGTTCCTCCTCCATTTCTCTTAAACGCAGCTTCATTCCCTACGCTTGAACATTTTCGAAGGTCCAAAGAATGCAGGCAAGAATTAGTGTAAGAGCTCCCTCGCACTCGACTGAGACAAGATTTCGAGGATGGAATCAGCTGCTTGAGGGGCAGCAACGAATAACACGGCGAAGCACCCAAACAGGATGCAGTTGAGGTCGTCATTGTGCATACACTCCACCTTAAACCCTAAACCTTAAACCTTAAAAACCTAAACCAAAACCAAACTGAATCGTCTGAGGGATTCCGTATTGGACTCCTAAGGGAGTCAAAGCAGCTTCGAATCCAAGCATTTGCTGAGTTTTTCTGTCTCCTTATCTCCACAAGTATCCACTTAGTTCATTAACTCTCGATTTCTGCCAAATTAAGAGACTATTAAGAGACAAAATTCTAAACCCAAGCTCTCCCAACCTGCTTGTTGCTCTCCATCTCCGAAATGGAAAAAAAAAACCCCTCGAGAATCAACATCAGGTTCTGATTCTCCAGCAATCCGAAAGGTGAGAATGCTTTCAAATTCTCCTTAAACAATTGTGGCTTCTATTCTGAAGTATGGACAAAACGAGTACCCTAAACAGAGTGAAAAAAACAGCATTCATGTAATCGTGAGCAAATGGAAGGCAGCAACTGAAGCATGAGGATGCCGGCAATTCGCATACGAGCACTGTGCAAATGGGTTCTGATAAGGGGTTCAGAGTAAGTGGATATGGCCGACGAGACTCGAACGAAAGGGAGACGGAAACCGGATCCTCCGACGAATTAGGTCTTCGGGTAACTAACCACTTCCGTCCGCCATATATATCATAACATTCACCAGTTATAGACAAGTCTCCCTTTTTTTTTTTGAAAGCATTGCTTACGAGGTAGATCTAAAACACTTCACTTAAAGTGGATGTGCACAGAGTCAGAATTACAATTATGGATTTTCTTAGACCAATGAAATTACTCATTATGGAGTAGTTTTTTTTAAATCATATTTTTTGAAGTTATTTTTTTGTATTTTTAATGAATCTTCAAAGTGAAATCTCAAAGTGTTCTATAGGTGCATGTTTGAAGTGCCTTCAAGAAGATCCAAAACCATTTACTAAAGGCTTTATTACTTTGCAATCGTGTTGTGTTATGTATAAATTTGGAGACATCTCACTATGATTGTTAAAGGTTATTTTTAGAGCACTTTGGAAAATCTCTACTTCACAACATTGGGGTGGATAGAAATGGATTTTCTACCTTACAAAAATACAAACTACTAGTATAACATTACTAACAAATGCTCGGTGAGGCTCCATTTTACTCCTACGAATATTAGTAGCTTCTAATAGCATCATTTGTAAGAAGGCCAATTCCATTGGCTCTTGAATTAAATAAAATTAAACCTTAGGTATAATGGGAGAGACTATTCCTTTTGCTCTAGGATCCTGGGAGAAGAAAGTAGCTGGACCTTTAACAATGTTATGTAGGCTAAGAGTTGTGACAACAAGTCAAAACTCGCAACAATCTCAAATTCAATAAAACAAAAGTAGAGGGAACAAATACGATTCCACTTCATTTTGAACTTATCTCCAGTCCAAAAATTTATTACTTTTACCACTAGTTGAAGCTAGAGAGAACTGATATTTAACTAATTATGGACATTTCCATAGTTCAGAAATAAATCGGCTACCCGCCGATAAAGTAGAATCGAATAGGTTGTATGAATGACAAATGAAAAATGTGTATTCCAAAAGCCAAACACCATATTATATTGAGAATGATACAGTACATGGCGCAGTGTTGGCCGCCGTTCGATACCCGCACCAATTTGGAAATCTAATTGACTAAACTAGCTAAGCTGCCCAGACTACCAAAACACGCTAAAAGAGCCATGGGTTGCAAGAAGTGCAACACACCCAATATCTGCATCATATACTAACTTTACCAGCTGCAATGAAATGCCAAGAGAATATCAATTGGTAGTCGATATCTAGAGAAGTTCATGAACAACAACAAAATAATTCTAGAAAGATTCCAAGTCGATGAAGGCAATAGAGTATTCATGCGTGATAATTCCAATAAAGGAAAAATAAAGCCGATGAAGGTCACCATGAAATCGAATGTGAACCAACATGGACGCGTATAAGTCAGTGAGGGTATTGGCTGTCAGCCAATACCATGGAGGCGTAGCAACCAGAATATATCCTTCCAATTAGGCTGCCCGTATTTAATGGACTGTGCCACTTCATAGTGTAACTGTCCCGGCCTTTTGGAGACTTCCATATACTCCGAGACCGATTGATGCTCATACATGGGGTATATGAAGGGAATAATGTCCGTTGAAATGTTTGGAATAACTCCATTATCATTGGAAATGCTAAGATCTCCAAGAGATGGCAATGGAATATAGCACGCCGGATCAGGTGTCCTCCTTAGCAAAATCAGGCAGACGTTGACCATGAGCACTTGGTTCGGACAACACGATTCCTTGGATGGTCCCTTCTCAAAAAGTGTCTCAAGCATCTTGTAGCACCATGGGAAATTCTGACTATCTACACAGAATTCTCTCCCATATACAAACGCCAGCTTTCTAATAACATCACTTGGAAGCAAGTGCTCAAGCAATGGACGAAGTTCCTTCATTGGCATCTTGGACCAAATCCCTACGTGGAACTTCTCAAATAATGTAGCAAACATTCCGATTATCCCTGGCCGTTTGACGACGTTTCGATGAGGTTCCCACTTATCCACCACGATATTTGGGTCAAGAAAACAAAGCAATCCCGTGACGTAGAGAACCATACATTTCTTGAACGAGTGAGGTTAACCATTAGTGGACTCCTATAGGACACAGCAATAAGAGACGAGCAGATTATAAGAATTGGATGAGAGAGAATAGAAGATTGACTGACAAGATATCGTCTGGTAGCCAACATGCACAACTAATAATAAGTTACAAGCTGAGACGCATGAAGTCCACAGGTGGTCTCATGTACAAAAAGCACTAAGACTATGCATACAAGAGCAGAGAGAAGACTGACAAATGTGATATCGGCTGGCAATAGATATTCAGAACTAACAGTAAACAGCTAGACAGCAAGCATTGATACATCATTCACTCCATCCAGGAGAAATGAGACAGGAGATGTTAATTGAAGAAGGGACATGCCCGGCCATATATGACAAATCCCGCTATTGCTCAGAAAGCACTCAAAAATTATCCTTGAGAGTTTAATTGCCCTGCGATACCACTGTCAACGGCCTAACGATCAAACTCTCGAAGAAAACATTTGAATGCTTCGAGAGCAAAACGGATATTCGACTTATATAGCCGGACCCCTAGCTGTAAATGCCTTATTACAACTCATTGCTTATCATTACCATCATTACAATGATTCCAAAAAGTCTAAGTGTTGTCCACTATATCTACAAATAAAAATACAGATAAAAATTGTGTCGGTCGCCAGCCGATATCCAGGTCGCCCTCCTCCGAAAGGTTGATGGACGTCCTCAATAGGTTCCCAAGAATGTACAAGTCCTAGTCTCTATCTACGGAGCTATTTACAATTCAAGAACACTATGTCAGTCGCCAGCCAATACATTACTTGCTCTACTTTGAATGGTTGTCTGGCAACTTCAGCTGGTATTTCCCAATGCTTGAATTTGTTCGTCCGAATACGGCTCTTTGAATCCCTTCTTACATTTTGGAAAAACCTCCTTGTATAGATCATATAAGATTGACCCCGGCATGTAGTGGGGAAGGCCGACCTTTTTATTCTTTTCACAGTAGTCCGGAACCAACTTCCTAAACGCCAGCAACCCCTCCAGGAATGGGATCATCATACTCTGTAGGTAGGGAAGTTAGGGTGCTTCAATTTTGCCTCCGAGTACATTGTACAAGCAAGTGGATGAACCGTACTAAAGGGCAGATTCAAAATGTTCCTGTAAGGCTCATGATCGACAATCAACGAGTTGTTGACTGTCGCCTTACTGTTAAACAACGCCGGCTCGGAGAGGATCCGTAACAGCCGCTTTAGAAAAATCGGGTGTACGGGACTCTGCCAATCCCAATACACGCTCATGTCACAGCTTTCCTGCAATCCTGTCCAAAGGCCATGAAGTCTGTCTCGACCTCTGGGACAATATATTTAATATTATTGATAAGTTGTCCAAGAGTTTCCTTTTTCAGTATTGACCAGTAGACAACCTTGATGTCATGACTATAGCTGAATTCTAGAAATTCTACAAGTCCCGGTCAAACTTTTACTTGAGACCTCTAATGCATACTGCCTGCTTTAATGATCGTGGGTTCATAAAAAATTGCCGTCCCCTGGACCTCAAGGAATAAGAATAACGTTGGAGATGCTACCTGTGGAGCGGTTTATATTCCGAAGTTGAGGTTCCATTTGCCAGCGTGCGTAGTGCCTTGCGACACGATCTCTTGGTGGCGCTCTAGAGATCCAGAATCATAATCTACAATGAGAGATGAAGTACATAAATCATGAGATGCAGTACAATGGGAGGATACCACAGGACTAGAATGTATTGGCTGGCAGCCGACAAAGTACAGTGGTACTTTAGTTTGCACAGCTAAAGGCTTACACTGAAAAGTCCCTAACAACAAGTCGAAGCCAGGCAGCAATGCAGCACTACGTACACATGACCTACTCTAGATAATCCCTGCAATTGCAGAGACATGTCTATAACCTACGAACCTCCGGACCGCATCCGCTTAGATGCGGCATGTCGAACGGGAGACAACTGTTTGTTGGGGAAATTGTGCTCGCCCAATTCCGACAATTTTGTGACTTCGTCCTCTTCCACTGATTTGAGCTTCCATTTTGACTTTGACCAGATTGAGCGAGTGGAGTCCCGTGAATCTCCCGACACTTCAAACAGGGCTCCTCTACTCCTGCCACAACGAGTCTCTCCAAGTGAAGCCCCCGCAAGTATCAGCTGGCGGCCGATAAAAACGTCTGACGCTGTCGCCAGCCTTCCAATGGCAATGGCGTCAGATCCAGCCAAGATGTCAGATCCACCGAAGACAAGCTTTGCAAGTGTGGAAGCATCTCTCATGATCTCCTCTAACTGCGGGACAGCATGCAAATCCACAAGTATGACGCCCTGGTTGCCGGGACCCCCAACTCCGCCTCCTATTCGCCTCCCAGTTCTGGCGGACGAAGTGAGACCCGGAGCCTGAACAAGTTGAACAGGCTGAACGGGCTGAACGGGCGTGGAGATACCGCTTCGGGCAGGTGCCGTCTCCAAATCAGCCTGTTGTGCTTGTGCTGATGGAGTACTAGTACCCCTCGGTTGTGGCGAAGGAGGGGGCAAAGGAATATGGGTCTGTCCAGAAGAACCGGCTGTCCCCAATCGCGCTTGTCAAAGAAGATTCTCCACTCCGAACTCATCACCACATTCATCGTCCGAGTATCTTTGTCCCGATGTAGTTTGAGTGAGCTAGACCTGCTCGGCTACCGGTCGAGGTTGAGGGACAGCATCCGAGCGAGCAGCATCCTGCCGAGGTGACATGGGTGACGAGTCCGGCTGAGCGGCGAGCGCAGATGAACGAGGTGACATTGTCCCTTGTCCCGAGCAGTCACCACCCGCTGACACTGATTGAGTGGGGGACGCCTCAAGTTCTATTACTTGAGCATTAGTAATGATGTTCATTCCCTTTAGGCGCTCATGAGCCCTCAATACACCGCCATCCTCCCGAACAAACTCCCGAACCAAACGATTGTTTCTCTAGAAACCCACAGGACTACAATCAGGTACTTGATGTATCGGCTGCCAGTCGACACCAAGACATTATATTACAAGAATCAAAGGACTGAACACGCAGAAGACGGACTGACGCCCCAGAGCAATTTCTTAACGTTTCCACCATCCCAGACGTTGATGACGATGACGACCTTGGCCTTGAGGGTCAGCTTCAGCAGTTCCTCCAGAAGACCATATTCGACGCCGCACATTCCCTCGTTCCAATCAATCTCGCCATCCGCTTCTGGGTTGTACCACTCGAGCGGCTTCGAGATCCCGGTGAACCTCTTGAACATCTCCATCATCTTGAATCATTCATCCGGCTTTGGATACATGATGGGTGTAAGTACGCTAGACCCATGCATTTTTGGCAAAACTGAGTTGTACTTTTCTGTATTTAAAATACAAAATTGTACTTTTTGTATTTGGATTTAGGGTTGATGTTTGTGACTTCTGAGTGATTATGAGGGAGGAGTTAAGTGTTGGAGATCAATCACTAAGTATATAAGAGGCTAACAAAAAGTGCCATTGAGATCCAAAGCCGTGCATTTATGAAATATTTGTACTTAAAATTTAAAAAATGTACTAAAACTACTTTTTGTACCCAAAAGCGCTACAAAGTACTTGACAAAAAATTAAGTTTTTTCTTGATTCAACTTGAAGCCAATCTAAAACTAGTTGCTGCCATCATAAATTTTTGATTGAATTTTGAAAAGCTAGATTTTTCCACCAGATATCCACTGCAAAAGAAATTTCATTGATTTCTAAGATTTCTGCCAAATATGAGTTGTAAACATTAAATTGAGAGCAAATTTGAAGACACTGCCCCTCTTTATCTTCTTTGCCAAAAAAAAATCAGTACTTTTCACTTTATATGACCAAGATATTTTACTTTTATCTGAATTTGTGCCCTGTGACATAAGAAGGGATAGTTCAAAAAGTACAGAATTCTCACTTTGAACTTGGTTATTCAAGAAACCAATGATACCCACAGACTCTTCACTTGTATAGTGTTTAGAAAAACAAAAAAATATGGAGAAAAAAGCTTCTAAATTCAAGCAATAACAAGTTCAAAATCATTGTGTCTTTAAAAAATTGCTTTCTGACTCAAAAAAGTACATGGTCTAGCATACTTATACCCTAATGGACAATGTGACCATTGGCTTCATCTCCAGTTCTAATTTGAGAAAGCCCTAACGAGGTGACGGTTGATAGTACACCAAATGGAAGTACCATGAAGACAAGGAAGAGTAGGCTGCCAATGCCACGGAGTCCCTAAATTGGGAGTTGCCTATGAGGAGCATAGGAACCGGAATGAACGGTTCCAGAGGAGGTGCCAACGGATCGGTGACCTCCGCGGGAACCTCTACGACGGCCAAGATGTCCAAGAAGTTGTGCTTGTTCATCCGCAATGGTTCCCCGTCCTCGGTGTACCCAAAGAGCACAATGAGCTTGTTGTCCTCCAACGGCAGACCCGAATACCCTTCCTCGCCCGCGCTTCAAACATATTTCACAACCTTGGCGATACTCTCTCCATGCCGGCATTGGTACATGACGCTGGACTCTGTCGTCTATGCCTACTCCAGAGCAACAATGGCGTACTGCGCCAAGGTTGTGTAGAAGACCCCTAGAGCGATGTTGTCCGTTAAGGTGGGGTTCATGGCATTGACGCGTCCATTCAGCCAGTTGCTGGCGTCAACATATTTCTTGATGTCCTTCCACACATTCCGGACGACAGCAGGAGAATAGCCCTTTTTGTCTGCGAGTTCCTTCCAGGCTTTGTCAGTGTAAGGGACCCAACCGACATCCTTACAAGGCAGTGGATACTTATTCTTGGTCCACATGATTTCATTCATGACAAACCTGTCCAACTTCTTATCCTTGCACCAGTTGAGGAGTGTCAGCCTTCCGGAGGATTGGGACTTTGCAGTATTCTTGATGTAGATGCGGACGTCAAGGATGTCCCTCACGAGTTCACAGAGGTCCGAATCTCGGAGGCCCAGTGTTGGCACGAGATTCGTCTTGGTGATGTACGTCAGGGCTTTCCGGTTGACGAGGGAATCCAGAATACTTCCGTCATCGCCAATGAGTTCACCGTTCTCCCAGGCGTCGAATATTTCCGTCCAGAGTTGCCAGGTACTCTCCTTCACGAAGATTAGTGGCAGCTTGGACGACACCTTCTCATTGACAAAGTGAGCCATTACATTGAGCTTCGCTGCTTGCAAGAGTTCAGATACTCAGATTCCAGGAGACGAACTTGTATCGTTCGGCAGCCGACAAACATGAAATCAAATATGATTATAATGAGCAGCACCCTGCCGAAAAACATCTCATTTGCCCAATTTGAAGAATTTTTGCAAAAGTTACAAGGCTCTGAAGTTCGCAGTCGGTCAGCCCTAATTGGTCCGATTCTGTCCGTGAACAATGATGTTCCGTCTGATATGACAACCATGGACAAAACAGCAATGAGAAAATGCTTCATTCCAATAAGTTCAAACTAAATAATATAAGACGAAGTAAGTAATGAATACCTCAAATGCCGCTAACGGCTTGCCTCCTCCACGGTGCGGCTCCGGGCAACCCGCTTTCACCTAGGCCGCCCTCCCCATCTCCGCGTAGGATTGGAAGGTCTCCTTTGCCACCTTCTCCATGAGGTTCAGGTTCAAGGCTTTAGAGACATGGACAAGAATGCTTGGGTCATTAATATGAACCGGGATGATCTCGAACTTGAGGAGTTCCTTCCTCTCCGACGAATTTGCAAGGTGCTGCTCCGCAAGTTCTCAGTAAGCAGTGACGGTGTGCTGGCCCCCCGCCCCCAATGATGTACTAGTAAACATCCGGGCCCTGACACCACGGCACGTTTACACTGTTCACTTCCACAGTCGCATTTTCTTCTGGACATTTGTCCATCACCACGTCCATCCTCTTGTCTGTTGGTAAGGGAGCCCGCTTAAGAGGAATCCCGTGAATCTTGGGCTTCTTCCTAATAGACCCGTACCCCTTGTACATGGTCTTCACCTGATATGGCGGATGACGAGATAGTCAGAGACGTGAATGTATCGGCTGCGAGCCAACATCCAAGAAAGAAGAGACTGAGTGGAATAAGTGGAAATGATGAGGGACATGGATGAAATACCTGCTTGAGGCAATCCTTGGCTATCTTCTGGTGTTCGAGCTTGTCGGGTGCAATGTAGAGCCTGTTAGAGTGGATGACTCCCGGTAGTCGGCGCTTCTTGTAAGGGAATGCCAGAAGTAGACCCTTTTCCAAGGCCCAGAAGATGGTGGTCACCTCGTTGTCCTTCGTCTTGGTTGTGAGGTGATTCCCACGAACCAGAGCTTTGTCCAATGTGAGCTTCATCACCTTGTCCGTATCATCCTTCCCCTTGCTCTTTCTCTTTTTTTTGCTAGGCGACACCGCGTCGGCTTCCGAAGATTTGTTCTCCGCAGCTGGTGTCTTGGTCACTTGTTTCCTGGACGTCGGCACCTTCTTCTTGCCCTTTGCCTTCTCCTCTGTGATCACAATATTATATTGCTCCCTCTAGGCGTGCATCATCTCCCATCCCTGAACAAGGTCATCCGCATCACTAGGCGAGTCCCCGGCGAATGTCATTCCTGCTGCCATGGCCCTAGCTTCGCATACTTCCTCCGTGCACTTGTTGTAAGGCAACTCTATCGCAAAGTAGTCTGCAGTGCCTCCTGGGTTGCCGATAGGAGGAAGGCAGATCATCACTTGGACGTGTCCTTTAACCTCCATTACTGTCAACACATTGCCGTGGCCGGGCATCATGTTCCCCTTGAGCTTGAAGGAGCATGCAATCTCCACTATATTGTCAAAGAGCTCCCTCCAACACAAACCCCACTTCTGGACAGCTGGATTGAGTTTCCAAGTTGCGCATGGGGGAAACCCGTCGCCCAATATCCTCGAGTTGGGGACACGATCGTCGAGAAGTCTTTCCAAGAGAGGAGGTTTCCTGCAAAACAATGTCCAAATAAATTAGCACAATACACATGTATCGGATGCTAGACGACAAACCAAGGACAAAATCATTTTAGTCACAAACTACTATATCAGCTGCCAATCAATACACAGATCAGTTCCTAAGTCATTGGTCGTAATACTATATCGGCTGTCAGCCGACATAGTTCAATGGCAGCTTTAGTAAGGGCGCTGCCAATGATGTCGGCTAGCAGCCGATAAAATATTCAACGTGTGTCAGAAAATCAGACTGAATACATGACACCATCATGGAGAAGGGAATACGCAAGGTGAAGCAAAAGCAAATTGTATTGGCTAGCAGCCAATATATGGTCAAGAGTAGTACCTCTCACTCTCAGGAGCTGCTGTCGCCATCGCCGCAATCTTGTGCTGGATATCAACTGGGCTCCCTCTCCTGTCGACTGCTGAAGAATCCTGTCGCCATAGACACCAACTGTATCAACTGCCCACCAGACTATATCAGACACAGAAGAAGAATTGGATATCGGCGGGGCGACAAATCCTTTGCCATGCAACTAAGTGTCAGCTGCAAGCCGGAGAGAGGGAGAAGAAGAGAGAGGGAGAGAGAGAGAGCAAGAGTGCAGAATGAGAACGAGAGAAAATAAAAGTGGCTAGGATTCCAGGAGAGTATACCCCCACCCTCCACTGAAGTGATGGCTGCCAACCGGGAGGCACAATGATGACATTCATATTTCCTTCATCCGATTTTCTCATCCATTTCCTATTATTCATCCATTTTCTAGTACTCCACATCCAGCCAAGGACATAAAGGTGACGAACACTCATTGCAAGAAGATGCGTACGTTCCCAAGATTGATCCCGAAACGGACGTACCTGCCTCTTTCGTAATGACAACGAATTCATCCTCCTCCAAATTCAAATTTCAAGTGCCAAACTGCTTCTTCCTCTACCTGACTTAGGATCAATTCTTGGAGGATTTCATTCTTTCAATTTCATTTACTTCTTGCAAGCGAAGAGTCAAATAATCAGGGCAATATGAGGGATGAGAGGCTTCCATTTTGATGCAAGGGATTGATTGGAAATGCAGTGGGGGAATGTAGGTTTAGGTAGTAGATGACAGGATTGCAGTGGCTTGTAGGAAAAAGTGGAATGTAGTGGAATGTTTCGGATTTAGGGTTTAGAATTTCAGGACATTTTCAGCGTAGTTGCATTATAGGAGGGTCATTTGTATGTGAATTTGCTCTTTGTTTTGTATCGCATTTCCAATCCAGTCACATTTTTGTTGGTAGAGTGGTTGGAATTCTGCTTTAGTGTACCTAGACAGATTTAATTGTTTTGATCATCCGGCATTCTGGATGACTGATTGGAGTTCAACTCTGCGGTATTAGGGTCATGCAATTGTCCATATGGTCCACATTAATGGCTGCCAGCTGATATAATCTGCCGTAGTGGGATGAGATCAGACTATAGGTCCTAGGAGCTCAATGGGGGTTACTCTGTAATATGTTGGCTACCAGCCAATACATTGAAATGCCAATGAGGGAAGGTTGCTCCTGAACACATTCAAAGGATCACTAAGGAAGGTTTCTCTATATCCTATCGGTTGTCAACCGATACAGTATTCGGGGTTCAGTGAATCAAAACATCCGATATTGTAGGGAGCTGCGTACTTCTTCCAAATCATTAGTGGATCAGGTCAAATGGGTTTGGATGCGAGTACAATCGATGCATTTACAAGGAATCGCAGTTCCGGGAGACTCAAGCTGCGGAAGGGAGCAGTCGTTGTTCTTACGCTTGAAGGATTGTACTACGCTGGGCAAGCTCTTGTTGAGAGGGTGGAGAACCGCGAGCCCTTCCTTGTGCAGGTTCAGGTTTTGGATGTTCCAGAGAACCTCGACATGAAAATTCCATTTCCCGAGGGGGACCTGCTCTTCCTTAGTTAGTGCACTCGAATGTCAACCCTCTGGGAAGCAAACAATGTGTATCCCTTTGCGGAATCTGAGGGCTCTAGTTCCCTGGTCTTAACTCCCAGCCAATAAAGACAAATTTGGATGAAAAGCCCATTCATCAGTTCTTGTCATTCACTATGAACTTGGAAGTTGCTCTATTACAAACTGTTGGAAGTGACCTGCAATATGCTGGAGTGGGCCTCGTTGTCAAGTGCTCCCCAAAGGGATTCTGGGAGGGCTTCCGAGTTCCTTGCAGCTTCTTCCTAGTTGTCAGACTTCTACATGTCGTCGACAACTTCAAGGATCTGAATGCCTTCTGCAAGATTCCGGATTTCATGACACTCAAACTCTGTATAGGGTACAGAATACTCTAGAGCAGTTACAAGGTCAGGCCTATTGCATCTTCTAGCGTTGCTCCGGAGGTTGTCGGTGGCTAGCCAACAAGTCCTCTAGTGACGCACATCAAGCAAGCTATTCAAGATGTCAACGGCAAAAGTAGAGGTAGCACTTCCGATTTTCCAGAAGAGTCCGCAGAGTCCGCTTTGGGACGGATTGCACCCAACGCCTCAGATGAAGACGATTGAGATGATAGGATGTACTCGTCCGACGATGACAGTGAAGGGTCCGCTGATTATGTTCCCAATGTTCAAGGCCTCAGTACCTCTGGCGACGGTGGATGCAATCCTAGCGCTACTGACATCTTCGTCGATGTGGACGCATCTATAGGTAACAACGGAATTGGAGACCTAAACTGCACCTTCGATGGAGTTCAGTCGGGTCTTCCATTCCTTGATAGACCTTTTGGAGAAATCAATATTGTAAACTTCTGGATGAGGACTTCTCAATCTTCGAGAGGGCGTTGATCCAAGTCTACCTTCCAAACGAGGCATGCGACGATGGGGTTCTCGGAGATTCAGATGTGGGTGTCATGTTCGTATTTGAGCATGAGACACTGCAAATGACAACCATGCACTGGAGGCTGTCCCACACAAGATTGGAGGGGGACAGGCTACTCTCAGAAATTGTCATGCTCTGCTCTAAGGCAGCTGATTTGATTGAGTTTGATGACGGTGAAATGCAAGGGGTTCCAAAGAATCCTTATCGAGCCGTGCATTGGAGGATAATTTCCAAAGACTGTTGATGCATGTCTAAACCGTAGACAAAGATTTTGGATCTTGACATACGGAAGGTCAGCTCTCAAAGGTGCTGCAAGCTCAAATGCTGCTAGGTGTTTTTGTGGGAGGACACAAGAACTCTTCGCTGAAGGTTCTTAGCTTGCTCATTTGAAATAAGGAGGGAGATGGCATATGCGATTCAGAGTCAACTTCATCTTGGAGTTATTCTGGGAAAGAACTTTGTTACTCTTGCAAATGTCAACGTCTGCGAGAATGCCTGGTACATCATTCACAGGATCTCCAGGTTGGCCTATCATGTATACAAAGTTGCGGCTAATGCAGGATTTGTGAGCGGGTCGCATAGAAACATGGGGGCTCGTTGACCTTGTCCACAAATTGTTCAGGCTCAAGCAACACTAATGACCATTATCAGCGAGAATGCCGACCAGATGCCGAATGAGTTCAAGCTTGTTGGAAACAAAAGCGTGGATAATCTCAAGGTTGTTCCCTTTGCAATGAATTGGGATCACATGCGCGAGCAAGTTAATTATGTAAGAATCCATGATCTTCCTCTTGTCTTCTGCAATACGATCTAGTTTCTGTCGGCTACCAGCCGATACAATTCGTTCTACCTGCACAGTGTACCTTTGAATCATCCCCGCTTGACTTCTCGTGCAATTAGAACTTCCCTAAAGTAAGGAATGGCTTTTGTCGACTACCAGCCGATACAGTTTAATCCACCCGACTTTTTTACAGCTCATTGCTCGGATTTGTCGGCTGCTAATCGAAAGAACGGTCTCTCCAGTCTTTTGATGAAATCGTTGTTGTTTTGCACCGCAGGTCAATGGAATATGCAATTTGAAGCCAGTCTTGTAGTCTACCGTCAGCCGCCTTCAGAAAGCTCATTTCAAGAATGTTGAAGTCAAGGCGGTTGGGAGCAACTTCTCAAAATGCATGGAATGTAACTTCCTTGTTGAGTTCATTGCGAAGTATCCTAGAGGATGTGATGAGTGGCAGGCACTAGTTGATGACAGAGAACGGCATCTTAATTACCAATGCGCATGTAGAAATGTCTATGGTGGATGGACCATGCAATCCGTGCAAAATCCATCGGAGTTCCTCTGCATAATACACGACAAGATGGACACCACAAAGACCGCTATTCCCAAGATGCAGTGTATCACCAAGGCCACCGCCGGGCTCAGGCAGATACCGATCTCGTATACTGGCATGCTCACTCATGAACATGGAGATGGCGCGTTTGCTCACTACTCACATCACTCTGGCCGGGGGATTTGAACTTCACAATATCGTTGCTGTGCAGGGTCTTGCGAGCTTTGGAGTTGCCACCGGTTAGGGAATCAAAGATCCTGTTCTCAACTCCACCTCAAAATAGCTTCTTTGAAACTCTGCTTCATAGGAAATTGAGATGCAGTTTGTCCATTCCGCCAAACTCCAACAGAGTCACAGTCACTCCAAGACCAGGACGACCTCATGTTCCACTCCCGCGAAAGCTGTTCTTGCAACTGGACAATTCCGCCAAGGACAATAAGAATCGTTTCTTCATGGCATTCTGCTCATTACTTACGGCAAGGCGCATCTTCAAGGAAGTAACGGTTGGAGTTCTCATTGTCGGACATACGCACAAAGACATTGACGTGCACTTTAGTTATTTGTCAAAGTTAATCAAGAAGAATTGAAGAAGAACACTTACGTTCTCGCAGATCTCATAGAGGCGTTCATGGATTTGCAAAAAACTATGGCCTTCATCCCAGAGTTTGTTCAGGAGGTTGCTAGCTTAAAATCATACCTACAAGGCTTCCATCATGACGGAGTGAACAAGATAGTGGGATTTGGGGATAAACACCTATTCAAATTCTACGTTGAAGAATCTGGAGATGATTGAGGATGGCCGGTCATGCGGTACAAAAAAAGGACAACAGATTCATTGTGGCTTCCTCCTGGCCCGGTTGTGAAAATGTGGACAGCGGACGATGATGGCAATCCGAAAATCCCAGAAGGGGACCCACTACTTGTTCAATTCAAGGCACTCTGGGGAAACGTGGAGATTAATTCGAGAAAGAAGAATGCAGAAAAAGAAGCTGCCAGAGCGAGCGAATGCAATGAGAAACAATGCTTCATCAAAAGTGGAATTGCAAAGTACATCGAGTTCTTGAAGTCGGGAATGGCCAGGAATAAGCAATACGTAGAGGAAATGGCAGGTACTATGGCATACTAGGAAAGAATTCTGGCAGAGATTTGTTCATCGCTGCCTGCTGCACCGAAATTGCTTCAGGAAGGGTTTTGGCCGCTGTCGGAGTGGTCACAAGATCATGGATCAGCATTTCTAGAAGACGGAGTGGATCTGAATAATCCGCCTGACACCACTCTGGAGGTCAATCAAGATCCTTTGCCATATTGTGGGCCTGCAAAAGACAGGCCGAGGTTGAGCTTTAATCCTATCCGCGACGTTCTGCTAGGGGACTTTGTTCTTTGTTGGCCATGTCACAACAACTACCTTCCTGTTTGGCTGGGGCGGGTATTGGAATGTGTGGTCTTGACTCCAGGGCCGTCGTATGGAAATTTCAAGGTGGAATAGTGGACTCCTTTGAAGGGCAAACGGGAGGGGAAGGCGGTGGTGGCAAGGGAGTGCTGGACCTGGAGATGGCATAAGGAACTCCGTCATTTGCAAGTTGTTCATATTCGCATTGTTCTGTACTCGTACAGAATGCCCTCCCATGCAAAGAAAGGACCTTCAACATCTCATCTGATTTCGGAGGCCTCGATTATTGCTGCAATTACAAATCTGGAGGCCACGGGCGCTGCTGTTGATAGAGATGCTGACAACGAAGGTCAGGATTGACACCACCAATCGTTCGGGGGATGTCGGTTGCCAGCCAATACAGCACTTTATGTCAATTCTTCTCAGGAATTTGCTGGTCTGGGGCAGCACTCGGATGGTGGTGTCAGCTGCCAAGGATGGTGGTGTCTCAGATACAGTACATCTTCTCCAATAGGATATACTTACTGTCAGTTCAGCAGGTGATTCTACTTGTCTAGATTAGCACGCGGATGGAAGTGTCAGCTGCTAGCCAATAGTGTACATCTTGTTGCTTCTGTAGATTACTTCACTTTTCGGGGTTAGCACTTAGATGTGGATGTCGGCTGCCAGCCGGTACAGTACATCTTCTCAATTCTGCGGATGACTCCATTCGTCAGGATCAGCACTTGGATGGAGGTGCTAGCAGCCAGCCTATATATCGCACACTTCTACGTATTCTTCGCACACTTCTGTCACTACGATAATCATGTTTTGGTACTCCAACCGGGTTCTGACTTTTCTTAGTCTCATTTTGGGTCTTCAGGGAGTAGCTTCAGATCAACCATTCTTTTAGGCGGTACCCCGACCATTTGCAGTTATTGTTGGCTGCTTGCCAACACGGTTAGCGTATGTGGGCATTGCAGTATTAGCTTAATTTATTCCCCTTCTTGTCGTCCTCCAGCTAGTCTTTTGGTGCAGTATTTAAAATTTTAAACTGCCGATTTTGTCATTTCTGTTTTGAATATATATGATGCTCCTGCGCAAGCAATTTTCTCACTACTTTGATTTATTGCACTCTTGGAATGTTCATTGGTACTGCTCTAATATTCATTGCTCCGTTTATATATGACTTCTTCCGTTACTATGGACTCTCTTATCGGCTGCCAGTTGATACATGTTATGGGGCTTAGGATGTCTTGTATTGAGGATTGGGAAATGATTTGATATTCATGATCGGATTTGTTTTGAGGATTTGCTTCTAGAGTTGTAGGGCATAGTTATAGGCATCTCTTCTGCTATCACTGTTGCATTTGCTACTAAATTATCTTACTTCTAATTTCTGTTAGTCAAATGGTCCTATTTGAATGCATTTTGTTAGACAAATACTTGAGCTAGACAATGTGTGTGTGGGCCGCCGACACTTTTCTACCATTCAAATCATTTTTCCTCTTTTTTCAGGTGAATGTGGACTATGAGTTTGTCCATGTTTGGTGTAATTGTCCATAATTAGTTAAATATAGATTGGAGTTTTAAAGTACCAAACTACAATGTCAAAACTTGTACCAAAGGCTTGTAATCCATACATAGGCACTAGCTTGGCACCAATCCTTGACTGTATTGTTTGTTACTGCAAGATTTTTTATTATTTTAGGGTTCTATTTATTATCAGAATTTAAGAAAAGTTTCTATACAACCTTCTTTGACATTTTTTTATTTGAAGAGAATCCAAATATCTAAGAATTAAATGGTACAAAGTGGACTAACTAACGTCTTTTGACGCACATAAGAATAATTCTTCTTATATCTTGGATCTTCAATAGTATTTTAGAGACTAGCATTCTATATGGTATATAATATTATAATATGTTGAATGATCTACCTGAGTGTTTTATATACTATATTATTACAAAAAATTCATAACTAACCATTTAGATATGCAAATGCTAGACAAAGTATCATTTCACTTGGTATTAAGAGTAGTATAAACCAACTCAAGAAACGATTAGGTACATCTCTTGATTATACAAAAGAGTGTTTCAAATTGGATTTTTTTCTTGGCAATAGAAATAGAAATCCAATGTTTCTATTCATTTTTTAGCAATATATGTACAAACTCAAATGGTTCAAAATACCAATCGCATTGCGCATTTGCAACAAATTGAAATTATTTAAAATTTTCAAAGATAACAAAGATAAATTAATAATTGTGTTTTGTTATTATGAATTGATACTTCTTTGCCTTTTTTCTATATCTTTTATATGAAGTGGATCTTTGAGGTGGTATTTTTTGTTCTTTGTTTCAAATACTTTTATAACTTTGGAATCATAAATTATAAATTAAATCAAAAAAATTAATTTTAAACTATAGGATCATTTTCAAGAACTTTAAAAATAGTACCTAATTATAAACTTCATATAATTGGTGAAATCTATTTGTAAAATATAACTAGCTAAATAGCTAATGCATATCCATATTAAAACCACCCATCTGTATTAATTTCTTTAACCCCAATTTTCTCAATAAAGATTAATAAAAACAATTGCAATTTTATAAGCATGTCTTTTATAATGTAAAAACAAGAGTATTTTCTTAGTTTTTTTAGATTATTTCAAGAACTTTTAGACAATGTCATAAAGAAATATTCTCAATGATTGATGTGGAGATCTTTGATTAGCCTATGTATAATCATTGCTATCAAAAGGAAAATGATTCATTTTATGATTTTGTTAAAATTTCTCGAAACAATCTAATTTCATTTGAAACTAGTGTGACCCTATGCCATTGGCCCAATTTTCATCTACTCCCGGTTCCACTCCTGGTTCTACTTCCAATTCTACTCTCAATTCTACTCCCGGTTCCACTCCCAGTAGCAAGAACGCCACCAAAATCAAAGTAAAAGTAATTTTCTAATTTTTTAATCAATAAATACTTTGAAATTCAATAATTTTTGCACCATCGCTCCAAACGCCACAAAACCAAGCCGGTGCACCCCTCCTCAGCGAGAGCTTTCTGACGGTACCAAGCACACGACTGGGGGAGGCACGGTCAGGAAGTTGTCCACGCTACAAACAAAACAAAACAAAACAAATAAACAAACAAACAAACAAACAGCCTCATTTAAGGTATTGATTTTGTTTGAAATTTACCTCCTACTATATTTGTTGTAGACCCGTACCTACTTCCAATAGCTATGCCATTTGCATGATCCCATAAAAATATTACTTAGTTACTAGCATGAATAAAGAATCAATTTATTTGAAATTCCATATAAAACCTTGACTATAAACTCAAAATGAAATTTCTTTAAAATATACTCTCCTTACAATAAGGTCCTAAACAAATAATTTTAGAAATAGATGCCAATTTTTTTTTTAAATTTCCATTATTTTTCACTTAAATACACTATTTTTATAGAAATTAAAATTTTTATTATATTTAGATTGAATTATATTTTTAACTATAAACAATTATCATAAATATGAGGCAAGTTTGATTTTTAAAATTCTAAAAATAGATATAAGAACGCAAAAAATTTTAGTTTTTCTTTTAAATTATTGTTTTGTATGTAAAAATAAATCTTAAGAAATATTTCTAAATTCAATACCTTCAAAAATCTAAATCTTATTTTCTAAAATTAATTAAATATTTAACAAAAAAGTGTTGATTTTATCTTTTATTTACAAGTGCATAATTATATAAACTTTCACTTATAGAATTTCAAACGTTTTAAATCTAATTTACAAAGAATATTTTATATATTTCAAATCCTTAAAAGATTTGATAATGCTTTGAAATTTCACGTGTCACTAAGAAGTGTTATAGACACAAGAACTTCAAACAATGCATCAGTAATATATTATTCATATAGCTATTCTTTGATCTTTTAGCAAAGGAAGCCTAAACTCAATTAATCTGGTAACTGTTAGATTCTATAGTGGTCCTTCTGCCCTTGTATACAATCTTTATGAAAGCTTATAAATTTCAATATACAACAATATAATTGACAGGTTTTTTTTCTAGTATAATTGACTTTTTTATATGATTCTAAGAACAAACAACTACAAAACATCAAATGCACCTTTATAAATGTTTGTAACTTTTACTAAGAAATAATATACTTATATTGAATTTATGATAGAACTACGTCCTAACAGCTAGACTTGGTTCCCACAAGAGGAAGTTACGGCAGTTAAACTTCTGAGTAGCAAGGCTAGTATTAAGCTCCAGTGAGTGGGAGATGTCCCTCACTCGACCTATTGTGAAATACAGACGAAGAAGGTTCCCCAAATGCCTTTGTGTGGTTCTGAATGGGTCGGATCTGCTTGCGGTGAGGGTCGGGAAGGGTCCTGCGTGAACTCGTTGACTGGTCGGGGAATCGCTTGGGAACTGCGCAGGTCGGTCGAGGTGGGCTGCAGGTTGGGATCGAGTTGCTGCTCGTCACCAGGAATTCTGGAAGGCTGGTTTGGTGGAGGAGATCCGCCGATGCTCGGTCCGGTCCAGCAATTGGTATTCCTCCTCGCTCCGAGTGGTCTGCCGAAGTAGCGGAGTGTCAACAGGAATCCGGTCCACGGAAATCAAATTATAACAATTTAATTCTTCATTAGAAAAAGTTTCAGGCCTCCGCAAGGTTGTTCCACAGCCTTCTAAAGTACCCTAAAATTTTGTTTTGAGAGATAAATTTTTTTTTTATTCCCTATTTTTGCATAGTTGAAACTGTAGTGATAGTGGCACAGAGATTGAGTTTTACGAGTAAAAAATTAATTAATTAATTTTTTAATCTTAAAAAAATATTCAAAAACTATATCAATTTCATCAAAATTAGTTCTAAAAATGATTCAAAGTTGTCAATGATGACAACTTCTACTCAAAATATCATCACTTTCAATGAAAAAGTTTCTAAATCATCTAATCTAAAATTCAACAAAGGAGTAAAAAGCACTGGTTACATGAGTTTTTTAATGCTTAATTAAGATGAAATGATGACATCATAAACTACATAATAGTGAAACATGACACTATAAGATTTATGAAACATGAAGTATATTTATTTTGGAGAAATCTAAAAAATTTGAGCTACACAATCAATAATGGTAAAAACAAAGCAATGGTTACATTCAAGTTGGCTCCTAATACCTCATTTGGACCTATCATTAGTATATTGTTGTAGTTACAAAATAGTCGCAGAATGAAATATTGAATATTGTTTTAATTGCAAAGCAATGGTATAATGAAGTGTATATATTGTTTTAGTCGCAAAGCAATCGTAGAATGAAGTATAGGATTACAAGAATTGTAAGAAAGTTCAAATTTAAAATGAATGTGAGCTATTTTCTATTCAATAATCATTACAATTGTTGATTTGGATAAGTCTACACCCTATGGAATCCACCATGTTGATTTGTAGTTGCAAAAAACAACTAGAACTGCAATTGTAAAATGACAATAGTTGCTTCCTAGTCATTATCTACTCATTTGTAATTGTTTTGTAGTTGTTTCTCAATTAGTTGTTTTGGAATCATTCTGTAGTTGTTTCCTAGTTGTTTCGTAATTGTTTTGTAGTTGTTTTGTAGTTATTTTGTCACTATAAGAAATTTGTGTTTTATAGGCTGACGTCCATTGTAACAACCGATATTTTAATGTCAACTATAACATTCAAAATGACTTCTTGATGTTAACCCTTGAGTGCCTAGGCCATGCTGCTCAAAAATTGGCCATGCTGGACCACAGTCCAAGAAAATTGTCACACCAAGTGCATAAATGGGATCCGCAGCAACTCACCGTTGAAATTTGCAAAGTTGTCATATCGGACAGAATCGGACGAATCAGACGGAATTAGGATTGGCTGGCTGCAAACTTTGGAGGTCAATAACTTGTGCAAAAATTATCCAAATTGGACATATGAGATGTTTTTCGGCATCTACAGTTTTTCGGCATCTACAATTTCTGTAGATGCCGAAAAACATCTCATATGTCCAATTTGGATAATTTTTGCACAAGTTATTGACCTCCAAAGTTTGCAGCCAGCCAATCCTAATTCCGTCCGATTCGTCCGATTCTGTCCGATATGACAACTTTGCAAATTTGGAGAGGGGTGGGGTCCGGAGGTGCTGTGAAAAATTGGCAAGGGTTGACTATATTGATGAGAATATTATAGTGGTCAAAGATGCATGGAAAAATGTTGCGATGTGCGATTTGGGGGTGGTTCTCAACTTCGGAGCTTCACCGCTGTCAGCGGAAGTAAAATCTCAAGCTTTTTTTTTCAATAAGGAGTAGGGTCATCAAGCTCCTAATGCCCTGCAAAATTTCTGGATTTTTTGATGACTGCACAAATGATCAAGCTGCCTTGAATTCATGAGAGTCCAATGGTAGAGGCAAAAGTTGACCGCCGCAGGGTACGGGGACAACTGACACGTTCACCATGGGCGGGGCGGAACAGTGGCGCCAACGGAGCCACCTCATATCTCCCGCGCTATGAGAAGCTATAGCTCTGCCAGGTGAACCTCCTTGCACTGAGTGGTTTGCAGGGAGGCAGAACGCTCATGCAACATTACTCTGCGGACAACAACCAGCTAACTTACACCCTAAATAATACACGCATTCATGCCGAGCTATCGTTGCAAATCCAAACATAAGAGTGTTTGCACGACTTCGAAAAAAATTCGGATCAATGTCTCCGGAGTCTCTTTTTCTGATCCAGATGCTGAGGTCTGATACCCTTCAAAACTGTATCATTGCATTGCATTACAATGTCTAAATTCATTTGAACTGACTTAAAATAAGTAAGACAAAATTTCATGGAGGACCACAACGAAGGACGTGGAGGACACAACTGTGCAATCGGTTCATATACCACTGAGCACTTTCAAACTTGCACAGACTTCATGCAATCATGCACACAACAAAGTAGGCAATTGCACTCATAGTTGTGTTCATCCCGTTGCTCTCACACGCTGAGCTGCGCAATTGAGGTAGACTTCGCGGGGAGACCGAGTCCCACTCAGCAGCGCGCAAAATCACTTCAACGGATCCTAAACCGGTCATTGCCGGTGGTCCCGTTTATACTCCAAGCCGTCCAAATCCCTTGAACTCGCATTCGTTGTTTTTATATCAAGCGTTGGTCTCCACTCCTTCTGTATAGCAATGCTCTGCCTCAAAACCACTTTGCAGCATCACTGTATTGTACCTTGACCTCCAGTACCTTTTACAGGGCAGTACATCGAAGATCCAGGGTCTATTTGGTCCAAATAAAATTCTGAGAAGCCAGATTTTGGCCTGTGGGGCGCTCAGGGGTTAAGTTGAACATTATAGTTAACATAAAACATGGGTTGCCATTGTAATTGTCACCTAAAATCTGGCTTTTAAGACACAAGTTTCTTATAGTGTGTAGTTGTTTCCTAGTTGTCTCCAAAGTCATTTTCTGATTGTCTTATATTAAATGTTCCATATCAATCGTCAAGAGTACTCTTAGGTTGAAGATATAAGATTTGTAAGTTGTTGTACTCTTTTGTGTATATTGAATTCCTTCAATAAAACTTGAAGATTTCTACAATCTATAGATTTCAAAATCTATAAATTCTACAAATTAGAGAAGTCGCAAATGAATCACAGACAAGTCGCAAATGAGTCAAAGAAGAGTTGCCATGAAGTCACAAACAAGTCACAAATGTACTCCCAGTACTACTTTCCCAAATGGCCAAATGCAACAAAAGTAATGAACAAAATAAACAAATGTTTTGTGCTTTCACCTTTTTTGACTTCAACATTTATTGAAAAATATTAGTTTGTATTTTAGTATATCTAGTTGTATGGATATGATTTATGAATCATATTTTACAACTATTATTCAAGAGTCATCATTGAGTTATTATTCTAAACTTGATGCATTTTATAATACATAACTTCACAATTTTGGAAATATAATGGATTGCCCATGGTCCTAAAGGAGTTAAGAAGAGAGCTTTAGATGACTATAGAATAGAGATTGGTACACTTAGATGCACGTAGGACATTCACACATAGAAAAGATGCTTCACTGTGATGTTGGAGATCTAGGTGATGCAAAATATGATTTAAGTTGGAAAATATCTTTTCTACACGCGTACTTTTGTACGTGAGCCTAGCTTGTGTCTATTGTTGAAAAAAGGAACCCTACTGAACCAGTAAATGTACGTCCATTTTGAAGCAAGCTTTGTCAAGCATATGCAAGGTTCATACTACTTGACATTTACAGTAACTGTATCAGCTAGGCAGGAGCTTCTATACAGGGATCGTGTCCCTTTGAGTAGATCGATTGCATTTGATTTGCAGATGAAGAATGTTCACTAAATATAATACAATTCTATATGTACCAGCCTCATTATCTCGTTTACCGAGTTTCGTCTGCAGGAAAAGATCGTGTTCCTTTGAACAGCTTGCAGTTGATTACAGATGAAGAGTGTCCACTGTGTACTATCCTCATCATCTGGTTTGCCGGGTTTCGTCTGCATGAGGAGATCGTGTTCCTTTGAGGAGATTCCAATTGATTTCCAGATGAAGAGTGTTCACTGTGACACGCTCCTATGTAGTCTCATCCTCCTCTTTGCCGAGTTGCGTCTCGCAGTTGGCAGTGAAGGCATCGACACCAAGTTCCCGTCCTTCTCGGAAGACGACCACCTCATCGTCTTTGGAGATGCAGAATACAACCCCGCCCATCAATTGCCCCATCCTGAACTCCGCCGCCAGGAAGCAGGCGACCGGTAGTTGCGGGGGGTTGATCCATCATGAGCAAGAAGCTCACATTCAGGAGGTGGTCACCGTGCGTACGGCTTCTTTCAGCACGTCATTCTCCTTTTCTCTCACCACGTATGGGGAGCCATGGAATGCCAGTGTGAATCCCACGTCGGGGTCCGGATTGGCCTTCGCATTTGTCAGTACCAAGAGCCAGAACTGGGTGCAGTTTAACAGTCATATTCAATTCGAAGCTTTTAACAGTTGCATCGCTATCCGAAATGAAAACGGGATTGTCATTGATGGGGGTTTGGGCGTGCTGATTAACATGGAGTATGCTCCCTATCGCAGTGTCTTCAGCAACAATTACATCGAGATCATGAAAAACTACGACTACGAGATTGAGAACCCCGCGTGTTCACACAATCTCTGTGGCCATAATCGCACCCACTGCTCGTACTTCTCCAATGGGAGAGTTTTCACGGCTTGGATGGACTTCAGGAGTTCTTCCAAGACCTTGGAAGTGCGCCTAGTGAATGGGTCCGAGCCGAACGTGACGAAGCCCCTGCAACCTCTGCTGCGAATCCCGAATTATAACATGACAAAGGTGATTGGAGATGAGGTGTCCTCGCGTTTTGGGGAGCTTCTGGTGTCAATCATTTTGAAGAGCACGAGGTTTTGAGCTGGAGCTTCTTTAATACTGGGATTCCAGAGTCGACCGTCCCTTCCTTTCTCAGTCTCCTCCAATTTTCCAAGACGAGAAAAGATGTGGGGACCATGATAGGGGTCTTGGGAACGGTGGTGATGCTGGTGGTGCTCTGGACGATCTCTTTGCTTGCCAGGTCATTCCGAGGCCACTACAGATCCAGATCCATACATGATCTTGCGACTGGACCGCATGTGTTTTCGTATGCTGAGCTTTGGAACGCAATCTCTTGGGAAGTGGTGGATCAGGATCGGTTCATCAAGACTTTGTGGATGGGACCACTTGGATTGCGGTGAAACAGATCAACTTCTCGGAATCAGAGCAGGCCAAGGCCGTTTTCCATGCGGAAGTGTTGAGTCTCGGCCAAATTCGGCATTGGAATGTGGTGCAAATGCTGGGCTAGTGTCAAGAGAAAGGTCGGCTGTTGTTGGTTTACGACTACTCGCCCAACGGAAGCCTCGATGCATGGCTTCACAAGAAGAGCGAATGTTTTTACCGTCACTTGTTGTCGTTGGAAATATGGCATTGCATTCTGGAAGGGGTGGAGGCAGCTTTGGAGTACCTGCATGAGGATTGTCTGAAATGCATTTTGTATTGAGACATCAAGTCAAGTAATGTGCTTTTGGATGTAGATTTCAAAGCTTGACTAGGAGATTTTGGACTTGCTCTCTTCATGGATCATCACAAGCCAGACAAAATCACTTTGGCAGTTGGGACTCTTGGCTATATGGCTTTTAAGATAGCCTACATAGGCAAAGCAACCAAGGAATCAGATGTCTATAGTTTTGGCATCCTAGTGGTGAAAGTGGTGTATGGAAGGCGTCCTTTTGATATTCAAGCAATGGAGACCAATGATCTTCTGTTGGTGGACACCGTTTGGCAAGTTCATGAAACTCGAGCATTAATGAGTGTGATAGATCCAAGGCTACTTGAGACTCTTGGTTCTCTTCTTTCATCTTCCAACTTCTTGTAATGTGAATCAAAGCAATATAGCTATGTTGATGATTGTGAATGTGGACTTTGAAGTTCAAGAGATGGTGGTTGCAAATCTCCTTCGGTTGGGACTCTTTTGTTGCCTTCTACATCCAAAGGCTTGACCACCCATGGCACAAGTGAATGGAATCTTACAAGAGATAGGATACATTATGAAGAATATGTCTGTTGTCACCTCTATACCAATGCCTTTCTTACCGGCCACTATGCCCTTGGGACTCAACCATTCATTGGAATTCTCACAAGTGACTCTATTGAGTAACTTATCATCCCCTTCTTCGGAACCATTAGCCTAGTTCAAATAATAAATACTCGTTGCACAATTGTTACAAAAGTTTGAAACAACACTCCCATTACATATTTTTGTTTGCAAGAGACAAAGGAAACATTAAAAGAAATATCAGCCTTCCAGAGGGCTACTCCGGAGTGACAAACCAAGCTATTAAAAGCTTGGTCTCTCATTCCAGCTAACTGAGCAGTCAAAGTGGTTGACTTCTCGTCGGAGCAGTCAAAGTTTGCAGAATTTTAAATTTTTTTTTTTTTTCTAAGATTAAAAAAAAAGTTATTAATTTTTATTTGCAAATTTTGGTTCCTGCGCCACTGTTATAGCAAAAATTGCTGAGCGGAAATAGGGGGAAAACAAATTTTTGAGCAAAAAAAAAATATATTTCAAGGTACCTCGAAGGATTGTGGGGCAGCCCTCCAAAGGCCTAAAATTTTCTCTAATGCATGTACACTACAAATCACTAGAATGCTTGTCATACTCTACATTTTCATTGTGAACATCAAATGAAATAGTTGGATGATATGAAAATGTGATGGATTTTGTGACAGGATCATGAGAAGGTCGTGACACTGCACACTTAATATAATATATAAACACTTATTATGAATTTATGACACTCCATAGGACACACTTTGGGACTTTTTTTTGACATTTCTTTTTGACAACGCTCACCACTCTTTACGCCAGTTATTTCTGACTCTGATAGTTTAAAAAATTATAAACCAGCGTCTTACCAGCGTCATGCCAATGTCACGTCACGGTTGCAAAGTTACAACACCAGAATATTAAGCTCGTGGCAACTGATGGAGATCAAATTGCACTCCACGAGTCGCTGACACGTTTGCTAAACGGTAAGTTCCTAGTCCTCCCATTGAGGATCATCGTCATCTACTCAATCTTGCGGACAATTGCAAACATGGGAGGCGGAGGACTTCGAAAAACGACCATCGTGAGAGATCCAGCAGTGTCCTGCGTCAGAAGCAAGGTCCATCGATCAAAACGACAATAACAGGGCGCCCAAGCCTGACTGCTCGTGAATTGATAGTGATGCCATCAATTTCGAACACGGTGGCAGCACTTACTGCAGCTGGTGAGGGAGCACGGCTGACAGCGGAAGAATTGGCCAAAGATTGCCATGCCTGGCATGGGAAGCCCATCAAAATCATCTATCTCGGAAGACTATCCGGATGGTGAGCTGCCCAAAGTCTTTGAGCAAAGTAGTCACAATAGGAGCAAGGCGAGCATCGCTTCGGGTTAAATTGGAACCCATTCAAAAATTCTTGGTGGAAGACGCGGAGAACGGCTCCTTGGAAGACGTGCTCCAATTGGATGCAAAAAACCTACCCATTCCGCCCCATAATGAGCTCTTGGGATCCCTGCATCCATCGTTGACGATACACTCACTTTGTTTGAAAGATGTGGATTGAAGATGTGGGAATACGGACACCGAGATCCTGTATTCAACATCAAATTCAACACGGCCATGGCAAGCGGGGCAATCAACTGTACAGTTCCATGGGTTCGAGGGGCATGGTATTTGATTGATATCGGATCGAGACGGATCTGGATCCTCTCTCAGCCTCTACATAGCCCGGCGTCCCCCATCACGAGCATCAACTTCGACCAGCCTCACGTCATAGACGTCTGCCCTGACATACCAGGTCAGAAGTTCCACCATCTTGTAGACTTAGAAGTCCTAAACCTACGTAAAGAGCCGGATTGCCACACTGCGGAACTTTAGGAGTTCGTCAATGACAAGAAGACTTCCGTGAATCCAGTTTCTGCTAGCTAGACTGCAAACTCACCGTCCACTTCAACCATCGGTACAGAACGATGCAAATGATGAGTATGCATCGATCGAAGTTCAGAAACTGGGACAAAATGCAAGCGGTAGCTTCTTCCACAGACTACAGTCTATTTGAGCCAGAAAATGCAAAGCACAGAATTCAGGTAAACCAGCCCAATTCCGTCCCTACTTTTGGCCCCAATTTCATGCAGCAAAACATCCAAATCTGTCCAGAAAAATATCCAAATCCATTCAAGGTTATGACAAATCAATGAAGTAATGCCAACATGTCAATCTTTTATTGGTTGAGTACTTGCATTAGAGAAATTTTGGTCTCTCTGGAAGGCTGCCAAAGTTTGACAAGCAAGTCTAATTTGGGAGCTCAAGGGAGCTACTGAAAGGACGAGAATTTCTAACAAAAGAGAGATTCACTCTGTGTGAATATCTTCACTAACAAAGAATATATAGGAGTTTCCTATTCCGTGGTTGTCAGAGGAACACACTTATGATGGTTTTGTTTATTGTGCTTGAATATAAAGCACTAACTCCACAATCCTCCTCCCTTTTTAATAATAGCAATACTCGTGGACCAATGCTCTGACATTTGGGAACATTGATGAAGCACAGGAATAGGAAAAAAGTTCTTCATGCAATATGAATGTCATGCAGGAGTCCCTTTTAGCACTTCTTAGCAGCACTTCTTAGTAGCCTTCTAGAGAGCCCAAAATTTATCTAATAAATGCCACTAGATATATAGAAAGGCAATTATGGGTTGTTTATAGGATGTTTATGATTCCACTCTGTAGGCAGTTTTGTAATTTTAGGGTAGACCACTTTAGAAATTTACAGAAATTATAATTTTTAACAAAAAGATATATTCTACTTAGGTTTGATTCGTGAAACAAGTGCATACTGGGTCATTGCAAGAAACGATGGCCATTTTTTCTAGTGTTTTTAAAATTGGTCTTTGTCAAATGCTATAATTTTTGAATTATGAGTCCAATGCCCAATTTTTATGGTCAAATCTTATTACCACTAAGTCATCCCAAATGTCCAATTTTTAGTTTTGTGAAAAATTATTTTTCTTATTTTTTACAAATAAAAACGTACAAGGATGTATTTTCTAGGACGTATTTTTTGATATATAGAATCTAGTGAAGATAATACATCCAAATTAAAACATCCAATGCCTTGGTGCTCACAATTGGTTAGGGTTTGACACTTTCTGCTAAGTGTTTCAAGTTTACAACATAGGAAGGTTGAGTGTATAAAACAAATGGCATCTTTCAACTGCATTTTTGCTGATTTTTGGATAGAAAAGATGTTGATATTGATTTGATTTATAGTTTCAAGTATTTTTCAATTTTGAGTCATGTTTTCTACAACTTAGTGTTTTCAAGGAAGTAGTAGGTTGAAGTATGTATAGGAGTTGCCGCCATCTCTTAGGGTATAGAGAAGATTTCATTATGGCACTTGAGGCTTCTATTTGGAAATAAAATCAAAAATTGTGCATACTACTTGGTTTTTGCTTGCAATTTGAGGTTTGACTTGACAATAGTTTTCAGTATAATCTCTCACCTTTTCACACCCTACTACTAGGCATTGGCATATAATTCATTAACATTTATGGGTTTGTTTAGGGTTTAAGTTGGTCTGTGGCTTATAGATCCAACCCTAGACTTTTGTATCTTATTAAGTTAGTTTGTTTTGAAGAAAACAAGATTATTTTCTACATTTTCAATGGAGAGTGCATCCTAGCTTTTTTCTTGCAATCCAAATCTCTTTCCAACACTGTGCTCTGTGATTCTCATTTTGTGTGTAGAGGCAATGCGGTCTTGGTAGTTTTTGGATTTCTTACTTGGACAACTCAAATGTTTGAATGAAATTGTGTCTAATTTTGAAATTGTATTCCATCATTTTGCAGCAGCACAAAAAGACAGAGCCTCGAGGATTTTTTATCAAAGCACCTCCTTCTTGAAGAGATTTCTTGAGTTCAGTTATTAAGCAATGAATTGCCAAATCCCTTAACAAATTCTAGAGAGAATAGTCTTGAGAATATTGGATAGGAGGCGCAAAACTGGCAATATATTCACAACGGTAAGAATGAAATAATAATGTAACCCTCCATATTTTTGTGTGAAAGTTTTACATCTAGTGGGAAAATGACACGTATATCCCTTCTAATTTATTCATGTGTAATTCTCACAAAAAACAACACTTTATCACTATTCCCTCAAACATTTCACATGTGATGAAACAATGTGGTCTTGAAATCATATAAATACAATGGACATTGTAATTGACTATAGAAGGTTTTGAAAGATTCTAAAAAATCTTGGTAGATCTTCAAACAATGTAGAACTTTTGGAAAGATCTATTGATGGTTCTAACGGTGTCCTTTAGGTACTAAAGAACTTCCAAAGTATGTAGATAATTCAAAAATATCTGCCAAAATGCATTGAACATCATATTAGAAGAGTTTCAAACTTGTAGATAATCATTCTAAAGAATTATTTGAACCTTGAAAGGGATATAGAAACAAGATATGAGATACAAAACAAAAGACCCTATCAAAAAAATGATTTAAAATGCTTGAATATTTTTTTTGAAAATAGCATTGTTTTATATTTAAAATGTCCATAGTTTTACATAAAACCAAAAAGTAATATATCATAAATCAAAATAAAAGGTGGCTCACCCCCAATTTGCTACCTTCTAAAAGTTATGGCATAACCATCAAACAAACTCACGGCTCTTGAAACATGTTAGAAAGCTTGGAACAAATTCAAAACAACAATTCTACAAGAAAATTGTGGAGAAACTTCAATTCCCATGCACTCAAATCTACACACAAACAAAAGTAGAAGAAAACAAATGATGTAGAACAAAAGGAGAAGCAACTCTCAAGCATTTAGAACGTCAACAAGGCACCACAAAACCAATGTGATTAAAATATGCACACTTTTAATTGACAAAAATTGCAACTAAATATAATTGCTATTAGATTCCAAGATTTGTTTTCATTGGGTAGAATTAATAAATGAATAACCTATATGAGGATCAATTTTGTAAAATCATTTAGAAAAATTTGAAGCATATCCAAAATTTTGTAAAATTCTATAATTAGAAAATTCAAAATAATTTTAAAATTTTAAAATGACATGTCAAACAATTTAAATTCCAAAATTAAACCATTTTGACATAAAGTGTTGAAATTGATTGATAGGGATTCCAACATAATCTTCAATGCATTATTTGGACAACATAAGAATAAATTGTGAATTTTCTAAGCACTTGTAATGTGTACCATAAATTGACACACCTTGTACATCCTCAAAATTAATGTCTTCATCAAAGGCAAGGATCTAGAAAGTTTTGTATTAGTATGAAACCAATGAAACTTTGCATCAAGACTACAACTAAGGTCAATTTTAGACCACGAGGCAATAAAAGCCCTTTCTAAAGGTCAAGGCCCAACAAAGCCACACTTTTGATGGAAGGTTGAGATTAAAAGGAATATCTCCAATCTCAACAGCTTCCATTATGATGCAATCTTCTCTTAGTGAGAATATACTCTAGGTAAGTGAAATCCTGACAAGCACAATAATGAGGAATACTAATAATGCAAATAAACCATCAATAGAAAGAAGGATATCCATTAAGTAGTGCAAATACATTACCAAGAGGCAACGTTTTTTTCAGGGGCAATTTCCGAAGCTTTTGTCAAATGATTTCAACCTATCACCAACACAGTAAGGACGCACAAATTTTTACTGCTCCAAAAGACCCCGTGGCCAAGAGGAATGGGATTGAGAACTCTACAAGAGGGTGGTGATAGAAGCCTACAAGTGGTGGAAAACTTCACATGAAACTCATTTACTTAACTGATATCTCTGGTGAACTCTTTCCTCGGGAGCGATATATTTCTGATACATATTCCATGCATAGCATGGATAATTGTTTGAAGATAAAAAAAGACAACGATGAGTACTCCTATTTTGTAGTAATAAGAAATCATGTTCTTAGAAATCAGACACTTAATCAACATTTTTCATAAAGGTTGGATAGAGATTTGAAATCCAAGTAATCCTCAGTTAATTGCTACTCTAGATCACTAAAGTCTACTGTTAGAGATGAGTTCAATCCACTGTAGGGATAGAACCAGTGCACAATTCATATCTATTAACGTCACCAACGAAAGGAGAATCTTGTATATCATGTCATGCAAACGAAACGGCAATTCCAAAACAACACTTTTGTAATAGATTAATTACGAATCGGCGCTCCGCAAATGCTGAAGCGGTGTCCAAGTGCTGATAAGCACGCAAGCGAAGTAGTATACAACTTCAAATACAACTGCAGTTACATCATCTGCATAAAAACTGCAGTGAAGACAACAGGAATGATCCACAAGTAGTGGAGAATTGTAGTCTAACCAAGGAAAGCTGAAAAACAACCGACAGGGAGCCTCAACAGAAGGCCACCTGCATAGGCCACCTTCATACGAAATTACCTCAAAAATATTCCAAAATCATCGATGAATAAATATGTACATAGATAGAGGTATAACATTAAGCACCTGGTAAAGCGGGCCGGTACATGCACGCTATTACTTCACATGAGTACAAAAATCAGACTTCAGAGAGCATCTGCAACCTTAGAATGACTTTGATGCCCACATCTAGGACAACAGGTCGGTTCTGGAATTATAGGGGCAATGTGTGGCCGTAGAAAAGGGTGCTCGAGAAGCTCTGGAATTCGCAGCCGCTTTTTACGATCCCAATTTAAGCACTCTTTAATCATATCTGATAACCAGGGACTCGATACACGAGGATAGTGGACCTTGTGGTGTGGATTTGTAATGGCCTGTATTTTTGAGTAGAACGAAAGCTCAGCAAATGGAGTCTGACCATAAACCATCTGATAAAAGATGCACCCCAGAGACCAAATATCTGAGGCTCGGCCTATCTTGATTTCCGCACCGTCTTCATCTGTTTGACTCTGTAAAAATGCCTCTGGAGACATGTAATTCATCGTGCCTGTCTGAACAAATCAAGAGAGGAGAGGAGCAACTTCAGCACACCTAATTGACTTGACCATCCAAATCATGGTATACCTCATAAATGTAGCAGGCAATAAATGCACAGGTAACGATATGAAAACAAGTGGTAGTATGCAGGCAAATAAATATCAAATCGTTGTTAAGCTTGAACAAGATCGGCAGCATACCTGATTTTCTTTTACAATACTGGTGGTATCATTCTGAATAGCTTTTGCTATTCCAAAATCGATGAGCTTCAGTTCTCCTCTCACGAGCATAAAATTAGCTGGTTTCAAATCAGAGTGCACAATGCGCTCATCATGAATAGTCCTTACGGCCTTAAGAATTTGCTGTCATCCAAGTGAAACAATGAAAATTAGAAACGTCATCAAGCAAGAAAAGATATAGGGTAGTATAATGATACAAGGCAAATGACTTAGAAACCCAGCTGCACAATCATTTTTATTCGCAACAGCTGCCCGAAATCACACGTGAAGCTATACATTTAACTCTGCAAATGTAAGCAGTCAAATACAAGTTTCAGGCAGCATCTCATTGATCACCTTTAAATTGTGGACCGGTGATACAATAAAACGACATGAGAGATCATACCTGCCAGTAAAAGCGAAGCCAATTCTCGTCAAGTTCGGTTTCATTGTTGCTGTGTGTTTCCTTGCGCTTCGCAGAAAGAATGCCAGCCAAGTCGATCTCCCCGTACTCCAGGACCATGTAGATGCATGCTTCCTCCATAATGTCTCCACTCTCCGATCTTCTCTCCAACACCTTCTTGTTGGTAACCTATATCAGGAAATTCCACTTAGGCATATGAGATCCATCACATACATATACCAGGATTAGTCAAAACAACAACTGAATGATATTCATCAGACTAAGTGCGTCTCAGTAACAATGCATCTTCACATACCTCAGAATCAATAAGCTGAATAATATGACGTTTTCCTCGCAATGCTTTAAGGTACTTGATTTCTTGGTAAAACTCTTGAGCAGTTGACCAGTCCCGACCTTTCAAATTGATTCTTTTCAGAGCATATATAGAGCAGTCGGTCGCAATAACCTTAAAGACCTCACTACTGCCACCCTTTCCAATTTTGCCCAACTTCTGGTACCGGATTCCATTTACGTAAACAAATCTATCAGTTTCAGTCTCTGTCCGCATTTTTCTTTGTGGCTGTGGGTTGGGTTGGGAAATCTCTTGATTCTTTTCTCCTCTGTCCTTAAATGGATCGATAGCTTTAGCAGAGTGTCCTTCAATACCATCATGTAACGGAACCTCAGCAGCAGTTGCAGTTGATCTACTTGTTGATTTTGGAAGTGCATTACGATCAGGCATGTCAGTTGCACGATCCCACTCTTTAGGAGGTTGCTGACTAAGAGGTCTATGTTGCAGCTCAACCCCATGCGACGAAATCGCAGTAGTCTTGTGCGCAATCAAATCACTTGGTGATGTCACCCCAGTTATTCCAGTCACACCTGTAACTCCAGTATTACATCCACTTTCACCGGGAACGAATTGAACGTGGTGCCCAGAAACATGAATCTGGGTTCCATGAGTAGATGTTTTGTCAGCCCCGTTTGAACCCGAAGCAATCTTCTCTTCGATGCTGATGGTACTGAAAGTGTTGGAGAGATGATTCACAACATTGTCATCAGCACAGGCAGGGCCTTTCACATGAAGATTTGAGCGAGGAATGACATCATTGTTTGGCTCACTTTTCTCTGTTTCGTTTATCTGCTTGAGAACGCTAGAATGATGTTCGAGGCCATCGGATGCAGGCGAGCGATTTTCTTCTGATTTTCGCTCTCGAGATTCTAGAATCTGTTCAACAAATCCGTGGCCTTCTTGTGAGCAAAGAATTCCACAATCACAATACTTCCTTCTTGATCTACGAGATACTCACTATGATTGGCGTCAATTGGGAAACATCAGAACTATGACATTACAACCACCAAGGAATGAAGAGGTAAGCTGCTTTGCACAAGACAACCACTTAATCCTAAGAATCGGCACCAGATAAACAATTTCCCTCCTATATGGGAGTTAGGTTCAGAAGTCTCTTACAGGGGGAACATAACGAGGCGGTATGCCTCCAATAACTTTCCCAGACTTTGAATGCTCATGCGAAGTCGGGGGGGTGTCTCTTGCTGTTTTCCACGCCCAAGGCTCCCTCTCATGTCCTGGAGTGCCTTTCGTGCAGGAACTTGTCAGGGGATGACCAGCAACTTCCTCAACCCATCTCTCGTCACTTTGCTCCCAAGCAGTTGGCCCTGCCCTAGTCTCCTTTTCCGTACTTCCTCGACGTCCTTCGCGTTCTCGTTGAGCTGAATTCCCTCCTATGTTGACACGTTCGTGGGAATCCGTGGTAAGAGCATGAGAGATTTGTCTATCCTTGCCTAATCCCGTAAGAAGAAGACAAGTATCTGTGGTAGAGGGGTCAGTTTCAGCTTTTCGTTTCCGGTGCTCACTTAAGAAACCGTCGTCTGCCTGCATTGGCGCATTTTGGTTAACCCCCTGATTGCTCTTGCTGGACGAAAAGGTCCCGGCCTCTGATATCTTCGCCATTGTATGGATATTGGCATGAATGTCAGCCATTTTCGATGCATGAAGTGCCCCAGGGCTCTCACGGTCATCGTCGGTCGATTTCTCAGAACTAGGACTCTGATCAGCCTGGAAATAAGCCCTTGGGTCATCTCTGCGGACCCTCAGTGCAGGACCTGCCCATGTGGACAAAACATGAAACTTCAGTGACTCGAACATCAATTCAGTCGACAGCAGCCCAAATTAGTACAATTAAAATTGAACTCATTGCTGAAACCTGTCACAAAAGGAAGACCAGAAATAAATTTACCGAGACTAGAGATTTTCGAACGCTTGATAATCTTATCCACAAGAGCACTACTCGGTAGTGCATGGCGCTCAACAGAATTCTCGCGACTGCTCTTGGCCTCTCCCTCTCGGGGACTGGTCGTCCGTGAAGTTTCACCAGCAAGGGACCATTTTCCTTGAAGGTCTTGAACCACAACGCCTTTTGCTTCAACGAGGAAGCTGCTGACAGTTTGTTTCTCGCTAGTAAAATGACCTCCGCTATCTACCTTGGTCTGAACTGCTCGTCCTGCAAAAATTGCCAAAAAGTTAAATCCACAAAATTTTAAAATCAGTAACCAGGGCATGCCTCCCTAGTTGAGACATACCATGAAAGCATACTCTTCATATACCGTACATATATCAGCTTCGCCAAAACATCGCTCACAAAACATTTGCAGCAGAAAAGAAACTTGCCAGATAGTTTCTGGAAAAGAAGAGACCTGAACATGTCAGTGATAAGGACAAAGGTAAAGGCTCAGCACTCACTTGAGGTGTCAATAGAGTCGGAACCTGGAAGTTTGCTCTTGTACGGATTTCCACGGGAGAAAAACGATTCATGTTTCTGCATCGACGACCCATCATCATTTCCAGCCGAAGACTTCGCTGGCGTCAAAAGAGGGATTGGTTTTCCACTGTCATCAACATCCTGCTCTACTGGGTTCTGCTGGTGAAAGGGCTGTGAAGTATTCCGGGAGTTTGTCTCTCGGTGATGTCTTTGACTCTCTGCTTTCAGAGTTTCCTTCTGAATACCTCCTAACTTTGAAACCTTATCATCCGAATACACATGAACAGCAGCTTCAGACACATTCAGCGAGAGACCTCGCTGATCAAATGTCGAAGTTGATTTGTGAGTTTTAACAGCACCCACACTTTTCAGCTGCCCAATTTTTTCCTTCAGGCGTTCAAGCGACCCAGCGGATTGCTTCCCACTAGAGTAGTCCGAGGAGACATTCTTTAGCCATTCCTTCTCGGTAGATCCCAGATTCGTCTTGCTTAAGGTCACTGCTGCAGGAGCCTGAAATCAGGCAGAGGAAGTCAATAACAGCACGTTTTGAATGAGTAATACGAAGTTGGGATCGCCATTGACAAATTCGAATACCTCACTTACGCTCACGCGCGCATTCGGATACGCATTCAAAATGCTAATTGGTTGCCTTTCACCTGAAGATTTTATTCACTGCAGACTATCATGCTAACACATCCCTAACCTCTAAAGAACCAACGATTCGTGTCTATGTAGTCTCCAATTCAACTGATCAGATTATCCAAAATAAAATCTCAAATAGGACCAAATTTTATATCCCGAAAATCAATGAAGAGCATTGCATATAATGGTAAAAAAATGAATAAAATTTGATAACCAAAAAGTTCCCAACTGACCTACTTAAAACTGCTTAAAAAAGCAGGAGATCCAATTTGGGCATCTTGGTCCATAACAGAATTGAATACAGAAAACGGTTCAACCTCCAAAGTAAAAGCACCACAACGATACCTGATTCTGTAACGACGATTCCTTCAAGACGGTTTGCAATCGTTGTTCATTGTTCATCAATCCTCTCGTTCGAACAGAGCCTAATCCACCGGATCCCAGTTCAGACCTATGAGCTCGGGGAACCAGGTTCTCCTTCTCTGAGCTCGGGTCACACCTCGCCATTGCACTGTCCGGATAAAACATCGCTACCTACCTCCAGTCGGGTTGTCTCCCTGTACATCAGTCCAAACCGCCATTCAATTGCGCACTGAACGCTCTAAACTTACATTACCAATGCATCAAACACTGTACGCTGTCAGAGAGCAGAGGTACACGCAGATTCTCCAAATTGCTACTCCACCGCGGTCGGGCTGATATTCAAATTTGAACTGAGAGCTTTAAAGCATTACATTCCAAAGCATCACGGTGGCAAAGTTTCAAGGCAGGTCCAGATTCTCTAAATTCACAACCTACATCCCAGGATTTAATCCACGAACGCAAAACTTCGCGAACCATTTGAGCGTGACCGGGTGAATAATACAAGGCACAGTACCTCCTTAACACGACGAGGACGTTTCATCGCAGGAACCTCCGGGGGTAGCAGAGATTCCTCCCACACCTCCCATTAATTCCAAACAGCAGAACCCTCCACAAATCAATGCGGAAAATGTCTATCCACCCAACGACGCAAAATTCTTCACTCTGACCACCTGCAACCTAGCTACAAACGTCCGGCCTACACTCGAAACCTATAAAATCTCTCCAAACACACCTTTTAAATTCTACGACACTCAACACACTCTCGGCCAGCGTCTCAAAAATCCTTCACTCTCACCTGCAACCTACAAAACGCCCGGCCTACGCTCGAACTGATAAAATCTCTCCAAAAACTCCTTCCAAATTCTACGAAACTCGAACACATTCTCGGCAAGCGTCTCCGAATCGATTTCACCGACACATTCTCGCATCACTAATGCAATCTACACGCTCCGAAACCCTACCTCCCAGACTCAAATCGCTGGCCCCCTTCACAAGCCCAGTCCTAAAACCTACACGACTGAAACTACCGCCACCCTGCATCAAATGAGATGACATAAAGTGCAAAACGACGGGACGAAGAAGGCGATGCACTTGATGCGATCGCCCCCACGACGATACTCTCCTGCGATGACCACGGGAGGTCGGCGACAAGCTGCATTCTCGCGCACCCCATCAAAGCGGAGCTTCGACAGTTCGGATCAAACGAGGGGGGCCGCGGGCGGGATTTCTGACCGTTACGAAAGCATCGAGGGCCGGGTTGTCTGGACCTGTGCAGGGCCCGTGATTTGAGTTCTCACAGGCTCTGACGGATGAATGGCGGATGGATGGAGAATGGATGGCGGATGAAGAGAGGCACTCATCCGTTCGCAACGGCAGAAAGAGGCATCAGCTTCAAAGCACACTTTCCAAAGGTGATGATTATGGGATAAATTCTAATGTGGGATGATTACACAAAATAGTGAAATTAGGTTGCCCCACACTAATTTCTCATACCTAACACTTTCAGACATAGTCAATTATAGTCTGGGCCAGCCTAATTTCACTATTTTGTGTAGGGTATTTGCTAATTTATATTTTTTGGGACTTTCAATATATTTACATAAGGAACCCTAAGTACCCAAATAACCAATTTGGGGCAATTGTTTTTGGCAAATATTTTTTAACATTTCAATATTTCAATATCTAGACCTTAATTAAGTTTGGCTTTGTTTTCTTTGTTTTGTTTTGTTTGTTATGGTGGGATCTTCAGAACCGTGCAATCCATGATTGCATTTTTGGTAATGTCGGAAGGAATGGTGTACAGGCTTTATTCTATGACTTAGATTTTGTAAAGTATTTACAGATGTTAATCCAATTTTAAAAAAATAAAAATAAAAATAGCTTCTTGTAAAAAATTAATGCACACATTTTTGTAATTAAAATATTTAAACTTTATTTGATTACTATTGAAAAGGTGTTTTTCCAAATCTTCTTATATATAAAGTCAAGAATGTTCAATAATGATGTTTAAATTAATATAACAATGTTTCATACAAGTGTCTATTGCATAAAAGGTCTTATCCAATCTAGGACACAATTAGCTTCAAACCTCTAGTCAAGATCACTAGATACACTACCTTAGAATCTTAAATCCTACAATTCCTAGCTCATACAATATAACTTGGTATGGACACCTATAGCAATTTTTTTGAAGTCAAACATTTTTTATATCTTCATTATGTGCGCATATTTGTAAATAACTCCTATGATACTTTATATAGCTACATTAAATATCAAATTTTTCTTCTACATTATACATAGAAAATTCCTTTAACCCTTGGAGGACCAAGCTGCATTTTTTGGCAACATAGCGATTTTTAGTAGCTCACTACAAAAAAAAAATTTCATTTTTTTCTTTGAAATTTTCACACAACATGAGGTTGAGGAGTAGCTTTAAGACCCAACAATTTTCATAACTTTTGACTATATGACTTTATTTTGTTATTGTATGATAAATAGTTTTTGTTGCTTCCCAAATAGTTTGAAAAAATGGCTTTTTCAAGAACTATAAAATTTGAAATTGGTTTCCTAGATCTATATATGATTGCAATTAATTTCAATCATACAATCCATATCTCATGGCACTTCACGAAAGAAAAACTACAATTAGGAATTAGGAATATAATATGGATTAGTGGATGATAGTCTGCCATTCATATCATCAAGCAACGAGGCAAAATGGTCATTTAAATAAAAAGAATGAAATAAAATATTTTGTAGATATAAAGTGTTGAAATACTAGCAAATATAGAAATTAGAGAACTTTGGACAAACATCAAGCCATTCAAAGGACATGTTGTACGTACAAACATTTTTAATGAAGAGCATTTGGCACTAATTGCAAATGGTTTGCATTGATTATTTTGGCCTTATTAGTGAATAAATTTTTTCATGAACCCCAAAGACATGCTATTACCTATTGCCTAACAATTATTAGTTGACAAATAACTCTCATAACTTTTAAAACATATCCAATAGTTTTTACCGACAAATATTTATTTTTGAAATTTAATAATCAAACACTTATTTTTAAACTCGTAAAATTTTTTTTTCATCTTGTATATTTAGAAATCAATAGCTTATATGTGCTTTCACCAAAAAAATTGACCCTATTCTCTATATAGTTGGATTTAGTCTTAGTGGAGATGGAATATTAGTTGTAGGTCATGTGTTAGTTATCTGTATTATGTAAATTTTTTTATCAATCGTATGAATTTTAGAAATCATCTTGATTTATTAGTAGAAGTTTTATGATGTGGTAAAAATATTTAATTATAATTGTTAATCCTAAATAAACAACATGTTTGAAGCAAAAACAAATTTAGAACCACCTAATAAAGTAACTCATTTCATGTCCAAAAGAAATATAAATGAAGTGAAAAGGTGTTTATTTGTAACATAAGAGATAGTTGCCTTTCACTACTTTTTGAATCTTATACAATATTAATCTATCATAATTTAATAGCATTGTATAAATTTTTAAACTAACCCAGATGTCCAAAAACAAATTCTAAGATGCAATACAATTTTTTTAATTCCCAACAAGATTCAACAAATTTTATAGTAATTTAATAGGAACCATGTTTTATTGAATATTTATTTTTTGAAATATTGGTTTAAAAAACACTGATGAAGTTTGTTGGATCCACCTCCTAATCCATCCAATCAACTTTTGTCCATTGACTGGACAAACAATCTGTCTTTCTAACATAAAAGACATCTAATAGACGGATCAACCATCTGATGAACGGATTGATCGTCTAATGGACGAATTGTTTGTCTACTAGATGGATTGACCATTTATTGGACAAATCAATCGTCTATCTGATTTGTCTCTCCAATGGATGGACGTTGATCGGATGGACTGAATGTCAACTTGTTAGAAAGTTTATCTAGTTCAGTCCAAAAGATTACAATGAGTTTCAATTTGGATTTCCTAAAATATTCTTTACTAGATGTATAAGTTTTACAATAAGCACTATGAAAATGAGATTGTCTTTGTTCATCAATTTGAATTGAATAGAAAATTTAGTGATTTTTAGTAACAGATCATGTATGAAGGTTTTGTATGTCATTGTTTGTTTATGTCCAGTTTGATAAGACACTGGACTTATAGTAATGTGCATATTCCAATAGCAAATTGATTATTGAGTAGATTGTTGAAAATATATCTTTCTAAAATGCCTACCCTCTCACAATTTGAATGAAAATAGAAAAGGAACTATTGTCATGCATCTTCTTCATTTATTATGATTAAAAAATAATATAGTTAATGCATCTTTTGAGCTCATTGTCATTGTGACAAACTGCCACAAAGAGCTCAAAAAAATTTACATTAATTGAAATTCATTTCATTTAACCTCCTCCCCCTCTGAGTTAAAAATAATAACTTAAGTTAATTTAAAATTAAATTTGTGTCATTACCCCCCTCCCCTCCCCCTATTTGCGAGCCTATTTGTAATTTTGAGAAGCTATTAGGTTTGACATATCATATAGAATTTATCCTAGTCCGCCATATCTTGTATCTACATCCTGTTGTAATACAATATCCCATATCCGTATCTATATCTAGTGCCCATTCTAATATAATATCCTATAACCGTATCCATATCCATAGTTAGTTTAATATCCTGTCATTGTATCCATATCCAAAACTAGTATAGTATCCCGTATCCGTATCTATATTATGTCAATACAATATTCTATATCGCATCCCAAGTTGTTTTTTTGAGATCAACGGCATTGGAGGATGGGGGGTTCAAAAAAATTATCAATGGCTCTTAATTTTTGGAGGGGGGGGACGAAAAGGACATGACACATCTTTTGGTCATGCATCTTCTACTCTTAACTACCTCAACAAATTGAAGACTTCATATTTATATAGGAACAAAGAGAAAATACTACAGTGGAATAGTTTGCATCGAGATGTCCACATCTTGATGTGACGTAGGCTATATGCATTGAGGTGTACATCATCATCATCGATTGAGATGGATTTTGACGCATCATGGTTGCACTTGAATGCAGACGGACAAAACAAAACTATAATTAAAATTTATTTGTTGAAATATTTGGTTTATCATGAAGTAAAAAGCTTTAGTGAATTTTGTTGGGTTTGTCTTCTGGTCCATCTAGTGGACATCTGTCCATTAATTGGACAAGTCTTCAATCTATCTATTCGACAAAAAGGATATCTATTAGACGGATCCATCGTCTACTGGGCGTATCAACCATCTATTAGACGGATCTTTTGTCTCTTTGACGGATGAATGTTGATTGGATGGACTGGAAGATGACTTGTTGGAAAGTTTGTCTACTCCATCCTAGAAGATTACAACAAGTATCAATATATAGATTTCTTAAAATATTCTTTAAACCCATCTTAAAAGTATGTCAATATAAATAGTCCAAAATGTACAAGTTACATACAAAAATACAAAAATCGGTTTGAGGCGCACCAGATATTGTTTATTTTACACATTCAAAAATTATCATTTGTTTTTAAAAATTCATGATTTGTAATTATGAATGAAGTAAAAATAGTCACAATCTTGATTTTATTCTAAAATATACTAAGTTTCTTAAATTAATATAAAATTACACCTGCATGCATCTGGATAAGCTTTGCAGATAAATGATATGTACTAATAATTGACAACTAATTTTTGCATGTAAATACTCTCAATTGAATCGCAAAGGACATAATTGCATAAATTTTGATTCACTATGAGATAGTTGCAAAACTTCAAAGATGCAAGATGAAAGAGGCTATAGTATAATCTAAAATCCATTTGATGCACATCAAAAAAATGAAATCAATATTATCAAAATATGCCATAAATAAGAAGTGAAACAAAAGAAATTGTACCCCCTTTGTAGAGTCACCACCTCCACAATATATAGAACCATTCATTATCCCTAAAGTTGCCTTTGGCAAAAAATAATTAAAATTTTAGAAGCCAAATAGTTTTGGAAATTAACCCCTAAAGGACCATTGTCCGTTTGGGGGACAAATGCCTTTATAGGTAGGTACCTACGGCTGAAATTTTATTGTGATTTTTTGAAACTTTTTGGGAAGATAGAAAAACTGATAAGCTTTGTGGGATTATTGTTTTTTTCACAATCGGTGCCCGGGAAAAAAAGTTATGACCAAATAAGCTCAAAATAGGGGATGGCGGGCAACAAAAAAAAATGGACAAAAATCTGATTTTTTTTAAAATGTTTTTTTTCTCGTAGATTATATTTTTTGTCTATCTGGAAAGATTTGATTCATTTAAATTGGATTTGTTATGAGAAAATTATGGACATTCTTGTTTTTCGGGCAATTAGAGCATCTTCTTGAAAAAAATAACTTCTAGATGCATTTCTGAATGAAATTTTTCAAATTTTTCAATTTTTTTTTATGCCTGGTTTTTGTTATTTGCTAGAAAAATCTCACCATTGGGATTAGTGCAATTTAAGATTTTCCTTCTATCTTGCACCTACTTTTGCTTAACAATTTTTTAAAGAATGATAATTAAGTATTGTTGAATGATTATTTTTTTCTAGACTCTCAACTCAATTCTCTACTACAAATATTTAAAACTCAAAACTCTTTAGTAAAAAATATTAAGTTAAAAATGTTCAAAGTAAAAAAATCTAGTCCCGCAATGTGCTAAAAAACTTGATTTTTTCACTTTAAACACAAATATCTTGCAATCTCTGCAGTCAAAATTTCTGAAATTTTTTCCACACACTCTCATACTAGTTAGGTATAAGATCCTACGGTTAGATGTGAAAAACAAACTTTTTTCAATTTTTTTTACTGTTTGCTATAGAAATGGCAATTTTGAGTATTTTTTGGTAGAGAAAGGGCCTCGGTCCTTTAGAGGTTAATAATCCATTTTCTTGAATACAAAGAAAATGAAATAACATTATAGCAAAGTAAGGATACTTTGAAAGGTAATGAGTTTATTGAAAGCCACAATTTACTTTTCTATGCAATGAAGAAATCCATTCAACTTCCAAGATTAATTAAAACTTTGCCAAAATTTAAGAAAAAACATTTCATAATTGCCAAATAACTTATTCATAAAAATGAACTAGTGAACCAACCCTTCTAATTTTAAATAATTATTCAACAAAAATGTGCTAAAGGTGACCTCAAGCTACAGTACCTTATACAAAATGGCCCCCATCTTTACCTCCATGACCTTATACTTGTCCTTCTAATGCTTACCATTTTGGATATCCTCCTTGTTCAATTTCCTTTTAAAAGTAGGGATCAGAATTGGATCTTATTACCTTACCTCAAGAGCCATTGTTTTTTTATATGCACAATTTTTCACCAATTGGCTATAGCCAAAAGATGTTTGAAAAGGAAATTTTCATTTTCTTTCATTCTAAATAGCCAAATTACTATTGTGCTTTCAGACCAATAGCCAAAATTTACCTAGGTATCCCTTAGTTTTGCTTCAAATATCACCCAAATATCACCTGAGTATTACCCGAGTATCACCCAAGTATCACACCAAGTATCACCCAAGTATCACCCAAGTATCACCCGAGTATTGTGGAAACAAATGGCTGCTCCTCCAAAATGATAAGAAAACAAAAAACTGTTACGGGAGTCGACTCAGTCGAGCCAGAGCGAGCGAGCAAGCCGAAGAGTCAAAGCAGACAGCCCAAAAGGCAGTCAACCACGAGCGCGGTGAAGCAACCGAGAACGACGATCTGCAGTTCCTCGCCGAAGTCGCTGACGTTTCGTTCCGTTCCATGTGTTTCTAGTCTTCAGTTTCGCCTCCGAACTTTACTTCCACTCCCAAGCCCCTTCCACCCTTCCCCCAAGTCCAACCTCCATTGATTTCTACGTAATACTCACCCTTGTTGGGACCCCACATTCCTTATCAAATTCCACAAGAGAGCCTCCTTTCCCGACGAAAAACAACAAACTCTCGAACCATCAAAACTATTTTAGATCATTTCCCAAATTTTCGTACATATTCCTCACATTATTCTTGAGAATCGGAAGGGAAAGAATCGGGCTTTACTTTGCACTGCAGTGCAATTACCATTTGATCTGGTGGTGGGCTGAATTTTCTCAATCAGCAAAGCCAAATTCGGGTGAGGTTCGATCAATTGGGACTCGGGGACCCGAATAGCGTGCTTTGTTGACTTTCACTTAGACAGAAGTTTGGGTTTTTTCTAGAATGGGTATGCTAAAATTGTGATTTTAGTGAGGGTACGTACGCCATGGCTTGCTTACAAGTGTCGGTTCATGTTTTTTTTCTGCTCGGGGAAGATTTTTGTGATGTGAGGCGATCCATATTCTCTTTGGGTTGCTGATGTGTGGATTGCTGCGAAAACGCAGTGTTGAGAGGATATAAGAAGCTGTTGCAATTGAAGGATGCGTGTCTCGTGACTCTGGTGGTGGAACAATTTCCGATTACGCCGTTCGATCCCCTTGCAGGTTCGCTACGTTTCTTCATTTTGTTTCTCGCTTTCCTGTGTGTTGTGGACCGGAATCTGCTGTCAAGGCAGTGGTGGAGTGAATTGAAACTAATGCAAGGTATTTCAATAGTGCATTCGCTTTGCGGCCGTAGGGTTTTGATTGGGGTGGTAATTTTTTTATCGTCTAGTTCTGGCAGGGTCTATGGGGCTCCCACAAACAGAGGGACCTCGCTAGTGCTGTGTGCATGGCCACTTTTAATTTAAAACCCTTCCCAAATATATACATAGGGTAGGGATTTTCCATTCTCTTGTGAATGACGGAGAAGGCTATAGGGGGTAAATTCCTGGATTATAGAATGTGATGTCTACGGGGGTTAGTTACCATGGAATGAAAGTGGCATGAGATTTTGTTGTTGAGGTGCTGTAGAAGGTTTTCGCTATTTTTGCTCCTTTTGATGTGAACTGTGAGAATTGTCACTGTTAGTTGTTCTAGGGAATGCGGGGGGGTTGAGCCGTCTACGAGTTAAGAGAGATTCCAAGTCGATGGTAATTGCTTCACTAAATGTAGTACGAGTCCAGTATTGTTAGCTTGCCGTGTCGGTCACGCAAACTGTCCACCAATTGAATCATATTTGTCTTTGCCTCTCTTAAGTTAAAAATGTGTGAAACAATCTAATTTTAATAATAACCTTGCCTTTTTCACTCAACTCTCTCTAGTTATAGGCTTTGTGATTGAACATTCCTTGTATGTCCTCAGAAGGTGTCATGTGTGTACACATTTGATTGGACAACTTTTCGTCTTTCAAGTTGTGAGCGCTATTAGGAGACCATTTGTCATCCCGAGGCAGTGTTATTGGAGAGGGTTGAGTGTATTGCGGTCATTTTGCACAAGTTTTCAGAGTTATGAGAATTTGGAAAATGACACAGGTTGATGTCCTGAGATTAGTGTCCAAATCACTGAAATGCTTGATGTATCTGAAATCTCTGTGGACGTTGCTGTCCTGAGATTAGTGTCCGAAAATCACCGAAAGTCCAATGTTTCTGAAATCTCTGTGAAAGTTGATTTCTACTGCGATTGTCGGGAGTGAAATAGGATTGGGCAGCAGCATGACATCGTGGAAGGCCCAAGCGCCGGCGGCGTTGGAAGTCCCTGGCAGCAGCAGTGCCGAATCCTTGCCTCTCCACATGACACCCCAACCAGACAGTCTGCTTTCGCCAGTGGATGCCAGCTTTCTGAAAGGAGCTTCGTCTCTGGCCAGGTTTGGACTTGACATTGGCGGCACTCTGTGCAAAGTAGTGTTTTTTGAGCCTGACGAAGCCCAAGCAGAGCCCAAAAGCAGGCTTTCTCGTACAAGCTTTGATGATGAGGATGAGGGTAAGGATGCTTCCTGTTCCAATGGCCAGCCAGAAGATTTCGAAGCTGAGGATTCAAAGGAGGAGGCTTCCATGAGCAAGCCAAGCAGGCGAGGCTTCAACAAGAGTGGCATGACCGCAAGGCAAGCTCGCAAGATGTGGGTCTCCAGTCACGACCCTGTTCATATTCCTGGACGAGGCACCCTCTATTTCAAGTGCTTTGGTGTGTCCCGAATTCAAGCCTGTAATCTTGTTGTCTTGCCTACTAGGACTGCTTTGTTTAGAATATTTGTTTCTCATGTGTTTCTTGCTTTAAGCTGAAAACGAAATGCATTAAGGTATGCGCATCTATAATCGACACTAACTAAACTAAACTAAACTAACTAAATAAACTAGCTGCATCTTGTTGTTTGGAATGGGGATATTCATTAGGTGTTCAGATTTTGCGTTAATTGGATCAAAACTCGAAAGTCATTAGCAAGGGAAGATCAGACCTGTAAGCAGGATGTTCCATATCGTAAGTTTCCTGCTGTGTTGTTTCAGAAACTTGGAAAATGGAGGAGTTTCTGGCGCTCACTAAGGAACATTCTTTGGTTAAGAAAGGCCGAGCTCTTGGTGCCACTGGGTACGTTCTAGTGAGTTACCGATCTGGCAATTTTTTCTGCTTAATGCGGTTGGACAGCTTTTGATCCGATCCGATAGCTTAAGTGAGATTTAATAGCATGAAGATGTAGATGCCAAACGTGTTCATTGTTGCCGCTTCTGTAAAGAGATGGATCTTCTTTTTTCAGGTTTGATGTGTTTTTTGTAACAAAATTTCACCTGTTTGTAATGTTCATTTGCCTTGAATGACCAAATCTATGTTTACTGCCTTTGATGGCGCTTGTGATTGTGAATGTACAGGGGCGGTGCTCGAAAATTCAAAGATCGCTTTCTTCAAATAGCTGGCCTTCTGCTGGAGCGTGCCGATGAGCTCCACTCGTAAGTCTCAATACTAAATGCTTGCTTGGCTTAACGACCTGATGCTTACCATTGTTGTGATATTTTTTCTGTCATTACGGAGCTGTTGCGTAAACTCTAATTTACAAACTCACGGCTTTACTTGCATGTCCCTCTCTCAAAGCAGGGCATCGTGCTATGCATAATCTAGACATTCAGGCCTTACAACATTCTTGAGTATTGCTGGGCTTGTGCCCATTCCATTCAAGATGTTTGTCTTCAAGTATTTAACATTTTAGCAGAAGTTCGTCACAGAAATGCCAGAGGATCAGTGAATCTTGGATACTCTGATTCTTCCGTGAATAACAAATGTTCTCAAGGTGTGAGGAGCTGATTTCAAGAACGTTATCTTTGTATTTGTACAGTATGAGCACATTTGATTTATTTTGGCCTGTTTTGTTTTCTATCGGAAGTAACAGTAGGCTTGTAAAGTCTGGTGCGAGGTATCGATTTTCTGGCGAGGCACGCGCATCATGAGAGCTTTGAATACCCGTTGGGCTCCTTTCAAGGAGGCGCCATACAAAGACCGCTGAAGGAGATCTATGGGGAAGAAGAAGACCTCCGTGCAAACAGGTCTGCAAATTCAGAGGATCATTCAAATGAATCAAATGAAGATAAGAATGGAACGGAAGCTCAGGAATCCATCTTGAATGATGGCCCAGTTCCTACCCCTGCAGCTAATGGACGGTTGGGGAGACCGGAAGCTCTATATCCATATCTCGTGGTATGTGCCTCCAACACGCTCCAACCCTCCAACCCTAAACCCTAAACCTCTCAAGGGTTCTCTTTGGGGATTGCATTTTGTATTGTTTTCCAATCTCATGTTACCTGCCAATGATCAACAATTCTTTTGGGTTGAATGCAGGTGAATATCGGTTCAGGTGTGAGCATCTTACGAGTTGACGATGCTGAAAGTTTTGAGCGTGTTGGAGGAACCAGTCTTGGCGGGAGGTTATAAGTCTCTCCTACTGCGGCCTCTGGATAGTCAGATAATCGAGCATAGATTATGATTCCTAATTATGTTGCTTTGAACTCAAGTTTGTTACTAATTTGAAGTGTGATCTGTTAAATGCTTTTCTACTGTCCACCCATGGCTAACTCTAGAAGTTAATCTTACTGATTGGAGTCTTCGTTTGGGAAAGTGTAACATAGGAAACGTTGGCTATAATACTAACGCATCACAGACAACAGTCGCAAATTTAATGAAAACATTGTCTTTGGTTTTGTCTGTTTTCGATGGTTCTGATGTGAACTCCTTGGGCATGTCTCTACAGCACATTTCTTGGACTGGCCTCGGCTCTTACTGGTTGCACAACGTACGTGAACAACTTCCAGCCTCTGGTTCAATGGTGCATATTTTGAATTGTGTTGATGTAAATCAATCATTAGACCATGTTCATAGTAAAATTATGTGGCCAATCTGTACTAGATCTGATGAGGAATTTTTTATTTCTCATCAACAAAATTGCTTTCTGAGTAGTCGGTTGGTGTGTGCTTGACGCTGGTGATATTTATGCAGTTTCGAGGAGGCAATCAATTTTGCGAGGGAGGGAGATTCCACCCAGATTGATATGCTTGTTGGAGACATTTATGGTAATTCAAAACCCTGGCTCCGTGTGTCTCGATGAGAAGGTTTTGTTCCAGAGCCGCTACTTGGAGTGCACCAGTATCATATATTACATATTTGATCACGTTCATGTACCTGGGACGATCGTTCGACTTGCTCGTTACATGTGTTCTTTGATTGCAGACTCCTCTCCAATGCTGTTTTGGCACTTGGTCCTTAGCCATTGACTGCATGATGGTCCATTTTAGTTGTCAGTCTAACTCGACAGTACTCGTTTGTGTATCTTAGATTGTATCATGCAAAAAATTTGCACAATTTATGAGAACCAACCGGAAGTGCTGGCATTTTTAAGTTATTTAGAACTTTTGAAAGTCATGATGAATTTCATCAAATTGTAACAACAGGTCCTCCAGCCACTGGTAACTGAGATTTACATAAGTGTCCTAGAGCTGTACTGTACGTTTAGTTGGCCTCTTAAGACTGCGCACTATTGACTACTCTAATGTGCATGGTGGTCGGGTGATCTTCCCAGGCGGTGATTACACAGAAATGGGATTAGCTGCGACAACAGTTGCAAGCTCCTTTGGCAAGGTACTTCTTCACAGATGCTTCAAATAAATGCTGGTGGGCAGAAACATGATTCCTGTATTCGTTTGGTGTATGTAAATGTTGGATTATATCTTCTTCCAACTTCTAAGTGACCAACTGGGCAAAAGTGTCTTGCTTCTATATCTATATCTATTGGGGTTGAAAGAATTATTTAGGAAGCTTCAAGGAATCAAGGCAACTGTATGCAAGAATCTGTTGCAAGAAATCTGTTTGGAGATTATTCAAGAAATATGATTCAAAGTTACTCTTATCAACTATGAGCTTTCGAAGTGGACTTTCTATTTCGAGTTTTGGCATCGAAAGATTATAATAGTCTCCACTTCTATCTGATGGTCTGGTTGGCGTATATCTTCTTTAAGTTTGAACGAGGATGGGGTTGGGATTGGCAGTTGGTGCAGCCAGAAAGACGAGAAGTAGCAATGAAGACTCCCTACAACCTGGCCAAGGCTGTGTTGCTCATGGTTACCAACAACATCGGCTCCATTGCCATGTTGCACGCCCGAGCTGCTGGCGTCCGCCAAATCATGTTTACCGGCAGCTTCTTACATGGAAATCAGGTCACTTTCCTCAAAAATCTTTCGATATATCATTGATCGTACTATCAGCTCGGTCTACGATCTACATCTAGAATCTCAAATTCATTAGGGGTAAGTGAATGTTGACATCAATCAATATTAGGATAATGTAAAACTAATGTCAAGCTAATGTTGACAATGCTTCAAGTTAATAGTTTCCAATATAACATGAAATTAATGCTCACGACACTAACATAAGGATAACCCTATTCGTGTTCCACTAACACTAACATAACATTAACTCAGATTCATGAGTCTTTCATGAATCTAATGACTATAATCCTACCCTTGAAAACCTTGTCAGTCTAGTACGGTGGTTGAGCTTTGACATTTCTAAGGCACCTTCATTTAGTCTTCCCGATTGCTGACTTCTTCTTTGTGGTTAAGCAGCTTGCAATGCGGCTACTGGCAGTGGCCATGGAATTTTGGTCCAAGGGCAATATCAAGGTGAAAATTCCGATCCTTCTATTTCTTGTGTGTATCAACGGTTCAATGTGATCTGAGGAAGTTCTCATTTGACAGGGACGCCTTCTAGAAAATATTTGTCTGCAGATATTGTTAAGTAGATAGCAGATTAGGCACTTAGCTTTGCCGAATTGAATGTCTACGTCTCCATATCAATGGTATTGGCCAGTTTAGTGATGCCTTGTGACACTGTTTGGACAAAAAAACAAAGTGAATTATGCCACGTTCAACAATATGTGTGAGGCTAATAGGGTGGATATTTTACTGCAGGCTGTGTTTCTGCGTCACGAAGGACATGCTGGAGCAATGGGAGCCCTGCTTAGCACTTTGGATCCTTCAAACTCCATCGACAAACTGCTTCTTGACGCGCGTTGATGCAACAAAACTATCAATAGTTTATCAATCTTTTAATTCCTCATTCCTTGGCTTCTCTTAATTATTCTGTATCCCTAGGCTAGAGATTAGAACGCCCATTCTTTTTTCCATATTATCTTATCTTGCCGCACTCGTTAACGGTGTAGATTCTCATAATACTGTGTTCATTGAGTAATGACATACTACAAGCAGTCAGAAAGTAGCAAAAGAAGGTAAAGTTCATGTGATTTTGAACTTGTTACCAAACCAACTCATGTAGATTCTTTGCCTTAAATTTACTCTCTTTGAACATGAGAGGCAAAATTGAAATTGGGCACATCTATTGTTGTTGACAGACATATCCAAAAAGTATCAAAAGGGTGGCAAAATAGCTGTACCAACAAATTCAATCGTGAAGTAGATGAAAGGGTATAGTCATAGTGACAAATCCAAACCTTGAAATAGTTGATGGGATAGATAGAAATGATGATAGAAATGATTCTTTAATAGTTGTGGCTTCAAGTTATATACTTTAGTGTGATTTCCATGTTAAATTTTTGTAAATAGAAATGATTAAATAGTTGTGCCTTCAAGCTATGCTTTTTAGTCATGTGGTTTCAATTTATAATTGGACATTATATCTGTCAATGCATAAATAAAGAATGCATAAACCAACTCCAATCTAAAGTTCCTTATATTTGTCAGTGAAGGTTGTCAGTGGAATTAGTGGTGTTGTTAGTCCTATTTTGATTTGCAATGGATCCAATATATTATTTTCTCAAGAAGTTGCTAGGATTGCCTGCAAAACAAGAAGCTTTTATAACTTTGAATCAAATCTTTCCACCTAGACAAAAATATAATCTATAAGAAAAAATTAAAAATTATTTCAAGTTTTTGAAGGATTTGTTTGTTGCCTGCCCTCAACTATTTTAGACTTGTTGTAGCAAAAATTTTGCTCCTAGGCATTGATTGAAATAAAAGTTATATTGAAATAAAAATAATATTCTCCAAAAATAAAGTTTTTATAAGTCATAGGTAACTTTTGTTCTTGGGCATCGATTGAAATAAAAATTGTATTTCCAAAAAGCAATTTTTCCTTTTTATAATCATCGGTAGTTTTTGCTCTTGGGCATCTATTGAAATAAAGATTATATTTTAAAAAAACAGCTAATCAATTTTTCTATTTTTTCACGGGTTATAGATACCTATCCAAACTTGCAAGAGTACCTCAAGGGCACTCTTGGGACTTTAGGAGTTAAGTTCATAATTAGATAAGGTATTTTATATACGAACTTTCAAGTTTCAACTCACATCAACTATATCTCGATCACAATCACGTGTTTGAACTTTGAAATGCCTTGACCTCAAACAAGACTTTCCAAAAAAATCTAAATTCCACCATCTATTTAAAGGACCAATGTTGGATAGTTAACAAAATTACTACCAATATGTGAAATTGGCAAAGTTTGTCATTTATATTAATTAGTAGATACATTCACTTCAAGAAGCCTACATCATCAACTTCCTCATTCTCTATTGCTTCATCTCAATTTTCAATCATTACTATCACTTTATTTCAATTCATCAATTTCAATCATTTCCATGCTTTGAAATGTAGTCATCACAAATCTAAGCTATAGATTCATTCACTCCTCTATATCTAACCTTCTTCAATTTAAATTTCTCATAAAACTCTCGCTTACTTTGACATTTGGGCTCTAAAAAATCTTGCAACCACCTTTGTGCCTCTAATCTATCATTATTTGACTTCCTTGATTGATTTCTTAAATCAACTGGCAATGATTTTAAAGTTGTCATAGGAATTTGATAATCTAATATACCAGGTGTGTCAAGAATCAAGGCTGCCAATATTGCCAAAATTGAGGACCATTGCACCCATCCCACAAACAACATGTACACCAATTTTGGTCAATATGATGGCTAGCTTCAACCTCCAACTCAACATGGCAAGGAACGTCTTTGTATATTTTGTTCCAAAATTGGCGACACAACCTTCTCGATTTGCAACCAAATGAAATCCCTTTATACTTTCATACATGAGGTGAAGTTGGATTTTGTTGAGACTAGGTACCAATCTTATCAAAAGCTTCTCAATTTCCCAATTTCACAAAGATAGCGGTGACCAAGGTGGCTTGAAGATTGGGTCTATCTTTGATGTGACATGAGGATGCCATGGAAGTTGTGAATGAGCCAACTTGGGAATTTGTGATTGTTGCATCTCTACTAAGAATGCCATCAAACCATCAATCTTAGAACACACCTAATGCAATAGTCCCCCTCGCATCTTCTTAACCCCTAAAGGACCATTGTCCCTTCGGGGGACAAATGCGTTTTTGGGCAGGTACCTATGGGCTGAAATTTTGTCATGATTCTTTGAAATTGTTTGAGAAGGTGAAGAATTGAGAGAGATATGTGGCGGAAAAAAAAAATTTGAAATCGGACCTTTGAGCGAGAAGTTATGCCATTTCTTGGAATGCATGGGGAGGGAGGGCAGCAAAAAAAATTTGCAAAATTTTGAATTTTTTTTTAAATATTTTTTTTCTCATAGATTATATTTTTGTCTATCTGGAAAGCTTTGATTCATTTCAATTGGATTTGCTATGAGGAAGTTATGGACATTCTTGTTTTTTGGGCAGTTAGAGCATCTTCTTGAAAAAAAACACTTGTAGGATTCATTTCGCAATGCAATTTTTGTAATTTTCAATTCTTTTTTTTTGTGATGGTTTAGTTTGCTTGCTAGAACAATCTCACCATTGGGATAAGTGCAGTTTAATTCCATCAAAAATATATAAATATTTTAGATTTTCCTTCTATCTTGTACCTACTTCTACTTAGCAATTTTTTAAAGAGTGATAATTAAGTTTTTTTTATTTTTTATTTTTCCTAGACTCTCAACTCAATTCTCTTCTATAAAGATTTAAAGATCAAAACGCTGTAGTGCAAAAATTTTAGGTTAAAAATGTTTAAAGTCAAAAAATCTGTCCCGCAATGTGCTGAAAATCTTGTTTTTTCCACTTTAAACCCAGATATCTTGCAATCTGTGCGGTCAAAAATTCTGAAATTTTTTCCACACATTCTCATACTAGTTAGATATAAGATCCTATGGTTAGATGTGCAAAAAAACACATTTTTTGCATTTTTCCACTCTTTGCTCTAGAAATAGCAGTTTTGAGAGTTTTTTGGTAGAAAAAGGCCTTGGTCCTTTAGGGGTTAATGCCATATTCCAAATGTTGTATCACATGTATGACATCATTCAATTTTGACATTGTCTTTTTGTGATGTGCGTATTGGACTCTTATAATGTCATCTAACTTGTCATCTAAAGGTCTATATACAAATTTCCTTGTTTTTTGCCAAAGTAACATGCTTGATAAATCATTATCGTCATTGTCAGAGTTGGATTGATCATTTTGGATCATAGTTTCCAAAGATTGGATTGTCTTGTGATAAACTTTTAGGTGACGTAACCGCCTTTCTAGAAGGGTTTTCTATGCTATACTTCCTAAAAGAATTCTCACCTTCTTATAATTAGTGCCCAAACCTTCACACCACTTCCAACTATGTGTTGTTTCTACACCATTTTTGCAGTCTTTATATCCTTCACTTCTAAATCTTTAACTTGAACACATTGATTTTTGCAGTCTTTAGAATTAATTAACCTCCATACACATGCAGGGCGCAAGATGTACTCAATAAGATGATCAAACTGCGAGACATCTCAATGTAAGATCCACTTGAAGATATGTGATGTGATCAATAATTCCATCTTGACTTCAGGAGTCAATATTGTTTTAATTCCATCTTGACAAGCAATCCTTCTCCCAACATAGGTGAAGTTTTTTATTCATCTTTTGCTGACCAACTCAAACTTTCATGGTCGTCTTTCAAAGTTGATAGAATCATAATGCAATGAGTATCTTGCTTGTAGCATATGTGTAATTTGATCATCATGCCCAAGATGTCATCAAATTGCATTGCCATGTCTCCTTGGCCTTTAACAAGATTCAATATCAAATGCTTCATATGTTCTGTGGATATAATCCCATTTGTTGAAATCATCTCCAATTCACAATCCACAATTACACATTGGTGTAGGAATTCTCCAATGATATGGTAATAAGACCAATGGAGGTTGGTGATGACCACTCCTTGTTCATTATAGATGATGTGCCCTGACTCCATCATTCAAGGATATAGCTACAAACTCCTTCTGCTGTTTAAAAGCTTATAGTTGACATCATTCAATTTCTTCACTTCCTTGCATATACCTTTACAAAATTCTTTTTACTTCAATAAAGGTTGCTTTGATTTGTCCACATTCCAGAATGCCACCAAACGTTGCACTTCTTCACATGCCCTTATGAATTTAGGCAATCTCTCCAACAATTGCTTCAAGTAGGATTGTATAAAATCAAACATACCACGAGCATGAGATACATCTCAACCATCCACCTTGAATACAAATTCATCTTTGTCAAACTCAAGGACCTCATTAAATTGAGATTTCAATTCTAAAACCACATCACCAATGCATCCTGCAAAAATAGTGTCATTGATCCAATAGACAAAGTGTGTCATAACTATTGACACATGCATATGAAAGGAAAGCGATTGCTTTGTATTAGAAGCAATGAATCGCAACCAAGATTCAAGTTCAAGCTTTATATTTGATGGACTTTTTTTTTTGAGGAAGTCAATTGCTCCATGGGATTGCACATGAGTAAGAATAATGAACAATATCCGTTAGCTAGTAGATTTGGCATCACATTGGAGAAAATCTGAGGTCGGAGGGTTGCTCCACAACCCTCCAAGGGCCCCATAAAAATGTTAGGTTAACCCTTAAAGAACATTGAAGCTAAAAATTAGTTGATGGATGACTTCATTATTCACTATAGAAACAAATAATGCACCTATTGATTCAAAATGAGAGTAGAATAGATTTGGTGACTATCTTAGTCATGAGGGTTGAGTCCTTGAAGGGTTAAGAATGTTATGATTAGTTAAAAAGATAAAATCAAAAAATTGAATTAAAATATTATAAATCAATTTTCTTAAGACGGATCTAATATAAAATTTTATTAAGGAATTCGTAACAAGTGATGTTGTCTCAATCCATTTTACTTCATTTTGGTACTTTTGTTTAATTTGACTTAGACAATATATTATAGGAACTACTGTATTGATATAATTTTGATATGATATTAACCCCTAAATGACGGACCATTGACCATTGATTTCAAACCTCACTGTCTATCACTCAATTTGCTACCATTTTGCAACTAGATATGTATGAAAAATTTTATTTTTATTTTTCCAAGATGAAAGTGCATGTCTTCTTTACTTCAAAAAATATTTAGATTTTTTGGTGGAAAATTAATTTTTTAAAGAATTTTTGAAGAAAAAGTGAAGAAAAATTATATTAAATAGAAAAATATTTTTAAAAATCTGAAAATTTCACCACAAGTGTATCTCACAATGACAAACATCATGGTGTAAACTCAATTTCCGTATCATTCTATAATTAGAAAATAATAGACATTGAAAATACACCCAATGTTCAAATTGCAATAAAATATGCAATATTAGGAATTTTTTCGAAATTCAAATTGGAGGTGAAACTAGAGTAGATGACCTTCATTTTGTTAGTTTGACTCAAACTCAAAAAATATCATTCTTGTGGAGAAATTTCAGATTTAAAACAAGGAGCAACAACTTCCCAAAATACTCTAAAATAGCATTTTTTGTGATCCTTTTTTTCTAATAGCTTCTCATTTCCGTGAAGACAAAATTTGAAAAGAGTACAAATTCAATTGGATACTCTTCATAACCCAATGTGAAAGGTCAACAAGGAGGAGGAGGATGAAAAAATGCTTTTGAACTCTCTTGGCTCAACAGTATTGTCATTGGAACGCCACGAAATGGCGTCCGCGGCGTTCCAAGGTTAAAGTGGACCTTTGATAACAACAGTTTTTGTTCCAAGACTAACTTACTGAGTGACACATTTGAGAGAATTAGGGTTTGGCGCTCCTTTGCGTGAGCGGGTCTTGACTTCTTTTACCAGTTTTAGGGTTTGGATCAGTTTCGCATTTCACTACTTCAGCGGGTCTTGGCTTCTTTGCCAGTTTCGAGTTTTAGGGTTTGAGGATTAGCATTCCCCGCGACTGCATTTCCAAGCATAGGCATGGTCGTTTGTGTTCAAAAATAAATAGCAGGGCGCCAGGTTTACTTTCACATTCCTTTACTTGGCTTCTTTGCTAGTTTTGGGGTTTTGGGGTTTGAGGATTACCAATCCGCTTCACCTCTGCGACTTGCATTTCGAAGCAGAGATATGGTTGCTAGTGTTCAAAATAGATAGCAGGGCGCCAGTTTTAGTTTCACATTCCTTTGCCGAGAGCTTCTTGACTTCTTCCCCAGTTTTAGGGTTTGGGGTTTAGTATTCCGCGTCCCCTCCGCAACTGCATTTGTAGGCATCGGCATGGTTTGTGTTCGAAAAAATAAATAGCAGGGCGGGCGCACTAGCTATGGATCTTCTGGTGCAATACGGCGATGGCGGGGAGGATCCGGACGCGCGCCCTGCTGCGTCGCCCTCAAGCAGCGTCTTGTCGTCTCCCGAGTCTTCCCCGATTCGTCTCCTGGAGCCTCGTCGCTCGGCCGCTCCAGAAATAAGGGATTCATTGCTTTTGGTGAACGCTGCGGGAAGCTCCGCCGTGAGCACATCGCGGAAGCCCTTGGACCCGTCGCAGCGCAAAGTGAGTTACAATCCCACGACGGAGCAGCTGTGGGCGCCCGTGGCCGGTCCCGCGCACCCGTACGCCAAGGATGGCGTGGCGCAGGGCCTGCGCAACCACAAAATTGGCTTCGTGGAGGACGCCTCCATTGCTCCTTTCATGTTCGACGAGCAGTACAACACGTTTTACGCTTATGGATTCGCAGCAGACCCTGGCGCTACGACTGGGAACAACATTGTTGGCGACTTCACCGCCGTAGAGGCCACCGATGGCGCGTCTGTCTACAACCTGCCGCAGCACGAGCATCGGAAGCAGCGCAAGAAGAGGCCACGGAACGACGACGAAGGCGAGGTCGACGAGGAGAATGTTGAGAATGCTGCGACGGACGAATGGCTGCTGAAAAACTCCAAGTCGCCGTGGGCTGGGAAGAAGGAGGGTTTACAGGGGGAGCTGACGGAGGAGCAGACGGCTTACGCTGAGCTTCATGCGGAGAAGAAGAGTCAGAAGGAGAAAGGCGAGAAGGTGGAATTTGATGATAAGAGTACCTTTCATGGCAAGGAGGAGGTGGACTATCAAGGTCGCTCATGGATCAGTCCCCCGAAGGATCACAAGGCCACCAACGAGCATTGCTACATTCCGAAGCGATGGGTGCACACCTGGAGTGGGCACACCAAGGGGGTTTCGGCAATTAGGTTTTTCCCGAAGTATGGTCATCTGCTTCTCTCCGCTAGCATGGATACCAAGGTCAAAATATGGGATGTTCATGGCAGTGGGAAGTGTATGCGAACTTACATGGGTCATTCGAAAGCAGTTCGGGACATTACTTTCAATAACGATGGGTCGAAGTTCCTGACGGCTTCGTATGATAGAAAAATCAAGCTTTGGGATACCGAGACTGGACAAATGATTTCGGCGTTCTCGACAGGGAAGATTCCGTATGTCGTGAAGTTCAATCCGGATGAGGATAAGCAGAACGTGTTGCTGGCGGGTATGAGTGACAAGAAGATTGTCCAGTGGGACATGAACACTGGAGAGATTAGCCAGGAGTATGATCAGCACTTGGGTGCTGTGAACACCATCACTTTCGTCGATGATAATCGGAGGTTCGTTACATCAAGTGACGATAAGTCGCTGCGTGTGTGGGAGTTTGGCATACCGGTGGTGATTAAGTATATAAGTGAGCCGCATATGCACTCTATGCCCTCTATCACTGTCCACCCGAACAGCAACTGGTTTGCAGCTCAAAGTTTAGATAATCAGATTCTCATCTACAGTACCCGGGAGCGCTTCCGGTTGAACAAGAAGAAGCGGTTCGCCGGGCATATTGTTGCTGGGTACGCATGCCAAGTGAACTTTTCACCAGATGGGCGGTTCATCATGTCAGGAGATGGTGAAGGTCGCTGCTGGTTCTGGGACTGGAAAACATGTAAAGTCTTCCGCACTCTGAAGTGCCACGAAGGAGTCTGTATAGGAGCAGAATGGCATCCTCTTGAGCAGTCAAAAGTGGCCACCTGTGGCTGGGATGGTCTCATAAAATACTGGGACTAGAAGAATCTGGAGTGCTTGTGGCAATGACCATTTTAGGCTTCGACATCTCGGAAATTCGGTTTCTATTATGCCCAGTTCTAGAATCCTGAATTCGTCGGATCTCTCAGTGAGCTTTAGGTTCTACGATTACAAGTCGAGTTAAGCGTGATTGTGCTCAACGTTACCTCTACGCGATCACTTCACCGCGAGGTTTCAGCACTTCGATATTCTACGAGGTGGCTATCTTCTCCCTTCATGTAAGGTTGATTAAGGCGCCATTTACGGAGGTTTAGGCTACAGCCCATGTGATTTTTCCTCATGTGGTTTGGGTCGTACAGTAGTTAACTGCCACTTCGACTATCCGCATAGCTTCTTGCAAAGAGTGAAGATCATCTTGAGCAGATGTACAGTACAGAAGATATTAATTGAAGTCCCGAAATGTTCACTAGTTGAGTAGCCTTTTTAATGCGAAGTCACACAGGAAAGTTTAGCTTTCAAAGACGGGTATTATTTCTGTTCTTAGCACCCTCTTTGGTCATTTTTTTAATGCTAGTTCTCTTCCTCTTGTGACTTCGCCAATGTTGTACCAACTTGACTACTAGCGAGTAGCATGTATGTAATGTATTATGAACAAGTTCGATTTTCTAAGTCTTTCTCTCATTTGCATTTGCGGCAGTATGATGTGTCACCTCTTTGGAGTACAGCTGCATGTATCCGGATCTATTTTCAGTTAAGCTTCCTATACATTCAAACGATGTCACTGCTGGGTATGTTCTGTTTGGTCTGAAACAAGTCCAAGAATCCTTTTTCTGGGATGCTCAACAGCTTAAGTTCTGGGGGAAAGTCCTCTGCTCTTTGCTAGTTCAGGGTAGGAGGTGTGCAAGAATCAGACTTGGAGCAAATTTCACTTACAGTCATGATTGTGCTCAAATGAGGTCTGTTTTTTCGGTCAGAAAAATCGTGAAATTGTGGCAGATCTTAGCTGAAGTCCAAGAATGAACTCAAAGTTCAGTTCAATTTTAATGTCCAAGTATTGAACAGTTTGTCTTGAAGTATATAGATTAATTAGGTCACACTCTTAGATAGTTGCTGGGTTTGGGGTTACCTGGTGACTTCTACACTATCTCAACAGAAATTCTCAGTGGCTTTGCCGTGAAATCCTTATGATCAGGTTATGAGTTAGGCTCGAGCAAGATGTAACATGTCAGATCAGCAGAGATGGCGGAGGTGGGTCCTTCTGCCCGCATGACGCGGCACCGGTGGTCTAGTGGTAGAATAGTACCCTGCCACGGTACAGACCCGGGTTCGATTCCCGGCCGGTGCATTTTAGCCTTTTTTCCTCGTGACTGAACCTTCAAGGAAGGTCAGAAGATGTCCTGTTATAAGCGTCGTGCTGTCAGCCCACCTCACTGACAGTTGGTTGTGAGCGCACCAGACCTCGCTCAGTTCTTTAGCTTTGCTAAAGACTGGTGACTTTTCTGCCTCTCGGGTGCACCGCAGCAATCGTTGTGGACTACGATACGCAGCGTTGGATTTGTGGGCCGAGGTTTTCTTCATGCTTGCAGGATCCTCTAGAGCTCTCCTCCTCCACCATGAATGAGTTTGTGAGACTGCTGTTCTACCAATGGCTCCCCCAAATTGCGGCCTTAGGGTACTCAGCTCTGGCGGTCCTCATCGTCTACCTCGTTGTCCATTTTCTCAAGAAGCCGTGATCTCCAGTGCTCTGTTAGGTTAGGTCCTACTCTAGGGTCCTACATGATTTCGTGATTTGAAGGCAGACAGTACTCTCGATTTCTTAGTTTGCTCTTGTAAGTTTGTTTGCTCGATGAGCTTCCTCTTGTCTCCCAGGTTTGAGGGTAGCAGTACTTCCCATTAGCTTGCAACCCCGAGTGTATCATCGGAATTGATTGACTGATTGATTTGGCTGGTCATTCACAACCACGGTTTGGAGGATGCAATTTGCGTGGATTCGAGCCCTAGTGATGGTTCTAGCATGGCGCATTCTTTTCAGGTAATTGGAGTCTCTGGACCTGTCGTAGCTGGTTGCATGTTTACTTTTATTGAATACGGTTAGGGCTAGGTTTTGCTATGGAGGACTCAGAGGTAAAAACCCAATTAGGGTTTCTTTCTCCAAGTCTGATGTCTTGAGGAGGAGATGAAGACTGGCAATTCTAGTTGCAAGTGGCTCTTCAATGGCCCTCATAAATTGCAGATCTTATGGTGTAACTTACTAGTGAGTAGGATTTGTGATAAGGCCAAACTGCTGCTAGGTTGCGCAGGCTGTCCCACTCAGGGTCTAATACAGGTGTTTACAAGAAATTTTCCTTTAGGGTTGATCTCCTGGAGCTTAGGTTTTTGTGAATATACTGGGGTCCTCTGTGTTTTGGATAGGGCTTCCCTGCTTTCCATGTTCCATAGAGCGCGAAGTCCTCTACACTACGCCCTATCGGTAGTTGGTGAGATTGAAGACGTTTCAGGTTGTGTTGAACAACTGCCCTGCTTGTGCACTGACGGGGATGTCTGCGTGGTGTGCCTCAGGCTGCAGCATGCATGTGTTTGGGGAAGGTGCTGACCATTCAATGCCAAGGGACTCGGTAGTGGCTATTCAGCTCCCGAGGTTCAGATTTTCTGCTCATGATGGCTACTCTCTTGAACTCGAAATAAATCCCACGATTATATGAAATATGGTTTGCCTGTAGATCTGTATTCCGTATATAAGGCATCGTTGTGAGTGTTTTATTGCCTTTGTTCTGTGTTCGTTTCATGTTTAGTTTTGTCTTGGTGTTCGGTGTAAAACCTTCGCTCTGAAGAAGATGTCACTATGAATACAGTGCTTGCAACGGAATGCCAATTAGCTATAGTTTGTTAATAATTATTACCCCTTGCATCGATAACTTACTTCTCGACTTCCCCCATCATACAGCCTGAACGTTTTAGATTGCAAATGTATCGAGGTTCTCCCTCTGGACGAGTTCTGTTTTTTTAGTGAGGATTCAAGGAGCAAATGATTTTTGAATGAAGTTGCGAGGTGGCTTATTCTTGTGTCACCCTAATGCTGGAATTGTAGAGTGTGCAAGAAGTCAAAAACCCTCTGGCTTTGATCTTGAATGATTTGGTATTCATTTATTTTGTCAACATCCGGAGGAACGGATCCCACTGCAGCTATGCCATCAACATCCAAAGGATTTAAGGATCTGATTTCAGTGCAGTAATTCCTAATCAGCCACTTAATTGTGAAGTGGAGAATAGCATCATGGCTTCCATATAGTCAGTGTATAATAATCGTATCATGTAAATTGCATTTCAATCTGTGTGTTGAGAGAAATCACTCTGGCCCAGTGGATCTTGCGGAGGTGATTCTTCAAGTTTTGCATCTTTTAAATTAATATGTGGTTGTACTTATTTTTACTGTTCATGAAAATTGAAAGTGTGACACTGGGACTCTCCTGTCTACCTTCTAAATTCCTCACGTTATTAGCAGGGTCTGTTCTCTTGTGCCTTTCCTCTCTCTCTCTGGCTCTGAGGGGTCTGGTAGGGTTGCTTAGTGTTTAGTGCTGGCTTTTAGTCCTTTTAAAAAAATTCAAAAAGAGAAAAACTATCGCTGGGGTTTTTTCCTCAGGTCCGCTGTACTGTTTCCTCTAACAATGGAAATTGTCCATGTGTTTCAAAAAAATTCCTCATGTTGTGCAAGTAGTAATTGGTCCCATTAAGGTAAGTACACCTAAAATCAAACGCTTTCTAAAATCACATTGGATATGCCTACCTAAAATGTACTTCCACTACTCATATGACTCTATGATTGCTTTTAGGTACACCTATTTTCAGCACTTTGAAAATTTGTAATTTATTCACACGATGTGCAAAAAATGCATTCTAAGAGAATCTGGAATCCTGTTTTGACTACCAATTGGATCCCACAAAAAAAATTCAATATAATACTGAAAACCATATTGAATCATGCTAAACCCCTAAAGTCCCATTGTCCCCTTAGGGGACAAAATAGATTTCAGGCAGGCTACTACGGCTTCAATATTCATCATTATTTTCTAAAACTTTTTGTGAAGATAGAAAAACACATTAGCTTTATGGGAATATAATTTTTATTTCAATCAGTGCACGGGAGCAAAAGTTATGGCACAAAAGGTCCTTTTTTTTGGTGCGGGGTGCAAAAATCTTCTCACACAAAAGAGTTTTTAAAAAAAAATTAAAATTACTTTCTTGTAGATTGTGTTTTTATCTATATGGGAAGCTTTGATTCATCCCATTTGGATTTGTTATGTGAAAGTTATGGACAATCATGTTTTTCGGGCAATTAAAGCATCTTCTTGAAAAAAATAACTTGTAGGACTCATTTCTGAATGCAATTTTCACAATTTTTCAAAAAAAATTGTTTGACAAGGCTAAATTTGCTTGCTAGAACACAATTGACAATATAATAATTTATTTTTTTGCTTTTTTTAGATGAACGTAGCAGAACTGGCAGTTTTGAGTCGATTTTGACAAAAAAATGCCTTGGGACTTTAGGTTTAACTGCGCAATTTAAGGTGTAGTTAGCTTAGTAGATAAACAATCAATTCATTGGTATAACAGCGGTCTATTCATGGTGTTTGGGAACCATGGAGATATTTTAAAACCCTCAATGCAGAAGCAATGCAGATGCAACCCACAAAAGGCTCTGTCCCTTTCATGGTGAGGCAGAAACAAGCAATGAAAATACAAGAGACTTTGTTCTTTTCACTCAGTCCTTTTTCATAACATTGTTTACCTTCCTTTTGCCTCCTTGTAAAGGGACTCATACTGTGAACAAAATTGTCTTATATGGCTCCTTAGCCAACTCCAATCCTTGAATTAATTGAAAGCCTCTCCCAGGCATTTATGGAGGCATAATATCTTCCTAGCTAAGGAAGGACCTTTGCTTGATTACACAATGTTATGCTATACAATAGTCAGCTACAAAACTACAAGAGGATCTATAGCTTATTGCACACTCAAGCTATAGAAAAAAATTGCGTTGTACTACTTGTCAAAAATTGTGTTTTACTCAACATAAAATATGGAGGGGATTTTGTTGAGTTTTCCCTTTATATTTTGCATTCTAATACAAAATTTTGTATTTTACTTGTCAATTTTTGTGTTGAAATGTTGGAACGCAGAATTTTGTGTTACAAAGGGAGAACTCAACAAAACCCCTCCATACTTTTTGTTGAATACAATGAAGATTATGTCAAGTAAAACTCAGATTTGATAAGTAAAACACAATTTTTGACAAGGAAAATGTTGTTTTCTTTTAGTGTCTTAACGTTGTAGATAGAAAATCCAATCACATGGATATAATCAAGCATGTTCACAACATCACTTGTGGAAGCTGTCCAATCAAAGTACATTCATTAAGCCACATAGTTTTTGAATTAAGTATAGTAAGGTCAGTTTTGGAAAAAAAATCATGTTGACAGATAATCTAAAATTTGTCACTGCTTTTGTGATTGGTCAATTTTGTATTTGTCTATCTTTGTTAGCTAATTTGTAATCTCAAAGTCCAAATATGAATAAAAATTTACTTAATATAATTATTTGATTGTAAATAATAAGCTTTTGGATTTTTCTAAAGTCAACAATTTGGAACCTACTCACCTTGCTATAACTGTTAGGGTGTGATGAGGTGACTATACATAATTGTAATCTGTTTCTAAAATAACCTGTTACAAATTTCTTGCCTGAAATATATAGCCTGAATTCATGAGAGTCTTGGGTTACTTTTGGATACATTTAATTTAACTTCTTTGAAAATTTGTAGTTTATTCATACAATATCTAGGAGACATTTGCTAAGAGAATTACAATATTCTTTTTAACTTTCAATAAGATCTAGCAAAACTTTTTTAACTTGATAATAATAACTATGCTCAATTCACTACCCTGCATGTAGGCCAATTTTGTAAATAATTAGGGAAAAATTGGAACATGTCTAAAATATGAAAAATTATACAAATATTTTTGAAAAATTGAGAAAATTTCATTGTTGTCAATCCTAAATATTCAAATATTATTCTTGTCTAAGAAAATTTAGAAAAGAAAAACACATTTTCACATGAATAGAAAAAAAATATTACTACGATGAAGAGTGTTAAAAAATTAGGAAGAGCTACTATGCAAACAATTAAGAAAATCTGATCGTGCTGTCGAATTGTTCAAATGCCAAAATTAAATTATTTTGACACATCAAGAAAATTTGACCATGCTGCCGAATTGTTCAAATGCCAAAATTAAATTATTTTGACACATCAAGAAAATCTGATTGCACTGTAGAATTGTTCAAATGCCAAAATTAACCAGTAAAGGACCAAGGCCTTTTTTCTACCAAAAAACACTCAAAATTGTCATTTCTATAGCAAAGAGTAAGAAATTTGAAAAATTGTATTTTTTGCACATCTAACCATAGGATCTTACATCTAACTAGTATGAGAATGTGTGGAAAAAATTTCAAAATTTTTCACCAAACAGATTGCAAGATATTTGCATTTAAAGTGGAAAAAAACATTTTTCAGCACATTGTCTGACTAGATTATTTGACTTTGAACCTTCTTAAATTTAATTTTTTGCACTACAGAGTTTTAAATCTTTATGGTAGAGAAATTTAGTTGAGAGTCTTTGAAAAAAAAATCAAGAAAACTTAATTTTCATACTTCAAAAATTTGTTAAATAGAACTTGAGATAAGATAGAAGGAAAATCTAAATTATTAATATCTCTAAAATGGAATTAAAATGCACTAATTCCAATGGTTAGATTGTTCTAGCAAGCAAACTAAACCATGTAAAGCTTTTTTTTTGAAAAATTGTAAAAGTTGCATTCATAAATGAATCCTACAAGTTCTTTTTTCAAAAACATACTCGAATTGCCCAAAAAACAAGATTGTTTATAACTTTCTCATAACAAGTCCAAATGGAATGAATAAAAACTTCTGAGGTAGACAAAAATTTAATCTACAAGAAAAAAAATTCAAAAAAAAAATTCAGTTTTTTGTCAAATTTTTTTTTGTTGCCCCCTCTCCCCCCTTCCCCCCCCCCCCCCCCCCCCTCCCTTTTCCTTCCAAGTTCCGAGCTGTTTTGGGCATAACTTTTGTTCCAAGGCACCGACTGAAAAAAAATTATATTCCCACGGAGCCAATCATTTTTTCTATCTTTAAAAAAATTCAAAAAATCATAACAAAATTTCAGCCCATAGGTAGTTGCCTAAAATTCCCATTTGTCCCTAGAAGGGACAATAGTCCTTTAGGGGTTAAATTATTTTGACATGTAGGTGCCAAAATCTAACCCAAACGTATGGTATTCAATCACTTCTAGGTGCTATATCCTAAAGTAATTGTACTCATAATCTACACTATAGCAACTAAATATATATACTATTATTGAAAATAAATTATTTTCATTGAATCTTAGTGGCAAATAAAAGAAAATTCCAATGTACTTTTAGCATGCATTATTTGAACATTAAATAAATAAAGATTGGAATTTCAAAGTGTCGTTTGTAGGTGTACCAAAAATCAACATTAGGCTCTCATAGGCTTTCATTTTCTAATTGTATACATTGTATATACAAGGTAATTTCACCTAATTGTGATTCCTTTCTAAAATTAATCCCCACAAGTTCTTGCCTAAAATGCATTGCGTTTGTTTATGAGAACCTAAGGGAGCTTTTGGATGTAATAGTTTCAAAATTTGTAGTATATTTATATGGTCCCCAAAAAATACACAAAATTGAAAGAATCTTGAATCTTTTTTTGATTTCCAAAAAAATCCAACAAAAAATTAGGAAATTTATGAATAATAATAGTGTTCAATTTCTTATTTAAATGCACTTGGGGATAGTTAGGGTTGCCTTCCATGCATCTAAAAGACTCCCAAAATATTGGAATTCTACATATGGGTGCCATGCAAATACAACTAGATCCTATTTTGGATACATCATGGTCCATTCATTGAATTCAATCACATGATTCTTACCATAACTATCAACTCAATTTATAGCAAACTACTCCCTTTTATTCCTATGAGAAATTATACTTAAGTGAAGAGCAATCTAATAATTATAAAAGAATTTGCATTCAATTTATTGAAAATTGTTTCACTGTGTGTACCGCCTCCAATTTTCCTTCAACTAATAAATGGTCATTTTTAGAACTTTTACTATATTATAGTTAGCCCTCCATTAGAATTACTTCTATAAGTATTAAAATCTCATATGTATTACTAAGATTTGTACTGTCATAAAATATATACAATCAAATGTTAATTGTTAAGTGAGATGAAACATTTAGCTCCCTACTTTATTAATTTAACTTTGATAAGTAATATAGTTGAAAAACTTGTGATAAATTTGAAAAAAGTTGGAAATAATTGTGTTTGAAGTCTTATAAATATTGTTTTTTTGTAAATGTCACATATTATTGGTATCAATTTCCATAATCATTAAATGTTATTCTATATGTATTTTAGTATTGCACCCATTTCCTAACACTTATAGAGGGTTGACTGTACAGTGGCCTACCAAAAAGATAAGTGATGGCAGTTTGGAAAATCAATTTTCTTTGCATAATGTAAAACAAAATGGACATTTTTTGTTTTGTATAAATGACTTTGATATCTTATGCAATCCCAATCAACCATACCAAATTTTAGTTTCAAAAAACTAAAACTCCATTTTTGGTGAATTTTTAAATTAATTTTCATGGTTTTACATGAAAATTCATTGAAGAACATTAGTGATGAATTTTTTTAATTCAATTGCAAAAATATGCAGGAAACATCAATGTGCACATCTTTTCTTCAACAAGTCCAAAAAAAATTCACAATTCCCTCTAAAAAGATTTCTGTTTTTGCAAAATTTTGCCCTTAGTTTGAAAATAAATAACTCTTTATTGTAATTAGATTTTTGCATTTTCCCTTCTTGCTATAACTACCTTGGTAGTTGAGAGCGTGATGGTACAATTTGTTTGAAAAAAACTAATTTCAATAAAGAGATATTTCTCTTCAAAGCTGAATGTGAAGTCACGTATCTTTGTGGTAGGCCACTGTACAATACAGAGATGGGGAAAACGCCACGTGTCGCATTCTCACCACCAACTGCCTGGAACCGCTAGTTAATCCCCTTTCAGTTTGCCTGTCCCGAGATTCCCCAAAGATTCCCTCATCTTCCTACTTTTACTTTTCAAGAACAGTAAAGCTCCCATTTCCCAACCTTTTGGGAAGCCCCAAAGCCCAAACCTTTACTTTACTTTACTTTTACTTTACTGGGGCCAGTGACCGTGAGCGTCTCTCCCATTCAGTCTATTCCCCTTCAGGTCCCGCCATCGCCGTGTGTTTGTCTTTGCCTTCAATTTGCCTTTGCATTTGCATTTCATCAGACGGGAAGAACACTGGAGGGCGTGCGCTTGGAGCTTTGCATTGCGCTCGCGCTTCTGGGCTTGGCCACATTAACAAGCTTAGTCTCCGTCGCCATAATGTCTTCTTCGCAATCGCACGAGGCTGAAGCTCCGCCTGTCGATGATGTTGCAATTGATGGTGAAGTTGTTTCAGAGCCTGCTCTAGACAAACAACCCCCTGCTGCTCCTGTTCCTGCTCCTGCTCCTGCTCCTACTGCGAAGGTTACTCACGAGTACCCGCCCCTCAACGCCCGTATCCTTGCAACTATGGTGAGCCGACTGAGCCGTCATCTTACGTCTTCTGCATGCCAGGGTCGCAAAGCTTGAGTGATCAAGAATGCAAGATAGTTTGAATTGGGACGAACTGATTCTAGAGTTTTTAGATTTACCCAATGTTTGCGAAGATGGTTTGCTATTCAGGTTTTCAGATTTTCAGCCGTGTGTAGCTCGCCCCCCTCCTACATCTTCTTCATGCCAGGGTCACGAAGCCTGATTGATCAAGAATGCGAGCGACTTTTAGTGGGAACTAAAGAATTCTAGAGTGTTTAGATTTGCTATTCAGGTTTTCAGCCTTGTGTAGCCCCGCCTGTTCATCTTCTTCATGCCAGGGTCGCAAAGCTTGAATGATCAAGAATTCAAGCTTCTTTTAATGGGAACAAATTGAATTTAGAGGTTTTAGATTTTCTCAATTTTTGCAAGAATGGTTTGGTATTCAGGTTTTCAGGTTTTCAGCCTTGTGTAGCCCCCCCTGGTTCATCTTCTGCGTGCCAGGGTCGCAAAGCCTCAATGATCAAGAATTCAAACTATTTTCAGTGGGAGCAAATTGATTCTAGAGTTTTTAGATTTACCCAATTTTTGCAGAATTGGACTCCGATTCAGGTTGTTAGGTTTTCAGCCAAGTTGTGTAGCCCAATTCTGTAATTTCCCAATTTTCGGTATCAATTTCTGATACTCTGTTTTCCTCTGTCTATCAGCAACGTCGCAGTGTGGCCGCCCATCCGTGGCACGATTTGGAGATTGGCCCTGACGCGCCGGCAGTGTTCAATTGCGTGGTGGAAATTGGGAAGGGGAGTAAGGTTAAATATGAGCTTGACAAGAAGAGTGGTCTTATCAAGGTTTTTCTCTCCTACTTGGTCTCTCTCAAATGAATTTTGGTTCTGTTGGTTTTGATGGGTTTGTTGTGTTGCTTTTGTTTTGTTTCTCGTCTGATTGGGTCTTCTTAGTGACAAATTTGGTTCGTTTTTCGGTGATTTTTCAAGGTGGATCGTATATTGTACTCTTCGGTTGTGTATCCCCATAACTATGGTTTCATTCCTCGCACCCTCTGCGAAGATGAGGATCCCTTGGACGTGCTGGTGATTATGCAAGTCGGTACCGCTCTTTCTCCTTTGTTTAATTCTTGCTGTCAAAAAATAATGATTTGAGTCCACTCACTTGCTGAGGTATGTTGATAACCGAAAACTCTCTCTAGATTCCAATGTTCAAAAAATTCTGGTTCACATAACTATTCAAAGGACATCTCAAAAGATTCTCTTGTTATATTCACAAGGCTATTAATGATAAGTTGACGTTAGTCTAGTAGAATATTGGATCAATATTACGATATTGTTAAATGATTGTCAAGTTAGTTTTAACCTAATGTTGCCTGTGAATATATAAAATTAATGTCAAGGGCACGAATGTTGAGTTATGTTACTCTGACATTAACTTAGCTCAACATGAGGATTATGTCATTTATGTCAGTGCCTGCAAACTTAACATTCAATCTCAACTTAACTTTGACAATCTATTGGGTGGCAGTGGTGGTGTCTTTTGTGATGGATGCACATGGGATAGTTCTAGTATAAGTGGGAGGCTGGTATCAGTCATGACATAATGGCCGAAGTTTCCACATTTATAAAAACCTGTTGGTTTGTATCTAAATTACATTTGTGATGGAAATAAATCTCTACGTGCATTTTCTCATTTTCCTGGTTACCACGTTTGCAGGAACCTGTTCTCCCGGGTTCGTTTGTCAGGGCGCGAGCTATTGGGCTCATGCCCATGATTGATCAGGTCCTTTTCCAAACGCATGTCGATGAGAAGTTGTATATGGTGTTGAAATGCCACTAGTAAAAATCCCCACCTCCCAGAGAGACTCTAGAATCCATCCTTTTACGACAGTTGACAGGGTTCATGTTAGAAAATCTCTTAAATTCAAGTTGTACTACTAGCTGTGCTAAAATGTTTGAGTATCAATTGACCCCCGACCAAATATCAATCTAGTGGCACCGATCATTAGAGTTTTTTTTTCCTTTTCTTGGCAGGGTGAGAAAGATGACAAGATTATCGCTGTTTGTGCTGATGATCCCGAGTACCGGCACTTCAAAGACATCAAAGAGCTTCCTCCTCATCGACTAGCTGAAATTCGTCGTTTCTTTGAGGACTGTAAGTGTGCAAAGTTTCTTTTGCTCTCTTTAAAATCTCTCGCCTTGCAGGTTCACTGCTGTTGTGCGAGTTTAATCGTTAAAGGACCAAGATTTTATGGTTTTCAAATGACCAATTGATTGATCATATTGTGACAATCAATATTTCAGTCGGGGCCACATTTTATATCATTTGAATCAGCTTCCAATTCTAGTCAATGTAGGTACTAATTAGGCGTGGTGTAATTAAGAAACTCCAAGGGTGTTATCTCATTTTTAACTTATTTTGGAAACGATAGAACTAGTTTAGTAATCTACTAGTCTAAACCGCATTTGCTCTTCAATTAATATTCAAAGGTTGTCTACACTTATATCAATATATCTTTTCATGAATAACTTAGGTTTTATCAAATAGGAGTCATGGTTGCTGTTTATCCTTTTACGGATATATCTACATGCAGTGATTCTGACATATTTTCTTCAAATGGTTTTTTCATCAGACAAGAAAAACGAAAACAAGGAAGTGGCTGTGGATGATTTCCTCGGAGCTGATTGTGCTATTGAAGCCATTGGCCATTCCATGTAAGCAAACATTCAATGCCGTTCTTCCACGCACTAAAATTTACAGAGCAGCTTTCTTTGAAGGTTGACAGGAGCCTTATATCAATAACTAAAGTGCCAATTTTGGGTGCACTACCTAGCTAGGGTATAGTTGCATTAATGAAATAGTTTGATTTCAGTCGATTAATTTTCGTTTGGAGTTCCCTTGGTGAAAGTGGCCCTTGTGCTACAGTAAGTCTCATAACTCTTCATCAGTGGGAATGGAAACTCGTACCTGTACTAATTCGCCCTGAAAATATGCTTTTACAGGGACTTGTATGCGACCTACATTGTGGAGAGCTTGCGACAATGAAGATATTTTTCCAGCGTCAATGCTGTGGGCAATGGCTATGTTCCTCGATTCTTAGCTAATGGAATTTTAGTTTCAGTTATTGTTCCTCTATTCTTAGCTAATGGAATTTTTTAGTTTCAGTTATTGGTGTACTAAGCACCCAATCATCGATTGAGTGAGCATGTCTCATCTGTGTTGCTACTGAATAGTTAAACTCCAGTTGCATTAGGCAAAAATGTTCGCAAAGTTGAGTCGTGTCTTTGTAATTAGACAAATCCAGAAACTGTACAAGCAAGAATCGCTTAGCCCATGACAACTCCGACCCATTTGTTCTAGAGAAATAAGACTTCACACCCATAGCCAACTTGCACACTCTTCAATTCCAACATTAGGGTGACACAAGAATAAGCCACCTCGCAACTTCATTCAAAAATCATTTGCTCCTTGAATCCTCACTAAAAAGACAGAACTCGTCCAGAGGGAGAACCTCGACAAATTTGCAATCTAAAACGTTCAGGCTGTATGAAAGGGGAAGTCGAGAAGTAAGTTATCGATGCAAGGGGTAATAATTATTAACAAACTATAGCTAATTGGCATTCCGTTGCAAGCACTGTATTCATAGCGGCATCATCTTCAGAGCGAAGGTATTACACCGAACACTAAGACAAACCTAAACATGAAACGAACACATAACAAAATCAATAAAACACTCACAAGAAAGCCTTGTATAAGCAATACAGAGCTCTAGACAAATCACACTTCATAAGAATCGTGGGATTTATTTCGAGTTCAAGAGAGTAGCCAACATGAGCAGAAAATCTGAAATTCGGGAGCTTAGTAGCCACGACCGAGTCCCTTTGCAGTAAATGGCCAGCACCTTCCCCAAACACATGCATGCTGCAGCCTGAGGCACACCACGCAGACATCCCCGTCAGTGCACAAACAGGGCAACTGTTCAACACAACCTGAAAAGTCTTCAAGCTCACCAACTATCGATGGGACAGGCGTCGTGTAGAGGACTTGATGTTCTATGGAACATGGAAGCAGAGAAGCCCTATCCAAAGTGCAGAGGACCTTAGTATATTCACAAAAACCTAAGCTCGAGAAGATCGACCCTAGAGGACAATTTCATGTAAACACATGTATTAGACCCTGAGTAGGACAGCCTGCGCAACCTAGCAGCAAATTTAGGCCTTATCACAAATCCTACTCACTAGTAAGTTATACTATAAGATCTGCAATTTATGAGGGTCATTGAAGAGACATTCAAACTAGAATTGCCAGTCTTCATCTCCTCCTCAAGACATCAGGCTTGGAGAAAGAACCCCTAATTGGGTTTTCACCTCGGAGTCCTCTACAGCAAAAACTGGCACTACCCGTATTCAATCAAAGTATTCAATCAAACTATGCAACCAGCTATGGCAGGTCCAGTGACGAAAAATTACTGAAAAGAAGGCGCCACGCTACAATTATCACTAGGGCTTGAATTCCAGGCCAGTTGCATCCTCCCAACCGTGCGTAAGGAGCCCAATCAATTCCAATTCTACATTGCGGGTTGCAAGATCACGGGAAGTACTGCTACCCTCAAATCTGGGAGACGAGAGTTAGCAAGCTCATCGAGCAAACAGTCTTACAAGAGCAAACTAAGAATTCAGCAGTACAGTCCTCATGGAAGAAATCACAGGACTCTAGAGTAGGACCTGACCTAAGAGAGCACTGGAAAGCATGGCTTCTTGAGAATATGGACAACGAGGTAGACGATGAGGATCGCCAGAGCTGAGTACCCTAAGGCAGCAATTTGGGGGAGCCATGGTAGAACAGCAGTCTCACAAACTCATTCATGGTGGAGGAGGAGCGCTCTCGAGGATCCTGCAAGCAAGAAGAAACCTCAGCCCACAAAGATTGCTGCGAGGAACCGAGAGGCAGCAAAGTCATCAGTCTAAAGCAAAGCTAAAGAACTGATGGTGCGCACCCAAGTGTCAGTGATGTGGGCTAAAAAACACGACACGTTAGCAATTTCTGACCTTCGTGGCACCCCCAACTCATGGCAGATGATTTCGGTCAAATGCACTTCGTCGAGGTCAATCGAAAATTGTCCAGCAATTGGTGACCCTGATCGGAAACCTTGGGTGCATTTTGCCTTTCTTCCTAGTACCCGAACATATACTGGTTCTTGGAGCCAAATCCAGAAGCTGTACTATTAAGAAGCGCTAAGCCCATGACAACTCCGACCCGTTTGTTCTAGAAAAATAAAAGTTCACGTCCATAGCCAATTTCAACGATGCAATCAGGAAAATAAGAAAACAGACAAGGCTTCTTGAAAACAATGAATGTATCTAACTGTTGTTAGACCCTTCAAGAATCCAAGCATAAGATCGTCACCTTGTAGTCCCAGGAATGGCAATGACCTCAACCAAAACGCATTACTCAAGAACAAGTATCAATAGCATGGATTTGAAATCGAGAAAGGTTGTACAAATCTGGGGGCACACATTCCCTGTCAAACACCTGCATTCATCCAGCACCAGCTACACTCGTGTGCCATTTCAAGAATTATGAAAAGTTGAGCATCCGATTTGGCTTCCAGAAATATCCAGAAATTGCATGGTTCTGTTTAGAGACGCAGCTCCTTGGCCTATGGCTGCGTCTCTAAACAGAACCATATTGAAACCCCCATTAGACACTGATTGAACCATATTGAAACCCACAAGAACCACCACAGAAAAGTATCCCTCACCTCCAAAAAACTCCAACCGCTGCCGCTATGACTGTAAATTCGAGGTCATGTATTGCTACTGGATAGTAAAACTCTAGTTGTAGTAGGCTTAAGTAAGAGTAAGCTCAAATAGCAAAAATATTTACAACGTTGACCTCAAAAACATAATTGAGTCTGTCCCAAAAGACTTAATGTGCATAATTTCTGTCACAAATGCAAACACACGTCTTTTGTGCACGTGGAAACAATGTCTAAGACGCTTGAGATACTCATTTCTTGAGACTCTTGAGAAGTTTCCACTTTTCAGTGTCTAATGGGGGTTGATCTTTAAGCCTCTTCAAATCGAATGTGTACACCTTGTGACCGTCTTGTCCCACCTCAAGGTCATAACCATCCACCCTGTACAATCCATCATAGGTATAGATTTTGTTCCATCCATAGTCCACATCATGGCCCCTAATCAAACGAACAAGTCTCCCACGTTTGTAGGCATTTATGAGAGCTTTGTTCCCTTTCTTGGGCTTTTGATCCTCCAATTGCCGCTTGTCACCTTTGTAATCGTTTCCACCCTGGCCAGTGTATTTGACTGTCTCCCCATGGTCATCGTCATCTCGGTAACCACCCGAGATCACCACGCTACAAGCCACCTTCTCCCCTCGATCTTCAACCCATGCAATCCCTCCCTGCACTTGACGGTGCAACCCAACAACAAATATTTCTGACCGAAATTCAAAGTTGTCCCCAACAAAGACACCAGGGACGTCACCGAAACCTTGAAAATCCAATGATGTGCCCTCTTCATTCATCTGTTTCATTGCCTGCAAGTCAGGCCGAAAACCAAGCAACATACCACTCTTCTTGAGTTTTTGATAATGCTGTGAGAGCCGGGAGTATAGAGCACGCCGCTGCAAAAATTGATCCCTTAAACTAAACTGGTTAAAATCTCTTGGTAGTTCTCCCTCTCCCCCATGAGCTCCCGCTCCGTCAGGGTCTGAAGTTGCCTCTCCCTCAAGAGTTCCCGCTGGTTGTCGCCTTGTGGGGTTCTTCGCGACTTTCCTCGGCAATCGCACGCAACCCTCGGGAAAATCTCGCGTGGCAATGGGACCGTCGCCATCCATATGGAACAAGGCTAGACGAACTGCATTCACGTAACAATGATGAATTACCCTCACCGCTAACAGTGTTTTCTCAATACAGGCAAAAAAACTCAAAGATTGTGATAACTCCTCCATCACAAGACGTAGAGACAGTAGATGTTGGTAAAGCAGCTTCTGCTAAAACAATGTTCATGAATCCTACTCCTCGCTGCCATTCTCTTGGCTAACCATGAGATTTGCCATCCTAGGCTGCTAAAATTGAAAGACAACAAGGATATTCTCCAAGCAGAACTTGGAATCTATTCAGCAGCAAAACATAACGGGTAAAAAAATTTCCAATCAACCTAGACTGCAATCACATAGTAAACTTCATAGAAAAGTATTGCCTTAAGCAATCGATTCTAGACTAGCTGGTGAAAACAGAGGAGCGCAGGAAAACAACAATCCATGCCAGTTACGAGCGTGAACAATGAACACTATTTCAGCAGAATTTTAAACGTTCCGACATTTTAAAGAAGTAGCACAACGAGAAGCGGTACTAAAGCAGAATTCGGGAATTAAGGTTTAGTAACGAGGGCAAAGGAGGAAGGGAAATCGTTGAAAACAGATCGTGACGCAGAGGATCTACGGAGTTCTTGCGGTGTGCATCTCTAGGGCGTCGTGTGAGGAGAACTCAATTACGCTGACCACCAGATGTTCCATTCTAGGCTCTTTCAATTGAAAAGAAGCAAATAAATTCTCTAAACATAACGTACTGGAGTCAATGCAATTGAAGGAAGCAAAAGTATTCTTTGAGCAAAAACTGGAGTATCTTCGGCCGAAAAACTTGCCATACAACCCTGAGTGCAAGCACACAAAACAGTTCACTTACCTTAAGCAATGGATTGGACTTCAGGAGGATCGTGACTTCTCAACCCGCGCAGGATTAAACTTCAGGAGGATCGGCCGTATGAGGAGACACCAAGAAATCTCGTTGAGAAATTCAAGGGATGCGAGCCAAAACTGCAAAAGAGAGTGGAACACGGCAGTAGGTGTTAGTAAAGCAGCTTCTGCTTCATGAATCCTACTCCTCGCTTCCACTCTCTTGGCTAACCATGAGATTTGCCATTCCAGGCTGCTGAAATTGAAAGACAACAAAGGTACTCTCCAACCAGAACTTGGAATCTATTCCGCAGCAAAACATAATGGCTAAAGAAAATTTCAATCAACCTAGACTGCAATCACAAGTAAAATTTCAAAAAATAGCATTGCCTTCAATCGATTCTAGACTAGCTGGTGAAGGAAACAGAGGATCGCAGGAAAGAACAACATCCATGCCAGTTACGAGCGTGAACAACGAACACTAACTTATTTCAGCAGAAGTTTAAACGTTCTACCATTTCCTTGTTGTGTGCATCACAAGTTTAAAGAAGTTTAAAAAAAGCAGCACTTGCGGTGTGCATGTCTAGGGCGCCGAGTGAGAATCGGAGAACTAAATCTAAGTTAGGCTCTCTTCTTCACTTGAAAGGAAGCAAATGTATTCTCTAAACATCACGTACTGGAGTCGATTCAATTGAAGGAAGCAAAAGTAGTACTCCGTATTCTATAAGCAAAAAACTGGAGGCGTACCTTAGTTAACGAATGTCGTTGCGAAATTCAAGGAACGGGGAAGCAAAACTGCAAAAGAGAACTGAAAGGAGCATGGCAGCCAAACGTCAACGAAGGCGTTGCACAGTAGGGAGTCCCGACCCGCGCTCTTAGGCGAACATCTCGGCCGTCCTCTTCGAAATTCATCGTGCGGTGGTGGAGATTAGGGAGAGGCCTGCGGCGGCGCGGGCAGTGCATTTGTGGGCACTCGAGCGACACATTCTTTTGAGTCGCCTCGCATGGCGACAAGCAGGAAAAGGAAGAGACGATGGAATCCTGAGGCAATTTTTTTAATTTTAAAACTCAAATTTTACCAGAGTGAAATTCGCCAGCTCGTTTTACCCTGGAGTTTCGGGCGACAATTCGCCAATAACAAATTCACTGGACGGATGCGCATAACATTATTAACTGGCTTTTGTACCCCTCTAGGTGGTATAATTCCCCCCAAGATATCTGGGGGAGAATTAAGTTATAATTTTGTAAATCTGATTTGTGGGCACCCTGTTGTGCTGTCACATATTGCAATTTAATTTGTTGGGGGGCTCGTGATTGTAGGGGAGGGAAAGAAAGCCCTCCAATAAAGATCAATAATGTTATGTGGGATGGTGACTGGACAGGTGGCGACAGGTAGGGGGGCACAGGGGGCACAATTCACGTCAGCTGCCGGCGGATTATGTGATCTATAACATTGATTGCCAACGAGACAAGTGGCCCTTGGAAAAGGGACCCGTTACAGTGAACAAAGTGGCTTCAATGGATCCTAATAAGCCAACACTCTCCTTGTCTCTCCTTGATTTAACTGACAAGATCTTCGATCCCTGGCATTTAGGAAAGCATAATATCTACATTCCACCGGTAGGATCATGGCCTTATCAACAGCAAGGGGGACAAGGGGTCACTTCAACTAAGTTACCAATGAGGTAGGGGTTCTTTGAAAAAAGGTCTCTTAAAGTGAACCAAAATCTTTGAAATGGATACTAATATTAAGCCAACACTATCCTTGTCTCCTTGATTTAACTAGTATAAGATCTTCCCCAATATCTAGCAAAGTATAATATTTGCCCTATATGGATAGAATTATGGCTTTGTCAATGACAAGAAGGGCAAAGGGTTACCTCAGCTATGGACAGACCATGCGATCAACAACATTGTTTGCCAATGTGGCAAGGACTATTGAAAAAGTTAAAAGAATCCTCAACCAACACTGTCCTTGATTTACCTAAAAAGGCCCTCTTATCTATCTAGGAAAATATAATACCTTCCATATATGGATAGAATCATGGCCTTGTCAACAACAAGAGGGACAAAGATCACCTCAGCTACAAGCAGCAATAACATTGTTTAGCAATGTAGCAAGGGTTCTTTAAAAAAGGATCCCTTATAATAAATAAAGTGTATTAAAAAAGTGTTAGTAAGACTGACACAAATTTATTAAAATCACATTGTTTTAAATTATTATATGTTTAGATGTTACTAAGTTATATTGGGTCTCAATTGGTTGTTGAGGCTCTTAAGATTGAATTTTTCAATTTACACTAAAGTATTGAGTGACATTGATTTATACTATTTTAAATTATGTGAAGTTGAAATATTACCAAATTGTACTCTTTTCAACAAGGCTTCAACCTAAAACAACCTCTTTAGTAATATCAATTTTGCAAGTGATGATAAGTGATAATAAGTCATATTAGTGTAGTTGCAATCTTAATTGGAATGATGAAGCTATTTACATTCAATCATGTAGCTTATAGAAAAAAACTATATAGATTATAGATGAAATATTTGTTTCATTCAAATTCATGTGAACTCATTTGAAAAAATTGGATGACTCCTAAAACCAAAATTATTTCACAAATATCAATCCCATGGCCTCTAAAATCACCACAAATATATTCCTTTTAGACTGCATATATGCACGATAAAGATGCATAGTGCAAGGTAAAGATGCATAGTTTGTTGTGAAGGCATTTTTTACTCTTAGAAAGTCGATGTAAATAGGAATCTATTATAAATAGAAGTCGATATATATTTGGATCTTGATTGATTGCTCATGATAACCAAATTTGTTTTCTATGGAATCACATTCTACATGTGCATCTTAGTATTGAAAGGTTTCTGAGAAATTCTTCATTATTCACCATAAATAAATCAATAAAACTAAACCCTTTTAACCCCTAAATGCTCAAACACTGTTTTTTGGCAACATAGCAATTTTAGGCATCTCACTATGAACAAATTTTTTATTTTTTTTCTTTAAAATTTTCACATAACATGTGCCCAAAGAGTAGCTTTAACCCCTAAATGCCCAAGGCTTGTTTTGGGCTTCTTGAAACTTGCTCTAAATTGAACAAAGTGCCAACATTTTAATAAGTTGTATCAATTTTTTTGAATTGTAACTGTACAAATTCAAATTAGACATGTTAGAGATCTCAGAGGAAAAAAAAAAAAAAAAATATCACTTATGGAGTGAAAGATTATAATGTTTGACCATGAAGGTGCTAAAATTGCAGAAATCTTTCAATCTTCTTTACACAAGTCAAATCTAAAAAGTTGGTGACCAAAAAAATACGAGGTTAATCCCTAAAGGACCATTGTCCCTTTGGGGGACAAATGCGTTTTCGAGCAGGTACCTATGGGCTGAAATTTTCTTTTGATTTTTTGAAACTTTTTTTGGAGGTAGAAAAGCTGATTAGCTTCATAGTAACATAATTGTTTTCACAGTCGATGCTTGGGAACAAAAGTTTTGACCATATAAGCTCAAAACAGGGGACGGCGGGCAGGAAAAAAAATTTGCAAAATTTTTTTTTTTTTTTTCAAGTATCTTTTTTCTCATAGATTATATTTTTGTCTATCTAGAAAGCTCTGATTCATTTCAAATGGATTTTGAAAGAGAAAGTTATGGACATTCTTGTTTTTTGGGCAGTTAGAGCATCTTTTTGAAAAAAAAACCTTATAGGATTCATTTCTGAATGCAAATTTTCAAATTTTTCAAATTTTTTTTTTTGCATGGTTTAGTTTATTTGCTAGAACAATCTCACCATTGGAATTAGTGCATTTTAATCTCACCTAAAATATATAAATATTTTAGATTTTCCTTCTATCTCATATCTACTTCTACTCAACAATTTTTTTAATAATGAAAATTAAGTTTTTTTGAAATTTTTTTTTGGCTAGATTCTTGATTCAATTCTCTAATATAAACATTAAAAGCTCAAAATTTGTAGTGCAAAAGAATAAAGTTAAAAATGTTCAAAGTCAAAAAATCTAGTCCCACAATGTGCTGAAAAAATTGATTTTTTCACTTTAAACGCAGATATCTTGCAATCAGTGCGGTCAAAAATTCTGAAATTTTTTCCACACACTCTCATACTAGTTAGGTGTAAGATCCTGTGGTTAGATGTGGAAAAAAAATTCAAATTTTTTTACATTTTGCTATAGAAATGGCAGTTTTGAGTGTTTTTTGGCAAAAAAAGGGTTTTGGTCTTTTAGGGTTTAAAGGGCCTAACTTGTCTAACCCCAATCAATTTATGGCTTCTTAAAAAATGTATTCTACAATTTTTTTAAATGAATTTCAAATGTGATTTTTTCTCCAAGACCTAGTGTATTTGAGGCTCATTTCCAAGAGCTCTCAACACTACGGGAAGTCAAGATTGCAATGAGTACCCTTGTACAAAAACTTGAATAGAAAAATCACTCTCATTCATTTTTAAGATTGGATTTTTGGTGCTAAAATTAGACTTCAAAAGAACTTTTTTAAAATATAAACTACTAAAAATATAAACTTGGTTAGGTTTTATTTAACTTCAAACTTTTGCAAACACCAGATTTGGGTGCCTTGGGCATTTAGGGGTTAAAGCCCCACAATTTTCATAACTTTTGACTACATGGTTAAAAATTTATTGTATGATACGTAATTTTTTAATACAACATTACAACTATTGAATTAGCATTTTTCAGTTCCCTAACCCCTAAAGGTTCACTGTCCCTTCAAAGGACAAATGGGAATTTTGGGCCAGTGCCTATGGACGGAATTATTTTTCTTAAAATTTTGAAATTTTAAGTTATGATCCAAACAGCTTGGAACTTGGAAGGGGAGGGGAGAGGGGTAGCAAAAAAACTTCAAAAATTTGAACTTTAAGAAGAAAAAAAAAATTCTCATAGATAATTTTTTGTCTACTTAAAAAGCTTTGACTCATTCTATTTGGATTTGTTATGAGAAAGTTATGGACAATCTTGTTTTTGGGGGCAATTAGAGCATCTTCTTGAAAATATAATTTATAGTTTTTATTTCTAAATGCAATTTTTACAATTTAAAAAAATAAAAACTTCCACATGGTTTTATTTGCTTTCTAAAATAATCTCACCATTGGGATTAGTTCATTTTAATTCCATTTTAGAGACATCAATAATTTAGATTTTCCTTCTATCTTGTACCTACTTCTACTTAATAATTTCTTGAAGTATGAAAATTAAATTTTTTTGAATGTTTTCTTTTTTCCTAGACTCTCAACTCAATTCTCCACCATAAACACTCAAAGCTTAAAACTCTATTGTGCAAAAAATTAAAACTAAGAAGGTTTAAAGTCAAATAATCTAGTCCTGCAATGTGCTGAAAAACTTATTTTTTCACTTTAAACACAGATATCTTGCAATTTAAGCAATCAGTAATTTTGAAATTTTTTCCACATATTCTCATACTAGTTAGGTGTAAGATAGTAGGTTAGATGTGCAAAAAAAAACGATTTTCAAATTTTCTTATTCTTTGCTATAGAAATGGCAGTTTTGAGTGTTTTTTGGCAAAAAATAAAAGGCCTTGGTCCTTTAGAGGTTAATTGAATTCTTGGCAATTCCGTATTTTGAATCATTTTCTATTTTTTTCTACTCACGATTTTTTTCCTATATGTTGTACAATTCCAAATGATCTAGAAATTTTCAAGCATGTAGCCAACTTGCTTTGATGAATGAATCCAAAGGATAACCGTATTAGAGGGAATTCGGAGACCTTGGAGGGCTGCGAGTTTCCTTGGGTTTCCAAATTGTAGGAACACAATTGCAATAGCTGGTTGATGTGGCACAGCAACTACCATGTCAGTTTAGGGAAAAAAAATGCTTAAAATGATATTTGAAAAAATAATAATAATAATAATAATAAATATTTCCTAAAATCTCGTACCGCTATTCACAGAATTGGGGCCAAATTGGGAAATAGGCCTGAAATGGCCCTCTAAGGTGGTCCTCTGAATCCCCTCTAATGCTATTTTTGACGCTTTTTCATACAAATATAAGCTTGTGAAATGCAGCTACCTGATTTTTCGCAGGGACAAAAAAAGATTTTTGGCACTTCAATCGCTAATATCTTGCAATCTATATGGTGGAAAATTCTGAAAAATTTTCCACATATTTTGAAACTAGCGTATTACAAGATCATATGGTTACATATGCCCAAAAAATGTTTTTTTTTCTAAAATTTGATACTTGTACTAGAAATTGCATTTTTGGAGCGTTTTGGGTGAAAACATAGTAAAACCTTTTAGGAGTTGAAAGAAATAGGAAGTACATCTAATTAACTTTAATTTATAGTTTTTTTGGAATCTTGCTAAAGAATTGTGAACTTGTATGCCATGTATTGTTGCCAAAGTTATAACTACTAATTCATGTAAAGCTGATCTCAAATTTTGTCCATAAAATACAACAAATATAATCAATAGCCTCATTCTACTAAATAAAAACAAACTTACTAAACTAACCTACTAAATAAAAACAAACTTCAACATTTATCTTCTCTCGAAGATAGAATCTATAGTATATTAAGCAAAAATTAATGCATAGAAAATGTATATTTTTTCAAGATAGATTTGATGTACAAAGCAAATAAATGTTTGAAAGTCTAGATGTTTTGAAAATTGGGTTGACTTATTCAGCAAAAAGAAGGTTCTAGTTTCTATCTTTTTTTGAAGATATTACGACCGCTTATTTTTTAAAAAGACCTGTGTTTCTTTTGTAAAACACAAAGGAAACAAAGGTCTTTTTCAAAAATAGAGGGAGTAGCTAGAAAACAATCTTCTACAAGGTTGGCAACAAAAAAATGCATAAGCATTTATTACAATTACCATATTGTATTTAAGACTTTTTAGATTTCTAAATTCTATTTATAGATTTTTTAAATTTGTAACCTAATTTCAATGTATCAAAGAACATTTGCCTTTGAGAATCTTTTTGTCTAAACATAAAAGAAGATACTTTTTGAAAGACATAAAATTTTATCTAATTCTAACCTAATAAAGGTTTTAACATTAATTTAATTGCTAATAGTATATAGTTGTTGCAACATTTGCAACTACATCCTATTGCATAAGAAGCATTGTATTCTCTTTAGTTTGGCATAAGTGGATTTTAAACTCAAAAGTACTTCCAATTGTAGATGAAAATGTAAAAGGATGAATACATAACCATCCACATCCAAGTAGATAAAAGTGTGACATTGGATCCTCATATTGTATCACAGAGACATTTTTGCATAAATTGAAGAGAGAACTCTATTGAAAACAACAAATTCTCATTATGAATGAATTTCTTGTGGGACATTGTTCAAAATAAAAGTAAGCATAACATTCTTAATCCTTCTTATTGAAGTTCCTTTGCAATCCAAGTATATATGAAGGAATCAAATGAGGTGGCTATAAATGAGTGATGCAAACAAGGAATAATTCCTTTCTACTAAGCAATAATCTTAGGATTTCTTCATGGGATCTCTACAATGATTTGGAGAGGCCACATCAATGGCATAGAAGTTATCCCCTAAATGTATTTGACTATGTTTTCACCAAAAATGCTCCAAAACTGCCATTTCTAATATAAGTATCAAATTTTAGAAAAAGAACATTTTTGGACACATGTAACCATAGGATCTTGTAGTAAAATTGTTTGAAAAGATGTGGAAAAAATTTCAAAATTTTCCACCATGTGGATTGCAAGATATTAGTGTTTGAATTGAGAAAAATCCTTTTTTTGTCCTTGCGAAAATCCAGGCAGCTGCACTTCACAAGGTCACATTTATATGGAAAAATGTCCAAAATGGTGGTTACTCTTTGGATTCATTTTTGAAGTCAAGTTGGCTATGTGCTTGAAATTTTCTCAGATAATTTGGATTTGTACAATATATAGGAAAAAAACACTAAGTAGAAAGAAGTAGAGAGTGATTCAAAACACTAAATTGTTAAGAATTTAATCATAGAATTACAAAATGCCAATCCCAATGGTTATAATGTTGTAATAACTTATCTACATCCAATGTTTTTTGTTTTTTTCAAAAATATTGAACTTTGAGTGAAATAAAGGACTTCAAAGTTTATTTTAGAGTAGAGATTTCATAACTACCCTCAAACTAAGAATCCTCATAACTTTTGACTCATAAATCAAAATGGAATGATTTAAAGCTTCCCGCATATATATAAATCCAAAAAATCAATTTCAAATTTTTATTTTCTTAAAAAGTGATTTTTAAAGAATTTTTTTTGTTGCCCAAGCTACCTGCCGAGCATTGAAAATCACTTATCATGCAATAACTTTTTACCCATATAATTAAAAGTCATGAAAATTGTTGGACCTTAAAGCTACTCCTTAGGAGAATGTTGTGTGAAAATTTTAAAGAAAAAAAAAAAAATCTCCACTTGTAGTGAGCTGCCCCAAAAAGCTATGTTCTCAAAAAAGCATGTTTAGTGCTTTAGAGGTTAAACCACGTCATACTTCTATTCCTTTTTAATAAGTCCAATCAAGTATTTAAAGTATCTTCACCTAAAAGCTTTTCAATAAGAATGTAAATATGATCCCTATTAAGATTAACCAGACCATGACTATTCACTGCCCAAATTTGTCACCCTATGTTTGGGCCCAATTTTGTCTATTCAAACATCCAAATCTGTCCAAAAATTATCCAAATCCATAAAAAATATGACAGAATCGATGCATTAATGCCAAAATGGGATAACGTGTCAATGCTTCATTGGTGAGTACAGAAGTGCTATTAGATACATGAAAAGGTAGTTATGAGTAGTTAATGGGACATTTATGACTCCACTCTATGGGCGGTTTTGTGTTTTCAAGGGAGACCACATCAAAAATTCACAAAAATTACATTTTTAATCGAAAAAATATAATTCCACTTAGGTTTGATCCATGAAACAAGCGCACACCTCTAAAAAATATTTGCCCCTTTTGGAATTGGCCCCAAGATATTCAAATTCCAAATCAAGGTGGTAATAGACTTGTCTACCTTATTAAGTTTTCATAGTTTGTGTTGAATAGATCTTGTTGAATGAAACAAGATTCATAGTTTAGTTTTGTGTTGAATAGATCTTGTTGAATGAAACACGATTCATAGTTTAGTTTTGTGTTGAACCTTATTGGCAATGAAATAGGATTCTTGGTTCTCTTCATACCAGTATGTGTCTTGAATACCATAAAAAATAAACAAAAATTTCCAAAGTGTTAATTATGGCATGTCCAGAACAGACACTAGACTCTCACGTTCGGAATGTGTACATATATTAGGGAGGGGTCGGTTCTGCAACAACGGCCACTACAGGAGGCGAGATCAAGTCATTAACTTACCAGTAACGTTTTCAATTTCCATTCTTTCTTTTGAATCAAAGGTTCCAAACTGTTTTACTACCGTAGCCTCTACTAACATTACATTACAGATGAAAAGGAAGCAAGGAAATGAACCAAAGATTGAGAAACTGAAGAACTTTATTGAAACTCACTCAAGGTCACACGTGTGCGAAAATTGACACAGTGATTCAAGTGTACAGCTCAGTTGTGCTTTAGTTTTCACATGCCTCCGACAGAGAAGTCATTGAAGTGATCTGCAACAACCACTGATGCAAATTCACAACTCCCTGAAACAGACATAGGAAGTGATTTCTATATGGGATGTCTTGTATACCGTATGCTGCTTCACAAGTTGATCAGTTACTACTTCGTCTCTATGAGGTGCCTCCAATTTATCCCCAAGGCTAACTTGACTACTTTAGGCTTCACAAGTTAGTCATTTCCAAGGAAGAATCGATTCGGATCATGCTAAGAAGGGAATATATTCCATGTCTGTATGCTTCACAAACTAGCTAGTCAATTACTACATCAATTCGGATGGTGTACGTCCCCATGTGGAGACCGGGAGAACTTAGCTTGAATAAGAGGTCACAGCCCTGGAATCTATAATGGATTTCGGGCGCATTCGGGGGCAGCAACTGGAAACCGCTTCCGATCTCCACAATAGTCGTAGAGGAGGTAGTTCTGCCGCACCCAATCCAGTTCAATGATTTGAAAAGCACCCAGAGTTTGATACGCCGACTGCATCCACCAGCTGTTGGTTTGCGCCACGCAACTGGCCGTGTCTCCATTTTGGACGAGACAAGCGTCCACGTCAAACGACTCAAAGTTTACGACAAAGGGACTGTAAGTCCAATTCAGCTTCGTCCACCCGTCGTTCGTGGCCCAGTTCTCTCCGTTCCAGATTGTGCTGTAGATTCCCACGGGCTTGGAGTCTGGGTAAGGCACACCAATGTCTTTGTTGTTTTTGTATACACGAATGGGTGTGTTGTCCACATAGAATCTGCAATACAAGAGAAAGGAACACATGAGTGAGAGATGAATTGGAGACATCTGAAGGACGGTCTGTCCTGAATTGAAGGACTTCATTCATTGACACGTTTTACAGCATGCTCATCTTCGTGCTTATGTCAAACAAAAGTAAAGTTCGAAAGTTTATTAGAGAAAACGACAGGATAGGGGAAGCTCACATGATCTGTTGTTTGTTCCACAAGACAGAGTAGGAATGAAAATCTGCAGTGGGATCAAACCAAAGGTATATACGTTGCTCCCGCTTTCCTTGTCCATTGGCATAGACGTTGGTTTGCAGGATGTAGGGCTGCCCTGACACGTTTCCAAGGAACTCAAAATCCATTTCGTCGTGTACTCCCGGAGTCTGCGATGACATCTGCCAGAGAAAGAAAAAGAGATTGTCTTTCAGATGGATGAAACAAAGACATGTCGTGAAACTCTGATGCGGCATCTTTAACTTGCAGTGCATACAACAAGACATGGTCAACTCTAGTTTTATAAGCAGGCCGGAGGACTTGAATGGCATAAAATCATCCTTAAAGTTGGTTTCGCAAAAAATAAAAAAAAACAAAATAAAGCTGAAAATTTTTTATCAACAAGGACAAGATGAACTAAAAATTCATTTTGTTTAAGATCATTTTCGTATAAAAATAAAAACATTATAGACCATTCACTCTTGATGTAAGGAGTGCTGTTAGAAAATTGGATCTTGTTTAAATCTGTACCTCAAGCCCATGCTAACACTCTTGCTAACACAAACTAATTAGGAAGTGCTAACGAACCTTCGCCGTTATCTGAAACTCGTTGGACTTTCAACCATGTTTAAAAAAATTTAAAGAACGACCAACTGAAGGTTTGGAAACACCCAAGGTTTTCAATCAGGGTCACCAATTTTCTTGACTGTTTTCGATTGACCTTGACAAAGTGAATTTGACAGAAATCATCTACCATGAGTTAAGGGGGCTTACATAATATGCTGTCACGGTACCAGCGGAGTTCCCAGGAACCAGTTTCATGCGGAGGCCAATTCTACCGAACAGATACTGGTTCTTGGAGCCAAATCCAGAAGCTGTACAAGCAAGAATATATCGCTTAGCCCATGACAACTCCGACCCGTTCGTTCAAGAGAAATAAGGGTTCACGTCCATAGCCAATTTCAACGATGCAATCAAGAAAACAAGAAAGCGGACACGGCTTCTTAAGAACAATTAAGTATCTAGCTCTTGTTAAAGTCTTTCTGCATCCAAGCATTAGATCGTCGCTTTGTAGTCCCATGAATGGCAACCTTAAGCTATGTGCATTCCCAAGAACACGTATCAAACGCATGGATTTGAAATCGAGAGAGACTACACAAATCTGGGGTCACACATTCCCTATCCATTACCTGCGTATTCATCCAACACCAGCTGCACTCGTGTGCCATTGTCAAGTATTTTGAAATGTTGGGCATCCGATCGACTTTCATAATTATCCAGAAAATGCATGGTGCTGTTTAGAGACATAACGCCTTGGCCAAGCACTGATGGAACCTTAATATTCAAGCCCACAAGAACCACCATAGAAAGTATCCACCACCTCGGAAGAACTCCAGCCATGACTGTATATCTGAGGTCAATACCAATCACTTCCTCAACCTGAGAATTGAGAGCCCTGGTACAAAGAGTTGGTCTGCACACAGACTGAAGCTGAAGTCGGAGCTACACTATTGAAGTCACCTCTGCAGCGTCCAACTTGCTTGAGACTGCATCACAGGCCTCTCTGCCTTTATGAAGAACGATGAAATGTGTATTTCCTGTTGTACAGTCTGGTGATGATCGCTGCAAGGAATGTAGAAGTCAGATATATCGTCCAAGACGTAGTTCAGAAGCAAAGAAACCCAAGTGTAAGCTCAGCATGTGCATACAGTAGTACGATGTACGTGACCTCCCTAAACCCTCTACGAGGTTTAGCCCTACTTCCAAGCCCTTACGAGAAAAAATACAGAAAATTTCACAAAGTGACACATCAATGCTACGTACTGCCCGCCGAACCAAACAAGGAGGTAAGCAAAGATGAAGAGCACCCAATGCAAAAGAGCTCGTAAAATCCATTCTCCAACACTCACCTCAATGGCAAAATCTATCCAACTGGTCAAAGACTCGGCGTTATCAGCACCAGTTGGTTTTCTTTCAAACCAGAGTTTCACATCAGCTCATCTCCTGAGCAACCCAAACAGTACCTGCATCCCACCCGTCATTCAAGCTCAAGACCTTCAATCAAAAAGAAGAAGCAAGAACAGAACAGAACAGTGAGTTTACTTAGCGACTGTCTCCCGAGTCCCTAACGAAGGAAACTTACCCCCTCCCAGCCAGAGCTCGAATGTGTAACCAGCTGACCTGCTATAAAGACTTGTACATCAGAAAAAAGGAAATCGACTGCACATGTAACGCTGCAAAGAGGTCATCAATTCGCTTGGATCCACAGGGCTGACGCAATGATGAACCTCATGTGCTGCAGGACTTCAACGGTGACATTTGCATCTAATAAAACTGCAAAGTATAAGTTAACACTGTTTTAAGAGAATGTGACATTAGGTTGAAATTGGCTTACTCTGGTTTCGCATTGCTGCCTGATGCGCAATTGCACACAAAGAAGACGAGGCCAGATTCATGCGAAGATGCTTGTGGGCTTCTTTGCAAGATGGTTTGGTGGGGAAGCAAAAGCGCGATGGACTGCTAGCTGGGAATGAAGGCTCGCTCCTGAACTTATGGAAATTAAGTTAGTGTGCGGGATTAGTGAGTACGGAGTGGGTTGATGAGGACTGAAGGAGGTTTAGGTTTTATTAAGCAGACCTGGGTGGATTAGGCAGTGATTAATTAACACGTGTGAGGAAAGGGGGGAAGGACCGTTAGCAGGAGCCAGCTGGGTTTTGTACGAGTTTCTCGAGTTGGGCACTGCAAACTGACCTTTGAGTAAAGTATGGCTTGCAGTGTTGACTGGGGGGCATTTCAGCTGCCGTGGGAACTGGTGATTATAGGGGTGCATAGTTTAGTAAGTTTAAGTAGGCTGTCACATGCATTTTTCTAAATATTTTACAACAAAAGCTACAGTGACCATTACGCCGGTACAGTACTGTAACATTGTTTACCAATGAGGCAGGGTCCTTTTTGCATCCTTGAGAAGGGACCTACAATGAACCAAATTGTCCCATGTGGCTTCTCATTAACTAATAAGCTTCTCCCATGCATTTCCCATGATGCATTTGTAGCAAAGCATAGTACTTTCAGAGCATGGGGAGGATCGTTGCCTATTCCACCCATTCCCCTTTGTTTAAGCAATTCAGCATAGTTAAAGGCACTTTTGGTTAGAAAAAATATTTTGGAAATTTTGGCAATAGAAAATTATGAATTTTCATAAATAAAAAAAAACTATAATTTTTGGATAAGGCATCTATTTTTTGTGAATTTTCAAAGTACAGTGACAAACGAAACTGAGTACTAATATGAAACATTTTCATTCAAACAACCATACCATAAGCATCAATAGACAAAGTCCAAAAGTGTATATACCGAAGTTGTAATGTGCGACATACTAAACATTACCATGGAAGTTTTAAATAAAAAGTAGTTGGGATTTGAAAGAAAATCAATTTCAAAGTTAGCCATATCTAATACTTAGTTTTGTTCAACATGATTTGAAATTACTTTATTTTTGTCAATTTTTTCTTAGAACTCCAAAAAAACTTTTTGTGCCTTGGCATGTTGGTATACATCATTTCAGATTGTTGTATGCAAAAATTGAAGGAAATTGACATGTATAGAATTTAAAATATCAACAATTTGATGAACATGCAAATGATGTTCGTTCTTGCAATATTTGAATTTTTTTGGGGATTGAGAGCATGGATGGCATTAGCCATTGTTGAGAGTGTATAAGTTGCCTTATAGACCATTGTTACTTCTCAATGCCTTTGCATTTGAAATATTTGTTGAATTGGACATTGCATTCAATTTATATTTCATAGCTATATAATGCGTCAGTTTAAATTCAATTTCTTTGTCCAAAGATTAGAGTTCATGATGCACAAAATTGATCCAACAAATCACCCAAAATTAAACTATCATTGTCAATATCATCAAAAAAATTGCCAAATTGATGAACATCAATGTAATTTTTGGCAATTTTCAATTTTTTGATGATACCGACAATGATAATTTAATTTTTGGAGATTTATTGGATCAATCATGTGCATCATGAACACTAGTCTTTTGACAAAGAAATTGAATTTAAATTGACGCATTATACAACTATGAAATATAAATTGAATGCAATGTCCAATTCAACAAATATATCAAATGCAAAGGCATTGAGAAGTAACAATGGTCCATAAGGCAACTTATACACTCTCAACAATGGCTAATGCCATCCATGCTCTCAATCCCCCAAAAAATTCAAATATTGCGAGAACCAACATCATTTGCATGTTCATCAAATTGTTTGTATTTTAAATTCTATACTTGTCAATTTCCTTCAATTTTTGCATACAACAATTTGAAATGATGTATACCAACATGCCAACCAAAGGCCCAAAAAGTTTTTTTGGAGTTCTAAGAAAAAACTAAAAAAACTAAAGTAATTTCAAATCATGTTGAACAAAACTGAGTATTAGACATGGCTAACTTTGAAATTGATTTTCTTTCAACTCCCCACTAATTTTTTCTTCAAATTTCCATGGCAATGTTTAATATGTCGCACACTACAACTTTTGTGTATACACTTTTGGACTTTGTCCATTGATACTTACGATATGGTTGTTTGAATGAAAACATTTCAGACTAGTATTCAATTTTGTTTGTCACTGTAGGCCTTCATAGGGCACCTCAAACCGCACTCTAGTAAAGCTATCTAGATTCAAATACGGTATTAAAAAATCAGTAACCACCAACTATAAGCATTGATGTGGTTTTGAGATATTTCTGGGAACACTTTAAAGAGAGTCTACAATGAAACAACGGATACACGGATGGGAATGGGTGCTTCCACTTCAATTTGCTCTTGAAGCAACCTTTTAACTCCTAAAGGACCAAGGCCTTTTTTTCTGCCAAAAAACACTCAAAACTGCCATTTCTATAGCAAAGAGTAAAAAAAACTGAATTTTTTTTTTTTTTTTCACATCTAACCTTAGGGTATTATACCTAACTAGTATGACAATGTGTGGAAAAAATTACAAAATTTTTGACTACATAGATTGCAAGTTATCTGCGTTTAAAGTAAAAAAAAACAAATTTTCCAGCACATTGCGGGACTAGATTTTATGACTATGAACATTTTTAACTTTAATTTTTTGCACTACAGAGTTTTGAGCTTTTAATCTTTATAGTGGAGAACTGAATTGTGAGTCTACAAAAAAAAAATCCAAAAAACTTAATTTTCATTATTAAAAAAATTATTAAGTAGAGGTAGGTACGAGATAGAAGGAAAATCTATAATATTACTATCTTTTATATGGAATTAAAAAACACTAATTCCAATGGTGAGATTGTTCTAGCAAAGAAACTAGACCTTGTGGAACTTTTTTTTTGAAAAATTGTAAAAATTGCATTCAAAAATGAATCATACAAGTTATTTTTTTTAGGAAGATGCTCTAAGTGCCCAAAAAACAAGATTGTCCATAATTTACTCATAACAAATGCAAATGAAATGAATCAAAGCTTTATAGATAGACAAATATATAACTTATAAGGAAAAAAATAAAAAATAAAAAATCTTTTTGGTTGCCCCACGTCCCTTGTTTTGAGCTTATTTGGGCATAACTTTTTTTCCTGGGCACCGATTGAAAAACAATAATATCCCCATGAAGCTTAGCAGTTTTTCTATCTTCAAAAAAAGTTTCAAAAAACCAAGACAAAAATTCAGCTCGTAGGTATCTGCCCGAAATCCCATTTGTCCCTCGAAGGAATAATGGTCCTTTAGGGGTTAAGAGCTAATTGCATTTGAAGGGAAGCTAAACTCCTTGAAACAATTTTCAATAAATTTTTGTAGGCAGAACAATGGAATTGGCATCTAACCCAAATCTTTCATATTTTTTTAACCTTCCTGGATTTAGTTACGAATTTTTGAAGTTGAACAAAGTGGTCACTAAAAGTAATCCCTTCTAGAAATATACATTGTTGATGCATTGAAGAAAGAAAATTGTACCTTTGTGTTTGAGGTTGCTTTTAGAATAGGGTCACTTTTAGAGCACCCTACCTTACAATGTTATATAGAGTGTCCAGAAAAAAGCATGTATAATTTTTTCATAGTTATTTAAAATTCTCAACATACATGTAGACATTAAAAAAAACTTCCAATCTAGCTTCCAATCTTAAGCAATTCCCAAATAGAAACTATGAAAAGGTGTGATCCAAATACCTAGGGTGCGGAAGAAACGATAGTCTCGTAGTTTTTTTGTAGTGTCTAGATGGATGAAATGGATAGTACCAAAAGAAAGTATACAATTGTGCTTTGTAGTGATACTAACATCGTGTTCTCGCTAAGAGCAATCCCAATTGGTCCATTTCAAAGACTTGAAAATGGCTATGATTAAAAAAAGATCTAATCAACTTACTACGCACCCTTTCACCTTTTTGGCCTCCCCTTTATTATTTACAACCCTGCCACTTTGGCGTTGTCTTATCAACCCACAACACTTCATACCAAGTATCTTTGACCATTTACTCTAGTGATTCTACCTATCCACATTTGCACTAAAAGGTTATAAGATTCTATCTTCAACTATTGTACGTTTAAAGCTTAGTGAAATGGCCTCACAGTGGATGGCTTTAACTACATAAGAAGTTAAGATATCCAAAGGCACAATACCAAACTAATGTCAAGCAACTTTACTAAGTCAATTGGGGCTTCTAAATGGCCTTATTAATGTCCCGTTGTATTCCCTTAAATTTTTGAAATCTTTTATTGAGTCTTGCAAATTTTTGCTTACATCTTAGTGCAAATAAATTATTTGTGTCAATTCTTCAAACTAATCTGAACAAAATGTTGTTTTCAATATTAATAAAATTAGATGAATAAGAAACTATTTGGTTAAAAAATTGTCTTAAAGCATTCTATTTGTAATTTATAATATGGACTTCAAATTGCTTAGAGGTTAAATTCCAAGTTTTGAATATAAGAGCTCTTTTTCAGCATTACAATTATATTGTGCCTATAGTATCATCAACATAGATGGTGATATGGATTTTATATTGTATACACATTTTTGTGAAATTATTTAGACCATAGAAATTCTAATTATTGAAGTCCAAATGAGTTCAAAATCTTTGTATTGTGAAGGCCATATGAATAATCTAAAAATTTCAAGTGTCAATTATAGGTGTATTATAAATCAACACTAAACTCTCATAATTAGAAAGTGCATTATATTTTTGATAAGAATCTCTAGAAGTTTGTTTTGAGAATATAATTGCAAGAAGTTGTAGGTATCTTAGTTCGATTGAATCCAAACATTAGTAAGAACATCTCATTAGATGAAATTTGGGGGTCTTGGAGGGCTCCGAGTTCCCCTGTTGTCTATTGCGTTCCCAGACTACAAGAACGCAGCAGTAGTTGGCTGACATGGCACATCAACTGCCACGTCATTTTTTGAAAAATAAACTTTTGTTTTCTTTTGCTTAAAATGATATTTTGGTAGTAGTTGGTTTTTTCTTTTTCTTTTTGAATTTTTTTTTTCTGACACACCTATACTGACGTTCACTGAATTTGGGCAGATTAGGGAACAGGCCTGAAACGGCCCTCCAAGACCCCCGCATATCATCTAATGATATGCACATTCATTATCTTTGTATTACATTACTCAAAGCATCTTCAATTCGGCCTCTACAAAGGTTCAACAATAGAAATGTCACAGTTCTCCTTTGCAAAAGACAAAAATCAACCCAATCAAATTGCTAACAAATGCGTTACAATCATGGGCTTGTTATTAGAAGGCCTCTTGCTTGTCAAATTTGGAATACTTTATGAGCCTTCAAAAGCAATCATTGTTTGCTTAATCCCTGAAGGCCTAACAACTTCTTGATATTGAAGGTTTCCATGAGTCGTCCCACTTTGATATTTTTTTGTACATGGATGTGTGAAAATTTTAATTTTCATAGTACAAAAGTAAAGACTACTTTGTCTAGTATGTATAGAATTAATTAACTGTTGGATTTTTAGATTATAACAATTTGGGATGATCAACTTTTATGCAGAAAATGCAACTTTTGAAGAAGAAAAATTGTATGAAGATGAATAATGCTTCCCCCCCCCCCAAAAAAAGAAACTTATATTGGAATCTAAATGTAGTATTTTTTAATTTAAAAAAAGATAAATAAAAAAATCTCTCAAATTCTTACAAATTTCCAAACAGAAGGAATCAAAAGTCAAATCTAACCAAATGGGATCCTACAAAAATTTTAATTTTTTTTAAATGTGTCAATTTTAGAAATTTGATGATCGACGTTATTTGCATATTCAATTTGGAACATTCTCAAAAAACTTGGAATCATTCTAACTATTTTGTATTCTTAATTGCATCAAATTGAACCTTATATTATAAAAATTACTAAAATACAAATTAAAAAAAAATTCGCCAGATCTAGTTTGTTTGTTCAGACCAAAAACTAGATCTGTCCAAGAATTTTTTTTTTCTATACCTACTATTCCTTTCATTGTAAAAAATTATGTTTGCTCCCTTTGTCTACAAGACTATGTTTCCTAAATAAATTTTTAAATATTTAAGACATTGAAATTTTGAAAATTGAAATATGCAACAATGACGTCAACTTGTTACTCTGCAAGATTTTACTTTACAAAATGTTGAAATTTGTTTCACCCTACCAAGAATTTGCCATTGAAAATTTGAAGAGGACACATTCTATTCTCTTAGCCCTTGAGGAGTTAATAATGATACATGGCTGCCATTCCGTCTCATTAGTTACAAACAAAAGAACTTTTCAAGATAGTTTCAATAATAAGTTTGTCTTCAAGTGCCACAAAATCATATTCTATAGAAATACCATTTCGGATAATGACTTCCAATTGAATTGCCATAGCTTATAATTTGCATGGCACATTTACGGGCACGCAAACAGATACTTTCTATGCCTTCGCAAGGCCGATGAATTGTCTTTGGACTAAAAATGTCTTCATCTACAATTATATTTGGGGACTCTTTATAGGGTGCTTGCAAGCTATAGGCCTCTAATTCCTAGACAAGCTCTTTGTACACTTTTGCATACTTAACTTGCACTCTTATCAATTTTGACAAAGTTTTGATTAATGTTTGAATTATTTTTACAAACGTTTAGCATTGTATTGTTACAAAATTCAAAAGACCAATTTTTAGATTTAAATATAAATAAATAGGAGATTGAGTTTTTAATATTCTAATTTTCTAAAATAAATTATCATGATGGTATAGAATTTTGAAACCTCTTATTTAATAGTACTTTGACAAAACAATGACAATACTTTGAGGTTTAACGAATTCTAATTTGAATTCAATATTTGAATTTTTTATTATAAAGCTACCAAAGGCTTTCAACTCTAAATAGCATCCAGAAACCTATATCAACTAAAAATATGTAAACTAGAAGTATAATGAATATAATTGTCTAAAAAATACCAATATAAAAATCAAATATCTAAAAATAAATATAAAAATATTTGATCTAAAAATTATTCTTTGAAGAATAATTTAGATGTAAAAATTTCATTCATAACCTTCTTATCTTTGTCGTTTTTGAGGCTAAGAGCATCTCCATTAGGAGTTGCTAAATAACGCCGGCAAGAAGTTTTTTTTTTTTTTTTTTTTTTTTTTTTTGCCTCTAGGTGAGTCCTTCCATCCTACTAGTTAGAAACTTGGTTGTTTTTAACATAAGCTATAGGAAAATTTTGTCGTCACACTTCAACTTGTAGTGGCCTATACAATGGCCTACCAAAAAGATAATTGATGGCAGTTTGGACAATCAATTTTCTTTGCGTAATGTAAAATACATTTGACATTTTTTCTTTTGCAGAATCAACATTGATATCTTATACAATTGCAAGCAATCATACCAAATTTTAGTTTCAATAAACCAAAACTCTATTTTTGGTGAGTTTTTTAATTTAATTTTTATGGTTGTACATGAAAATTAATTGAAGAACATTAGTGATGAATTTTTTTAATTCAATTGCAAAGATATGTAGGAAACCTCCATACACATATCTTCCCTTCAATAAGCATCTCCAAAAAAAAATTCACAATTCCCTTGAGAGAGATTTCCATTTTAGCATGATTTTGCCTTCACTTTGAAAATAAATATCTCTTTGTAATTAGATTTTTGCGTTTTCTCTTCTTGGGATAATTAAATTCATAGATGTGAGTGTGGTAATACAATTCCTTTGTAAAAATCTAATTACAATGAAGAAATATGTCTTTTTAGAGCTAAGAGTAGAATCACGTATCTTTGGGGTAGGCCACTATACATTTGGTTTGTGCCATGCTAACTTATTGATGAAACAAGCACCTTCAAAAAGATCACAAAAAAGCAAGGAAAGGATCTCCCCCAGTTTTTGCATCCCCAGCCTGTCCCATTGGTTCCACATCACCCTACAAGCTTGCATTGGAACTCCGTAATATTATTAACCAGACCCTGGTGGATTCCCTTTTGCCTCCACGGAAAGAGGGAGCCCCTCAGCTCTAAATTAGCTGTAGCATTATACTTGGAGCCAACAGAGGGGCCAACTCATACCACCCAATAAAACTCTTTGAACGCAGCTGAACTCAACCAATAACAAGCTTTATATTCTAATTGATCTCCCACGAAGTATATAGGGAAAATTATACCTCCACCTGAGGGAGAGGGAGTCTCTAGGTTTAACAATGTTATGTCTCACTGCATTGGAACACATGTTTTTTGCATTGGGAACTCATGATTGTTTGCTGCAGCAGCTGGAGGGGCCCAATTAGCTTACCTCATGGGGCCTTCAAGCTTGCAAGGATACACCAAGTGCTGCAAAACGGACAACAAACTTGCAGTGTCTATTAGTGGGTGGAGATGCTCATATAAGGCCATTTTTTATTGTACCCTTGAAAGTGACAAGGAGCTTGAAGGTTGCATTGGGCCTTGTTTTGTTTGCTCCATTGCTTTGTTAATGTTGCCGAGCCTCAATAATGGGCGCATGGAGGATGCTCTTACGAATGAAATTTGCTACACATACTTTAAATGTCTCACAAATGATAAGTTTCTATGTACTATTGTTGAGTATTTGAATCTGTCTTCCTGCAACACTCTCTTCTTTAGGGCCTCTTCACATTATGGCCGTCCAAGTCGAGAGTCCGTCGTTTCCACCAATCATATTGTAGGGTCCGCTGGTTCCACCAATCATATGACAGAGTCCCACAGCCTCTCGACTTGGATAGCCATAGTGTGAAGAGGCCCTTAAGCTTGTTACCTTTCTATGTGGAAAATCAAAATGGGGGTTTGTATTGTACAGTACAAGGATTAGATCTGCAGAGATGGCAATGGAGGATGCATACCTTGTATTGTACGTTGAGAGAGATGGTGGTTCACTTTCACCCTGAACATCTGTCCATTTCAACCTCTAAGTTAATAAGCGTCGTAGCTCCACTTAATTGGTTTTTTCCTCCCAATGAAACTAAACTTACATCCAATGTGTCTTAATGCACATCATTATCTGGCCAGAGCAGGTGCATAATACAGGACTGTACAGTACAAGGGTAGCCACTGATAAGTATTGCAGCCCAATTTACCTGACCAGTGGAGTTCCTAAGAAGAGTGGAAATTTACCAGACCAGACCAGTGGAGTTCCAAGAGTCAGATACTGAATTAAGGAGTGTTACTACATTCTGTAATAGCTAGGGCTGGTTACGTTGTCTACCAAGTGTAAGGACTGTCTAATTTACAAGCTGCTTCAAATTCTAAGATACACTGCCCCGTCTGCTCTTGTACAGTACAGCGCAAAGGCCATCAGGTTTCACCTCGGGAGGCCGTTTAAGGTAGATCAACCTATTACCACCCTGATTTGCAATTTGACTATCTTGGAGCTAATTCCATGAGAGACATATATTTTTCAGAGGTGTGCGCATGTTTCTTGAATCAAACCCAAGTGAAATTATAATTTTCTGATCAAAATTGTAATTTCTGTGAATTTTTGAAGTGTTTTGCTTTTAAGCGCCCGTGAATAGGGTCATAAACGCCCTAATACCAACCCATAACCACCTTCTTATGTCCCTATAAGCATCTAGGTATTCACCAATCAGCTATTGCTACATTATCCTAAATGACATAAATGCACTGATTTTGTCAGATTTCTAGATAGAATTGGCTCACTTTTGGACAGATTTGGATGGTGGAATGGGTGGAAATGGGGCCAAAAATAGGATGGCGGAAATGGGTTGGAGACGGAATTAGGCTGGTCTACCTTAAGTTCACACATTCTCTCAATCCTCAGCCTCAGCCTGAAGACCTAACACAACTTTAGTTAAGTTAGAGCTCTATCGTACGTATGCAGGTTTAAACCTTTGTTGATCCCCTCCTTCCACAGATTGATCGAGGGCTTCCATGCATGTGATTAGAGCTCAGCATATGCTTTGTGCTCCAGAGGCCGGCCTCACTCACTGGGGCATCTTCTGAACTTACTCCTCGTGTACTACGGACTGTACAGAGTAATCCCGTTGTCCGATCCAGATTCCCTGCTTAATATCAGGGTCACTGGAGAAAACATGGAGTGCAAACCTGTACGTAAGGTGGGTACACCCAAAACCGCCACAAATTGGTACTGTGCCTAGTTACTGTTACTAGACTGGTCAAATTTTCATATTGTCTTGTTGGCAAGTGAAAGGAGGTTCCAGCGCACCAAAGAACGTAGCATTTGGATATTGTATCCAAAAGTTATTAAGGAATAAAGTTTGGTTCTAAAAGCATTTCTTCCACATAGGTACAGAACTAATTTTGGAGATGTACAGAGTATATAGATGGCAGTTGAAGGTCAGCGACGCATTTGGGTGTACCCACCTTATGTGTAAGCCTAATTAATTTACACAAACTGAACTCCATTTGCTTGATCACATGGCCCTGCGTTTTTTTGATCCTGCCCCTTGGCTACTCTCGCTCGCCACTTCAATTGATTGACAGTGTTTGCATTCATCTGATCTCAAGTGGCCAGTAGGGGTGCGCATTCCTTTGCAGGCAAAGGTAGGGCGACATTGCTCGCTAGCTAAACAGGCATCATGGTAGACAATCAACAGCAAGTATCATAGAACATCGCAAGCCAGGCACTCAAAAGTATGTCTTTTCCTACAAACAGCAGCAAGAATCTGTCTACTCGGCTCCTCTTGGCACGAACTTACTTTGGACTGGACTGGAAGAATTCTTATTTCATTTATTTAGGGCCTCTTCACACTATGGCCATCCAAGTCGAGAGGCCGTGGGACTATGCAATATGATTGGTGGAATCGACGGACCCTGCAATATGATTGGTGGAAACGACGGACTCTCGACTTGGACGGCCATAGTGTGAAGAGGCCCTTAGGGAAGACAGTGCAAAGGTGGGAGTGATTCTCCTTCACTATAGCATGCAGTAAAACGATTGAATGAGATCCTTCATGAAACGATTGATTGGGGAGGAATGGAACATGGAACTAAGGTAGTCTGTTCTAAAAGCAACTGGCTTCTAAACCAATCATGGTGCACAGGTACATTTTGCTTTCTTCAATGGACCAATGGTGTACATTTCAGGAGGTGGTCGGTTCTACACAAAATAGTGAAATTAGATTGTCCCATACTAATTTCTTGACAATCCACACTATAGAAATATTCACTGCTTTTGTACAATGACGCATTCAATTTAGAGCCATGTGTATAGCATAGATTTGGGCACCAGTTCAAGGCTTGGTTCAAAGAGTGGCATGTGCCTCCATGTGGAACAAGAATTGATCCATGAGGGAATTTATCTCAGGTAAGGCAACCTAATTGACAAGGCAACCTATTTTCACTATTTCGTGTACACTGAAAACTATATTTAGTATTAGCAACACTATCTACGAATCATGACACTAAATATCATTAAGCCTACTAGAATAAGTAACATTAAATGTAATTTCTAACACTAAATATACTCTATGGTAAATATGAAATCCAAAAAATGTTTACATTTAGTGTTTGAATATATTAAATAAATGAATTTGCAAAGGAAAAGATTGAAGACAAGGAAAATTAATGATGGAAGGAGTAGAAAATGTGAAAAATATTTGTAATGAAGGAAGTCTTTGAACATCAAATAAGAAAAAAGAAATTCATATTTAGATATAATAAAAAAAATACCAATTTCATACTTGGGCTGGAACTTGCTGGCCTTGGAAGTATGGTTCATGCTTGGCTATAATTTCTTGCAGATGTGGAAAGAGTTGATTGACACTCCAAGTGCCATCAATACTCAAAGCCATATCTGATCTAATCATAGCTTTCCTAGCATATGACATATTATCACAATCTACCTCTTTATTCACATCTTCAATACTATCTGCAGCCATGTATAGGAAAAATGTTTTTCCCGGATTTGTGAGTTTTCCTGACCACTGCCCATCAGCTCAAAGAGTATTTTGCTAAGCATTGCTTGCAATGAGTTCAACCTTATTCGCTTTCCATCGCTTGGTCCAAGCATCCTTGACCTTGGAGATGATAAATGTGTTCGCTGATTGACACAAATGTGTCAAATAAGGTGGTAAATACCTAAGACTGGCCTGTTTTGCTTCCAAAACAGCCGTTAAGCTTGGGGTCATATTATGGCTGACACAATTGTCAACCCAAATGACTTTTGTGCGGCCATGAACATTGGCTTGGAAGGCTCGGGGTTCAGCAAAGAATTCAGCAAAAAGGGCTTGGTCCATCTAGCCTTTAGGTTTGGTTTTGTAGCATACCCCTGGAATATTGTCTTCCAAGTCCCGAGTAGGGTAATTGCTGTTGGAATTGGTAAAAATGAGCATGGGGGCTTCAATCATAGATTGATGCCCTTCAGAGATTCTAATGACCATGGTCATAGAGTCTCCACCAAAAAACACTTTGGCGTACTTGCCACTGTTGTCCCCCCTAAATCCCAACGTTTGACCATTGTCTAAATTCACGACAAATTGAGTTTCTTCAATGTTTTCCATAAGATTTTCATCAAAATCATTGGTTTGGACCCCCCTATGCAGCACACCAAGATGACATGTTGTTGCCATTTCGATTTGTAGTTCCTTCTCGGGACTACTTTTCAAAAGTCCACATTGTGACAACAAAACAATATTGTGCACATACATAAATTGTTGAACCCAACTTGGAATCAACTTTGACGTGAATAGGACATTGTCCTTGGGATCATAAGATTGGGCTATATATGGAGAGGTGGGATTTCTCAAGATCAACATAGCTAGTTCAATGAGCAATCTGGATGAGAATTTGACTCCAACTTTTTTAAATTGGTCAAATGCATTCAGGAGCTTAGGGTAGATCCAAAGTACCCATTGAGATTGCTTGACACCACAACCTGGACTTGCCTTCGGGTGGAGTTGTTTTCGCCCTCCCATCTGGTTCCTAGTGAATTGGTGGAGATGGTATATCTGCTTCTCCTTCATTGCAAAATTGTTGACGTTGAGTCCACCAACGAGAAGCCCGGACAAGGTTGGCACTCCTTTGAGCACGAAAATGCTTTGGAAACACGGTAAGTGTGCGGATGTAGAGCCCGCGGATGCCATGCGCAATTTCATCTTGAACCATCCAAGTGATGATGCGCTTGCGAACAACAATGGTGAAAACTTGTTGCAAGTGTCGAGGTGTGGAATTTTCTGGAAGGGCAGCCATGACAGAATTCCTGTAGAGCCAAACAAGAGTAAAAAAAACGACAATGGGTCAAAATCTACGGAGTGCCAACCTTGTCCGGGCTGGGGCATGAGCTGCAGGTAGATCGGAAGGGGGGATTGCAGATCGCAGATCGGAAGGCAGGAGATTCAAACAACGCTGGAGTGGCAAGAATGGGCGAAGTATAACACACACACATACCAGAAAAAAATCCATCACTTGCTGGATCGCGAGGTGGAGAGCAACGGTGGAAGGGAAGAGAAACCAAGGATCACGTGGGAGGGAATGATGTGACGGGCAAGAGAGGCAAACAAAGTCCAATTGCAAGGGAAGACCAGGGAAGGGGAAGGTAGAAGGGAAGAGAAGGCGAAGGCAGCGCATTCAAGTCTAAAACTACACTAATTACTCAAAAGTTCAGATTTAGTGTTGGGTGGAATAGGCTGGTAATTACACTAAATGCAATCCAAGACTAAATATAGTTTTTGGTATAGTGACCGTTGCATTTCAACTTCAAAAATTTGTAACTTATTCCGTGAAGGTCCAAAAAATATGAAACAACTTGAATAAGATGCTAATTCCATTTTTCTTTCTATAAAAATTTATTGAAAATTGGTTCAAGAAGTTTAGTTTTCCCGCAAAGGCAAAAAACTCTTAAATGGTTGCTTTAAGAGCAGACTACCTTATATGAAGAACTAAATACTGTCAGTATGATGATGGGTTAAAATTCATTGGTTCATCTAATCTGCAATTTCATCCAAAATTAAATGATATCATCTCCGAATTTTATAGCAATTGAACAATTACATCCATCAAGAGAAGGAGAATATGTTCCTTCAGAAAAAAATTGATAAAAAATTTTGGAACCAATTTTTGTAGAAGAATCGTAAGAAAAGAAAAGATTTTATGAAGTATTAACCCCTAAAGGGCCATTGTCCCTTCAGGGGATAAATGGGAATTTGGGCAGGTACCTACGTGCTGAAATTTTGTCCTAATTTTTTGAAACTCTTTTTGAAGATAGATAGGTTGATTAGCTTTGTGGAAATATAATTTTTTTTTTCAATCGGTGCTTGGGAACAAAAGTTATGATCCAAACAGCTCAAAACTTGGAGAAGGGGGGAGAAGGGGCAGTAAAAGAAAATTTCAAAAATTTGAATTTGAATTGAATTTTTTTCTTATAGATTATAGTTTTGTCTACTTGAAAAGCTTTGGTTCATTCCAACTTGTAGGATTCATTTTTGAATGCATTTTTTACAATTTTATAAAGAAAAATTCCACGTGGTTTATTTTTTTTTCTAGAACAATTTCACAATGCATTTTAATTCCATTTCAGTGATATTAATAGTTTAGATTTTCCTTCTATCTTTAACCTTCTTCTACTTAACAATTTTTTGAAGTATGAAAATTATTTTTTTTAATTATTTTTTTCCTAGACTCTCAATTCAATTCTCCACGATGAAGATTTAAAGATCAAAACTTTGTAGTGCAAAAAATTAAAGTTAAGAAGGTTCAAAAGTCAAATAATCTGGTCCTATAATGGGTTGAAATTTGAAAAATTGTTTTTTTTTCCACTTTAAACGCAAATATCTTGCAATTTGTGTGGTCAAAAATTCTGAAACTTTTCCACACATTTTCATACTAGCCACATGTAAGATCCTATGGTTAGATGTGCAAAAAAAATAATTTTCAAATTTTCTTACTCTTTGCTATAGAAATGGTAGTTTGGAGTGTTTTTTGGCAGAAAATGGCCTTGGTCCTTTAGGGATTAAAGTGATGAACTTTGTATTTTGAAAAAGACTCATTATTTGAGGCAAACATGATGAACTAAAGATCGATCTATCGATCTATCAATCTATTGATCTATTGGAACAAACCATTGCATTTCTTAAACCAGAATACAAAACAACCAAGCCACAAAGGCTGGACAATGAAGAGTTAAGGACAAAACGGAAAAGGAAAAGCAAACTAAGAGAAAAGGCAATGAAGGTAGACCTTTCTTGTTCCAACTAATTCAAGTACCATTCCTACTAAGGTAAAAGACCCCATTGTGGTCAAATGGCCCATGATGGACACCTAATGATTCCATTGTGGTTTTTCAGACCCCATTATACACTTCAATGCAAAATCTAATTAGAACTTTTTTGAGTTAACTCTAATTTGTTTATAAAATTGTCCCATCTTATGTAGATTCTTATCTATAGTAAAGGTCCTCAAAACATAAGAGCCTAGGATGAATTTTGAGTGCAACTATTTTATTGCCGAAAGGAATATTCATTATAGTTTATATAATTTCATAAATGTTGTTTGAGTGAGTTTATTTTCCTAAAAGAATTACTACATTCAATATAGAATATTAACTATATTAGTGGTCTAAGAACTACCATGTAAGCAAAATGATTAGAATTATATACATCCATATAATTCAATAATTGAAGAGCAATTATCAATCAATCTATGTGGACCTTGAAGTAAAAATTTTGGAATGTTGTAACTTGAATCTAAACATTCATGAATTAGAAATTACTGAACCTATTCAGAATTTCATGCTCAAAGCTCATAAAACTACACACAGGGGAATTTTGTTGGGCATCACTATATGTACAATCCCCAACAAAATTTTCATTCATAATGATCATTGACTCATTAGGCCAACATTCTTATTACTATTATGACTACTATTATTATAATTAAAATACAATTGATCACCCTTTTAAAGCCTTTACAAGATTTTGGAGGCCTCATTCAACTACTCTACATCTCCAACAACCCCGTTAGGTCAAATTCAACTTCTATTGGTAAATCAACACATCCACCACCGCCCGAGCCATCGCCACTACATTCGCCATCACCATGATCACCACCACCTCCACTAACATGAGCTGTAAAGAATCCCAGTTTATCTTTATTGAGGCCAATATATCCACCTTCATATCCAGCTACATCATCAATTTTGCCACCACCACCAAAAGTGTCATAAAATCGCTCAAATGTTTTAGGAGACCACTCAGATTGCGGGATTGTTTTTGACTTGTCACGATATTTTTTGACATTACAACTTGAATAGAAATCTTCCTTGAATTTCCACAATAAGGCTGGCAGTGACATGCTGTTGTTGCTATCCATGCTCACTGCACCTACAATAGTAGAAATAAGAAATTAGTTTCATATTTATAATTTCAGAAGTAATCAAACTCAACAGTTTTTCAAGTGCAAATCAAATAAATCACATAAGCAATAGTGTATGAAGCTACTGCTTCCAAATCTAAAAGATTGTTCAAGTTTCGAAAACTGAAAGTAGTGGACTACTTGTTTATATGCATTTTTTTTACTAGACCAAAAAATGATTTAAAACATTTTAACAACTTCTAGGCAAAGTAGTACTTCTTTCTTTATCCCAATGGCCACTGCTAAACAAATCAAAATAAATGATTTCTAGTGCAAAAATACAATACGAAAAATTTAGTGTAGTGTACATTGCCTGAAAAAAAAATTGAGTACCAAAGTTTCAAACAAATATAGTGGAATTGCCTACCCCAAATGCCGTGTTTGTCTGCGCGAGAATTTATTGCAATAGTCTTCTTTGTCTCTCCTGCTTTTAAGTGTGTAGTCTTTTCTTCATACCAACCTTGAACAACTAAAGCTGTTACAACGGCCATCAAAATTACCATTGTCACATTTTCCTCTGGAGAGACCTGAACAAATCATAGAATAGAATCATGCATGAAACATTTAGTAGGGTCATCCTTGAGATGCAAAACCAATGCAAAACCAAAGTTTTAAAAAAGAAAGGTGTTAAATTCTCAAAACTGAAATGCAAACTCTTTTCAGATTGTTAAATGTGATCTCATAGATTCCATTCTGAATTTGGCTACTCAAGTTAAGGTAGAAGGTTCTAAAAGAGCTCAGGCTCTAAAATTGCCCACCTCTTCAAATGTACACTATTTGTACATGTTGTTTTCTCATAGCCTTTAGCAATGTACAAACAATGCACATTTTAGGGGATGGGCAATTTTAGAGCCCTATGCCACTTCAACTTCAAAATTTCATAACTAATTCCACAAAGCTCCAAAAAATATGAAACGACTTGGGTTAGATGCCAATTCCACTTGGGTTAGATGCCAATTCCATTTGGGTTACTGAAAAATATTTCAAGAAGTTTCACCTCCCCAAACTTCAGTTTCAGCTCTTAAATGGACGAGTTATGGACCTCCTACCTTACATCAGAGAATGCAAGATGCACTGATTGTTCAATATCGCATTATTCTACTAAAACAAAAGTTTCCAATCTACAAAGAAGACCACTCTACAACAAAAGAACACAATCTAATTTTGATGAGGGGTTTGGATTTTCAAATTGAACACTGACCTCCACAGCAATGGCTTTCCAGTTGAACAACGCAGTCGCCTTCCCAGTTGGAGAGTCAGCCGGGTTTTTTCGAATGACAGTTACATATCCTGATTCATAGTTCATATGCTGCTTCCCAAGAGGCACTTCATATTGCAAGTGTCAGCCTGGCCGCAATTCCACCTGATAAACCCAAAACTCAAATGACATAAATGATACTACCTCTGGCTCAAAATAAATTTTTGGTCTGTAGTAGGAAACTACTTTGGAGTATCATGGATTTATTTTGAGGCAAAAGAGAGTATCATCTACTCAAGCATCTCAATTATGTTAACAATTGAGGGCAAAAGTACCAGACAACTCATCAATAATAACCAAGGGCTAAGGTAACAGACCATGTTTGTGCCATTTTGGGGGCACTATGTATCACTAGAGTACATAATTTGAACGGGAATTTGAAATTTCGAAATGGACACTGAACACACGTAGTGGCATAAATAGGATGACTTCTTAATTGTGACACAAATAGGGTCTCCAACCTTATTACTAGGGAACTAAAACACAAATCAAATCAACCCTACACTATGAATCAAATTGCCACTCTACAACTTTTGTGATGAGAACATTTGCAAACTTGAATAGTGGGGATATCTTACAGGATAGCCAAAGCCCTGGCCAGTGAGCTCAAAGTGCAAATTTTCCATCCATTGATTGTTACAATCTCTTCGCACTTTGAACACAATATCTTCGGTTGCAAATAAGGACCATTGACGTTCAATGTGGCTACTCCTCTTAAATGACTGCGTACCAATTTGATGTTGAGCATATCCAGCGACTGCATTTGTCACACATGAAGTAGACAAAAAATCAACTGTGAATAATGAATGTCAAATACATATTCATCAAGAATCCCATATAAAAGCTATCCTAAAACAAATCATGGATTGAATGAAATTGCTGCACAACACTCAATAGCCTACATTTTTGTTGTCTTTCCATGACAAGATGATGCACAATATTCCACACCCAATAGTAGCTATGAGGGCACATGGCAAGAATGGTGAATAGTAATCATGCCGCCACAAATATTCTGCCAAAGAATGGGAACTGCCAGATCTATGAACAAGAGACTACTGCCAAATTTTATTTTATTTTTTCAAGAATATAAAAATAGTTTCAAAAAAATAAATTTGGTAGCAGTTTGTTGTTCATAGATTTGGAGGCCCCCATTCTTCAACAAAACATTCATGGTGGCATGATTACTATTCATCATTCTTGTCACGTGCCCCACAACTACTATTGAATGTAAGATATTCCACATCATTTTGTTGGGGATGAAATGGTGTAGAATATTCGACATCATTTTGTTGGGGAAGGTCAACACAAATGAAGACTAGTGCATGCTACATGTTACCTGAATCTGGTTGCACACTCAATTTCTTTCTCTGAAACCCGTCCCATTGAACCCTTTGTTGAAATATACACACTTCTTTCTCCCACTCTTCCACAGGGGCATTCCATGCCTTTTGATATCTTTTCTTCGGTTTAGCTCTCCTGTGTTCACAATCAAGAATTTTTTTTAAAAACAACAAAACAACACCATACCTAAGTTAGGGCAGCACAGTAGTACTGAATGAACAATCACATTCAACAATAAATCCATACAAGTCTCTTGATCTTAATTAACCCTTCCAGAACTAAGGATTCATCATTTTAAAATGACCACTTGATCATATTGTCGAAAGTACAATGCTGTATAGGTAGGGAGAATATTTATATCATTGGATTACGTAAAGAACATTGCATGTGTTTGTTCAAGACAACAACCATTAATTTCAAAGAAATGAAAACCTGGACATATAAACTCTTCAACACTGAGGAGATAAGCTTAACACAAAGCCAAATGTGGGCTTCTCAGTCTTCACAACGACCATTTACATTGATCGTATGTACTGCATAAAGTACAATTTAAAAGAGGAAAATTATTATACCAACAGTACCAATAGATGAAGAAAAGAACAGTCACCATGGTGTTAGGTCAAGAAAAGAAGTACTCAAACTCATCAAAACCCAAATTTGAGCTCTTGAAAACTGCTGAAAAATCACGAGAGGCCATTCAACAAAGGTTTACATAAGAAATTCCAATTCTCACCTCACACGAACGAGGTACTTTTCTTCTGAATTGTGGTCGACCATATTCCTGGTCGACCACCGCCCTTCAGGCACAATGGTCTCTTTTGGGAGGGGGACAGGCGCTCCTACAACAGCATACATGCAAGCTTTCGCTAGCAAGCTTTCAAGCGCTTGTCCTTTCTTCGGCTTAATAGGTTTCAGGTTATCTTTTTGGAAGTCTCCTTTGACAGCTCTCAATAGGAAAGGCGAAGGAACAGCATCTTGGATGCTAGCTTTCACTAGCAACTCGGGTGCCTGTGAATTCGAATTCTCGTCTGGGCGCCCCAAGCGAAACCAGGCTTCCACTGAACGCTCCGGTTGTTCCAAAAGGTATTGGAAAGGTATGGAGACTCTTCCCAGAGATCGATCTTGCCCCATGTTCCTCGTACATGTGAGCTCCAAAGACAAGCCTCTTGTCGACGCCTCAAAGTGCAACATCCGGTAGTCCCCAGGCCACTTCAAATTCTCCACGTTCTCCACTGCGGGAGTCTCGAGTTTGAAACCACCGCAGTTGGTCAAGCCCTCGAGGGTCACATAGAAAGCCTTGCCTCTGGAGATTGGTGGTATGTTTCTTGCGCCTAACACGTTGATGGATACCTGCAGTTTTTTGTGTGACTGGTTAGGAGGGCTAGAAAGTAAGTAAGATGAGCACTTGACAAAATTTGGTACACTAGCGTCGAAATCTCAAATCGATCTGAGGAGTGCCTCATTAGAAGAGACGATCACACCAAAAATTTGCACTTACTATGAGCCAAACGAATTAGATTAACCATTATTAGTTTTGGCCATCAGTTTAAGCAGAAGTTACTATCATTCTGAGATTACTTTGAAACAAAATGGGTTTTGACAGTTTATTCTCGATGCATTAGAAATTGGATTAGGAATAAAAAGTCACACTAAACGGTATAAAACATGATGTAAGCCTCACTGTAGCCCACAGTAATTGCATTTCTTGTCTATAGTATTAAGTACGTGTCCGATGCTTCAGCTCATTCAAAAACCGTAAAGGAAATAGTTCCTGCACGGTCAATTTCGTTCAAGTGACAGAATTCCACGACTTTGGCACTTTTCAGTGTGTGCTCCTTGAAACGTAAATGTATGGGTCGTAATTTTTAGAGCTCTGTGCAGAAGACTGCCACAATTTATTTAGCACCCAAAACCGCACCAATATACCCAAATAACTCCAACCTATATAGTTGGAGTAAAGTTATTGGTCCATTCGTCAAATTGGCGGTATTCCGATCCACTACTAACCTTGGCTGAAAGAACCGTTGATATTTACCATAAACCAGTCCTAGTTTATAGAGCTTTGTGTAGATTTACGTCCCCACTTTTTGGCGCAGGATGAATTCACGCCAATTTAACAAAACTAACGATATATTTGACGATTCTGAAATGCAAACAACGGAAATGTATGCGTGTTTACTCGATGCCTCTCAGATGACCTGCATAAAATTGATTGAAAACATGTACAGACAGAATGACCCCGTTGAGGAGATTATGCACCTGGTAGCAATGCCGTGAAGTAAGGTGCTGGTTCTGTTTCTGGAGTTGCTCCTCATAGGAATCCGCACGCAGTCCGGCAACAGTGCTCGCGCTCGTGCTCGCACTTCCCAAAGCTCCTCCAGACACGTTCGACAACGACGACGCCATCGCCAATGTTCGTCAGTCTCAGACTCCAAATTTGTGCAATCAAAACGCAGAGAGAGTCCAGCAGAAAGTAGATCGAGTCGACTGAAGATCCCAACACAAATTATTTGAGATCTTCCAGCCGTGCCTTATATAAGAAATGTTGGGATCGATCGAAGGGGCCGGGCCTGATGGGTGAATCGATGGATATCAATCTCTTACCGACAGAAAATGAAGAAAAAAAGCCAATAGATCGACGACGCGAACATCCCTCTCTACCGGTAGAAATGAGAACATGACTTTTTCAGAGGCAGATCGATCGATGTACATGATGACTTCGATCCAGTCACAGTGACCTCGAAGCTGCCTGGAGTCATGATAGTCCACACGGAGCTTGTCCCCCATGGACTAAACTATTGAAATTTTCAAACCTATAGGAGATATTTCAGCAAGTGTGATCATGTTAAGAGGATAATTAACTTTTATATATGCATTGATCGGAAGCCAAGCTCAGTACGTTTTCGTTGCCAGTTCCTAGTCAGTTCCTCGTTTACAGCAGTCATGCAAGCATTCGCAAATATATTTACCGTGCTACTGGTCTATCATCTGGCAGACACTGTATGCAAAAATATTTTTAGTGCATCAGTCTATCACCTGGCAGGCATCTGGTTAGTAGGACCTCATGCCGGGTGCATAACATTGTTTACCAATGAGCAGAGGAAGAACGGGGAGGCATTACCCTCCCCGGTAATCTTTCCTAGGGTGTTTCTTCACCCCCCCTTGACTTTTTGTTTTAAGAAAGTCAAGGAGGGGTGAAAAAACACCCTAGGAAAGATTACTAGGGAGGGTAAAGCCTCCCCGTTCTTCCTGTAGAAGCAGGGTGTCCCTCTTGAAAACGGGACCCCTATAAGATAGGACAACACATAGTTGATCACTTAAGCAATTTTCAGAGCAATTTTCAGACAGATCGTGAGCAGTATGAGGCAAATAAATTTTTTTCCATGTAGGAAGATAGGAAATATTGGGACAACAAAATTTTCTAGAATATGATTCCCAAAATTGAAATTTCTGTAATTTCTAGAAGCCAAAAAGTTGTCCAGATTAATAGCCAATATTTAGACTCTTCCAATTCCGATAATAGAGTACCTACTTCTCGCTTGCTAATTCCTGTTTTCTTGCTCACAACTTTGGGACATGTGCGATAATCTTATTAGTTCCAACTTTGAAAAAGAGAAAAAAATACATTCTAAACTTTGGTTGGAAATTTGTTTTGGACAACCGCTTGGCTGAAAATAGTTGCAGCCTACAGGTTGGGTATGGCTCATTAGTCGTTAGAATGGGTGGTCCTACCTTAGTGAACAAAATTGTCTTATCATAACACTGTTAACCAAGCCTAGGGGTTCTCTTTTGGTTCCCTAGAAAGCGGGAGCCCTCCAGCGTTGCATTTCAAATGAGTGAAATGATAATTGTAATATTCTACCACCCGCTCCGTGAACTCCGGCACCTGCGTTGGAACATGGTTTTGCTTTGTTGACTTTGTGTGCTCGGGATGGGCTAGCAGACCAAATCCATTCCCATACACAATCCAACTAGGATTTACATTTGCCTAGCCAGTTTGATTTTTGGGATTCTAGAGTTCTGAATTCTTTCCCAGATATCTAGGGGTGAATTATACCTCCACCTAGGGGGTAAAGATTCAATTGGTTAACAATGTTATGATATGGCTCTTGGATAGTTGCAAGAAAGACCGGTTGTTTTTGTAGCGTTTTCTATAGTACTCAGTAATTAGATAATACTGTATAATTAGATAAACAATTTTAAAAAAATATGAAAAATAAATTTCATGTGTACATTAGTCTTTAAGAAGAAGATATCCTAGGAAGGAAAAACATAGAAAAATTCTCTAGGTAGGAGTATCAAAAAATCTCATGAAAAGTGCAAATGTCATGAAATTAGGTACTTTGACATTTTAATTTGTAAAAAATAGGAAAGGCAATTTAAAAAAACCCCAAAAAATTGGAATTATGGAAGAACTTTATGATGAATCAAAATAATGATCTTAAAACCATCTTCAATGTTTAAAAATGCACACACAATAGAGCCCTGTTAGCATGCATGTTGAAGACATAAAATAAAATACTTTTTAAATTTCTTTTGGTATAAATATGACTTCCTACTATAGAAATAGTCCACAGAAAATACAGCTCTAGATCATTAATTTTGGATGCTCCATGGGTAGTACCAAAATCCCTAAACTGTAGAGTGTGGTAAATGAGCTAAATTCAAAATTAATTAGAAAACTCTCTTTTTCTAAATTTTGAAAAATAAGGATTATAATTAATATAAAGTTTGTCATCTTTGATAAATATTTCAAGCATATCGGCTTCACCCTCCAAAAGCTATGGCCGTTCAAAACTTTGTCATTTCCATTGTGATGTCAAATAGTACTAGTCTTTCTTGCATTCACCCTCTTCAGCAATCACTTTTTTTTTATGAATTGAACAAGTAGCCAACCAAGTAATCCCTTGCCTAGAATGTAATAGGCAATTGCTTTCCCCCAATTTACACTGGAGCATATTGGGGCTTCTTTCATTAGAGAAAAAATCAGCCCTCCGAAGGGCCTCTCCGCGACCCCCTTTAGTACCCTAAAATTTAGTTTTTCTGGATTGAAAATTTATTTTTCTCCCATTTCCACCCAGCTGAAATTGCAGTGATAGTGGCGCAAGAATCCAATTTTACGAGTAAAAAAAAAATATAAATTTTGCTTTTGCAAATCTGACTGCTTTGACAAGTAGTCATATACTTTGACTGCCATCGAGGGTACTTTTTTAGATTGACAAGCCAAGCTTGAAATAGCTTGGCATGTCAATCAAGAAAGGCCCTCCAAAGGGTTGATTTTTTTTCTAATGTTGGCAGACCTCACTAGCAATCAAGTGATCATTTAAATGAATAATAAAATATTTAGAGACTCTACCAAGTAAAAGAAGTAGGCTAATGGGCTACAAGCATGTATCACACATGAGTCCAATTTTAGCTTTGTAGCTAATGTTTTTCCAAGATTATTTATGAAATGGCTAATAAATTTGTGATTCTTAGGTTAAAAACATTAAAGTCAACATTGACGTTAATTTGTGATTTGTTCTTACATTTCTTCGTTTTGTTTCTCAATGTTGTTTACAAGGAAGTATTACAAATTTGAAAAGGTGAGATTTGTTCTTCCAACTATTTAAGGTGTGTCAAAATGGGTACTTTTTAACATTATGGTTTAACATTTATCAAATGTTTGAGCAATTTTATTTAATTGAAAATCATTTCATCTCTAAAAATTAATGCTTTTGTTGAAATTTGATCATTTGTGTTTATGTTGTAATCAACAAATAAGAAAAAGACACACCAAGGAGTTGTTGTTGAAACCTTGAATTGTGAAGCATTTGTAGTCGGAATTCTTCCCATCATATGAATGTTGTAATGGCTCACAACATTTGGATCAAGTTAAATAGATTATAATTATTTATGGAGGCATTTTTTTTTAAATGTTTGAGTTGTTCCAAATATATTCAAAAAATTGAATTGTATGTTTGTGATATGAAGTGTTGATTAAATATAATCATCAATTTTCATTGCCTTGCCGTTGCTTGCAACGGGCTCCGTTCTAGTATTGATCAAAGACAAACAACAATTTATTGGGCCAACCCTACAACATTGAAATTCCAACTAACCAAAAAAATAAAAATTCACAAAAATCTGATAAAGCAGTCACAAACCTAACAGCACAAACCGGATGTACAAATATAAAAGCAATAATGGTGAAGACAAAGCTCCAAAAATATCAAGATGAGCAAACAAATGAAAAAAAAAATGCCAAAATATACCTTTCATGGACTTCTTGAAAGAAAGCGGAGTCTGCTCTAATATGTTTTGGATGACTAGAGCTCGCAATATAGACTAATTTGGGGCATTATATGTTGTATACGTGATATTGGAAGACATCATTGATTTTTCAAAGCGCGAATGCTCTACCTCTGCATTGAGATTGATGACCCTCTTCATTTGGCATGAACTCCAAGGTTTGGTCACAAAAATCTCTGAACAAATGGAAAGCACCGGAGCAAAATCGGATGGGGGGATCTAAATACATGTATAGCTTGGATTTCCATTTGGTTCGCTAAGACTGGGAGCAATAAAATCTCCAATGTATACATCACAAGATTGGACAAACTTCATAAGGCATTGAGTGGCCTCCATAAATAGCACAATGGAGGCCAATCTAAGGAGGCACTCCAAGTCATTCAAACGAGCATTCAAATAACAATATAAGTCCTTCAAAGGCTCATTAGCCTTTGAATCCAATGCCATTTTAACAGCCAAAGTGCGGTAAGGTAGAAGCATCCAATAGTGTCAATGTACCCAGGTAATGGCATCACTTTTTATACATGATAGTCATTTTAGAACTTAAATGTAAGTTGACCGAAGATAGCTTATTTTGTTGACCAAAATGATAAGCTATCTACAGTCTACTTACATTTATATTCTAGAATCATTGCCTTATTTAGAAAAAAATGCCATTGGATACACTGACATTATTGGGTGCTCTCACCTTATAGCACCAAAATCTTTTTACATGGATCTAAAAGATTAACTCATCGAATTATGATTAATTATCTTTGCACTGCTTGTCTTTGTGATCTCAATTAGGATCTTGAACTCCAGTTGTTTCTTTGAAGAAGTCTTGAAGTATCCACAAATTACCTTCAACTAGATAGTCTTTAATGCAACTCACAAATATGAAGTTGGGTTGAGAAGGCCCTCACCGCCAAGTTGGCATGATGAGCAACTTAGTGCATGCCTATCATGTGAGGAACCACGTTCCATTGTAGCTGATTGTTAACACTTTCTACATCCTAAAATACATTCACCCATCAACTCAATCTAAAGTGCTTAAATTTGGATAACAAATTTATCTTAGAAAGGCTACTTATGTGCATTGAGATGTTCATGATGACGTCCATAATGTTTTTCATTGAACTTCTTCTAACCACCTTCTTGAACTTCAATAGCGTAGAAGATCAAGTATAGATTTACAATATACACATGAACTGAAATCCAAGAAAAAGTGTCCACAGTGGTAGCTAGGTTCATCACAAATGACCCTAAAATATAGCAAGTGTTCAAGGATTTTCTAATCTCCTATAGAATAATAATGTGGTGAATGCTCTCAACTATAGACCGTACTTATCCTATGCACCAATGTTTCAATGATATTACAATACCCCCAAAATCAAGAAACTCATTGTGAAAAGGATAATTGTCTGTCATAGGTCTACCACAATAAAAGAATTGGAATACAACAACAAATTGCTTGTCTCTTTAACCCAAGAGATTAAGCCTTGGATTTGGGTTTTGTTGCAATATGGTCTCATAGTTGATGGCAACATAGGTCTTTTTGTTTTTGTAAAATGCATATTACACCCATTGGTATTGGACTATAATTACTTATAGGTGAAATTACAAGTACCTTAGAAAAAAGACCTTTGAAAGTTGTTAACCAAGACATCAAATCTAAATATAATTGCCTTTACAAAGTAACTATAGTTGCTCAACATTATACAATATGACCTTTCCTTAAAGAACTACCACAAGAAAGGATTAAAAATAAAGTTAAAAGTGCCTTGATTAGCATTTCATAAATATATGTGGCGAGAAATATTCTACTTTCACTTTACTTAGTCTCTAATTCTATATTACGTAAGGTGATTGCAAGAAACACTTGTACTATTTGTTGCATTTTGCAATTTCTAGAAATAGTACTATCAGTATTATAACTATGTTTTAATACTCTTTTTTGGTTGAATTTGGGGGATGGGGCCATCTATTTTTTCCTTATTTTTTGAAATTTAGGCAATATGCCCTTTCTATTTGTCAACGCAAATGAATGAAATCCACTTTTCATCCTTTCTCTTTTCTAAGATGTATTTGGTAGGTACTTGTGAGTACTTTGTAGTGCTTAGACTTGCACTCTGGTACTATTTCATTGAATTTCCATAGAAACATTGTGCCTCAATTGAAAATAAATATAAAAAATGGAGCTACTATTTTTGATTCTTTTGTGTGTCTTGTTGCAAACTTTCCTAGGAAAGCATATGACACAAAAAAGTCAAATTTGAAGTCATTTATGAACCACTAGAATCCTCAAATTATAATCCCCAAGCAAGAGTGTAAAGCATTTGCAATTCTATTTTCAAAAACCTCATCCAAGAAAGAATAAGGGGGTATGAAACAAGGTTGTAAATATTTTAGTTGTAGCTCCAATAAAAAGGTACTCAAAAGTACTAAAACCTCCTAAATGTGAAGTATGATAGACTTTAGTGAATACTATTTTGTAGTCATTTTATTTATAAAAAATACTCCAAAAATATTGTAGAACTAAATTGTGTTTGTAGAAAGTTGATAGCAACTTTAAAACTCCAAAGGTTATGTACCTAAACTCATTGCCATGCAACGTGTGACAAAATAGTGTAAGTGTTTCTTGCAATATTCATAGTCCATTTTTTGTACTAATTGAATGATCATTTTTGATATAGCATGTGCAATTTCCAACCATTCACAACACCGAAAGATAAGGATGATTCAAATTTGGCATGAATGGATTTGGTTCTACCTAAGTAAATGTCTTTGGGCATCAAAGCTTGGAGTAAGACTTAAAGGATTACTATGAGGTCTAATGTGTGTGAGGTTTAGCAAATAGGAGAATTACTATCGAAAAGGAACTTTTAAACATAAAACTTTCTAGGACAAATGTAATCTTTTCAATGAATAAATTTTGTGGAACTCCATATCACAAAAAGATACCTATAACCAATATAAAATCCTAATTTCACAGTAGATTCATTTATTAAATTTTCCAAAAAATTTACTAGCAATTTTTGAGGAGAAGAACATCGCTACTCTTGCTTAGACGAAACTACACACCAAAAGTCATGTATGTGGTGGAATCTAGAACTAATGGCGGTGAGTCTATCACATTTGCCTCCATCGTGTCCCACCTTTGAGACTCCTCAAATATGAAGAAAATTGTAAAATGAGGCTTTGTTTTCCTAAATTTCCTTTCTTATCTTCCTAAGGTATCACTTTTGGGGGCTCAAGGGAAAAAAATGATAATGACAAAAAGAATCTGTACAAAAGAGGGCTCACTCAAAATTTCACGACGTCAAAGTTAACAACATGATTTGTGCTAGCAACATTCAAGTCAAGTCTTACGACCAAAGAAAAAATGGTTAATTTGTGTGGTGCTAATTTACCAAAGCTGTTCTATTTGTAAGATTATTATATTACTATAGGCATGAAGTGCTACTATATTGTACCAATACCCCCCAAATTAAAAATTTCTAGTAATATAATTCTGCAAGTGACACTAATTAGGTTGCCTTACATTAAGAAAAATACTTTACAAGCCATCAAAGTCAACAAATATGTCTAAAAATATTACCATTTGTACAAATGGAAGTTCATGAGTCCCAATTACAACAATACCTGATTGAGAAGTAGTGCATTCTTGTATTACAGTACAATACAATAACGGAAAATATTTATATAGTTATATAGTGTCAAATGTGGAGAAATTAGTGTGGGGCAACCTAATTTCACTAAGTTAAGTTATTTTGTGAGCTGTCCCTCCCGAATCAAGACTCCGAGACCATGTCACGATCGACGGTGATCCGGGGACCTCGAGATCGGAGGGTCAGGAGAGCGGCAGGCCTTTCTCTTCACCCTCTTCCTGCTTCCGAGCAGGCTTACTCACACTCTATTCCTTTGCGAACAAGCTTTCCTGGTTGCATTTGAGGATCATCTCGACACGGGTTAGCAGCGATTGCAGTCCCGTCCTCCGCACCTCCAGGTATCTCTAGCGCGTAACCGTTTTTTGTATGTCTCGCTTTGTAACTGCCACCGAAGAGCTTTCTCGGTTGCGGTTGTTCAGGTTTGCGTGCTTAGGGCTTGTGTTTTGATAGTCAGTTTTCAGTTTTAGATTTTAGGGTTTAGGGTTTCATGGTGGAGGGGATTAATGCTGTTGTTTGTGGATGAATCTTGGGCACGGTCCTAGTATCTTGTTCTTGTATCTTGTTCTAGTATCTTGTTTCTCTTCGGTGTGTTGAGGCTGTAGAGAGAGCGCCAGGTATGGGATGAGTAGTTTGGTTTGTGATGTGTTGGAAGGGTATTGGATGTTTATTGATTCTGTTGTTGTGGGCTGTTTTTCTTGTGTGGTGATGTTGATTTATTAGGGTGATTGAGTGGTGGGTTTTATTTTTCCGGTCCCGGCGTGCCGTCGTTAGGAAGCAGATATGGCGGCACCTCTTCGGAAGCCGGTGTTTGTGAAAGTGGAGCAGTTGCGCCCCGGCACCTCCGGTCACACGTTGACGGTTAAGGTGGTGAGTGCGAAGCTGGTGCTGCAGAAGGTCCGTCCTGATGGGAACCAGGTCCGTCAAGTGCGGATTGCGGAGTGTTTGGTGGGAGATGAGACGGGCGTGATCGTTTTTACCGCCAGGAACGAGCAAGTGGACTTGATGAAGGAAGGGGTAACTGTGATCTTGCGGAACGCCAAGATTGACATGTTCAAGGGCTCCATGCGTCTGGCCGTGGATAAGTGGGGGAGAGTGGAGCCCGCCGATGCCGCCGACTTCGTCGTGAAGGAAGACAACAACTTCTCGCTTGTGGAATATGAGCTCGTGAATGTCATCGACGAATAGAGCACACTGCTGTGGGATCACGAGTCTCGCGGAAAGATTCCGAGGAAGCATCACCGAAAGTCCGTATCCGAGGAAGCATCGTTGTTCAAATACATCATAACAGAGAATGCGACAGGTTCTTGTACCTTCCGATTACCTATAGTATCGAGTGTCAGCAAACACTTTCCCCAACTCCAACGATTTTGAAGCGTGTCCTGTGAAATCTGTCCACATTAAGTTGTCCAGTATCAAATCGTTAACAGTCAACTATAATTGTGCTTCAAGTCCTTTGTCTATGAAGGCTTCTGTGTTGGGGGTAAGTTACCAATGTTAGGTCACCAAGTTCCAGTGCAGACTCTGCTTGGTGGTGACTTTCTGATCCTAAGACTGCCTAGATTATGTTTTCGTCATGTCGGAGGTATTCACACTTTCATGGTCTGCAAAGCAATCGTCAACCAGGGGTATGCATTTTGTTGGCTGAGCTTTCCCGGCTCTTCTCTCTTCTGCCCTCGTCTCCGCAGGTGCAAGTTTAGGGTTTGTTGCGTTGTGGCGCCTCTATGATGTACGGTTCTCTGAAATTATATGCAATGGCCGCGGTATAGTTTGGTCAGTATTCCTGGCATTTGACATGGAATGGAGGAGACATTTGTGTAGCATTCGTAAAGCACGCTGAATGTGAGTCCCGAATTTGCATCAGATGTAATCTGGCACATTGTCTGTCGGTCTTGTGAAAGTAGCCTTTTTTGAGGGAATGTAGCTTTGTTTACCTTGTAGCCAAGTGAGAATCACTGTTTGATTGTTTGCAGCTCTGTTTTGCAACCATTGATTAGACTTGAATGTTTGGTAATGGATCATTTCACTTTCTTAAAATACATTTGTGAATCTGAATCGCTGCATTTCCTTCTACATCCGTGGAATTTGGGCAGCAGCCAACCGCGAGTGCTGTACTGTTAAATTTTTTTTAAAACTGTCTATTTTGCTATTCCAAGAATTTTGCTTAATGCACTGTTAGGCATTTTTTTGTCATGCATGGGGGTACCTGTTCAAAACCAATCTTGGAAATATGTACATCCAGGTTTCCAAAATGTATTGGGATCTCACTTTGATAATTTAATTTGTTTGATGATGACTTGGAAATTCATTTTTGATTGTTGCCCTTTACAAGGGGAGGCATTAGTTGGAGGTATCGTTTGTTAATTGTTATTTGATTTGACCAATCACATGGGGCTTAGAGGGTGGTTTTAATTGTAAAGTGTAGAGATTAAGTTAATTTCTTTTTGCGGTGGATGGATTGTTTGCAACCTTGGAGCTTGCACATATTGAAGTTGACATCATGATTTGCTTAGGATGATTTGCTATTTGCAAACCTGGGTTATAGAATGCACTTAGTAAAAATAGAATGTATGTACTATGATTAACAAAACTAATGTGCCTTGTGCCGTTGCCACAGCCAAAATCATAGTAAAAGCTTTGAAATTCAATATCATTCACACCATTATTCCAAACGTCACAAAACAAAGCCCATCCACCCCTCCTTGCCAAGAGCTTTTTGATGGTACCAAAAACATGACCAAAATCAAAGTAACAGTAATTTTCTAATTTTTGGATCCATAAATACTTTGAAATTCAATAACTTTTGCATCGTAGCTTCAAACACCACGAAACCAAGCCCGTGCACCCCTCCTCATTGAGCCCTTTCTGATGGTACCAAGCATGCAGTTGGGGGATGCACGGTCCAAGAGATCTCAATGTAACAAACAAAACAAACAAACATCCAAACTTAAGGTATGGATGTTTAGATATCATTGGCATTATGGTTTATTTAGGATGATTTACTATTTGCATACCCTGTACCATAGAATGCACGTAGTAAAGTTGATAGAATGTGTAGACATTATGACAATTCATAATTTGTATAAGATGACATGTATAGTTGGGTATTGTAATTGGCCAATTTGAGCCATTTACATTTTTTTTTACAATGTGCAATATAATTGGTATATTATAATAAGCATAATTAATATTCAATTTTCACACAATCCCAATCAAGCATACAAAATTTTAGTTTCAAAAAAAGCAAAATTTCATTTTTGGTGAGTTTCTAAAGTTTATTTTTATGATTTTATATAATATTTTATTGTAAACAATTTGAGATGAATTTTTGTAATCCAATTGTATAGATAAGTAGAAAACGTCCGTATACACATCTTTCATATTAAAACAAATTCCATTAAGTAATAAATAATGAGCTAAGGAAGAGTTAAATTTCAAGGGTCACATGATCAAATTTGTGAAATAGATATCTTTATATTTTAACAAGATTTTGCTATTTGACCTTCACACTATAACTAATTTTGTAAATTTAAGCATGATGTTACAATCACTTTGTCAAAATCTTGTTAAAATATAAAGATATCTATTTTACAAATTTTGGTCATGTGACGTTTGGAAATTTAATTCTTCCTAGCTCATATTTTTGTTACTTAATGAGGTATTTTTTAATATGAAAGATGTGCATATGGATGTTTCCTACATATCTATGCAATTGGATTAAAAGAATTCATCATCAATTGTTCTCAATAAAATATTATGTAAACTATGAAAATTAACTTAAAAGTTCACCAAAAATGGGATTTACTTCATTTTGAAACTAAAATTTTGTATGCGTGATTGAGATTGCATGATGAAAAATTTCAATTCTTTTTCTATGCTATGCAAAAATCTTTGAATGGTTCAAATCAGTTGGTTGTAAGATTGTAGTACTCAATTGTACATTAGGTCCCCTCCATTAGTGTGCTTTCTAATGAGTATGTTGCTTCTAATTTTTACTTGTCACTATATGCATTATATAATATGTTCATTGTTTCTTTTGCAACCACCTCTTATTGTATTTGTTTGTATGCAAGAAAATTCAATCTTAGCTATGGCTATTAACCCTAGAGCGACTGGACTCAATGCAGAAGTGGTATGTGGTCAGAAAAGTACATAAATTTTGATGCGCATTGTTTGCAAACTGTTCCCCAAAATGAAAGAAGTAACCGCAGGATCTTGAGTGTTAGCATTGAAATAAGGTAGGAGGTCCTAAAATGGAGCGGGTTCTAAATGCGTCCCCTATCTAGGAATGGGTGACATATTCTCTGAAAAATCTACTACAGTCATTGATGAGGTAGGTGGGCTTAGATGCTCCCATTTATGGACCTCCTACCTTACTTGGAATACAAATTGAAATTCCAGAAAATCAGAGTTTATAGGAAGATATTCAAATACTTTCACTGTGATGTATGCTACCGCCACGCACCACATTCTCATTGGCTGTCAAGTGCCCACATTCTCCTTTACGTTCGACTTTAGGATTTCTTTATGTTTTTACGACCTCGTAGACGGCAGTGATCTTTCAAATATTTTAAAATCAGATGTCGTGAGTTCATAACGAGTACACTAATGATGGTATTTAGTGTTGCCCACACTACTTGCTTTCAAAATGCCATAAATTATTACTCTTGATGAGTATTTTTACCAACAACATTCATTGAGAACCGTAACTTTGGAACATATCAACAACTATGCTCTTGGTAAAAATATTCATGAAGAGTAAAAAGTTATAACATTTTGAAAACAATTAGTGTAGGTAACACTATTTACCATCAATAGTGTACTGAAGTCTGAAATCACTGCCCCCCGTCTACTCTACTGCCCTAGCTTCATTATCTGCCCCCATGAGACTTATTTTAGCATTTCCTTCTACCAGGGCACTTCAAAATTTACTCCAAAACCATACATGTTTCACTACAAGTAATTTTCACTTTCAATTCCTTCTACAAAAACTACCACTCTTAGCAGCAATGAATGCCAAATTTCTAGCGGAACTCCAGGAAAAATGGATGAATGAAAGTTTTAATTTCTCTGTCGCCTACAGATCTCCAACTCCGTTCATTGTCCACTTTCTGGACGTCAGAGCGCTTTAGGGTTAATCCCTAAATGCCCAAGGCCTATTTTCGGCTTCCTGAAATTTGCTCTAAATTCAACAAAATGCCAACATTTTAATTAGTTGTATCGATTTTTTTTGAATTGTAACCGTACAAATCTGAACGAGACATGTTAGAGATCTCATACAAAAAGAAAACACAACAATATCACTTATGGAGTGAAAGATTATAATGTTTGACCATGAGGGTGTTAAAACTGCCAAAATCTTTCAACCTTCTTTACACAAGTCAAATCTAAAAAGTTGGTGACCAAAAAAATATGAGGTTAAAGGGACTAACTTGTATAACCCTGATCAATTTATGGCTTCTTAAAATCTACTCTACAATTTTTTTAAATGAATTTTGAATGTGATTTTTTCCTCAAGATCTAGTGTATTTGAGGCTCATTTCCAAGAGCTCTCGACAGTATAGGAAGTCAAGATTGCAATGGATACCCCTGTTCAAAAACTTGAATAGAAAAATCACTCTCATTTATTTTCAAGATCGGATTTTTGATGCTAAAACTAGACCTCAAGAAGAACTTTCTAAACATTTAAACTATTAAAAATAGTAACTTGGTTAGGTTTTATTTAACTTCAAAGTTTTGCAAACACCAGATTTGGGTGCTTTGGGCATTTAGGGATTAAGAGGTATACCATATTGTCTAAAGCGACAAAAATAGGTGCCTTTATCTTATTGACTTTCTATTTGTATGCAATCTCGACCAACCTAAACAAAAACTCTATGTTCACAGAGAAATTTTTATTTAATTTTCTTAGTTTAATACGATTGAAAAACATTGGTGATGAATTTCTAAAGGTTCACTGAGTAAGTATGTGGGAATTTTCCATGTGCATATATTTCATGTTAAAAAAAACATCATTAAATAACGAAAATTTAAATTATTGAGGTTGCATGTCATTGTAATTAGAAGGTTTTGCATTGTACCTAAGTATTTGATTTGATTGTTTCTTAATAAATCAAATATGTTCACATTTAATTGCAAAACGGTCCATCCAGATAGAAAGATCTTGAAGTTTACACATGGTCAAAGGCTTTGTTCTTTTATTGTTCTCTTGGGTACTTGTGTAAAGACTCCAAGAGTTGGAAAATTCTACATCCATACCTTAAATCGATCTGTTTGTTTGTTATGATAAGATCTTCTAGACCCCCTATTCTTCCGGTTGCGTTCAGAAAGCCTTCGGCGAGGAGGGATGCATGGGCTTTATTTCATGGCATTTGGAACTACGGTGACAAGTTGTGGATTTTTGAATTCTTTTTGGATCTTAAATTATGCTAAATTATGTATCTTTTGGACTGTGCATCAATTGGTCATATTCTTGGTACAATCGGAAAGAGCTCCGCAAGGAGGGATGCACACGCTTTATTTTGTGGCGTTTGGACTTATGGTGTGAAAGTTATTGAATTTCAAAGTTTTATGAATTAAACAATTACTTTTACTTTTATTTTGATTGTAGCAATGACACAGGTACACAAGTTTATACCTTAAAGGAGGTTTATTATGTTTGTTATAGTGAGATCTTTTGAACCATGCGTCCCCTGATCGTGTTCTTTATACAATTGGAAAGCTCTCTGTGAGGAGGGGTGCACATGCTTTGTGGACCTATTGTGTGAAAGTTATTGAATTAAAAAAATTTATGAACTAAAAAATAAGAAAATTACTTCTACTTTTATTTTGGTTGTGGCAACAGCACATAACACACTAGTTAGACACTACATATGCTTTCAACCTTAGAAAATACAAAACAATAGAAACAATTGCTGTGAATCATGTACCTTTTTTTTTCTTCTTGAAACACATGGACAATTTCCATTGAATGGGAAACTATACACAGAACCAGAGAGGCAAGCCCTTGGCAAAGATTTTGCCGTGAATGTGTCTTCATTTCATTGCCAGAGCCAATCAGCCAGTAATTGTCCGCTTCCATAGAATGGAAGAATTTTTACAACTTTTTAGAACGAATTCAAGGAATTAAGTTAATTCCAAGGTTGCAGTATATCCCACTCCAGCCCAAATAAGCCACATTAGCCCAAATAAGCCACATTATAGATTATTTTATTCAAAGAGTCAGATACTATGACCCACAGTGGGCAACTGGTTTTAAAAATTTCCTAATTTGAATATTTAGCTCCTCCAATCCAGCCATAAATTCTAAATAAAACACATTCCGGCTCCCAAAAGCTGCTTGATGCAGAGTGTGTGAGGCTGTGAGGTGAGCACATAGCACTAGCAATGCAGTTTCACGCTTGCAAGTGGCCGGAAAAAACTGAGAAAATTACTAAACTAAGAAACGGCGTCCGTTGTTTCTTAGTTCTCCATCTTCTTCCAAACCTGCTTTGCAAATTGCCCCTCATAAGCTTAGTTAGACCTCTAGCAGGGGTCAAGTTCATGTCCCAACAAACCTACAACTAGAGCGTCATGGAGGCTTTTCCATGGGAAGTTGGAGATTCAGAAGTTGGGTCAACCTGAACTAATGCAGATGATCAGTTTCTCTGGGAGGGGTGATCTTGGAGTACTATTCTTATTTCCTCAAGTTCTCGATCAATATTCTGGAGCCTTTGTGCACAGACGTAAGCCATCGTATCAAACTCCAAGTTGAATGAGTTCTTTTGCTTTGTGGTGAAGCAATTAAAAGAGAGGGTGAGCAACGAGAGTTTTCACAAATTTGAATTCCAGTCGGAGCTAGTTTTTTGGTATCTTTTGAGGGGGATCGGAAAGGAGTTTTTAATTAGGATTTGTCAACAGATAGTTCTTGTTTTTGTGTTTCTGGAACAGATTGGTAGTGGCCATGGTTGGGAGGTGGAAGTAGCTATGGAGGCTCCTGGGGTGAGTACTCTAGTGGAAGTGGGCTCCCAACTTGACCTGGGCTTGACTGATATCACCAAATACTCTTCCTATTTGAAGCTTTGGCGAATGTTGTAAGTGCTGGTTGAAGCTTCCTTTCCACATTAGAATGTCTGTATTGCCATGTCTTTGTAGAGCTTGAATGATTTCCTATCTATGAATTTGGTGCACTTACAGTGCTAATTGTGCTGTGGATTGGCTATTGATCAGATACTTTATAAATTCATGACGCACCGTTTTGTATACACACCGGCACCTGGGTTTGCGATGCCCACTTCAGGAAGCTCTACATAAGACATGCACTCCTTTAACTAGTTCTTTTATAAATAGACGGTAGCTTTTTATCAAGTTGCGGTCAATATGAGAATCTGCAAGAATGTTGCGGTGTAGACGATGGCTTCTTCCATTACTTTGGCCTACATCTGTGGTTTGAAGGAACGGGATGAAAGAATGCAAGCCACTCTTTACCAACAAGCACTGCAGTACAGATCCCAAGATAGAAATCTTATCACAGGCACTGATTGTCACGACGTTTGCAATCAGTTTTCGCCATTTCCTTTCCTTCAGTGGTCTATGAGCTAGTGGGGTTTTAGAGCTAGAGCATGATGAAGATTGGAGAGCAAGTGCGCAATTAGTTCCCTTGCTTTCTAGTGTTCTCATCAACAGAGTAAATGGCTCTCTTGATTCAGCCATTTACGTGTAGATTACAGTACAAATCCCAAGATAGTTTCATGTTAGTGGAGATGCAAAATTCCTCCCTTCTAGCAACCCCAACGTACGTTATTTGGGGGGTTCTAATTAATTACACCTGAATTAGTCATAAGGTCTCCTCATATTCAAACTGATCAAGCTTCGAAATTTCAATAAACGATTCATTCTCGCATCGCCGAGTTGCTTTGTGTTATCATTCTCTCTGCTCTTCTCAGGATGCACAATACACTCAGCCTTCTGTCTGTTCTGTGAATGTACATTTTTTTTTTTTTTTTTTAACAAATGGGGAGAACTCACTGCATTAAAAAAAAAATACAAAACAGCCAAGCCATGAGGTTGGAAAATGAAGAGAATATGAGGAAAAAGGACCAAAGAAAACAAAGAATTCAAAGAACCCTAGGTAAAACTACAAACGAGAGGGCCACACCCTTGCCACTTAATAATGCCACCCTCCCTCGATGCTAACAACTTGGAGCGGAACCATATATGATCAAATTTGAGTGAATGCACATTTTCAAGTACTATACCTCATGAGAATCATTGTCATGTTATTTAATCAGCTGATTGGACAAGTTACAAAAGAATTTATGACTTGTCTCCAAGGCAACGCAACTAGAAACTCTTGCAATGGTCTTAAGATCCCATTGTATTCAACGCCTCCGGATAGAGTATATAGGGGAGGCAACCCATTCTCGATCACTCAAGGAATTACAAAATCTGGAATTCATTAATTTATAAAAACTTTGTTTTGATACCAAAATATTTGAAAACTCTAGGAAGGGTCCAAACATTATTGTTGCACACACAAAAAAAATTCCACCAAAAGAACCGTCCTCTTACATGCTTGTAATTCCTGAGGTGATCGAAAATGGGTCGTTGATCGGGAATGGGTTGCCTCCCCTATCTATGAAGCATTTTATACCATTAAAAGCGCAATTTGAAGGCCTTTCCAAAGGTATATTGCATGTAGGATTTGGAGAAAAATTGCTCTCGTAATCTGCTTTCAAATTTTCTATGATAATATTGTGGAAAGACCTCACATTCTTCACAATGACTTCACTCGTTGTCCTTCTCCTAAACTTTCCCCTTGGCCCATATACTATCCTCTTTGCAAATCAAGAAAGGTAACTAGGATATATCATAATATGAAATCATTTTAAATAATTGGCTTGACTACTTTGGCCCAAGGGCCCCTGGTATCTGCATCAAGTCCACCTCCTTAGGTGAGCTAAGTACATATTGTGAGGGACTCAAAACTTGTGCACTTTTATTTGACACAAAAGACAAAAGTGTTGTCTTTATTATTCTCTCCATTGACTAAAAATATTGAGTGTAAAGTCACATTCCTTGGTCTCCTTGATTTCTAAAGCTTTAATATTAGTTGATAACTTCTTCTCTATAGCCGCTAGCCTCTAGCATAAAGAAAGCCTTAATAATGTTCACATGAAGGATCAACACATGGAAAAATTAGTCCACGTCTTATTTCCAAAGACCTAGAGATGGCTTAAAAGTCCTTGTGCTGTGTCCTATTTTGCTTGGAGTATTAAGATGAGGGTGGAGAGGAATGTATCACTACAAAAAATTTCAAGCCTCAACAAGATTGCGAGTGTGATTTTCGGCACCCGCGGGGTGCAATTACAAAAAAAAAAATTAAAATTAAAATTAAAATTAAAATTAAAAAAAAAAAAAAAAAAAAAAAAAAAAATATATATATATATATATATATATATATATATATATATATATATATATATATATATATATATTGAATTTTTTTTTAAATGATGTGGCACTGACAGCGCTGATGTGGTCAAAATGCGACCACGTCACATTTTGAATTTTGAGTTTTTTTTCCCTTTATATCACCGTGAGGAGCCAGGCTTAGCGGCCTTCTACAGGCCTTATATTTTTTGTAATGGTACTGCACTAAGATGGCCATTTCAAAATATATAAACTACACCAAGATGTCAATTTCAAAATAATTGTACTTCACTTGTCCATTATGATTTCAAGTTCAAAATCTTTGTACTCCACCATTGCTGTCTGTTTTGAAATACTTGTACTCTGCCATGAAGCCAAATTCAAAATAGTTGTACACCAACATCACTTCATCAATGGAAATTGCCTAGTTGCTTTGACCTCTTCTTTGACTTAAATTCTAAAGAAATTCAAATTTGTTTTGGAGATTGGTATAAATCAATTAAGAAACTTCACATGTACACGTTCTCAAATTTATTTACCACTTTTTAAATGCTAGACACATATATTGTATATATCATTGAAGAAAAAGGCTCTTCTTTTATTATTAATATTATTCATAAAATACTATCTATTATAAGTAGCAATAATGGTATCAATAGAATTATGAATGAGTTGTAAATGTCTTTGCATGTAGAGTGTTTACGTATGTGAGTAAATAATGGTTTTGGTTTGTGAAGATAGAATCCAATGAGCACCTGATAAACTATGAATGTTTTGGGATTTCTTTAAATTTAATTTATTTTTTTATGACGGTTTGGATTGGCAGTTTATTGTGACCCTACCACAACAATTTTTCTATCAATTGATGCCCCAAACGTGAGCCTCTAAAGGTGTATGGAAAAAAGATGGCCAATCTTGAGGACTGAAAAAGATATTCATTGCAAAGGGACATGAGGAGATGTTTTTTTCACATGTGTTAAGTAAAAATGACATTTGGTGTTTGTAACACTCATGGTAAATGTGAACTCCAAAAATTTGATAGTGAAAGTCAATAAAATAGGTTAAGTCAATTTGTTGATGAAAGTAGGCACTTTGGGATGAAAGAGTTTTTTTTCACCCATAGTTGTCTTTTTTCATTCCCGACCATATATGTCAACCTAGTTTCAAATGTCACCCAAGTGAAGATTGTTTTTTGTATTGTCCAAAATGATAGACATCAAAGTAAGCTCATTGTGACATATCATCCACCTCTTAGCATAGATCTTCCACATTACTTTAATCACTATAATAGCTAATTTAATATCATCTCAACCCATCTTGGTTATAACACTCTTAATCTCATATCTCATACCTTGTATAGAAGTATAAGTACTAAAATTATAGTTATTGTGTTCTATGTGTTTTGATTCAAGAAGATATATAATGGTATGTAAGGGTATGAGTTTGAATTATATTTTATATTACAGTAGTGCTACTTACTTTATACAAAAGTAAGATTGATTTGTTTTTTTCTCCCATTCTTGAAAAGAGAAGTTAATAGGTCCCCTCTTTATTTGATTGTGATTTTTGCATTTGTTACCTCTCCTTTCCAATTTGCAATCTCTGACTCCATATATAAAATTTGTTGAAAAGGATTTAGAAGATTCTTTCTTTGTAGGACCCCAAGGTAAGAATTTGAAGCCAAGGTCCAAATGTTCATCCTTTAAATAGTTTGAAGAAGTCTTGAAGCACTCAACTTAGAATGAAGGAGTCCTACTATATCCTTCAACCTTCCTCTTGAAGCTAAGGTTCTCTAGCTCCCTACAGTGAAGGAATTCCCCTATGTCCTTCAACCTTATTCTCAAAAGGCTCCCTAGCTCCTTCTACTATTTATGTGTGAGGTTGGTATTATGGTGATTGTTGGCCCTTTATTCTCCAGTAGAGATTATTGATGCTTATTTCTATTGTTTTCTTGATGGTGGATGTTGGCCAATGCACTCTAGATCAGATTTTTCTTTAATCATTTTCATCTTTTTGTGTAGAAAATTGCACTTTTGTGGTCTATTACATTGCCTCTTTTTTATTGCAAATTCTCCAAACTACCTCGTTGAATTCTCTTCACCACCTTATTTTTGTCTTGTCCTTCACTTATGCTTTGTGTTTTATACCTTTGTAGTTTTGTCATATAAATTCTTTATATCTCTTGTCACCTTACGCTAATCATTTATACATGTCGGTTCTTGAATTTTATATTGCAACTCTACACTCTATCATGAAAATTCATTATTCAAGCTTTTAAAAAGAGAGACCATATAACTCCATCATGAAAATAAGAGCAAGCAAGAGAGAAAAAAATCCTAATTTCCAAAGTCTAATACCTTATTAATGTTCTAACCTTCATCCATTTAAAAGTTCATCTCTTCTCTAAATTTACTATAATCTATACTAATTTATAATTTTCTCCCCTACTTTAAAATGTCTACCAAAAGTTCGTGTCTTAGTATTATAACTAATTATATTAACTAGCTTTGTATTTTTGGTAATTGCATTTTTAATTCTCCGTTTACTTCTAAAACTAATTTTCAATCATAGTATTTTGTTTCTTAATTCTACCAAATTTGCCATTTGCCTAATTTTTTGAATTTTCCATTTTTCACTTCATGTTTTTCTTATTAAAAGTCCTCATTTCACCTAGAATTTTTTTTTATTATTCTCAAATAATTGAATTCATTAAATTTTAAATCCCTCTCCCAAAATTTCCACTACTATTTATTAAAAAACTCATTAATTTATTGTTATGGATTAATTCTTCCTACAAATATATCTAACTCACAATTTCATACAAATTACCATAATTTCTCTAGATTTAAATTGAGAGTCAATATGGTGACTTACATCCACTGTTAGTAGCAATAATGGTATCAATAGTAATATGAATGGGTCATGAGTGTGTTTGCATGTAGAATTTTTATATTTGTGAGTAATTAATGACATTGGTTTGTTAAAGTAGAATCCAATGAGCACCTTATGAATTATGAATGATTTTGGGATCTTTCATACAATCCTATATTTGCTCTTTGATGGTAGTTTGGATTGGATTGTTGGATTAACCCCTAAAGGACCGAGTTGATTTTCCTACCAAAACCCATTCAAAACTATCATTTCTATTGCAAAGAGAAAAGAGTTTAAAAAATTGTTTTTTTTTTTTGCATATCCAACCGTAAGATCTTATACTTGACTAGTATATAAATATGTGGAAGAAATTTCAGAAACTTTGACCATGTAGATTGCAAGATATATGCATTTAAAGTGAAGAAAACAACTTTCTTTCCACCTTCCTTCACTAGATTTATTGGCTTTGAATCTTTTTAGTTCAAATTTTTTGCACTCCTGATTTTGATTTTCTACTTATTTATGTTAAGTAGTTGAGTTGAGAATCTACCAAAAAAAATTTAGGAAAAAAATCACTTAATTTTCACTCATTAAAAAATTGTTAAGTAGAAGTGGGTTCAAGATTGAAGAAAAAACTAAATTGTTAATAACTTTTATAGATGGAATTGAATCACAATAATCCCAATGGTGAGATTGTTCTAGCAAGAAATTCTAACCCTGTCTAACAAATTTTTTTGAAAAATTCTCAAAATTGCATTCAAAAATGAATTCTACAACTTATTTTTTCAAGAAGATGCTTAGATTGCCCGAAAAACTAAGATTGTCCATAACTTTCTCATTATTAGTCCAAACTGAATGAAACAAAGCTTCACATGTAGACAAAAATATAATCTTTGAGTCAAAAATTTGAAAAAAAATTATTTTGACTTTTTGTGATTTTTTTTTAATTGCCCGCAAAATTCCAATTTCACTTATTGTGCCATAACTTTTGCTCCCAGGCATCAATTAAAATAAAAATTTTATATTTGCAAAGATCTCGCAAAAATATACAACCTCAAAAAATCCCAAAAAATATTACTAAAAATTGAGATCATAGGAACCTGCCCGGACCCAAATTGTCCCCCGAGGGGACAACCGGTCCTTTAGGGGTTAATGTGACCCTACTACTATATTAAATAGTTTTCCTATCAATTAATGCCTCAAAGGTGAAATAAGGGTACTTGGATAAATGGAGGAATAAAGAAGATATTCATTGGGAATGGACCTTATGATATGCTTCTTTTACAAGAGTCAAATAAGACTGATGACATTTGAATGGTATTTGTAACACTCATTGTAAGTGTAAACACCAAAAGTTTGGAAATCAATGTCAACAAAATGAGATTTGTCAATTTGGTGAAGATTGTTTTTTGCATTGCTCAAAATGATAGTTGTAAAAGGAATTGTACCTGGATATTGTATCAAATTCTTAGCATAGATCTTCCACATTTGCTTAATTAGTGTAACAACTAGTCCAACATCACCTCATTGACCATGACTTTATCCTAATTTGAAGTCAATTTCTAGGCACTATACTTCATCATGATGGTCATTCCAAAATATTTGTATTCTACCATGATACCAATTATAAAATATTTGAACTCCACCTTTCTACCATGCCATCATTTTCAAAATAATTATACTTCACTTGTCCACTATAATCCAATTTCAAAATCTTTGTACTCTACCACTACCTCCATTTTGAATACTTCTATTCCATTGTCATGATGCAAATTGGTACATTATGTGGATTTGTCTATTTTGTTTATTTGACTTCATGTTATTAAATAGCACACTCAAAGGAAATGAGTAAAGAAAAATGGTGGAGGAGGATCATGGTGAAAACCACAATTTAGATAGGCTTTTTAAACTATTTTGAGTATCATGTACCTTGTCATAGCTCAAGGAGGTAGGTAGTGGGTTGGTTGCATAGCTTTCCTGCTCATTGTTGCTACTAGTGCCAAGTCGCAAGCCGCCTATATTGCTCGACAAGTCTAGTGGGGTTCAAACTCAAACCAGCTACTCAGAGCAACAAAGACTTATTTAGCCAACCAAATTCACAACTTGGCAATTGTTTCCGCTTTTACAAAAGATTTTGTAGACTTTGTTTGATGAGTAATTGTGTCCTATTTTAATAATACTTCTTCCTTTGATTAGTTTTATATTTAATAAAGTTTGATTGAGTTATAAAAAGGAAAGGTAAAGTTTGATTGCATTGTTAAAAGAAAGGGGAAGTTTGTTTTACCTTCCTTTTTGTTCTTTAAGATTTTGTAGTCAAAGAAAGGATAAGAATAGATTGAGTAGGGGGTGAAGAAGGTAGCCAATAATCTTTGAGGTGCCAATGTGGCCAAGGTGTAGGCTGATGTGCCCCCCTTGCTCACATCGGATAAAGGGAGTCTCTTCCCTTTCCTTCCTTCAATTTGTTTTTGAGTGCCAAATGTTTAACAAACAATATTATAGTGTATATCATGAATTTTTGAATGAAAACTTGAGAAAAATGTTCTTCTTGTTGTTGTAATTTCAAAAAGCTATGACTTGTTCTATTTGGAGTTTGGATGTAAGAGTTATGAATGATGAAGTAAGAAGGGATTTGAGGGCCAATTGTTGCCAACTAGGTTTGAGGACTGCTCATAGGGTTGATACTTTGAGGGCTTGTAGAAGTTTGGATAGAATTTTTATAGATTTGAGTATATTATGTATATTTTATCAGCTTTACGTGAAGATATAGCATTCTTAGTTTGGAGTTGCGATGAAGAAGTTGTGAGTTTGGAAGTGAAGAGAATATAAAGATGTTGTAGAATCTAAACCTTAGAGAAAGTCCCAATTTTGATGGAGCCTTGAGAGCAAGGTTTTTGTTTTCAAAATCTAAAATTTTGAGAGGATGCTTATTAGAAAAATAGCTTCCTATAAGAATATGGCACAAATTATTTTTGGAATTTCATTTTTGGATATATTGTATTATATTTTGTTAGATTTTCAAAAAGCTAAGACATTTTTGATTTGAAATTTTGGAGTGACTATGGCACTCAATTGATGATTGACTATATTTCCAAGAAGTGTTACAAGGGCTTATAGTTTTTGTACTTGAGTTATATGGTTTATATATAATATATAAAATACTTATACATAATATACTCAAATGTGGATAAATTTATTTTATACATATTATATAAATATTGATATTTTATATTCATATAAAAATTATTTTTGTATTTACAAGTGAGTATATATTCAACTTATACATGATCTTTGCATACAAACTCATATACATTTGTAAATAAAATTTTGTTCGCTTTATATTTTATGAGTCTCTATACTACAAATGACGTATTTGTCACATTTTAAAGCAATATATCTTACCACTTAAGCCTTCATATCTTGAGTTGAATCTGATTGCAATTGAAAAACCAATGTTTTTTTAAAGGCAAAGGCCTTTCAACTCGACAGTCGACACTATCCATTACAAAAAATTCCAGACCTTCAAAGGGCTACTAGACATTAGAGAAAAACTGAACCCTCTAGAGGGCTGCTAGAATGTGACACACCAAGCTATTAAAAGCTTGGTTTGTCACACCAAGCTGACTGCTGCGGTGAGCAGTTAACTTTCGCAAATTTTTTTTAATTAAAAAATAAAATAAAATAAAAATTAATAATTTTTTATCCAGAATTTTTTGTTCCTGCGCTACTACTGCTGCAGTTTCAACAGGGCGAAAATAGGGGAAAAATGAATTTTTTAGCAAAACAAAAACAAATGTCAAGTTACCTCGGAGGGCCATAGAGCAACCCTCCAGAGTCCTGAAATTTCTTCTAATGAAGAAGGGTTCTCAAAAAGGGGGCCTTTGAGAATGTGAGGTTAATTGGCCACTATGGCCAAAGTAAATTTTAATAACAATTTAAAAAAAGATGCTGATGTGGCAATAGTTTGGCCAGTCAGACTTCAAATTTTCGTATTTTTTTATTGTTTTAGTATAATATTTTTTAATAAAAAATAAAAAATTTAATGATTATTTTTTTCAGCTTTTCTGTGCATTTGCTATGCAGTTCTTGTATAGTTCCTTTGTTGATGCGTAGTTAGTGGCATTTAAATGTTCTGGACGATTTTTTTGTTTCTTATTTTTTTCCTTACCTTCTAACCAGTAGGAAACGCTAGCCAGGAACTCACAGCCCTCTTGAAGTCTGATTCTTCTTCAAATGCATAAAGGCAAATTCAAAATAGTTTTACACCAACATCACCTCATACATGGGAATTGTCTAGTTGCTTTGACCTCATATTTGACTCAAAGTCTAAAGAAATTAAACTCATCACTTCATTCTATCTTGGCTATAACCTTAATTTCACATCTCACTTCTTGTGTAGAAATGAAAATAATAAACCTAAAATTTCTTTAGACATCCAATCTTTGGACACCTATATATATTTTTTAAATTAATTGTAGAGAGCCCTCTTGAAAGAATTTTTCAATGAATGATTAATATTGTTTTGGACATCTATGATTCATTTTTTGCAATTCTTGACCTCTCTTTCCTAATTAGGGTCTTTGATTCCATATATAAAATTTACAGAAAAGAATTTTCAAGATTCTTTTTTTGTGGGAACCCAAGGTAAGAATTTGAAGCAAACAAATGTTAATCTTCTAGTAAATAGTTTAGACTTAGCCACTTAGGGGTTCTTTTTTTAGCAAAATGTTGTCAACTCTGATGTCTTTGGTACCATATTATTGAATGAAATTTGGAGGGATGTAATATACTAACTCCTTTTTGTCAAAGTTAGTGAAATTTGACTAGAATAAGAAACACTAGTTTGAAAAAGTCTTGAAGCACTTAACTCATAATAAAGGAGTCCTACTATATTGGATTGCATTATAGTAGAGCTACTTACTTTATATGAAAGTGAGATTGATTTGTTTTTTATTCCTCCCATGCTTGATAGAAGAAGCTAATAGGTCTCCTCTTTTTTTGATTGTTTGCATTTTGTGTCCTCTCCTGCTTAATTTGGGATCTTTCATTCCATATACAAAGAATATGTAGAACAAGATATAAGAGATTTTTTCTTTGTGGGACCTCAAGGTAAGAATTTGAAGCAAATAAAGTCCAATGTTAGTCCTCTACTAGTAAATAGTTTGAACTTAGAGGTGAAATTTCTTTAGAAAAAGATGGACTAAGGTAACCGACCCATTTTCAACCACTTAAAGCATATTTGGAGAGCAGGTTTGTTGAGTGCGGATTTTTTTCCCCATGTATGGAAATAGAGTTTGGAAGGATTGCATATTTTTCCAAACTTTTATTACAAAAATGTAATTACTATGAATTTTTTAGTAAAAGATTCTTTTTATCTATAATGGTGATATAGACTTTTCTATTTCTAACCTTAGGCTGATTGCAATTTGAGAGCTTCATAGCAAATCATAATGCGCCACAACTACTCCTTGAAGTGCACCTCAACTAAACAGTCTATGATCATAAAGGGAGCTATCTATAGGTTGAAAATCAAGGGGTGGTTGGAAATAGGTTAGCTACCTTAGTTTGAAAAAGTCTTGAAGCACTCGACTCAAAATAAAGGAGTCCCACTATATATATCCTTTCACCTTCCTCTCAAAAGGCACCCTAACTAACTCTACTCTTCCCTTGTGAGCTTCCATATTTAGTTGTCCCTACCCAACATCTTCAGGTCAGTGTGGCTGGGGCACCCTACCTTAGTATTCATTGAGAAGCATTGGAGCAGTTCTTGCTGGGGCCACTTCTGCTGCTTAGAGAGTAAGAGCATCCCCTCCAATCTGTTCTCTATCCCTAAATTTGAAGTCTCAAAGCAGTCAACCTTGACTTTATACAGATGAGACCTTGCGAGTTCTCTAAATGAGCTTCTGGATACAGAATTTGGTGAAAGTTTTACAGAATTCTGTATATTTACGGATACAGATTTTTGAAAAAGTTTGGTGCGGTGAAATTTCTGTATCCCTATCTGCATCTCAGGTCCTCTTCCCTAAACTTTTAGGGAAACGGAACTCCCGGTGGGAATGCTCTAAGGAGTGTGAGGTCCAGCATCTCCACGGATTCTTGCAACTCGTGCTTTTGTGTGTTTCCCAAGGGAGGATCGCTGGTTTCATTCTCACGGATGACCTGAACTGACTGGTGTTTCCATTGTTAATGTGCAGCTCTTCCTTGTTTACAATTTCCTGGGCAAGAGCTTTAGCTTCTTCGAAATGGTGCGCTTGGGTTCCATGTGAGTCATTCCACCAAACGCTGGTGTTCCTGATGCATGTTTGCAACTCCTATATAGCTGCTTGCATTTGTGTATCAGTTTCAGATCCAGAGGCAGAATCTCGATCGATCAAGCATGTCATTAGCTAGAGAGAAATGCGCGATATTTGTGAGTTCTTACTTGAATGTGCATAGTTACGTTCTTATCGATCGAGTCCCCGGCACTTGCTATCAGGACTGTTCGGAGCTGTAGCTTACCCTGCTCGTGAATGTATGTTGCAGAAATTCTGACTTAGCAGAAGCCCAAATGCCGATACGCCTTGCTGGGTGGTCGATGGCCGACGCGATGTATCTGGACTACGAGCCCACCAGCAAGGCGCATCTGGCGAGGTCCTTGGCGCACCTGTACGAATACCAGCAGGAACTTGGCGCCGCGCCTCTTCCGAGCTTCGACGAGTTTCTGTATGTCTTGGCTCGCCCGCGCTGGGAATGGACGCCCCAGGCGAGCACTCTCTTCCGCAGCATCAGCAGCATCATTCAGGACTCTCGGGGCTCAAGTCCCTTGCAAATGTCACAACGTGAGATCATGCAGAGGTGGCGAGCGGCACTCCCGTGAAGTAACAGTACCCCCCAGTTTGCAATTGGGAGAGAAGCTTCCGAGGCAACGGTGTCAACGACTGAAGGCTCGGTGTGCTGCTGCGACGAATGGTCCCAAGTCAGTTACTGGGAGGGTGTCACTTGGGAAGGTGGTGATGCGCGATAATTGGGAGACTCGTACGTTGATTTGCTGATTTTGTGTTTCAATGTTATGTTGCTCGAAGTAGTCCCTAGCTTGTCCTCCAAACATTGGTGATCACAAGGGTTGTACTAACGGCTAGCTTGTGAGGTTTAGTTTGCGGAACTCTGAAATTTTGGAGGCCAGGCCAAACAGAACCCAGCTTGTATCCCTTTGTGAAAACTTGATTTGCTTAACAATGCATGGTGAATATGCACTTCGTTTCGAAACTGAATTGTGTGGTATTTCTATCTGAACTGGCAACTTACAAATCAAGATATATTTTGGCAAATTGCGTTTAGTAATAAGTGATGGAGAGGGTGAGAAAACATATTCTGTCAACGGACATGCTTGATAAGCAACCTTGTGCATTTGCAGGTTCTAGTCACTCGTGTTTGCCAAACTACTTGTGGCCACTTCAATTCACTGTTTGGTAGTCCTAGCTGCTCACTTGCGTCTGGGACTTGTTGTGGCTATGGCATCTGGGAAGAAGCTCATGTGTGTTGCAGCTCTCTGTGAAGCCTTTGGAACGTGACTCTTACTTTGTGACGACGACTTCAGGCCAGGATTAAGCATGCTCTAATTTCTCTTCTATTTAAATCGGAGAATTTTTGGTTTCGTCGTTTTCTATTGAAACGTCAACAAAATTTTATTTCGTTAAGCAGGCAGATATTCGAGACTGTAGCATTATGTAAATTTATGAATGTCTTAGTTTTCAACACCCAGAATTGCACCAATCGATCAAAACGGACGATTCTCACAGTAAGTTACTGCTGCAGTATGTTTAATAACCCGTTGCAGTGTAGCACTAAGGATCGCTACATTGTAGAGCACACAATGCAGGGGTGCTGCTTGGCATTTCGGGGTTCTCGTATGCTATTCTGCATGTCCTCAGCGACTCTCTCACTTTCCATGGACTCAGACTTCTATTACCTTAAGCCTTGAGCTGAACCACTAAGAAAGTGGTCCAAGAGGGGGGAATGCAGATATAGAACTTGAAAGGCAAAATAAATTTTGGATCATGGACAAGTTTTTAGACATAGAAATCTTGAATATTCATTACAAAAAATCTGAAGCCTGTAAGGGCCGATGACTTTTGGCCGCAGGTGCAAATATAGAGGGAATAAAAAATAATAATAATAATAATAATAATAATAATAATAATAATAATAATAATAATAATAATAATAATAATAATAATAATAATAATAATAATAATCTTTTTTTAATAAAAAATTAAAAAATTAAAAAATATTTTTGAAATCGCCAATATGATGTGGCACAAGTGAATTCCTGTAAAAAAAATCGTTATGGATGCTTCTTTTTATTTTTTAAATTATATTTTGGCTATAATTAGTAATTACATGAGCTGGATGCAAACTCGTGGCCTTTTGTTGACTTGATTTTTTTTGTAATAGCAACTTCTACAGAAGAACCACCCATTTTGAATCAGAGAGCCATATCCAACTTAGAAGTTGTACTTAATTCCAAGCAAGGTTGGCACAGATTTCTAACCAGCGCTTGGAATGCCTTTTTTTCTTTTTTCAAGGTTGGGGCTAATAAAGTCATGACACATGTCCGAAAGCAGTGAGCAAGAAGTAGGAAGTAGTGAGCAAGAAAGTAGAAAGTAGTGAGTAGAAAAGTAGTTCTTGAATGATCGAAATTGATAGAATCTATAGATTGGGTATGGGTTTAGGCTAACTTTGGGCTTCCAAAATTCATAGTAATTTGCATTTAAGGACTAAATCATGAAAAATTGGCAATGCTCGTCATTTTTATTTTTGTGTAGGAAAATTAACATTGCCTTCTACTACTCTAGAACAAGGGCAGAATTGCTCAAGTGGTCAACTATGGGTGGTTCTACCATATTGTGAATCCATCTCCATATTAATTAATCTAACACACTCCAAAAAACAAGAGGCAACAAGTCATTCAATAAGTCAAATCATAACATGATTATCCGCATGGTGGGTCTTTTTTTCAAGTACCAACATGTCATTGAGCAAGCTGCATCACAACATGGCTAACAAGAAGGGGTCCTTTTTTCATTTATCAGTAGGTCATGCAACAAGTGCCATCATAGTTATGAATGCCATCATAAGTTGGTTAACAATAAAGATATTTAGATGGTTGATTTTAGTAAAACATGATTATGGAATTTTACAGATTAATTTCCTAGGTTATAAATTTCCCCCTTTGGTGTGAATGTATTCTAAAGTCCTGAACAAAGTTACCTTGGAAGAAAGTTAGAAGCAACATCCAGTGAAAAATTTGAACCAAATCTTTGAAGTTTGCTATCACCATTTGGTTATTCATTGATATGTTTTGGTCTCATCATGCATTTTTGTAACCATTGCACCATGGTTGGAGTCTTGGTATAATAATGCATGTAAGTTTTATTTATTCCTTTTCTTTTCACTTTTGTAAAGTCTTGAAGGTCCATATATCTCCTTTATAATAAGTCTATTTTTCATGAAACTTGTTGGAAACAATTTGTACATACCGGCTATTCACATAATTGGGACAGCATTGGAAACGGGCTTGAAACAGTCTTCTAGAGGCCTCAAATGTCCTCTAATGAAAGCCCCCGTGTTAACCTTGCTATGATATTGTTTATTGAATGACTTGTTAAAAAGGAAAAAGGAAACCCTTCAATGTTAATCCTGCTATGATGCAACTTGTTGAATGACATGTTGGTAAATGAGATACTATCCCTATTAATCCTTCAAGGCCTTTTTGGGTTTAAAAACATTATTACCTTTGAAGTGATATAGTTCAAAATATTGTAAGGTATAAAAATCTCAACCATACAATCTTGTAGTGTACGTGTTGTAGATGACATGAATCAAATTTGGAATCATTTGACCATCTAGATTGCAAGATTATACTATTTTAGTGTAGAAAAAAGATTCTGAAATTTTCCTAGAAACACGTTTGGAGGTGAAATTCGATTTCTAAACCTCCTCAAATGAAAAAAAATTAAACTACAAAGTGATTCAAAATCAACATACAAACACATCGGTGAAAATCATTAGAAGAGATTTGAGGGCATTGGAAGGCCGTTTTAGGCCCGTTCCCTAATCTGGCTAGATCTGTGAACAGCCGGTACGGGCTTTTAGAAATTTTTTTTCCAAAAAAGAAAAAAAAAAAAATTCTCTCCCAAATATCATTTCAGGCCAATTTTTTTTTTTTTTTTTTTTTTTTTTTTTCAAAAATGACGTTGCACTCTCTCGACCACATCAGCCCACTAGCTTTTTTGTGTTCCACAACGCGAGAATACTGCAGGAATTCAAGATAACCCACGGGCTTTTGGAGGCCTCAAATCTCTTCTAATAAAACATCATGGAATTGACTTCTTATGTCTACAAAATGGCTTTCAAATGTCAAAAAATAGCAAGAACAATTGCAAAAAAACACATCTAAAGTTGAACCTCCTTCTACTAATATGCTTCTCAGTCAGTCATACCTTTCTGGATTGATATGAAATTTTAGCCACATGAACTAGACTAATATACACAACTTTTTCAAAAAAATTTATTGGAAACGGACACTGTATGAAGAAGAAACAAGCTGCGGAAGTTCATTGTAATCCAAAAATGTCGGGATTTTGAAATTTGAATTGCTCTTAAACATTCAAAACAACTTGGATTGATATGAAATTATTTCCACAATAACTAGACTCCAAGAGGAACATAAAGCAACAAATTTATTGAAAGCAAACATTGGACGAAGGAGATACAAGCCCCCAAAGTTGCAGCCATCAACAGCAGTTTGGTGAACTCAACTTGGACGTTGTAACTTTGATTGGCTTACAAAATATCAGTACATCTTGGACTGATTTCAAAATTTACCACGCAAACTAGAAAAGGGAGTGCAAGTTTTCCAATAATTTTTATTGAATATGAACATCAGATGCAAAAATTACAACAATTTAAATTGGATTTGAAACTCTGTGAGGCCTTTTTTGGCCCCCTTGGGCGTTGAGGGGTTAGCCATATTACAATACGGCTTGTTAAATGTTCTATTGAAAAATGTGAAAAATATGTCCCTCTTAACCCCTAAAGGACCAAGGCCCTTTTTCTGCCAAAAAATACTCAAAACTGCATTTCTATAGCAAAGAATTAAAAAACTTGAAAAATTATTTTTTTGCAAATCTAATTGTAGGATCTTACATCTAGTATGAGAATGTGTGGAAAATATTTTAGAATTTTTGACGGATCAGATTGCAAGATATTTGCGTTCAAAGTGAAAAATGACTTTACGAAAGACTTTCAACATATTGCGGGACCAGATTTTTTGGCCTTGAACATTTTTAACTTAAAATTTTTTACACTATAGAGTTTTGAGCTTTAAATATTTATGGTGGAGAATTAAGTTGAGAGTCTAGGAAAAAAAAAGATTCAAAAAAGCTTAATTTTTATTCTTTAAAAAATTGTTAAGTAAAAGTAGGAATGCATAGAAGGAAAATTGAAAACATTAAAATCTCTAAGACGGAATTAAAATGCACTAATCCCAATGGTGAGATTGTTCTAGCAAAAAAATAAAACCATGTAGAACTTTTTTTTTGAAAAATTGTGAAAGTTGCATTTAGAAATGAATCCCACAAGTTATATTTTTCAAGAAGAAAAACAAGATTGTCCATAACAAATGGATAATCTTTTTTCTCATAAAAAATCCAAATGGAATGAATCAAAGCTTTACAAATAGACAAAAATATAATCTATGGAAAAAAAAAAAATTTAAACTTCAAATTTTTAGAAAAAAATGTTTTGCTACCCCCTTTCCCCTCTTTTGAGCTTATTTGGGCATAACTTTTGTTCCTAGGCACCAATTGAAAAAAAAAATAGATTCCCATGAAGCCAATCATCTTTTCTATCTTCAAAAAAGTTTCAAAAAATCAGGACACTAAATCAGCCTGTAGGTACCTGCCCAAAATCCCATTTGTCTCCCGAAAGGACAATGGTCCTTTAGAGGTTAACTATAATATGCTCAAGGACTTATTGAAAAATGAAAAAAAAAATCCTTATTTACTATGTCATACATAGTGCAATTCATTGAATGATTTGTTTGAAAGGGAAAAAAGAACCCCTATTTACTATGTTATGATAGGACTTGCAATATAATCTATTGATATTAGCCATGTTATGATGCAAAACTTGTTGGAAAATGAGAAATGCCCCTATTATTGACCATGTTACAATGTGACTTATTGAATCACTTGTTGGTAGAACCCCTTTATTAACCATGTTAAATAATCATGATGCGACTTCTAGAATATTCATTTGTTAGATAATGTGAAAAAGACCACCACAATTTAACTATACTTGATGCAACATACTAAGTGACCATTTGGTAAATGAAAATGGATTTCCACTTATCACTACAAGAAATGGGGCGTATAAATGACTGTCCGAAATGACTTCAAAATGACTCCTAGCAGTCATTTCAGACAAAAATGACAGCTAAATGACTAGAGGCCTCTACTGTCATTTTGGACAAGTTGTTTATAAATGACTGCAGTGCTTATTATCACCATTCATTTTTTCCTTGGATGGACGTTGGATGAAAAAGTCTGAGGTGGCAAGTGCTTTCAACTTGCCACGTCAGTAGTCATTTGCAAGTCACTTTGCAGTCATTTGCAAGTCATTTCAGATCTACTTTTTTTCAAGATATTTGAATTTCATATCTACCTTTTTCCAAGATATTTGAATTTCTGAACTACCTTTTTTCAAGATATTTGAATTTCAAATCTACATTTCTTTTAGATTTTAGAATTTCAATTTTTTTTTTCTAGATTTCAAAATTCCAGATCTACCTTATTTCTAGATTTCAAAAATTCAAATATTGGTGTTCAATAGATTCCATTGATTCAGGAAACCTTACAATTTCATAGATTTTAAAACTTCTTGGATTTTAAATATTTTTTAATTTCTATACATTATAGAAATCTACAAGTTGTAGAAATCTATACTCTACAAAAATCTACAAATCTAAATCCTATAGAAATCTACAAATTATAAAAATCTTTGAATTAAATCAAGAAAATTAATTGTATAAGACTACAACTTATAAATCTTATATGTCCAACTTCATGGTACTCTTTACAAGCAATATGGGACAATTGATCCAAGATAAATGGAAATGAATTTTGGAAGAAACTAGGAAACAACTAGAAAAGGACTAAGAAATAACTAGTGTATGACTTGAAAGCAACTAGGGCATGACTAGCTTCACAATTAAAAAATTCAATTTTTGTGTTGATTTGGTCGAATTCATTTGGTTCACTTTTCTATTGATTTCTATCCAAATCAACAAATTACTCTCCTAATCAATAGAAAAGTGAATTAAATCTATGCAACCAAATCAACACAAAAACTGAATTTTCTAATTGTGAAGCTAGTCATGTCTAGTCGCTTTCAAGTCAATACACTAGTTGTTTTTTAGTCGTTTTCTAGTTGTTTCCTAGTTGCTTCTAAAGTTCATTCCCATTTATCTTGGAGCAATTGTCCCATATCAATTTTAAAGAGGACCATGAAGTTAGACATATAAGGCTTGTAACTTGTTGTAGTCTTATACAATGAATACTTTTGATTAATTTTAAGATTTCTATAATTTATAGATTTCTATAGAATTTAGATTTGTAGATTTTTGTAGAGTATAGATTTCTACAGCTACTAGATTTCTATAATGTATAGAAATTAAAAATTATTTGAAATTCAAGAAGTTTTAAAATCTATGAAATTAGAAGGTTTTCTAAATCAATAAAATCTATTAAATACCAATATTTGAATTTTTGAAATCTAGAAATAAGGTAGATCTAGAATTTTGAAATCTAGAAAAAAAATAGATTTGAAATTCTAAAATCTAAAAAAATCATAGATCCGAAATTCTAAAATCTAAAAGAAGTGTAGATTTGAAATTCAAATATCATTCATCTGGTTCACTTTTCTATTGATTTCTATCCAAATCAACAAATTGCTCTCCAAATCAACAAAAAAGTGAATAAAATCTATGCAACCAAATCAACCAAAAAGATGAATTTTCTAGTAGTGTAGGAAATCATTAAGAAACAACTACTGTACGACTAGAAAGCAATTAGAAAATGACTCTCCCAAACTGCGGACACGTCAGCATAGTGAAATCCACAAAGACAACGTCAAATTCCTTCAAAGGCGCCTTTAGTGAAAAAGAAGTCACTTGTAAGTTGCAGATTAGTCATTTGCAAGTTGTAGATCAATGAGGCCAAGTCACAAAAAATGACTGTGACCTCCACAGCAAGAAAACAAATGAATCCTCGACAAAAACACGTACAGGAAGTCTCATTTCATCGCATCTTCATCCCCCAGTCACGACCGCGACTGGAAAATGACTCGGATGTTGTCAAAGAAGGCCAAAAGGTGCAATTAGAGAGGTACAGTCACACTATAGTCATTTCAGACGAGTATAAATGACTCCGCAGTCATTTATACCCCCAATTTCTTGTAGTGTATTGTGAACCACCGTATTGGTTCACTTTTTAGATTGTAGAAAAGATAAACATTATGTATTAAATTCCAAGTCCGGAAGTGTTAGGACAACGGATTAAGCCATGATCACAATTTAGGAAGTCTTTTGTGAAATAGGAGTAGGAACTTTTGAAATTTAGGTTGAAAATCTAGAAATGCAATTAGAAGAAAGTAATGGGAAAAATCTAGGAAAAAGTGGGAAGTTAAAACTAAAAAGACTTTAAGCAAGATTTGGTAAAGTAACCAAATTAGGCAAATGGTAAAACATTTAGAAAACTAAAACAAAATCCTACAAGTAGAAAATGACATTAGAGAAAAATTAGAAACCAAAAGAAGCACCAAAAACAAAAAACATAAAAGTAAGAACCAAAAAATGGAAAGTAAAAAATAAAAAATGAAAATGAAAATGAAAACGAAAACTAAAATCCTACAAGTTGGAATGAAACTAAAAGTAACTTGAAAACTACAAAAAAATAATAAATATGAAAAAACATAAAACAAGTTAGTAAACTTAAAACTACTACTAGAATACTAGGATAGTGTTAGAAACACTAAAATAGGGTCAAAACAATAAAATTGGGGAAAAAACAGTAATTTTGGGGGGGTTTGCACTAAACTAGTGCATTTTACAAAAAACTTAGCGATTTAACTGTAAATTAAGGTGGGATGAATGTGATTCGAGAAATTAGTCGTTAGGGTGTTGGATATAGGAAAAAATTAGGGTTCCAAGCTCTCTCTCTCTCAACTTGTGTGTGTATGTGTGTTTTGAGAGCTTGGTGGAAAAATGGCAATGAAAAATGGAGAAAAAGTGTTAGAAACATCATGGCAATGAGTTAGGATCAAAAGTAGGACCAATTTGTCGAGTAGGTTCACTTCTTCTTGGGAGCAAAAAATGAGTGAAAAATGGGAGGTGAAGAGGGTCTGATGTGAAGGATGGAAAAAAGTTAGGGTTTTTTGAGATTTAAATATGACCTGCAACTTTGAAGAGCAATTGCCAACGGAAAATTTGGCAAATGGAGCTGAAAATTGGTGGGAAGATGTGTCTTCAAGCTGGCTTTCCGAAAAGCCTAAAATCAACCCAATCGGAGCATGGACGGGGCGGCGATGATTGTTTCCATGAAGGGAGGTCTGCTGCCGCGAGTTTTTGGAGGACGACCAACTTTGACGATCTGGAGCATGCAGTTGGAGCAGCGGATTTGAACAAAACTTGGGGGAGAAAGGCGCCTTCAAGTCAGCTTTCAAATTAGACTTATCTCACCCAATTTGGAGCGAAATCAAAGCATTGGTGGAGGTTTTAGTGAGGAAGTGTCTGCTGACCCTAACAAGAGGTCAAGTTTGAGGTTTTTGGTGAATTCTCCCTCAATTGTCATTGTAAAATTGCAATTTTCATTGCACATGGTTATGAAAAGATTTTTTCCATGTGATGATGGTCAATTGGAATGCTTGAGGGTGATTGAAATTGCATGCAAGTTCAATGATTAAGATTTAGTGAAACTTGGAGGTTGGTGTGAGCATGGTGTACTGGAATTATATTTGAGGGTTTAAATTCACTCATTTGGAGACCCCAAATGGTGAATTTCAATGATTTTTTAGCATAGGAGATGGTTTGCTTGAGGTTTCCAAGGACAAAAAGGTCCTAGTATTAAACCTTAGGACTTAAGTTGAAGTGAAAAAGATAACTAGAGATCAATGCATGTGGAAAATGAATCCATGAACTTAAAAGGAAACACAAACCAGGGTCAATGCATGCTTGAATTGAGGTATTTGGTTGATTGACATATGCTGGAATTTGAGGTTTGATCTCATTTAGGGCCCATGTTGGTGCCCTATTGGAGATTTTGAAGGGAAATTAGGTCCTAATGTTAACCTTTGTGACTTAGGATAAATTGTGAGTGCATTTGAGTCAATGCATAGGAAATTGTAGTGTCCACGTGATGGTGTCATATGCTGGAATTTCCTTTTAGGACCCAATTTAGTCCATTTGGGGGCCCTAAGGGCAATTTTCAAGGAGATTTGGGCATAGGAAGTTGCCCCAATCTCCTTCAGCACATATTAGGTGATTTGGGGATACGAGAAGGTGATTTTAGGTGTGCTGCCTCCAATTGGCCTTAGAGCTTTTGGGACCATTTAGGAATTTTGGAATCCATTGCTTGGAAGGCAATCTGGTAGAGTCCCATATACTCCTTGCCGGCCAAACTCTTGGGTGTATCTTGCCATATGGTGGAAAACACTCACATGTATTAACCATGCTTTACTACAACTAGTTGAATGATTATGAAAAAAGACCCTCCATCTAAACTATATTATGCTGCAACTTATGAATGACGTTGAAAATTGAGAAAGAATCCCCCTTGTTAACCATGTTATTATATTTATTAAATGAATGTTGATAAATGAGAAAGATACATCCATGTTAACATTGATTTGATGTGACTTGCTAAGTGAAGTATTGGTAAATGAAAACACCGTGTCTGTTAACCATTTTAAGATACGTCTTGTTGAATGACATGGAAAATTAGAAGACTATTGTGTATTTAACCATTTTAGGATGCAACTTGTTAAATGATACTGTCAAAATGGCACGCGGAATACCGCCATATTAACAAAATTCTCCATCTATCATTTGGAGCAATGCTAAAAACAATCTTTATATAGGTGATGAAACTATTGGCATGCATGGTCGGGAATGAAAAAGATGAAAATTATGGATGAAATTTTTTCTTTTCATCCCAAAATGTCTACATTCATCCAACAAGAACAATCACATTCCAACCAATTGATAAATCTCATTCTGTCAACATGAAATACCAAACTTTTGGTGTTCACATTAACAATGAGTATCACAAACACCAAACGTCATTCTTACTTCACACATGTGAAATTAATATCTCCTAAGGTCTATTTCCAATGAATGTCTCCTTCATTTTTTGACAAATGATAGATATGGATAAAGACTCATTTTCACATTCCAAAGTGACTACATTCATCCGATAAGAGCAAGTAGATTCTAATCAATTGAAGAAACCCATTTTGTTGACATTGTCTACCAAACTTTTAGTGTGCACATGTGCAATGAAAGTTACAAACACCAAACATCATTCTTACTTGATATACATGAAAAAAATCTCTTAAGGTCTAGTCTTATCAAATATCTTTTTCATTCCTTTGTTGGGCCTTGCCTCCAAAATTTTAGAGTTGCACAAATTAAACCTCACAAGATAGCAATGAGAACAATCCTTCTAATCACGATCTTTATGCCATCAATGTTTGGAAGACAAAGGACTACTTAGATTGACATAACATTGAAACACAAAATTGCCAACTCAAAGCCATAAACTCTCCCAACTATCTCACATAAATCCCCCTTGGAGTAACTTACTTCATACCACTAGTCCCAGCAATACATTGAGCCTTTCAATGTCAACACCGTTGCGTTGAAAGCCTTTACTTTAGTTGCCATGGGTGATTATTTTGACAACAACAAAGTGCCAAAAGGACAATGTGAAAGAAATTAGACATTTCCAATGAAGAGGTGGTGTTAGAATAAATATATATTTGAATTTGGCCTTATGGTAGAATAGAATTATTTTGAACTAAAGTCATGGTTGAGGATAAGTATTTGGAAACATAAATCATGGTGGAGTTCAAATATTTAGAAACAAACATCCTAGTAGAATACAAATATTTTGAAATTGATGTCATGATGCATAAGTGAAGTACATATTTTTTGATATTGATGTCAAGGTGCACAGATGAAGTTCTAATATTTTGAAATCGATGTCACAGTGGACAGTTGTTTGGGGTTACAAATTTTTGTAATTGACATCATGGTGGAGTTCAAATGGTTGGATATTGAATCATCCTAGAGAAAAATCATGGTCAATGAGGTGATGTTAAACTAGCTATTACGATGATTAAGCAAATGTCCAAAAAATCTATGTTGAGAGGTGGATGCGATGTTGTGGCACACTTACTTTGATGTCTATTACTTGGGCCAATGCTAAAATTGTCACTTTGGAGATGAAACTATTGACATGCATGGCTAGGAATGAAAAAAGACAACTATAGATGAAATTAATTCCTTCATCACAAGACATAAAATCTAAGCAATAGGAAGTTAGCATTGTAATAGATTTTTGTTAAATTAAAAAGACTTTGCAATTGTCACTTGAATAGGATGTAATGGTTGTTATTGGATAAATGTAGACATTTTAGGATTGAAGAATGAATTTTCATCCATAATTGTCATTTTTCATTCCCCATCATGCATGTTAGTAGTTTCATTACTCAAGTGAAGATAGTTGTTTGCATTGTCTAATATGATAGATATAAAAATAACTGAGCCACAACATTGCATCAACCGCCACTATAAGAAAACCATGTTTTGGTGTTGTTTTCAAAAACACGTGATGTCTAAGTTGACGGATTTTAGGTGACGTCAACTTAAACATCACGTGTTTTTCATGTCAACAGTGACATCCAATGTAACATAAAAAACACGCGATGTCTTAGTTGATGTCACCTAAAATCCGTCAACTTAGACATCAGAAAACTCTGGTTTCTTATAGTGCGTTCATCATAAATCCTCTACATCACACTAAACATTTGTACAACAAATGCCTTTTATCACTTGATTGAATGAGATGTTATTTGCACTTGTTAGATGAACGCAGATACTTTTGGATGAAAGGATGAGTTTCCATCCATACTAAAATTCAATATTCATTTCTACTTCTAGATGGACGAATTGGATAGTTTTTACAAATTTGTTCCTCCGGTGACCTTGACTTGCTTGATGTAACAACCTTAATTAATTAACAACCTTATAAGGTAGTCACATTGTCTGTTTGGTCTATCAAATTTGTTCACCCATCCGGGGCTCTTGGTGACCCTAAGCCACTCAGTGAAATAACCCTAATAAATAGTTTCTTTATTCTACTAAAAATATGGTTTTTTGTTGTCTAAAATGAATGCTATAGAAGTAACTGTTTTGACATTGCCACCATTGTTCAATATCTCTTCAATGCTACTTCTATTACAACACCAACTATGTTCTCCAACATAACCTCATGTACTTGTCATGTATCATAAACTTTGTCATAAAATACAGTTGATTCTAAATTATGAGTACTTTAACATCACCTCATCATTAGAAATATCTAGCCACCTTGACATCGTCCTTGATTAAGAGACAAAAAGAAATTCAATTGAGAGGGATCCACATTATTAGTGCCTAATTGTAGGGCTCCAAATTTACATATGTCATTTAACATATAGAGATTCTCTATATAAACTTCTATTAGTATCACTCATAAAGTGTTATCTCTATTAGTAGTTATAATGGTATTTGATTTGTGTATAGGGCTATTTATGTGTGCATGTGTATAGAATCTATATGTATGTTAGGATTGCTTTGCTAGACACTGTGACATTTGGTCTAACACGATGTTTTAGATGTGGACATGAAGTCATATTTGTTTAATAAGTAGATTTTTAGAATATACTTAGAATATTTGAAAATATTCAAATATATCTCTAGAATATTTGACATGCCTTTGTTGACTAGTAAAAGTTGAATCATGGATCAATTAATACTATCATCCATACTAGTATCTTTACCACAAATCTCCTTTATAGAAATTTGCTCAAAAACAAAACAAATCATGTCAACTAAAGAGAAATAACCCACATGTAACCACCTATATTGACATGTCAAAGTAGCATCATGGATTATTACCATCAACCATGCTATTACTGCAATCACAAAGCTTGTGGATTGGGTCTAAGGTAGTACAAGATTTTTTGATTTAGAAATTTCATATACATAATTTTCTTAAATCCTTAATCCTTAATTAATACTAACCCTATCCCAAAATTCTTTTCATTTTAATACCAAGCCTATTCCCAAGGCAGCTTAAAACTGATATAGTAAGATTTAACCTAACATAAATGATGGAAAAATCACCTTAAACCATTTGAAATTTTATCACTATGCTACTTAACTTGTAAAAGGTCCACATACAAAATTTCAATCCCATCTAAAATATTGTCCAATTGTGGCAATGTTTATCACTATTGACTTTCTACTGCAATCACAATCACATTATAAATACTAATAGGTCACTATTGACTTTCTACTAATAATCATAGGCCATAGATCCAAAGTCCAATAGAACCAAAATTTTGATGTAATGTAGAAAATAAGTGTAAAAAGACACTTCTAAATTTAATAACCAATTAATTAGTACTCCCTCCGTCTTGAAATAAATCCAAGGGTTTCCAAATATACTTGTCTCAAATTAAATTCAAAATTGGCTCTCCATAACTTGATAGACAACAATTGAAGCTCGTTTGAACACCCTCAAGCAAAAGAATCTATAGATGTCACACTCCAAAGACTATATAGCAAGTTGATCCTTGCAAAGGAATCAAAAAGCAACCTCTAATCAACCAAAGGCAAAGAATTCAACCCAAAACTATACAAAAAGTGCTACTAAGAAATCTCTTGTTGAGAATTTCTTGAACTTGAATCACAAGAAATTGTTAGAATTGAATACAGAGGACATCAATGAACATCATTGCACTAGCATTGTTCAAAGAATGATCAAAATTAATACCACTAGAGCAATTTCAAAAAGGGCCAAAATTTGTCACTTTTGCCGCTTGTTTCCAATATGTGCTGCTTCACTTTTTACAACCATTCTTTCACACCTAGTGGGGTTTAATAAAAGCTACAATATCTCCACAATCTTTTGAAATTAGGAACAACTCACGTATTAATCTAGCCATTTCTAGAAAACCCCGGATTTATTTCGAGACAAAGGGAGTACTCAATAAGATCTAATTTTTCACAAAAATCCTTGTGGGTACCTTGGATTCTAAACCCCTCTACTTTGAGGCCTTATATCTCCATTTCCATAGTTGATTTAGATCCAAAACTTGGTGTCATAAGCTTAATAGACCATCTAAAATCATTTCTTGATCCAATACTTGATCTGTTCACAATCATGAAACTTCTTGACCACATATTTGTTCATTGGAAATGTACTCAAGCAAGATCCAAATATCCTAAAGGAACTTCTAAAAGATTATTGGATGATAAAACGTGTTTTTCCCATCGTACAGTCTCAGGTGAAGTCATCCAGCAGAAGAAAAAAAAACGTCCGCAGCGTCCTTAAAAGGTTAAAAAATTAAGAAGTATAGGTTAACATCAAAAGTCACAATGCAATGTATTATTCTGGACAAGCACAATGCTGGGGCATATTCAAAGCTCTTCATATCAAGCTCTTGAATTTACAGGTCACAGACCTTATACCTCCTATATAAGTTCCCATGCAAAACTTCATGATCCTCGTGTCTGGATGGTTTGAAACGAGGAAAAGGAACAAGAAAGTGACAAAAAGTGAGGAAATTCCACAAAAACTAAGAAGATACATCTCATGTGAAGCGAAGCTTTTCCCAGATCTGAAAGGAAAAACGCGAACCCCAACACAGACAAATGCCCAGGCCTCCCATTACAATGAATGAACATATAACCTTCAAATGAATGAAGTGATTTCTGTCTTGGTGAATCAGAACCTCTCACAGGTCGAAAGCTATCGAGGGAGAGCAGTTATGACAGCTCGGCTAACTATACCGGTGGCCTCAATGTAGCGTTCAACACACCTCGAAATACAGCTGCTTTCACCCCCACTCAAACTGGAGCTTGGTTTTGTCACGCACTTGCTGAAACATTTGTCCCTGACAGTCTATATGCACACGCACATGCCAAACCATGCTCTTTGTTAGTGTCAGAACAAACTCCAAAATACAGATAAGTGACAAAACGGTTTGATTCAAACTTCATCAGTCCAACTCACCCACAGTGACTTGCAAGCACATCATTCAGATATATCAAGTGCTCAGTTGATTAAGAGGAACTTAATAATGTCGTCCAGCTTGAAAAGTCTCATAACTTAATACCTTCTTCCCATTCATACCGTGCTTAAATTCAAAAGCTTTTGACCCACACATTGACAAGAATTGCAATTTTGTGTTCTCGAAGCTTACATAAGATCTTCCCAACTCGCTACATCAACTAACAGGGATTTTAGCAAAACAGGAATGTCACAGGAACTTGAAGACAACTTCCTAAAATGAGCATTCCCCATAATTCATGGGCACATCTCCCAACGATAACAGTGATCATACTGAAATCTCTACGTATCATGGAGAGGCCCCTATATGATCATTGGGCCATAAGGAGACCTCCCCATAAATCATTCTCTCCAAGTTTCTCTTCAAGATGTGGTCTGCAAGCTTTTGGAACAATTTGATTTTACTTCGTTATAAACTCTCAAGTTGATACTCTAGTTAATACAGTCCATGCCTATAGACAGGATCAATCCATGAAGTGAAAAATAATCAAGAAAAATCTATCAGCAACATCAATTCCGATTCGTTACCAGAACGATTGTCCTCGAAAACAGAACAAGGATAACCCCCAAAGCCCTGAGAATGAATTCTGCAACTGCGATTACGATATCTAGAAGACCCAGAAAGCTCCACCGGTCGGAATTACCACAGCAGAGAAATAAAATAGTGGTCCTGAAATTGAGTTCCCCAAAAATTCAAGTTTTCTTTAGGAGGCTACCCCCACGACCAGTAGACACGTATGGCTTTAGAGTTAAGTATGGACTAATAGTGCAAATGCATAAATTAAGCTAAAGGTCAGCCTTACAATAACGAAAGGACAACCAGCAGAAGCAACTCCATTTGCCTTGCTCATAGGTATAATATTGTCTCCAAGGACGCAGACAACAGGATCATACGAGACCCAGCAATTCTTACCCCAAAAAACTCTTCCGCGTACGCTTGCGCAAGCTGCTGCTTCACTTGGCCCATCATCGCTTCATTTGATACTCCTAATCCTGATCCCGACGGCGATGGCGAAGCAAAAGGATCCATTACTTCCGATCCTCAGCAGCAGCCTAGCCTGTGCACATACAGTGCCGAAGCTAATCAAAAAACACATTCGACAGATTCCATGTTCAACAGACCTAATCGGAAATATTTTCTAGTATACGATTTCCATAATTCCACAGAAATTCCGGCGAGAAAACAAAGGCCGCACCCAAGATCGATCAAAGTTCGCAGGAGGAAATGAGATTCGGCCAAAGACTGCAAGTAAGTTAGCTGAGAAGGTGATGTCTAACCCGACACTGGAAATTGGGGCAAAGGAGACAACGATGCCGTAATCTGCAGAAGGACAGCGGAAGATCGTGGCAATGGCGATGAACAGGGGGGTCCAAGATCAACTGAAACCCTAACTTCTGGAAATGCGAACAGAGAGGGAGTATTGACAGGGTTTAGGGTTTATAAAAACCGAGCATATTACTATACCTCGCGATTGATACCCGGCAGGGTACCACAAGCCAGGTTAACGTCTTATTGCAGGCTTTTTTTAATATTTTTGGGAGACTAATTTGGCAATCACTTGTAATTTTGTGCACTGTGTTTCCGCATTCATGCATCTTTTGAAACAAAAACATTTTAAAATGATATTCCTTTCTTTTCAAAATTGGTAACTTCATCTATATTGTATTTCGATATGTGAAACAAGAAAAAAACTACTTTTGTGTGAGCTTTGCACTAAAATGAATAATGGAAATTTCCAATAAGTATGTGAATAGGAACCAACACTAGTAGAAAATTAAATTTTTTTGTTGTTTTGGTCGCGTTGATCTGGTCAAAATTTGACAGCAATCTGTTGATTTCAACAGATTTCTATCAAATTTTGACTGGATCAACGAGACCAAAACAACAAAAAAATTTAATTTTCTACTAGTATTGCAATTGATGCAAGTATAAATTGTTGTAGTAGACTATAAATTATGATGAATTTTTTTTGGTCTTAGCAAAAGGAATCAAACATTAGAAAAAATTTCAAGGCTCTAGAGGGCTACTCCACCATCCTCCAAGGTAACTTGAAATTTGGTTTTTTGGACTAAGAAATCATTTTTCTCCTATTCCCGCCTACTTGAAATTATAGTGGCAGTGGCGCAGGAACCGAGTTTTAAGAGTTAAAATTTATTAACACACACATTTAATCTTAAATTTATTTATTTTTTTAAATTGCGAAACACAACTGTTTCGGTGAGCAGTCATATACTCTGACTACTCACTTTGAAGCAGGGCTGAATTTTTTTGTAATGAAAGCATTATTTGTATTGTCCATAGTTTGATCAAATGTTGAAAATATTTAATAATAAATATAATCTCATTCAATCAACTTGGTATTAAAAATACTTCATATTGACAAATATTATAAAGCATAAATTATAAAATTATAAATTTTAATGACAAAAAAACTATAAAATTTAATGATACAAATTTAACAACTATACATTTTTGAATTTACAACTTATAAGTTTTTAGATTTGAGAATTAATTTTTTCTTAACTCTTAATTCTTAAAGTAGTCCAAACTCTTTAAAATCTGAATATATTTACTTTAAAACTACATTATTTGCATAGTAGAAGATTAGATTGATAGGTACAATTTGTTAAGATTAAATCGTAATTTTGGAAATTAGATTGCACATATTTTTTAGAAATTAGATTGCACATATTCATCCAAGACAATGGATAGTTGAAGACAAGGTTGTAAAAATGAAACCATAAATTTGATAAATTGTTCAATATTATAGAAATAGTATTGCTCAAATTTATTCAATCAATGGATAATTTACATAATTGAAGATCAATTTGATAGGCCAATCTTTTTAGGATTAAATCAAAAGTAAATTTAGTAATTAGATTGCACATATTCAACCAAGCAATGGATATTTACATGGTTGAAGATAAGATTTTACAAATGAAATCATAAATTTGGTGTATGATTCAATATTATAGAAATTGTATTGCTCATATTTATTCAATCAATAGATATTTATATAATTGGTGATCAATTTTTGATAGGCCAATTTTATTACGATTAAATCAAAAGTTTAAAATATTGTATTACCTACTTTCTATTTTGCAAAAAAAATATTGCACATATTCATTTAAACAATGGATAGTTTGCAAGGTTAAAGACTAGATTCATAGCTCCATTTTGTTAAGGTTAAATAAAAGTTGGAAGTACTATTTTCTAATAAGAAATATCCACAATTCCTTGCAATTAATTAACCACCTCCTGCAAATTTAAAACACATTATTTGCCCATTTATCCTTCCAAAATCAAAACCAAAAGAATTTTGATATAGAAATAGAAATACACATAATATTTATGGAATATAGATATGATATGACATATGATACAAATACAAGGATACAAGATATGTAGAATATGGATGTATTAACCAAAATATTGATATGGTACAACATATAGATACAAGATACGGTTGTTAATCCCATATCAATTGCAATCTATCATGTTCCAAAAAATATATATAGATTTGAGGAGTTATTAAAATACAAATATTGAAGGTAATGAAAATATAGATATAGGGCTACTGAAAATACATATATGGGGGCTAATGAAAATATAGATGGGGTATTGATTCACTCACATAATAAGTGAGTGGGTGACATTCCCTCACTACCCTCTCAAAAGAGACTAAGGTAGAGGTATCCATTGTCAACTTGTACCCAGGTCTAATTTGTAGGGGGTACTATTTTCGATGTTAACTGGAACAAGTCTAAGCAAATCCAACCTAAGTTTGGAATGTGATTTTTCAAGGTTGGAACTAATAAGGTTATGACACATGTCCGAAAGTAGTGAGCAAAAAAGCAGTTCTTGATTTATTAGAATTGGAAGACTCTAGAGATTGACAATGGCTCTTGAGTACTGTTTGGCTCTCTAAATTCACAATAATTCCAACTTTGGGAATAAAATTATGAAAAATTTCAATCCCCATATTTTCTATCTTTCTACATGCAAAAAATTTGCTTCGTCATAAATTATTCATGATCTGCTAGAAAATCCCTTAAAAGATTGACAATGGGTGTTTCTGCCTTACATATGGAATACTATAATGCACAATGACTTAGGAAAATTGCTTTCAGTCATTATTGCAAGACAATAATAAAACCAACTCACAAAGTGGACCAGGCAAGGTGAATTTTGTGTTTTGCAAGGTAATTATAAAAAAAAGCCCCCTATTTTGTGCCATGTTAATTCTATATTCTTCACCTCTCCTAGCTAATTTAGGACCTCTGATTGCAAATATGAATTCAAAATTTGCAAATTTGATTTGATTGGAACGGGTTTAGCATGTCATTATTGAGCCCGGGATAAATGAGCCCTATTATGTACACCAATGAATCAGCTTGAAGAAGACAGTTTAGTACGTCCAAAGTAATATTTTACACCTGAGTGCAATTCTGAGTCTAAAACTGAAGTTCATTCCAAATCCATGTTACATGTGTGACAAGACAAGTTAGCAAAACAGGGAACCTGGTGTTGAGAGTCATGATTCAAAGCAGGACGGCTCTCATTTAGTCTGTCAATTTCATTTTATATATTTATTTTTGGCTTTCCAGTGTCCAATTGCACCAAGGAAAAAATATATTGGCTAAAAAATGACAACAAACTGTGAAGTTTTTTTTTTGCCAAAAAATATCACATGAAAAAAACTTTGTTGGATGAAATCTCTAGATTGTTGATGAAAAAAGAATTATGGATATGTGATATGTGCTAATGTGATCTTTTTTATCCAATATGTGGATGAATGTTGAAATTTTGCACTACAATAGCATTTAATATTGCCACTTTGGCACTTCATAAAAAATGAAAAAAAATGAAAAACTGGTCAGTATTGATTTGAAATAATGAAGCAAAACTTATCATTATCCACATGAAGAGAGAAGGGCAAGAGAAGTTATACAACCTATTTTCAATAATGTTAAGTATTCTAGCATATGTCCAATTGAGTAATGTTATGGAAATAATTTAGCATATTTCTTTGATTAGGGACTAAGTAGAAGTAATGAAGATTCCACTAATTTTTTGCTATTTTTTCATCAAGTTTTGAGATGCGTAATTCAACTAAAAGTTGGTCTTAGCAACTTCATTAACTCTAAGGTATCAATGAGTTATTTGTTATTCAACAATAGAGGTAGTCACACCTTCTTCAGCAAGCAAATTTTGCAGGAGGAAGAAAAGTTGCTGAAGGAAAATAGGAGCCAATTGGAAGCAGTTTTGGACGAAGAAGGTGTGACACCCTTTTGTGGTGTTTGGAGGGTCTCTCTAAAGAATGGAGTCAAAATCACACGTGTCGCAAGAGCACAAGCGAAGCAAGGAGTGCAGATGAAATAGTTTGCTTGCGAGGCCTTTGCAACGCCCAAAATTCACCTTTGGAGGGGAAGAACGGAGCTTGCGAAGCCTTTGCAGAGACAATATTTTCTGCGACCGTGAATCCAATCCGTCATTGCCAAGTCCCTTGTTCTCTAGAGAATGCCCCAACTGCAAAGAAGTTGTGACTACCCGTAATGAAGGCCCTAGTCGACAGCATATTCCTTTCATTCATGAAAATAGGTCACCTTATCTTGTGCAAATTGAAGCCTTAGTTGGAAATAGATTGTGTAACTGAACTTTGGTTTAAAAGACCAACATGAATGAAGCATTTGTTGGAAATGGCTTAATTATCTAAGCTTTATAGACTTTGAGAGTTGGCTTCCATGTGGAATTGGGGCCGATGAAGTCAACCAATAAATGGTGGAATTAACGAGGACTCTAAAAAAACTAGACTACCATTCCAACATTGATAGTGGGCTTCACCAACCTCAATTTTATATAGAAACCAACCCTTAGATGAGAAATTCCATCCTTGATGCATCCATTGTGCTGAGAAATTTCTAAGTGCCAATACAACAACAAGATAATTATTGCACTTCCACTATAGTTGGATGAACTATGGTGCTAAGTAGTGGGTATCTTACTAACGCTCAGATTTGAAATTATGACCACCTCTCCACAAGTGTGCCAAGGCCAAAGTAATTGAATCAAGGCCGCAACTTCAAGTACAATTTTTACTTTAATTTGACTTAACAATGAGCGGTTGAGCTCCTTTTATTCTAATTTACATATGCCACATGGGTTGTTCTACCTCCTAGTACCCCATGTGTATATAAAGAACTTCTCTTTTCACTCAAAAATTCAAAATAAGCTGAAAATGTGTTTGTTTTTGTTTGTTTTTCTTGACACAAGTAAGGAAACTTTTATTGCAATTGAAAATGTTCTTGAGAGTTTTATTTGTTTATAAAAAAATGCTTTTGAGCTCATCTAAGGGGTAGTTGGAGACTGGTACTTGAAAAACAGGGTGACAAAAGTCGGCAGACCTCATGGCATGGCACGCACAAGACGCGCCAATTCCAGATGCACTCTTGAAATTTTGAAGTGATTGGACAATATTTTGGGCTTGGAGTGCCTGTTGTGGGACACTTGAGCTGGCCCCAAAGCTGGCCTAACTTGCACTATAAGAAACCCGGGTTTTTTTTTATGTCTGCCCAAAAACATGCAATGTCCAAAGCCTAACATACGATGTTCGCTGAGACATCAAGACGTTAAAGAAGAGGATTGCAGTTTAGGATAAATTTCCAAGGATGTTCCAGATGACTGCGAAAAATTTGAATGGAACCAGTTGGTGTTACCGAGGACCTTGAGCTTTTTGATGACATTTTTAAGGACTCACTGATGTCCAAAAAGGCATCTGCAAAAACATGGATGGCCACGTCCGCTTTGGAGGAAAAATTTCAAGGAGGGTAATTTTAAAAAAATCACTTTTCCTTTGGATAAAAGTCTGACCAAGGTTAAAAAAAGGAATTGGGCAGCCTCTAGGCGGCTTTTGGAGAAAATGAGATGATGTGGCATATGACGTGGCATGCCACATATAAATTAGTTGACGTAGCATAAAATTATGCTGATGTGGAATGTCACGTCAGCATAGTGGGGCTGTCTCTTTGCATTTTCTACACTTATTTTGGAGATGTCTAAGTAGACGTAGAGATGTCACTGGAGACATCTTATAAAACGTTGAGATGTTTTCTTGGACATTTTTATAGACTTCTAGATGTTTTAGGAAACATAGTCACAAATGATATAACATCTATGGAGACATTATTAGAGTGGCCTTTGAGACATACAAAAAACATCCTATTAGACGTCTGTATGCTACTCTACCCAAATTTAAATTCAGTGTTTTCAATGTCCCATATAGTTTGTCTTCCCCTCTACCACTCCACTTGTATAAAGAGCCCATCTTTGCGTTTTCTACACTTGTATTCGAGATGTCTAAGTAGACGTAGAGATGTCACTAAAGACATCTTATAAAACATTGAGATGTTTTGTTGTATGTTTTTATAGACTTCTAGATGTTTTAAGAAACATAGTCACAGTTGGTATAACATCTATAGAGACGTCATCAGAGCAGCCTTTGAAATATGCAAAAAACATCCTACTGGATGTCTATGTGCTGCTCCATCCAAATTTAAATCCAATATTTTCAATGTCCCATATAATTTGTCTTCCCCTCTACCACTTCACTTGTATAAAGAGCTTGTCTTTTTCCCTCCATAAACTTACATCAAGTGGCTTTTTGAAGCCATGTGACATAATTGTCAATTATGATGTATTTTGTACGGCGTATTATGTATGGTATATGATGTATAATGTATGATATATTATATATGGTGTATTGTGCATGACATGTTATATTGGACATTATGACATGCATGAGGAACATCAAATGAGACATGTGAGACTGTCCATATTAACATCATGCTAAATAATCCATTCTATTCCATAAATGTTTAATGTGACATCATTTTGTTCTCCTAGATCATATTATACATTGCCAGAGGTATTCATGATGAAAAGTAGATGTTTACATTGATGTCACAAGAAATTTGGATGTCTAAGGTGATGTTTCAAAATACGTCTATGAATACGTTTGGACGTCTAAGTTGATGTTTTGGAAATCGTATAGATGTTTTGGAAAACGTATAGATGTTTTGGAAAACGTATAGATGTTTATGTTGACATCTTCAAAGATAGCACGAAATTCTTAGACAACAAAAAAAATTGCTAACGTGGCATGCCATGTCATCCTTGCTGGATGCCAAGTCACTTTTTCCGCCGCCACATTACATGCCACCTCAGAAGCCATGTCATGGTCAAAAATGGATGAAATTTTTTTCTACGTGGCTGCCCGTGCACATGTGGCGCTTAAGTGGCAGCCACATGGCGGCCTTTGAGGACTTTGTTGACCCATTTTTTTTAGACATCCGGTTCCCTAGCATGTTGATGTCCGACGTCAAATCTGGTTTCAAACCCGAGTCTTAAGCAATGCGATTTTTTGGACGTCCACGTAGACATTTCAAGACACTAGTCGCGACATTAGCATACAGAATCTAGGGATAAAAAAAAACACAAGTTTCTTATAGTGTTGCCCAATCACTGAGTTTGTCCCACTTGGCAAGTCGCCTTGGCGGATATTCTAAGGGGTGCTTTTACTTGAAAGCAGCGCCACGGCTACATTAGAGAAAATTTTAGCCCTCTACAGGGTTGAATGGATGCATGAAAATGTGATCAAAAAAAATATCACCCCAAAAAGGCTGTCAAGCAATCTGTAAGGTGAGTGAGCAGTCAACCAAGGTGCTCCATTGGAATTTTGGTTGAAAATATATTATTTAATATTTAAAAAATTATTATTACAAAGTAAAATGTATATATATATATATATATATATATTAAAAAAAATTCATTGTAATTGCACATTTGTTGAAATTCTAACGGCCTTTGACAGGATCCAAATTTTTTGTAATACCACGGCCATAGAGATGTGCCAAGTGCGCTTGTGCAACCCCCGATCAATCTCTCTCCATGGGAGCACGGAATAAAGATGCAGGATGGAGGCACAAGATGACATGCACGGGGCACAAGAGCTCCTAGTCTCCCTTGCACTCTTTCACACTTCCAACATGCATTTCCATGCTTTCCAACATTTAGCAATCAAACCTTAACTTTAGTAACTCCATTCAAAAGACAAAAAGAGCGGATATCAAGCCACCTCAAGACTCTTCATTTGGCCGAGTGCTCATCAAATTTGATTGTGCTCGGCCATTTTTTGGCCCTTGCCATGCGTATTGTGGGGCACTACTTGTGATTGGGCACAGACACACTCTCCAGGTTTGCGCCACTGGCCGTGAAGCCGTAGCAATGCTTTAAGAGTGGCAAAGACAAAGTTCACTTCACTTATAAATAACATGCACAAAGAGTTGCTTTACACATGAGCAACATATACAAAATAATCATACATCGTTGGCATGTACAAAATGTTATTTTTCTCATAAGCAACATGTACAAAGGGTCACTTTGATGCTTATTTATTATATTAAGTACAGATGGTCACGCCCCTGTCACAATCTGATGTCACAAAAATGGTCACATTTTCATCCCACTTTTCTATTATTTCATTCCATTTTTTCATTGCGCCCTTGCCGATTTGCATTGCCCCCTTGTTGTGTTGCATTGCAATGGGCTCCAATCTAGTATGCAATACATACAAAGGGTTACTAATTCATGAGTGGCAGATACAAAAGAACTTTTTCACATGTCGTATACACAAAACGGTTGCTTTATTCAATTGTGGCACATACAGAAGGCTACTTTACTCATGAACAAAACGTACCAAAGGAATACTTTACTCATAAACAGCAAAGGTCCCTAAATTCTATTTAAATATCCAATTGACTATTTTACAATCATTCTTTGTTGAAATAATACTTCTTTCAAATTTTTTTTATTTTTTAACCCCAAAAGTTCTATGACTATATTTTCATCAAAATGCTCAAAAACTGCCATTTTGAGTACAAGTATCCAATTTTTGAAAAAAATAAATTTGACACATATAACCATAGGATCTTGTATTATGCTGACTTGAAAATATGTGGTAAAAATTCCAGAAATTTCCACCGCGTGGATTGCAAAATATAAGCATTCAAATTCTCTAAAATCATTTTTTGGGCCCTTCAAAAAATAGGGCAGCTGCACTTCACAAGCTCACTTTTTGATGAAAAAATGTCCAAAATGATAATGCTTCTTTGGATTCTTTTTCCTAGACAAGTTGGCTACATGCTTGAAAATTTTCACTTCATTTGGAGTTGTACAACATGTAGGAAAACAATAGTAAGTAGATAGTACTAAATGATTCAAAAAACTCAATTGTCAAGAATTTAATTATAAAATTACAAATTGCCAATCCCAATGGTTGCAATGTTTTAATAAACAATATACATCCTAGGATTTTATTTTTTTCAAAAAATATTGAAAATTGAATAAGATAAAGGACTTCAAAGTTTCTTTTAGAATAGAGAATCCATAACTGTCTGCAAACTCAAAATCTTCATACCTTTTGACTCATTGATCAAAATGGGATGATTCAAAGCTTTCCACGTATATATGACTCTAGAAAACCACTTTCAAATTTTTGTTTATGAACAAAGTGATTTTTAGAATCTGCCCGAACTGCACATTTACACAAAAAAAATAAAAATATTAAGCCATAATATTGGCTCACGTTTCCAAATGTCATGAAATTTAGTGCATATGAAAGATATTCCTTGCGCCCACCTTCTATTAAAATTAAGCCTAAAGTGTAGAAATCTCTAGTCACACCTACCTACACAAAATTTCTATACAGCCAAAAATGCATGCCGGTCCTTTAGGAATTAATACAAACTCGATTAGGTTGCCTTTCTATTTCTTTTTCTTAATTTGAAGCTAACATTGCTTTCAATTCTTCAATATCCTACAGGATGAACTCATTTGGTAGTTTCACTAATACTTATTTAATTTTGATTTGATTGTTTTCAAATGCATGTAGGGAGTTTGGTTTGCAATACGTTGTGTACCCAACACACAATAGAGCATAAATTTTGAGGATTTTGCTTGTTACACTTGAAATCTATACCCAAGGTGAATAATACATTGGCATAATGAAATTTGTATAATTAAGTTTGTGTTCTTTTTTAATTAATCATTACTATTTATTATTTAATTCTCCTAATTTATCACATTTTAGATTTGGAGGAGATAGTGCTATAAAATTTCAAAAATGACAGTTCTACACTAAGAAATTTGCAAAGCATATTCCTTCACAAGTGTTGCCTATATTTGTGAAGGAAGCTAAAAGCAATAAACTCCCTGTCCACCTCATGGGTTCAAAGAAGGCTCTTTTGTATATTCAATTCCAAACATTCTAAATACTTTTCTATTACCTCTTTGGTAGATTCTCATCTCCACCTCAAAATTAAAACTGGATCTTTTTTTTCTTTTTAGAATATTTTCACAATTTTCTAACAATTCAAACATTTGGATGCATCTATATTTTTGAAATATTCTATAAAATTTTATGTGAATAAATTTTTGATGTAAATTTTCATTTGCCCTTAATTTTTGGAAATACATTACTTTTAGTGTGTTCTATTTATTATCCAAATTTTATTTCATTTTAGTATATTTTTTTCTAAAAGCTCATGGTTATACAAACATTGTCCCAAAATACAACAAAATAATAGTTTTTTTATGCATTCATCCTAGAGTGTTCACAAAAAATTGCAATTTCAAATTTTGTACTATTTGTGAGATCTATGTGATCTAAGTATAGTGTCTTTTTATCCACTTTGTATCCTTAGGGGTATATCAATTTCAAAATTCACAAAAAATTAGAGGATGTAAAATTTAGTTTACATATTTTAGAATGATGTAGATGTTTATATTGAAAATTATCCCAAGGCCTTTTCTTTATAAAAAAATCACTCAAAACTATCATTTCAAGCATAAAAAAATTAATTTGCTGGTTTTGCATATATAACCATAGGATCCTATAGTAGACTAGTATAAAAAGATATATGAAAGAAATTTTAAAAACTTTGATTGTATAGATTGCAAAGGCATTTACATTTGAAGTGAAGTAAACATATTTTTTGGGCACAATGGCAAACTTTCTAATAAACTTTTATTCCTCTTAATCCCTAAGCGCTCAAGCAACCATTTTATGGTCGCTGCCCAATTTCGAGCAAAATTTTTGGGCAAAAAAAAAAGAAAATTATATTTATACACACACACACACACACACACACACACACACACACACACACACACACATGTGTGTGTGTGTGTGTGTATATATATATATATATATATATATATATATATATATATATATATATAAAAGATTGGGTTGTCTATCAATATTTATACTCAAAACTCAGATCACTACGATCAAACAAAAACTATAAGAGAAATAGCACAAAGTGTCTAGATTTGCCTAGTGTTGAAAAACTTATTACTTGGGGAAAATATTGGTATTTTCATTACTAGATCTCATGCATTTTTTTCACAAATCAATAGAAAGTATAATTTTGACCAATCAAAAAAAATTCAAATGCTGAAAATAGAAATTGTGTTTTTGGTGAATTTTTGAATTTATATCTTCAAAATTCATTTAAAAAAAATCTAATAATAATTTTACAATTTTTACAGTACAGATGCTTTTTACTTTCCATGCTTCACACTATCTTTTTTGATGCAAACTTCAAAAAAATTTTAGAACTTATATTTTATAACACATTTGTATTTTATCCAAACTCCTTGGGCTTTTAGGGGTTAAGTAAATTTATTTTTTTACATTTCAAAATTTCAATTAAAATTTTATATGCTCAAGATTCCATTGAAAGTCTATGAAAAAATACAAAAAAATAAATTTGGATTAAATTCTTTAAAAAGATATTAAGTAGAAGTAGATTGAAGATTAAAGGAAAAATAAAAAGGAAAAAGAAATATGAACTTGAAACTACTTTGTAGAAGATTTCTACCCTTTGCTGAGAAGTATATATGTATTCACCAAAGTTTCAAAACAACTTGAATAAATCCAAATAGTGGATTGTTATATAAATTAAATTTGTATAATTTAAGAGAAAAAAGATTGAAAAAATGTTTAAAACACAATCTTTAAAGCCTGCTAACTATTTTTTTGTTACTGCTTTCAAGGAGTATTTGACGTGCCATGACCTCAAGTATAAACAAATTACACTAAGAGACAATTCTTCTATTGTCCTCCAATCATTATTGACATTAAAAATTTGAGGCCAAATCATCCAACAGAAAATGCATTAGAATTTGCAAATATCCGCAAAGAATAATCCCGGATTTGCAACAATTGTAATGTGCATCCAAGAATTTAATTTGTCCTTGCAAATAAGTCATAAGTCAAACTGAAGAGTAGACCAAAACATCAAAAATGTGAATTGGTAGAAAAGAGTTTTAGGGATTAAGCAAGCCTACAAATAGAACAAAGATTAAAAAAGTTTGTAGTACAATACAAGTATTTGTTGGGAAGCTAGATATAAAGAATTGTGAAAAATATACATCAAGATTAGTAATTCAAACAAGGTATAAGATCTAAATATACGACCACCAAATATATATGCAATTAAAGAATATAAAGTATATACTTTTTATTGATTCTATTATTAGAAAATAAAAAAACAAAAAACAGATTAAGTTTTATGCTAAGTTCAATAAATTGAAATTAATTTGAAATTTAGAGCTTTCATGAGTATGGAAATATGATCTTCATAATATTGTCCAAACCATATATTTATAGTTAAAAGTCACATTGCAAAAAAAATAGGTTTAAGGATATACCATTAGATTTTAGAAAATAGATAGTTTAGAAAAAATTAAGTTTTGTTTTCATCACATATTTTCATAGTTGTGAGGCTCATGAAGGTATTTATAATATCACAAAAAAATTTCAAAAAAATAATGTCTAAATCAAAAAGGTGTAAACTCCCATATTAGTTTACCTTTTAGAAAATAAAAAATACAAATAATATACTTAAATTTACAAGTCTAAAAGTATTAGTATTTCGGATTAAACCACAACCACCAGTTAGAGAGTTTTTCATTAGATAGCAGTACAAACTTTGGATATAATCATAGATAGTTTCTATAGTATGTACACCTATAACATAGGTGTGTAGTATTCTAGGCTCATGGGCTCACTCTCCTATGCTTACATAATAGCAACCTTCAATGTAAAAATACTTCTTACAAACATAAATATAAAAGATTTAATTAGCATACCAATGTTTAATTCAATGATTGTAGACTCTTTTGGATGAATGTATGCTTTTTCAATTTTCATTTTCATTTGTATCCTTGCATGTTTATAAATTCATCAATCAAGTGAAGATTGCTTTTGGATTGCCTCAAACAAATGCCATAAAAAGAACCATACCGCAAAATTGCTTCAATTGCTCAATATCTCCAAAACATCACTTTAATTGCTCAACATCTCCAAAACATTGCTTCAATCAACAACATCACTTCAGTTTTTAAATATGTGTACCCTAATATCATGTCATCTATAGAAATATTCTAATATTGTCCTCAATAGACACATTTATGTCCAAATTCTGACTTGTTTAGAAGAATGGCATAAATGAAAAGCAAGTATATACAAAATCCCACATATAGACACTAGTGACTACATGTGGACTTTTATATTACATACTTCATTTTAAAAAAAGGCTTTTAATACTAATTATTAGAATTATTCATAAAATAGTATCTACTATTTGGAATTAGTTCATGAATTGGCAAAGCTGTCATTTTACAAAACCTTTAATTTTTTTGAAGTTTTTGGATTTTTCATTAAAAAGGAAGTTTTCAAAAGCGTCTTTAAATTGCAATGCTTATGAAGTTACTACTTTTTTTAAAATTACTAATTAGTTGAATAATATGAAGTTCTCAAGAAAGTTAAATCTAAATTGGTTACAAAGTACTAATGCAGTTTGTACAAGGATTAATATTGATATTGACTAGTTGCAAACCATTATAATGCCTACATTTATCAAGGCCATTGCAAATGTTGTTGGAATAGTAAAGAGTTTGAACACAAAAAGTTTGTACATTAAAGTTTTACAAAATTTGAATATTTGAATGGATAAAGAAATTTAATTATAAAATTATTTTGTAACAAGAATAGAAAATTGGCCAGGCAAAGAATGAGACTCAAATTTTGCATCATTGAAGAATTTTTTATAAAATTTATGTTGGCTCATGATCATGGATGAATCTGCATAAGGTACTAAAATAAACAAAAAAGAAGAAAAGTCAATAATTACAAGAAGAAAATATCAACAAAAAACACTACAAATATAATAAAATCATAAGTATAAATTTGGCTAGAATTTTATAAATATGACAACTACAAAAGTCCATTCAAACATTTTTTTTTGGCTTTGAACTTAAGAGGAGGAGATTGTCAGTTTACAAAAGCCACATAGCATTGTGGATACTTGAGTAGAAATTAATATAAAGGTCAAGTAAAGCTATCTAGATAAGGGGAGATAATTGCCAACCTCAAATAAGACAGCTACCTATTTCAATTCTTGCAAAAGTTGTTTGCTATTGCATTTTCATACTAGAATACATTTTATTTTGAAATTTTAGTGACTTATTAATAAGAGTAAAAGAAAAAAATTTCCTTCTTTTCCTAAAAGTCATTAACATAAGTAAGTAAAAAAAATCATTTTATTAAAATATTATACAACTTGTAAGTTCTTGCAATAATTGAAATAAATAGTATCATATTTTCTATCCATACCTAAATCCTTACAATTCTTTCATATTAAAGGCCAAAATTGCTTTCAAACCTTCATCTCAAAGTAGGGTCAAAATCTTCATCAATACTTATTTTTTAACAAATTCAAACACATGATCATTTGATTAACTTGTTTAAGTACATTTTCCTAAAATTTTCAAGTGAATATCCCACCAATTGCAAGTTCAATGTGCCTAAACTTTAAAATGTATCCTTTTTAGCCCTTCCAAAAGGTGAAGTTTTATCTTTTCAACATTTTAAAAAAAATGCATCTGTCCTATAACTTAAGCATTCTAGTCAATTACTTGGAAAAAATTTTGAAAATATATATAAAAAATTTTAGCCAAAAGAACTCATATTCATAATAAGAAAATAACAATGTGCCCTATGCCATTGCCGCACATTCAAAATAAAAGTAAAAGTAATTTTTAAATTTGAAATTAATTCAAAAATCTATAACTTTCACATTGTAGGTTTAAACGCCACAAAGCAAAGCCCGTGCGCTCCTTGTAGAGAGCTTTCCAATGATATCAATAATGCAACCGGAAGACGCATGGTCTAGGAGATCTCAGCAAATAAAATAAAACAGACAAACAAATAAACTAATACAAAGCATGAATTATAAAATGGAAGGTGTTACTAAATGAATAGTGAGACTAATATGCTAATAACTTTTGGAAGAATTTGAAATTCTTTAATTCTAATAGTGAGAGTGTTCTAATAAGCAATTGCTATCTTTTGTTTTATATTTTTATTTCAAAATTGAAAGTAGAAGACAATTTTATATGTTTTTCTACCATCATTGCCAGAAAAAAAAATTCTTCATAACTTTTATATTGTTATTTGGAAATTCAGCGGTTCAAATGCTTTTGAGTATATCAATCTACATAGTTTTAAGAAAATAATTAACATTTTTCTAGAATATATTTTGTTGCTTGATTTGATATTGAAATAAAAAAACTCTAACTTTTGCAATATTTTTCAACATGACATGAAACAAAGCTTCATAGTAGGTTATAAGGAGTAGCATACATCCTAAAAAATTCTTGCAAAATTTCCAAATTATGAAGTCAATAATGCATCCCAAGTGCTCAAAAAGCCCAAAGTAAGCTCTTTGGTCTTTTTTAAAATAGTTAAATTAGGTTGTTTATTTGTTTTGTTTTGTTGTTACAATGCAATCTCCAAAACCATGTGTCCCCGTGTTGTGTTCTTGGTATTGTCAAAAAGCCCTTGGCAAGGAAGATGTATGAGCTTTGATTTGTGGCTTTCCAACTTAGGATAATTGTTCAAAATATCTGTATTATTTGTTGTGTTTTGCAACAGTACTTATGAATTTTTGAGTATAATGACCATTTTCATAAAGTTGTAAAAAATGAATATTTTTTAGTTTATTTAGTTAAATTTTTTCCTATTTTAAACTAATTTAAACATCAAAGTATCTATTTTCTTGAGTTTTGGTACTTCTCTAGTTTTCCTATTTAGAGAATTTTGCTAGGCTTTTTCTTTGGTGGCTACCTTCATTTTAAAGCTACTAGTGTGGCCCTGTGCCGTTGGCCCAATTTTCAATTTCAATTTTCAATAAAATTTTCAATAAAAATAATTCTAGTGTGGCCTTGTGCCATTGACTCAATTTTCATCCACTCCCGGTTCCACTTCTGGTTCCACTCCCAGAAGCAAGAACGCCACCAAAATCAAAGTAAAAGTAATTTTCTAACTCTCGGTTCTACTCCTAGTTCCACTCCCAGAAGCAAGAATGCCACCAAAATCAAAGTAAAAGCAATTTTCTAACTCTCGGTTCCACTCCCAGTAGCAAGAACGCCACCAAAATCAAAGTAAAAGTAATTTTCTAATTTTTTAATCAATAAATACTTTGAAATTCAATAACTTTTGCACCACCGCTCCAAACACCACGGTCCCAAGCCAGTGCACCCCTCCTCGATGAGAGCTTTCCGACGGTACCAAGCACGCGGCTGGGGGACCCACGGTCAGGAAGTTGTCCACGCTACAAACAAAACAAAACAAAACAAACAAACAAACAAACAAACAAACAAACAAACAAACAAACAAACAAACAAACAAACAAACAAACAAACAAACAAACAAACAAACAAACAAACAAACAAACTCATTTAAGGTATTGATATACAATAGCCATATTTTTAAATTATTTAAAAATCATTTTTTTCTAATTTGAAAGTTCATCAAAGGAAACACCAAAAACATGTTTTATATATATTTCAAAATGCAAACTAAATGAAGCTCACTTTGTAGACTTCTACACATATAAAATTAAATATTTTTAAAATTTCTTTATATTGTAGCTATGAGTCTACTAAAAGACCATTTTTTCCAAATTCAATTCCAAATTTATTTTTTGGATACTAAAACCCCCCAAATTGGCAAGTATGACATAATATCGGGAACTATTATTAATTAATAAAAGACTTTTTAAAAAAATTCCAAAAAATTAAATAAGGTGTATAATAGTCATAAATATCTTGTCTATGAATTTTGAGTCATTTGGAGTCAAAAGGCTAAAGTTATAACCAGAAAACTTATCAGCAGGCAATGTGTGACAAAAAATAGTACAAGAGTTTTGTGCAATCACCCCTTACGGATGAAAAGATATTGAATTTAAAATTTTTTATAAATTTAAATTTAAAATTTAATTATATTTTTATTTTGGCTATGGCAACGGCATAAGGCACACTAGTATTCTTTATGGCTTACTCTTTTGTCCCGCTAAAAACCTCCAAAAAACTTGTCTACAAGGAATTAACCATATTTTTAGTTTTTTATGCTGTCGAGTAGAGAGAGGTTTGCCTTAGGAAATCATGGGGATCATAGCAACTAAGAATGACTTAGGATAAAAAAAATCAAAGTTGTGTATAAATCTTGAATCTTGGTTTTTGAATCTTTCAGACTACCGTAAAACTACTCCCCGTTGGCGTATCTTGTGTGGACTCTAGGTTGGTTTACGGGTTAAAATAGGGATAAGAAACCATAGGATACGGGACGAGTATAACTGACATCATACCACAAGATATCGTTGGTGACTATGGATCTTCAACTTTCAAATTCAAGGTCTGCTAATCATCAATCCAGCCTTATAGTGAGAACAAAGCAAGTCTTGACCATGTGGGCAAAGAACCTCTCTTCGTTGCCACAACACAAAATGAAGCTAAGCAATGGTTTAATCCCTGTCGCCCGCAATAACAAAGTTTTCAAAAAAGAAAAAGCCACAAGCCACAACATACAAGTCTTCAAAGCCTCCTCCAACTCTACTTCCAACTCCAATTCCTTGGCTGAACTTTGTTTTGGTGCCGCCATTTCATCTAGAGTTCAAATGAGATGAATGATAATTTTTTGAAAAGATAATATACTTATCTAGTTTTCTTTTAAATTTCAAATCATTTTAACACTTTGTCCAATTTTTATGGCCATTCAAAATTTTAGCCTTTAGAATTGAAGGCAGTAGATCCGCCTTCACTTTGATACTTACAACTCACTCATAAAAATTTCAAATAGAATAAATAATAATTTATAAAATGCTAACACAATTTTTTACTCTTCCTTTGAATCTCAAATCATTCCAACATTCAGTCCAACTTTTGTAGCCACCCAAAGTGTCAGCCTCTAGAATTATAGGCAACAGATCCATCTTCACTTTAACAATTACAATTCACTCATAAAAGCTTCAAATAAAACAATGGATAATTTCATATAAAGCTAATAAAATTTTCTAAATTTCTTTCAATTTTCATTGCAAACAAAAGACTTGTTCATCTTTTATAGCTAGTTAAAGTCTCTACCCCTTTATATAAAAGGCAACAAATCTCCCTCTATTCAAACTAGTATAAATCTCAACTCTCAACTTCAATTTGAGCAAAAGACAACATTTTGGAAATACAACACTATGATACACAATTCCTCTAATTTTCATTTCAATATTCTCAAAATACTATGCACTATGGCTACTCAAACATTTGAGCCTTCTAAACAAACAACAAGAGAAAAGATGAATAGTATTTTCTACCTTATCTTCACCTCAACCACCCAAATCAAGTGGACTTCAGCCCATGCCTTGTCTATATGGCTATTTTAATATCCATTGGCCATCAATATTAACCATACAACCAATTTTATTATCTTGAAGATAAATCATCTTAAAGATAAATCATCTTAAAGTTAAAATACAAGGTAAACTATCTCCATTCTTTCCTTCTACAACTTCATGCACACAAAATGAAATTAGAAATAACTTCTTATATAGAAAAATAGGATTTAACATATGACTAATAGAAATAAAAAAAATAATTTCAAGAAAATATCATTCCATCTCCAAAAACTTGAGGTTGCATTTGATAATGGTTGCCATGTAATCTGCACAATCCGCCTTCATTTAAAAGTTGATTGGACCTTCTAACTGACGTTGGTAGCCACAACTTTCCTTTATATGCCTGACAATACAATAGTATAAATTGTCATTTAGACCCTCGAAACATCCTTCAAATGTCACTTCTCGAGTACTGCGCTCAATTCATTTGACTTGCAATAAGATCATCAGCGCTTGAGCATTAAATTGAAGGATTCCATGCCATCGTTGCTCTACGCAAGGTTGCTTTAATGTTTGAAAAGGCGTAGCAATAGAAGAGACTAATCTAGCAATTGTGACAATGAAAACTTAAATTCAAGCTTCGGTGGCGGTTCTTCATTTTGAGACTCAGAAAAAATTCTCCAGTTTGACATACTAAAATCCAAAGTGAGAACAAAAAATAAACTCTACAAATTTTTAAAAAAATTCAAAATTTCTTTGTGTGAGAATATTTTTGCTTGCCACACCCCAAAAAAAGACAATTTGATGATTGGTGCCCAGTAGAAAGGTATCACCATGAAGTTACTAAAATGATATTACTTTTCTTTCTATATTATTATAATCAAAATCCATCAAAATAGCATATAAATATATTTTTTTACATAATGTACGCATATGTAGTGCGACACCACTAGTGATACATGCATTCAAAAATCAACAATCCATCCTTTAGATCTACGTAAAATCTCCAACTCAGAGTTCGTCGTGTAGGCATTCAAAATCCATGTAGAAAGTATCAGATTTGAGCATAATTTGTAAATGTTGCCAGCTTGTCATTCTTGATGATTTAAAAGTTGTTAGCAACAAATGGGATTCTAGAAATATCTATTCCAACATATATATCTACAACAAAAAAATATGACTCACTTCATGAACAAATCTTCATAGCACCCAAGTGATCACCAAACCCATTGTCAATACTAAAGTAAAAGCACTTAAATGTGACACTTATTCAAGATTTGCAGATCTTGAGGGTAGCTACAAAATAAAGTGATGTGTGCTAATTAGAAAATGGTTTAGAAAACCAACAAAATTGATTTTGTATCCTTTTGAGCTTGTATAAATATAATAAAAATTTGCAAAAAAACAATTGCCTACATCTACCTAATATAGACAGTAGAGTACCACAAGAGTGGGCATGAAAACATCCAAAAGTGACACACGGAAAGTTTGGATCATGCGCAAGTGATTGACCAACACAAATCCCACCTCCATCACTATGGCACATTTATGTAAACTCACCTGTCAATTTAGGATCTACTTTTGCATTACTTAAGGACTTTTTCTAGGTATCACAAAATGATTACTATTAGTTTTGGGTTTCCTATCTTATTGTTTAAAGAAGCACCTGCATCACTATGACTATGACACATTCATATAAACTCACTTGTTAGCTTTAGGTCCAACTGTGTATTACTTTAGGGCTATTTTGAGGGGTCACAAAATGACAGCGGTTAGTTTTCGTTACTCCCATCTTATTGCCTGAGGAAGCACTTGCATCACTATGACACATTCATGTAAACTCACCTATTAGCTTTGGGTCCATCTATACATTACTTAAGGACTTTTATCTAGGTATTGCAAAACCAATGTTATTAGTTTTGGATACTCCTACTAATATGAAGCACAAGTACAAAGTGCCTCATATGGACAAGGCCAAGCTTATTCATATGGTGACTTGCCCTTATGAGGTTGTTCAATACTGCCAATGCTTATCCATAAATCAAAATCAGTAAATGGAGCTTTTTTAGTGGGACAAGAACTATGCCTATTTTGGAGGTTTGGAGGTTTTTAGTGAGACAGAGGGAGTATTATTTTGCTTGAATGTTAGTTAGCCCAGATGCCCGAGTTCTGCCCGACAAGTGCCGGTAAGCCAAATGATTTACAGGCTGTGCCGGTGCCCCGGTGGTCCCCAAAGCAAATGCTAAATTTAGTTATGCGAACAAATGGAGAGCGTTTTGCTCGACAGGGTGAAGGAACTGGTCGGACAGGCAGGGACTGAGTAGTCGGGGCGCTGGGCATCAATTTGTGCACATTTCAGCCGTTTTCTTGCAGATTGTGCTTAGGGCTTGCCGTTCGCTCTATCGCAGGCTTGCGACATGCCTTCCGGGCTTCAATTTGGTTCTCTTCTTGTCGCTTTTGATGGCCTGAGCAGGGAGAAATAGCTAAGGCTGCTTGTGAATGTGTGCGACTCTGTTTCTCCAATGCTTCCGATGGAGCTTTGAGGCGCCGAAGCTTTCTGGAATCTTGTAGATTGATTCTTGCATTTCTTGTGAGTTTTGGAAGAGGAGGAGTTATCTTACACTGTGTAATGGCTTGAGTTTTCTTTCAAGCGAGAAAGAGGCGGAGCTCTGTGGCTGGCAAGGAAGAAGGAGCGGCGGAAACAATGTATGCGGAATTGAGAGGTTTCGAGTGTTTGTTTTGTTTCCAGTAGCCGTTTTTATGGATGTTGAAGAATTCTGTGAAGCGGAGTTGGAGTTCGTGACATTTTTCAGCTACACAGGCAAGAGGGAGGTCAACATGCGGCTCTAATATCCGTCCGTCTCGGACTGTAAGTGAAATGCGTATTCCTTGGTCAATGTGGCTGATATTGTGTCAAGAAGCCAGAGCATGCATATTCTTCTGGGAGAAGCTTTCTTTTTCTTGATTCTTTCCTTGTAGGCTTTTGACTATACTGACGACCATCTGCTGGGTCATGGAAATATTGACCTCTTGCGACATCGTTTAGGTCTTTCACGTGATCTCAGTCAGTATGCCTGTATTGGCATTTTCTCTGACGTTGTAATTTGGGACGGGAACTTTTTTTTTTTCTGGTGCAATAATCAACCAGACTGCCATTCTTTTTCCGAGAGTATTTCGTGTTGTGCATGTGGAGTTCAATAGTCTCAGAGAGTCGAAAGATGATGATGACTTGATGCAACTAGTCACAAATACTTCAGGAGTGTTCGTAGCAGCACTTACAATGAACCGAAAGTCCCTGACCTTCTGGTGGCTTACGACTTCAAGAACTTTATTTCCAATTTTTTACTCTGAAAACTGATGAGGCAGTGTACATTTGCTGAAAGTTCTCTACGATTTCTTGTTTTCTGCTCACATGTATCATGAGGACTAGTGATTAATCAGAGCTTAATTATTTCGTAGACAGTAAGCATTGTAAGCTTGTATTGTGCATCAGTTGTTGTACAAATTTCCAAAAGCTTACTGGACATACTCTATCGGCCGTAGATGCTGAAGTTCTGGGGAGTTTCTCTGTTCTCTGACTGGAATAGGCGGATGTTAACAGGAGCTGGATGGTCTAGCTCGACTGAGGCCTGTACGGTCTCTATGCCATAAGCTGCTCATCTGTTCCACAAACGGAGACACAAGAACAGGATTGGGAACCAGTTTCTGGTCAATCTCGTGAGGGATATCGAATGTGGACGGAAGCTTTCCTCTGGATTTTACTTTTACATTGATGGCGTACTTGTTGGCAAGCTGTATAGTAATATGTCGGATGGACTCGAGGGAGCGGTAACGCCAGAATATCTTCTGGTGATGCGTGTCTCGTCTGCCTATTCCGGATGAAAGGTGCGCCTCTCGTCTCCATTCCAGCTCCTTACATCTCCAGGTCAATATGGTAGATAGGGATGTATTGTCATTTATGTGAGTATGTATCGTTGTATCAATTGCTTGCCTGGATTTGACATTTGTTCAACTCGCAATTAAGTGTGTCATGTGCTGATTAAATTGTTTTGAAACCGCTTAACTGGTCGTTAAGTTTTTCTTCTTCAGTATTGGCAAGGGGAAAGTTAGAACCCCGTCGTATATCCTTTTTCTCATCTGTCTTATTTGAGGTCTTTTTAGCATTTCGCATCTGGTTTATGTTTATCTGCCTTCTGCTGTTGAAAAGCTCGACAACCCTCTTTTTTATTCATTTATATTTTTATCCAGGCTTCCTTTACTAATCCCATAAATGGAAAAATCCAAGTCTAAAGCTTTGGGTGTAATTCCTCTCTGGCAGGTTAGCTATGACAAGAGGAAGAGGGATAGGAAGGGAAAGGCCTTTGTCTAGGCAGAGACGAGGCAGTGGTGAGTGTTCTACATCTGTGGAGTCTTCCTCGCGAGTCTCTCACGAGATGCAATTCCCAGCTGCCTCTGCAATGGTTACATCCACACGGAGGAGGGGAGCGAACCAAACTGCCAAGCAGTATGACTCTGACGACTTCAGCCTTGGCAATGATGATTACTATGCTGAAGGACAAGAAGACACATTGGACGACACCGCTGCTGAGAAGCCGGGTAAGAAGTCGCATAAGAAGAGACTGGCGCAAATAGTCTCTGTTTCGTCCACTAACCTCATACATTGTGTAAGTGGGATTTTTTTCAAACTAGAGGCCCATTCGTCAACCCTTGTACATCTGTTTACATGTTTTAAGAATGAAAAAGGACGTGTACATCATGCTTCTGGTGGACTTGCGCTTGTTTGTCACAAACTCAAAATCACTTGCCGTGTTTACTAATTAGGATTTTATGGCTCAACAATGAATTCCTGAAACAGAATTGGAAGCATATTGCGATGGTTCGTGGTGGGATGTTACGATTTTGAAGAGGAATCGTGATAAATACTACGTTCATTATCAAAATTTTGCCGATCAAAGCGACCAATGGGTACCTTTAAATCATCTCCGGGTACGCTGTAGGACCTCAAATTTAAGTGACTGCCCTGGAATTGTTCCTGGGATCGATGTGTGTGTGATGACTCGGCACCCGCATTCAGACGACAAGCCTCCAGTACGACTCACCCCACCCCTTGTCCTTCATCTTTCTTCTTACGTATTGTCATCCTGCATGTGAATTTATCGACGCTCCTATTCTAAATTCATTGAGTGTACAGCTGTGTGGAGGAGTCAATATCAATAGTCTTTGTCGTAAAACATGTAATTCAGTATCAATATTTTTTTTCCCGTTCTTTGACCTGAGCATCGTGGGTTTGTCTTCTTATACCGGGTGATGGAAATTAGGCGTGGTACGATGCACGAATAATCGACCGCGAGAGAAGGACACACACTCCAAAAGCGTGCAAGTGCTGGTTCCGGATATCTCTCTACACTATTCCAGATGTCCTTCCATCAAACTTCAACCGAAGAGGGCGTTTGCCAATCTCTGCCAGTTATGTGGCTCTGAGAAAAATGAGTATTATGAGAGAAGTACGAAACAACATGTCATTTCAACAAGTTGTGGCCGCCTCTTTACCTGGCGTGACCAATCCTCCAAGGATTTGGGGGCAAGATGGATCGCGTTGGTATTCCTCTTATCACATCGGCATACCCCGGGACCCCAGCTTCTCCTCTGAGAGCAGAGTAGCTGGAGAAAGCTTAGACCTTCCACTTTCTGAGGGTCAGCGTGGGGAACAGATGAGTCCAGAGTTGAGATCATTCGACACTTTCCTGGAGGAGGAAGGATTCGAGGATCCGTCGAGGGATGAAGATGTTGATATTCCTGTTGTTTCTGGTTTCCAAGCGCAACCCATTGTTAGTGACGCGGATGATGTTGCAATTTGTGAGAACGATCAAATGCCTGATGACGGTATCAAGCATCTAGACAGATACTCCAGCGATGAAAGCGAGGAAAGGGCAATAAGTCCCGAGAGGGTAAAAGTTGTTTGGGTTAACCCGAATCCAACGTCGAGGTCGGAGAGTTTAGGAAATCCTGAAGAAGCTCTGGATGAAGTGGTAGTCTCCGATCTTCATTCATTGAAACCAACAGACCGAAGCCCGTCGGAGCCAATTTCTGTGACGCCAGATATAGTATCTCCCTCGCCTTCTGTTCAGACTATCCCTCCAGTTCCAGTGACTGTTCAGCCCGTTGAACTAGCTGCGTCTTCTGAGGATTCTGACGTGGATTTTGCCGAACACCTAGAACAAAGCATTGATGTCCTAGTGACTGCTCTGACTGACGAGCCAGCTGCTCCGACGGACGAGCCAGCTGCGTCGTCTCAGAATTCTGATGGAGATGAGTTCGCGGCTTACCTAAAACAAAGTATTGCTAAAAATTATTGTGCCAAGCCATTAATCGCTGAAAACCACGTTGCGAAACGGAGAATTGCTGAAATGCATGGTGCCAAACGAAGGACTGCTAAAAATCTTGGTGGGAAACGACGTCGATTAAGTCCATTTTCTTTTTCAGAGATCCTCGGTAAAGGAAGTTCGAAAACGAAACCTCTGCCTCGGCAACGCACAGAACAGACTCGCCTGAAGAAGGCTGTGAAGGAGAAAGCAACAATCTACCCATGCGGAAAACTGAAAACAGTTCGAGCGACTCTTGCCCATTATCCTGTCAAAGACCTTGGTAGAATTGCCAAAACTAAGTCGGAGGGATTTGCTGGCGAATTGGAGGAGCTGCTCATAGATGAGGGGCCCGATATGACTGTGCGGGAAAAACTAGCACACTCAAAGGAAACATCCAAGACTGGGCTTCCTCTGCTGGTTAAAAAGTCAAAGAAAGTGGTGAAAGAGATAGCTGCTGTCCCAAAATTTGTTGAGAAAGAGATCACCTACGCTGATTTATTCGAAAGCGTGGAACCTGTCCAACTGGACATCCCGTCCGAGGAGAAAGGGTTCGCAGAGGAGTCGGGCTTGTTGCCTTCATGGAATCCCCTCATGGAATCAGTGGTTCCAGCATCTCCTCAGGATGTGAAAGATGACACACTTGCTGATATTTGGGAGTTCATGCGTGTTGCACAGGAAAGTGAAAAAGAGGTGAGTAATAAGGTATATAATTTTCCATAGATCACTGTCCAGTTTGAAAATCTTATTTTTTTGTTTGTTGCATTTTGTTAGCTGTTTCCTTCAATGGTATATGATTATGGACATGATTGGTTTATTGATTGCCTTGTTATTACGAATTTGATGAATAGAACTTATGGCATTCTGACGTTGACTTCTTTCTCTGAATAAGGTCGATGAATGGGTGAAGGAAATAGAAATGGAGTGTACCGACTTAGTTGGTACGTGTGAACATCCCGATGGAAGTCAACATCCGAAGCATGGCGCTCTCAAATTTGATCAAGAAGTTGGTGAAGTCTGTGAAGTGTGTGGTGTCATTGTGAATGATATAAAAGATATGTGGGCGCGTGATGTAAGATCATCTTACTCTTCGGGCATGCTTGATTGTGGTCGAACTTTTTGGTTCAAATCCATGGATGTTTACAGGAAGGCAAAGAGAGGCGCATTGGTACATGCCACATGCTGTCCAAGGGATATTTGGTGTCGCTCTGATGTGCCCAATGCTCGATTTTTAATACGGCTACGAGCACGTTTCTCTAGTAAATTATGTTTGTTACATGGAATACTCATTGGAACGTGGTGCTCACATCTGAATCGCAATTCTTATGAAGGATTTCAGTCTCTTTTGTCTCCTTACTGTGTGGTGTGGGCTTCAGAATGCCAAAAGGATCGCAGTAACGAAGGAAGGCAATAATGACAGCGATGCGGACAATGACGGTTGTGATCAAGATATACTTGCCTTCTGGGATCTAGATGACGAAAATTACGTACAGCAGAAAGATATCAAAGGAGGCTCAAATTTTGATCTCATTCCTGATCTTGTCACGGAAATGAAAGCACATCAGAAACAAGGATTTCAATTCTTATGGCGTAACTTGGATGGACAAGATTCTACTGGAAATACTTCTTTTGAGAAAGGAGGATGTGTTCTTTCTCACGCTCCCGGCACAGGAAAGACTTTTCTCATCATCAGTTTTCTATGCAGCTACATGAAGGTGAGATTCTATTCTTTTCTCTTGGTCAATATTAGTGGCATGCTTCTTTGAAGGGCATGCAACGAAGTACCCAACCATAAAACTGTCAATCTTGCAAAGAGAATAGTTTGAATCATGCGAGTGCTCCTTGAGCTTTCTCTTACGACTCTACTGTATGGGTTCCTATATATCTGTGCCAAAGATCTTATCTTAGTGATTTTGCTGACTGAACCTAAAAATCTTCAGAGAGCAATTTCTTTCTTTTTAGCCTGTTTAGCAATTTCAATAGTGGCATGTTGGGCCATCATTCTTAAGAATTCATTTCTTATGTATAGTAACGAATTGTGACATGTGGATATTTAGGTGTAGTAGCATTCTACAATTGTCACATAGGGATTTTATATAATAATCAAATAGAGGAGTGTACTAAAGATCATATGAAAGATCATATGGAAAGAGACGTACAAAAGGAACAGATATTTATTTGGATTTGCCGCTTGTTTAACAAACGCGAACGTAATCCAGTTTCGAAATTGTTCATCTATACTTTCTGAGTGGACTAGGGTTCTAACAGCATGCCTGGACTTGTCTCCCTCGGTGTTTGTGTTGCTACAAGAGCTGATGATGCGTGGTTACTGTCTTCTGCTTTCAGAAGTATCCTAGTACTCGACCGATTATTCTTGCACCAAAAATTATGCTACAACCGTGGGCGAAGGAATTTTTGAAATGGAATGTGAATATTCCCGTTTATAACTTCAATCAAGCAGGTGAACAAGGACGATTACTTCATCAAAAGCACGTGGATGCTGGAATTGTTCGATTAAATCACAGCGGAAAACCACAAGGGAAGAAGCTGCTCGTCTGCCGCGAGGTACTTAAGTACTTAACGTTGCTTATTGCTTTTGCTAATGCGTTGCAGCAGTCCAGCACTAGCGTGACTCAATACTCTGTTTATATAACTCTTCTTTTATTGTCAAATATATGGCAGGCCATGATATTGGAATGGATCCGAACACAAAGTGTGCTGATCATCAGTTACCCAATGTTTAACAACCTATACAAAACATCTCCTTTAGACACCAGGATGTTCGCTATAAGGAAGTTACTCTTAGAGAGTCCTACCATCATGATACTTGATGAAGGGCATATTGTTCGAAACAAGAAAGCTCAAGTTCTGAAGCAACTGAATGCTGTCAAGACTCCATTGCGAGTAATGTTGTCAGGTTCGACACAAAATCTTCTTGTTCTTTATCTGAGCAGAGAATTTGAACTGTGCAAGGAGGTTTCTCCTATAGGCTTCTGTATTTTGCGTAGTTACTGGACGTTTTGTTGTGGTTGTAATAAGTGCTTCCAGCTCATAGAGGACTAAACTTCCTTCTGATCAGGAAATGAGAACTTACTTCACACTCGTTAAGAATGATGTACAACTTGGCAACGATAACTTTCAATGAAGGTGATCGACTGTACCAGAAAGGCACAACCAATCACTATTATGAGTGACCAACCAGTCACAACCAAGTTAACTTTTGTATATGAAGCACCATTTTTTACTCACATATTTCGGACCTATCAAATGTACTCTTCATCCTAGGTTTATCTATTTATGTTTATTTTGTCTACAACTTGGAGGGTCTTGGGCTAGTTTTCATAGGAAAAGTCCGTCATGTGAAAATCCATTTTTCTCCTGTCCTTTAGCTCTAGTAATGTTCGGTGACTAGGTGACGTGATATTTCATAACTCCCGATAGATTATTCGTTATTATACGAATTAAATCTGGTAATAAAGTTGTCACTGCTTGGACTAATATATATTTTACGTTTTTCTTAACTTAGTTATTTTTTCTGTGGTGGTGTGTTCATTGAAATATTAAAGGCAGTGTACACTCAATGGAATGGGTCTAACTGAAGGGTTTGCAGGTTATTAAGAACTGAGGAGAGTTTTCACCGACGAGATAAAATACTTCCTAAGCAGAAGACATTGATGCATGTCGAATAGAACTAAATTCCTCGGCAGAGAGAGCTTGATGCTCCTCACACGATTTGTCAATGTAACTGTTTCTCGTGTATCTAAGTCCTTTGTTCTGACAGTGCACCACTGTTTCAGGTACTCTATTTCAAAACAACTTCGAGGAGCTCTATACGTGTCTCAATGTTGTGCGCCCTGGATTTGTAAAAACATTTGCTGAAGCTGCTGGTTTAAAGTTCAACATCCAGAAGGTATTATTCTTTGTCTCCTGAGGGTTTCAGATCGTTTTTTATCATGTGTGTCACTTAATATTCAGGTTTCATTGCAACCTCACATCCTTGAAGCACAGTTTCTCCATTTAGCTTTCGTTTAAGAGTTTGCTGGTCAGAGAGGCGACGGGCAGTTGCATTTATCGATAAAGAAGCAAAAATTGTTGTGGCTGAGCTGTTTTGTGGTACCGTATATACTTCATTCGAAGCACAATGACGTGAAGGACTGTAATTATCGTTTGCAGGAACTTGAATCTCTCAGTGACGTCGAGAGTGATCAGTTGGCAACTGAACGTAAGGAAAAAGCTTATAAACTTATAGAATCACAAGCAAGGCGATTATTCATAGAGGAGATTGGCAATAAGATTGACAAGGGACAAAAGACCAAGTCTTCTTCAGAGTCGTTGGCTGAGGGTCTTGCACAGCTACGCCGATTGACTAGTCTCTTTATACATCATTACACAGGAGGTGTTTTGAAGAAAAATCTTCTTCCTCTGCGAGACTTTGCCATTATGTTCCAACCTACAGACTTACAAGAAGAGATGATCCAGAAGTTGTCAATGAGAATGGGAGAGAAGACCATGCTGGAAAGAGAGTGTTTATTGTCATTGGTTTGCATTCATCCTACACTTTTCTGCCAGCATAGTGTTGGGCAAACCCACAACGACCTACTAGCTCCGGAGGTATCGTTATCTCCGAATTCTAAGATCTCTTCATGTGGTTTGCATTCTGTAGTAATAGTGAGCGGATATTCTATTGGAATAGATTGGTAGAATGACCAGTGCGTTCGCCTCGTTTTTAGGGATCCTGTCTCTTGACTGGCATTTTTATCTATCAATTAAACTTCGGTCGTTTAATTACATGGGTGGAAAACATCTTTCGTGCAGGTAATGATGCAAGTGGCTTCTAATCGAGACCCAGCCGTAGGAGTGAAGACACGATTCGTGATAAATCTACTCAAGTACTTACGACTTGGACAGGAGAAAATCCTCATTTTTTGTCAGAATTTAGGTCCTCTTCAACTTCTGGAAGAGATGCTAGGGAAACAATTTGACTGGGTTCGGGAACGAGAAATTTTGCAAATTGACGGAAAGGTCCAACCGGATGAGAGGCAAAGTATTATCGAACGGTTCAACGATAAAAACAACAAGGTCCGTGTCTTGCTGGCATCAACAAAAGCTTGTGGGGAGGGTGTCACTCTTACTGGAGCTTCTCGTGTTGTCTTTATGGACGTTCTTTGGAATCCTGCCGTAATACGACAGGCCATTCATCGTGCATTCCGCATTGGACAGCAGAAAGTTGTGCATGTGTACAGACTGGTGTTATCAGGTAATTCTTTCAAGAATTCTCTTGGTCTAAGCATTCAGTAAGATAAGGATTATCACTAAGCACCAGAGTTGAATTGAATGTACAGTTAAAAAAAAGTTCACTTTATCGTAGACTTACTGGTTTGAAACTTAAGTTCTAATTTTTCAGTTTGATTGCCAGGAACGTTTGAAGAAGGCAAGTACCGACGGATGGTCTGGAAGGACCACAAATCCCAAGCTATTTTCTTTGAGAGTCAAGAGGATGTGGAGAAGAACAATAGCGTCCAACCAGGTTTCTGGGAAATTCAGAAACAATGTACCAAGGACCCCGTACTCAACGAGCTTTGTCGACAAGATTCTGAATTAAACCAACCAGCTTTCAAATATATTTTCAGGCATGGTGGTCTCTTTGATGACGACTATGAGGGTGACTCGGAGGGCAAGGGCACCGATGCAATAGACTGGCTGCGAGGCATCGAGGGTGTTGAATCTTTTGATTCAGAGACTGATGATAGTAGTGGTGACGATGGCGACACTGAAGACTTTGATGGCCTTGACGACGATGTATAGCGTACGCATACTCTTTATTTAGGAGAAGATTGGGAGAAAGACACCAGCAATGGTAACTTGTGGGGCAATTGACATTCTGATTGCATGCAAACATGTATATATTGAAGCTGTTGCGCAATCAAACCTGCAGCGCCCACACAAGTTGGGAATTGCATAACCCTCGTAACTCCTAAATAAACCTGTTGTATTTTTTTCCACTTTTTTCTTACATTTCGTCCAAAATACATATGACTTAGCTCATACCAGTGTGCCCTGTGCCGTTGCCACAACCAAAAGAAAATAAATGGCTTTATAAATGGCTTTATTGTGTTTTTTTTAATGCAGTGGGTTCTCCCCATTTGTTAAAAACAAAAACAAAGGTAAAAATAATTTTTTAATTTTTTAATTTGTGTAAACTTTGAATTCAATATCTTTTATGCACAAAGGAGTGCAAGTGCGCCCAAAGAATCCAAGGGCTTTGTTTTGTGGCGTTTGGACATTTAATGTGTAAGTTATGGTTTCTTCAAATAAATGATAATTTAATTTAATTTACTATTTCATAAACGCTTTGAAATTTAATAATTTTCACAAGTAGGTCCAAATACCACAAAACAAAGTCCGTACACCCTTCCTTGCGGAGAGTTTTCCGATGGTACTAAGAACGTGATTTGGGGACTCATAGTTTTTTAGATTTTAGAGTATCAAACAAAACTAACTAATTAACTAACTAACTAATTCAAGGTATAGAATAGTGTGCCTTGTGCCGTTGCCACAACCAAAATACGAGTACAAATGATTTTCTAATTTTTTAATTCTTTAAAACTTTGAAATTCAATAACTTTTATATGGTAGTGCGAGAAGTTGCGTTCTTTAAGAATAAAATGGAAACTTTATGCACAAAGGAGTGCAAGGGCTTTGTTTGGACATGCAAAGTGAAAGTTATGTTTTTTCTAATATAAAAGATAATTATATTCTATTTTTAATTTATAAAAATTCATTAACTTTCACACCGTAGGTCCAAACGCCATGAACTTGGCACAAATAGAAAGCTCTATGCACAAAGGAGTCCAAAGGCTTTGTTTTGTGGAGTTTGGACACATGATATAAAAGTTATGTTTTTTCCAAAATAAAAAATAATTTAATTCCATTTTGATTCGTAAAAGCTTTGAAATTCAATAATTTCCACACCATAGGTTCAAATGCCACAAAACAAAGTCCGTACACCCTTCCTTGCTTAGAGCTTTCCAATACAATAGAACCTCTCTAACCTGATCAGTTTGGGACCTCCTGAAAAGATTGCTTTAGAGAGGATTTGCACTACACAGGAAGTTGCTTCAAGGGGACATGTGCCACATTTTTATGGAAAGGAGCTTGTTCAACTTAATATTTTATCTTTTTTTGACAAGGTCAAGGTCCACCACAATTCCTTGGCAAGCTCTCATTTAACGCTACAACTTATTTTATTCCCAAAGTTGGGCCACCCGACCCTATTTGTTTATAGAGGTTTGAGAGGATCAACTTTGGGAGGTTCTACTGTACCAAGAACACCGCCGGACGCCTTATGGTTTGTTACATCAGCGTATCAAACAAAGAAAACAAAACAACCTAATTTAAGGTATAGCTTCTCTTAGCATGCTGCTATTCAATAGGAAGCTTTAAGTTAAGAATTCAACAATTTTAAATAATGAAATGAGGCTGCAATGTTTAGTAAATAAAGAGACCTAGCTCTAGATGTCAACTTGTTGGCTTTGGATCTAAAGGGATAGAGCCAATGCTACACAAGTAAGGTAGAAATAGCATAAACGGACAATTTAAGCATTTCAGCTTATAAAATATGGGACATTTGTTTACAAATTGAGCTCAATGTGTGTGAAAATAAGGATGAGGAAGAATGCAAAAAAAATCTTTCTTCAAAAATGAATATTTTATTCAACATATTGAATGTGAATTTTTCATTTGAACCCATTCTTGGCTCATAGCTTCACCTAAAACAGTTGCCTTGAGAACTCGTTCCTAACAAGTATGAGCCCATCAAGTGTGAGCAAGTTGACCATTTTTCAATCAAGAATAGAGCCAACTATTGTTTGTTTTAACCCCCAAAAGACCATTTGTCCCCTCGAGGGACAATTTGGGTCCGGGCAGGTTCGTACAGTCTCGATTTTAGTGATACTTTTTGGGATTTTTTGAGGTTGTGTATTTTTGCAAGAGCTTTGTGAATATATCATTTTTATTTTAATTGATGCCTTTGTGCAAAAGTTAAGGCACAATAAGCAAAAATGGAATTCGGCGGGCAGCACAAAAAAAATCACAAAAAGTCAAAATATTTTTTTTTCAAATTTTTCTCTCACAGATTAAATTCTTGTCTACATGTGAAGATTTGTTTCATTCAATTTGGACTAATTATGAGAAAGTTATGGATAATCTTAGTTTTTTGAGCAATCTAAGCATCTTCTTGAAAAAATAACTTGTAGAATGCAATTTTGAATGCAATTTTTAGAATTTTTCAAAAACAATTGTTGGACATGGTCAAATTTTCTTGCTAGTACAATCTTACCATTGGAATTATTGTGATTCAATTCTATTTAAAAGCTATTAACAATTTAGTTTTTTCTTCAATCTTAAACTCACCTCTACTTGATAATTTTTTAATGAGTGAAAATTAAGTGCTTTTTTTCCTAAATTTTTTTGGAGATTCTCAACTCAACAACTTAACATAAATAAGTAGAAAATCAAAATCAGTAGTGCAAAAAATAGGAACTAAAAAGATTCAAAGCCAAAATATCTAGTCAAACAAGGTGCAAAAAAACTTGTTTTCTTCACTTTAAATGCATATATCTTACAATCTACAAGGTTAAAGTTTCTGAAATTTCTTCCGCATATTCATATACTAGTCAGGTATAAGATCTTATGGTTGGATATGCAAAAAAAATCAACTTTTAATGTTTTTTTCTCTTTGCAAGAAAAATGACCTTTTTGAGAGTTTTTTGATAGGAAAATCACCTTGGTCCTTTAGGGGTTAAGACACCCTATTGTGCTATTAGAGTAGGCCTTACCATTTATGATATTCCTACCTTAGTTGTTATGTAGTTATGCAATTACTCAAATATGCACTCAAACCTCTCTAAAGTCACACTTCCATATGCTGGTGAAGTCTGTCAATATAATTGATTAATTACAAAGCATTTTTCAACTTTTGATATGGAAGTATATCTTATAATTGGAAAATTGGAAAATCAGAAAAACTTTGTTAGTATGATGTAACCCTTAATGTGATTTTAAAAATTGAAAATGGTGAGGTTTTCTATTTCAAAATATGAGGAGGATATACTTTAATAGGAAAACTAAGAGATCTTATGGTTAGACTTACCAAATAAATCCAGATTTAGCCCCTAAAGGACCATTGTCGGTTCGGTGGATATTTGGAATTTTGGGCAAGTACATACGGGCTGAATTTTTGTCTTGATTTTTTGAAACTTTTTTTGAAGATAGAAAACCTGATAAGCTTTGTGGGAGTATAATTTTTTTTTCAATTGGTGCCCAAGAACAAAAGTTATGCCCAAATAAGCTCAAAACAAGGGAGAGGACAGAAAAAAAAAATTGGAAAAAGAAAAGAAAAAATTGATTTATTTTTCCCCATTGATTATATTTTTGTCTATCTGAAAAGCTTAGATTCATTAAATTTGGATTTGTTATGAGAAAGTTAAGGACAATCTTATTTTTCGGGCACTTAGAGCATCTTCTTAAAAAATATAACTTGTAGGATTCATTTTTGAACGCAATCTTTACAATTTTTCAAAAAAAATATTCCATGTGGTTTAGTTTTTTGCTAGAACAATCTCACCATTGGGATTCATGCATTTCAAATCCATATAAAAGATATTAATATTTTACGTTTTCCTTCTATCTCATACCTACTTCTAATTTACAATTTTTTTAATAATGAAAACTAAGTTATTTTTTATTTTCTTTTTTTGCTAAGTTCTCAACTCAATTCTACACTATAAAGATTTCAAGCTCAAAACTCTGTAGTGCAAAAATTTTAAGTTAAAAATGTTTAAAGTCAAAAAAAACTAGTCCTACAATGTACTGAAAAACTTGTTTTTTGCACTTTAACCCTTAAAGGTCCACGCATCCAAAAAGTGGATGCGCCTTGGTCAACTTCAATTGTAACTTTCAAAATAACTATATCTAAAATTTGATTTAAACTAAGAAAATGGAACTTGAAAAGCTTTGTTTCTACTCCATTTTAAAATTTTGAAAAATGTCAAAAGTGGAAAGAGTTATTGCAATTGAAAGCTCCATGTGTTAAAATACAAATAACACAATATGGTGTGTTTTTCATTTATAATTTCTTTATATATATATATATATATATATATATATATATATATATATATATATATATATATATATATATATATATATATATATATATATATATATATATATTTGATTTGATTTGATTTTTTTTTTTTTTTTTTTTTTTTTTTTTTTTTTTTTTTTTTTTTTTTTTTAATTATAAATTTTTTTTTCTCATTCCATCCTTCATTTATGGTTAAAATTATAGATTATTCTAATATATATATTATAATTTATATAATTTGATTTCCACCTTTACCTTTAAAAATCACAATAATTTGACTTTTCCATCAAAATTATTGAAAAAAGAACATAAATAGAAAATACATTTTTTCATTAGCAAAAAATATCAAAATTTTATACATCTATTAAACAAAAGGATAAATTTGGTTTGATAGTTGAATTTGACTTCAAGGTCTTTGATGTGGTTGTTTTGGGTGTAAAAAATAAAATAACCAATTGAAAATTTTTCACACTAATTTCTATTGCTATTTGTAACTCTTGAAAAAATTTCAAATCATTTGGATTATTTTTGCTATTTTTACTTATTTATGGTCAATTTTTGCAACAAAAATGATAACAATTACAATTTTTCATGAAACAAATTGAAGTTTCTCACAATGATATATAATTTAGAGTCTCAAGTGATAAAAATATAAGATTTTTTTAACACATTTTAAATGCTAAATTTAGCTAAGAAAAAAAATTTGACCATTTCACAATAGATCAAGACGTTTAAGGGTTCAACGCATATATCTTGCAATCTGTGCGGTCAAAAATTCTGAATTTTTCCAAACTCTGTCATATTGTCATACTAGTTAGGTACAAGATCCTATGGTTATATGTGAAAGAAAAAAACAATTTTCAATTCTTTTACTCTTTGCTATAGAAATGGCACTTTTGAGTGTCTTTTGGCAGAAAAGTGGCCTTGGTCCTTTAGGGGTTAACAAAGCTTTTTAATATTTTTTATGGAGAAGATGATGTGGGACAAATTTTGAGCAATACAAATCAAAACTAGGGATGACGCTTATATTTAACCCCTAAAGGTTTTTGACTATGTTTTTACCAAAACCGCTCCAAAACTGCCATTTCTAATACAAGTATTAAATTTTAGAAAAAAACACTTTTGAACACATGTAACCTTAGAATCTTGTAGTACACTGGTTTAAGAAGATGGGGAAAAAAATTCAGAATTTTCCACCATGTAGATTGCAAGATAATAGTGTTTGAATTGACAAAAATCCCTTTTTAATCACTGCAAAAATCCGGGCAACTGCCCTTCACAAGGTCACATTTGTGTGAAAAAATGTCCAAAATGGTGGTTACTCTTTGGATTCACTCTTCAAAGCAAGTTGGCTATATCCTTGAAAATTTTCAGATCATTTGAAATTGTACAACATATAGAAAAAAAATAGTAAATAGGAAGAGGTAGAGAATGATTCAAAATACTAAACTGTCAAGAATTTAATTATGGAATTGAAAAATGCCAATCCCAGCTATTATAATGTTGTAATAAACAATATACACCCAATATTTTTTGTTTTATTCAAAAATATTGAAAATTGAGTTAGATAAAGGACTTCAAAGTTCATTTTAGAGTTGAGATTCCATAACTACCCTCAAACTAAGAATCCTCATAACTTTTGACTCGTTAGTCCAAATGGAATGATTCAAAGCTTCCCGCGTACATATAAATCTAAAGAACCAAATTAAAAATTTTATTTTCTTAAAAAGTGATTTTTAAAGAAGTTTTTTTTGCTGCCTGGGCTGCCCGCTAAGCAATGAAAATGACATATCATGCAATAACTTTTTAATCATGTAGTCAAAAGCTATGAAAATTGTTGGGCTTTAAAGCTACTCCTTGGGAAAAGGTTGTGTGAAAATTTCAAAGAAAAATATTAAAAACTCCGCTTGTAGTGAGCTGTCCAAAAGCGCTATGTTCTCAAAAATGCATGTTCAGGGCTTTAGGGGGTAAAGGAACTATAGTAAAAAAATTTGCTGGAATTCTAAAATTGATTTTGACTTGTGATAAGCTACTATTAGTTTGTGACCTATTGTAACACAATTGTAAGCAAGTAAGTACTCAATGCAAAATGATTGTGCAGTGTACCATTAGGAAGTTATTGTTAAGAGCACTCGTATATTATGTATCAAATTTAGACTAGAATTTAGCTTGAGGATTTTATTAAATGATTAACGGCAGTTCATTCATTCAAATGTTAATAGACTTTAGTTGAAATTTTGTCTACAACAAACAAACCTATTATTTAATTTGATTCTCCATAGTTGCATCATATGGAAGTGATTAAAGAAACTTTGGATGGCTAATATGGTAAAACACTTTTCCAAGTCAAGAAGAAAGCTTGGACCTTTACCAAAGTTGTGTTAAATTGAAGTTTGGCTTGATGGCACTACAATAAAGAAACATGTGGATTTTTAAAAGCACTTTAATACATATTGGCAACTTAAAATATAGAAGTTGTACCTCCAATTAGGTGTTTACACCATTTGAGAGTTTAATTGCATACAAAGGAATGATAAATTACAGAGTATTATTAGAGGGGTTGAACTTTCAAATTTATAGTAATAGTGATAATAATAATAATAATAATTATGGAGTATAATAAATTCCCTCTATCCCACAATAGATAACAAACCTAGGGGGGGAAATGTTTTAATTAGATAAAAGAAAAAGAACGTGATAGTTGCATGAAAAGTGCTCTTTGTAGCTTGATACAATAGAGGGCACAATTTCAATAAAATAGTGCTATGTATTTACCACCACTGTTGAATATTTCAATTATTTTTTTAGAATATATTGTAAGTAAATTTTTTGAAGTCAAAGATGAATTGCCAAAAAAATCTCCAAAAGGGTGGAATTTCAAAATCTTTATCAGGAAATAAATAAATGGTTGTTTTGATTTTTCAAGTGAAAAGTGTGAAAAATATTACATCAATTCTAATACATATTAGAATGATTTTAATTTTGTACTAGAAACAATGGATAGTTTTAGAAACAATAAATAACAAAATTGTACAACAACAAACTTTTATTTTACCGAGGTGGATTCTTACTTGATGATGAACACCAAAAGGCATAGAACATAAGGTATAAGGATCCATTCCTTCTTTTTGCACCATGGACTAAATTTTGAAAATGTGTTGCTACAAGTAGTCTAGAATGTATAGATTGCATACATTAATACAAAGATTAAATAGTTTTGGATGCACCATGTATTGTAGTTGAACTTCAAAATTTTATAGCTAATTAATATAGATTCAATAAATTACCATTAAAAAAACATCATGATTTTGAATTGTCACTAGAGTAAAATTAGTCACAAATTTTAATTCAATCCCAAAGTATGTGAAATTGCTTCAAGGGTTGGTTATAGGTGCTTCTACCTCAAGCTTACATCCCAAGGCTGAACACACAATACAAGAGTGAAGATGATTCAAAGTAAAACTATACAATACTCAATTTAACCCTATAAAGACTTTGAAGCCAAAAGTGGTCAATGGATGACTTTCTATATCATTTCTATATCATTGTAGAAATGAAAAATGTACCTATTGGTCCAAAAATCAATAATTTATAAGTAACCACGTTGGTCATAGATTGTTGTCCTTCTAGGATTAACCTTGAAAGGACGTTGTAGATTTAAATTTTTTGATGGATATCTTCATGTTAACCCTTAAGAGCCCAAGGCCTTTTCTACCTCAAAAAACACTCAAACCTGCCATTTCTAGAGCATTCATCAAAAAAGTTTGAAAATTTGATTTTTTGGGAATGTAACCATAGGATCTTGTTGTTAACCCCTAAAGGACCAACATGCGTTTTTTGGCCGTATAGAAATTTTGGGCAGGTACATGTGACTAGAGATATCCATATTTGAGGCTGAAATTTTAATAGAAGGTGGGGGCGAGGAATATCTTCATTTGTACCAAGTTTCATGACATTTCAAAATACGAGTCAAAAGTTGTGACCTAATATGTTACTTTTTTCGTAACTGGGCAGTTCGGGCAGATAAAGAAAAATCATTTTTTCCGGAATTTTTAAAAAAAAATTGGTTCTCTACACTTATATGTACTTAAAAAGCTTTGAGTCATTCCATTTCAATCAATGAGTCAAAAGTTATGAGGGTTTTTGAATTGCCGGCAGTTATGGATTCTCTACTCTAAAAAAAACTTTAAAGTTGTTTATTTAACTCAATTTTCAATATTTTTAGAAAAAAATAAAATCATAGGATGTAGATTGATTATTACAACATTACAACCGTTGGGATTGGCATTTTTAAATTCCATGATTAAATTTTTAACAATTTTGAATTTTGAATCATTTTCTACTTCTTTCTACTTACTATTTTTTTCCTATATGTTGTACAATTCCAAATGATGTGAAAATTTTCAAGCATGTAGACAACTTGTTTAGGAAACTGAATTCAAACAAAGCACTACCTTTATCGGCATTTTTTCATTGAAAAGTGAGCTTGCAAAGTGCAGCTGCCCGGTTTTTCGCAGGATTGAAAAATTGGTTTTCAAGACTTTGAATGCTATATCTTATGATCCACATGGTGGAATTTTCTGAAATTTTTACTACATGTTTTCAAAATATTATAGTACAAGATCCTACGGTTACATGTATCAAAATTTTTTTTTTTCAAAAATTTGGTAGTTGTATTAGAAATGGCAGTTTTGGAGCGTTTTTGGTGATTACATAGTCATGAAACTTTAGGGGTTAACTTGTGTGAGAATATGTGGTAAAATTTTTGTAAGGTTTGACCGTACAGATTGCAAGATATTTGCATTCTAAGTCTGCTTTTTGTTTTTTTTCCACTGTGCCCGAAAATTTCAGATGCCTTTGACCGCCATTTGCTGAATTTTTTTCCACTATAGACCTCCAATTAAAAAAAAATTCTTATAAGGAAACATGTTAGGCATGTGCATGCCAATTTTCAAGGCAATCCAAGACAATCCCAACATTCAAAAAAATTAAAATTTGCCACTATGTTCCAAGAAATGACAATACACTAGGCCATTTACAAATAATTTTTCCCATCACACATTTTTTGATCTAGAAAATTTGAACGGTAGATTGAAATATGCACTTGTACTTCAGAAGTAGGAAAAAAAAAATTGGAAAATATCAAAATCTCGAACATCTACAAGCTCCTAAAGCCTCATGTGACCTCCCAATAGGCACAACAATAGCCTCTCTAGCCACCTCTTGCCACCACTGCTGCCCCTTGGGAGTCAAAGGCAGGGGCAGCAGATTCCCAAACTGCAATTTTTCTTTAAATGCTCATAGCTTTTGGAGTATAAGTCGGATTTTGGTGAAATTTATATGCACTTGAAGCTAATGAGATTCCTATCTCCCAAAAAAGTTCCAAAAAATCATGTGAAAAATTGAGGTCACATGAGCTTGCCCGAAGTACCAAGTGTCCCCCATAGGGACATTTGGGCTTTTAGGGGTTAACCCTGGAAGAACAATTGGTCACCGTGGAAATCATCCTTTTGATTACCATGTGAATCATTGGCTTATAAAATCCAAAAGCACTCATTGGAGATTAAACTACCAATATTGTGCAAGACCTTATTTTTCCATATAAAAGATTAAAAACAAACGTGCATACTTCTACCTTACATGAAAGGATTCTTTGTCATCCATTGGACACTTAATGTTTGCAGCGACGTTATAAGATTAACTATAAAATTAACAAAGAATGCATCTATTAGTCCAACAATTAGAATATTTTAGTGATTACCTTGGTCATGGAGGCGCGTCCTTCTAGGATTAAAGTCAGGTTGTTGTTTTTGGGAGGCTTTTTGGTACTACGTTTCACCAGGAAAAAAAAGTTGGTTGAAAAATGGCAAAAAAATATGAAAGCTAGTTTTTTGTCAGAAAACTTTGAATTTAAAAAAAAATCTTGGATGAAATCACTAAATTTGGTGGATGAAAACAAAATTACAGACATGTGATACGTGCTAGTGCGATATTTTTTTATCCAATATGGAGATGAATGCTGAAAATTTAGAGCACCACTATAATATTTTATATCACCATTGTCGGGCACTTCATAAGAAATGAAAAAAATAGAAGAAGCCTTCATTTATCCGTAAACAATGCTGCAAAAGCTTGACGTCCTATGAATGATAAGGAATTCTCCTGTGTAAGACAAAAGTGCGACTATTCATCCCCGTAATTTTGTGTGAAAAGTGGAGAACTTCTACAAGTAGTTTGACTTCTTGGCCAAAGAGTGCTTTTGGATTTTTTTTATACTAGTGATTCTCATTGTTCCAAAATGGATGATTTCCATGGTCACCAGTCCGTCCTTTAAGGATTAAAATACCTTCCATTGGACCTGCGTTCCACAAACACAGGATGTCCGTCCTCTCTTCTCTTTAACACCATGGCAAGCATACGGAAGTATAATTCTAACTTATAGCAATTGTAAGTTAGACCTGTCTGTCCGGGAAGCCTGAAGGATATAAGGTAGTATGCTCTTAAAGCAACCATTTAAGCCTACTAACTCATCATTGACAGTAGAACATACTTCAAGCAACATGTCAGTCCTTCCTAGATAGGGGTCGCAATTAGAACACGGTTGGTTTTAGGTGTAGTTACCTTATCATATGGCCTGTCTGTGGCTGTCTGTGTAGCTTGGTACGTTCGAAGGGACAGAGACAGAATTGAAGAGAGACTGACTCGGATCCAGCCACGCATCCTCCGCATTCAATAGTGCTCTGCAGGACGGCATGATAGCCAACTTTGTTACGTGGAAACTGGGAAGACTCTGATGATGAGCATTTTCTTTTTTCTTTTCTTGAGCAAATGGAAAATATCCTTGCACTAACATAACATTCAGTAGCATGTGTTAATGTTGCCTTGGTTCTACTGTCGAATATACCACATCATCACCGTAGAGCTACTGAATGTTATGAAAAGAATCCAGAGAACATTAGTCAGACCATCCCCACAGCAACTCGCCCAACTGGCCCGGCCAAGCAAATCAATGGAGGATCTTTATTGTTAGCTTTGTGTCAGAGGTTTTTTACCATTGATTTGCTTGGCCAGGCTAGTTGGGCGAGTTGCTGTGGGGATGCTCTCAGGCAAGCCGAAGCTGGCGAATGAAGAGATAATGAGCAAAAGACTGATGAGGATTTCACTGACTTCATAACAATGTTTATTTTAATGCCCAATTGGCTCCAAAAAAATAATGGGCAGCTTCAAGCAACTTCCAAAAAAGAAAAAGAGGATAAATGTGTTTATAGAAATGCTAGGCTGTAATCATGGGCCCATGCATCAATGCTACATACAAAAAATACTCAAAATTGTTTACTCAAAATTAGCATCCTTGCTATAATGTTTCCAAAACCTGATTTTATCTGTCATGTAAAGCCAATACATACAAAAAATACTCAAAATTGTTTACGCAAAATTAGCATCCTTCTATTCCCCCCCCCCCCCCCCCCCCCCCCTCCACCCACGTAATTATTGGTCCAAAAACAAAACAACTTATAAGTTCTATTAAGGTAGGAGGCTCTCAAGTAGCAAGGGCATTAAGAACTGCCCCTATGAATGACTTGTGAAATGGACATGAGGTGGTTCTAATATTGACCTCTTTAGTCATTGAATGAATCAAGGAAAAAAACATTATGAATTGCAAGAACAATTTATAGAAGACTTAGGATCACAAATAGGGACTTACAACACAACTTGTTTGAACTAATTCAATAATGCTTTGAAAAATACAAAACCACTTGTGTTAGATTCCTCATCTATTTCTCTTTGTCTGAAAAATGAGCTAAAAATATTTTCATCCACATCAATACATGAAAAAGGCGGACCAGCGCTTAGATGAGCAGTTTCTGAGCCTCCTACCTCCTGGTTGATTGGGAGCGAGCTCCAGCTGCAGCTGCCAAGCCATGTGAAGAAGGCCCCTCCCTGGCCATGTTTCATCGGTTCCGTGCCTTCCATCTGCCCGAGTGAGACGGTTTCCCAGGATGGCGCCTTCAAGGCAGCTTGTCAGTTATCAAGTTACCCCAACTCCCCAAGTCAGCCTTTGCCCCTTTGGCAGCCCCAACACCACTGACCCATTTCTTCTTTATGCATTTTTATATTCGTTTCCGCGCGCTTTCTCTCTCATGAGTTGAGTTAGTAGAGCTGCAAGTGAGGGCAACCTGCTTCACCAACTTTGGAAATGCGGGAGATAGAGATCTGGGTTTTGCTTTTGGGGACGCATTTGAGGTTGACTTGCTTGCTTCATTTTCTTTTTCAAGTCTTCAGATCGTCGCAGTGAGGCTACAGTATGTACTGTATGGAGTAATCTTTTGAGCTTTCCAGCTCCGATTGAAGTGCAAGTGTTGGGTGAGTCTACGTACCTCGCAGCATTGTATGATCTTTTTCGTTTCTTGTTTAATTCTCTGGTGTCCCTTTGTTTGCTTGGATCGACAGCATAATTCAATTGCTTTGTGTAATTAGTGTCGGTGCTTGCCGTGAGGTCGTCACATTGGACTAAGTAACGTGAAAGTAAAGGCTTGTTATGTTCAAGTAGAACGTGGTGACTGGTGAGGTGTTGTTTTCATTCTTTTTTCTTTTCTACTGGACATATGTAACCTTAATGGTTGCATTTTATTCCATCAATCATACTCAATCAAGGGTCTAAAAAGGGTGACACAACACAAGATTATGAAATATGCATGCCTTCCATATTTAATGTTTGGTGGCCACGTTTAGGGTTCATTCTGCGGAAGGGGGAGTATTTAATTGATCAAGAGAGAGAAATTAATCCCTACTGTGATGGAGGGTTGATATTGGAGGTTTAGGAGCGTAGTTATTTTTAACCCTTATCTTAGCAAAGTCAGTTTATCCCTCAAAAGATTAAAATAGTTAATTTCCCCTCGGTGTGAATGTCACCCTGATTCTATTCAGGTTATAATCAGTGGAAATCGTTATTATAACTGGGTCAATGCCCTACCTGTTGTTTCCGAAACTCGATCTGATTTTATTTATCGATACTAAACAGATGGTTTGTGAAGACAGTTGGCCTCGCTGGTTAGGACCCCTGCTTTTGATGGACGAAGTACGTTGAAGTGGTGGTGGAGTGGACATATGATATGCTTTTGACAGAAACGATATTTAGGATTTTGGGGGACATCAACCAATTGAAGAATTGAAGCAGGCATCATGACAATTCAAGAGACGTTGCAGGGGCTGAAGAAGCCATCGAGGAAGAAGAGCTTTGCATTTTGCATTATTCTGGCATGTGTGATTTTCATAATTATTGTTGCGGTTGTGGTTTCTACAGCGACAAAGCATGAAAAACCCACCACTAGTGGATTTAATAAAGATTTTTCTATCACATGGGCAGAGAACCATACACGGATCTCGGACCATGGAAAAAGACTCGAGCTCATCCTCGACAAGGAATCTGGTTCGTAATCCATCCTCTCTTTTCCCATAAAATTCTTAACCAAGCCAGGAGCCGCCCACTAAACCTAACTAAAAATTCAATTTTCTAAGAGAATCTGCTGTCAAAAGAATGACTCGACTCACTGTAAAGATCATTCTTCTTTTGAGCGTCTATTCTTGGGTGCTTCAATAGTGTTTTAGTGATCCATGCTTCACAGGTTTAGAATATTGTGCCTTACGTAGTAATCATATCTCTTTGGGAGTTGTAAGATAATCCTAAACTTCTGGAGAACCAAGGTTTTACATCCCAAACATCATAGTTTTGAAATGACCAATTTGATTCACAGTATTGTAAAAAGTGTGAATTAAGTGAAGTCAAATAAATTACCCAGAATAACAATGCGTGAGTTGGTCTGTAAATAAATAAAACTAGGTACACCCCGTTGCAAAATTTGCAACAATCCCTTCAGAGCAACCGAAGCTCTGCGATGTCATTAGGGTTAGGCTTAGTGTGAAGTTCAGTCACGCACGCACAGACAGGGGCAATGAAAAAAGGATGAAAAAATGGGATGGAAAAAATGGGATGAAAACGTGACCATATTTGTGACAAAAGGTCATGACAGATCGCGTGATAGTCTGTACTTAATATAATAGATTGGACAACAGAGAGTTCTTATGTGACAGTCAAAACTGCTTAAAAAGAACATGAGGTATAATTTGTGCTTCTTCATCCTTGAGAAAATAATTTCTCATTGCTAGGTCTGAGCTCCTTAAGGCTCTTCTTGCACTTCTGATGTAGAATTTTGATTGAAAAGTGATGGCTACTGAAATTTCAATTTTCATGTAGTCGATGCCTGTGTCGTTTCCTTACTAAGAGAAACTTTGTATTAGCATGGTAGTTAAAAGCATTTTATGCTGTGCAGGTTCTGGATTTAAGTCAAACGATATGTATCTATTTGGAAGCATTAAGATGGACATCAAGCTTGTACCGGCTGACTCTGCAGGCACCGTCACAGCGTATTACGTAAGTCTTGTTGCCATTCCACCCTTCCGGTACAGCATGGTTTTTACAAATCATCTAGTTGCTTGATTTTTCCCTTGTAAGACGATTTTCAGAACTTTGAAGTATAACAGTATTGACCCATAAGTGCTCAAATGACGGCTACTTCCATATCTATACGAGCTGATATACTTCATTTAGAAAACCTCAAGGAAGGTGACAAAATGTACCAATTGACAGAAAAAACATAGCATTCTTAAATATGATACTATGCATCTTCTAGAGGAATTTTTTGGCACATGGAGGTAACTAAATTTGCTCATAATGATTCATTTTCAAGTCCTATAAATTCTCCATGCACTCAGCAATCTGATTCTTTCTTTCATCATTGTCTCAATTATTCTCTCCATCATTCTAATAGCTCCATTCAAGGGTAAGCATGATTTCTTCTTCCAGAAGGATGGTCTTCCAGTCGTTTCAAGAATGTTATGAATCATACCTTTCATTTTTTTTGACAATAGACATATGTGTGGGAAGTTACTAGAACTGACTCTTATCTTCCAAAGTAGATAACAGTCATTAAATTAGGCATTTTGAGGACAAACGCCAACGAACTAGTGAGTTTCTATCTCATAATTTTAAGGAAGTCCTTTTGTTTCTGCTATTAAATCTCACTGCTGTTTCTTTTGCAAATGTTGTTTTTTCCCCCTTGGCTGCAGTTATCATCACTGACTCCCAACCATGACGAACTCGACTTCGAGTTTTTAGGGAACACATCAGGAAAGCCTTACATCTTGCAGACGAATGTGTTTGCCAATGGAACTGGAGAGCGGGAGCAGCGCATTAATCTATGGTTCGACCCAACAACAGACTATCACACTTACGGTGTGCTTTGGAACCGCCGACAGATCATGTAAGCAGTTCCCTCAACCCTTAGTATACAATAAGAAAAATATGTTCTTCAAGTACCTCCTGACTAATGAAAACACTCTTTCAAGTTGCAGGATATCAAATGTGTTTAGCAATCAAACACTATATATATACATACCGTATATGTTTTCAGTTTTTACACATCCTCTCATTGTTCATGAAGATTTGTTTTCAATTTTTCGCTCTTCTGCAAAACCGCAATTTAGTATCCCTCCCCAGATTTCAACAACTTGGGGTACAAAAACATTCTAAAAGTAATCCAGTGCATGTAGACGATTTTGAGGTAACAATTAGTGGAAAGTTGATATTGAACAAAACACTAGATTTAAAACAAATCAATAACTTGATATTTTGCACCAATCAAGGTGTACATATTCTTGTTTTGTCAAGCTTATTGCTTTTTCCTGTAATTCTAGTAGGAATATGGTTTGCATAGACCAAGGAAATGACCCACAAAAAGTCCCACATAATGCTTAATAAGATTTCTTCTTGTAGTCATTTCCATGGTCTACACAGCTCATGTTTCCCCTAGTGTGTGCAACTTGAAGTGGCCATTAGTCTCAAGTTGAACTCATGCACGCAAATGCATGATCATTTAACTTCATGCAGTAAGTTGCTATTCTTCTTTTGGGAGCCACAGATGAACAAACTCTTAATTCACACCAACCTCAAGTTGAAGTTATTTCTCCCTCTCTCGTGCTCTTCTCAGTCTTCATCAAACTTCATCAAACTCACAGCCATGAATTAATAATATTCATTTCCGATGTATGCTGCCCAGATTCACGGTGGATGAGTTGCCCATCCGGGTGTTCACCAACAACGAAGACGTGGGGATGGCCTTTCCCAACCAGCAGCCCATGAACCTCTTCTCCAGCATATGGAACGGCGATCAGTGGGCAACGCAAGGAGGCAAGGTCAAAACCAACTGGACACACTCGCCCTTCATCGCGTCGTACCAGAACTACCGCTTGGACGCGTGCGTGGCCGGCGACGCGTACGCGTCGTGCGCCATGCCTGTGGCCAACAAGTGGTGGGATCAGGAAGAGTATCAAGCGCTCTCTCTTTCGCAGCAGGACAAGCTGCGTTGGGTGGAAGAGAATTACATGGTGTACAACTACTGCTCTGATACGAAGCGCAACCCGTCGGTTCCCTTTGAGTGCACCCGCAACTCCGGGGGCTTCCTTGGCCTTCGAACGCACAACTGAGCTCTAAACCTACATTCTAACTCTACATTCTAATTCTAAATTTTCTGAATAAGCTTAGCATTCTTCATTAGTTAGAGGTTCCTTTTAACTTGAAAGAGAACTAGGTATGTAAGAACAAATGTTCTTCTCAAAGGGATGATTTAGCGTGAGGTCCTCCATAGTTGGCTTGCACAAAGAAGGATTCCTTGCTTTGAGCTTGTATTCTTGGACCTTCAACAATGTTTTGGAGACCCGCATATGTTGGTATAGAATGCTATGAGCATTTGCGCATGTTCTTGTTGATGAGTTATCTATCAATGTTTTGTTGGAACTTATAGGTAGTCAAAAGGGGAATGATTCTACATTCTCCTAGCGTGCATGTTTTTGGGCACTTAGAGTAAACTAGAGATTCTAGTTTAACTATGAAGTTGATTCCAATGCATTGGAGAATGGTTCTTCTGTATCTAACATGCAAAAGTTATAAGGGTTCAAAATTTCACGATTAGATTTTAAATTGTAGATGCTATTGGATGTTGCAACCTTATTCTAGAATAATTTGTGGCACTTGCAAATAGGATAGGGGAGTCACAGTTAAATGCAATAATCTTAAGTAGCAATTGAATGAAGGTTTAACTACAAATGTTTCATGATGTAGAGTCCTTTTGTTAGAGTACAATTTGAAGATGATAGGTCTCAGTGCTATTGGGCCAAATTGATTGAGTTCCAAATCCATAAAGTTCTTACCTACATTTTGTTGCTATAATAATTTGTAATTGCATATTCCTTGAAAATCTTCAAAATCTACTATATTGTTTGTAAATCATCTTGAATTTTGATTATATACCTTCACTATATTAAGTTGTGCGCATTTGAGTGCATTTAGAACTTGAGAGGGAATCTTTAGCATGATGGAAGATTGAGGTGAAAGATTGAGATTAGAGTGTATATGGGGTTATTTGTATGTGGGATCTCCTTATCTAAACGCGATTATTTTGTCCCTATGAAAAGATATGATATTTCCACTAGACAATGTGAATGTACGCAAAAGGTAATATCATTGGATGGTTGAGTGTAGAGAGCTAAAGGTGTGATCTAAATAAGCTAGGATTACTCAAAACAAGTGGGCTTTTTTTTGCCATACAAGGCTGTAACTATGGCTAATTTAAAAGTCCCTCCAAAATTTGGCATTCATCGAAGGCATAAATATATATATGCTTGTTGTGCAGTGATCAACATGAGGGCATTGAAATTAGGCAGGGATTTAGAAACTCTACCAATTCAACTTACCCTAACCTCAATTGCAATTTGTCTACATATGACTAAAGATAACTCTTACAATTAATATGACTATCAAGGAAGTTTGCTCAACAATAGATGATACAACCAAATGTAATTTGAGCTACATATGAGAAAAGAGAACTCTCTTACACTTAATTTATATGGCTATCAAGGAAATTTGCTCAATAATAAGTAATACAACCAATTTAATTTGAACTACATATGACTAAAAAGAGAACTATATCTCTTATACACAATTAATATGGCTATGAAAGAAATTTGCTCAATAATAGGTGATATGACCAAATGTAATTTGAGGATCATCAAGTTCAAGGTATCAAAGCTTTACACCGGTACCATTCAAAATTGATTGCATCAGATCGAGAGTACCGGTATCAGGTTGAAGTGAATATTGGTCACAATTGTAACTGATTAATATTTGCATCTTTGCTTAGCAATGAGGATTGGCAAGTGTCAGTGCCTGTTTGTCCTTTGAAAACGCATTCTAAGTTGGGCAAGTTTTCAATCAACATGAACACCGTAGTAACCTTACGTTTGATGTACCAAACGTTTGATGTACCAAGCCATGTGGTTGCTGAGTACCGGTATCATACGGCAATCTAGGGCCATAATAGAAATTTAATGATCACATTCATCACAAATCGTCAAGCTCAATCAATAGTAGGACGAGAACTATGCCCAAGCGAAGAAGCATGTGTAAGGCCGAGGAAAGGGCACAACAAACTAATAGTGGAAATTGTAGATTTATTGGTAACCATCTATGTCACACTACAAACAAAATTTAGCTGAGCCCTGGGCGGCTTATGTCTTGTACAGTAAGACTTGAATGATATTTCAAGTTCATGTTCTAAAATGTGCTACAGTAAGAGATATGCATGCAACTCTGAGTGACCATATCGCCTTGCGAGCCAGCCGACCCCCCTGGAGGCTAAACACCTTTCACCAACTCATCTAGAACCTGGCCTAAAAGTAGAATGTACTTGCTCCTTCCCAAAGTGGGCCTATTTCTAGCAGCCTTTTTGTTTCAGAGTGATCTTGTCTCCCAGACTCAGGGCAATGCCTTGCGTCTTACTCCTGATCCGGACATAGCCACTCAGCTTCCCATCTAATTGCTTCTCAATACTCACATTCACCAATGCATCTTCACCAAACACGCTCTTTGCATAGAGGTTCGCAGCCAGAAAGCCGCAGTCACCTTCCAAAGCAGATCTGCGTATCAAGTGCACCAAGCACAAACTCAGAGGCATTACAAACTGAAGTATTTGGAAGGATACAATTAACGAGCATTATCATTACCGGAAAACGAGCAGAAGGGGTAGGCGTTTGTTGTGAAACCAAAACCAGAGTAGGTCAAAAGGTGGCATAGAGAATCTAATAGAAGCTAAGAATGGCATGGAAGTAATCGAATGTCAATTTGAGGGCAATTTAACGCTGACGTGGTCAAATAGCCAGAAGTAGACGCTTCCTCAATCTAAAAGCTTTGAAATTAATCATTTAGGAAACTTAACGGACAGTAAAAAAATGTACCAATAGGTGAAATCATACCCTACATTTTGGAATGATAGAATTAAGTTTTGAATATCCCTAAAACTGACTATTAGCTTCCAAAGTGCACTTTCAATTTTTAGCTTGGGCACTCGAGGATAATGACAAAAGGACCGATAACTTACGGAGGAGTAAGGCACTTCATGTTCGTGGAATCCACGATATGCTGCAGGAATTCCCGTACATCCTGTATGGTGGTATTTATAGCTACCTGAAATGACGAAGAAGAGAAAAACAATACATAATCAATAAAAGCTAACGAGAATCAGGTATTACCCAATGGACCCACTGCCAGGATCAAACAAAGCATGTTAAGATTAAAACACAAATCCTTCCATTCCTAATATTAAAATATTGTTCCAGCAGAGCAAGTGTCAAAGCCCCGGGGATCAGTAAAGCGAAAGATAGTGAAAGTAAGAGTGCAGCGTAGAAGGATCAACAGGTTACCTTGTTCTCCCACTCGAACTCTGCCCACATGTTGCGGAAAGCAACATCAGCGCACGAGGCAGGAGCGATGTAGTCCATGATGTCAATGTGAATATCATTGAGCACCACAACATTACGGTCCAAAACACTGCTCGTCTCGTAAACAATATTTCCGAATATAACACCTGTCTCAGTTGAGGAGACCTTAATATTCGCACGAATCTGCTTACTGGTATTAGGAGCAAGAGCATAATTCTGTGGACGTTCTACTAGCTTCAGGTCACCCATAGTTGCAAGCTCTAGACACAGATTTTGAAGAGTCTCTGTTGTCCGGTTGAGTATGGTCACATCCAAGACTATGTCATATTGATGAACTGTAACATACGCTTCGGCATAGACGGAGTCACTGAACCCTGTCAATTGTAGGACTTTGTTCAATTTCCTTGCATCCCCATCTTTAGCAACCTCACCGGTGGCTCGCATGAGGTCGTCTTGAACTTCATCCTCCAGCTCCATTTGGCTCATGCCCTGATCAATTCACAAGCAAGAGCGAGAAAGACAGTCAGATGAAATCCAACGATTTGTGTTCCAACGACTTGTGTTCGGTATTATAGTCACGAAGAGTACCTAAAGTGCTCTTAATAAACACAAACTTACATAACTGAGCATGAAATGACGAACTAAAGTGCAAGAGAAATGCACAAACTCTAACTGACTCTGACCACAAGCATTCAAAAGCTGACAGTCGACGAGATCCTGTCTCAATGAGTGCACCAGTTCCATTTGCAACTCTCCAAGTTGCTACACTTGTCGTCAAACTAAAATAAATCATAAGGAAAACATTCACTGCCACTAAACATCTCAAAGGGACGTTTCAAAATGTTTTTCAGGGGATACCTTGGTTCTCTTCAGGTGATAGAAATCAATCAAGTCATCAGGCTGCGCATATGAATCCTGAGCTTTCGCTTTCTTCTCCTCCATTTCTCTGCTGAGCTTATCGTTTATCATCATAGCAAAACTCATCCGGCAGTTCTTCAACCAAACCGTCGTCATGGAAGGGTCCTTCTTGCTAAGCACCCTGATGCACAGTGTGATCCGATCATATGCATCGTCGTCAATAGGATGAGACAAAGCCGAAGACTGGCCGAGTCTCAGCATCGATACCATATACAAAAGAATGTCAGCTTCAGCCTTATTCACAGCAGTCACGTTTTCCTGAACCTCTTCATAACGAAGCATCAACTTCGTAAGCGTGGTAGCCACCACAGCTCCAAGGAAGAAGTCGCCAGTGAGCAGAATCGACCGCAAATTAGCAGCGGAACCTATAACAACTGAATTGGGAGAAGGAGTAGCAGTCGCAACTACAGCACTTTGGGTTGCGTACGTCCCATCAGCAAGAATGGCAGGCCGCTTGGAAGAAGCCATAGAAGCATACTGCGGTGGAGCAGCAGGAGTCACTCCCTTGACTGCAGTTGGATCAACGACATCCCCTTCCTCCACCGTAGTAAAGAAGGGAAGTTCCCCAAGCGATTGCTTGATCACAGATATCCCAGCCTCCACTTCACTTGCGGACAGCGAATACTCCCCAATGATCCAGAGCGCACACGTCGCTACTCGTGAAGACCGAATCTGATAGAAGATGTCCACCAACCTCACCATGATGGACTCCCTCAAATTCGGATTCGTTTGAATAATCTCCCGAACAAAGCACACAACGTCAATAGCTGATGCAACATTCGAGTCACCAAGAAAATCCATCAACAAGTGAACCACAGTGCTGGCCACCTCCGGGAACTTTAACGCACAGGAATGAATAGCTTGCACAAGCATTTGCCTGTACTCCCCGTTCTTCTCCAGCTCACTGTTCTGCGTCTTCACGACTTCCTTCTTCAAGGTCATCACCACCTCGTCAATATTCCGAAGCGTAATCAAATCCAACGCAATGTCCAGCGTCTTCTTCCGGATGTCGAGATTGGGGCTGGCCAACGCTCGCAGCATGTCCATTATAACCTCTACCATGACCTCTCTGTGGGAAGATTTCAGCTCCTGGAGACGATCCAGAACAATGAGCTTCACATTGTTGTCACTCTGCGTTTGGAGTAACTGGCAGTACGTGTTGGCCGCGGCGCGAATGGCAGTGGGAGCCGAGGAAAGCGAGACGAGAGTGCCGGCACTCTCGTACATGACCGCTGTATGTTGCGAGCTCAACAAAGAGACGATGATTTTGATATACTTCCCCTTCACGGCGGGATTCGTGCGACAAACCTTCCGAATCAGCTCCAGTACCACCATTTGCAGCGTATCGCCCCAAGTCGCCACATTCTCCAAGTGCGTGAGCAGATAGTTCACCGCGCGCTCTTGCGCGCAGTTGAACAGCATGAGAAACGCATTCCGCTTCGCAGACAAGTCCTGCTCCGTTATCAGCACCTTCTCTATGAGCTCGGGCGCATCGGGAATCAGATGCTCCCCGTGGGGCAGTTTGCAAATGGCCGTGATCGCAAGAATGGCATTACGTCTCACAAACGCATGTCGATGCTCAAGATTAGTAAGCACCGACGGGATCAACGGCTCAATGAGCTCGGCTTCCATCAACCGCGACAGAAACCGCAATGTCACGCCCCGGATGTACTCGTTCGGGTGCTGTAAGTTGTTGCGCAGGTTCTGGCAAATGAGGATCATTTCCGGAAGCACCTTCCCTCGCGAGTCCGTTTTGTCAATAATCTCCAGGTACAGCAACAGGAGCTTCTGGATGGTGTGATCCTCCGAAGGGAGGACGTACCGGACGATCGTGATAAACAGAGTCGGAATGGTCTCGCCGTTCAAAAGCAACATAATCGCTTTCTTCATCGCGTCCACCTTCAACTCCACGTCGTGCCCTTCCAGATGCTCCTTAATCTCATTCGAAAGCGACGGCGTGCCTTTGTCAAAATGCACCAAGAGCGTACACGTCTTCTCCATGGTGGCCATCTCGTCCCACCCCCTGACACAAAACCTCTCGTCAACAACCCAAATCCAAAACCAAAACCTAACCCCCAAAACACACCACTCCAGAGCAACTAACCAAAACCACCAAAACCCAACCCAACCAGAGCAAACCAAAGCAAACCCAATACAGTTAGCGAGCGTCTCAATCGCCTGCAACCCCAAACCAAGCTCCCAGACTGGCATCCCTAAAACCTAGACCTGGAGAAGCTCCACGACTTGCAACCCCAAAATCAAAATGGGAGCGATCCATACCTGGAACAAGCTAATGGCCGGCGGCGATCTGGAGGAGAGTGCGTGGAGAAGGTTTAAAGGGGAGCAGATTCATGGACCATGATTGTTTACGACGACGATGAAGGGACACGACGATCGGATCAACGAGGTCGAAAATCATTGAGCGGAGACGGAGAAGAAGAGCCTGGTGGAGACGAAGACCTTGCCCCACACGCTTTTTAGGTCAGGACCGTAAGTTACTAGTTCAAGGGGCGTTCAATTTCTTTGAGGACTGTCAGAGTTCAGTTGGGGATTGAAAGCCGGCTGAGAAATAGTTTTTCTTTTTTTACATTTTTTATGAAGTGCCAAATGGCGATGTTGAATGTTATAGTGGTGCTCCAAATTCCATCCACGTATTGGATAGAAAATATCACATTAGCAGACACATATCATGTATCCATGATTCAATTTTCGTCCACAATCTGGCAATTTCCTCCAAGATTTTTTTTTAATTGAAGTTTTCTGGTGATTTTCTGCCCTTTTAGTACTATTTTGTTCAATTTTGAGAAAGTGAAATTTGCTAAGAATAGACTAAGGCAAGAGGTCCATAAAAGCATCATTTAAGACCTAAAACTAAATTTGGAGAGGTGAAACTTCTTCAAATATTTTTTCAATAAATTGTCTTTAATCCATAAAGGACCATTGTCCGTTCGGGGGACAAATGCGTTTTCGGGCAAGTACCTACGGGTTGAAATTTTGTTGTGATTTTTTGAAACTTTTTTGAAGATAGAAAAATTGATAAGCCTTTGTGGGAATATAATTTTTTTCACAATTGGTGCTCGGGAAAAAAAATTATGACCAAATAAGCTCAAAACAAGGGACAGCGGGCAGTCTGGGCATCAAAAAAAAAAAATGGACGAAAATTTGATTTTTTTTTAATATTTTTTTCTCATATATTATATTTTTGTCTATATGGAAAGCTTTGATTCATTTCATTTGGATTTGTTATGAGAAAGTTATGGACATTCTTGTTTTTGGGGCAATTAGAGCATCTTCTTGAAAAAAATAACTTCGAGGATGCATTTCTAAATCAAATTTTTCAAATTTTTCAATTTTTTTTTTTGCATGGTTTATATTGCTTGCTAGAACAATCTGACCATTGGGATTAGTGCATTTTAATTCCATCTAAAATATATGAATATTTTAGATTTTCCTTTTATCTCTTATTTACTTCTACTTAACAATTTTTTAACCCCTAAAAACCCAAGGGGTTTGGACAAAATACAAATGTGTTATAAAATGTAAGTTCTAAATTTTTTTTGAAGTTTGCATCAAAGAAGGTAATGTGAAGCACAAAAAGTAGAAAGCATCCATACAGTCAAAATTATAAAATTATTTTTAGATTTTCTTAAAATGAATTTTGAAGATATAACTTCAAAAATTCACCAAAATACAATTTTTATTTTTAACATTTGAATTTTTTTTGAATTGGTCAAAATTGTAGTTTCTATTGATTTGTGAAAAAATGCATGAGATCTAGTATTGGGAACACCAATACTTTCCTCAAATAGTAAGTTTTATAACATTAGGCAAATCTAAACACTTTGTGCTGTTTCTCTTATAGTTTTTGCTTGACCATAGCGATCTGAGTTTTGAGTATAAATATTGATAGACAGATGAATCTTTTGTGAAAAAATAAAATAAAATTTGAAAAAATGTTTTTTTCTGCCCAAAATTTTTGCCCGAAGTCAGACAGCAACCAAAATATGGTCGCTTGAGCGCTTAGGGGTAAAGAATGATAATTAAGTATTTTTGGATTTTTTTTTTTCTAGATTCTCAACTCAATTCTCCACTACAAAGATTTAAAGCTCAAAACTTTGTAGTGCAAAAATTTAAAGTTAAAAATGTTCAAAGTCAAAAAATCTAGTCCCGCAATGTGCTGAAAAATTTGTTTGTTTTCACTTTAAACGTAGATATCTTGCAATCTGTGTGGTCAAAAAATTTGGAATTTTTTCCACACACTTTCATACTAGTTAAGTATAAGATCCTGTGGTTAGATGTGAAATAAAAGCATTTTTCAATGTTTTTTACTTTTTGCTATAGAAATGGCAATTTTGAGTGTTTTTTGGTAGAAAAAGGGCCTTGGTCCTTTAGAGGTTAAAAGAAAAATGGAATTGGCATCTATCCCAAGTTGTTTCATATTTTGGGGAGCTTTGTGGAATTGGTTATGAATTTTTGAAGTTGAAATGGCATAGGGCAATTTTAGATCGTCCACCTATTTATACATTGCTAGTACAACATTAAAAAACATGAACAAATAATGTACATTTGAGGAAGTGGGCAATTTTAGAGCCTAAGCACTTTAGCCCCTAAAGTCCCAAATTTCTACAAGGGACTCTTGGGATTTCAGGTAGGCCTATGTGACCTCAATTTTTGAAATCCTTTTTCAAAGATAGTACATCAAATTAGCTTTCCGAAAATATAACTTTTTTTCAATTGGTGCCCAAAAGCAAAAATTATGCAACCTTAAGTCCCAAAAGCAGCTTGAGGGGCAACAAAAAAAATCACAAAAATTAATGTTTTATTTTTGTTTTTCAAATTTTTCCAAAGATTATATTTTGTTTGCATATGAAGCTTTGATTCATTCTACTTGGATTAGGGATGAGAAAGTTATAGGGATAAAAAAAATTGTTCAATAAGATTAAATTTGCTTTCTAGAACAATATTACCATTGAAATTATTCATTAGAGAAAAATTCAGCCCTTTATAGGGCTGTCAGAAGTTGACATGCCATGCTATTCTTTGCATGGCCTGTCAACTTCAAAATTGCTCTTGGTGAGCAGTCAGAGTCTCTGACTGCTCGCCAGAGTAGTCAAGTCTCGCAGAATTTTTTTAAAATTTTTTTTTTAAGATTACAGAAAAAAATAAAAAAAATAAAAATTAATAATTTTTTATTTGGAATTGTGGGTTCCTGCGCCACTCGCTGCTGCAGTTTCAGCAGGGCGGAAATAGGAGAAAAACAATTTTTTGAGCAAAATAAAAGCAAATTTTAGGGAATCTTGGAGGGCTGTGGAGCAACCCTCCGAAGGCTTGAAATTTCTTCTAATGATATTTCAATTCTATCTTAAAGCTATTCACGATTTAGTTTTCCCTTCAATCTTGAACCTACTTCTACTCAACAATTTTGTAATGAGTGAAAATTGAGTGATTTTGTGTTGAGATTTTCTTTTTAGATTTTCAATTATATTTTACAATAGAAAAAATTAAAAAATCAAAATTAATAGTTCAAAAGTTTTAAGTTAGGGATATTTAAAGCCAAAAACTCTAGTCGAGCAAGGTGTAGAAAAACTTGTTTTTACCACTTTAAATGTAAATATCTTGCAATCTATGTAGCCAAAGTTTCCAAAATTTCTTCCACGCATTTTGATACTAGTATAAGATTCTAAGGTTAGATATGCAAAAAAAAACAATTTTCAAGTTTTTTGCTCTTTACAATAGAAATGGCAATTTTGTGGTTTTTGATGGAAAAAAGGCTTGAGACTTTAGTAGTTAACACCTAAGTGCCTAAGCCTTTCCAAGTGTGTTTTTCCTTTGAAAAAAGAGCATGAGCTTATAGTTATCTCCAATGAAGCAAATTGTTTGTTTTTCAAAATCTAACCGTATAGATGTTTAGAGAGCTTGCTTATTAGTTTGCTTACCAATTTTGAGTGTAAAATTGCATAGAAGTTGTGAGATTATAACATGAGAAATGTAGGTATCCTATTTTTAATATACTGCCCCTCCCCACAATGTTTGAGAAATTTGCACATAAGAGTTTTTTGGGGTTGGATGTGATATGAACAATTTGAAATTGTGTTAGCACACTAAAATGCACTTCTAAAAAACTTAAGTTCAAATGAAGAGCTATCATATTCATTACAGAATCCACCTTGTCGTTGTTGAAATGCAATTTTATTTGATAAGAAGAAATTGTGAATAACTCCAAATCAACACTTGCATGCTGAAATTTTTAACGGTGAAAATTATGAAAATACTTTATTCTTTCTATTGGGACCATTTTCAAAGCAAATGGATAAGTACAACTTTTTAAATCTCAAATCAAGTGAAATTGGCAAGTTTGTTCAAAGCCGGGAAATCAAGTAAAATTTGCAAGCTTTATTCTTCCACTAATGATACATATATGCCTTTGAGGACCTTTCAAAAATCAAATATTTACCTTTTTTAGTGAAAAATAAAAAGTTTCCAATAGTTAACCTTCAATACTGCTCACAAAAAAATTTAAATCAGTCAAAGGAATTTAACTGCAATGCCCAAACGAGCCTGAAATTTTGGAGTGACCATATATGGTTGCTCAAGCAGTTAGGAGTTAAGAACCACCCGCCTTATTCTATAAATAATGGAGACTAGAAAAATGGTTTTGAGAAGAATGGATACCATTTTATGTGAATTTCATGTTTTCAAATCATCTAACATTGTTATAGTCAAAAGTTTAAAATGTGAAATCTGTATAAATCAACTCCATTTTCCTTGAAATCAATTGTTCAATTTTCTTGGAATAGTCCTGTTTTTGCAAATTCCAAAGTTGGGATTCTAAGATTTCATTTAGAAGTTGGCTCTAGTATTTTTTTCTAAATATCTAAACCTTGAAACATCTTAGCAACAAAGAATGCACCTACTCATTTCAAACTTTTCAATTTTTGGGGCTCACTACTTTAGTTATAGGCCTTGTCATATTAGGGTTAATTCACTAGGATTTTTTTTTTTTCTAAATAATTTCACCTTCAAGAATGCTTGATCTTTTATCTAAGCATTTCAATTCCTAAAAGAACTTGACACAAAGGAAAATGTAGATTTGGAGCTTTTGAAGATAAATTAATTATAGCTTTGAAAAGGATCTATACAAAAATCCTTTATCTTTGTAAGTTTTTCTTTTCTCTTGAACTTACTTAGAACCGTTCACAAAAATCATGAAGCATTGAGTGACCAAGGCAATCACATCCTTAAAAATAAACAAAAATTTGATATTTTTAGAATATTTAGATATATTTCATTGAGTTTAAATGAATCATGTTCAAAAGTATTTGTCATCCAACCATTGGATGTTGACTCTATTAATGGTTTAACCCCTAAAGTTTTATGACTATATTTTCACTGAAAATGCTCAAAAACTACCATTTTTAGGACAAATACCAAATTTTTGAAAAAAAAACTGTTTCAACACATCTAATCGTAGGATCTTGTATTATGCTTACTTCAAAACATGTGGTAAAAATTTCAGAATTTTCCACCGCATAAATTGCAAGATATAAGCATTCAAGTTTATTAAAATCATTTTTTTGGCTATGCAAAAAACAGGGCAGCTGCACTTCACAAGCTCACTTTTCTATGAAAAAATGTCTAAAATGGTGGTGCTTCTTTGGATTCTTCTTTCTAAATACATTGGCCAATCGCTTGAAAAATTTCACGTCATTTGGAATTGTCCAACATATAGGAAAAAAATTGTAAGTAGATAATAATCAGTGTTTTTTTTTCCGATGATTTGGTGCAAAATTGCACCAAAATTTATGACCTGGCACCACACCTATAGAAATAAATGGTACTAAAAAGGTGGAAAATCGCCAGAAAACTTCAAATAAAAAAAAATCTTGGGTGAAATCGCCAAATCAATACTTTAAATGAGGCTGTTTGTTTGTTTGTTTGTTTGTTTGTTTTGTTTTGTTTTGTTTTGTTTGTAGTATGGACAACTTCCTGACCGTGCGTCCCCCTGTCGCGTGCTTGGTATCGTCGGAAAGCTCTCGCCGAGGAGGGGTGCACCGGCTTGGTTTCGTGGCGTTTGGAGCGGTGGTGCAAAAGTTATTGAATTTCAAAGTATTTATTGATTAAAAAATTAGAAAATTACTTTTACTTTGATTTTGGTGGCGTTCTTGCTACTGGGAGTGGAACCGAGAGTTAGAAAATTACTTTTACTTTGATTTTGGTGGCGTTCTTGCTTCTAGGAGTGGAATTGGGAGTGGAACCGGGAGTTAGAAAATTACTTTTGCTTTGATTTTGGTGGCGTTCTTGCTTCTAGGAATGGAACTGGGAGTGGAACCGAGAGTTAGAAAATTACTTTTCCTTTGATTTTAGTTGTGGCAACAACACAGGGCACACTAGTTGTAGATGAAAATTGAATAACTGATATGTGATATGCTCTAATATGATATTTTCTATCAAATATGTGAATGAATGTTGAAATTTGGAGCACCACTATAACATTCAGTATTGCCACTTTGGCAGTTCCTTAAAAATGAAAAAAAAATTGATAATAACAGAGAATGATTCAAAAGACTTAACCGTTAAGAATTTAACTATGGAAATGAAAAATGCCAATCCCAATGGTTGCAGTGCTGTAATAAACAATCTACACCCTATAATATAATTTTTTTCAAAAAATATTGAAAATTGAGTAAAATAAAGGACTTCAAAGTTTATACTTTTGAAGTTTGAACAAGATTAATTATATTTAGTTTCATATTTTAATTTTTAAAAAGTTTAGCTATACACAAAAAATCCTCATAGCTTTTGACTCACTGATCAAAATGGGATGATTCAAAGCTTTCCACGTATATAGAACTCTAGAAAATCAATATGCCATATTTAACCTCTAAAGTTCCATGACTATGTATTCACCAAAACCACTTCCAAACTGCCATTTTCAATACAAGTACCAAATTGTTGAAAAAAAAACTTTTTTAGGACATGTAACCATAGGATTTTATAGTAACCTAGTTTTAGAAGATGTGGAAAACATTTTAGAATTTTCCACCATGCGGATTGGAAGATATTAGCATTTGAATTGGCAAAAATCCTTTTTTTGTCCCTGCAAAGATCAGGGCAGCTACACTTCACAAGGTCACATTTGTATGAAAAAATGTCCAAAATGGTGGTGCATCTTTGAATTCTTTTTCCTAAACAAGCTGGCTACATGCCTAAAATTTTTCAAATCATTTGATATTGTACAACATATACAAAATAATAGTAAGTAGAAAAAAGTAGAGAATGATCCAAAAATACTAAACTGTTAAGAATTTAATTCTAGAATTGAAAAATGTCAATTCCAATGGTTGTAATGTTGTAATAAACATACATCCTAAGAATTTATTTTTTTCAAAAAATATTAAAAATTGAGTTAAATAAACAACTTCAAAGTTTATTTCAGAGTAGAGAATCTATAACTGCCCGCAAACTAAAAATCCTCATAACTTTTGACTCATTGGTCAAAATGGAATGATTCAAAGCTTTCCATGCATATATAATTCTAGAAAACCAATTTCAAATTTTTATTTTTGAAAAAAGTGATTTTTTCTAATCTGCCCGGAATGCCCAGTTACAAAAAATAGTAACATATTTGGCCATAATTTTTGACTCCTATTTTCAAATGTCATGAAATTTAGTGCATATGAAAGATACTCCTTGCGCCCACCTTCTATTAAATTTCAGCTCAAAATATGAAAATCTCTAGTCACACGTACCTGCCCAAAATTTTTATGTTGCCTAAAGCCGCATGATGGTCCTTTAGGAGTTAACTACTTCTGGACTTCAGAAAGTCCAAAACTCATAATGATCATTGGGAGATCTCCCATTGGGGCATTAGGGATCTATCCAAAACATTGGAAGATCTAAATTTTCATTGAGGGGATGTAGTCTTGCCAATTTTTGTTTCTTTAGCCAATTTGTCTTTCATAGTGTAAAAGAGACAATTTGTTAGAACAGTTTCACATTATGTAGAAAAAGATAGACAAATTGACTTTGTAAAGAGATTTTGAAAGATGTAAATAGGCAAGATATGAAGTAGGACAATTTGTCTTTGCAGCGATTCCAACTTGCAGCTTGATATCACTTGATGCAGTACAGGTAGCGACAATTTGTTTTTCTTCGCTTCCATTCTCTTGGTCTTCAATAGCGTTCTTTCAGTGACAATTTGTTATTGCACAGGATGTGCTTTGTTAATACAATTTTGTAAACAATTTGTCTTTGTGCTCATTTCACTTGAGTCTCTTGTATTTCCAGTGATTGAACTTACTGTTGTGGAGATTGTGATTTTTGAGTTAGACAATTTGTTGGATTGTAGGAAAGTCTAGGTGGACTACTTTGTGAGAGTTTAATTGGGCATTGCATAATTGTGTAAATTTTGTATCTAATGATTGGATTCCTTGGCTGTGATCTTGTGAATGAATTTGGTATTTATAATTGTGAGTTAATATGTTTCCAGTGATTTGAATGACTGAATCATTTTAGACAAATTGTCCGATGCTCCATAGTAACTGAGCAATTGTAAACTCTGTTCATTGAATACGTTACCATAAAACAATTTGTCAAGTTGTTGAGTGAATTTCTAGTGAGTGGGTCTGAGTTATCATGTTGATACTCTAGTGAAAAGTGAGAGGACAATTTGTTTGAGTGTACCTATGAGTGAAATTGGAATAATACGGAAGGAGAAGGAATCAAAAGACAAGTTGTGTGGGTGCAGTGGTGACGGGTGAATGGTGTGGTAGTCCAATTCGGGCGCGAGGCAACTTGTCCATTGGAACATTCAATTGGTAATGTAAACTTTGACAATTTGTCTGTAAATCAATTGAAATTTATATGAAATATTTATTGAGTATGCGGTGATCAATTTGTTCGTTAATTGAGTTGAATTAATTTGATGTACAGAATGATTTGAGTTAATTTGTTATAATTGATGAAGTGAAGAAATTGTGAATTGTTACAATTAATAATTATTATATTTTTGATTAGAAATTATTAATTTAAATTCCAAAACGACAATTTGTCTAATGCATTGTAATTGCAAAATTTATTCAAAACTGTTCTTGATATTGTAACATGTAATTGTAAAGCAAATTGTTGAATGTTGACTGCTTGTTTTTATACGATTTATTTTTATATTTGACAAATTGTCTATAAATAAAAATTGTTGTTGGAGTATAAATTGTGATTAAAACTATTGTGAGTAAATGAAGTGTTAAATTGAATATGAACAATCTTTTTGAAGTATGTGAAAAATTAGGCAAATTGTTATGAAAGAGTTTTAAGGTGTTGTTGTTTGGTCAATTTGTCTATTATTGTGTTTATATTGAAAATTAATAAAATAATATAAATTGTAATTTGTAGCCTGTTGGTAGACTAATTGCCAAAAGCCCCAAGATACTGAGTAGGGTAGTGACAATTTGTTTGGTCAGAAGCTGACGTTACAGACAATTTGTTTTAACTTGTGGTATGAAGGACAATTATAGACCAGCAACCTTTGGAAGTTAGATAGAGATAAATTGTTTGGTTTTGACAAGTTGTGATAATGTGCAAAGATGCTAGAAGCTGAAAATTGCATTACACACTCATTCCCCCTGCATTAGTATACGGACAATTTATTGTAGAGGACTGGGACTGTTTGATACTCATCTTAAATTAGTAATTTGGCTAGCTAAGTAGTTACTAGACAAATTGTTTTGGTAAAAAAGCTTCATGGTAATTAATGAATCTATATAATATATATATATATATATATAAAATGTTGCATTTAAAAGTCTAGATCATGCATGGCAAATTGTTGAAAAAACTGACAAATTGTCTATAAATACCCCTAGGAAACTAGACAGGACTAGGACAACAATCACGCGTCCAATAGCATTATTTAACGGACTGGCCAATAAATGATTTCCTTGGATATAAGAGTGTATAAAATAAATTGTCTATTTGGAATTAAGAAATTGTATGTTAACTAACATTAAATTCCTTTTCATTCTAGAAAACAAGTGACTTTAGCTACTAATACATTAGACTATTTGACCATTTTCAAAATTTAAGAACCTCTATACTATTTTCCTGGGTTTTTGTGAGATGGCGAAATCTAGATCATAGGGGATCAATTCAAAACATCAAGAGATCTATACAAACATTGGGAGATCTCCCAATTTATATAAACATCAAGAGATCTCCCGAAGTTTTGGATAGAGATGCTGAGTCCAGAATTCATTGAATAGTCCAAAAGTAGTCATCAATTTCAATTTCTTTTTTTCAAAAAAAAATGATACTTTTTGATTTGCCTAAACTGTCCAGTTACAAAAAAAAGTAACATATTAGGCCGTAATCTTTAACTCGTATTTCCAAATATCATGAAATTTGGTCCTTCAGGGATTAAACTTCTCTCAAGCAACAACAACAATATATCCCTTAGTGATCTATTATTGGATAAAAATATTTGCCATCAACACACTTGTACTTTAATCATTTGATTTTGATAATTTTATTAATTATTTATTGAATTTCATCCTTCACCTAGCAATAAATAAACAAATTTATTAGCCACAAAAATTATTTATTTGTATGGTTGATCACTCTCTATCTCTTCAATAAAATTCCTCCTAAATTTGCTAGTAAATTAATATTGATTCTGAATTCCAAATCAATTATTTCATAATATTCAATAAATGAGGAGTAGTGACTACTAATTTATCATATTACTATAGTAATAAGTAAGGTTGTGAAATTTTATCATAAAAAATTCTTAATACCAAACCAAAAATACACTAAATATTTGGAAAACTAGACAATGAAGTAATTTATATGGTGCACTAATTTAAAAATATTGCAAATAATTGGCATTGGTAAACTAATATGTCAGACACTAATTGGATAAATTACTAGTATAAAATGGTTTAATTTTTCTATAATTTCATTCAACACTAATAACTTCTAGATAATTATTGAAGAATATTTTTTTTAAATTCTAATTCAAGAAAAACTTCACAAAATAACAAATATATATCTATGAAAAAAAATTGATAATAGAAGCTTACAAATATTGGTTAATCTGGCTCAAATTTGTCCCAAAATACCATAAATTTGTTGGAGTTAAGTTGGAGTTGGTATAATTGATGCTCTTATTCCTTTTAGAGCATCGATTATTCCAACTCCAGTTCCAACAAAGTCATAACTAGTATTTGATAAATACATAAAAAAAATAGTTTTGATGCAATTTTTGCTTGATTAATAAGGAGGATCGACTATGAAGATGTTTTGGTGTATACAACCTTTCAAAAAAGCTGCAGTGACATTTAATAACTCTGCACCTAAGGAGAGATTTAATATAATACCAAATGAAACTAAATGAAGAAATGAATGAATTAAAAGTAATAGATATTTGGTAAAATCCATCATTTGCAATAATCCGTTTTATGGAGTATATGTTTAGTAGAAATATAAGAGGTATAGGAACAATAATATTCTAGGATTGATAAAAAAAGTCCATAGGACAATTTGGAATCTTGTACCCAAAATATAAAATGATTTTCTTGCAATATGGTAGTTGTAAGAAATTATTTCATGACCGATTCAATATTCAATACTTTTGTTGAGGATTTTGATGAGGATTTCAGCTTTGCGTGTGGTAAATATCCAACCATATTCAAAACTAAAAAGAAGCTATATATTATAAAGTAATAATTATATGAAACCAAGTTTACAAAGTCTAACTTATTCTTTTGGTTTCATATTTTTGAACTAGAGATGGATTTTCGTTACTTTGAACATAGTTAAATTCTTTGTTATTCAATTGGTAAATATAATTTATTATCTCTACCCACAAGGAGAGATATAGCAATGGTGTGCAATATTATGGTTTGAATTAAAGTTCAAAAGTTATGTTGGAAATGAAAGATGTATTAAAAGCAATAGTGGCATGTTCACACTCATCATTCTTAGGAATTTATTTCTTTTGTATAGTAGAAGTGTGACATGAATATTTAGGAATAATAGCATTCTTAAGATTGTCGCTTGGGAATTTTTATATAATAATCAAATAGAGGTTTGTACTGAAGATCATATGAACAGAGATGTCAAGAAGTAAAGCATATTTATTAGGGTAGAAATATTTATGTAATATTTGCATTTTACAAATTGTTTATCAAGCTAGAATTTTGAAAATATGACCAGTTAATGCAATAAATCAGCATATTTGGTTCAAGTTTGAACAGGTTGGGATCACTGTTTCAATTACCTGCATGAGTGAGGTGTTCATGTTGACTTACAGTATGCCAACCAATCAACATGGTGTGAGACTGAGTTGCTACACAAGTAACACAACATCTAAAAATTCCATTACTCTGCTCAGTCTGCAAATTCTGTTCCTTGCTTGAAATCACTGGTTCACATTTCAAGAACTTTCAATCTTGGCCTGTAATTGTGTATACCACATGTTAACTTCTCATTACAAGTAGAGATGTGCATAAACGCATTAGTTCTACTCCAAGGCAGTTCACTCCTTGGACCAAGGAATTACCAAAAAATTGAAGATGAAAAGTGCAAACATATGCAAGACAAAATGCACTCATGCGAGTATCTAGCCTTTTGAGGATACAGAGCTTTGATTTTCCTGTGTTTTAAAAGGTACAGTACTACTATGAATGAGGTCCATGCAGTATGCATCCCTCCAAACGGCAACTGCACTTTCATGATAAGCCTTCGCTGTGATGCTTACCGTTGATCCTGATCAAGAAGGGTGTCACACAAATCCAGAGACTACTTGCTACCAAGAACACAGACTATATCCGAATTGCTCATTGGAATAACAGAACCTCAAATCTACAGGCCCTCAGCAAGGACACCACCTTCATAAAAATCTGTAGCCTACTGTTGGTTTGAAAGAATTAACAATCCACAAAGGTCACCTTCAGGAGCGCGCTTGCAAGAATTGAGAGACAGGGCTGGGATTAGCGCGTTGATGCTCTTGAAGTCTCTTCATTTCCTCCGGATCTGAACAAATGAAACATCATAAATTTCATGCGTATCTACCTCCACATTTAAAAAGTCTAAAAATCGCTACAATTAACATGTCAACCCTGAAAGCTCAAATTCAAGGGACGAGAAGCTTACCTATGCTATCCATGAGCATGGGCAGGAGAAACACGCAGACGACCATAAAACCTATCATCATACCCATAGGGCTCTTCAGCAGTCCAAATAGAGAGAATGGCTCTCGAACCTGCACTAGCCATGTGGTTCGTCAAACTCACAGTTCACTCCCAAGAGCATGTGGCTTCATGATTCTGCAGTCAATAACAACAAACCACAGGCAAAAGGGTACAAGACTTGCCTCGTAATAGTTCTCCTCTTGACGGGGTTCTAGAACCAGTGCATCCGAAATGCGACGAGGGCCTTCTACATAACTTGCACGTACTTGCCCTGCCAACCTAGAGCTGACATCCACTCTCACCTGCAAGAGACAAACGTAAGGAAGAGTATGCTAAAACCGTGAGCAACCTATACTGTCTCCTGTTACAAAAAAACCCCACTCCTGTCGATTCCTCCCACTTTGAAATTTCTTAGGACCTTCATAAGAATTTTATCTATAGAATTGGCTCTTCAACTCATAGATCTCTCCACAGATCTATAACGTGCACCTCCAAAAATCACACTGCTACGAATGTTAAAACTGCTTAAAGTGACGCAAATAGTATCCCCTACCTTACGGCACGTCAGCCAGAAAGTCAACAACACAATCTACCAGCTAATCGCATCAATATAATCCATGAGATCGACCAGCACAAAACGATCGGCATGAGACAATACTTGCGACTTCAAAAGGATGAATCTTGAGCATGTGTCTTACCGGAGAAAAGAAATAGCCAAGGGCAACAACTTCGAGTAGGTGAGTGCCAGCAGGAACTTCTTCGCTATAATCAGATCCAGTCAAGGCAGTCACAATAAAGAGGAATATTATTCAGCCAACTGCACAGAGGCACTGAAGCCTAACAAGGATGCTAATTCTTTTTGATGGCAAAAAGCACGTGCTTCCAATCAACAGATTCTTTAGCCTGTCTCAACAAATGGCGGAATAAATGATTTTACGAAAACAAAACTAGCTTCATACGTACGACCATGGAAGTAAGTCAACGACACTGTACAGCTCAAAAACCTAATCAACTTTCCTCAATGCACCTCTACATCAAAAAAGAATATGACGGTTAGGTCTTCTCAAAAAAAACCCAGAGTAAGTGAATGATTTAGAAGGATACAAGATAAATGATCCGTCCTGTTGTCGTACAAAAGAAACTTGTTCACCACCATTTAGAACCACCTTCATATTTGCTAACTTGCCGAGACCTTTTCCCCTCATAACTGTGCATTAAACCACAAATTCAGGCCATAATAATAAAATTCATAGAAAGGACTCGTTACAATCTGAATTTACTGGATGCTTGCAAATTGCAGTCTAATAGATAATCAGAAGGCCAAGAGTCTGATTTAAAAATACATTTCAAGATGACAGGTCATTTACCTTCCACTTTCACCCGACCCTCCACAACAAAACCTTCATCGCCACTGCACCAAAAACTTCGAATCAGTTACCAATCCAGCAACCTAAATTCATATGCTGAAGAAATCATACTCGTCTACTAAACACAAGAGCCTAGAGCAACGGATGGCCTACAAACAGATTGTATAAAACTATACTATTAGGGTTGCGCAGAAAACATGACATATTGATATTCACAAAACCTCGGAGCACTCAACCTAAATACTGATCGATTCTAAATGAACGTGAAAATTAACCTAAAATCTTCGGAAACCCAGGCAAACACACGAGTCCCTGAGAGTAGATGCCATATGCCGATCAGGATTTTATAGGTCGAGTCCAAAAGAAGAGGAAAGAGTACCTGGAAAGAGCGGTGCACGCTAAGAAGGAGCTGCAAAGCAGACAGAGCAGCAGTAGGAGGGGAGAGAAGAGGAGAGGTGAGCGTAGGAGCGCCATGGCAACAAAATTCGCTGCAAAACCCTGCGAATTCTACAAGGAGAGTACGGGTACCGCACCTTCTTCAGTAGTTCTGGTTCATCTGAGGAGAGAGACGAAGTTCTCAGCTACGGGAACTTGTTCTTTATAGCGTCCTCCTTTGTAGAGAGAGAAGCGTACGAGGAGCATCATCAATGGGTCACGGCAAACGACCCGGCGAATTGTAAAACATTGTAAAACATTCAATGATTGAAATTAGAACTTGAGAGTACCGTATGCGTAGGTCAGTTTCGGCACCTTGCTGCTGGAATAGTTTAGTTTTTGTAGTTCAACAATTTGGCACTTGATTTGGATTTCTTGGCTTTCAGCACTTTGCTTTTTTTAGTTTTTAGACACTCCTAATTTTGAATTGATTTTATCTATTCATGCATAAATGTATTCCTTTTTCAAAATTTTCTTGAGAATAATTTTTGGATATTCCAAATTAGCAACAATGAAATTTTTTAAAATCTTCATATATAGTTGTACAATTTTTAAAATTTTAGACACAATCCAAATTTTTCCTAATTATTTCTAAAACTGACTTACGAATACGGAACTTTGATTTGGAAGCACATCAATATTTACATAAATAGATAAATGGAATTTGGAATTTGGAATTTGGAATTTGAACAATCAATATAGACTTTATTAGAATTAAAAAAAAAGATAAAAATCTTTAATGATTACTTTCAAGAAAAATATCATGCAAATGTACATTGTAAATCTTGCAAATTTACTATGCCATCTATATCAATTTCTTTTAAGCATGATTGTTTATAATTTTTGTCTTCTATCTTTTTCTTAGTAGGATATGTTTCTACTGTTTAATCTAACTCTCGATTATCTTATATCTATTTATGTAAATATTTGATGTACTTTCAATGATAGTACTTCAAGTTATAATTCCATAATAATTAGTATGCCCTATATTGTTGCCATAGTATAATAAAATTAAAATTAAAGTAATAATCTAATTTTTTAATTTATAAAAAATTCAAAATTTAATATCATTTAATTTTCATAGTCATTTATTATCATACATTGATGATCTAACTCCATATCTTCTAGATTGCTAGAACTATATAACCTATAAAGGTCCTCACATACAAATATTGGATGCACTTTATAATGAGTGCAACTTGAAAGATAGTCATTGTAAAGTCTTTATGCACAACCTTTGAAATCCACAATCACACATTTTTCAGGAAAGAATAATATTATGAGAACAATTGATGTCACATTATCTAATTCTAATTCCTCTAATTTAGCACAATTGAAAACAACTTATTAAGTTTTTGTTACACATGCTCTAATTTCTAGGTTTAGGGTAAAGTCTCTCATACTTACAATTCATTGTAATCAAGCACGCTTGGTTGAAATAGTAGAGAGAAATAGTGGCAATAGATGAATTTGTTGTTGCAATTGGAGACTGGAATTAAAGGCTTTATAAGGAAGGTTCTTGAGTAATGCTGGGTGGTTTAATCATGTGATTGAGTAAAGAAAATTGATAATTTGTATTCAACTTTATTAGCTTTGGACCAAAGGGGAGGAAAGGCTTAAAATCAATATTAGTCTTATAGGTACAAAGGCAATTGTTACATGTTGCATGGTGGTTATTGTCAATTTGACAACCTTAAAAGACATGACCCTCATGACCAAGGTAGTCACCAAAACTACTCTAATTATTGGACCAATAAAAACATTCTTTGTTTCTACAGTGAACAATGAAGTCATCCATGCATTAACCACTTTTCAACCTCAACATCCTTCAAGGGTTTCAAATTTTGTTTTTGTTTGAGCTACAACAAATTTGAATATTGAAAGAATAATCAAACCCAATCTTCATATTTTCAACCCAACCATTGTGCCCTATCCAAATATAAGTAATTTCTAATTTTTTTAATTCATAAAAACTATGGAATTCAATATCTTTTCTTCCATGAGTCACAACGCCACAAAACAAAGGGCTCTTCTGAAGGTACCAAGAACGCAATTGGGTGACGCACGATCTATGAGATCTCACCATAACAAACAAACAAAACAAAACAAAACAAAACAAAACATACTAACTTTAGGTATGGAGGTATGGATAAGGATACCCAAGACTAAAAATGTCCAATGATTGACTTGCAAAGAAACTATAAAAACAAAGAATGAACCTATTCATCCAGGAATTTGATAATTTTTGTGTGACTACCCTTGTGAGAAGGCCGCATACTTCCAGGGTTACAAGGCTGCAACACTTTGAGGGTTAAATAAACCACTCAAAGTCTAGAACAGCAGGTGTATTCAGAATAGAAGAAAGAATCACAAAGTGCGCTTTACATAAGCAATCTTAGATTACACTTCTTGACGCTGCGCATGATTATGTATTTGCACTAAAAAACTTGAAACCACGATGACCCAAGATACAAATGAGTGCGTCTACCCCAAATTGAAGTTGTAAGGGGTTACATCCGGTTTCTTTACAACACACACAAAAATATACGAATAACAAGTTTCCAAATTCCATTGCAAAACATAACCTTTAATAGTAACCTGGTATTTCTAGACTCACGGAAGCAGGAATTCTGATAAGAAAGATATATTCTCTACATTTTCTGTTTCAAGGGCCGGGCGTACTTGACTGCAGCCTCCGGATTACAGCTTCAGAAAAATTCTGCTGCCTGAAACAGAGGGAAAGTTAAAGGTTAGGGTGTGGCTTAAATTGATTTCGAAGGGAAGACCTTAGTTTCCTTCCTCAAGGACTATTCCTTCTTCTAGAACACTTGCCATGTGCTGATAGCTATTTGAATATGATACTCTCTTGTATACTTTTCTCTAAACTCGCGTGAAAATGATGCGAAATCAACAGGTCCACCACACATATGCATCAACAAAGAAATTGATGCAATAACATTAGCAGAAGGAATGATTAAATACTTCTTCTCAGTGAGCTTAGGGCTTGGTCTATGGTACTTAAGATAGCCATCCCATGGAACTTTCTTGATTCCTGACCTCATGCAAATTAAGTCTCGCACCCTGCCAATCATCAACGGAACCAAACTAGTAAGGTAAGTAACATATCCCTCGAATAATAGCCAGAGAATGGTATTAGAGAAAGTCAAAATCACCCATCACAAACATCAGCACTGAAAGCAGGGGACCTCCATGAAAACTCATGAGCATTACATAGTTCTTACTGAAAGATGGGAGCTTCATTTTACACTTTCCAGCTGTACATAAAAGTTTCTAAAATCATTACGTACAAGCCCGCATGAATAAGAGTCGACTGAGCTACACATACCTTTCAGAGAACTCGATGGGTGTTTCTCCTGGTTTGATCGTCTGGGGTTCTAGATACCAGACATCACACACTACCGCCCAAGAAGTCATCAACCGCATCAAATGCATATTTAAGGATTGCCTGTGCCAACCACAGAGATGCATAGCTTTCAGAATGGAGGACCAGAAAAGGAATGGGGTAAGCCACAATACTACATTCAGCAAATGCACAAAATTCATATGCGGAATTTTGTTGCATTAATAGAGAACGCACACGTGGTGAATTTACGTGAAACTGTAGCACTGATATGCAGCTGATGATTACAAGAGGTTATCACGATTGGTTAGTGTATGAGTAACTGAAAGATTAAGAGTCATTGCGAAAGAGCTTACTTCTTACTGTTCCAGTGAGCATCCACAAAGATCTTGTTGTACTTGATGGCAATTGGGCACACCACACAATCGAGCTCAAATGCTCCCTGCAAATCGAACAAGCTCAAAACGGGTCAGAACACATAATTACGGTAGCACAATCACGGATACTGAACTAAATATACAGCTTGGTTTGTACAAATTACCTTCTTAAACATGACACAATACTCATTGTTAACACATGTGCCTTCGGGAAAAATCAAAAGAGGATTTGCCTCAGGGTCTTCAATGTGGTTCTTTAACCTGAAATAAAAATACAAACAGCTCAGATGACTTTCTTAACCACACATTGTCCTTAACATATACATAGAAGTACCACAAAAAAAATTAATGGAAGGAGAGAACACGGAAAGTTATCATTTAATGTGGAAGTGCTATTACTTCTTTGCAACAGCGTGGCGGTCAGTAGCCTCTGTCCTGTGGAACCATATGCAACCAAGACTGTCAAGCACAGTAGTCTGCAAAAATCCTGCACCAAACATAAATAAATATGTTAAAATTAGTAACTATCTTCTTTTAGTAACTTGACTGTTTGCCAGCACAGATCAATAAACACCGTTTCTGTCTCCATCAGACCATCTAAAACTGAGCCCTATATCCCCACAAAGTAGCTTGTCATCAGAAAAGTCATGGTAGAGGAACAGGATACACAAGTGACATGCTTGAATTCCATCAACAAGTTGTTGCAATAACATGATCTTCAGAGAACTAAGATAGAAAGAAATCACTGACCAACCCATCCCGGATGCTTTTGCATAATCACAGAAAAACCAGTCATCTGTTCCAATATGACAAAATCAATCATCGATGTATGATTTGCTACGAACACCTGCAAAGTTTGAAATACACGTAATGGTTACCAGCAAATTCAACCCCCGCAAAATCGACATTCTTCCATACTAAATACTTCTGAAATGGGAACCAATTGCATTCAAACTCCTCCTCATGATATCCATCCAAAACTTAACCTTCCTATATTTCTAAACTAAACTGTAATATACCTAGTGCACGCTGTCAGTTCCACGAACAGATCCGATTTACAACTCAGGACCAAGGACACCGTAAGGAAATCCACAGAATCAAACTGCCAACAAGATGCAAAGCACTTGCCCTCGAGATCGGCTCTTCAAAGCAACACAGCCACAAGCATAGCCTGACACCTTAGTTCCCTGTACGTTCTGACAAGTTTTATAGGACTCCTTAAGCAAATGTTGTGAAAATGATTATACATTTTATATAATGGCAATCTCATGCCGATATAATAGTCTATAATATATTCCTCAATCACAGCTAAAAAACGTCTACTTTAAGTTCTTAACACGAAAAAGAATTCTGGGTTAGGAACACGGGAATTTACAATGTCAAACAGGCAAACAAGGAGTACCTGCTGGGGACGTCTACTTGGTCGTGGTCCATGGTATCTGACAACACCCGTCCACGAGGCTACAAACACACTACAAATAAACTCCACCAAGCCTCTCTGTCCACAGCACAATATAAAGTGAATCAGGATGTGCTATACCGATGCACTCATTTGACAGAAGTTTAACTCCCAAAAGGACCCTTAAAACAATTCAGATACTATATTTTCCCCTTTCTATATTGTTATTTGAGCTGTGCGACGAATCTCTCATAGTATTGGACTAAACAAGAAAACTAAGAATAAGTACATACACCCAAGAGGGCTCTAGTGGTTTCAATCAGCTCCTTCCAAGGTGTCGGTTGACTCAGGCCATGGAGATTATTATTAATACAGTTGAACTAACCTCGATTTGACGTCGGAGACGGTCGTGGGATTTTAATGAAACGTGTATAGGAAAGAACAGACCTAGAAAAATAATCCACCCGAGTGCGAGAAGAAGAAGTCTGTTCACGCCAACCAATATCTCAGTGCAATTCAGGGCCCTAATCTCACAAAACCAGAACAGAAAAGAAAGTACCAAATTGTGAAATAGTGAAACAGGTCAGAAAATCGAACCTGATAGGAAAAAGGATCAGATACCGCACAACCACGCCACACACCCAAAGCGGAAACAAGTATACGTTCCAATTCCACGGCTCAGGGGCATTGGACTTGAAACACCTAGTGAAGGAATCCTGTGAATACAACCCAGAAGATTCAATGACAAGAAAGAACTCGAAAAAAAACTTCCAAGCACCCTAATTGAAACTTTCTAAACAAGCGGCTGATCACAAGAATCTCTCTCATCCCCAAATAGAACGGATAATCATCCTAAATCTTTCTATAAAATCCTTGGTACAATCGACACCTCTTCCGTAAACCTTAATATCGGAATTGAGAAACTCAAAACCCTAGTCGGCAATCTTAGATGTCAATACTCTTACCACCACAAATCACAATTCCACTAGACATAAGAAATAAATTCTTTGAAACAATGGCACCAGCACACTACTACACCGCAGTCTCTCAAGGGCACTGGATTTCAATTGAAGAAACCCGCTTAAAATAGAAATAAGTAATTAGCGACGCAAATTGATTGTTTACCCCGACCTAATCTGGATTTTAGTGTATTGGTTTTATCAGAAATCTCATTTTCATGGGGCACCGCCCTTTTAGAACCATTGCCTCGTCTCTCTCTCTTCTTGAGAAAGAGACAACAAATTCACACAACGATTCAGAAACAGAATCTCCCAGAACAAGGCGAATTCAACATCCAATTACAAAATCCAAGTTACAAAATGAAGTTCCTAAACCGAGGTCAGCTTCGAGAAATCATAACAGAATTGCTTACATCAATGATTGCGCTCCCTGCTTCCCTGAGCACTTCCGAAAGGTCCAACAAGTCGCGCCTGCAACCCATCCTCCCCAGCAATCTCACCATCAGGGCTGCGATTCACAAACCCAATTAAACAAGAGCCAAAACCTCCACAGACTCTGAGATTAGAATGGGAAAAAAAAACACTGACTGACAATTGCATCTTATTGTCGAGGTAGGCCACCGGAGAATGATCCTCCTCCTCCACATGCGAGTCCAGAAAATCATCGGTCACCACTTCCGAGCTGATGTCCCTCCCGGTGGTCGTCGTCGTCTCCTCCACACTCCCTCCTCCGCTGGCTCCCAAATTCTCAGACCCTTCCATAGCTGCAAACTCGATTCACCAAACCCTAAAGAGAATCTCAATTGTAAGTTAATGGGTATGAATCTCGTCGACTATCTTAGTGTTGTCAAGAATTCACAGGTAACTTAATGAGCGGGTGCGACGAAGGAACAGACAGGGACTACTGGCATGAGAGCAGTATCAACACTACTGATGGGCGTGGAAATCCACGCGCCAAGGCAGGCTTTGAAGGGCCCGGGCAGAGAAGCGAGGCGTTCGGAGAGAGCACCGCACTGCCTCACCCTTGCTTGCTGCAATCCTTTCTACGGTAAAAGCTAGATTCTCATTTTTTTTTTGAGTTTGATCCTCTCTCCTTAACTTAATACTCCCTCCATCCCCAAATGATTGTCCACAATTTTGTTGGTATTTTTGGAGCCAATTTTATTGATCATATTGTGAAAAACATGCTCCCTCTATTTGGAAATAGTGCATCCATTTCACAAAAGCAATACGACTGAGCATGGATGCACTATTTTCAAACAGAGTGAGTAATTAACCCATAAACAATAACTCCTCTTATTAAAATTGACGTTTTTGGGGGCGACTTATTGCCAGCTTTGACAGGTTTGAACCTTTCAAACTTAGAATTGTGCTAGTGTTGTGAAGGCTTGTAGCAGCTGCTGTTCCAAAAGAAAGTTGATTAAAATGTTATTACCTCCGTCCTAAAATGATTGTTTACTTTAAATGTCATGTTTTTTTAAGGTTCTTTTGAGTAGGTCATATGGAGACTTCTTAGTGACTATTTTTATTTGGGTTTAATGAACACCTGCAATGTTCTTCATTGGTTCTAGTGATATAAAATTTGTAATTTTTCTTAACCTTTAAAGGACGAACTGGTGACCGTGGAAATCATTCCTTTAGATACTGTGAAAATCATTGCGTTAAAAAAATGGAAAAGCACTCATTGGAAGTCAAACTTCTAATAGAAGACCTCCCCTTTTCACAACAAAATTTCAAAGATAAATAATTGCATTTATGGCTACAAGCAAGGATTCTCTATCATTTATTGGACACCAAACGTCCACTACATACAATTTAGAGGGAGGATGTCAACAAAGCAGCTAACTTTTCTAGTTAAAATACTGAAGACAAAAGTATAACAATTTCAGTGAATTCAGGTAAAGCCCCCTCGAGAGCCCCCTTTATATTTATCAATGAAGTAAGGGGCCTTTTGTACACTTTAAAGCCCCCTGCTCTTATAGTAAACAAAATTTTGGTTTATGCCTCTTCAACCAACTACAATTCTTGAATTAAGAATTAAATCCCTTCCAAGTATCTATCAAAGCATAATACCTTCCAAACCTACAAAAGACCATTGCGTGGCTCTTATATTGAGTTGCTTGATTTTTTGAGTAGGTATCAAGGGAATGTATCTTGGTTGTTGTTTTTTCATTAATTTTGGATGGAGGGTAATTGAATGGATTATTGTAATAGTGATCTAGTACAAGAGAATTTTCAAAATTTATTTGAATCAAAGATTTTATTTTCTGAATTTTCTTGAACTTGAAACTTTTTATATTTTTTTAACAACCTAATGTTGCTAAAAAATATAGAACATATATGTATCTACTCCGTACATATATTCAACATCTTTACTCGTATTTATACTCATATTTGCATTTGTATTCGTATTCATATTTGTATGTATATTTGCACTTGTCTCTAAATATGTCTCTCTGAAATTGTTTTTTTTATTTATTTTTAGAAGTAGTGGTGGTTAATTGACCAAATAGATTCTGTGACTATTTTGAGTGGGTGGTTATGTTGTTTGCCGGAAGGAGGTCAATGAAATACAAGGCCACTCTCCAATCAACGTGCTTGAGGACCACCACTCATGAATAAAATAAGATAAGCCAAACAAAGTTCCAGAATCCAAGCGTGCTCAGAAATTATAAGGGCATTGGAAAATGGAGGCCTAGACTTGTTTTTAAGGAATGTCACAAAAAAATGGGATGGCGCGTCTACGATGGGTCTTCTAAATGGTTACTGAGCCGGCAGTATTTGTATAGAGTCGCACCAATGCGCATGAGTGCGGATGCTCCTAGGAACAAATAAGGACTAGTGAGCATTAGAAAAAAATTTAGCCCTTGAAAGGGCCGCAAGTTTTGCACCCCCTCGGTGCAATTATGGAAAAAATTATAAAAATATTATTTTTTATTTTTAAAATTTTGGATGCTGACATGGCACTATTAGTGCTACATTAGCACCATGTTAGATTTCTGGATTCTTAAATAATTTTTTAATTTTTAAGAAAAAAAATTCCAAAAAAATATTTTTTTATTCTTTCTGTAATTGCATTGTAGGAGTGCCGAAAATTAAAAAAACTCGCAGCTCTTTGCAGGGTTCATAATTCTTGTAATGCACCATTGTTTTTTGTACATTTTTAAAGCTATTGATTGGTGGCACTAAGTGGTTTAAGTACTCCTAAAGCTCTTTGATGTTTAGAAGCCTAAAACTACTTCAAAATACTTGTCTCTAAAGCAAGGCTAAAATCTTCATCCATATTTATTTTTCAATAAATCCAATATAACTATAGAAATATTAATTTCAATGGTGAAAATATCTTAGAAAAAATTACCATCAATTTTTTTTTTTTTTTGTTTGAAAATTTTCTAAATTGAGTTTAAAAAACAACTTTACATTTTTTTTCCCCTATATACCTTCATTGCCTACAAAATAAAACTCTTCATAAATTTTGTCTCATTATTTGGAATTGAATGGTTCAAATATTCTTGAGTAGGTACCAATCTTTACAATTAAAAAAAAATTAATTCATCTTCTTTAAGAATATATTTTTAGTTACCTGATTTGACATTGAAATTGAAGAAAACATGATAATTTTTGCAATATTTCTATCCTAATGACCTTTAATTAACAAAAGCTTCACATATAGATTAGGATGATCATCACCCATCTTAAAAAATTCATGCAAAAAAATCCAAATTATGAGTCAATAGGATAAATTCAAGTTCTTAGTCTATAGTGGGCACTTTAGTCCTTTAGGAGACAAATTTCTTTACTATTTTATTTTTATGTAGAAAAAATTGTGTGTAATTGAAGCGTTTTATATGGCCTACTTTTGAATGCATCTTAATAACATTACCTAAATAAATTTTTGAATATGGTTCCCCATATTGTAAAAGCTTTATAGGATCCAATTGGTGATTAAAAGGGAATTCTAAATTCTTTTAGAATTTATATATAAAATTAACCTATGGATTCATGACGAAAACAAGCATACCTTTAAGTGACACGAGGCTCTCATATATGAAGGCTGCATTCTATGGGCAAGCCAAACCAAGATGGGACGGTTTTACAAACAGGTCACAATTATATGTTTTTATCTTACCGTATAGACAAACACCACTTTACATTTACAAACTTAGCACACTAATCAATGAATGAGTAAGAATTTACATTCTTTTGGTAAAATTGATGATATGGTGAAACAATTTTGATACTCCGTATAATGGAGAAGAGACCTTGGAGGATGTTTACAAGGTTTTAAATCTAAATTTATAATTATTTATGATTCAATTTTTTTACTTTATTTAACTGCAACATTGGAAGTTTTTTTTAATTTTTAGATGACTTTTATTAATTCTTCAAATTATTTTACTTTGCAATAGCTGAAATTCATTTTAAAACTCTTTTACTTTGAAATGTTTGAAATGTATTATGGTGTCATATGCAATTTACTTTAAAAGAAAAGATAGAGAGACTATAAAACTACACCATGGGACTTACTTTAAATATTATGTATTTTGAAAATATTATTCACATTGTATGCATTATAGAATCATTTGGTTTTGAACAAAGTTTGGAATAAAGTATAAGGTATAAGAAGACTTTAAAAAATCCATTTTATAGTTGTGAAAAGAACTTCCAAACAAATTTATCACAAATGGCACCACATTGGTTGCCTTTCCTTGATGCATGGATGGGTGAACTAGTTCCATATGAATTTAATAATCACAACATGAATGATGATAAAAAAATGAAGAAAATGATGAATGGCAAGTGGATCGTATATTGGATGTAAGAACAATATTGATACCTTTTGAAGCACACAATACTAACAATGGGAGTTACATATATGAATATGAATTTTTAGTGATATGGAAGAGAGGTCAACTTGAATATGAATCATGGGAACCAGAAGAATGTCTTATCAATTGCAAAGAACAAATGGCAGAATTTTTGGGGTTAAACTCTTAAAAGAAAAATTAAAGAAAGGAGAAAAGAAGAATTGAAGACTTTTTAAAGTGTTTTCCTATCAAAATACACATCATTATTCAAGAATGATGAAAATAGTAATTCAAGAATGACAATTCAAACTGAAAACTATTACATTCGTCATTCCAATATTGATAGAGATTACAAAAACTTGTATACATGTCATTCAATAGGTCAATATAGATTATAAAATAAAAATTCACAAATGTAATATAAATATGAATAAAATGCCAATATTGTAATCTTACAGAACATGGTAAATTACAAATAGTCTACAGTACAACTAGAATTTTTCTTATGCAGCTTATTAAGTGTTGCATCAAGCACAATCTCACATACTACTACTACTACTTAGAGGAGTTTTGGGAAGACAATTTATTGTAGAGAAGCGGTAATGTGAGGTTGGATGAAAAAACTACTATAGAAAATTCAAGGTAAAAATATGGCAAAATTGCTTGAAATCATTTAATCAGATCCATAACATTTAACAGTATGTACTATCACCACCTTGTCTCTACATTAAAATAGCTTACCCATTCTTGATTACCCCCAATTTTGGCAACTTAGGGTGGGCTATTCCCATGCACGTAGAAATGATTGTGAGGAGTTAATGATCAATCATGATGCATTATGATTGGGAACGAGACTCTTGATTTTGCAACTAGCACTTGGTCAGAAATAGGATGACCTATAATAGTATATGACCAGTATGGGACGAACAAAAATCTTCACCTAAAAAATTTATGATAATTTTATTAAGGAAAATGAAGTTGTAAGAAAATTATAGAATCCTTTTGAAATCTATTTTTGTATACATGATTTGTTTCCACTCAACATACCCACGTTCCAGATATGCTCAATTGCTTATGATAAGTGGTCGGCAACAGATCAGCTCCCTTGGATAGTGTGGAATATTCCACATCCAACAATACTTCATCAATAGCTACAGTAAGTGGACAAACGAAAGCTCAATGAGCAGGATGCATGAAGGAAAGGCAATGAGCACACACGCTTAAGGTAGACAAGCCTATTACCACCTTGATTTGCAATCTGAGTATATTGGGGCCAATTCCAAGAAGGGCATGTATTTCTCAAAGGTGTGCGCTTGTTTCACGAATCAAACCCAAGTGAAATTATAATTTTTCAATCAAAATTGTAAGTTCTGTGAATTTTTGAAGTGTCAACCCTAAAATTATAAAACCACTTGTAGACTGGAGTCATAAACATCATACCAACAACCCATAACCACCCTTCCATGTATCTATTAGCACGTAAGTATGGACCAATGAAAAATTGACACATTAGTCTTGATGATATCAATGCTTTGATTTTGTCAGGAAAGTGAGTGGAGTTGGATGAGTGTAGTGACGTAAATGGGGCCAAAACTAGGATGGCGGAAATAGGAAGCTGGCGGCTTTAGACTGATTTACCTTAACTTACTTTATGCAGCATATCTAAGGTAGCGGGAGGCAAGTGCGGTATGGTACAATGGAGTGACACTTGGTGTGCAACTGTCCGTGAGAATTTGGTCAGTCTGCTACATGTATGAAATTCTTGTTGCAGGGATAAGTTAAGTGCGGCACAGGCAGCACCCATTGTCAGTCCTTTCAAGTGTTGCCTTTTCTGAATGAATGTTTTGTTATTTGAGCAAACAATTTCAGTAGAATATAAGATGAGTACACGCAAAACTGTCACAAACTGGTACTGTGTGTAAGTTAGTTACTATCATTAAACTGGTCAAAGTTTCGTATTGTCTTGTTGGCAAGTGAAAGGAGGTTTCAATGCACCAAAGAACGGATGGATACAATATGCAAAAGTTATGAAGGGTCAAAGTTTGGTTTTAAAAATGTTTCTTCCACAAAGGTACATATAATTGATTTTGGAGATGTACACAGATTGAAGATGGTGGTTTTAGGTCAAGGGTAATTTTGAAGGTACCTATTGTAGTTTAGAGATATCTTTAGTTTGTTCTACAATAAGTTTCTTGTTTTGTAACACATATAGATTATAACTTTGTTCAAATTCAATGACTGCCAAAACTAAGTATGGACTTCAAACTTTTTCATTCAAACAGCTATATTATAAGTATCCATAGACAAAGTCCCAAAGTGTATACACGAAAGTTGTAATATGCAACATGTAACACAATACTATAGAAGTTTCCAAAAAAAATTAGTTGTGATGTGAAAGAAAATTAAATTCAAATTTAGTCATGTCTAAAACTTGGTTTTGAGTGCCATGATTTGAAATCACTTTATATTTGTCTATTTGTTAGAACCCAAAAAAACTTTTTGTGCCTTGGCATGTTGGTATGCACCATTTCAGATTGTTGTACACAAAAGTTGAAGGAAGTTGACATTTATAGAATTTAAAATATTCACAACTGGTATTGACAAACAAGCAAATGAAATTGAGTCTCATGATATTGAAGTATATTTTTTTCAAAATTGAGAGCATGGAATTGCATCAACCATTTTAGAGAGAGTATAGGTTGCAACATAAACCATTGTTACATCTCAATGCTCTTGCATTTGAAATATTTGTCGAAAAGGACAATGCATTCAATTTGTATATTAAAGCCACATGATGCATTTTTAGATTCAGTTTTTTGTGCACAAATACTAGAATTCATGATGCACATAATTGATTCAGCCAATCCTTAAAAAATCATGTGAACATTTTCTATATCATAAAAAAGTGTCAATTTTATGCGTACTTTCTCTCAGAGAATTTCTGTCAGTACAATTCTCTGAGAGCGAAGAGCAGCACTGGCCGCAAGAATGACGTGTGCACGCCTGGCCAATTGGCTCTTGCTGGGGTTATGCACCGACACAAGGGGATGACGTTTTTACACATTCTTGAGTCAGCTATGAAGAACCTGGCCTTATTTATTTGGCTGGAAAGTTTCATTGAAGCAAAAAAATATTTTAAAGATTCATTTCGTTTCATGTTTTTAATTATGAAAAAACGAAGACCAATTTCAGATATATAAAGTATTACTACGTTAGAAAAATATCAAATTTTGAAATGTGAATTCTAATGTAGAAAACTAATGAAGTTTAACCAGGAGCGGACATGAATTGTCCGCTGTAAGGGTTAATTGCAACACCAATGCCGAATTATGAAGTTGCAGGAGATTGAGAAAATGAAGGTCATTCCTAGTAAAGTCAAAATGCTTAACCTGTAAAGTCCGACCAAGATGTCCAATTTTCTCTTTGTTTTGATCCAGTTTGTATATGTCATTTGTGAAATTTCTTTTTGTTCAATTTGGTTGATTTTATGACCAACACGGATATGGCTCTTCATTAATTCAGGTGACACAAATATGGCCTCATCCAAATTTAAATGTTTTTACAATACGACCAATTGAAGTGATCCTTTTCAAACCTCAAATCCTTCATCCTTGTGGGGTTAAACTTTCGCATCATTCCAGGGCTCTGCTAGTTTGTGGGGCGAGCAGCCTCAATTGTAAATCTAAACCAATCCTAATAGATGATGTTCACAATTTTTTAAAAGAGCTTGAATTCTTGTTCAGAGATCATGCCAAGATCAAACTAATCCCTTGCAAAGTAGCGTTGAAATTGTGTTCTTGTCCTCTAATTATCAGAAACAGATTTGACCTGCAGTGACTTACTTACACTGTGAGGCAGTCCGTCCCCAAGGCCTGTGTGACCTTGGCATGAAACTTAGCGCAGTTTTGCTCCTCAGATATTAGCAGTATTCCGTAATGTGATTTTCATAATTAGCTCAAGTTGCCAAAAACGCTACTAAATGTGTTACAATTGATTTCAAATTTAACCGCGTGTTATTCAGATTTTAGAAAAGCGATACTGTACTACGAGGTAAGGTGAAAAAACTAGTATAGAAAATTCAAGGGTAAAAAATGGCAATATCACTTGAAATCACTTGTTCAGCCCTACATTTCACTCTACAGCGAGAGCTTGCCTTGACATATCTCGCACGTTGGCATGCCAAGTCTTTCAAACTTGTCAATTGCATGATGCCTCGTACATAGGTCCCTTCGTCAAGCGCCAAGGCTCCTTCGTGATTTGCCATCTCGCCCCTCAGATCGAGATTGGATCGCTCACTTGGCACCGCTACAAGGGGATGTGGCTCCGTCATTAAGCAACCCAAAAATGCAGGAGGTGTGTGTAATTGTGCATCTCCACTTCTTCTAAGAGTTTGCTTCCATTACTTGCAGTCAAGTGATTTCTTCAATGAGTTAAGCTAGTTGGCATCCAACTTTTGAATAGTGCTCGCCTCCGGACTCTTGAAGGGCAGCTTCAGCATGATGATCGAGGTGCAACAACTTTGACAAGAAGCTTGGCGGCCAATCTAGACTTGGTTGCTTCACTTGTCTCAGTGAGTTATTGTGCATGTGATTCTGTTGCGAGTTGGTGCAATCTAGATTGAGGTTCTTTATCTCTGTGCTGGTCTTCTTATGTATCGAATGCACACAACTTTTATATTCTCAGTTGCTCACTTACATGTTTTTTCCTTAGGTAGAGTTGGACTTGCATCAATCAATAACAGGCAGACATGGCACCCAAAATTGAAGAAGAAGAAGCCGACATTCAAGCAACACATCTTCATAATTTCTAGTCGCCAAAAAGTTGTCAACCCGAGCATTGTAAACTGTTGAAAACGCAAGAGTAGCCAATTGAGGTTTAGGGGTTGTTGCGTCACTTTATGTTCTCCTTGGTTAATATCTTCATTTTTGACTACAGACACTACTCCGGCAGGTTCATGAGGGAGCAACACCAACCCGGAAAATTTCTGAAGATGTGGATTTCACTGAAGACTGTGTCAGCGTTCCTTACTAGTGACACCAGAGTCTCATAGTGAATTCTCTGCACAGTATCTGTATGTTTTTAGAGGGCTATTTAGTTTCCTTGCAACATCTGCCCAGGAACAAGTTAACCTTTACTTTAATTCGAAGAAGGTGATCTGGACAGATGTACATCTTATTTTGAACATTGGTAGGAAGTTAAAAACTGAGACTTACACAAGGAAATATTTTGCACAAGAAGCCCCCTGTGAATTGAATTGGTTATCTAATAAATAAAATGCAATCGACCTGTAGTCGTTCCTTCCATGGAGCTTAAGAAGCTGTTGAAGGAGAGGTCGAGGTGAGTGATTTTAGAGCAGTCAAGGGAATTCAAGAGCGTTGACATCGGTCCTGTGAAAAGATTTGCGGAGAAGTCGATCTTTGTGACATTGGGCATCAGGCTTGAGATTTGACTCTTCCAGGGTACCATTTAATTTTCCAGTAAATTCGTTGTTGGCAATGTCTAGCACTTCAAGGTGTCGGCAGCTCCATGTATAGTTCCTCCGGAAATTCCCCTACAAAGGTACACCGTGTAGCATTGAGAATTCGGAGGTTGTGCCGTACAGTTATGGAAGTTCTCTCCTGGTAGGTTGGGTTGGAACTGATTGGATGATATGCCCAGCACCTGCACAAGCCCCTTAATTACCTTCAATTCTGAGTTACATACGTCAGTCTAATCGACACCAGAGTGTTCGCAATCCAAATACGGTATCTAAAATTAATGGCAGGGCAATGGAACCGGCCATGTATTAATTTGGTCCCGTCTCTTATACCAACCTCTGTTTCATCTCTTTCAATCCACTTGGTGGGCCTTCAATTTTGCAATCATCTGGTGTGATCGAGCATGACTTGCCGTTGGGCAGGCCTATTAGTGTAAGGGTTGATTGTTGACCTTGTAAAGGAGGATTTCCACTGTAAGGTGATGCAGGAGGTATTGACTTGCATTCAAAGAGATTCCTGCTCGCGGTTCATTCAATGTCGTTGAATTATGAGTTCCCGAGCACAAAAGCATGACTCTTGGGAGGGTGCTAAGCCTACTGACTATCTGGAAATAGTTACTCAGAGACAGAGAAACTCGCTTGCACAGAACACCAACACCAACGGTTCGACCACTGCACGCTAGCTGCTCGATGTAAATCTCCATTTAAAAGCAAGCTGTGCGAAGCAAGGTCCCTACGTCCCTACTACCCCAGAGTTGAATCGTTAGGCAACAAGAATCAGCTAGGCAGTAGGTTACGTGAGAGGATCGTGTTCCTTTGAGCAGATTGCAATTGGTTTACGGATGAAGAGTGTCCACTATGAAACTATTGTCTGTAGTCTTATTACCCTATTCTTTGCCGATTTGGGTCTCAATGAGAAGATTGTGCCCCTTTGAGGAGATTGCAATCGGTTTCCAGATGAAGAATGTTCACTAAAACACGATTCTATGTGCTAGTCTCATCATCTTGTTTGCGGAGTTTTGTCTACATGAGAAGATTGTGTCCCTTTGAGCAAATTCCAATTGGTTTCCAGATGAAGAGTGTTCACTATGACACGCTTCTGTGTAGTCTCATCCTCTTCTTTGCCGAGTTGCATCTCGCAGATGGCAGTGAAGGCATCGACATCAAGTTTGCGTACTTCCCGGAAGACGACCACCTCATCGTCTTTGGAGACGCCGAATACAATCGCACATCTTCAACGCCCACGCCAGGAAGCAGACGACCGGCAGTTGCGGGGGGTTGATCCATGAGTAAGGATTGCACCTTCAGGAGGTGGCCACCAGACGAGTGGCTTCTTTCAACACGCCCTTCTCCTTTTCTTTCACCACTTACGGGGAGACTTGGGATGCCAGTGAGAATCCCACGTCCGGGACCGCATTCGCCTTCACAATGTTTAGCCAGATCGTCAGGAGCCCGCTCTCAAAGCAAATCAGTGCTTTCCTAGTCGGTAATTTTAACAGTTGCATCGGAGTCCGAAATGAAACCGGGATCTTCAGTCCCGACGGATTTGGCTTAATATTTAACACGGAGTGTGCTCCCTTTCGCGATGTCCTCCGCAACAATTACATCCAGATCGTTAAAAACTACGACTACGAGATGGGGAAGCCCAAATATTCACACAATCTCTGTGGCCAAAATCGCACCCACTGCTCGTACTTCTCCAAAGCGAGATCTTTCATGGCTTGGATGGACTTCACGAGCTCCTCCAAGACTCTGGAAGTGCGCCTGGCAATGGTTCCGAGCCGACCGTGATGAAGCCCCTGCAACCTCTACTGCGCATCCCAAATTACAACCTGGCCAAGGATCTCGGAGATGAGGTGCACCTTAAGTATTGGGGAGACTCTGGCACTAACCATTTCAGAGAGCATGAGCTCTTGTCCTGGAGATTCTTCATTAGTGGGTTTCCAGAGTCGACCGACCCTTCCTTCCTCAGGGTCCTCCAATTATCCAAGACGAGGACAGATGTGGGGATCCTGATCGCCGTCTTGGGATCGGTGGCGACACTGGTGATGCTCAGGACGATCTCTTTCCTTGCCGGGTCCTTCCGAGAGCACTACGGATACAGATCCATCGATCCGTGATGCTGGGGCTGGCCCGCATGTGTTCTCATATGGCATGCTGAACTGCGGAGGGCCACTTCGAATTTTCCCACAAGCAATCTGCTGGGAAGTGGTGGATCAGGATCTGTTCATCGAGGCTCTTTGGAAGGGGGCACTTGGATTGCTGTGAAACCTATCAACTTCTCGGATTCGGAGCAGGCCAAGGCCGTTTTCCATGCCGAAGTGTCGAGTCTCCGCCAACTTCTACATCGGAACGTGGTGCAATTGCAGGGCTCATGTCAAGAGAAAGGTCGACTGTTGTTGGTTTACGACTACCTGCCCAACGGAAGCCTCGATGCGTGGCTTCACAAGAAGCGCAGCCGTTTCCAACCTCACGTATTGTCGCTAGAAATACGACATTGCATTCTGGAAGGGGTGGGGGCAACTTTGGAATACTTGCATGAAGATTGTCTGAAATGCATTTTGCATCTAGACATCAAGTCAAGCAATGTGCTTTTGTATGCGATTTTGAAGCTTAGCTAGGAGACTTTGGACTTGTTCACTTGGTGGATCATCACAAGTCAAACAAAACCACTCTGGCAGTTTGGACTCTGGGTGAATGCAAGAAACACTTGTACTATTTTTTGTCACATCTTGCATGCTGATTTGTTTTTTAGGTATAACTTTTGCGTATTGAATCCAAATGACTAAAGATTTATAGGGAGGGTGTCATGAACACTATACACCTTGCTTAATTTTTTGGCAATTTTTAAAAATGTTTTAATAAATAAAAACAGCCCCCAATTTTATGTCACAAATTTCAATTTGGAGGTTTTAAGTACTATTTAGTACCCAAAAAATTGAATTTGGAGCTGAAATTTGGATGAGATGGTCTTCTAGTAGACTTCTAGCTCTCCAAGAGAGGGATTTAAAAAAAAAGTTAATTTTGTATAGTGTAGAAGTCTACAAAGTGAGCTTCTTTTTGCTTGCATTTTGAAACACATAAAACATTATTTTGGTGGTTTTTTGGTGAATGACCATCTCCATAGAGCTGTTGCAAATGGAAATTTTTTATTTAATTTATTTGATTTATTTTACTATTTTTAACTAATTAAAGCATCAAAGTGTCTATTTTCTTGAGATTTGGCACTTTCTAGTTCTCCCACTTAGAGAATTTTTCTATGCTTTTCCTTCCCAGGGTTTCTTCATCTCAAAGGTATATGCATTGGCCATATTTTAAAAAAAAATTAAAAATTATTTTTCTATGTTTAAAGTACTCCAGAAAAAAAAGCATCAATTAGTGAAAACGCAACAAACAGTACAAGTGTTTCTTGCATTCACCCCTCTTAGCTACATAGCTCTAGAAATACCCTACACTGACAAAGCAACCAAGGAGTTAGATGTCTTCAGTTTTGGCATCTTGTTGTTGGATGTGGTGTGTGGAAGACGTCCTTTGGACATGTAGGCAATGGAGCCCAAGGATCTTGTGTTGTTGTACACAGTTTGGCAAGCTCATGAGGCTGGAGCATTGATGAGTGTGGTAGATCCAAGGCTATTTGAGACTTTTGGTTCTCTTCCTTCATCTCAAGATTCTCATGGTGTGAATCAAAGCAATATAGTTACATCAATGATTGTTAATCTCCTTTGTTTGGGCCTCATATGTTGCCTTTCCAATCCAAAAGCTTGACCGCCCATGGCACAAGTGAATGGAATCTTACAAGAGATAGGACACATTATGGGGAATTATTTGCGTTGGCACCTCTATATCAATGCCTTTCTTACCAGAAACTAAGCCTTTGGGACTCTACCATTCATTGGAATTCTCACAAGTGACTCTTTTGAGTAACTCGTCAGCACCTTCTTCTTGTGAACCATTAGCCCAGCTCAAATAATAAATAGAGACACTTGATTCGATACCTCAATTAGCACTCTGTAGGACACACTTTGGGACCTTTTTTTCAACACTCAACTCATTTCAATACAAATTCATTACTTTTTATGACAGTTATTTTGGACCTTGGTTTTCAAAATGTAGACCAACATCATGCCAAGCTCATGCCAGTGTCACGTCACACTTGCTACAACACTAGAATATTAAGCCCCTGGCAAGTGATGGAGATCAAATTGCACTCCATGATCCTCTTGCACGTTTGCTAATTGGTACGTCAATAGTCCTCCTATTGAGGATCTTTGTCACCTGCTTCGATCCTAAGTTTTAGTGGACAGTATCAGTCGTGGCAGGCAGGAGAGAAGACGACCATCGTGTGAGAAGCAGAAGTATTGATCTTGTATAGAAGCAGGTACAAAGACGCTCTACAAACCTGAAGACTTCAAAAACCCCAAGGAATTGGAATCCTGCCAGGAGGGAACCAGGTTGAATCGATGGAGACTTCCATGAATCCATTTCTGCTGGTGGCGACACCATCTTTGTACTAGAGAAAAGGCTGCATGCTGCTGATTCTGCAGCAGCAAGCGGCACTGGGCGAGCCCAAAGGGCGAGACCTGAGACCACGTGCTGCTACAGAATCAGCAGCATGCAGCCCGTTTACTAGCGTTAAAAGTACTTGGAGTGTAATTTGATCGTACGTATGTATCGCTGTATATTACTCTGTATGTACACCGTCATCTTTTTAGCGTGCTCAATTTTGTTTTTGAATTTGTTGAATGCAAGTTATCAGCTATAGCACTCGATAGAAGCCAAACTCGATTATGCACCTGAGATTCACCCCCTTGGCTCCATCCTCCTCTTTCGCCTTCATGACTGCGTCGCGGATCTTGGCTTCGGTCTTCTCCTTGTCCACCTGAAACTCGTCGACGTGCATGCCAATGGTGCAAAAGGAAACCAACTTGTTCTAATAGCCGTAGTGACTAATTCGGTTCTCCAGTTGTCTTTTAGTATTGTTGTGCGGTTTTTTTTTATTTCGATTGGATGGCTGCCCGTGGTGTCTTGAGTGACATTTCGAACAAAAAACTGCAATCGGCGTCAAGTCCGAAGTTAGATTAGGTTGGCATTTCAAATCTTGTTGATGTTGCTGCTCCAATTATTGGTGATCGATAGGATGACGATGATGAATTGGATCCAACTTTTCATGCGTATCAATCTGATTTCGGTATTGCTTCCTATGACGATCCTGCGCCCAATCCTGCGCCAGAAAATTTGTTCAGCATTATTGATGCTCCTTTTTTTCTTGATGCTTCTTTTGTCGATTTTGTTCCATTGGAGGAGATTATGGATTTTGATCCAAACACAGGTGATCCTGAATGGCTATTGAATGGTACAAGGGACTTCAGTAATTGTGCTCAAGATTTGTTCCTACAAGTATCTACTGCAGAGGATCGGCAAAGTTCAGCTATTGCAGGATTTGCAGCAACTCACAATTCAGCAAGAGAGGAGAGGGAAATGTCGCTTTTGAAACAAGGTTTTCGACAACTTGATTTGGAGGAGATTGAAGAACTCGAGAAAGGAGGTCTCCAAAAATCTTTGTACATGGAGCGTTGGGGGCATAATTGGTTTGAGAATTGGCGCAAGCTTAAACCAAACGTCTGTATGGCTTCTATCAAAGAAATATTTGCACACAAGCTAGGAGAGCTTGTAGAACTTCTTTCAGAAATTTTGCTTCAAGTGCAGCAAACTGATGGAAAACTATATCCTGGAGAGACTTTAGTGACTTTACTGCGAGCAATTGGTTGCATTATAAGAGGGAAGCTTGAGGCCAATTCTATCCACACTAAGGAAAGAGCCAAAAAGTTCAACATATTGGAGGATGTCTGTTTCAAAAAGGTTGTGATTTCTTGTCTCATATCTGTCAAGCGGTCATTGAGATCAGGCGTCGGTTGAAAGAAAAAGGTAACAACACCTTTAACTTACGAAATGGGACAGCAGTTGCTTGCATCACCAATGATGTCCATGACCGATCGAAGAAGCTGCTGTCTTCGGGTGGCTTATTATGTCATCCACAACTTCTGTGTCAGAGCCCAGACAGAGAGTCTACAATATTTGTGGCTGTGACTTCTTGATTAGTGAAGACCAGATTAACGGGAAGTATATCAAGTTTGATGAACGGAAAAGCAAGAATCACAAAGTTGATCTTCTTCATTGCCAACCAGAGAAGATGAGACGCTTTGTAATTTGCAATCACGTTGATTTAGTAGAGACTTTTGAGACCTACATTTCGCATCTTCCTAAATGGACAAGTAGTGATCCCCCTGCACCTGATCTTTTTTTTTTAAGAGCCATAGACGGCATCAATCTCAAAGAGCCTGGCGTTTGGTATGCTAAAAGGCGTGTAGGTGTCAAGCAGATTGGTAAGTGGTTGAAGTTTATGGTCCCAACGCTTCCCGGATGTGCACAAGGTAACTACTCAAACAAAAGCACGCGTGTAACTACCATTTGCCACTTCAATGCAATGGGCGTACTACCAGAAGTTGGCATGCGTATGACTGGCCATACCTTGCGTGAAGGTTACATGCGCTATGACGTTGATAACGATCGTATTGTAATGAGAGCGCTACAAAATGTGGCAAGTGCTGTGCTGGGTACAGGCGGCGATGTGTCTTGGGAAGCGGCACTTTGTTATGAACAAACCCGATATAAGCAACTGCAAGGCTTCACAACGCCATGGATTACAAATATCGGCGCTTTGAGTTCTGATATTCCACAATTGATTACAAGTATTGGCACTACAAGTTTTGATAATCCCCAGGCCAATTTGGACCAATTTGTTGTACTACCTATTAAGTCAAGTGTACAAGTGACAGAATCTGCAGAAGGAGTCTCTCAAGCGCTTGTTGTTTCTATAGGGAAAAAATTAGTGAATAAAGATCATTTCTCAGAAGATGACTTTTGGTCTGATAATGATGTGCTTTCTGAAGTCCATACACTCATGCAGAGTCACGAAGCTCTTCAACAACCAGTTTATAATGTAGTAGATTCACGGACCATTGGAAGCACCGTCTTTCATGGCAATCTCACTAATTGCACTATACAGCTCACACTTCCTAATGTAGAGGCTGCAATGTCTTTGTTATCTACTTCACTTGCAGGAAAAGAAGATTTGTCTTCAAAATAGTGCAGCTTGTAGATGAATTTCTACATATTCTTGTAGTCATGCAAACATTCTTGTATAGATTCATTTAGTGGAGATTCTAATTTGAAGCATTACATTTGCTTCATCATGTACATATTTTTGATTCAATGCAACACCATTCATTCAAGTTTTTTTGAAAAATTGGATTTAGGATTTGCTTGCTCTCATTCAAGTGTTTTTGGAAATTTAAATTTAGGGTTTGCTTGCTTGCAAGATTCTCATTTTGTTATAGAATACTCAATTTTATGTTTTTGCTTATGAGCTTTGGATGGCCGATTGGAAATTGAATTTGCCGATTTAGGGTTTGGTACATTGAATTTCAATTTTGGTACCATCATAGGAATTTGAATGGTGCTGAAGTTTTGTGCTTGTTGGATTGATTTGCAGGATTAGTTACAAATGGCAACATTCAAGATCTAGCAGGTACTTGTTGCTCCTGCGGCTCCAACTGCTCGTAAATTCAATTTACGAACGGTGTTCTTGAATTTAACGCTTCATTTGGTCGAGTTTGTGTGATGTTTGCTTGCTATTGTGAGTTGACGATTTTTTGCTTCTGTGGGAGCTTGAATACGGACGCTTAGTAAGATTTGGATTGCTTGGAGCGCTGTGATTTTACTCACAGTTTTGATTGGAGCTTTGTTCACGTTTGTTGTGTATTTGACGAAGGATCTTATGATCTGGTTGGTATTTGTTGCACCTTCGGCTTTGGTTGCTTGTAAGTTGAACAGCTTTCTTAAACTTTTGTTAACTGTTTGGAAGGCAAGTTGGAACTTAATTTGAGTTTTGTGTGTGTTTGTCGAAGTTTTTTACGATCTAGTGCTTTGTTAATAAAGCACTTTCTATCTTCAATTTGGATTCATTAGTGCGGTGTAATTTTCCTTACAATCAGTGTAATCTTGGATTGGATTAAAAGGTGCCTTCAATTTATAAATTTGTATGTAAGCCGTATGCAATTCTTAATCTCCGTATGTAAGCCGTATGTGTACAGTATTTTAAATTGGCAGAACCGGCTCTAGAATTCAAAATCTGCAAGCAGGGCCGATTCTGCCAAAATAAAATGCCTTTGCAAAGGGAAGAATACGCTCCAATTACTTTTAATAGAAGGTCAGTCTCCCACCACAACCAATTCACAATGCTCCCACATTCTCCTCCAAAAGAAAAATACGCTGAGGATTTGTCACCAGCTGTGAACATATTAGTTTGCAAAAGCTTGCTAGCTAGTTTCTGTCTGTTTGTTCTCCAGTTAATATTGCATGACTTGGACGATGAATGCTACCTCCGAATATTGAAAAAATATCTCAAGGCTTTGGCGGCACATGGCAAGGTGGTTCTTGTCGATAGCATCTTACCGACAGTCTTGTCTACAATTGCGGCGATTCCTATTCGACATCTGCAGCAAGATTTCCTTGGGCGAGAGCAAATAGAGCGTGGACTACAAAGTAATCCACCATTAAGGAAAATTTCAGCCCTCTACAGGGCTGAATTGATGCATGAGAATGTGCATTTAGGGAAAATGTCAGCCCAAAAAGGCTGCCAGGCACTCTGTAAGGTGAGCAGTCAGCCAAGGTGTCAATCCAGCATTCTCAAAACGGTTATAGGATAATTAGCCCCAAAGCTATTTCCATGCATATAAGGAGCTACAGTCGCGACCTAATTTTTTTTTGGGAAAACCAGAGACATAAATTTTGTTGCAAAATGTAGGATTTTAACTCCAATTTTTTTTTCCAGTATTGTCAGATTTGCGACAGTACATCAGATTTGGAAGTGCAAAGATTGCTACTTATGGTATTTTGCCATTTTTTTTTATTGTTAAGTGGAAATTTCATTTGTGGCAAATTGGCGACTTTGGTGTATACAGGAACGTATTGATTTTAAATCTGAGTGCAATAGAAGTTTGTTGATTAAATTTTGCAACTTTAGAACTTTAGAACTTCTGTGAAGTGTGAAGTAAATCTACTTGAATCATAAACAATGTCACCAATAAGGGAGTTGAACCTTTATTGCCAATGCAAGACTGCCCAAAATGCAATGTTGGTGTTCTGCATACAAACATACAAGCCACATTAGAATTAAAAAAAAGGAGTTAGTGAAGCCACTTTCGCAGCAATCCAGCATCTCCAGTTGGTCGTAGTTTTGAATCACACAGATCCCGTACAGTTGGCTCCACCACCAAAAAGGAAAACATCATCCCCTAATCCCTCACGAAAGAACTCATCAAGGAAACACGCTGGCTCCACCACCAAAAAAAAACACCATCCCGCGAAGAAGAACTTGTCAAAGAAACATGAGTGGCCAAGCCTGCTGAATATCATGAAAACTAAGGTAACAACTTTCATGGCAAGTAAAAGCAAGAAAACTCAGTAAAAGATACCACTGCGCGCCTGATAGCTCAGAGATCCCTTTGCCGGCCGACCTTGACGTCAAATTTCCAGGAATTTATAGCTTCCCTGTAAGGAAAGTTCTCAAGAGAAAAATACCTCTGGTCAAACATTCGCACAACAAGGGGAAGGTGCTTACCCAACCTATTTCTATGGTAGGATTTTAGGAATTTCAAAGATGAAAAGCATCTCTCATCCTCTACTGACCCTAGGACCAAGCAACACCCAATTTCAGCAACTTTGAAGTACTCAGAAATTAGCTTACACAAGTGGCGTGACTATGCAAGTCTGCACCACAACTTCACCAACGGATTGACATTCAATGGTGGGCCGCAAGCTGCCTCAGGATTTGCCTGCATTGTTACTTTAAATAACCCTTGTTGTGCATCAAGATGTGCCGCTGAGAGTATTTTTGGGGTGGTGTGAGGCTGGCTGCCCTCATATAAGGACTTGCCCTTGTTTACTAATTTGGCATGACAGTAAAAAAATTTTAGGATAGACAAGTGGTGTGCAAAGCTCGCCTCTGCCCCTTCTTGACTCTAGTATTGGAGGTAGATTATACCAAAGGCATCTAGGAGTTCCTGTTGAAGAAAGCGCCAGTCCAATTTATCAGATAGAGCTTGCGCAATATCTGCAAGCAAGCAAGTCCATACATCATTACACTTAACAAAGTAAAACATGACAGCAAGAAGCTTATAATTTAAGCAAATCAGAAGGCCAAGTCACGACTTCACCACCACATAGAAGGCCCACCGTTACCTTCACCTTCAACCTGTATGAACAACAAAACAACAAGACCCGAAAGAGAAAAAAAAAGAGAATCAACACCGTCACCAACACTGTCACCTTCAGCTTGAACCTGCATGAAGACCAAAAAAGCAAGACGGAAACCAAAAAAAAAAGGGAATCAACACCGCCACCAACATCGTCACCTTCAGCTTGAACCTGCATGAAGACCAACACAGCAAGACGGAAACAAAAAAAAGGGAATCAACACCGTCACCAACATTGTCACTTCCAGCTTGAACCTACATGAAGACCAAAACATGAAGACAGAAAGAAAAAAAAGGGAATCAACACCGTGACCTTCTACTTGAACCTGCATGAAGACAAAACAACAAGACGGAAAGAAAAAAAAATGGGAATAAAAAAGAAGCAAGCAACAAAAACGAAAAAGCTTCATAAAAAGAAATATGGAACCAGAAAAAAAAATTCATACCTAAGAATTGGTGCTTGATAGTGTCTTGGACTCGGTTGAAGTCATGTTGGCTGTTGTGTGACGAAGATGTGCTCACTGGTCTATTTGTCATGGCAGCAAGCGTAGACAGTAGTTACACTCAAATTGAAGAACAAGTGACAGATGCCAGAGTCTCCAGGGAGCTCCTTCCACTGCAATGGAATTTCCTTGCGCTCTAAATTCCGAAGCTCATTGTACCGAGGGAAGTCCCGTTGTTGAACGCAGTGGTCTCGTCAATGGACAACCGAGCCAGCTCCTGTTGACATAGTTTCACAGCCTGAAGGAAGTCACAGATGAATATATCGCAAGCCTGAGAGAGCTTCATCAAGCTGTGAATTGCGTTCAAAAAAGGAATGAAGCAGGACAAAGACAAGAGGACTTTAATGTCAAACAAAAGGACGAAATTGTCACCAGCCCCGAACTCAGATTTGTGCCCAGGTCCAGCCGTCATATCCACACCCATTTTGACGAGAAGTGTGGTGTACTCCTATAAAATTTGTTGTATTGGACTCCTCATGGAGATCCACCTCATCTCCATGTTGCTCAGCATCTTGGATCCCTTAGTTTCCATGAAATTTGCGAGCTTTTGCAGCTCAAAATGCCTTTTGTTACTACAACAAAAATAAGAGTAAATTGATTGAAAAAGGCCTTCAAGCCTGGAAATCATCGGATACTTGAACATTGTCTCGACGACCAAGTTCAAGCATTAACTCACACAACTGGCTCCCACAATGAAAGGAGCCCACTTCTCCCTAATTTGGGCCGTAACACCAGTGCGGGGACCCTGAAATGTACTAACACCGTGAGCACCGAAACAACCTTTGCAGCAATCTCCTCGTGCGTGAGACCACCTTCATGAATCAAGGCAAGCATAATGATACTAGTAAGCTGATCTGTTGTGCCACCTTTAGATATGCATGACAAGTGCAACAAATGCGGCCATCTACCCAACTATCCATTGCATATACATGAACAGCGATCCAACTAGTATTATCAATTGCAGTGACTTCGTCGGCACTGATGGACACAACTCTGGCAGATTGTACAACAGATTGCAACTTCGTCAAAATGCAAGTATGAATGTGTTTGCTAATTTCCCAACTAGTGGACTCCGACCAATGCCTCCTAGGCAAATATTTCAATTTCAAATGCTTTAGCAAGTACTTTTGCCTTTCGTAATCGCACATAGGACGGCCATGAGTGAGAAGGGAAAAGAGTGTAGAGAATTGTACTCCCTTCCTCTTGAACTCGCCCTCCATACCGGTATTCACCTGATCAGGAATAGTGCACCCTAGCTTACGGCTCGCCCAGAGTTTGCAATTCTTCATGTGCTTGCAATTGTGTTTGAAGAATGTGTCGCCCTTTTTGAGATGCGCCAGCGACACCCCATCCTCCCTGCAAGTCCGCTTACCTTCATGTTTTTCCAAATTGTCAAGTTTGGTGACCATCACCTTCCTCCTTCCGGTGATAGTCAAGCAGCTCTGGCAAATGACCCCCGTGAGATTGCCGTTTGCATCAAACTCGCCCTGCGCCCAAGCAAATTTGCAAGCCCACACCTCTTGCCATTGCCACGTCAGGGTGGGCGCATCTAGCTTCCTCCTCTTACGCATAGCCTTATCAGGGTTTTGCTTCTTTCTCTTCCCGGTGATGCAGTGCTCATCATCGCTCTCAGGCGCCACATCGATAATACCCTGGGGACACTACAGTTTCTTCCGAAGGCGGATCGCGTGCAAGTGGACGGCAAATAGACTGCAACAAGCGCGTCTCGGAGACATGGGTGATGTTGTCAATGTCCATCGGCTGCACATCGGAAGGTTTTGGCGCGACATACTTACCCAAACCATTGCTGTTACGGCTGGATCCAAAGCTGCGGACCCTGAAGTTATCAGGAAGCTTGAGTTGAGGCGCCATGGAAGCTGCACACTAGCAACACAGCCAAGAGTACCGCGAAACAAGCGAGTCCAAAGCAATGACACAGCCAAGAGTACCAACACAACTAGCGAGTCCAGAGCAAAGGGAGACCAAAGCAAAGCGGGTCCAAATCAAAGAATGCAAGCATTTGGAAAGTAAAGCAAAGCACAGAACGGAGATGCAAAAGAGTGCATCAGAGCATTATGTGAGTGACTGACTGTGAGTGTGCAAACCAAGGGGAGAACTATTAAGATCTTTGGATGCGGCAAGCCGACAACCACTCCAACCAGTTTCCGACATTTCCCAGGCAGCGCTCCAGCACTTCAGTAGCCACCATTTCATGATTGAAGTGAATGCAAGGAAGAACGCGCCTCCAACAATTTCACAACAACATAGAAGTGGCGCACCCTAAACTCGGAAACTTGAATGTTGAGAACTACAGAAGCTCAGAGATTAGAGCTGCTTCTCGCCAGTCGCCATGCTGCCTATGTAGCCATGCAGGTTTCAAACGCAATTCAAGTTTCCAGGCAAAGAAGGCTGCGTGACGGCGACACACAATCAAAAGTAAGTTAACTTTGCGCATAAACAAAACCAGGGTTTTGCTAAACAACTCGATAAACTCCATTAACGCTTGCTAATGGCAATTGCAGGAAGGTATAGCTGGAGCTACAGAAGTGCAGCAGGGAGAAGAGTGCAGGTGAACGTTGTTGCGACTTCAACAGCGGGGATGTCGCCGCCAAGCTCCCATCTCGACAACTTAGGGTGCGCCACAGTGATCATCCCCAGCAAATTCTAGCCAATGAATGCGAGGGACTTCTTCATCCAAATCGCAATTTTGCCAATGGATAGACCATTCTATCAAATTTCTGGCTCAAAAGTTCATTTGAAATTTTTTTTTTGTTATGGAAATTTAGCTCCCCATTTTTTTTGGTAGATTTCTGGCTCAATTTAGCCAATTTTGAAAACACCAATCCTATCGGAATTCCGAATAAAAAAATTATTATTAGTTTTATTATTAGTTTTAATTTTTAATTTTTTTTTCAATATAATTGCACATTTGTCAAAATCCTAACGGCCCTCTAGAGGGTCCAGATTTTCTGTAATGCCTTACAAGGCTACGCAAAACTTGATTTGGCTCTCAATTTGGCTTTATATCTAGCAATAGCCAAGGTCATCTTGTGAGTGTCTTGTTGGATATGTAAAAAAGAAATTTCAACTGTTCACATTGAATAATTCGATTTATTCACAACAGAATTTAAAATGAGTATTGTTCAGTACAAATTTGGTAGGGATAACCGCAAGCTCAAACTCCAAACATGGGCAATTTCATTAAAAAGGCAATACTTTTTTAACCCCTAAAGTCCCATTGTCCTCTCGGGGGACAAAATGGATTTTGGGCAGGCTACTACGGCCTCAATATTCATCATTTTTTTTTCAAAACTTTTTGTGAAGATAGAAAAACACATTTGCTTTTTGGGAATATAATTTTTTTTTCAATCAGTGCCTGGGAGCAAAAGTTATGGCATAAGAGGCCCTTTTTTTCAATGCGTCAAGCATAAATCTTCTCACACAATTTTTCCTTTTTAATTTTATTTAACTTTTTTTTCTCATAGATTGTAATTTTATCTATATGGGAAGCTTTGATTTATCCATTTGGATTTGTTATTTGAAAGTTATGAACAATCTTATTTTCTAGGCAATTAGAGCATCTTTTTGAAAAAATAACTTGTAGGATTCATATTTTAGAATGCAACTTTCACAATTTTTCAAAAATGAGTGTTTGACAAGGCTAAGTTTGCTTGCTAGAACAATCTCACCGTTGGGATTACAGTGTTTTAATCCCATCTTAGAGTTGTTGACAGTTCAGATTTTCTTTCAATCTTGGACCTACTTCTACTTAACAATTTAAAAAAAAATTAAATTCAAGTGTGTGTTTTTTGAGATTTTTTTCCTAGATTCTCATCTCAATTATTCAACTAAAAAAAAATTAAATTCAAAGTTTATAGTGCAATGTTTTTTTACAAAATGGCAATCAAAGTCATCTGAAATTGCAAACCAGTGTTCAAAAAAACAATATTTTCCAACTTTGAATGCTTATATCTTCTAATCTATACGGTCAAACTTTAAGAATTTTTACCTCATGATTTGAAATAAGTTAAGTACAAGATCCTATGGTTAGATTCTAAAAAACAAAAAAATCTCTTTTCTTAGATGAAAGCAGCTAATCTAGCAATTTTGAGTCATTTTTGATAGAAAATTGGCCTTGGAACTTTAGGGGTTAAAATGGCATGAAAACACATTAGATGTTATTTGGGGGTAGTAAAGGGCTGTTTTAGGCCCATTCTCTAATCTGTTCCCGATGCAGGGAAGGAACGTCGGGCTGCTGTTAGAACCCTAATTACCAAAAAAAAAAGTAAAAAAAAAATTTCAAAAAAGAAGAAGTGATGTGGCCGAAGTTCGGCCACGTCACACTACTGCGTTGCTATGCTGTAGCAGCAGCACAGCATGTTCCCTGCAATCAGGTACTCGTAGCCCTTTAGGAGGGCCAAATCCCCTTTAATGGTTTAGAGTGGTCGTTCTAAATTTATACATGTCCTAGATGATTCAGAACGGCCATTCTGAAATCTATACCTATCCTAGATGGTGAAAATGGCACACCGTCAAAGTGGCACTTGGAATACCGCCATATTAATGAAATTGCATATAAACACAAACTCCATATTTAGTTTAAATGTGGAAATTCCATATTTTGAAAGCTACAATCAAGTTTAATTTGAGGCATATTGAACTCTAGATGTAGATAGTAACAATAACCAGGCAGTAATTGCTTCTTTTCAATGGATAGTGACACGGATGTCACTACCTATTGAAAAAAAATTAAAAAAAATTGACTTTATTATTTTTTTTCAATTAACATACCCCTTCTGAGCTCCAAAAAATTAAAAAATTAAATTAATTAAAAATTAATTTTCAAGTACCCACCCATCTCATCTTTTTGTAATGTTAAGCTGGGGTGGAGTTGGCAATCAATATGGGATATATGGCAATTGTATAATTGTATTGTATCTGTATCCTCATATAGTATCCATATAATATTCTTGTATTTGTATGGTATTCAAACCCATATAGTACTTGTGTCCACATCCATAACTATATCGTATTCGTATATTATCCATATTGTATACGTACTAGTATTGTATCCCAAGTATTGAGATCAACGGCATTGAAAAGGGGATTGGATTTTTTTTTAAGGAAAAATCAACAGTTGAGAAATTTTCGGAGGAAGGGATAGGGGAGGACATGAGGTAGACCAACATGTTTGCCTCTTTTCAATGGATAGGTGGATAGTTACCTTTAGAGAGTAATTGTTAATCTAAAATTCATTTGCAGTTGATTGACATGTATAGCTTAGGGCTTCTTCACACTACGGCCGTCCAAGTCGAGAGGCCGTAGGATTGAGAGTCCAAACTTTTGGTGAGAGTCCAAAGAAATGAGCAATAAATGATAGGTTTTGGAGCCTTTGGCCGGCCATAGTGTGAAGCCTCCAAAGGCCAAGCCCAAAGTCCAAACCTATACCATATGTGTGACTTCTATCCTTCTCTCTCTCCATTTGTCCATCCAATTTCTGAAATTCCCTATGAAGCGTCACTCATATGGCAAATTTTTCAAGCAAAAGCTAAATAAACATGAGAAAGGGGTCATAAATGGCCTTGGAAAAAAAATCACAGCACATGCTCTCATCATCAAACTAGGAATATGAAGGGTATAAATGGAATAAGAGGATGGCATTGGAACAAGAAGGGGGCATCCTATGCCAAAGGGAATGCAAAGTGAAGTAGGTTCATTGAATGCAAAGACTCCTCATTGTCATGGTGGAGACTAGGTTTCAAACCCCAATGGCGACACAAATAACAAATAACAAATAACAAATAACAAATAACAAATAACAAATAACAAATAACAAATAACAAATAACAAATAACAAATAACAAATAACAAATAACAAATAACAAATAACAAATAACAAATAACAAATAACAAATAACAAATAACAAATAACAAATAACAAATAACAAATAACAAATAACAAATAACAAATAACAAATAACAAATAACAAATAACAAATAACAAATAACAAATAACAAATAACAAATAACAAATAACAAATAACAAATAACAAATAACAAATAACAAATAACAAATAACAAATAACAAATAACAAATAACAAATAACAAATAACAAATAACAAATAACAAATAACAAATAACAAATAACAAATAACAAATAACAAATAACAAATAACAAATAACAAATAACAAATAACAAATAACAAATAACAAATAACAAATAACAAATAACAAATAACAAATAACAAATAACAAATAACAAGAGTGACGGCCGTAGTGTGAAGTGGCCCTTACTAAGATATTTTTCTCTTTGCTACTGTAAATGCAATATTTCAAAACCCCTATACTTGAACAAAATCATTTTCCATCATCAAAATTCATCCATTTAGCCACCTCTCATCTAGTGGTGACTACAAAATGATATTATTGATTTATTACTTTAGTCATAGTGCAAAATTGTGTAAAAATCTCAAGTTGGAACTAATCAGTGATATTAGACTTAATAGCTTGAAATGAGGGACTAGGAGCAATAGTTTAAAAAGTATATAGGATGAAACTCTTTGAAGTATCAGAAGTAGGGTCTGATGAAATTTGGTGGTATTTTTGTAGGGTCGGTGCAAGAAAGAGTGTCTGTTTTTGTTCCACTTTGACATGTTTTTGACTTTTTGGCTAGTACTCCAGTACTCATGAGCTTTTTGCATATGAATTTTGAAAAATAAAATAAAATAAAGATAATTAGTATAAGACTAAAAATAGCATGTCTCCAAAATTTTAGATCTAATAAAATCTAAGTCAAAAGTTATTCCAAAAAAGAGTGAACTGAAATTTTGAAGAAAGTACATACTTTGACAATTTAATTTGTAAAAATAGAGAATTTATTTTTCAAAAAAACTAAAAATATACCACTTAGAAAGACTTTATGATGAAGAGACTTGACCAAAAAATTGGTCTTGAAACCATCTCAAATGTTCAAAACCGCGCAAGAGAGACCTCTTTGCATAGACATATACAACACAAAATAAAATATTTTTAAAATCCCCTTGATAGAAACATGAGTTTCTACTATGCAAATAGACCATATAAATTTTAGTTCTAAATCATTAAATTTGAGGAATCTTTTTTACTCAAAACCACTAAACTGTGAAGTGTGACAAATTAGCTAAATTTAAATTTAAATATAAATGATTTTTAGATTTTTTTGAAAAATATATGATATAATTTAACCTCAAGACAGACATCTCCAATAAAAATTTCAACTTCATGCAAGTTATGCTTCAAAAGTTATTGCAAAAAGAAACTTCTGCACTCTTTGTGCCAATTCCCCAATACCACTCTTTCTTGCAACGACCCTGTACTATTATTAATTAAGCCTTCCTCTAAATCCCTTGGTTCAAAATGAAAAGAACTTTATGCTTAACTTCATTGTATTAGAAATAGGAAATCCCAAGTTTTCTTTATTGAACTAAAATTTACTCAAAAGCAATTAATATATTCAAAATAATATTCTACATTTAACATTAATTGAAATCATTGAAAGTGCTACTAAAAGTTGGAACAATATTGCTAATTTTAGAAGAATGCACACAATTTGAATGACTATATAAGGCTTCATCCATATTTATATATTTAATCTGTGTCCATGGGTGTAAAGTGTTCAATAACTTTATGTATAGCCCAAAATAAATGGAACAAGTAGGTAAGCTATAAGAAGATCTTGTTGTAAGGTAGGAGGCTGTAAAAGCGACCTGTTTCTAAAAGTGATCTGGTACATTTTGCTTCTAATATGTATTAGAAGTGTACATTTCAGGAGGGGGGCGCTTTTAGAAACCACTGTGTTTTTAACTTCAAAAATTCATAACTAATTCCATGAAGGTCCAAAAAATATGAAATGACTTGCAATAGATGCCAACTCCATTTTTCTTACCACAAAAATTACATTGAAAATTTAAGCAGTTTAGCTTCTCTAAAAATGCAAATCAGCTCTTAAAGGGTCACTTTTACAGCCCCCTACCTTAGTAGCAAACTTATTATTCAAGTAAGGTCATGCGCAAACTTCCTCAAGTGCAACTTCTCTTAATGAAAAGCTCTTTTGTTTTTGTCCAAAGCCAATTATAGACTTTGATAATGTGTAATACTATCGACCATTTGTAGAACAAATCCCTTTAACTCAAAGATAATCCAAACATGTAGGAAACAATGTTTTTTCAAAGTATGAGGTGGACTAACTTCTTAATTCACACTAAAGATATAATTTCTTCATATATATTCTTAGATCTTCAATGATTATGTATGTTCACCCATAATCACCATTGTTTGATATGCAATACCTACAATTGGACCAATTAGCAATAAAAAAATCTAGATTTAATGACATAAGATTTACACAATCCGAGACACATTCAAAATATGAAGACCAAAGAAAGCCTAGCTAGTGTTGATCTTTTGTACACCTACCTAGGATACTTGTAAAAATCCAATAAAACTATTTCATATTTTATAATAGCAATTGTGCTCAATTGGTAGTAGTGTCTATTATGGTTGCTCTTGCTTTAAGTCCTAAAATCTCAAGGCCATTTTTTTTGGTCAAAAACCACTCAAAACTACCAATCATGTTGCGCAATCACCTAAGAAAATAGAAAAAAATAAATCGTAGTATCTAAATAGAAGATCTTATTCTTCACATGTCTCAGATTTTGTGGTAAAAACTTCATAAAGTTTGACCATACAAATTGGAAGATATCAGCATTCAAAGTTAGAAAAAAAAAGTTGTTTTGAATGGTGGCATGCAAATTAAAAAATGACTTTGACTGCCATTTGTAGAAAATTTTGGACTACAAACTTTGAATTAACAAAAAATTGTATTGAAGAATTGAGTTGAAAGTCTAGGAATTTTTTTTCTAAAATGCTTGATTTTCATTCTTTAGATTTTTATAAAGTAGAAGTAGGTCTAAGATTGAAAGAAAAACCAAATTGTTAATAGCTCAAAGATGGGATTGAAACACTGTAATTCCAATGGCGAGATTGTTTTAGCAAACAAATTTAACCTTGCCAAACAATTTTTTCTGAAAAATTGTGAGAATTGCATTTAGAAATGAGACCTATAAGTTGTTTTTGAGGAAGATGCTTAGATTGCCCAAAAAACAATATTGTCCTTAGCTTTCTCATTACTAGTCCAAATAGAATGAATCAAAGCTTCACATGTAGAAAAAAATATAATACTTTAGGAAAAAATATTTAAAATTTTATTTTTATTTTTTGCAATTTTTTTGTATTGTCCGTCGATTTCAATTATCTTAGGGACTTCACTAGCGGTTAATTTAGAAACAACGTGAGACCTACTATAGGATACATCTTAAATGTTGTAACTAATAATTTAAAAAATATTCAAATTACTATAGCATCATTTTTTGAGGCATATTGTATTAAACTACTATATAGTATTTTGTACATTGTAATGATCTGTAGTATATAATTTTTAAATCTATACAAGGGATAATCTAAAAGGGAGGGGAAGGGCCTACATGAAGAGCTTCTATTTTCCATCTACAAATAGACAAATTAATGGACAAAATGTCATTTTGGATTGTTATCTATTTATCTGCTCTAACTCAAGTTTGTGGCACATGATTTTTAAAGACGCATTGGCATAAGTCAAGTTTAGCCAATACAATATTACTTGTGGAATTTTCAATTTTGGTGGTTTTTTATCCTATTGTACATATATGATTCATTTGTATGAATTGTTTGATATATGATGTTTGTATATGTATTACTTGTATAGTGTACTGTAGATTTTGTCTATTCAACAAAACCCCAAGATAACAAATATAAGGGGGTAATTCCTCTAGGAAAGGTCAATAAGTCTAATGTATTGTGATTAAAGTCACTTGTTTTGTATTGTGGATACTTATGTACTTTGTTTTGTAGTTTGGTTTATAGACAACAACCCAAGGAAATATTCCTAATGTCAATTTGTTACAGTCCAAAACCAAATGCTAAATATAAGACACAATGTATGGCGTCCCAGTCCTGTCTAGTGTGTGGCTCATGCCAATTCTCAAGTCAATTTGTACGGGAATGGTCAATTTGTCTTTGTGAATGTATGCTCTAGCCACTTAAGAAATTTATATTAAATTTATATAACTTGCAAGTATGTTGAATTGAATCCTCTTTTCTTTCTCTCTTTATTTAATCAAGCCTAGCATTTCTACACAAAGATTTTTTTATAAATAAGGAAAAGATTAATTCTTTCCTGGTACTTGATTAATCTTGACGTCAGCCAATTCGCTCACTATCTTGTAGGTCAGTTTGATTGGCTACCAACTTATGGACAATACCATAGAGAAATGGAACCTATGGCTGTCATTTAGTCTATTCACTAATGTACAGTCAATATGCTACCAACTATAAGCTACATGGTCGACTTGACTAGTACTTATAGACTTTGCAATTGGACTTGGTTCGCTACAAAAGCAAATCCCAACTACTGGATATGCTTGTTCATGCGATTTCACTTGATTTACAAATTCCAACTATAAATCTCTAATATACTATCACAGCGGTAGACTTGAATTAATTCTCACTCAAACAGGTCTATTTGCTTTACAAGTTCATCCAATTGCAATTAAATTGTATCAATTTGACTATTTGAACCAGTTCCAGATGAACTATTTGTCAATTAGACTTGGTTAATCCCAGTCCAAGTATATGTATACAATCAGGCAACAACTATGAATTACGAAAGAACAAGATTAATTCTTGAAATGGCACACATAAAAATACTATTTGTCAATTAGATGATTAATTAGTTCATCGTATCACATACACACATACTCCCATCAATTCTCAAGGATGCATCAATTTGCACAAGAAATTCACTCAACGCATACACCATCTATTAGACATAACTCATCTTATCACAAACACAAGATTTAATGTAATTTGACATCATACATTAGCACATTAAACAAACTTTTTGTTTTAATTCATCTCCTGTTTCACAATGTCGATTTGACAATTTACACAATATCTAGCGTTGTCCACAAATAAAACCAATTGGTTAAAACTCATAGTATTTCCACATTTACAACTTCACAATTAATTTCCAGATTTTCTCAAGAGTAGCACAACTAGATTGTCCAATCTCTACTCACTGGCTAAACCATTCTTACTAAATTTAAAATTTTAGTGCTCCAATTTGCAATACTCAGCAATTCGTTTGATCATCAATTTAGACAACTTGTCAATTTGAGGTTAATCCTAATTATACATCTGTCTAGCGGTACCAAACCACATGGTACACAATCAATTTGACTTCATTCCAAAATTGGACTCAGTCACAGCAAATTCATCTTCAAGTTCACTTGATTATCAATAAGTAAATACTAAACACAATTATAGCAATACGGTCTATTAGCCAGACATCACTTACAGTCAAGTAGACAAAGTTCCTAATACACAACTGTAACTTACAGTAAACTACTTCATCAATAAGACAATAAACTCAACAGTTGAAGGCATGCTGTATACCATAGTCAATTAGCCCAAGGTACTATGTTCAAGGAAATTGCTAATTTGACTCTTTAAGAATTACAACATTACAAAAAAATTCAGGCCTCAACAAGGCTGCAAGTGCATGATTTTTGGTGCAATTACGGAAAAAAAAAAAAAAAAAAAATTGAATTTTTTTTTTCCGAAAAAAATGTATTAAAAAACATTAAAAATAACGTGGCGCTGACAGTGTTGACGTGGTTGAAATGCGACCACGTCACATTTTCAATTTTCATTTTTTTTTCATAATATCACCACGGGGAGGCCAGGTTTAGCGGCCTTGTTGAGGCCTTGTATTTTTTGTAATGCATGTTAAGAGGATTTCACATCCATGGTAAAGACTCAACAACATTGAGATTTACACAATTAAATTCACCAGTCAATTTAACGAGGTAATCTTACCAATTGTTTGTTGATTCAACTTCGGTTGTCCAGTGCTCCAACAAGTTGAATGGACGATCACCAACTCCAAGTGATCACGAACATTCTTGAGGCAGCATACTTACAAATTTTGTTCTCAGTAATACAATCAACTAGACTGATACTTCACCGTTTCATATTCAAATTCATTCTCAATCAACTCGACAGACATATACATGCACCAGTGATTCACACTCCGTTTTAAACACTCTCACACAATAATTCCAAATAGTCATATTCCAATTCCATGCTTCAATCTCTCAAGCTTCATAGTCAAATTAACCACATAATCACAGCTAGTTATACAAACACTTATAAGTTGATTTTCTCGGCAAATCGACTCACTTAGTAAATTGCCAGCTATCACACTTGTGAATAATTCCAATCCTCTAGTACTTCCAGTTCAAGCAAACTTCACGATGTGACACAGGTACACAATACACAAATAATCACAGTTGACTTGACCAAACTCAAACGCAAACATACAAGCCGAATCCACAGCCAAATAGACAAACAGCTCACACTCAAGCTTACAAATCAAATTGACAATTGACAATTTAATTGTTGGAAATTATATTCACACACTTCACAAAAGTTTACATAGTGAGTCATACAACTTGGTATGAACTAAGTAAATTGAATTCAACCTTTAGACTTATAGTCCCAAAATTGGGAAGATAACTCTTCATGGGAGAGCTACCACGGCTATTTGACCCTCTTTGTATCATGTCAAATTGACTCTTTTAAATCTAAGAAATCCACCTATTCAAGTCTAAAATTTTATTTACAATTATATTTGACTTGGAAGTGGAAACAAGACAAAAGAGTAACCCTATTTACACACTAGAGTCAAATAGACAGAAAAAGTTGAAAAAAATGAGTACAACATATAGATTGTGTTCAATAGTAGTTAGAGTACACATGTTGTACTAATCAATCCTAAAACCACATGTAAATTTTTTAATTACAATAGGAACATGTTTAAATTCCTCAAATTGTAGTTTTAACTACCATAGGGTGTAGAAAAATTGGCAAATATTAGAAGTAGAAAAAAAATAGGGGCATATCTATTTTGATATATAATAGCTAAATAGCCCCCAAAATAAATAAAAATTGATGCATGTATGTATAAATTACAAGGTTTATACAGTGAAGTACCTAGGTTAGTTCTAGACTTTTTATGGTATTGCTCCATGACACCAATTGAAATAAAAATTATACAACTACAAAGCTAATTAATTTTTTTATCTAATGAGAAAGTTTGTAAATATTTCACCAAAAATTGAGGTCATAGAAACTTGCCCAAAATCCATTTGTCCCTTGAGGAGGCAATGATACTTTAGCAGTTAAACTCAATACCCCCCAAACCGCCACTTTCTGTTATTATGCCTATTTACTATTATTAAATTGATCAAATTTTCAAATTTTCTCTTTGACAAATGAAATTAAAAGAGGTTCTAACTCACCAAAGAACGTGACACTAGGATATGATATACAAAAAATTATAAAAGGTCAAAAGTATTGTTTATTGATGTTCTAAAATCATTTCTTCAACATACGTACATATTGATTTTGGAGATGTGCACATAGTGGTGATGGCAATTTTTAGGTAAGGTGTGATTTTGGGTGTACCTACCTTAGTGATTTTTAGTGATTTGGGCGGCCGCCATACTACATGTTCCATGGGTGGGGTCCTAAACAAAAGATTTGACCAGGGCATCTGAAAGCTAGATGTCTGCCAGAACATCTAAAAGCCCCAGTAGATGTCTCCCAGAGCATCTGAAATCTTGGATCTATCCAGATTTCAAATAATAGTACAGTACACCCTACGACTTGGAGGAGAACTGTCGGCATTCCAGCTTTCGACTTTCGACTTTTTGGTCAGTCCAGGCGCGAAACGAGAGACTTCTATAGCTTTTTCCTTCCCCCACAATCCTCATCATTCTCAAGCCCTAAGCAATCATGATCCTCCTCCTCTTGTCCTGTGATTCCAGCATTGCATCGTCTCTCTCAACGGATTGCTTAATTTCTTTTACAACTTTTGTCGCAATAATGTTTTCTAGGTTAAACCCAGCTGCCAAGGCTGATCGCAAGTAGCCCACATGGCTACTACGCTCTTCTGCATCCCACGCGCAGTGCCCTCATTGGGTTACTTACTTCCACCGATGGGTGCAAGGGAATGTCATGAGTATGTCATTAGAAACATTTGTTTTGCGCTAGGGTTTGCTTGTTGCTTTTGAGGTTGACTGACTGAAGGGGTAGTAGGAGTAGTAGTAGCTGGGTACTTAGCTTTGGAGCTGGATCCGTCGTTTCCCATGAGAAGTGATGGGTTTCTTTTGGACATCTGAGGGAAATGTGTTGTTATTGGAATTGGTAGAACGCTTTGGGATGCATTTTGGGTGAGGTTTGATCTGAGCTAGCTCGCCACCATGGTGTGATTGTAGATTCTTAGTTTTTCAAAGAGAGTTTTTTATTTTGTTGTTGTTTCTCTCGGAAACAGGATGAGAGTACGCTCTCCTAGAATTAGTGATGGCTACGAGGAGCCCAGTTCCTCTCCGTCGACGACAACCCGGAGCCATGAGCTCGTGGCCTTCGCTCACGACTCTGATGCCACCGTTTTCTTGCCCCGAAATGCGACCCTGTCGCATCACGAGGTGGGTCCGAAGGAGGACGTCGTGGCAGAGAAGACGGAGGTAGAGAATATGGAGGTGTGGAAAGCTAAAGCATGGCGGTTTCTGGTCCAACCCTCCACATGGATATCCATGTTGTGCAGGTCAGTTTCTATGTCTGTGATCCCTCGATCACGTTTTTAGCCGTTCGTATAAGTTGTGTGCGTAAGGCATTTTCTTTGAAGTTTTTAGCAATGGAAATGCTGGTTCTGCTTGAAAGAACGAGCGAGACCAATGTCTAAGTTGAAAGATACTTTTTGCGTCGTTTAAGAATTTTACTGTGTGTATGAGTGATTTTTGGGTGATGCAAAAATAGGGCTCTGGAGAGATCTTTGGGGTACAAGAGTAAAATGTATTGGGATCAAATTGAAATCAATTAAGTTGCTATTGCTATGATCCATCTAACATTTGCACACCCTTGTGTTTAGTTATTCATATGAGTTGTGCGTTGGACATTTGCCTTGAAACTTATGTAGCTATGGGACAGCTAGTTCTCCTTTTGAGAGAGACCATTGTCTAAGGTAGAGGGTACTATTTGCGTCTTACTTTAAGCATTCAACCAAAGTGTCGGATTGTGCCTTCATTGGGAGATCGGTACTGAGCGCACTGGAGAGATCACTTTGGGTACAAGAGGCAAACCCTCAAATTTTTCAATCACTGTGTATGATTATTTCTTGTGCAAAGTAAGAGGTCCTTGACCACCATTGAAGGGTAATAGACAACCCCATTTCCATTCAAAGATGAGTGGAAGTAGACATTTAGCCAAGTCATGCTTATATCCAACTTGCTAATTGAAGGCCAACCAAGTGGGTTGGAAGAGATGAGTTGCTGTTGGTAAGAGGGGTCAGTCCACTGGAGACGGGATGGGATGGGATTACATCCCTAATGGTTGTAGTATCCTCTACATCGCGGATGCACAAATTCGTCGCTGGTTTTCACTCGTTTGAATGTTGGCCATGCTTTTGACAGGGAGCTGGATGGTACGTTTGTATTTGGAGTGCTGGTGGTCTATGGTATAAGTCAGGGCACCGGGTATGCATTGAGCCGGGTGGTGGTGGATTACTACTGGAGAGACATCCAAGGGAAGGAGCCATCCACTGTGCAATTTTACCGAGGAATCACTTTGATTCCTTGGGATGTGAAGCCCCTTTACGGTCTCCTCACCGATCTAGTCCCCTTTTTCGGGTACCACCGCCGGCCTTACTTCATTCTTGCAGGTCTTTACACATAACCTCAAAATCACGGTAAATCCACTTTCTGCTGTCTTGAGGGCAGTTTGCATTGCTGACAGCAAAGTTTTTTCTCAGCAATGTCTAACTGGATTGCCATTTTTGTGGACGTGTAGGTCTGATAACGTTAACTGTATACCTAGTCTTGGCGCTTGGCGGAAAGTTACTCGCAGCTACAGCATTGGCAATGTTTGTGGGGGCGTCGGCGTCTGGGGCCATGGCAGATGTCACCATTGATGCATTAGTTGCAATGAAAAGCCGGGAAAAGCCGGAGCTGGCTTCGCACATACAAACCTTGTGCGGGACATGCTCTTCAATGGGAAGGTTATCTGGATTCCTGCTGAGTGGGGTTGCGGTGCATTTATTCGGTTCACAGGTAGAAAATTTCATGAGTCTCTTGTTTGGATAGCATTTGGTAGCGGATCTGGATTAGATCCAGGCTGTCTCTTTGCCAATACACTCTGGGAATCACTTTAGATTGCACAAGTCGAAGCAGCAAGCTTGAGATAACAAGCTTAACACCGTGTGCAAATAGGGGTGAGATAACAACACAGAATAATTTATTACACTTCTGACACGTTATGCCGCATTTGAGGTATCAAGTGTGCAACGCACCCCAAAGCAAAATTTGGAATTTATATGCTCTTTTTGGTTGCAGTATGCTCTGGGTCTTATGCTTGTGCCCGGAGTGCTTCTCCTCGTCTTGGGCTTCACCATTGCTGAGCCTCGTCTTCCTCGTCATCTTTGGCGCTCTGGCCAGGTAACTCTTAGTGCACCTTCCAAAAACTGACACTTGTGGGTTAGTATTCAGAGCATCTCATTTCAATTTCCCTCTTGAGATCTAGACTGTCTAGCAAGCTGCTTGTTCGTTGTGATTTCCCTATCTACTGGTTCTTTACTTTTACAGCGTCTTGCTGAACATACAAAACTTTATGCCCTGCGATATTGGGTTATAAATGACACGAACTATCACCTGCTACTCGGTGCATGTTTGTGAGAGTAGCTTTAATTGTCCTGGTGTCTCTTAATCAAAGCGATGGTGGGGCTTGGAAGTGCTTGAACTTGCGCTGAACCTGTTTGTGTATTTATGCTAAACTTGCTTGCGTCGAGACATTTTTCAGGTGGGAAAGCAGATGAAAGCAGCTTGTTCCACAATGTGGGCTACTCTCAAGATAGATATAGTGTGGCAACCCACAATATACATGTATCTGACGTGGGCACTGTCACCAGACATCTCAGAAGGCAAGTTCTATTGGTTCAATGATTCTGACGTTGGCCCTGGTTTCTCTGAGGTATAGCCTCACTATCTTTTGCCTTATCATCGCCTTTCCTTTTTTATAGTTTCCATATTTGCATACATTTACGCTATCATCCTGCTGGAGCGTATACTTCGTGTTTAATGTGCATTCTTTTCATGCATAGAAACAGTGCCCATAAGCTTTATTCTCGTTATGCAAGCTTGACTTACCATCTGTGCAATTGTGTAGGAGTTTGTGGGGGTGATATATGCAATGGGAGCTGTGGGGACTCTGCTTGGTGTCACAATCTATCACAGATTCCTTCGGCACTGGTCTTTTCGGAAGCTTCTTCTTTGGGCACAGCTCTTGTTGGCTCTGTCTGGGATGCTAGACTTCATTCTGGTGACTCGTATTAATCGGAAGCTGCTTATTCCTGACACTGTGTTAGCAGTTGTTGATGAGGGAGTTTCATCGGTAATTCCGTCTACCCGACCACTTCTTCATTGTCTCATTCATCCAATTTTTCTTTTCCTAAACTAAGGTAGAGGATTCTATGTGCGACACTTTAAACATTTTAACATATGTAGGATTGACTTTGGGGGGATGTTTAAAGCTGTGGAGAGATCTTTGGGTCCAAGAGCTCAAGTTTTAATCTCCATGTATGAGTTTCTTATGCGATTTCACATTGGGGGGTCGTAGACCACCATAAGTGACAGTAGACAACCCCATTTCCATTCAAAGGTCAGCCGCAATAGATATTTTAGCCAAGTCATGCTTCCAGCACTTTCAAACAAGTTCCGCGTGTATGAAGAGATGAGTTGTTATTGATAATAGGGGTCAGTGTATGAGACGTGATCAGTGTATACCGGTTTTAGTATCCCCCACCTTAGTTCTGATTGCTGTCTGTGTTCATGCTCCTTAATATAATGGGAGGTGTACTAAAGAACTCCGTGCTTTTCGATACTGTTTTGTAGGCAATTTCGCGGATAAAGTGGATGCCTCTTTTGGTACTGGCGGCAAGGTTATGCCCGTCAGGTATCGAGGGAACCTTCTTTGCCCTGCTCATGTCTGTCGACAACCTGGGCACGTTGTCATCTTCGTGGGTGGGCAGTGTAGTTCTCAGATTGACAGGAATCCACCGCAGTAATTTCCAGTATCTGTGGCTCACCGTCTTGATACGAAACGGCATGCTCCTACTGCCTCTGCCATTCCTCTTCCTGGTGCCCAACACGGACCCGGACCTGCCTCTTCTGCCTCCGGAGCTTATGGGCTCTGATCAGGATCTAAGAGCTCATGACGTCTTGGGTAGTGAGTCGGAAGACGAAGCGGAGCGAGACAGTGAAACTGTCAAGCTTGCCGTGTTGGAACCTTCAGATGAAGCTGTAATTCATGTTCAACGTCTGTAGTGCCTCTTCTGGAATGTTTATTGATTGTACAAGAGTATGCAAGAATCATAGCGGATCGAAACCTGATTGAAGTTAGAATTTATTATTCTAACGTTCACTTTATGCAATTCCTCTGATTCTCCAGTGTTCATACGCTAAAATTTTTAGTAGTGGTGCGTGTTCATAATCAGTTAGCGATCTTGAGTTGTTAAACCGTCCTCGACATATCTTTCGGGGCTTGGACTTCTTTACTTGCCATGCATTGCAGCTCCTTTCCCTATTGAATTCAAATTGCCCATGAAGAGTGGGTCATTGTACAGTCGGGCACTGTAATCTTACAACCGGTCAATTTGAACCATTCAAAGATTTTGCATAGCATAGAAAAAAAAATTTCATCCTGCATAATTATCATTCAATCCTCATGCAATTCCAATCAAGCGCACCAAATTTCAGATTCAAAAAAGCAAAATTCCATTTTTGGTGAATTTTTGAAGCCAATTTTCATAGTTTTACACAATATTTTATTGATTATAGTTGGTGATGAGTTTTTTTAATTTGATTGCATAGATATGTGGGGAAAACCCATACGTACATCTTTCAAATTAAAAAACACCCCATTAAGCAACAACAATGTCATCTAGGAAGAATTCAATGTTGGAGTGACCATGTTCAAGTATTGTGAAATAGATATCTCTTTATTATAATTAGATTTTTTTATTTTGACCCACCTACTATAACTAAATTTGTACATTTCAACAAGTTAGTACAATTACTTTGCCAAATCTAGTTAAAATATAGAAATATCTATTTCACGAAATTTGGGCATTGTCACTTCAACATTGAAATCTTCCTAGATTACATTTTGTTACTTAATGGGGTGTTTCTCAATTTAAAAGATGTATGTATGTATGTTCCCTACTACATATTTATGCAATTGGATTAAAATTTTTTATCACCAATTGTTTTCAATAAAATATTATGTAAAATCATGAAAATGAACTTTAGAAATTCACCAAAAATGGAATTTTGCTTTTTTGAAACTTAAATTTTGTATGCTTGATTGGGATTGCGTGAGGATTGAGTATTAATTATGCTTACCAAAATATACCAATTATATTGCACATTCTAAAAAAAATGTGATTGGTTCAAATTGGCTAGTTGTGAGATTACAGTACCCAATTGTACAATACATGGATCCCACCCTTCCTACTCAAGAATGTTAAGAACGCAAACAAAAAATCAGTCACTATATTGTACCCGATGGTCAGGATCGACATTCATTGGTGAATAATTAATACGCTTATTAGAAAATGGTTTAGAAATCTAAGAAAATTGGTTTCGTATTTTTCCAAGCTTGTATGAATATAATATGAATTTTTGAAAACAACTCCCTAGATGTATCTACTGTGGATACAAAACTAACACCAAAGAGGCCACACAAACACCCAAAAGAGATACACTTCAATCTTGGATCATATATAGGTGATTGGCCAACACAAGAATCTCCATCATGATAGTGACAACTTTTTGGGACCGCACTTGTTCACTTTGAGTCCCCACATGTCTTCTTTAGGTTGTTTTACTAGCGGTTGGCGCTTGCTATGCTATGCATTCATCGTTGGAATTTTATTAGAATTTTTATGTACTAGATAAAATGCAGAACAAAAATTTCAAATAAATCTTCAAAAAAAAATTACTAAAATCTTTGTATAATTTTGTTTATAAGTAAGCATATATTGAAGTGTACAACAAAAATTTATTGAATAATGAATGAAATATATGCAATGGTGAAGACTGTAAAAGATACACATTTATTGTAATGCATTCAGAAGATGACTCAATTGTTATGAACAATGGCAATCCAAAAACCTGGTGAATTGAAAAGAAAAACTTGTAGATTTCAAAAACTTCATGAACAATTTAATTGTTGTGAAATCCAAAATCTCTTCAATAGAATAAATTTCTCAAATCATTTGGTAGTAGCAATAGAATTTTGAAATCATAAAAGTTGTAAAAGTGATATTACATAGGTGATTGCAAACTACTACTCTATTTTTGTAATATAACATTGTGTGAAAATATTATTTTTATGTATGCATGATTGAAAATATTTTTAAAAAATACTAAAACTAATTATTTCAAAGACTTATTGAAATCATTATCATGCATTCTATTCAAATATATCTAATATGTGATACAATGATGTGTAGCATAGCAAGCATGAGCCCCTATTATTAATGGTAGCATTTGTGATATTACAGAGGGATTTATGATTTTAGTAGTATGATAGGTGTCTGTAAATGATTCAAGTCTGAATTGGGTGCTTCTACCTTAGTGGTTGTGCAGTGTTCATCCACAACTGCATTCCCCATTGCAAAGGTAAGAGTCAAGCTAAGAACTAAGGTAAGTACCATGCTGAGTGAGAATTGGACGTGATTTATTGGGGTTTTCAGAGTCAGAATTGCCTTCATTGAGTTTCATGATGCTTTTATTGCTTTCACTTCTATGTGAGTAGGGAGAAGCTACACTTTATTGCCTTGTTGTCAAACTAAAAGCATCACCACCACAACATGCAAAATAGGGTCAACTCATTCAATTGGTACATCAGGCAAAGATTGTTGCCCTATGGCAAGCACATGGACTCACCAAAAATGCCCAGCCACTTCAAATGTTGAAGAGTGAATGGCCAAATAAAGTGCCCCCAACTTGACGTATTGTATGCTCTGACACAAATTTTGAGGTACAAACAATGCAGTCTAACACAGTTTTCAAGGGTGGAACATAAAGTTTGAGGTACAAACAATGGGGTCTAACACAGTTAATACATCTGCATAGTGCAAAAGGCACCCCTATTTTGGAAGGTGGATAGGTCTTGAAATTCTAGGGCCAATCACAACCCCTGCACTCATGCAGCACCTCCGCTCTGCTACCGGCTTTCCAGGTGGCGCTTGCCCCCAGCCGGTCCCCCCCACCCCAGCCCTAAGCCCAGCAACCTCATCTACGGTCAATCCAAGAACCGAACTCGCAACTGACATACTACGTGTCAGACACTGCCCACATTGGATGCTCACCACGTGGAGGATCAAGCTCACATGCTGGGGTTGAGGTGGCGGCAGCGCAGCCCCGGTCACGCAGGCTATAACATAACAAAAACCCATCCCTTCGCAGTCTCCATTCGCACTCTCAGTTTACGTTCCAGCGTCGCATTCAATCCTCTTGTTGATAACTTTGGACACCAATCCAGAAGAACACATTCATCTTTCCATTTGTGATAAGCTTAGCTCCACCCCACATTTCTAGTTTGTGCAACCGGACGGAAGGAAGGAAGGAAGGAAGGAAGAGGTTGTGTGATGGCAGGGGACAAGAAGAGCTATGCTGCAACGGCTCACAAGGGCAACGATGATGCTAAAGACGCCAGCAAGGAGGTGGGAAACAAGGCCGAAGATGCAGCCAACGAGGCTTCGGTGAGTCTGTGGGGGTGGTTTGAAACTCTGCAGCTCTGTCAGGGTTTGAGTCTCCCTGTTTTCTTGTTTCGGGGTTTGGTTGCTGCCGCGTGGGAGTAGTTTCCCGTGCAAATGATAGGATTTTCTGGGACTTGAGAGTCTTTTTGACGAAATGGGGTGTTAGGGAGATCACTGTTGGGCTGTGAACAGATCTTTCGGGTCTGAGAACCACATTTGTTGAGATGAATTTTGTCACATCGTGTATGAATTTCTTATGCATTTTCAAAGAAAGAGCCTGTAGATCACTGGAAGTGGAAACAAGGCTGAAAATGCAGCCAGCGATGCTTCGGTGAGTGGGGGTGGTTTGAAACTCCAGTTCAAGGGTTTTCAGGATTTGACTCTGTCTGTTTTCTTGGGGTTTGGTTGCTGGCGTGGGAGTAATTTCCCGTGCAAAATATGGGGTATTTTCTGTCATTTGGGAGTCTTTTAGACAAGATGGGGTATTAGGGAGATTACTATGGAGCTGTGGAGATCTTTCGGGTGTAAGAACCACACCTGTTTGTTGAGATGAAATTTTTCACACCGTGTATGAATTTCTTATGCAATTTCAAAGTAGGAGGCTGTAGATCACTGGAAGTGGAAGTGGAGTAAGTCCATTCTACTCGAACATCAGTGGTTAGAAGCTTACCATGTGATGCTGACACCCAAATTGCTAATTGAATGCTAACCAAGTGTATGAGAAGAGATGCGTTCCTGTTGGTGCAGAGTTGGTATAGGAGATGGAATTTGGTTCCTAACGGTTACAGTATCCTCTGCTTTTGGTTTACATTCTTCGTGAAGTTTGATTGTTCGCTGGTTTTGATGTAGTTGGGATTGGTCCTGGTGTGCAGGACGTCGCGTCCAATTTCGGCAAGGGCGTTAGCGATACCGTAGACACAACCGCCAAGAATACGAAGAATTTAGGCGGTGAGGCTGCGGACGCAGCGAAGGAGAAGGCCGAGGATGTGAAAGGAGATGTGGAAAAGAAGACAGACGAAGCGAGATCCAAGGCAACCAAATCCAAGGACGCAGCGAAGAATAAGGCTGACGACACGAAGCGCAGTGCTGAATCCGCGACGAAGACCTCGGGTGAAGAGGCTGAGGATGCAAAGGACGCAGTCAAGGGCAAGGCCGGGGATGTGAAGGGCAAGGCTGATGATACATCAAAGAAAGCTACCAATAAGGCAAATGAAACCAAGGACGCAGCGAAGGGCAAGGCCGGGGATGTGAAGGGCACTGCTGATGATACATCTAAGAAAGCGGCCAATAAGGCTAATGAAACCAAGGACGCAGCGAAGGGCACGGCACGGGATGTGAAGGGCAGTGCTGATGATACATCAAAGAAAGCGGCCAATAAGGCGAATGAAACCAAGGATGCAGCGAAGGGCACGGCACGGGATGTGAAGGGCACTGCTGATGATACATCGAAGAAAGCGGCCAATAAGGCGAATGAAACCAAGGACGCAGCGAAGGGCACGGCACGGGATGTAAAGGGCAAGGCTGATGATGCAGCAGAGAACGCGGCCAATTCAGCAAATAGAACCAAGGAAGCAGCGAAGGACACTGCCGGGGACGCAGCTGACAAAGCTTCCAGGAAGGCGACCGAAACCACAGACGCAGTGGAGGACACGGCGAAGGAAGCGGCGGACAATCTTGGCGATGCCAAGGACTCCCTGAAGGGAAATGCAGTCGACGCCAAGGACACTGTGAAGAACACGGCGGGCGACATCAAGAGCGAAGCTGACAAAGCCGCAAGCGCTCACCAGCCCAACGTGGACGAAGCCAAGGACGACGCTGGCCAGAAATGGGATCAAACCAAAACCAAAGCCAACGAATTCGCAGGTGCTGTTCAAGGTTCCGCGGGCGCGGCCGGCAATGTCGTGAAGGAGAAGGCCGGACAGGTCAGGGATACAGCCATCTTTTCTCAAATTTGTTCGATTTTTGCTATACCATTTTTCGCGGTTTCTTCAATAGTTATGTAGCATCTCACGACATCCGTCCGCATTTGATACATGTTGACAACTTCTTTGTAGCAAGTCCTACATGAAATTAGCCAAAATTTTTGCTAAAAGGTGCGCAATTGTTTCGTTAAACAGGTGAAGGACACAATCGGGAACGCTGTGGGAGCCACGAAGGAGAAGGCAAACGAGGCGGGAGAGAACATTCATGAGAAAACTGCCGACGCTGCCAAAGCTGCTTCTGCTCGCGCTGACGAGGCGAAAGCTCGCGGAGAATACACAGCCGACGGTGAGTGGGTGCGCGAAAGTGACGAAACCTTCGGCAAGGCCACCAATGACGACGTGTACCCGAAAGCTGAAGAGACGAAGAAGGATGCCAAAGGGTTGCTGGGCGGGATTACCAACATTCTGGGAGACGCTTCCAAGGCAATTCAAGACACTGTGAATGCACCTGGTGAGCGTGTTGGTGACAAGTGATTTAGGTGTTAGGGTTTAGGGTTTAGGGGTGTGAATAGTGTGGATAGGGATGAGTAGCATTTGAGCACTTCTGAGCGCTTCTGGCTTTTTCTTCGGTCCTTTTGGTATCCCGTTTCTGAGTCTCTGTGTGAGGTTGGAGTCGATGCGTTTGGAGGTCTAAAAAGGGTCTTTTCAGGAATTTGTTTTTTCCGTTTTAGAGGCTGAAGTTTAGGTTTTCTCTGGCTTTTGTAGTGGCCAAGAATTTGTACTTTATGCCCTGGGTTTGAGACAAGAAATTGATGGCAGTTTTATGATGCATAGTTGTCTTTGAGTGGTGGTATATAAATATTGTGGATAGTGAATTACTGTGATGGGTTTTATCTGTCTATTGTTCTTGATTTCTGAGAGGGTCTGTGAGGCTGGAGACGAAAGCTTTTTTGTCGTTGCTCATTAGCTGTGTTAGCGTTTTAGATTTTCTGTTGTATAGGCTCAGATTGAGACCAGGAATTTGTACTTTATGCACTTGGCTTTGAGACAAGGAATAATGTAGAATTATCTGATTTTAAAATGAATAAGAATGTGCGATGTGTTGCAGTAGGTCTATCTATCTTAGCGCACTTTCTTTCAGGATACGTGCAGATAAGCAAGTCTCTAACCATGATGACCATCCAAACTGAGCACACCTTGTGAACATTGGCAATAATTAATTGATGCTAGAGCTTCGCAGGGCATCGTTTGTTTTCTCGTTCGATGGCAATGTGAGTGCAGCTGATGAGTTCTGGCATGATACATGATTTAATACACGTCTGCTGGATTTTGCTCTGTTGTGCGTTTGGCTTTAGGGTTTGAGATTGGTGATGAGAATAGAAATTGATTTTTCAAGGCTTCGATTATAGTTATGATGGAAACTGTTCCTGTGTCAAATACCAAAAACTGATGTATCTGGAGATACTGAGACTCCCCTCCACAGATTCTTTGAATGCTCGTGAGCCTAAGAGATTTGGGATTATGCTCAATCAATTATTCATCATGTTAGAGGGGCATCACCAATATTGGGCCTCCATCCTAGACTTGATGCCATTCAATGCATCTTTGGGGTCCCAACTCCTAGGATATTTCATAAATCTCGTACTATATGGTCACTCATTCGTGGCGCGGAGCTTTGGCTGTGCTGGATAATGCATAACCACCTCATTTTTGCCCAAGACCGTTAGTTGACTCAACTTCTCCAAAAAGCTTTATGGGATGCATTGATGGATTTTGGTCGAGCGGCCTTCCTTAAGGCTACACTTGCTGCTAAATACCGACTGCAAGACTTGAATAGAATTTGGTTTAACTTTGATTGCATTTGGCTTCACCCTTCGGTGCTTGGCAATAGATCTAGAGGTTCGATTACTTGGAGCAAAGAAGGTCCGCCCTCCTGCTCGTTTCTTTAGCCTGTCCTATCTTTTTCCTCTTTTCTTTCTTTGCTTGGATTCTCTTCATTTGTCCAGCCTTCTGGCTTGACTGTTACTTGGTTTTTTAATGCAATGGTTCTCCATTTGTTATCAAAAATAAAATAAAAAATACCAAAAACTGTGAATTTTTCACACAAATAATATTATGTCTTTCTATCTGGTTTGGACTCCTCGGGTATCAGTAATAGATTCCCATCAGTACATGCTGCTTGTGCTTCTTGGCCTCCAAAATCTCTCGGAGAATCTCCGAATTTCCGAAAGGATAAGGAAATGACAGATTCAACTAGAAAACAAAGATTTCCTATAAATATGTAGCAACACAGAAAAAGCGCAGGGACAGCCCAATTGAGCACTCGCTTATCATGAAGAAGGATCACTCCAGTCTCGAAGGGGGAACACTCACACTGAATAGCTGTTACATTCTTTACTTTTGAGTAAACAACAGTGTGCAACATAATAGTCTGGGTAAAGTGAAAGAAGAGCCTCATTCTGGGAATTAACATTGCTTGCCACGGGGCTGGGCATGGTTGAACATAGTTGGATTCCCATGGGACACCATGACCGGTAAAGAAAATCAACACTATGATACAACAATGCTCGTCATCTTCGATCCATGCCTTGTGACCTCTACAGCAAAGAGTTCCAGAAAAGAGTTCTATTGAGGTTATAGAACAGATTTATTGACCAACGTACTTTTAAACAACAAATTCAGTGCCAGAATAGATATATTGACCAACGCACTTCCTCTACAGCAAAGAGTTCCAGAAAAGAGTTCTATTGAGGCTATAGAACAGATTTATTGACCAACGTACTTTTAAACAACAAATTCAGTGCCAGAATAGATATATTGACCAACGCACGTAAGGAGCGAATTTTGAATGCGAACCTACTTTAAATACTCTTACAACCCAGATGCAGTAAGTTCTACATGATACCGAACATTCGGCGATTCTGAGGTTCAAATATACTCCGATCGCAACTACTCCATGCACGAAATCGTGCCAGGAATCTAAACCACATCTGTACAACCATCCAACTGACCAATTGATAACATGACTATGCTGTGGAATTCGAAGATCTAGCTAGCGCTGTAATTCGACTAGAGATTCATGCATTCTAAGCGACATCTTCCGGCACAAAATCAGTAACAAATTGCACGCATTTGTGATCGCTCGAAGTTTACACAACAGCTTCATGGATTCTGCCAAGACCATTGTTGGCAGCCTTGTCGTCGATGGGATGGCTGGTGACATCGGGGGAGTTTCCTTTCTTGCCGCGCTCACTCCTCGCATTAGCAGCAAATTTCATACTGTTCGAATGCAAGCCCCTGTCTTGCTCATCCGCACTCCACTCCGACGCGTAGTAATCCTCCTCCGAGGACTTCGAGGCCGGGCAGAACATGCCGCCCCACTGCGGGAAATACACCAGCAACACCAGGGTGGACACGCAGACAATCATGATGCCCATGTACGTGATCCCCTGTTCAGTCGCGTAGGAAGTGTTCGTGAAAAAGACCGTTGTACAGATGATGGAGCCCACGTTCCCGCCTGCGCCCGTGAACCCGGAGATCACACCCAGCGACCTGCGCGCGACAAATGATGATCAATGGAGGTGGAATGCCCAACGTCTTGAACAATTCAAAACTCTAAACCCTGAACCCTAAACCCTAAGCCCTGGCACGCAATTCAAAACTCAATCTAAGGCAGTTTGCAGTAGAGCGGACGGGTTCTTCTGTGGTCAGAATGTAACCCTCCATTACATGGAGCATCGAAATTATAATAATAAGACATTGCAAAAATGGACTCCAAGAATAAGTACAACCTGCTTAGGTTTATATGTTCATTACACAATACGCCAGTCAGGCTTCCTTATACTCTCACCATCACACTCTGTTAGAGTCAAGAGAAATAGCACACAAATTCTGACTATAAGGAAATGCAAAAGTGTGTGAGTGAGTGTGAGTGTTAGGGTTGAAGACGGACCTGCGCGAGACGAACGGGATGATGCCGAAAGTCGCCCCGCACGCGGCTTCCGCGAAGATAGAGAAGATGATCATGACGGCGATGGCGGCGGAGAGGTTGCCCATTTTCCCGAGCAAGATGCACAGCACGCCGCCCACGGTCTGGGTGATCCAGAGATTCCACAGGCGCCCGCGCATCCCGAAGCGATGGGCCACGATGTCCGAGATGATGCCCCCGCTGGGACGGGCGAAGAAGTTCATCAGGCCGAAAGTGGACGCGATGATGCCCGCCGTGGACAGGTTCAGGTCGAAGCGGTCGTAGAAGTACTGCGCGATCACGTTGTCCACCGTCAGCTCCACGCCGAAACTGTACCCGTACATCATGAAGAAGATCCATGTCCTGTAATTCGTCACCGCGTTCAACAATACCTGCGCAGCAAAGAGAAACCACCATTCCCGTTACGAATGGCACCATTTTGCAAGATCTCATGACACCGGCATGAGTCGGCAGCATAGATAGCTCGAAATCTGAAATTGGACAAACGGCAGCATTTGCAGAACTTCTGGACACTTCTGAACACCGGGTGCATTCTACTCAATTGGAGGCCAAGTGATATTCCCTGATTCTAGGATCCTGCCTGGAATTCATTGGAACATGTTGACAAAAAATGGATGCAAAAGCGTACTTAGAAAACATTCATCAGTATTGCGGGAACCATTGTAAGTTCCTCCGGGGACCATTTCAAATACCTTTTCTTTAATGGTGGCGCTTAAAACTTGAAATCCGGAAGGGGGGATTCTTGGCACTGACCTTTTTGACGCTATCCTTGACCTTGGCACCTTCTTTCTCAAGCTGATGGTAGTTCCCGTCCGGAAGGTCCTGACCGAGCGTCAAAACGAGGAGTCCCATGAGAGTGTGCATGACGCCGGGCACGAAAAACGCGAGCCGCCATGCAGTGAAGGGTGTAGAGTGGAAACTAATCACACAAACAGAGCCAAGCATGAGTAAACTATGGCCGAAATATTCAGAGATTTTCATATTCAAAAAAATGGCTGATTTCAGCGAAATTGGCACCGTTTCAATCACCTGCTGATACATGACACCTCAAACCTAAAACACTTGTATCCTAGTGTGTCTTTTACTTCAGGATACTTGAACATCAATATTTGGCTCTCAGAACCACGCCACAAATTTGAAATGAATGATTTGCGTAATTGAATGCAACTTTTCAAGGATCAAGGTGTAGATGCCTCAAATCTAAATCAGTTGTATCCTAGTTTTTTTAAGAACTCTGAACATCACAATTTTGGCTCTTAGAGACACGCCAGCAAAATTTGAAATGACTGGTTTGGGTAAATGAATGCAGTGCGTTACCTGTTTTTGATCAAGTCGTAGATGAGCGGCATGATGAGTTGCGTAGCGCCCCCACCGAGGTTGCCCCACCCAGCCGCCAGTCCATTGGCCGTGCCGACGATCTTGCTGTTGAACATGGAGCTCATCCAGAACTGGCACGAGACGAAGGTCGCCAGGGAGAATCCGATGAAGAAGCGCACGGTGATGAAGCCCCCGACGTCGGAGACGAGCGCCATGGAGTACACCGCCGGGGAGATGATCATGATCAGGAAAGCGCACCCGTAGCGAGGACCAATCAGGTCGCACACCGTCCCCATCAGAAGACGGGACAACACCGAACCTGCCATTAAGAAAAAAAAATTGCAACACCATTTGAGTTTCAGAGAAGCCGCCGAATTCCATCGGTCAAGATTCTCATTGCTGGAAATTCACATTCTTCAAAGGCTCTTGTCACTCCTGTGCGTAACTTAACAGTTTTCAACATTGGTAACTCATCTTCATGCTTTCGATGGTGGAGCTCATCTTCCTTTATTAGAAAGCTGAAGAAAAATGGAGTTTAGTAATCACCAGGTTTGTCCCTCCTAATGGGTTTCATACTCAGGATTTCAACAAGCTTACGACGGCAAACTTTGATGAACTCAAGCGCTAAGATGTAATTTTCGGTTCAACAAACTCATTGCAGTCAGAAGAGTGAAACTCACTATTCGTACTCCCAACATTTTGAACGTTTAACGTTCAGCATATATTTGGCCTCTTAAACTATTCTGACAGTAACTTTGTACGCAATCAACGTTGAGCATTTTTTGACTCTTGAACAACTCTGAAACCTACTGCAGCTTTTTGTCACCAAAGGTGTTACCAATATGAGTGACGAAGAATTATTGGTCAAAAATTCCAGATTCCAGCGTTCTGAACTAAATTTTCGCGAACTGGTTTGCGACACTCTCAATATCCTGTGGTCCTGAGATGCAGCCTCAGATTTCATGGCAAAAAAAGGCTGGAAAAGCGCTCAAATTGACTCTGATTTAGAGAAGCCACATCCTGAACTAGGTGGCTATGGCGTCAGAGAGTGCGCCTTACCCGAGACGGAGGCGATGGCGGCATGCCCAATGTCGGATTTGTTGAGGTTGAGGTTGTCCCTTATCACGGGGATGAGCGGCGGCGCGGCGAACGTGGACAGGAAGCACGTGAAGAAGGAGATCCACGACAGATGGAAGGTGCGCATGTGCGGCGCCGCGAAGCTGTAGATGCGGATGGTCTTGGCCTTGTGCTCCGAGTCCACTGGCAAGGAGAATTTCGCCGCGGAAGGGTCGGGCAACTTCTCTTTGCCTTGCTGCACCGAGAATGCGTACATGGGCTCCTTCCCGGAGACGCCGTGCATGGACATCCCGGGCTCCCCGACCGTGTTGTGGCCAACTCCAGAAGTCGATTGGTCCGCCATTTTCGATACACAAACCGTGCACACACACACACAAAGGCAGACACACACAGACAGAGAAAACTCTCCGCTCAAATCTTCACAGCGATCACTCCACCGCTTCCTCCAAGTCTTCAATCAGTACTCATCCGATGCACCCCCCGTCGTCGATCGAAACCTCATACGCAGAAAACAAGTACTCATGAGATCAACGCTGCCTGCACTCGCCTCACGTACCTGCAAGACCACACCTTCAATCCCACTTCATTAGATCAAATTTGCGGAAACTCTAACAATCCAGCGCATTTCAAATACAACATTCTACTCGAAACTCACATACAGGAACCCGACTTTCAAATTCTCACAAGCTAAGGTACACCAACCTTGCAGGTGGCAGAACCAGTGACCCCGCCTGCATGCAGCACGGCTCCGGATATACTCTTCCCACCCACCCACGCACTCTGCAAATTCACAACTTGAAGAAACCACGACCCTTCCCAAGGACTTGAGGCGTTCTAGTATGACTGAACCGGCGATTCTTGCTATTTATCCAAGTGTGAGGTGATCATGGCAACGTTCCCGGCGCAGGCTTGCAAAGGGGAAGCCGCGCCTCGGGTGAGCAGGCTGGTTGCAACAGGGAGGGAGGGGAGTAGGGACTCCCTAAGCCAAATATGTATGAAAGCCTACAGCTAGTCCCTTCTAGACATTTTCGCTAGGCTGCAGGAAAAAGGGTATTAACTTAAACTTAAATGCGGTTGACTCCATATTCCTTCCAACGTTTAAGGAGCCACAGTGCACCGACTCTTGGGGTCCCTACACTTGGTGGTTCGCAGTTTGAGGGATGGCGTGTTCAAAGGATCTCACTTCCCATTCCTGATTTCAGTTCTTTTCTGGCCTTTTTCTCACCTCTGAAATTCCTGTACCATTGGAACCAGTCATGGACCCCTGTGGAGCCAACTCCTTTGAGGCGGGTCCTCGTTCGTAGAGAAAGAGAGAGAGACACGTGCATTCTGGAATGCAGGCAGGTGGCTAGTAGGTGTGTTTTTTTAGCGATATTTCGCTCGAAAGCAAGGTTTTTTTTATCATTTAGGAGAAGTAGCAAGATTTCTTCAATATTCATGTGGTGCTTGGGTGATACTTGGTGATATCTGTATCTATTAGGTAAATTTTGGCTATTGGTCCTAAAATACAATAGTACGTTAGCTCTTTTGACCGAAAGAACTAAAGTTTCCTTTACAAAAAATGACCAACTCTTTTTTTTTTTTTTTTTTTTTTTTTTGGTTTGAACAAATGGGAGATCCATGGCATGAAAAAAAAAACCACCAAAAACAAAACGGCCAAGCTAGAAGGTTGGACAATGAAGAGAGGACCAACATCTTTTGGCAATAGCCAATTGGAGAAAAAACATGTACAAAAAGACACTACTAAAAAATTATAAAAAAAAATTGAGGCAATATAAAATAAGGATAAGATTCATAGAGAAGGAAGACTTCCTATGGTAATTAACATTGCTAATGGGGACAAGTAACTTGTGACAAATGAAAAAGAAGGGACTAGTACAATATTTTGGGCTGGGGTGAACTGACCCCCTTGCTCAGCCCCCGGAGAAAACGTTGGAATTTTTTATTTTCCACGCATGAAAAAATTTGCAAATTCTAAATTCATATTTGCAATCAAATTAGCTAGGAGGGGTGTACAAAGTAAATAAATCAAGCAAAAAATAGTTGTTTTTTTTTAATCCCTAAATCACGGTGCCCATGACCGTGTAGTTAAATTTGTGTACGTTGAACGGACACTTGGTCCTTTAGGGGTTAACATGAACACCTGGAATGACTAGGGCAGGCCGAGCGAGGGGGTGAGTTCACCCCCGACCACCCCTGGGAGTGAGGGAGTTATGTTTTTGAGAAGATTTGGAGATAATCTTCCAAGATTCCTCCATTTTCCACACACCTTGAGCACAGTGTCTTGTCCCCGTTCTAATTCTCTACAGTAGTCTGGCCTGGCATGAACCACGAGTTCACTAACACGAGTTTGTACGTGTTCGGCAAAGAGGGCAATGCTCGGCCAGGCAGTCATTCGTGAAGTCCATTCGACAACAGAAGAAGACCTCGATCTTTTCGTGACCAAAAAACAAAAAACAAATAAAACATTCCAGTTATAAAAACTCGACACCCAAAACTATATATGTACTCCGTACAGATCAGGGTTGAAGCAGCACCAGTGATGAGTTCACTTGAATCTCCCACCCAACCATGCACAGATTTTACCATTATCCACAAAAAGAACTCACAGAATATTTTAAAATGATATTGCTCTCAGAGATAAATTTATGCGAGAGAGTGTTGCAGCCAGCAGATCCTAGGGTCAAACCGTCCCCAAATCTAGCTCCCACCCCACGTACTGACGCCACACCTTCTTCAGTCAGTTCGATCAGTTGCTGCTTGACAGAGTGGAGAGTGCCCTGATGAGCTAGACTGAAATCGGAGAGAGCCCTGAAAAACTATAAACTTTTGGGGTCACTGTAGACTTATGTACAGTGGACGGAAGTTCATGATGAGATCGAGGGGGACTGAGGTGCGAAAGGGGCTTCTGATGCGATTTGCGAGGTGCTGCGAAGCTGCAGTAGAGTATTTTAATCAGGGCAACTGCGGAGCTTTTCGGGTTGCCGCAGACAAAAGGACACCGCAAGTACGCACTCGCCCCGATGGACCCTCACGCCCTGCCCCCTGATGTAGGGTTTCGCAACTCAGATGCTTGTTGTTGGATAGCTAGGTTAGGTAAGTAGAAACCCTACCGTGGTACTTTGCACTCTTGATTCTTAGGCATAGTGATCGATGAACTGTGCGTGCTGGACCTTCCTCCTCCTGATTTGTGCCTGTGAATTAAATAAGACTTTGTTGGAAAAAAAATAGGTATTCTAGATTAGTGGTAGTGCGGCAGTTTGTGCAAGGATTGCCCGCTTGGATTTCGATAGGACAGGTTCGCTCAGACTTCCGTTTCGATCATTCGCTTCCATTTACGTACTGGCGAGCAGTATCTCTGAAACTTGGATCGCCCTGTTCCTCCGAGTCAAGAGCTTCAAGCTCACTGTAAGGGCAACCCCACGCCTGGCTCGCAGTAAAGGGGCGCCAAATGGCAAAAATTCATCGTTTGGCGTGCGTTCATATTAAATGAAGAGTCATGGTCCCAGAGGAAGACTCAAAAAGTAGTCAAAAGGTGCTCCAAACTTCCTATTTTATTATTTTTGAAAGAATCTCTTCAACTTTTGAAGAGAACCTTTCAAAAGGTTGAGACTCAAAACATTATTCAATAGCTTGGCGAACCGCATTCAAGAGTCTCCATTTGCCCGTGCCTTCTTTATTTTTGGCCGTGCCCGGGCATGTTTTTTCACTTGGCGTGCGAGCCGTGGGGCAATTTCCAAGCCACGGCCTGCTCATTGCCAGTGTTGAGTGCCTTGGGTGAGTTGCTGTGGGTTGCTCTAAGAATACTGAATCTATTCTATGCAAACCATTTCACGATTTCATCCCTCACATTCTCATCCGCACGATTTTTCATTCATTTGTTCTTAATGGCATCCAAAGTCCAAACATCTTCTCTTGCAACCTCATAGTTGAACGACACCTTTTAGGTGTTGTCACAATGCAACAAACTCTATTCTAGTCTATTTTATTAGAATGCAATTTATTGGTATGTCACAATTTCATCCATTCATTCATTGGAAGAAAATTTGGGCCTAGGGAGGGCTTTTTTTTGCCTTTGAAAAAATGAACCTCGGTCATTGGGTGGCAACATGGGAAGCAACAAGTCAGGCTTACTAAACCTCAATGACATTGATATAATGAAACCTTATAGGTTCCTTAAACCTTTTTATGGGTGGTTGCATTGCAATTTAAACGTCTAATACTAAATTGCTAATATACACTAATAGTGCGTGTGATACAAAAATCACACTATTTGTAATATATTCAATCCATGAATTCTTTGATGTTTAGAGGCCAAAACAAGCTTCAAAATACTCCTTGGCATAGAAGGCTAATCTAAACCTTTTAGAACATTTTAAAGTTGAGTAGTACAACGTGGTTCAAAGCTCATGATTTTGGTGAATTCAGGCATGGGTTGAAAATTCAGCCTACTCATGGGATTGTTGCCACCTCATACATGGAACATATCCAAAGTGTTCAATAAAAGGATAAAGATGTGTACAAGATATTGCCTTACTTTTCCATTGACCAAAATAAAACTTCAAACTCAAATTTCTACAAAACCACATAGCCAGCTAATCTAAAATCCTTAATATGCTTACTCTCAATATAACTAAAAAATCTTTTGGTTACATTCCATATGATCTCAAGTAAAAATTAGCAAAAAAATGGTGAAATTGGCAAGTTTGGACACAATTTAAAGTTCCAATAGCACAACTTAGGTTCTTAGTGGATATTTGCAATAAGTGACAATTTTAGGGGCACTCACTTTAACCCCTAAAGTTCCATAACTATGTTCTTACCAGAAACGCTCAAAAACTGCCATTTTTAGTATAAATATCCAATTTTTGGAAATAAATTTTTTTTGACACATGTAACCATAGGAGCTTGTAGTATGGTGACTTGAAAACATATGTTAAAAATTTTAGGAATTTCCATTGTGTGGATTGCAAGATATATGCATTCAAATTCACTAAAACCATTTTTTTGGCCCTGAAAATAGGGCAGCAACACTTCACAAGCTCACTGTGAAAAAATGTGTAAAATGATGGTGCTTCTTTGGATTCTTTTTCCTACACAAGTTGTCTACATGTTTGAAAGTTTTCACTTCATTTGGAATTGTACAACATATAGGAAAAAAATGGTAAGTAGATAGTAGTGGAGAATGAATCAAAATACTAAATTGTCAAGAATTTTATTATAGAATTGAAAAATGTTTATTCCAATGGTTGCAAAGTTGTAATAAATAATCTAAATCCTATAATTTTATTTTTTTCAAAAAGTATTGAAAATTGAATAAGATAAAGGACTTCAAAGTTTATTTTAGAGTAGAGAATTCATAACTGCCCGCACACTAAAAATCTTCATAACGTTTGACTCATTGATAAAAAAAAATGGGTAGATTTAAAGCTTTTTATGTATATATAATTCTAGAAAACCAATTTCAATTTTTTGTTTTTGAAAAAAGTGAATCTTTTTCATCTGCCCGAACTGCCCAGTTACAAAAAAAAAATAACAAATTAGGCCATAAGTTTTTACTTGTATTTCCAAATGTCATGAAATTTGATGCATATAAAAGATATTCCTCGCCCCCACCTTCTATTAAAATTTCAGCCAAAAATATGGAAATCTCTAGTCGCACGTACCTGCCCAAAAATTCTATACGGCCAAAAATTGCATGTTGGTCCTTTAAGGATTAATCCCTAAATAAATTATCATACATAATTTGCCTCTATTATATAGAATGATTTCCTTTGGTTATACAAGAATCATTGTACTTCATGAAATGTTGTATTTGATTGAAAAATTATATTTAATTTCAAGGAACCATAGTTGTCTTCTAATTTTCTTTGTATTTTTTTGTAGCACCAAGGCTACTTGAAAAATCTAAATGCAGCACAATTGAGCAAAATTGGAAAGAAAATTGTACATATAATCCAAATTTTGGACTCCCTATTTTTTTTGGCTACTATCAGGTATACAAAAATACCAATGACATAGATGTCAAGTTCTACTACAATATACATGTTCTCTAGTGCAAAATATCGCACAACAAAATCTAGAGAAATCCATGTATGGAACTTATTCCTCTAATGTAATTTTCAAATGAGCATTGCAAGGAAAGTATCCAGTAGGTCATCCAGCATATGCTAAAGGAACATTAGAATTAGATACAATAATGGGCATATTGCATAACATTCAGTAGTTCTATAGTGATGGTGTGGTATATTCTACACCCCAACAATGTTTCATCAATAGTTACTGATGAATTAGACAGGTGGAGGATATAGAGACATACCATCACTGTAGAACCAAGGCAACATCAACACAAGCTACTAAATGTTATGTGAATCCTCTGATTGTTTGGTTGTGGATAAATGGAATAAAGAGTGTGTCATGCCTACACTATATAAAACAACAATCTTGACCTAGCATCTCAAACATTGGTATGACTTGATTTTTAATAACTCTTGGTTGTACAAGTTGTGCCCATCAACACAACTTGAGTATACATATCTTATGGGCATGTTTACTAATAAAACTACTAGCATTTGGAAATAGGAATGAATGTGTTGAATCTCTGTACTACTAATTTTCATTGATTTTTTATTGTAAAAAATAGAGCAACTTTAAATTCAAATTAAATCTAAGAAAATTTTGCACAATTTTTTTTTATTGCCTATATCTTTTGAAGACATTTCAAATTAATTCAAATTTTTAAATATGTTTCTAATTGTTTTCGCTTATAGCTAAAGTAATTATAACAATGTTCATTTTTCACAAAACTAATCGAGAATTTTTACAATCACAGACAACATATAATTTCATATTATAAAAATGTAAGATTAAAACAAAAATATAATTTAAACTGAAGTTGAAAACGATGTTTGACCAGAAGGCAATAGAACTAATCTATTAGGAATTAAATTGCCTTCTCTCACATTTTGTCATCTTCAAATGAGTCCTATTAGACATTATGTCCTAAGCCTCAAGCTCCAAAGATGGATGTAGAGTAGTAATAATGTCACCTTGCATATGTCCCATAACTTTTTTTGATAAATAAAAAAAATCCTCTATTTCTATATACATTCCTATTTGGAATTTCCAAACCCTCAAGATCTCCTATTTCAACTCACCAATGACTTTCAAAACTATCACCTTAAAAATGATATGGATTAATGGGCACAAGCTATATAAGCTACAAAACATAACAAAACTAACGGATTCTTATTCATATTCATACATGCATTGTATTATAGGACACTGGGACAGGGACATTGGGTTTGCATGTAATTTTAGGAAGATCAAATTTGTTTGATCATAAATGAGCTTAGTAGAACGTAAGCCATTGAAGACCATGCCATAGCGATTGTTTAACCCCTACAAAGTCTGGGATTTTAGATCCTAAACTTTTGAGGCTTCATAATTAATTAATGCCTTGTCAAGAATCCAAATAAAAACTTTGTTTTTGCTTACTTTTCTTTCTTCCCATCCTGACATGAACTGATTTAGAATCTCACATAACAATCATGATGCATCAAATGACCGAGCTAGTTACACTGCAGAATATTACATAAAATAGGTTTGCAACATGTTCATATCACCACTATTTGGAATCCAACTGGGCTAGACACTTCGCGTACCCCTCAAAAGAACCTCGGCTCTGCAAAAATCTTTAGCAAAGACTAGGAACACTGCACAGTTTTCTGGACTCCATTGGTCGTGATTCATGGTTCAGTCAGACCATTTCATGAAGGAAATCAGATGGAAAAAGACAACATTTGAACAAAATTGCAAGACTTTGATACCGGTAGTAGCATTTGACTAAGTTCGATACCAGGGTGTTCAATAGTCACGTATTCTGCAAAAGCATGCTAAGAACGAAAACGATACAAGTACGAGCCGTAACAAAATGTTCTTTGCAAGTTAAGCTTCACTACAGTGTTACACTAATAACTATGCCTAAAGATCAATGAAAGAACCAATCAAGTTTGTAAGGCAATATTTGTGCAATAACTCAACGAGAAAACCACCTGAGAGAAGAAAACCGTCAGGAAAGTAGCTGAAATGTAGAACCAACCTGTGAATCTCAGGACTAATCAAGAAATATGAACTGCCCGGTTATTCGGATCTTCTTCTCGCTCAAGGAGCATCATAAAGAAATAACCAACAATCCAGAGGGCTATGAAGCGAAACGGCACCCAACATGAAACCCCAAGCAGACTCAGGATTGAACCCACGTATTGTGGATCCCTGAAATAGCCGAAGGGAAACTTCTCCACCCACGGAAGCTTCTTTCCAAACAATGCCCCATAATATACACCATCTTCCCCGAGCAGGTCAAACACCCTGCCACACATCACATCAAATTGATAAGGCAAAGCAATGTGAAAGGAACAAATGCTTACTAGAGGTTTAATTGATAAGGATAAATAGTCAAACAAGGCTTGTAGTAAAATTATACTACTGCATGAACTTTTAGGCAAAATCATCAAGAGAATCTACTCCAAGAAAGGTACCCTAAAAAAATGCAGGTCTGTGTATCGTGGTGTGTATAATGAAGAGGGGAGACTTCTATATGATCACTGTGGCCACAGGGAGACTTGCTCATGAACGATGGGAAAGATTCATTTTATGATGCTGTCTACAACTTCCTTAAACGGTTTAGTGTTTCTCAAAACAATTTTCTTAGATAGTGCAAGGAAAATTGCCAATCAAGCGAAGGAAAAACATGCAACTCACAACTGAAAGAGCACAATAAGGAGCATTGAGAGCATAGCAATACCTGTAATTCAGAAACTGTCCACAGCCAAAAAGCGCCACACAAATGAGGGGCGGGACAGAGAATGTGGCTACAGAGACGAGGCTAAGCAGTTGTAGAGACTTGAGAATGTGAGACACCTGGGCCATACGATGGGATGGGTCGACACCTTCGCACCTTTTCATCCACTTCTTGGGATAGGTCCACAAGTACCAGTAGAACGGAAATGGGCAAAGAACGAGGAGTGACACTACAAGGCTGTGAAGAATGCCGGGTGTAGCCAAATGGGTGTTGATCGGCCATAAATCCAACAGTGCCATGGCTTCTAATCTGTCATGTCAATACACAAATCGTCAAATCAAATTTATGCGAGAAGAGCAACAAGAGAGGCACATACAAGTACAGCTGAGAAGTACAAGCATATATTCACATAAAAATATGCAAGAAGAGCACATACATACATGCGTACACCTTTTTTCATCAATCTTTGAAAAATCTAAGTGAGACAACCATGAATGGTGTCACAGCGCGTTCCAGCCTTTACACAAACCCTACTCGCTATGCTCCCCAGGGTTTATGATTAATGAAGATCTTCAACTAACACCCTAAAGCCGGGATCGGTTGTGTTAATCTACAGGATCTACAAACACGGGAAACCTGAGGAAGAAATTCTGTACTACGCTGGGATTCCACCACTGGATCCTCCACGGTCCAAGCTAGACCGATTTTCATCAAAAATATCTGAAAAAGCAAATGCCTCTACGTAATTCTAGGATGTGAATTTCAATACACGTTTCCTGACATTTCTCACAACCCACCTCTCCAGCAGAGCATCTTGAATTTCGGGTAGAGCCACATCGACCTTCACATACCTCGCGATGCGGTCACGCTGCTAAATTCTAGGGACACATTTGACGACATTTAAAAGACTAAAATTGCTATGAGGACAATAAATTCGCTGACATTGATTTCATTCCATACTGATCTTTCTCTAAAGGACGCAACATTATCTTGCAATTCATCCACGAACCCACCCAAGCAGTCTCCTGCTCTACTTCGTCAGGGTTTTGGCCATGGCGAATGTATAGCTTCAGTTGGTCAAACCCACAAACTGAAAAAAACGGCAACACCTAAGCTTACCAAAGTTCAAGCCGGTAGATTGCGCCTCTGTGCCAACGTCGTTCCACCAGCTCAAATTGGACCTGTCCAGCCAAACCAGACGCTTCTGTCTCTGCAACTGCACCCTAAAATCCTTGAAGCTCACAAGCGCATAAGTTAAGCAGAGCTTTGTGACAGAGGAAGTCTGTGGATGGGAGGAAACGGCACCCTACGAAGAAAACGCCGCAAGATTGCCGTGGTCGGGAATTGGGTCCGGTGGAAGGCCTGAAGGCCTCAAGGTCGCAAGGGTTACAATGAGGAAGAGAATAGAGTGTAGCCTGGCCACGTCAGTATTCAGGTTGCACGAGCACTCGACAGCTGGTTTTTTTTAATTCCTATGAGGGGACTGTATGTAAGGTAAACAAGCCTATTACCACCCTGATTTGCAATCTGAGTATATTGGGGCCAATTCCAAGGAGGGCATTTATTTTTCAGAGGTGTGCACTTGTTTCACGAATCAAACCCAAGTGGAATTATAATTTTTCAATCAGAATTGTAATTTCTGTGAATTTTTGAAGTGTCAGCCCTGAAATTACAAAACCACTTGTAGACTGGAGTCATAAACATCATACCAACAACCCATAACCACCCTTCTATGTATCTATTAGCACATAAGTATGGACCAATGAAAAATTGACACATTAGTCTTAGTGATATCAATGCTTTGATTTTGTCAGGAAAGTAAGTGGAGTTGGATGAATGTAGTGACGGAAATGGGGCCAAAACTAGGATGGCGGAAATAGGAAGCTAGCGGCTTTAAGCTGGTTTACCTAAAGGCAGTATACTATTTAAGGTCTAGCCCGCCTTTTTCGATAGGTTTTTATGAATAGAATTAATTTTAACTTATTTTTTAGAGAAAAAAAAATAGATGCCAAACGTAACACAAGATGGTTTCATCTTTATTGAAGCATTTCTGAATTATTTCTGAATTTTATAAGATTTTTGTTGTAGCTACCTATTTGTGATCCTAGGTCTCCTAAAATGTGTCCACTCACAACGTTTAACATGATTGGAGGAATTAAAGCTAATGATTGGCTCTTGCAATAAAGAATATTTTTTTCTTGATTCAATCAATGGCTAAAGTGGTCCATTTAACCCCTAAAATACCAAGGCAATTTCTAGCTCCAAAACCACTGAAAACTGCCATTTCTACTGCGATCACTCCCTAAACAACAAAAAACTTTTCTTTTAGAATCTAATAGTAGGATCTTGAACTTCATTTGTCTTAGATCATGTGGTAAAAATTTCATGAAATTTGACCGTACGGATTGGAAGATATTAGCATTTGAAGTTGGAAAAAGAAGTTTTTTGGAACTGCAGCCTGCAATTTCAGATGACTTTGACGGCCATTTGTTGATTTTTTTTGCACTACACACCACAAAGTTGAAATTTTTTGTGCTGCACATTTGAGTTGAGAGTTTGGGAAAAAAAATTCAGAATGTCAAACCTTGATTTTCACATACAACATAATTATTAAGTAGAAGTAGGTTCAAAATTGAACAAAACACTAAATCGTTAATAGCTCTAGGTGGAATTAAAACATCATAATCCCAATGGTGGGATTGTTCTTTCAAACAAACTTTACCTTGTCAAAAAAAAATTTGAAATTTTTTGAAAATTGCATTTAGAAATGAATTCTAAAAGGGTTTTTTTTGTAGACGCTTAGATTGCCCCCAAAACAAGATTGTCCATAACTTTCTCATATTGAGTCCAAATAGAATGAATCAAAGCTTCAAATTTAGACAAAAACATAATATTTGAAAGAAAAAAATTGAAAAAAAAAATCAATTAAATTTTATTTTTTTCTGCCCGGCGACCTGCTTTTTTTACTTCGGGTGGCATAACTTTTGCTCCCAGGCACCGATTGAAAAAAAATTGTATTTTTAGAAAGCTAATGTGATTTCCTATCTTCAAAAAAAGTTTCAAAAAATCAGGTTAAATTTCAGGTCACACGAGCCTGCCCGAAATCCCAAGTGTCCCCCAAGGGGACTTTGGTAGTTTAGGGATTAAAGACCACCTAGCATACCCGTTCAATAGCTTTTTATAGGATCGATTTGAAGAGGCCACTTGATTTTAGAGCATATTATTTTACAAAATAAAGACTATTTTTGAAGGAATTTACGTAGAATATCCCATTCCGGGCAAAATGACAAATATAGTATGCTATCCAAAAAATATGGAAATAAATGTAATTGGTAGACAAGTATAAAAATTATTATTACTATTGGAAAAAAAATTAGAATACATGTGATTTTTTTTAATTTTATAGAAAGGTGCTCCTTTAGGTATTCCATTTTAGCTCGTCGACATGCATGTTAGCATCACAAAACTATAGCTCATGTAAATCTTCTACCAACCCATGACCAACTTAACCCATAAAGGACCATTGCCCCTTCAAAGAATAAATGAAATTTTGGGCAGGTACCTAAAGTCTCAATTTTTGTCCTGATTTTTTTAATTTGTTTTTGAAGATAGAAAAATTGATTGGCTTTATGGGAATGTAATTTTTTCCAATTAGTGCCTAGGAATAAAAGTTATATCCAAATAAATTCTTAACAGGGAAGAAGGGGCAACAAAAAAAATTCCAAAAACTTGAATTTCCTTTTAATTCTTTGTTTTCTCACAGATTCTATTTTTGTCTACATTGAAAGCTTTTATTCATTTTATTTGGATTTCATATGAGAAAGCTAATGACAATCTTATTTTTTGAGCAATTAGAGCATCTTCTTAAAAAAAATAGCTTCACTATAAGAAACCCATATTTTACGTGACGTTTTCATGATTTTAGAGAACAAACTTCAATGGTGTGGAGGATTAGGATCACATCCATTGTAATTAGGGTGATTGCAAGAAAAACTTGTCTTATTTCTTGTCCCCTTGCTCTCAAACGGGTGGTTTTTTGCTCATAACTTTTGCATTGTTTATTTGTTTGGTGTGAAGATAAATGCAAAAGTTGCAAACATTGAGTAATTTTTTCAATTTTTTTAAATGAGTTTATTATTTTTAACCTATCTCCAATTGGATGTCTACCTCAGCCATTTTGGAGGTTTATAATCCTATTTTTGACCCAAAAATGCAACTTTGAAGCCACAAATTGGACAAGTTGGAGGTTTATAGTTCTATATTTTACCCAAAAATAATAATTTGACGCCACAAATTGAAGAAGTTGGAGGTTTACTAACATTATAAGGACTGATGATGAGTTTTTATGAAATAGCAACATGTCGGTTGCGCACATGGGGTCAAAGTGACCTTCTTTTGCATAAAGGCTACAAAGAGGGGAAAAAAATTCTACAAAAATTCTTTGGTGCAATACAAGCACAACCTCCTCTAGCAAAAATGGCTTCTTTAATGGAACTTTTTTTATTTTTATTTCAATTATTAAAATGAAAAGGTCCATAGACGGACAAATTCCTTTTTTGCTATTTTTTGCCTCCAATGATTTCTGTAGTACTCCGTAGTAGTCTATAAAATTGCATGATACTACATAGTATTGAATCAATGGTTTAGATCTGCAGGTGTCTTGAATCAATAACTTAGATCTGCAAAGGCATTGTTGACACATAATATTGGTAGTACTACATAATACTGCCAATCCTATGGCCAAAATTGCATTTTTGAACAAAAAATGTGAAGTATTTCTTGCAACTATCCATTAGCTCAATCCCAAATTAAACAAGGCATTTACAGCAATGTATCTAGTAGATGCTAAAAATGCAAACATTCTATGAAGTGTTCAAGTGGTATCTATGTTGACAATCTTTACGTATTAGTGTACAACATCAATTGTTAATAGTCAAAGCTCATGGACTCTTTAGGACGTCTACTTCTAAGAAAATCTAAAGAGTGAAATATTTTGTGGAGCCTTGGTAATTGGGTGATTGCAAAAAACGCTTTTACTATTTTACATCACACTTTGTAGGGCAATATGCTTTTTGTCCATAACTTTTGCATATTACCTCTAAAAATCCCAAATTCTTATCCAAGTTACATAAACTATCATACACATTAGATGATTTTTCACATTTATCAAAAATGATTTAAAATTTTTTAAAATACTCTCAAGTGGATGTCACCCTAATTATTTTGAAGGGAATTAGTATTTTTTAGGCTCCAAAGATAAAATTTGAAGGTAAAAGTTCTGATTAGACTCTACCTATAAATATTGGCTAAATAATTTCCTAAAAAATAATATTTCTCCATCTTGCACACACATTCAAAGTGTACTATCTTTGTATTAATTTAGGAATTGTATAATTCATTTTCATCAAGATGTTAATAATTTATTAGAAGACTCTCTAAGCTAAAATAATGAAATTTTTAATTTTTAATTTTTAAAAGTATTTTTAATTTTCTAATAATAAAAATATGAAAATAACTACTCTCTTGAAATTCTACTATCTATTTAATTTGCTCATAACTTTTAGAGAATTTATGTACGGATTAATTTTTGCGTTTATTTTTAGAGTTTATTTTAGAGTTTATTTTTGCAGTGCTATAATCATATTGCATATTTTTCTTGATTTAAATTTTTTTTTTTTTAGAATTTTCTTTTCCAAAACAAAAGTGAAAATGCAACAAATAAGGTAAAGCAACCCATTGTGGTCAGAATTAGGAGTCTGCCATCATCCCATGACCAAAGTTTTTCAATTTTTTTACCATGTGAAGACAAGTATGAGAATATGTGAAGGCAATTGAAATCATAATTTTTAGACAGAGTATGAATTAGCTATGAATTTCTCAAGTGTTCAACCCAAAGAAGTCGACAGACTACCTCAAAACCAATTGCAAGTGTATCCATAATGCTCACCTACCTCTTTTAAAGGAGACAATTTTTGTTTATTTGTGGATGGCCATAAAAAGTCGCTTCCTACAATGACTTACACTGAAATTACTGCATGTTCCTAATAGGGTCACTAATTACTCCAGTGAAGTTAGGTGAGATGTTGATTGTGGTCAGAAAAACCACAATGGGGTCATCATGTGTCCCCCGTGGGTCATTTGACCACAATGGGCTGCCTTACCTTAGTACAAGTGTTTGGCTTTATGATTTGGATTGATTAGAAAGTTTTTTAAATGTTTTTGCCAATAATCTCCTCAATCAAAGTGCTTTCAATGAAAACCTTTCAACACCTAAAGAAACTTGTTGACATAGTGAATACAAACAAGAAAAAATGTCTTTGTTAGTATTGTTTTTTAGACTATTTCCAATATATTTTGGACCCTTGGGTGACCATAAGTGCAATTGGGTAATGAAGATAAGATCAATTGATCAATTGCAAATGGCCATAGTTACTTATCTCATTTGTTTTGGGTACTAGATGAAGCAATCTCTACTAACCCCTAAAGGCCCAAAGTCCCCTTGGGGGATAATTTGGGATTTCAGGCAAGCTCGTGTGACCTGAACTTTTGGTTAGATTTCATGAAACTTTTTTTGAAGATAGGAAATCACATTAGCTTTCTAAAAATATAATTTTCTTTTTCAATTGGTGCCCAGGAGCAAAAGTTATGCTACGCAAAGTCAAAAAAGCAACTCGCTAAGCAAGAAAAAAAGCTATAAAAAATTGTATTTATTTTCCCCGTCTCAAAGGTTATGTTTTTGTTATTTGGACTCAGAATGAGAAAGTTATAGACAATCTTGTTTTTTGGACAATCTAAGCATCTTCAAAAAAAAAACACTTTAAAATTTCATTTTTGAATGCAATTTTCAATTTTTTTTTGAAAAAATTAAATTTGTTTGCAAAAACAATCCCACCATTGGGATTACAGTGTTTTAATTTCACCTAAGAGCTATTAACGATTTAGTATTTCATTCAATTTTGGACCTACTTCTACTTAACAATTTTTTTATATGTGAAAATCAAGTTTTGACATTCTAAAAAAAAATTCCTGATTCTCAACTCAAATGTTCAACATAAATTTTTTGTAACCCAATGGTGTGTAGTGCAAAAAAGATCTACAAATGGCCGTCAAAGTCATCTGAAATTGCAGGCCACAGTTCAAAAAAACTTCTTTTTCCAACTTCAAATGCTAATATCTTCCAATCCGTATGGTCAAACTTTATGAAATTTTGACCACATGATCTAAGACAAGTGAAGTATAAGATCCTATGTTTAGATTCTAAAAAAAAGTGTTTTTTGTTTCTTGAGTGATTTTGGCAGAAATGGCAATATTCAATGGTTCTGGAGCCAAAAAATGCCTTGGGCCTTTAGGGGTTAAGTGAGGAAGTTATTCAATTCTATGGGCATGTATTAAACATGTAAATATGGATGGAACCTCATTTATTCATCCCAGTGTGTGTACATTTATCTTCATAAGCATTACAATCCCGATATTTTGTAGTCATTTAGTGACTTCATCCACGAAGAAAGGAAGAATATATTGCCTAATACTCTTTTAGAAGTTTTCTTTGCACATTTGTCCAAATTTAGATTCAAAACCATGGTTTAGCACAATATTTGTTACAATACAACTTTTGATTTCAAAAGGTTTTTAACCCCTAAATGCCTATTGTCCCTTCGGAGGACAAATGGGATTTTGGGCAAGTACCTACGGGCTGAATTTTGTCGTGACTTTCCAAAAAAATTTAAAGATAGAAAAATAATAAGATTTGTAGGAATATAATTTTTTTTGGTCGGTGCCCGGAAAAAAACTTATGCCGAAATAACCTCAAAACAGAGGACGGGGGGTAGCAAAAAAAAATTTGCAATTTTTTTCTTCTTTTCAATTTTTTTTCTTAAGGATTATATTTTTGTCTATCTAAAAAGCTTTGATTCATTTCATTTGGATTTTTATGAGAAAGTTATGGACAATCTTGTTTTGGGGGCACTTAGAGCATCTTCCTAAAAAAAATAACTTATAGGATTCATTTTTGAATGCAATTTTAACAATTTTTCAAAAAGGAAATTTTCACCAAATAATATTTTAGATTTTCCTTCTATTTCATACCTACTTTCTCTTAACAATTTTTTTAATGATGAAAAACAAGTTTTATTGGATTTTATTTTTTCCCTAGATTCTCAATTCAACTCTCTACTATAAATTTTAAAGCTCGAAACTCTGTAGTGCAAAAAATTTAAGTTAAAAATGTTCCAAGTCATAAAATCTAGTCCCATAATGTGCTGAAAAACTTGTTTTTTTCACTTTAAACGCATATATATTGCAATCTATGCAGTCAAAAATTTTGAAATTTTTTCCACACATTCTGATACTAGTTAGATGTAGGATTCTATGGTTAGATGTGCAAAAAAGACATTTTTCAATTTTTTGTACTCTTTGCTATAAAAATGGCAGTTTTGGGTGTTTTGGGGCAGAAAAATGGCCTTGGGGCTTAGGGGTTAACCCCTAAAGGACGGAGACTATGTTTTCACCAAAAACGCTTCAAAACTGCCATTTCGAATACAAGTACCAAATTTTAGAAAAAAAACATTTTTGGACACATGTAACCGTAGGATCTTGTAGTAAACTGGTTTGAGAAGATGTGGAAAAAATTTCAGAATTTTCCACCATGTAGATTGTAAGATATTAGTGTTCGAATTGAGAAAAAGCCTTTTTTTGTCCCTGCGAAAAATCGGGCAGCTGCACTTCACAAGGTCACATTTGTATGAAAAAATGTCCAAAATGGTGGTTACTCTTTGGATTCATTTTTGAAGTCAAGTTGGCTATATGCTTGAAAATTTTCAGATCATTTGGAATTGTACAACATATAGGAAAAAAATAGTAAGTAGAAAGAAGTAGAGAATGATTCAAAACACTAAATTGTTAAGAATTTAATTATAGAATCGAAAAATGCCAATCCCAAAGGTTATAATGTTGTAATAACCTATCTACACCCAGTGTTTTTATCTTTTTTCAAAAATATTGAAAATTGAGTTAAATAATGGACTTCAAAGTTTATTTTAGAGTAGGGAATCCACAACTACCCGCAAACTAGAAACCCTCATAATTTTGATTTCATAAACCAAAATGAAATAATTCCAGACCTAAAATTGCATATATAGATCTAGAGAACCAGTTTCAAATTTTTATTTTTTTTAAAAATGATTTTTTAAGAATTTTTTGAGCTGCCCGCCGAGCAATGAAAATGACATATTATGCAATAACTTTTTGACAATGTAGTCAAATGTTATGAAAATTGTTGGGCCTTAAAGATACTCCTCGGGAGAATATTGTGTGAAAATTTCAAAGAAAAAAAACAAAAACTCCACTTGTAGTGAGCTGCCCAAAAAAGCTATGTTCTCAAAAAAGCATGTTCAGGCATTTAGGGGTTAAGGGATAAAACAACGAACTATAACTAGTTTAACAAGCACTTAATTACAAACTGAACCTCAGTCTCCATCTCCCAGTATAGGAGGAGTGAAGTGTTCTCCATTTCAAAGTGCTTCTAAACTTTTGCTTCTCTATTTCAATTTCAGTTCATCTCCATTTTGCATTTCACATGTTCCACGCATGCCCATGGATGAAAACTGACTACGTAGCCTCTTGTCAAGTTGGTGAAGATCATACTGTACTCTGAACTGGCCAAGAAAATCGAAAAAGAAAAAGGAAATGGTACTACACAGAACGTGTGCAGCCCACAAGCCAGTGACGAGCACAATGCTCCCATTGTCAACATTGACTCCCCTTTTTCGCGCTGACCGGACAACAAGAAATCTGAGTTTCCAAATCCATTGTTGCAGAGAATAGCAGTGCGGCATTAAGTTGTTGTCCATCCATCATGCGTGAGTTATTAATGAAGGAAGAAAGCTCCAATGCCAATGTTGGTGTGACGATTTGATTTCCGACGACGTGAAAACACATGCACACATGTTGCCAAGCAGTTAATATGTTATGGTCTGTTCTGGCAACAGGGAGGGGACTGAAGGGGAGGTACAAACTTATTTAACAGTCTGCATTGCTTGCAGAGTCTCCACTACAGTAGTTAGTAGCGATCCCAAAACTGGCTAAATTTTGCTCGGTTCCTACTTAATTTTTTCATGCTTTCAATGTAAATTCAAAATATGAAATCTTCCAAAAATGAACATCATTTGACTAGGAACCTTGAACCCGTTCTGAGATCACTGGGGACTCTCCAGCAGTCCTCCTGCATGGCTGAGCTGCATTGCCGATTGCGGTTCAGGAGTCAGGACTTCAGGTAGAATGAATCAGACTTGATTCTCGCCTCAGTTTGTTTCAGTTGCATCCATCTTCCTGGAGGGGAATCTGGCTGAGAATACCAGCTTTGCAGGGACCTTCAGTTGCGATGCATTTAAAGCCGGGACTGTAGTGCAACCAGGCTTCCATGTTCGAAACTCCTGATTTTGTAAAAGAGACTGAGGCTTTCGTTGCAGATGGATCAGATCACGTTCTCCATTTTTTTATCATTTGTTGGGGAGAACTTCAAGAAAGAGGATGTTCCATCTCGATTGCCTCCACAGCTTGTTGAGATTTGGTACCTGCAACTTAATCCTCTCTGGGTTTTTTATATATATATATTTTTTTGACGCAAATGAAACTGAATTTCATTGCTAAAGATAAAATAAGTGTAAACCGCCAGCCACATCTATTTGAATTTTTGCTTGTTGGTAAAGTAGGGTTGTTTTTGTTCTTTTGACACAAATGACAAATGAAAGGAATGATTTATTTGCCATGCAGTTACCACCTGAAACCAAGCAAAGCATGGGATATGGTAAGTGCATGTAGCAGGGGCACTGGGGGTTGTTGCTAAAAATACTATTTGATGCACCAAAGTGGTACTTTAACCCCTAAAGGACCAAGGTGATTTTCCTATCAAAAAACACTCAAAATTGTCATTTCTATTGCAAAGAGAAAAGAGTTTAAAAAATTGTTTTTTTTTTGCATATCCAACCGTAATATCTTATACTTCACTAGTATATGAATATGTGGAAGAAATTTCAGAAACTTTGACCACGTAGATTGCAAGATATATGCATTTAAAGTGAAGAAAACAATTTTTTTTTGCACCTTGCTTGACTAGATTTTTTGGCTTTTAATCTTTTTAGTTCAAAGTTTTTGTACTATGGATTTTGATTTTCTACTTATTTATGTTAATTAGTTGAGTTGAGAATCTACCAAAAAAATTTAGGGAAAAAAGCATTTAATTTTCACTCATTAAAAAATTGTTAAGTAGAGGTGGATTTAAGATTGAAGAAAAAACTAAATCTTTGAGTCAAAAAATTGAAGAAAAATTATTTTGACTTTTTGTGATTTTTTTTGTACTGCCCGCCAAATTCCATTTTTGCTTATTGCCATAACTTTTGTTCCCGGGCATCAATGAAAATAAAAATTATATATTCACAAAGCTCTTGTAAAAATATACAACCTCAAAAAATCCCAAAAAATATTACTAAAAATTGAGACAATAGGAACCTACCCGGATCCAAATAATCCCCCAAGGGGACAACTGGTCCTTTAGGGGTTAAGGTAGATAAGCCTGTAACCACCCTGATTTGGAATCTGAGTATCTTCGGGCCAATTCCAAGAGGGACTCGTATTTTAAGAAGTTTGTAATTGTTTCATGAATCAAGCCTAAGTGGAATTATAATTTTTCGATAAAAATTATAATTTCTCTGAATATTTGAAGTAATCTGTCCCAATATTACAAAACTACCCATAGGCTGGGGTCAAAAACTCCCATAATCAATCCATTACTACTTTAACATGTATCTAATGGAACTTAAATTCCTACCAATGAAGGATTGATACGTTTCCTCTTTTGGCATTAATGCACCAAAAATGAACAAATTTGGATTTTGCAATGAACACAATTGGGGCCAAAAGTAGGGAAATGGAATTGGGTAGTGAACAGTGATGGACTGGTCTACCTTAGGCCTCTAGGCAGCACAGAGCATATAAGAGCATCTCCAGCAGTTCACGTCAAAGGTGGTTCACCAAATGGCCTCCTCCATGGTCTAGGAATCCCTTTCACCTTTGGTCCCACTTTACTCCCCACTCATCTTTGCTCTTTCACTCCCCATTAAAAATCGTTGTGTCACTTCAATTGGCAAATTGGTTTGCAAGTTACTATTTTTCAGCCTTTTAGGGCTTTAGGAACACTGAAATTTGACATTAAAATCAATGTGAATAATAAAGAACAAGACAAAGCAATTGCTAAGAAACTATGTGAGGCGTTGTCAACACATTTGGCAAGAACGTTGTCCTAGTTTTGGAGTGGCAACATTAGTATGATCGGGCTCACAACAACCCTGGACAGGGACCCATTAAAGCTACAATCCTACACAAGCTACGCTCAAGTACGGGCCATCCACTTTTGACGTAAAATGCTAGCGATGCTCTAACATACTCCACGTGTAGGATATCAAAGTGGTCATTTGAAGCATACATCCTGCATTTGTCTTTCCCAACTAAGAGTAAAATGTAAAAAATTACCTCTATTTTGTGGTCACTTAGTGTCCTACTGTATTTTTTATTTCTCCTAACTAATTTGGGGTCTCTAAATCCAAATTCGAATTCAAGATTCCCAAATTTTACGATAGGTGAGTAGGTGACAAACAGAAAAATTTAGTGTTTCCCTAGGGATAAAACTACAGACTCCAAATGATTGCTTCTTCTTCTTTTTAAACAAATGAACCAGAATTTCATTGCAAAGGTAAGGTACAATATCATCAAAGACAAGTGGCCTGGTGGGAAGACAGAGACAAAGACAGGAAGACCACAAGGACCGGCTTTCTCAAAGCTCCAAGAGGGGAAGAAGCCTTGCCCCCCCCCCCCCCCCCCCCCCCCCTCCAACAAAGACGGCCATAGAGGTTGAGACACAAACCCGGAATGGGGTTGGAGAGTGCCTATCGCAGTTCTTCTACGTCCAATTTGTTTGTAACAGTGAATGACCACTTTAACCCATTAAGGATTGGTCGACCACTTTTTGGTCAAAATTGAAACTTTTTCATTGGTAGGCAGAGTTTTAGAATGAATTTGGATGTGGACAAAATGGGATGGGTGTGAGGAATTGGGAACCAAATGCATTGGGACAAGAATCACAACAATATGTGTTGTCATATAGTTTTGGGGTTGAAAAAACAATCAAAATAAGGTAGAGCCATCCATAACTGACCAAATAAGCAATTCCAACATGATTTGGAATAGTGCAAGGCAAACAAATATTGCCAAAGATGCATCAATAGAAATGATAGGGATTGCAAAAAATTTGGTAATTTTATTGCTTGAATTGAAATTACTATGAATTTTGGGAGGCAAAAAGCGCTCTGGACCTATGGCTAATGTCTAAACTCTTCTAATTCTAATCATTCAAGAACTTTTTTCTACTCATTATTTCCTACTTTCTTTTTCACAACTTGGGACATGTGTTACGAACTTATTAGTTCCAACCTTGGAAAGGAAAAAAATACACATTCTAAACTTCAAAAAATCTGATGCAGTCTTTGTCGAAAATAATTGCACCTATGGATACGGGTCACTGGTCGGTTATGGGTGGCTCTACCTTACAAGCTGAAAATACAGGAATCAATGCAAAATTTGTCATGCATTTACTGTAGAATCCCAAGCGTTCATGCCAATTCCGTCATTAGATTATTTTCAATGCTACACTTGAAGAAAGACATTGCAATGGTATACGTAGTATGTATTCTTGTCCCCTTTTCTTCATTGTGGCTTTTTTGGTCACAGACGCCTCAATGCTACAACACCATTTGAAACTATAAATGACTTAGACACGGAAGCGGAAGAAATAGGAAGTGAAGCAGTTGGTGGGAAAGGTTTGGAGCAAAAACTATATTGGAACCTGCACTCAATCATTGCTATTATTGTTGTTGACCAAGGAATGCAGAGGAGTTTGGAGGGCACAACAAAGGACGAGTTTTTGCAACGTTAGAGCTACGAAATGCTAAGCTCATGAAGATAACGTGGAAGGTGCCTTCAACATTGAGTTAGTGTTTTGATGTTCGACTATAACCTACGTAGAAATTGGTGTTGCATTGCATCCATAAACATAAACCTAGCATAGAGGATGCTATGATGGTCAAATCTCCAGAATGCATCATGGTTTTTTGAGGGTTTTTTTCCATGTTCAGCCTTGGACCAGAAAGTGTCTTGCTCGTCTCCAGAATCAACCACAGGCGGTTCTTAATGTGGGTTAACACCCTGCACTTCCTGTAAGTTAGCCAGGTCCTGGAAAATGGCAGGTCCGTCTCCCTGTCGTGGGTCAACCCAAAAGGGCAAGCCCGGCCATGTCAGGGTTGTGCATGTTGTTGACTCCACAATCACGTCGCATTGCAGGATCAAATAACTGAACTTACAGCAGGATGTTAAATCGTGCCATCCTTGGTGGGCCCTGCGGGCCAAATTTACCCTGGGGAAAACGCTGGAATTTTTTATTTGCCACAAGTTTATTTATTTTCAAAATCTGAATTCATATTTGCAATCAGAGGCCCCAAATTAGCTAGGGGGGCTAGTAAGTATCCCTAGACACAGCTCAAATATAAGGGGCTTTTATTTACTTTTACCCTCGTGAAACCCAAATTTACCCTGCTGGGCCCACAAAGGATGGCACGATTTAACGTTTTTTGAACTTACAGGGCTCTCTGTCAGTGTTTTGCCATGAAATTAAAGCTTTTTACAGAAATACAAAACTCAACCTCAAGCCCAACTTGCTTCTTTGCTTCTGTAAGGCACCGTTGAATGTAAGGTATTGTGGCCCAGGTTCTTCTCCTAATGTGGTTGTCCAAGCAATGTTCACCTGAATGGACTAATCGAGAAATCTATGTATCAGATTCTAAAAGTTAGTCATGAGCAGGGTATTAACATGACTTAAGGTATACTTGCACTTGGTGTTAGGGGTGATGTTTGCAATGTGAATCTAGTCCAAAGTAGTAGGTTTATAAGACCCTCAATAACAACACTCTTTAACACCCAAGTGCAAACATACCTTTATTACATTCGCAGTGACATTGAATAGTGAATTTAGGTTGCCTTCACAAATTTCTCAACATTCTACACTATATTAATGTTTATCTTTACTTAACAAGAATGCAATAATCATTTCATGAACCCATAACCATGTACATGGCATGGGTTGGTGCACCGGTTCAAGGCCTAGTTCAGAAAGTTGCATGGGTCTCTACATGGACAAGTGGTGAATCATGAAGTAACTTTTTTGAGGAAGGCAACCTAATTATTAAGGCAATCTAAATTCACCTAATTTTGCTATTCTCACTGTGTACATGTTGGGGGTGATTCAGTTGATAAGTTACCAGTAATTCTTTCCTCTTTTTTTTTTCTTTTTTTTTTGGTTGTTGTTGTAAGAAACGGTGTCACCGACAAGGGAGAGTTCTTTCCTCATTCAAACCCTCCATCTAGGCTATTGGTCAGTACTAGTACTGTAGATATAAGCAACTGGTGCAAGTGAGTTTTGCCTTGGATGATATGTACTAGCATGAATTTATTACAGCCTTCCATTCACCAGAGAGAGAGGGCAAATGGACAGGTCTTTGACTTGAAGAAGATAAAGTCACATGATACTTATCTCCACAACTCTGGGGAAAGACGCCCACCGCTTGCAATATTGTACTCCACTCCTCCCCCCGTGATTTATGCAGATTGGTACCCAACGAAAAAGACCACTAACTTAGCAACGACCAACTGGAGGCCACGGCAAAACAGTACGGGGAATCACGACATTGTTAGTACAAATGGTGGGATCATTCACGAGAGTTTTACAATTTCATTTTCAATGTTGTTAGGTTAAGGTAGAAATTAAGGCAACCATTTGAGAGCTGATTGAGTGCATTAAAAGGGAAGCTAAACTCCTTGAAACAATTTTGAGTCAATTTTTGTAGGAAGAAAAAGTGAATTGACATGTCACTCAAGTCGTTTCATATTTTTTGGACCTTTGTGGAATTAATTACAAATTTTTGAAGTTGAAACATGATGGTCATTTCAAGTGACCACCTTTTGAAATGTACACTGTAGGTACATTGACAAAAGCAAAATATACATACCTTTGTGTCATATTCGCTTTAACCCCTAAAGTTTCATGACTATGTAATCACCAAAAACGCTCCAAAACTGTCATTTCTAATACAACTACCAAATTTTTGGAAATTTTTTTTTTTTGACACATGTAACCGTAGGATCTTGTAGTATGATATTTTGAAAACATGTGGTAAAAATTTCAGAAAATTCCACCTTGTGGATCATAAGATATAAGCATTCAAAGTCTTGAAAACCATTTTTTCAATCCTGCGAAAAACTGGGCAGCTGCACTTTGCAAGCTCACTTTTCAATGAAAAAATGGCGATAAAGGTGGTGCTTCTTTGAAATCAGTTTTCTAAACAAGTTTTCTATATGCTTGAAAAGTTTCACATCATTTGGAATTGTACAACATATAGGAAAAAAATAGTAAGTAGAAAGAAGTAGAAAATGATTCAAAATACTAAATTGTTAAAAATTTAATTATGGAATTTAAAAATGCCAATCCCAACGGTTGTAGTGTTGCAATAATCAATGTACATCCAAGTGTTTTTTTTTTTCCAGAAATATTGAAAATTGAGTTAAATAAACGACTTTAAAGGGTTTTTTAGAGTAGACAATCTATAAGTGCCCGCAAACCAAAAACCCTCATAACTTTTGACTCATTGATTAAAATGGAATGACTCAAAGCTTTTTAAGTATGTAAAACTGTAAAGAACCAATTTCCAAAAAAAAATTCCAGAAAAAATGATTTTTTCTGATCTGCCCAAACTGCCCAGTTACAAAAAAACACACCATATTAGGTCACAACTTTTGACTCGTATTTTGAAATGTCATGAAACTTGGTACACATGAAGATATTCCTTGCCCCCACCTTCTATTAAAGTTTCAGCCTCAAATATGGAAATCTCTAGTCACACGTACCTGCCCAAAATTTCTATACGGCCAAAAAACGCATGTTGGTCCTTTAGGGGTTAAGAGCACGGTTGCTTTTAGAACAGACTATTTTAGTAAGAGAGTAGTACTATTGGCATGCTAAAGTTGAGTTTGTAAAAGTATCAGGTAAGTGCTTGTTGTAGTTTAGAGTGTTCAATTGGGTTGAAAATAGTGGTGCTTTTGCTAAAAGCTTTTGTAAATCTAATAGGCTTGAAAGAAGTGTTATCACAACTATAAGATTGGTGAACTATATAGGAAAGAACCCTGGAGAGACTAGAATGAAAAAACCTAAGCTTGGAATATAGAGAGAGAGTCTAGAATCAAAAAAGATTCTAGAATTATAAGAGAGCCAAAATCTCCTTCAAAAAAGCAAGGAATTTAGCCCCAAAACCCTAGTTGTCTTATAGGAAGAGAGAGGCCTACAAATCCTAGATTATAAGATTAAATCAAAATTTTGATTGGTGGCTCAAGATTCAATAAGCAACTTGTGCTAGAGGAAATCCCTCCAAATAACCATGATTTTATTCTCAAAAAAAACTTATAGTATCACTTGGCTTAATGGATGGATAATGACATACCAACCAATGAATTATAACCTTTTGTTTGCTTTTGATAGACCTTCTTGATCCATTTGAGCTACAATCTCATCCATCTTTATTATTACTTTTTGTCTTATAGCATTGAAGTACAAGACTCCATGTTTTGTGATTGTTCTCCAAGGCCTATTTGTATTCTTCATCCTGCAAACTACATTCTTTACGCGCATTTTGCATTCTTGTCCTTTCCTAGTACTAACTGTATGCCTAAGTTATTTCAAATAACTAAAAGAAGGATAAAAAGATAAATTGGAAGTATATAGCTCAAATTTAAAGTACAAATGATTTTTTTTAATGCTAAATTATCCTATTCAACCTAAATGACAACCATAAAGATTTTGACACACCAAAACGGCTAAAAATATTCAATAAAAACAATTTTTTAGATGAGGCCAAATCTTGGGCTCACCGATTGCATTGAAGATGCTTTCATTTATAACAATAACATTATAAATGTATCTATCAAGCCATAATAGCTTTACACAAGGCTTTACAAAGCCAAAACTTTGGGGGACTGGGTTTCATTCTCTCTCTCTCTCTCTCTCTCTCTCTCTCTCTCTCTCTCTCTCTCTCTCTCTCTCTCTCTCTCTCTCTCTCTCTCTCTCTCTCTCTCTCTCTCTCTCTCTCTCTCTCTCTCTCTCTCTCTCTCTCTCTCTCTCTCATTGTATTCTAAAAAAAAAGGATTATTGGAGATTGCTTGTATCTCCAACTTGCGATGAAGATTCAAATATGCCTAGATTTTGCCCTAATATTCTTTGTATAAACATTTGAACACAATTTTTCAAATTTAAAATACTTAGATATAAAATGTGAAACAATCTTTCCAAAAGTATCTTAGTTTTTGTGGAATCATATTGATAATTTTAAAAAAATTATTGGTTTTTTTTATATGTATTTGTGAGACATTTTGTAAGTAAACTACAAATTTTTGATGTATCAATTATGGGTGAATGTGTTAGCTTATGAACAAGTTTTGCTTCAAAAAAATGGATGTTGAGTAAGAGTACATATTAAAATTTTATTCACTAATTATCAATACTCTTAGTGTTGATTACATAATTTTTGTGGATTTTATAAAAGTTATTCATGTCAAGAATCTTCATTTTATTTTGTTAATTTTCGTAGACAAGAATCTTTAAAGGATTGGAATAAGTTGTTTCTATTTTAATGTATTGTACATTCAACTAAGGTCAATTCAACAAATAAGGTCCTTTTCTATTATTCTTTGAAATGCAGATGAATTTTAAAGAATCTTGACACACCTCTTTTTTATTTTGGTCTTGCCCAATGGGCACATATGAATAATCCATCCAATTTTCTCTATGACTGAGGTGATTGGTCATCAAGGGATGTAGCAATATGCAAAGATGAGTGGGACAAGGCTCACAATGTAACAATGTAACAATGTAACAATGTAACAAGCCTCTAAGTCTAAGTCATCTATTGTAGCCTTAACTTGATAATAGCACTAATTTTTTTTTTTCATCTTTAGTACCTCCGACTCTCCACCTTGTCCACAAAACGCAACATAAATATTTATAGATTTGTAATCATAATGAAAGAGTATTAGAAATTGCGTACTAGGTATGCATGTATGAAAGTTAATCGAGGTAGTGCCAAAAAAAACTAAAAAAATTAACCAAGGTAAAAATTACAAAAAGATACTATAAGGTGTACAAGCCCAAAAGAACCCCCGACCTAATTGCAACCTTTACTTTTTGCCCTCATTTATTCAAAATTAATGATTTTAGATTAAATTTGTGACTCATTTTAATAAACCCAATCCTAACTACTATGAATAGAAAAAATTATCTAGAATGGGCAAAATGGACCATCTTACCTTATTGCATTCATCAATATGATATCGGATGTCACCTTATTAATCCACCAAGGTAGAACAAACCATTGAGGTCAAATGACCCATTTTTGGCACCTAGGGAATGATTCCATTACAAGGGTTTTCTCAATAAATGAGATTTGGGCTACTTTCAATGTTTTAGGTGACAATAATGGAGTGATTAGTGACTAAAATAATTCATTGCACCTTTTGAGTGTAAATTCATTGCAAGAAATGGAGGGCTTTAGGCCTTCATGATGTGTCTATGTTAAAAAATAAAGTGACTGCTTTAGGTGAGTAAGATGAACATTATGGATACCCTATTTGTTGGTTTTGGGATAGTCTAGAGGCTCTTTTGGGCTATGATGGCATCACACTTCAAAAATTCATTACAAATTTATATTTTGTCAAAAGAATAGAATTTCAATCGCTCTCACTATTTCTCACTCTTGTCTGCCTTAAAGTTGGAGCACCCATTTCCAATCCAAGCTATAGGTTGCCACTATTTCCAACCAAAGCTTGGAATGTGTTTTTCCCTCCTTTCAAGGTTGAGACTAATAAGGTCATGTCACAAGTCCCAAAGTGCACAGAAAGTAGAGAGCAAGAAAGTTGGAAGTAGTGAGCGAGAAAGTTGATATTCAATGATTAGAATTGGAAGAGTCTAGACATAGGCTATTAGTCCGGACAACTTTTTGGCTCCCAAAAATTACTCACAACTTGTCTAAAAATCACTCAAGTGATTGAGTAATGGTGCTCCGACCTTAACCCCTAAAAGACCGGTTGTCCCCTCGGGGGACAATTTGGGTCCGGGCAGGTTCCTACGATCTCAATTTTTAGTAATATTTTTTGGGATTTTTTGAGGTTGTGTATTTTTGTGAGATCTTTGCGATTATATAATTTTTATTTTAATTGATGCCCGGGAGCAAAAGTTATGGCACAATAAGTAAAATTGGAATTTTGCGGGCAGCAGAAAAAAAATCACAAAAAGTCAAAATAATTTTTTTCCAAATTTTTTCCTCAAAGATTATATTTTTGTCTACATGTGAAGCTTTGTTTCATTCAATTTGGACTAATAATGAGAAAGTTATGGACAATCTTAGTTTTTCGGGCAATCTAAGCATCTTCTTGAAAAAATAAGTTGTAGAATTCATTTTTGAATGCAATTTTGAGAATTTTTCAAATTTTTTTGTTAGACAGGGTTAGATTTTCTTGCTAGAACAATCTCACCGTTGGGATTATTGTGATTCAATTCAATCTAAAAGCTATTAACAATTTAGTTTTTTCTTCAATCTTGTATCCACCTCTACTTAACAATTTTTTAATGAGTGAAAATTAAGTGCTTTTTTTCCTAAATTTTTTTGGTAGATTCTCAACTCAACTACTTAACATAAATAAGTAGAAAGTCGAAATCAGTAGTGCAAAAATTTGAACTAAAAAGATTCAAAGCCAAAAAAGCTAGTCAAGCAAGGTGGAAAAAAACTTCTTTTCTTCACTTCAAATGCATATATCTTGCAATCTACGTGGTCAAAGTTTCTGAAATTTAGTTCACATATTCATATACTAGTCAAGTATAAGATCTGAAGGTTGGATATGCAAAAAAAAACAATTTTTTAAACTCTTTTCTCTTTGCAATAGAAATGACAATTTTGAATGGTTTTTGGTAGGAAAATCACCTCGGTCCTTTAGGGGTTAATGTGGGAAGAAATTTAATAAATTTAAAATTTTCGAGCCATGGCTCAAGGGCAAACTCCTAATTCTGACCATGATCAATGGGCTGTTCCACTGACCTTCTAAGGAAAATACATTAGAGAGGATACGGGGCTCTTGGAGGGTTGCGAGTTCCCCTGCGTTCACAAACTACGGGAACGCAGCTGCAGTAGCCTTGGCATTAGCTGGCTGATGTGGCACAATGATTGCCACATCATTTCTGAAAAGAATTTTTTTTAGTTTTATGTTTTAAAAAAAAAATTCTAATAGCCCCAAATCGATGTTCACAGAAACTGGCCAGATTGGGGAATGAGCCTTTCCGTTCAGTAAGAAAATGAGACCTCCCTGCCCCCACATGCTTGGCATGATCTACATACATGTTGGTTGTTAATGGTTCCCAGCATCACCAGGACAGAACAAAACTTCCATCCTAAGATAACAACAGTCCAGACAAAAGGGGCAAAGCTTGTAGAATCCCCATTCACAGGGGTCCAATTTAATAAGTTATGACTGCATTGTCCTCCAAGACTTTTTTTTTCACTGTAGAAGTTGTGCTCTGGCAGCACCGGATAGCATTAAATTTGAAGGGATGAGAGTGCATTTGTTGCTTTCTGTCAGAATTGGCGAAATTTCGAAAAAGAAAAAAAGCCCTGTAAATGTCCTCTGGACCAGGTGAGGCAAAGCAGCCTTCATTCAAGGCGCCCTGCCCTGCCTGCATCTATGGTCCTTCACGTGTTCCGATTTATGGGCCAGGAATCTTGTAATGGAACAACAGAATGTCAATTGCAAGCTGAGGGGTCTCAGGATCAAGCTTATAGTTATATGACGAGCCTCTTGTGGAGGTCGTTTGTGCCCCCCCCCACCTTGCCCCTGGGGAAAACACAGGAACATTTTATTTGCTGCATGAATTCTTTGCAAATTCTGAGTTCATATTTACAATCAGAGGCCCCAAATTAGCTACCAGAGGTGTTAACAACTGAACAAGGACAACAGAAAATAGGGGGTCTTTTTTTTTTTACATTCACCCTGGGATTTAATTACCTCTGCAAGAAGCTCCTCATACAACTATAAGCTTGATTTTGTCTCAGTGTGTTGGAGTTGTCTTGGTTCTCTCCCACCAAGCCACTAAAGTAGGAGGTTCTTAAATTGTACAAGCTCTAAAATTGCCCACCCTATTCAAATGTACACGGCTTATACATGCTGCTTTTTCATAGCCTTCAGCAATGTACAAGCAATGTATAGTTTAGGAGGTGGGTGATTTTAGAGCCCTATGCCACTTCTACTTGAAAATTTCATAATTAATTCCAGAAAGCTCCAAAAAATATGAAACGAATTGGATTAGATGCTAGTTCCTCTTGTCTTTCAAGGAAAATTTACTGAAAAATATTGTGAAATGTTTCGCCTCTCCAAAACTAAGTTTGAGCTCTTAAATGAGCAATTTATGGACCTCCTACCTTACTTGTGCTTATAGATATGCAATGAGCTGCGTTTTACCACTGGGGAAAACACAAGAACTTTTTATTTGCCACACATGATAAAATTTGCGAATTTGATAAAATTTGAAAATTGTGAGTGCATATATGCAATTAGGAATTTGCCTCACATTCGCAAGGGGAGATGAAGAAAATAGATCAATCAAGTGCAAGATAGGAGATCATTTTTTTACCTTCACCCTTGGTTGGACCCCTGCATTCGGCTTGTTGCACAATTATATGTGTGACCACTTGTATTTTGCCTACCCAACCCTTGCAATGAAATCTAGTTATTTGTTTAATCCCTAAAGTTCCATGACTGTGTTTTCACCAAAAACACTAAAAAAGTACCATTTTTAGAACAAGTATCAAATTTTTGAAAATAAAGTTTCTTGACACATAAAATTGTAGGATCTTGTAGTGTGCTGACTTGAGAACATGTGATAAAAATTTCAAAAATTCCACCACATAGATTGCAAGATAAAGACATTCAAATTCACTGAATTCGTTTTTTGGGCCTTGCCAAAAACAAGGCAGATGGTTTGGCTAATGTGTACTTGGTTCTTTTTTAATGCAGTGGGTTTCCCATCTGTTAAAAAAAAAATCAAGGTAGCTGCACTTCACAAGCTCACTTTTCTTTGAAAAAATGTTCAAAATGGTTGTGCTTCTTTGGATTCTCTTTTGTTAGACAAGTTGGCTACATGCTTGGAAAATATCACATCATTAGAAATTGTACGAACAACATATAGGAAAAAATAGTAAGTAGACAATAGTAGAGAATGACTAAAAATATTAAATTGTTAAGAATAAAAATATGGAATTAAAAAAGGCCAATCTCAATGGTTGCAATGTTATAATAAACAATCTACATCTTAAAATTTTATTTTTTTCCAAAAATATTGAATATTGAATAAGATAAAGGACTCCAAAGTTTATCTTAGAGTAGAGAATCTAAAATTACCCGCAAACTAAAACTCCTCATAACTTTAGACTCATTGATCAAAATGGAATGATTCAAAGCTTTCCATGTATATATAAATCTTAAAAATCAATTTCAATTTTCTTTTTTGAAAAAAGTGATTCTTTTTATTTGCCCGGATTGCACGATTGGAAAAAAAGTAACATATTAGGCCATAACTTTTACTCATATTTCCAAATGTCATTAAATTTTGTTGTCCACGACTTCTGTCACTTAAAGTTTTGGTCTAAAACATGAAAATCTCTTAGCACATGCCAAAATTTCTATGTTGCCAAAAAAACACATGCATATCCTATAGGGGTAAACAAAGAACATTACAAAAGCAACCCAACACCATACTCCATTAGACCAAGTTTAGGTGCTTCAAGGAATTCTGCCCTGTGGTTTTGTCAAATTCTGGCTCCTAGTTCTCCGTTGCACACACTTTACGATGAACTCTAATAAATTCACTAGATTGTAGCAACCACTAGTGATCCCAAATGTGAATTTTGAGTAGGCTCCTAGAATCTCAATATTTGTGATTTCCTGAAACCATTTGTGAGGATAGAAAAATACATTAGCTTTTTTGGAATGAAATATTTGTTACAATTGGTACTCAGGAGCAAAAGTTATTTTTCATAAGTTTTATTTTTATCTTTGTGGGAACCTTTAAATCATTCCACTTATATAGTGAAGTGAAAGTTATGGACAATCGCGTTTTGAGGGGGAATCTAAGCACAATGATGTTGGTGTATGAGCATGAAAATGTGAGCATGTGAGCCTTGAGCATGTATATATATAGGTATTCTACAACCATAAAAGGTTATTACAATATGAACACATATAACATAGGTATTTATAACATAATTCCACTATAATCATGGAAAGTATTCTATAATAAAGACACCTATTAGACATGTTTATAGTCTTTTAGGATCATGGGCTCATGTTTTTAGGCTCACATAAAAGCAGCCCTCAATCTAAGCATCTTCTTAAGAGAATAACTTGTAGGATTCATTTGTGAATTCAATTTTCACGATTTTGAATTTTTTAAAACCTTGTAATGCTGCAATAGCTAGAAAATGGTTGATGTATGACTTTCAAGATTACTATAGAGATGAAAAATATACTTATTGATTGGTGATAGGTCTTGTCCTTTCACAGTTATTCCGTAAAGGACCAGTGACCAGTCAATGTATGCAAGAAATCTTGTGTAGTTATGCACAAGGTCAATTTGGTTAGGATGTTCATGAAATTCTAACATAAAGAGTGAACATGTACCTCTTAAGTGGGAATATATATTATTTTTTTTCTGATCAGGTGTCCGGATCAAAAGTTATATTGCCCCAAAAATTTTGAGCAATTGGAACAACTTTAGACAGCATGTGTACAAATCCTCTTCTACTATGATCTTTGACAAATATGTAATTTACATGATACAAGATGCAAATATAAAAAAAATACCCAGGTATAGAGTAAAACTCACTCTAGGAGGAGTTAAAGTCTACTGGCCTTGGTGGGCAAGGTCAAGAATTTTTTTTCTTCTAGCTTCAAACTTTATAATCTTTCAAATTGTGCAGTCAAAATTTCTGAAATTTTTTCCACTCATTCCAATAGTACTTTTGAACAAATTTGTGCACTTCAGTTTTGAAAGAAATTTTTTTTTCTCACTGCCCTACAAAAATGACAATGATTACAATTTTTGCCTAAAATGTGATGCGCTCCTTTGGGGTTTATGCTAGTACTGAAGTATACTAAAAAAGTATTGAAATATCCTACGTAAAGGTCAGATTCAACAAGAATTAAGTTTCTTCTATAAAAGAAAGGTGCTACTCATCATCTTGTGATTAGTGAGGTTTGTGTAATTAGGATGAGGTGACATGGACCCCACGAATCTGATGCATTAGGGGACATTTGAGGCCTCTAGAAGACTGCGAGCTCTTGTGTGTTCCCAGATTGCGGGAACGCAAAGGAAGTAGTTGACTGATGTGGTTGACATCGTGCCACGTCATTTTCAAAAAATAAAAATAAAAATAAAATTGCTTAGAATGATATTTGGGATTTTTTTTTATTTTTAAATAAAATATAATCTGACAACCCATATTGGCTGTTCACAAAATCGGGACAACATTGGGAACGGGCTTGAAACGGTCTTCTAGAGGCCTCAAATGTCGTCTAATACAAAAATTCAATTTTGACTCCTGCTTGCTGAATCAATCCTTCACATACGGTACTGTAAAATTAAGAAGTACGGAGTAGAATTTAACCCCAAAGGACCAACATGCAATTTTTGGCTACATAGAAATCTTAGGCAAGTATGAGTGACTAGAGATTTCTATAAGATTAGCCAAAATTTAAATAGAAGGTGAAAACATGGAATATCTTTCATACACACTAAATTTCATGACATTTGAAAATATGAGTAAAAAGTTATTGCATGATATTTAGTTTGTTTCTCAACTTGGGCAGTCCGGGCAGATAAAAAAATTCAATCTTTTTAAAAAACAAAAATTAAATTTTTTTTTTCTAGAATTATATATACATGGAAAGCTTTGAATCATTCCATTTTGATAAATGAGTCAAAAGTTATGAGGATTTTTTGTGTGCAGGCAAGTATGGATTCTTTCAACTCTAAAATAAACTTTGAACACTGTTATCTTACTCAATTTTCAACATTATTAGAAAAAAATTAAACCATGAGATATCGATTGTTTATTACAACACTGCAATCATTGGGATTGTCATTTTTCACTCCCATAATTAAATTCTTAACATTTTAGTATTTTGGATCATTCTCTACTATTATCTACTTACTACTTTTTCCTATATGTTGTACAATTCCAAATGATGTAAAATTTTTGAAGCATGTGGCCAACTTGTCTAGAAAAAAGAATTTAAAGAAGGACAACCATTTTGGACATTTTTTTAATAGAAAAGTGAGCTTTTGAAGTGTAGCTCCCCTGATTTTTGCAAGGCCAAAAAAATGATTTTAGTGAATTTGAATGCTTGTATCTTGCAATCCACGCAGTGGAAATTTCTGAAATTCTTACTACATGTTTTTAAGTCAGTATACTACAAGATCCTATTGCTACATGTGTCAAGAAGTTTTTTTCCAAAAATTTGGAACTTGTTTGAAAATGGCAATTTTTGAGCATTGTCGGTGAAATCAGTCAAGGAACTTTAGGGGTTAAGAGCATTGCCACCACAAGGCGCCAAGAGAGCATTAGATGATATTTGAGGCCTCTAAGAGACTGCGAGTTCCCCTGTGTTTCCAGATTGCTGGAATATAGGAGAAGCAATTGGCTGATGTGGCCGATACCATGCCACGTCATTTTCAATAAAATAAAATAAAATAAAATGTTTTTTGCTTAAAATGATATTTGGAAAAATTTTATTTTTATTTTTTATTTTGAACACAAAAATTTTGACAACTCATACCAACCGTTCGCAAAATTGGTCCAGCATTGGAAATGGGCCTGAAATGGCCCTCCAATGCCCTCAAATGTCATCTAATGGGTTGAGCGCTAAACTAGCGCATCAAGCCAAATAATTCCCCCCATCGCAGGCATGTGGACTTGCCAAGTTTTGAAGAGCGGATAGGCAAATGGGGAGTCTTCGGCATGCCTCGCTGTGAGATTTGACTTCACTTTTTACTTTGACTTCAAGGTACTGACGCCCCCAGCTGGCACTTGAATGTAAGTAAAAGAATTTAACTGCCATGAAATTTCCTTCATTAGTATAAAAAAACAAAGGAAAAAAATACTTTGGACTACTACTTTACATGTGTCAATCAAAATTGGAATATAAGTATTTTCAACTTTTGTTTATTTCTTAGCAAGAAGAGTAGCTCACTATATACACATGGGGTGGTAGGATGTAGAACAATCAATGTTGGATAAGTAAATTAGATGTAGTAGGAGCTCCACCACTCATAGTCTATTCAAAAGTAGGAATTATGTTAAAAGTAGAATTTCAAACCTCATTTAGGCATAGTAAAATGATTTTTCAAAATAATTTTGAACTAGGAAAAGTTGAAGAATCAAGTTAAATTTCATCTCCAAAAATCCGTTTGATATTTTGAGTCTCCAATCAAAACTTCTAGATAAATTTCAAAGAGAATGTTTGAAAATGTCAAAAAATATTCCCTTCCAACTCCACTCTGAAATTTGTCCATAACTTTTGATTGGAGATTCAAAACTTCTAACAGATTTTTGGAAATGAAATCTAACTTGATTCTCCAACTTTTATTAGTTCAAAGTTTTCTTGAAAAAATTATTCTACTATGCCTAAATGAGGTCTGAAATTCTACTTTTAACACAATTCCTACTTTTGAATAAACTATGAGTGAACTTTTCATACCCCCACCCACCCCCACCACCACCACCACCATGTGTATGTAGTGAGCTTTTCTATTAGTTCAAAATACAAACTAAATTGGAAATGCCTTTGAAACAATGTGATCTAGTTCTCAATGAATTAACCCCTAAAAGTATTTGACTATGTTTTCACCAAAATTGCTCCAAAGTTGTCATTTCTAGTACAAGTACCAAATTTTAGAAAAAAAACATTTTTGGACACATGTAACCATAGGATCTTGTAGTGCACTAGTTTGAGAAGATGTGGAAAAAAATTTCAGAATTTTCTACCATGTAGATTGCAAGATATTAGCGTTTAAATTGACAAAAATGCTTTTTTTGTCCCCGCAAAAAATAGGACAGCTGCACTTCACAAGGACACATTTATATGAAGAAATGTCCAAAATGGTGGTAACTCTTTGGGTTCATTCTTCAAATCAAGTTGGCTACATGCTTGAAAATTCTCAAATTTTTGGGAATTGTACAACATATAGGAAAAAAATAGTAAGTAGAAAGAAGTAGAGAATGCTTCAAAACACTAAATTGTTAAGAATTTAATTATGGAATTATAAAATGCCAATCCCAATGTTGGAATGTTGTAATAAATAACATACGTCCTATGCTTTAATTTTTTTTTGAAAAATATTAAAAATTGAGTTAAATAAAGAATTCCAAAGTTTATTTTAGAGTAGGGAATCCATAACTGCTTGCGAACTAGAACACCTCATAATCTTCATCTCATAAATCAAAATGGAATGATTTAAAGCTTTCCATGTATATATAAATCTAGAGGACCAATCCCAGATATTTTTATTTTTTTAAAAAGTGATTTCTCAGAAAAATTTTGAGCTGCTCGTCGAGCGTTGAAAATGACATATCATCCAATAGCTTTTTAACCATATAGTCAAAAGTTCTGAAAATTGTTGGGTCTTAAAGCTACTCCTCGGGTGCATGTTGTGTGAAAATTTCAAAGAAAAAAAAAAAAAAAATTCCGTTCGTAGTGAGCTACCCAAAATCACTATGTTGCCAAAAAAATGCCGTTTGGTCCTTTAGGGTTTAAGTAAAAAAATATTGAGTTTAATTTTAAAATCATCAAAATCTTTTGCATTACATATATGGCACCCATTACAAATTTGGCATCTCTATTTGGCGCGTCAACTATGGAGTAGAAGAAGAATGGTAAAGTCCCACTCTTCAAATCCACTCACCCAAAACCCACTTGGCGCCCACTTAGCGCCCCTCCTAGGGTGGCGATGCTCTAAGTTCTGTGAGATGCAAAAGACCACTCCCACTACCGGTACTCTACCGAAGCATCTTGAGAGCATCCCCACCCGTCTTGCATATTGGATGACTTGTTAAGAGAGGCTTGCAAAATTGCCCCACCCGTCTTGCATAATGGATGAACTTGTTAAGAGGCCAAGCCAAAAGCCTCCGGTGGCTTGCAAAACCGGGCTCTTTTGCAAGCCAAAAGGTGGCTTGCAAACCGCATGAGACAAACACTTTTCCACTTTCCCAAAAAGCAAGGACATGATCCGTGAATGTGGACGTAGCTCATTGGATGACGATGGTCTCTTAAGAGGCCACGGGTGGGGCGACCCTTCTTCCCTGCCTTGCAACCTGGCTTGCATTTTGCAAGCCGGGTGGTGATGCTCTGAGACCGACGGAATCTCCAAACTAAAGCCGCGGATAACTCCACTCCAGCTGCTCGTGGAGACTTGACACTGCGATTGCCGCCAAGACTGAAACTAAGTTAGGTTTAACGAAACCCGATGCCTCCGACCAAAAGCACCGAACCCCCTGAAAACCAGACTGAAAGTAACGTCAGCCCAGATAAAAACAGACCTGCGTCCCAACAGACAGGGACACAGGGTCATCACTCTCCTGCCAGAAGTTAAAGATATCATCTCTGTGTGTGCGGTGCACCGCTGGGGGTGGAAGCGGCCGGAGGATTCTGCTTTAAATACCGAAAAAGAAGAAACGACCTGGGGAAGCGTGCAAGCAAGCCCTGTTAGCCCGCAACAGAGCGCCGGCGGGACTCGGTGGAATTCAATGGAGTAGACATGTACAGAAGAGAGAGCACCAGCAGGACAACTGAACAGAAGCAATGGACCACTGTAGACGCAACAGAGGAGAGAGAAATAGAGTAAGAGAGAGAAAGAGCAACTGACTGAAGAGCAATAGAAAGAGAAACCCAAGAGCAATAGAAAGAGAAAGAGACAGCACGAGCAATATAGGGAGAGAACGAAGGGCAAGGGCAAGAGCAATAGAGAGAGAAAACCCAAGGGCAATAGAGAGAGAAGAAGCAGACCAAGGGTATAGCGAGTCTGCGCCGTTCCTGGTCTGCGCCCCTGCCGTGCCCTGCCTGTCTGCACCCCCTTTGCTTTGAAACCACGGCGACGATCGAGGCTCTTCTGCAGATAAGAAGCAGCCGGGGCCCCTCCCACATGCCAGATAATTGGATCCCAGCCCACCTCGCAGGCTCCGCCCGAGGTTGTTTTTGAGAGGGAACTGAAGGACTGACTTGATTGGGTTGGGTTGGGGGCGGGGGCGGGAGACTTCTCCTTGGGCGGGGTGAGAGTGACTGCTGGGGGAAGTTTCAAATTCAGGAGAGCAGATTTCGTGAGATTTCGTGAGATTTCTGGATTATTGGATGAGGATGTTTTGGGATTATTGCAGAAGGTGATATCGATCCAATTGGTGGTGGGGGTGTTTCCGTCCGTCCATGAGTTGCTGCTTCGTGGACGGTTTGTTGGTGGGGGAGCCATGGATCCTGTCCTCAATGGCGCGGCTTCTTCGCCCTCGGAAGACGATGAATGGGGTGAGGCTTCCTCTTTTTCTTTTTCTGTTGTTGACCTTTGTGATCCGACTTTTTTTGGGTGACGGAATTTCGTGTTGCTAGTGGTTGGTGTTTTTGATGGCTTCGGTTGGATTCTCTTCCTCGCACTTGGAATTTGAGCGGCCTCATGTTTTTCGGGAGTTTTCTCGATCTTTCGTTGATTGTTGCCTCATCGACGGATTTAGTTTTGAATGTGATGATATTCTCTTCATATTACGTGAATTTACGTTGATATGCCTTTTGTCGTGTATGACTCGAAGTTCATTTCGTCTTTGGTTCTCGAATCAGTACAGCAGCGTTGCCTTATTGAATCGATCTTAGGTCTTGGTTTTCGGGCACTGACTTGTTTTGTCGCACTGACTTTGCAATTGTGCAATCCAAGTAGAGCTCACGAATGGAGATGTAGTTGGTATACGGAATTCTTTCGAGAGGAGACAACGTCCAACCACAGATAGTTAGCAGTTGTGCGACTTAGAATTGAGTAAATGATTTTACTGCAGCTTTTTGACGACATTGATAGAAGTCTTCTGCAGTTCCCAGAGATGGCAAACCGTTTCTTATCGGGGTTTTACTTGGTCCTTGGCCTTGTACAGTCATGCCTCTTACCCGACTTTCACTACTGCAGTGGATGCCTTGCGCGCTGAGGGTCTCCTGGTCTGCTCAGTAGGATCTCTTTGAATTACGCTCGCTATATGCATTGTTTACGCGTCCTGTAGTCAGATGCGGTGCCCCAATTTTACTGAATTTTGGTACACTCCTAGGGAGATGAGATCATTTTGAAACAACCCTGGAATCAAAGGTAGCATTTTCACTCGATTTGGATGATGAGGATAGCACTGCCATAAGCATGTTTGGTCTGTGTTGCAATGAGGTTCATTGAAATAGGGTCTTCTGAGTAGCTTGGACGTATTCCTTGGCTCCTGTTAAATGTCTGTTCCGGACGGTTTTCTCTGTTCTCATGTTGAAGTTATCATAGTGAGAATCTGACTGTGTGTATAGTGCATGAAATGGTCGTCTGATGAGCTTAATAGGTTTATCAATAAGGAAAGTATGCAAGAGTTATATCTCGTCATTTTTCAATGCTGATTTGGTTATTGCTCCGGTGGTGCAGATGCTGACGGATTTGAGATTCCGAGTTTAGAAGCTGGGCGGCCAGCAGAGGTCAGTCGAAAGGAACGCACGCAATCCGAAGAGACATATCGGCCTTCTTATCAGAGAGTAAGAAACTTAAACCTTTTAGTGGATCATACTACACTTTCAGATGTTGCAGCCCTCCTAGTATTGGTGCATTGCCTCGGAGTGTTTGATGCTGTTATCTAGATTTCTGCTCGCCAGTCAATTGTTTGGGGAATGATGAGCGTGTGAAGCTTCTTGATAGCCGTCGAGCGGTGGAGCGGTGTACATTGAATCAAGTCTGATCCACATGGGTTGTAATGATGGCAAGGCCACACACGTCAATGTGATTGAAGATTAAGGTGTCAGTACCCGTACTTTACGGATGTACTGTACCTTGCTATTATTACAGGAAATTAATGTCGGGAAAGAATGGAAGGACGTGTGTAACTTTTTCTTTCTTTCTTGGGAAGCAAATGAAACGAGATTCCATTGCAGGGAGCAGAACGAAACTGCCAGCCACTCCTTTACTTGTGTAAAAAAAAAAAAAAAACTGCCAGCCACAGGTGGCCCAGTAACGTATTTCGTATTATGTCTATAGCCCTGTACTATTCAGCCCTTTGACCAATCTGCATTGTCGGAGTTATCTTTTCGTAGTTTATTGAAGGATCACTCTCCTTTTTGTTGAACCTACATTGAGAGCTGGTTTTGGGGGGTTCAGCAGAAAGTAGACCGGTTGCTTTGTACGGGGCTTTCAGTCGGTCTGTAGCTCAACAATCCTCCCCAAAGATTGTATTTTTACGCTGAGGAAAGTTGTGCTTAATATTTGTTGATTTTCTGTGGTGAGGGGAGTGGCCTTGCTACCCTGCCGTCCTTGAGTTCATCAGAGTCGATAGCTTGCTGGCTTGCTTGTGTTGATTACCAGCATTTGAACAGCTGGAAAGAGTCTTAACTCTGCCTTTTCCGCAAGTTTATAGCCATCATAGTGTAATCACTTCCTTACTTTGCTCGTTTGTCTTCTTCCATGTATTACTGATACATCCTCTTCTTCGTCACTTATATATTTGTGTTGCAATGGCAGACTGTGGCAGGCACTGAACACATTTACTTGGGACCTCACGGTGCACCTCCACAGTACGGCCGAGGTGGTCAAGACAGTTCCGCGCCGAATCGAAAGCAACGCCTGAAACAAAAGCTTAAAGATCGCGAAAGCAAATCTTCAGCCTCTTCACGTGAGAATAAAGTGGAGGTTCTCCAAGACTTGATGGGCAGCAAGTCTGGGGGAGGACCCACTCCTCGTGGTGCGGAGTCCGAGTGGCTCGACCCATACTGCCACGAATCTCAATTTGAACGCCCAGCAAATCGAGCATGAGGGGTCGTGTCCCTTCGGGCTTTGGTTAATACTACTTCTTTAGATTGATTGAGTGTAGTGCCATGCGAGGGTAAACAATGTGGAGTAATCAGTGTGAAGTGTAGTTGGTAGGCAGATCAAAGAGAAAAGCAAGGTTAGCATCTGATGGAATTGGATTTGGAAATTTTGGTCAGGAAGAGACGATTTTGTTGTTGAGTCGCAGTTTAGCTACGTCATTGACCTGCTGCTCGGTTGGGTTAGTCTCCTACAGTTTTGACTGATGTGGCAGTGAGTAGGACGTTTTACTTTTATGTTAAGAAACGAAGGAAGAAAATTTCAATAGTGCCATGTTTCCTGATTTCTTAACACATTTGCACCACATCTGTCTTTGCGATTGATTTATCGGTAATGTTGTACACCTGCGCATGCTCACTTTTCTCTTACAAGGACGGAGTCGTTGACCCTGTAATCAATGTTAATGACTTTTGCTTTGTATGCTTTCATTTGGTCTTAGATGTTGGATACTTATACTAAATCAGTACACTACATTGTCTGCATTGTTAGTGCCTTTTAGTAAAAGATGTATTTGATTGCAAGAGTTATCTCTGTGATATAAAGTGTGTAACATGGACAAATTTTACAATAATAAAAATAAAAATGATATTATAATCTCTACAAGGTATTAGAGCTAGGTTCAAGCTTCTTTATGAAATTTTCATAACATATGTAGATTCCATTGAACCTGAACATGGAGAATAAAAACTTTAATAAATTTTTTTTGCAACATTCTATAAAAACTCGAGAGATATCATCAAAAAAAGCTCATTTTGATAATTCTTCAAATCTATAAAGTTGAAAGTGCGACCGAAACTCTCAATCTAAAAATTAAAGTATTTTTTCAAAAAATTGATAATCATTATGTATTATATCAACACCCATAATGATGCAAAGAATAGATCTAAGTCATATAAGAGTTTGATGAATCTTGTTTTAACACATGGAAATATAGAGTGACATTAACAATTCAAAGTAGAAAAATGTGGTTAATAGTAAATGCATGGTTGTTAAGCACATGAATAACAAACACAATAATACACAACAATCAAAATATACAAGAGGTAAGAATGATTGAAGTGATAGATGAGGAGTCTAAAAAATCAACATGTATTGATGAGATTGAGGAATTCCTCAATCTATCGAATCCTAATATAGTTGTTACATATAGCAAATGTTTGTAACAATTGTACATGGTCCAAAATATGAAACCGCTCTTGGACTTGAAAAATTGTGGTCATGACATGACCTTCCCTTTTAGTGACGAGTTCCAAAAGGAATATAAGTACAAGAGTTTGGTTTGTAAAGATATCGGCGGTGAAATTCTTTTATTTTGGGGGTGCATTAAGTAAACTTGTTGTTGGTTCCCAAGTACGGTCCTCTATACCGTAACTATGCTAATGTACAAAATATTCCAAATGACCCCACCTTTGTCGTGAATTAAGCATAGTGTGTACCTCGTATTCTTCATGGTTGTCAATTTTGATGTAGGGTGATGGTGACTACGTCCTTCTACATATGCTTGACTGCTTATATGGCTCTAAAAGGGAGACAAGGAAAAATGGATGTAACTTCATGAATGTTGGTAAATCTAAATGATAAGCAACTTGATTAATTTGCATTTGGATAGGAAATGGTCCTAACCTTTGATAGTCCAACTTCTTGCATTGTTGCATAGTTTTAATGTTGCACCAAAGAAGCCATACCTTGTCGCCAACTTAAAACAAAGATTGTTCTTTTCTAAATTCATTTGCCGATGCTTTGTAACAATCTTGAGCTTCTTGTAATTGAAGTTTTATGGTTTTTTGGAATTGCAATCATTGGGTTGCAAAATCTTCTGTTGTTGGGTTGTCATCCTTGAAATATTTTATAGATCAAATTTTGAATGCTGACTATAATTGCAGTAGAAGGGAATTTGTTGGGTTGAATCATGGAAGGTATTGTTGTATGCAAACTCAGCAAGTGTTAAATAAGATGTCCAATTATTTTGTTGATAGTTAATGGTGCACTAAAGATATTGCTCCAATACCTGATTGACTCGCTATTTTGACCATCAGTTTGAGGATGGATTGAAGAAGAAAGCTCAATATCCATTCTAAGATTTGAGAAAGTAATTTCTAAAATTAACTGTGGTCCTCGGTCTGAATGATATCATCAGATAATCCATGGTAGTGATAGACATTATTGAAAAAAATTGTGCCATTTGTGCACTAGTGATTGTCTTTTTACAAGGGCAAAGTGTGCCAAATTTGTCAATTGGTTAACAACCACCAATATGGTTTCAAAAAATGTAAGGATGGTAAATTTGTTATGAAATCTATAGATATAGAAGACTAAGGCCATTTGGGAATAGGCAATGGTTGTAGAAGCTTGTAAGATTGATGACAAAGATTTTTTGATCTAGAAAATATGTCCCAAGACAAGACAAATTCTTTGATGGTTTTCCGCATTTTAGGCCACTAAAAATCTCAAGAAATGAGTTCCAAAATTTTATTGTATCCAAAATGTCTTGTTGCTTGAAAATCATGACGAATTTGAAGAATACAAAGACGTACATGTCCTTTTGGAATATATAAACATCTCTCAAAATATAGTAGGTTATCCACAAACTGGAATGTTTTCTTTACTATTACTAAGGTGCTATTTGATGTTTAGAACAAGGTGATCCATAGCAGATAATACATGAATTTGACCAAGAAATGATGAATCCATTATAGTTGGCATTGTTGTTGCTTGGAGCAAGAATTGCTTTGGTTTTAAGAGAATTTTTAGTTGTTGATCATATGCGGCCTCTCCTTGTTTGGGCACAAAATATGATCTCCTAGATAAAGCATCATGACAATCCCTATTGTTTTTTCAGGTTGATATGTGATGATGAAGTCAAAATGCGATAATGACATATTCCATCTTGATTGGCGGTGGTATCTCCAATTTGATACAAGAAGAACCCTTGATGAAAGACATTAGAGGAGATTTGGGGGTCTTGGAAGACCGTTTCAAGCCCGTTTCCCAATCTAGCCAGATTCAGTGAACGGCGATACAGGCGTGTCAGATTTAAAAAAAAATTGAAATATCATTTTAAGCAAAATAACTAAATAACTATATATATATATATATATATATATATATAAATGATGTGGTAGTGGTTGTGCTACAGCTGCATTCCTGCAGTCTGGGAACGCAGGGGAACTTGCAGTCTCCCAAGACCCCCAAATCCCCTCTAAAGCATAGATTCTATAATAGAAAATACATTAGCCCTTTATGTAGCAAAGGTCTAAATTTTTTAAATATGGCAAAAAGCCTTATTTATATAAGAATTGAAAGAAGTTTTCAAATCTAAGAGGTGAAAGTAGCTTTAAACCTTTTGAGAAAAAGGATTTCAACACTATTAAAAAGTATTTTTATTGCAAAAAATTGGAACATGTTATCAAAGATTGTAGAATTAAAATAGTTGCTAAAAAATGAGCTAATCAAACTAATATTGTTACAAAACCTCATAGACTATATGGGATTGCTTTGATAACAAAAGAAGAACCTATCCCTATATGGTATATAGATTTTAGAGCTACACAACATATGTGTCATGAATGAGATGCTTTTACTAATTATGAGCAATATGAAAATCAACAAGTTGTTTATCTAGGAGACAACTTGACATCTTAAAAAATTAAAGGGCATGGCAATGTCACAATAAGACTTTTAAATGGTATGGAGACAATCACATATAATGTGTTGTACATTCTTGAACTTGTAAAGAATTGATTTTCAGCTAAACAATTAGACAAAGTTGGAGGGGAAATTTGAATAAAGTCAAAGATTCAATAAATTATGTCACATAATTGCAAAATGTTAATTACTTAATGACTTGTATAAATTAGGTGATACAATAATTCCTAATAAGAAAATCATTGCTCTACCAACTACTACAAATTTATATAAAGCTTAGCTATGGCATCTTAGATTAGGTCATATAAATCAACAAAGACAAAAACAAACTCAATCAATATAAAAAGGATGGACAATTCTTTTGCACAAGAAACAATTTTTTGTAAATCACGTATGGAAGGAAAACAACATAAAGTAAAGTTTCCTAAGGTACGCAATATTTCAAGAATCTATAGAAATACTAGGCCTTATATCTCCGATATATGTGGTCCAATGCAAATTAGGACACATGCAAGTTTTAGATATTTTATTACATTTATAGATCTATCTAGATATTGCTATATTTACCTTATGAGACAAATATCTAAAGCCCTTGACAAATTTATACATTATACATTATAAAATTTGTAGAAAAAATATCAAATCATAATCTAAAATATTAAGGTCTGATTATGGAGGGAAGTACATTTCTTAGGGCTTTGATATCTTTAAATCTCGAAAAGGGATTAAAAAGGAATTTAAAACGTCATATATGCCACAACAAAATGGTATATCTAAGAGAAAATAGAAGTTTAGTGGAGGTAGTTTTAACAATGTTGTCACATGCTAAACTACCTGAAGTATTTTGGGGCAAAGTAATTATAACTGCAAATTATCTTCAAAATAGAAAATTAACAAAAGTTATTCCAAAAAACAAAAAACCTTTTGAATTATGGTTTGGACAACAACCAAACTTGTCTTTATTTTAAAATTTTGGGAGTTAGGCACAAGTTTTAGTTCAAAAGTATACATGGCAAAAGTTAAATTCACATTCTATTGAAGCAATATTTCTTGGCTACAATTAAGAATTCAAAGCTTATTGCCTATTAAATACTTCTAATCAAAAGATTTTGATATCCCAAGATGTTTTTATTTGATGAAAGTACTCATATAATTGAACAAAACATTGATATATAAGAAGACAAACAAGAATTAATAGATTTTTAATCTATTTCAAAATTCTACTATTCCCAATAATATATAACTACTCCTACCTCTACCCAAACCAAAAGTACAACCAAATGAACCAAATGTACAACCAAATCAACACAAAACACCTAGCCAAAGTAGTATAATAAATACTAAAAGTCAATATAATTCACCTTCTCATGAAGATTTACTTGAAGTATTTTCACAACTTTCATTGGAAGTAATAGACAAGAATTACCTCATGATGAGCCAGAAGTTTCCTCCAATACCAACATCCAAAGTTCTCTTCCAAGCTCTTCTCCACCTTCAAGAAAAATTCAACTACCTAAACCGTTGATTGAGTCAATTTAAGGTAGGCCTCCACCTAAAATGCCTTGTCTTTACTATCATAGAAAAACATCAAGCTAATGTAGCACTTGTTTCATTACAAGCTCCAAATATACTACAAGAAGATTTGGAAAGATAAGATGCTAGAGAATGGCAAGCCACCACATTAGAGGAAATTTCAGGCCTCTGGAGGGCTGCCTTACAGCCCTCCAAGGTACCTTGAAATTTGCTTTTATTTTGCAAAAAAACTCGTTTTTTCCCTATTTTTGCCCTGCTGAAACTGCAGTAGTAGTGGTGTAGGAACTGAAAATCCGAATAAAAAATTATTAGTTTTTTTTTTAATCTTAAAAAAAAAAATTTTAAAATTTTAAAAAATTAAATTTTTTTATTTTTTTATTTTTTGCCAAAATTGACTACTCCGGCAGTCAGAAACTCTGACTGCTCACCAAGAGCACTTTGGAAGTTGACAGGCCATGCAAACAATAGCATGGCATGTCAACTTCCAATGGCCCTGAAATGGGCTGAAATTTTTTGTAATGCCAATGGATGATTGAATTCATTATCAAAGAAGAAAACCTAGAAACTCCACTCCCTCCTAAAAGAATACCAATTAGTTGTAAATGGATTCTTAAAATCAAAATCCATGCTGATGGTAATATAGATAAATATAAGCCCAAAGTAGTGGCTAGGAGTTTCACCCAATAAAAGGAGTAGACTATACAAAAACATTTTTTCCAAGTTATCAAATTTAATTTTTTTCAAATTATTTTAGAATTTGTTATCTAATATAGCTTAGAAATATATCAATTAGATGAAAAAACAACCTTTTTATATGGCAACATAAAATAAGAAATTTACATGAGGGATATCTAGAAGCTTATTTGAAATTATTTACATCCAAATTTCAATTGGAACCTAAATTAGTTTGCTTATTCAAATCTTTATATGGTCTTAGACAATCCTCTTGACAATAGTAATGAAGCATTGACTAGTTCTTACTTTACATGGATTTATCAAACTAATCTTTCATGCAATCATCTATATACAAAAAGATAACACTAATGATTTTTTGATATTAACCATTTATGCAGATGATTGTATTTCGATAAGTAACAAAACTTCTATTATTTAGCACCTTAAATATATTCTTCAAAAGGAAGTTGATATGTTAGATGATGGTGAAATCTATTACATATTAGGAAATACTATCATTAGATGACATTTGGAGGCATTAGAGGGCCATTTCAGGCCTGTTTCCAAACCTGGCCCGAATATGCAAACAGCCGATACGGACTGTCAAAATTCTTTTTCCATTTTTTCTCCAAATATCATTTTAAGCTATAAAGAAGTCAAAAAAGATGACATGGCACAATCTCGGCCACATCAACTAGTAGTTATTTTGCGTTCCCGCAGTCTGGAAACGTAGGATAACTCGCAATCTCTTAGAGCCCTCAAATGTCATCTAATGATTATGAAATCAACAAGAAAGATGGCAAATAATTCATCATTAAGATTATTTAATTTCCAAACTTCAAGAATATAATATATTAAATTATAATCCATTGAGTACTCCTATGTCATCTGGTGTACGGTTAAGCAAAGATTATTTTCTTGTAATCTAAAACAAACAAAACCTTACTCAACCATATCTTTACTCAAATGTTGTTGGCAATTTAATGGATGGCATTATCAATTCTAGACCAAATTGTGCTCATGTAGTATATAGCTTAGCATAAGTAGGTTTTTATTTTGCTATTAAAGTAAATCACCTAAGGGTTGAATTGAACTCTAGAAGGTAAGCTATCTCAAATAGCAATTTATATTTCACCCAAATGGTACCAACTACATTATTTTGAATTGCATATTCTATTCCATCATATCCGTAAGCTATGATTTTAGACCCACTTATCATAATTCCAATTGTATGAGATCTTCTAGCTTTATTCCAATTTTTCTTTGTTTAGTTAATCAATTACCAACAATCCACTGTTATCCTAATTGATCTCTTCTTTACATCCATAGCAGTAACTCACAACATTATCCAAGACATAATCTTTTCCAATTGATTCCTCCAACAGTCCAACAGCATATTCTTTACAATTCTTGAATTTATCCCGATTGGACTAATTTCTACAATTATTACGATTGCAATTTCATATTACTTCACACCTGATTTCCAAATGTTTTAATCTCACAATCCTTCATTTCACATTTCCAATTGACTCATTCACTTCACAACAATTTCACCCCAACTGTTATACTCTTAATTTTCAATCAAATTTACAAACACAAATCCTTCCAATTTCTCGTCACAACATTGATTCCATTCAATTTCTCCTATTGTTAATTCACATTCACTTATACACACAAAGAGTCCATCATATCTTCACATCAATTATCTCAATTAATCCTCACTCAATAAATTCACTTACACTAGAATTGCAGAGTCCATCCTCACCAATTGATAATTCTCCTCCATAATCACTTCCGCAATTGAACATACAATCACTTACACACAACATTCACACAAGCATCATTATATAAACTCACAATAGCAAATCATCCTTGTATTCATCAAAACAAATATGAAAACACCATTGTTTTATTTCTGATGGAAAGGAGTTCCTACTAAAGTTGAAGACAATTGAACTTCAATTGGAATACCAAAAGACAATAAGCCTAAATTTCTAGAGAAGTTACAACTACCAATCAACCGAAAACCTTTTAACATCTCTATTTATTTGATCCCATACACAATTGATAAATACTATATATAAGCACCAATACTACTCTTTCGATTGGTAAAAGCTACAAGTTAATGTGAAAACTATCAATCGGCCACAATGAAAATTCTAATTCTAACTACAACACAATATCTTCCTAGCTCTAATAACAGTCACACTCAAACTTTAAAATAAACTTTGAGAAACATTAAAGGAACACTTTCATTTGGCATTAAATATCAAAAACAAGAAGATGGAGATATCTTACATGGCTTCTCTAATGTGGATTGGATTGCTAATAAAAATACTTGTTGTTCCACCTCAAGATATTGCATTCTTTTAGTTGGTGGTGTTATTTACTAGGATAGTAAAAGGCAATAATTAGTTGCTCTATCATCAACAAAATCAAAATATATTGCTTTATCAAAAACAACAACCAAAGATGTTTGGTTATCTTTTTCTACTACACAAAATAGTGAAATTAGATTGCCCCACACTAGTTATTAGTGCACCAAAGAGTTGCATGCGCCTTCATGTGGACAAGCATTGATCCATGAGGTAAGATAACCTAATTGACAAGGCTACCTAATTTCACTATCATTAGAGAAAATCTGGACTCACTACAGGGCTGGTTGGGGTGCGTGCCAATGTGCAATTAGAAAAAAAATTAGCCGAAAAGCTGCAACAGTCAGTGTAAGATGAGCAGTCAGCCAAGGTGCCCCGTCGGACTGCCGTCAGACTGCCGATTAAAAAAAATTATTTTTAAAAAAAAAGTAAAAAATAAAAAATAAAAAAATAAAAAATAAAAAATAAAAAAATTTATTTTTTATTTTTATTTTTTATTTTTTTCCCTGTATTTGCACTCCCGCCGAAAATCTGGACTCTCCCAAACAGCCCTCTGGAGAGTCCAGATTTTCTGTAATGTTTGTGTAGTACTAGTACATTGTTTTGGAATATGTATTGTTTGAGAATGCAACCTGGAATCGGTCACTACACATAAGATTATTGAAGAATGCTGAGTTTCCCCACACTACACACTACAATTCAAGAGATTATATGATTGAATATTCCATCATACCAATAGTCAAGTGCAAAAAAATAAAAAATGAGCTAGAAAACTGATTCAAGAATGAAGAGAAACTAGCATTCTAGGAAAACTAAGATAAATTCAAAGGAAGACGAGCAATAGGTAAAAGGGTTCCACGGCCATATTTTATTCCATTTCAAAATATGAACCAACTTAGCCTAATTTCTCCTATTCTGCATAGACTCAAATGAAACCCCTGCTCCACTGCTGAAAAGATTATGTAGCCGTAAAAGCTTAAGTATCAATCTTAAGAATTTGAACGAGAGCATCGATCACACAAGAGAGAAACCTCTCCAATCCCTTTCTTTCAAAAGAATATGTCTGACTACCAAGCGCATAACTGCACAATCATCTTCATCTGATACAACGCAATGCACTGCAAACATAATTCGGTTTACAAGTTACTCTGCACTAATTTGATGCAGAAGGTCGACCCTAAAACCAGTCATTGAGACAATCCTATCACACAAAGTTCCATGTCCATGGCAGCTAGCTCCAAATTGAACGCTAGTACCACCAGTCATTGCAACAACAGAGATCAGCTTCTTCACAATCTTGCCTATAATCACCAAATCACGCACTGTCCATGCATGAACCCTAAACTCGGTGCCCTAATAGTCCAAATACCCAGAGTATGATCTAGAATAAGGAGTTCCGTAAGGAGAGCCGCCGTAAGGAGAGCCATATTCCATACCATACTCCAGTTCATTGCGACGAGCTCCGTAGCCATTGCCGAAGGAGGGGTAGCGCTCCAGAGCATAAGGGTTGTAGCCTGGATACTCGGAGCCATATGAAGGGCCTGCGTAGGGGACTCCGAAGGAAACGACACTGGAATGGCGTTTGATCCATCGAACTCGACGGAGGAGAGTCTCGGGTGGGACGTTGCCGGAGACGATCACAGTCTGGGTCGCCATGTCACACCTCACTCGATGCACACCTGGCATTGAGAACATTGTAACATGTAATTAGGCATATAACTTAACTTAGATAACATTATACTAGAGTTTAGCTCACAGCAACAGATGCATGGGAGTTGTATTTTTCGATAAGATAAGTCATCCTACTTGTGCTCCTGTGTGCCAGCAGTGCACATTTTAAAATTTGGAACGTGCACGTATGGTACGTAGGGGCACAAATAGGGAGGGCTTAACCTTAGCACGCGTTGTGACTAGAAGCGCAGACAGAAGCGCAGACAAGGCGGTAATTGGGTACAAACAACAGAGCATTTGTTACTAATTAGGGTACCCACATAAATCTCAGATCTTTAAAATAATTTTCAATTATGTGCTACTCTCATAATCCTTAAAATGTGGTTTCAGTGAAATCGACCTCAGTAGATCAATACCAGTCTCAGCTTTTCGAGCTTTTGACACTTGAATGTTACAACTTGGAGCTCTAAAACATGACATTTGAACGAATATGACCTTCCTCACCGTCCATTCCCCAGAAGACTTGTCATTGTCACTGGAGAGTAGAGTCTTTTCCATTTAAAACTAATTGCCCAGCTGCTAACTTGCAATTGGGAGGCCTACTATCCGAGGTCTTCCAAATGCGTATTTATGCGAAACTCTTTGATCGTTGGACAATTCGCTCAACATAGAAACAAATAATTCACCTATTGTAGCCGTCATAGTTCAAATAAAAAAATTCAAGAAATTGGAACTTTAATTTCCCAGGCTCCCGTACATCCTGAGCCTCGGATCTATTTCTTTCTGTCTTGGTCTGTGCACTTGAATGCAGCAATCTTGGCGCTCTTTCGAACCAAGAGCAATTCAACTAATACCTTAGCATTATTACCATTATATAGTACATTACATTTCATGCAATTCCTAAATGGCAAAATGCTGAAATGCAAGTTCGACCACGTGAAGTCAACGAAATTCTTACCTTCAAAGGCCAAGGCTTGCTTCACCCTCTCCACGTCTTTCATCGTCTCCATAGGCACGTGGAGCACGACATCCTGTACATTCATTACAAGAAACGGGAGTGCACAATGAGCTCCACTGATAAAATCCAGTCTAATATTTGACTGAATAGAACTTACGCAGAGTATCAAAAGACCTGTCCTGCTTGTGATGTACACCTGGGGCGTACTGTGCTAACATGTCCCTAAACTGAACCAGTGACCTGCTGACTTCAAGGATTCAATAAGATCCAGGGATATGATCAAGGCCGGAACACAATAATCATCCAGACAGTGCAGGAGTAGAAACTGACTGGAAGCATGCTTCGCCCGGCCCCATAAGAGACAACCGCATCGTCGTAGTAGAACCGGGGATGATGACGGTAGGAATTGCCGTGAAACAACTGAAATCAATTCCCACCCCAAGCACATGTCAGGTGAGGTTCGTGTGAGGCATTTTACAAACATCACAAAGATGCTTCCATTGGGTTTTCTCCTGTTTCCTCTAGTATTATTTTGAAGTAGGATCGTTACGGTTGCAGTTCTAATCCAATACTTCTTTTGTGAACCTTGAAGTCTCAGGCTTTGCAACGTCACATGGGTTCTAAAAGCGTTCATTCCATACGTCCCAAGATATCAAGTAGCCTAAGTAGCTATGAAGTGCCAAGAAGTGGTTTCCATCTTTGCACGTGAAACTGTGAGAATCAAGACTGCACATACTTTTTCTTGCTTGTTTAACTAGTATACACAACACTCAGCGAGGATAGTAGCAAGAGAATTATTTCCAGACAAAAGGCAATACTGACTATTGTAAGAAGCACACAGTACAAACCTCTCGGATGAATCTCGACATCCCCGGAAGCGTGTACGAGCTGGAACTTCGTGTGCAGATCAACCCTCTCGCATGCAAAGCTTCTCGCACGACGTCTGCAGTAATCACTCTCTTCTTCCAAACGTACACGCAGGTACTTATCAATTACAATGAAGTTTGCTGGTTCTGACCTAGACGAGTTCCACTAGATGTGTGCACAACGAGACCAATGCAAGTAAATGGGCTCTCCAAAGGTCTAAAGCTTATTAGTATGTGCTTGGATCAGAGCTGCACCGCGTTCGGACTTGACAAAACTTACTGAACACGTCACTCGTAACTTTACGGCCCACAACCAGATCTGTCTGCTGAATCCTCCAAACGTTCCGGAAATTAAGCGTGCAGGAATTTAGACTAACGGCCCCAACAGTACGTAGCTTCCTTCGAGTGCAGCAACCAAACGTACGTCAGAGAATTGGTGGTACTTGCCAACATGGGCATGCCAGAACCGAACGGTACCGCTCTTTCTCATGCCCCCACTGAAATTCTAAACGATTGCCCTGCGAAATTCACCGGAGCAACACACTGCAACACTCATCAGTTGCTCCGAATTTGCTACGAAGCTAAGGACAGGTCAGGTTAACTTTGCAATTGTCAAAGGTCAAACACGCACAAAAATTTTGAACGCACCTTGAAAATTGCAGACAATTATCATACACAAGTAATCTAATAACTTAATTTAGTATACAACGACTGATGAATGATCCTCGAATCCTCGATACAGACAACGTACTGATCCTGGAATGTACTGTATTGTACAGTGCGTGCTACAGTGCGGGTCTGACGAAGTTGCGGCTGGAAGATCCTCTTTGAGCGATGCAAGGCGAGGTCGCCCACTGTAGACTTTTGCTTACAAGGCACTCTATCCCATTTACTTAAGTGGACGGCTGAGATGCTACTAGATGAGGATTTTCGGTTTGGATCTGGTGAACCACGGTACCCCACATGGCTGATTCTAGGAGAAACACGGATTTGCATTGGTCTTAAACTCCCGAAAGACAAGCAGGTTCCGATGAGCGGAATGGTGAGCTGTATCTGACGAGGAGACCAGGCCCAACAAGGCAGCCCTTTCTTTTTTTACTTCTTGAGAAAGTGCCAGGATGGCGATCACTGAAAATTTGATGAAGCATTGTATTTCTCCATTCTTTTGGAACAAAAAAACACTTTTCAATCATGTTCCTGCACTTTTTCAGCCAAATTTGGCAACTTCATCCGCATTTCAAGTAGAAATGGTAAATTTCTGGCAAAAAAAGATTACTTTAATCTGGCAAAAAGTGGACATTTATCATGGTGCCCAAAAAAAAGGCTACAATAAGGGGAATCGTTTGGGAGTAAGGTGGGTACATCCAAAACCCCGACAAATTGGGCTGTGGGTAATTTGAAGGCTAACTAGTAATTAAAAAATACAAGAGAGCAAAAAAATGTGTAGAAAAAAGTATTGTACAATCAATTTTTTGATTCTGACAAAAAATGATACCATAATAGGGGAGAGGGTTGTTATTATGTGGGGTGAAAGCACACTACACTATGTACGATTTTGGCAAGAAAATTTAGTACTCTTTGGTACTTTTTTGTACATTTTTTGTACATTTTTTTGTATTTTGTATTGTATATTCTTCAATATGTATTTTTGGATGGATTTGATTGTTAGCCATCCTAGAGTCTACATATATGTTGCTTCCGGCACCAAAAGATTAGCAAATTATTTTTGTTCCTATTCATTTTTGGTTGCAAAAAAAAATGCCACATAAGCTCCTTAATTGGAGCAATAAATGCAAGTATGTTCTATTTGTTAGAAAGAATTGTTCACATACCAAATACTCTAACAAAGTATTATAGAATTACTCAATGTTTATAGTCTGATTTTCCTCCACAAAGTACTTTTCAGTTTTTTTAACATCTATACAATACTTTTTATTTTCTAAAGTATTTTTTATAGCTTAGGAAAAACATTCTTTTAGTTCAATGGCCACCAAAAGTCAAAGTTCACAAGGTTACTGACGCAATAAATCAAAATACAAATAAAAAAATTGAATTCTTTAATCTTAAAAAGTAATCAAACTTCAGTAGTTCCCCAAAATTGGCCAAAGAGAACTGTTATGACGTACTTTTTAGGTGGGCGTAGTGTGCTTTCACCTTGTAAGCACAGAAGTGTGAGCTATGACCCTAGAATACTACACACTTATGTTATAGGTGTATATACTATAGAAATTGTCTATAATTATAGGGTATATATGTTACAAATACCCATATTATAGATGTTTATGATACATACACCTTCTATAGTGTCTGGTATCTATATTATAGGTACCTAAATTATAGACTTAATACTCACAAGCTTACATTCTTGGGTTCACATACTAGCACCATTGTAGTAGGGGGAGCAAAGTTTTGAAAGTAGAGCGCTTGAAACCGCTCATAGATAGCATTGAAAGAGAATGGTCACATTCAAAAGCTCTCCCTCCCATGGTGTAAGAAGTAAAAGACATGGAGGTGCAATCATGTTATTCATATTTATTAAAAAAGTATGCAAGCTCGTAAACCCACGATTTTATATCTTGTGAGCCTTATAAAGGTAGCCAACCCCATTCTTATCACCTTTCTATTTTGGTAATATAGAGTATTGTCTTTCCATGAATTTGTGGCTCAATTCTTGGAGCAAGTGTGGCACAATATGATTGGTTGCAAGGCAATCAATATTATACCAATCCTTGGTCGATTTTGCAATGAGCTTATGGTCAGAAATAGAAAGGTCTATATTACTATTATAAGTCTAAGAGAATCTTCCACTAAAAAATTCATAGTAATTACAATTATAGTAATAAAATTTTGGAAAAATATGCAATCCTTCCAAACTCTATTTCGGTACACAGGAAAAAATTTGTATTAAAAAAATCTATACTGCAAATATGTACAATCGCTCAAATGATTGGAAATGGGTCAATTACCTTAACATGAGCATTTACCTCCTAAAGGACCAGCATGCATTTTTTGGATGTATAGAAATTTTGGGTAGGTACTTGTAACTAGAGATTTCCATATTTCAAGCTGAAATTTTAATAGAAGGTGGGCGCGAGGAATATCTTTCATACGCACTAAATTTCATGACATTTGAAAATAGGAGTCAAAAGTTATAGCCAATTATGTTACTTTTTTTCATAACTGGGTAGTCTGAGCAGATCAGAAAAAATCACTTTTTTCAAAAATAAAAATTTGAAATTGGTTTTCTAGAATTACATATACATGAAAAGCTTTTAATCAATCCATTCACGGTTGTCATATCGGATAGAATTCTATTGTTCACGAACGAATCGAACGAATCTGCAGTGACTGGCTGCAAACTTTGGAGGCCAATAAGTTTTGGAAAAATTGTCCAAATTGGGCATGTGATATGTTTTTCTATAGATGCCAAAAAACATATCACATGCCCAATTTGGACAATTTTTCCAAAACTTATTGGCCTCCAAAGTTTGCAGCCAGTCACTGCAGATTCGTCCAATTTGTTCGTGAACAATAGAATTCTATCCGATATGACAACCGTGAATCCATTTTTACCAATGAGTCAAAAGTTATGAGGTTTTTTAGTTTTCGGGCAGTTATGGATTCTCTACTCTGAAATAAACTTTGAAGTTGTTTATTTAACTGAATTTTAAATATTTTCTGAAAAAAAAAAATCCTAGGATGTAGATTGTTTATTACAACATTACAACCATTGGGATTAACATTTTTCAATTCCATAATTAAATTCTTAACAATGTAGTATTTTGGATCATTCTCTACTTCTTTCTACTTACTATTTTTTTGTATATGTTGTACAATTTCAAATGATTTGAAATTTTTTAAGCATGTAGCCAATTTATTTAGGAAAAAGAATTCAAAGAGGCACCATCATTTTGGACATTTTTTTTTATACAGATGTGACATTGTAAAGTGCAGCTGCCCGGTTTTTTACAGGGACAAAAAAAGGATTTTTGCCAATTCAAGTGCTAATATCTTCCAATCCGCATGGTGGAAAATTCTGAAATTTTTTCCACATATTCTAAAACTAGTTTACTATAAGATCCTATGGTTACCTGTGTCAAGAAAGATTTTTTTTCAAAAATTTGGTATTTGTACTAAAAATAGCAGTTTTTGAGTGTTTTTGATGAAAACATAGTCATGGAACATTAGGGGTTCATTACATTCAGTAGCCTTCAAAGAGGCTGCCTTTCCCTCCCTGTGAGTCCTCATCCACAAAGTTCATCCTCAAAAAATTAATGTAAAATTAGGTACCAGGATCGTGGTAGTAAACTATGTTTTGTTTCATTTTCTTTGTTAATTTTAGAACCACGCAAACAAATCAAAAATACTTGTAGAAGAAGATGTTGGCAAAGAATCCAATGAATAATGCATTACAAACATTTGTCATCAATAACATATTTTGGGTTTTCAAGTGAAAAGACAACTCTATATATACACATGGGGTGGTAGGAGGTAGAACAACCCATGTGGGATAAATAAATTTGAATTTGTAGTTTCTCAAGCACTCATAGTTAAGTCAAAAACAAATAGTTGTATTAAAAGTAGAATTTCAGAACTCATTTAGGCATAGTAAAATAACTTTTCTTAGAACACTTTGAACTAAATAAGTCGGTGAATGAAGATAAGTTTCACCTTCAAAAATCCGTTTGGCATTTTGAATCTCCAATCAAAAGTTATAGACAATTTGAGAGAGGAGGTGGGAATGGACATTTTCTTTAACATTTTTAAATTTCCTCTCTCTAGATTTGTCCATAACTTTTGATCGGAGATTCAAAATGCCAAACGGATTTTTGAAAGTGAAACTTATGTTCATTTGAAAACTTTTTTTAGTTCAAAAGTGTTTTGAGAAAAGTTATTTTACTATGCCTAAATGAGGTCTGAATTCTACTTTTAATACAATTTTTTGTTTTTGACTTAACTATGAGTGCTTGTGAAACTACAAATTCAAATTTATTTATCCCACATGGGTTGTTCTACCTTTTACCACCCCATGTGTAATATATAGAGTTGTCTTTTCAATTGAAAACACAAAACATGAATGACAATCACATCCAAGTGATTTAATTCAAGCATTGAGATAATTTATTTCTATAAATTGATTGCCATTTTGAATAAGTTTGCTATTTTATTTACAGCTTTAATTCAAAGTACTTAATTTGTTGTTAATACCAATGTGCAGCTGCGACCTTATAATTGACTCAGCCCCCTTCTTGGATTATGACAAGTTTTGCCATGTGTTTTTGTAGTTACTGATTTGGTGTGGAATATACCACACCATTTCATCCCTCGGATGAAATGATGTGATATATTCCACATCATTCCGTCCAGGGAAGGCAGTCGCAGTGACTGCTACTGAATGTTATGTTAACAACATCTCTGACACGTGCTTGAAATAGCATGAGGATTGAGGATTTAATACTTAACAAGAGTATTTTTTTTTTCAGATCTTTGATCTTTGACAAGCTTTTATTGCATTATTAAACCACAAGCCTTTGTTGCGTTATTAAACCCTTCTGTTCACTGAATTTAGAAGCCAGTCACATGTCTCAAAACGGCCAATGCTACATTGAAGAACTGCAAAGATAGGGAGGTGCAATTTTCATAATATGTTTACATCCGATTTTGGAACTTATTATAAGGCGCGGTTTAACTCCTAAAGAACCAAACACTGTTCTTGACAATATAGTAATTTTAGGCAGCTTACTACGAATGAAGATTTTTCTTTTTTTCTTTGAAATTTTCATGCAAGATGTGCCCGAAGAGTAGCTTTAAGGCCCAACAATTCATAACTTTTGACTATATGTTAAAAAGTTATTGTATGATATGTCATTTTCATTAGTTGATGGGCAGGCCGAGCAGCTCAAAAAAATTCTTTAAAAATCACTTTAAGAAAATAAAGATTTGAAATTGGTTCTTTAGATTTATGTATATGCGGGAAGCTCTTAATCATTCCATTTTTATTAATGAAAAGAAAGTTATGAGGATTCTTAATTTGAGGAAAGTTATGGAAGCTCTACTCTAAAATAAACTTTGAAGTCCTTCAATCAAATCAATTTCAATATTTTTGAAAAAAAATAAAATTGTTAGGTGTAAATTGTTTATTACAACATTACAATCGTTGGGATTGGTATTTTTCAATTCCATATCTAAATTCTTAACAATTTAGTATTTTGAACCATTTTCTACTTCTTTCTACTTACTATTAGTTTCCTAATTGTTGTGCAATTCCAAATGATCTGAAATTTTTCCAGCATGTAGCCAACTTGCCATGAAGAATGAATACAAAGAGTAACCACCATTTTGGAGATTTTTTCATACAAATATGACCTTGTGAAGTGCAGCTGCCCGAATTTTTGCAGGGACAAAAAAAGGATTTTTGCAAATTCAAACACTATTATCTTGCAACCCACAAAGTGGAAATTTCTGAAAAAATTTCCATAACTTCTCAAACTAGTTTACTACAAGATCCTATAGTGACATTTGTCCAAAAATATTTTTACTCTAAAATTTGGTATTTGTACTAGAAATGGCAGCTTTGGAGCGTTTTTGGTGAAAACATAGTCAAGGAACTTTTTTCTACTTTGCTAGAGTAGTCTACAAAACGCAACCAAATAGTGTAGATGTTTCTTGCATTCCCTGAGAATACAATGTATTAGAGAATGCTCCGCGTAGGGATGCATTGTACACAAGAGCAAGCACTTGGACGATCTCTTGTATAGAATGGCGCATATCCTAGCATTAAGAGCAGCTCCTTGCTGTTGCTTGCGTTGTTCCCGTGGCAAAATTAGCCACCCTTGTAGAATCAACCATCCGTTGCTCATTTTGCATTCTAATTTTTCCTTTATAAACGCTTGAATAGTAGCTAGGGCTTATTAGTATGGCTGCATTGAACATAGTCGAACAACTTTTTTGTTACCCAAGGTGTACACTTGAGTGTCCAAGCCCTTGCCAAAGATACCCACCACCGCCGCAACTACTACAACCGCAGAATCCACTTCTACATATTCAAAATAATTCACTAAAATTCCCCATACATACTATAACAAACCACAAAACTATGGAAATAAATAAATAAATAAATAATTTCAAAAAAATATAATATATATTTATGCCAATAGACACTTCAAGATAACACAACTTATACTAAATGGATGCCACAAAGAGACCTCTTCCCTTTAATCAACCAACAATAATCACACACAACACCACTTTATTAACACAAAACTACACAAAACAACAACATAAATACTACAGAAATATCATCACAACAAACTTTAACCTTGGGCAATCTAGAGATACACAATTCATCCCACCTCCAACAATAATCCCACTTATGTATATTTCCGCTATCGAATGCAATCCAAAAAAAATCTCAATGACAACTATACACACCATAATAACAAAAAATGAACTAGCACACCTATACCTAGATACTCGTCAACATCTGATTACAATCCCAAACACCAGGTTACAATTGTTATGGAAACAATACCACACAACTATATATAAAACACATGGCCTTGTCCCGCCTACACAATCATTTGAAACCAAAATCATATGGCTCTATCAACGATACAAATATAAAAAATCCACTCAAAACATCGCAACACATCCTCGCACAAAACATTCTAGACTCCCTAACAGCTACATTCATCATTTGCCACTCATATTTCTCTTCATCAATTACTTGCTCCACACAAATCACACAATTTTACTCTCCATTTGAAAGAGACAAAATATTTGGTTCACTCGGCAAAGCCTTTGAATACAAATGGAAAGGCATTGGCTTTGCACATCCACATGACTAGGAAACGGCCCAACAAGCAATACATTGGGCAAGACTAGCAATCAAATATGATCCAAACACCATATAACTATACTCGCCATACTAGACATAAATTGGTACCAAAATTTCTCCCCACATATTGGACCATTCGAAGACACACATGTCATTGCCCATTTTGCCGCAAACACTATTACATACAAGGAACCAACAATCCCACCTGAGCTAAATAGACGACCACGTACTGAATCCCTTGCCATACATATTCTTTGTACACACCACCAAAATCACAATATTGGTCCATCCAACCAAATAAACTCTCTTACAACGGTCCTCCAAAATATGCAAATAACACAATATCCACATATACAACCATTCTCAATTCAACAAATATAATTAAGCCTCTATTACCTACTTATGCAACTACCCACCCAATAAAATTTCCACTGCAATATAGTTACTACACTGGTGGATCATTTATACCACCTAATCAATATGAAGATGGCCATTGGATACGTGAAAGAGCGGGATATGGCATATACAATCCTTCCAAAGAAGAAATCCAAATTTCTAAATGACTACCAGGCTACAAACTAGTTTTAGAGCCGAGCTAATGGCCATACATAAAACACTACGCTTAATCACTACCAAATATTCACATGAACCAGCATACAAATTCACCAACTGTCTAAATTGTCTATATGTACTAAACTCACAGCTAAAACATCCTATACTACACCGTAACCATGCAGATAAAGTCATATTAGAATCTATGGTAGAAATGCTACAAAGTTGTACACAACCTACGATGATTTATAAAATTAAAGCCCATGTTAATATTGTAGTAAAATGAAGAAGCGGACAAACTTGCAAAAAATGGTACCACAAAACAATACAAATTTGCCTCAAAACCCTATGAATTTGCACACACTACACCATTTTACTACCAAAAAGACGATTGGCCAGGCCCAATCCAATGACCTGATAAAGGCCCTGTTAGGTGCCTTCAAACATACATCATCAAACATGATCGTGATAAAAATTTGGACATACTGGCACAACGATTCCCAAACATTAGCAAATGGATACTTCATCCCAATATAGATAACAAGCTCTCTAATGCATTTTGGACCAACCCTGAAATAACCGACTCACAAAAAACAAGCTTACTAAAATTCTGTACCGGCCAATATATGGGAAATGCTAGAAAACAACTATTTTTTGGCATAGCAAGATTCCCATCCATCACATGTTCTATATGTAACTCCCAAGACCTAGTTACATGGCTCCATGTACTATCCAAATGCAATCAACATTGTATTCACGCCCTCAAAACCAAAAGACATAACAAAGCAGTATGGAGCTAAGAAAGCTAATACTATCCACCGAAAAGACTAGAAATTACAATCTCATGAATGTAGGAACATTCAACAACAACCCACAAGAAAACACAGTCCCCCAATGGCTTCTATTTTGCTCTTGTGTAAAACAATGATGTCACTGCAACGCTAGATTTAAACCTGATATCTTATGTGTTAATGGACTTTCCTATCATAACAATCCACCAACTAACCCAGACAATAATCTCACAATACAATTCATCGATTTTACAACCTCTAATGATAGATTCTTGCAAATAACAATAGATAATAAAATCCAAAAATACCAACCACTAATAAATAGTATCATTACCCAGGGATGGAAAGTAGACCCACTAATCACTGCAAGGAAAAGTGGTGTTTTAACCCCTAAAGGACCAACATGCGTTTTTTGGCCGTATAGATATTTTGGGTAGGTACGTGTGACTAGAGATATTCATATTTGAGGCTGAAATTTTAATAGAAGGTGGGGGCGAGGAATATCTTCATGTGTACCAAGTTTCATGACATTTCAAAATATGAGTCAAAAGTTGTGACCTAATATGTTACTTTTTTTCGTAACCGGGCAGTTTGGGCAGATCAGAAAAAATCATTTTTCCCGGAATTTTTTTTTGAAATTGGTTCTCTACATTTATATATACTTAAAAAGCTTTGAGTCATTCCATTTCAATCGATGAGTCAAAAGTTATGAGGGTTTTTGGTTTGCGGGTAGTTATAGATTGTCTACTCTAAAAAACCCTTTAAAGTCGTTTATTTAACTCAATTTTCAATATTTTTGGAAAAAAATAAAATCCTAGGATGTAGATTGATTATTACAACATTACAACAGTTGGGATTGGCATTTTTAAATTCCATGATTAAATTTTTAACAATTTAGTATTTTGAGTCATTTTCTACTTCTTTCTACTTACTATTTTTTTCCTATATGTTGTACAATTCCAAATGATGTGAAGTTTTTCATGCATATAGACAACTTGTTTAGGAAACTGAATTCAAAGAAGCACCACCTTTATCGGCATTTTTTCATTGAAAAGTGAGCTTGCAAAGTGCAGCTGCCCGTTTTTTCGCAAAATTGAAAAAATGGTTTTCAAGACTTTGAATGCTTATATCTTATGATCCACACGGTGGAATTTTTTGAAACTTTTACCACATGTTTTCAAAATATCATACTACAAGATCCTATGGTTACATGTGTCAAAAATTGTTTTTTTCCAAAAGTTTGGGAGTTGTATTAGAAATGGCAGTTTTGGAGCATTTTTGGTGATTACATAGTCACGAAACTTTAGGGGTTAATTGAGATATTTAGGCAGAAAATCCATATTGAAAGGCCTTGTGCTTTCAGTCATTTTTTCTGAAAAAAATTGTGTGTAGGACTAGCATTAAAATACCTTCCTGAATATTTACAACCTGTCTTATCAAGAGTAAGAGGTGTGACTTATAATGAACGAACTTAGTCAGCATTATATTTAGTACGCTGTAATTTTTGCAATCAGTTAATGCATGGTGGTTTCTGGGTTACATAGCCTTGCTGCCTTACACTTGGCAATACCATACCCTTTTTTCTGCAGCCACATGTGCTATCAATTCATTCGTGATATGTTATTCTAGTGATTCATTGGGCAGTCCATGTGTCAGTCCCTGAAGCATTTCAGTAAGCGATTTTTTAACGCTTTTTCAGTGCAAACTTGATTTTATTGAAAATCCTTAAGTTGTTCTCTGTACACTGTTGAGCTCACAAGTCCTCTCCACTAAGCTGTTGTCTACTCTTGCAAGCTGCACGCAAACTACACAAAAGATAAGCTTAAGCCAACACAACTGCAGGAAAACCACACACACAAAGTCTGCATACTTATTCAGTTACTAATTGTAAAGAGCTACACTTCCCCCAAAACAGGCCTTTTCAGAACAATCGGCTACACAAGGGTTTCCATGGAAGTCGTAGTTTTGATATGAAGACCATTTCAGTTCTTGCACAGGCTTCACATATCCACAAGACTCTGCAAAAGGTTATCTGGCCATAAAATAGTTCCACGACTAGCTTTCTCCACAGTCTCATGTTTCGCTTGGTCTTCCCATCCTCTTGGAAACAAAGTTCAACAGAAACAAAGTTCAACAAAAACGGAGTTCAATGAAAACAGAGTTCAACAGAAACGGAGTTCGACAGAAATGAAGTTAATGGAGTGGAATTCGAGATTAGAGGTAAACATTCATATTCATGCATACAGAAATCTAAGACCACATTTGTAGACTAACAAGAGTTGTTGCTGGAGCACGAAGGAAGACTATTGTATATAAATGACAAAATAGGAACGTACCATGGAGTGCGGGGCGACTTCTTCCTTGTTTGGTGGAAAGACATTTGTAGCACCTGAAATTGACCTTTGTTGGCAGCAGTTGCGCTTGCTCCTTTTGTAGCCATTGCAGCTGGGATATAACTTACTGGAAGAGGAAGGACACGATGACGTTCCACAAGAGAGAATAGTGAGTAAGGTAGGAGGCTCAAAAATGGACCCTTTAAGGGCTGATCCCCCTTTTTCATGTATTTCCTTGGACGGGAATATTTTTGGCTCATTTTTGAGACAAAGAGAAATTGATGAGGAATCTAACCCAAGTGGTTTTGTATTTTTCCAAGCATTTTTGAATTACTTATGAATTTTCAAACGAGTTGGGTAGTAGGTCCCTATTTGTGAGCCTTAGGTCTTTCCTAAACGGTTCCCTTGCAATTCTAAATAAAAAGGGGGAAAACACAGAGAATGATTGGCTCTTGCAATTAATAATGCTTTTTTCCTTGATTCATTCAATGACTATAGTGGTCAATTTTAGAACCACCTCATGTCCATTTCTTAGCCATTTATAGGGGCGGTTCTTAATGCCCTGTCCGTTTTACAGCCTCCTACTGTACTTCAGGCTGCTTTACACCAAGAGACCGGGCCAATTTGTTGTGTAAGAGGCTTAAAATCCTCACTTGTGATTGGCCAAAAGGTTGAAATCGGCCCGAACCCCTTTACACCAAGAAGCTGGGCCAATTTGGTCAAATGAAATTTTTAATCAGAAAACGTATGTTCTGATCTGGCCCGAGCTTGTTGAATTGGGTGCACCCAAAATGGAGGGCCAATTCTTGGCCTTGGGGCCAATGTCAGATTTCATTTTAAAAACCTTTTTTATAAAATATAAATTTTTTCAACAAACCAGATCCGTTGGATTGTCTGGAAATCTGAATGGCTCTTTTGGTCTCATTGTCACTTCATCCTCTCTTCTCTTCTCTTTGTCTCTCTCTTTTCTCTTTGTAGAACATCTCTTGCTGAATTTTTTTGCGCTTGTCAATTTGTTGCTGCTGTTTTTAGAGATAGCATGGAGGGGTCCTTAGAGATGAGTGGATGGAATTATAGGGAAGGATATGAGACGATGCAAAGGTATCAAAGCGATCAAGCTCATGCTTTTCAGCCCTTCCAAACTTCTTTACAAGAACATGTAGGTAGTGTAGGGGTTCCTGAATTTTTTCAACTGCCTCCTGGAACTCCTATTCTTCCACTGCCACCGTTGATTCTGGACATGCTTGGAAGTTAGTCAAAGAGAAAGGCTACTGCAGAGATTGAAGAGGAGGAGGTATAGATTACAGCTCCACCGGCACCGAAGAAGAGAGGAGCCGCAACTGCAAAGAAGCCTCGCAAACATAACGTGAAGAAAGAGAAGGTGGAAGAAGAGGAAGACCTTGGCTCAAAGAATTAGAAGGACCATGACATAGAGACTATGATTTCGCTGCATGGTGAGATGGAACCCGAATTTCTGAAGAACGCAAAGAAACAAGGTAATTTTTTTGCATATGTGAATTTATTGACAAAAAAAATCAGATTTCAGATTTGGCCAATTTGGCCTTTTAAAGGCCTTAGCCTTTGCTGCCTCGCCCCTTTCCCCCCCTTTCCCCCCCAACGGCCTTCAAGGCGACCGCTTGGAGAGCAATTTGTGATGGAGCTAGGGTTTGATCCCCCACCTCGCAGGCGCGAGGAGAGAGTCTCTTTAGGAGACCTCCAAGTCTTCCTTCCTTCCCCCATCATGTCCATTGCACCCAACATGGAGTTCTTATACAAGAACCATTGCTGGAATTCACAGCTCATTCAATGTTTAGAGGCCTAATCAAGCCCGAAACAACTTTTGTACTATGTTTTCAACCTATGCAACTAATGTGCAGGTGTAGATACTTGGTTGAAGCTACATGCCCGTTTGATTGCGGTAATTCCTGGACTAAATCGAACTGTGGAGGCTTGCAAAAAGAAATTCAACAGTTTGTACAAGCTATACAAACAAGACAAGATGGCAAATGGAATTTCAAGATCAGATCGCCATGCATGTAAGTTCTACAATTCTTTTTATCAATGGTGGCATCAGACTGGTATTGTAATGAAACATGTGACAGCTTCTACTAATGATTCAGTTAGTGCCGAAGATAGCACCACGGACATTGAGAAAGATCTACATTCAAAGGACAGTCCAACTACGACTCCAAATTCAACAACCAAAGTGGACAAGAAGAATTTTCAGGAGCAATGCTATGGAGTTTTCATACAAATGGCCGAAAATAGTTCAGTCATGGTTCAGAATTTTGAAAAAAACAATGCTTTACTAGAAAAGGTAGAACGGCAAATGGATAGGCTTATAGACAAACTTCAGATTTAGTCTTCCGCCGAATTAGATGCATTGTGGTCATGAGGGAAGAGAATTTTTCCTTCCATTCTCAAATGTGCTTCCCAAAAAGATCGAGCTAGTAATTCATGTGCTTGTGTAGCTTGCACAAGCATGCTTTTCATCCTAGCCTCCTTGTCCTTTTTTGTTTCTACAATCTCCGCACTCTCATCTTCATCTTCTTCTATACCTTCAATGTCATTTACCACGGTCTCTTCAATGTCTTCAATCTGCACACTTCCTGCTTCAACCTCGTCCATTTTCAGGTATCTTCTCATCTCTTTTGCTACTTGTGTTGCTGCCATAAAAATATATGTATTCTCTAGCTGTCCTAGTTGACTTGTACTTTCCATATGCATGATTCTCTCTCCTTCCTTTGTCCATTCATCATCAAACTTGTCTCGGTGTATTATACACAAGTTGTGAAGGCAAATGCAGGTAGTTACCAGATTTGGTACATGTCGGAGAGGCATGTCAATTCTCTTCAATAGAATCCTCCACCTCCCTTTCAATATACCAAAGGCTCTCTCTACAGCCATTCTTGTTGATAATTGGATTAAATGCCAATGCGCCTTTGCTCTAGGTAATCCATCTTTTTTGCCTTTGAAAGGAGAATAGAACTATGGTCTCATTGGATAAGTCGCATCATTCATAAGTTTGTAAGGTAATAGCTCACCTTTCATCACTCTCTTCCCAATATCTGAATTTTGGAACAAAGTCCAATCATGACAACGCCCGGCCTATCCAAAATCGTAATCCCAGAACCTACATTTGTTGTCCACTACACCTTGAAGTAGAGCTGAATAAAAACCTTTCCTACAATAATATGAAGTAGGATCTATAGGAGGAGCAATGATAGGTATATGACTTCCATCAACCACCCCAATCACATAAGGTAATTCCCTGAGCTCCTCAAACTCGGCTGCAATTCTACTCAAAGTGGCTCCAAATTGTTTCTCAATCACTAATGGTTTTAAAAGCTTCTCAATTGCTGCACAAAACTCCCTAACAATGATAGATGCAGTACTTTCATGAATTCCATAAAGTTCAGCACAACCGCGTAATGAATTACCACTACTAAGTCTATTCAAAGAAAGAGCAACCTGGTTTCTAAGAGGAATGGATGCTCTATAATTTGTATCCTTATGACTCAATGATGGAGATAAGACACCACACAAATAATCAAAAGTTCCAGGAAGTAACCTTGTATGTTGCTTGAATAACTTAACTGAGTAGCATCCAAATAACTGTCTGTCCGCAAAAAGAGTACTCCGGTCATACATCCAAATGCTCCGTGTCCTCCCAAAAGCACCACTTTCTGCAACCATTACAGCAAAAACCATTGCCATGCCAGCATAATGCTGATGCAACGCAAGTTTTTGCAAAATTGCCACAACTGCCATAACATGTTGCACGGCCATGAAGAACACAAGAGCCACCAACACCTTTTGTCTATGTTCATCCATCTTGTCCAAATAGCAATGAAGAAAGAGAGAGAGGGGTTGAAATTCGCTAGATTTATTGAATCAACCCGGCTTCTTGGCCCCAAGGCCTTTACATATGGGAAAATTGGCCCCCATTATAATCCTATTATAACTGATGAGTAGTTGAGGCCGGCCTCCAGTCCAAAACGGGCTAAAATTTGATGCAATCGGCCTCAAGGGAAATTGGCCTGGCCTCTTGATGTAAAGCGGCCCTTAGAGTGCAAAAGAAGTGGCTGCCTCTGTGAAAAATTGAGACATTGATATGGGAGGAAGGAAAGGAACTGCCAAGCAAGGAAGCAATAATGAATATCTGTGTACAATTCAGACACTACTGTGAACCCCGCTTCTCATTCCCTAAAATAGCAACAAAACATGGGATGAGTGAAAAAGTCAAAAAGCACAAATTGTGGGGCCGGCTTTGTCACTAACATTAGATCATTCTAACATGAGAAGCAATACAAGTCCAGATCTACATAATGAAAAATGACGGACTTCGCTCTAGTGGGATTTAAAAAAATATTTATTGACTTTCCTTAACTTAGAGGATTACATTTTTTTAACGTGCAATCTGGCATGATGGTTAACAGTTTTGAAAATCTCGACGTACAAGCAAGCTAATATACATATTGAACTACAATAATTTTGAAAAGTGACATGCTGCTGTTTTCATCACGTTGGATTGAACTTCCACATAAAAGGACTGTTCATAATGGTGCAATTGTAGAACAAGAAGAAACTAAGTGACCGACTTAGCATCACTCATAAATTAACTGAATATAGCGGAGGGTGCCATGAAATGCTTGTTTAACCCCTAAAAGACCATTGTCCCTTCAAGGGACAAATGGGATTTCGGGCAGGTACCTACGGGTTGAATTTTTGTCGTGATTTTTTAGAACTTTATTGAAGATTAAAAATTGCTAAACTTCATGGGAATATAAATCTTTTTTTATTTGGTGACTGGGAAAAAAAGTTATGCCCAAATAAGCTCAAAAGAAAGGATGTGGGACAAAAAAAAATTAATTTAATTTATAATAATAATAATAATAATAATAATAATAATAATAATAATAATAATAATAATAATAATAATTTTCTTATAGGTTATATTTTGAAAGCTTTGATTCATTTCCTTTGGGCTTGTTATGAGAAAGTTATGGACAATCTTGTTTCTTGGGCATTTAGAGCATCTTTTTGAAAAAAATAACTTGTAGGATTCAATTCTGAATGCAATTTGTATAATTTTTAAGAAAAAAGGTTCTACAAGGTTTATTTTTTTGCTAGAACAATCTCACCTTCAAGATTAGTGCTTTTAATTCCATATAAAAGATATTAATATTTTAGATTTTCCTTCAATCTCGTACCTACTTCTACTTAACAATTAATTTTTTTAATAATGAAAATTAAATTTTTTGGATATTTTTCCCCCCCTAGACTCTCAACTCAATTCTCCACTATGAAGATTAAAAGCTCAAAACTCTGTAGTGCAAAACATTTAAGTTAAAAATGTTCAAAGTCATAAAATCTAGTCCCTCAATGTGCTAAAAACTTGTTTTTTTCACTTTAAATGCAAATATCTTGCAATCTGTGCGATCAAAAATTCTGAAATTTTTTCCACACATTGTCATACTTGTTAGGTGTAAGATTTTACGGTTGGATATGCCAAAAAAATAATTTCCAATTTTTTTTACTCTTTTCTATAGAAATGGCAGTTTTGAATGTTTTTTGGCAGAAAAATGGCCTTCATCTTTTAGGAGTTAACCCCTATAGGACCAACATGCGTTCTTTGGCTACATAGCAATTTTGGGCAAATACGTGTGACTAGAAAATTCTATATTTATAGCCCAAATTTTTATAGAAGGTAGGGACAAGGAATATCTTTCATATGCACTAAACTTGATGACATTTGGAAATATAAGTCAAAAGTTATGGACTAATATGTTATTTTTGTTGTAAATGGGCATCCAAGCAAATTTTAAAAAAAGTAAAAAAAAAAATTCAGAAACAAAAATTTGAAATTGGTTTTCTCTCTCTCTCTCTATCTATATCTCTCTCTATATATAAAGCTTTCAATCATTTTATTTTGATCAATGAGTCAAAAATTATGAGGATTTTTTGTTTGTAGGCAGTTATGGATTCTCTACTCTAAAATAAAATTTGAAGTCCATAATCTTACTCAATTTTCAGTATTTTGGAAAAAATAAATCATAGGATATAGATTGTTTATTACAACATTGCAACCATTGGGATTTGCATTATTCAATTTCATAAATAAATTCTTAACGACTTAGTATTTTGAATCATTCGCTACTATTGTCTACTTACTACTCTTTTTCCTATATATTGTATAATTCTAAATGATCTGAAATGTTGAAATTTTGCGGCCAACTTGTCTAGGAAGAAAAATCTAAAGATGCACCACTGTTTTGGACATTTTTTCATACTTAGAAAAGTGAGTTTGTAAAGTGCAACTGCCCTGTTTTTTTGCAAGGCCCAGAAAATGATTTCAATGAATTTGAATGCTTATATCTTGCAATCCACGCAGTGGAAGTTTCTGAAATTTTTACCACATATTCCAAGTCAACATACTACAAGATCCTATAGTTACATGTGTCAAAATTTTTTTTTTTCAAATATTTGATAATGTACTAAAAATGGCAGTTTTTGAACGTTTTCAGTGAAGACATAGTCATGGAACTTCCCCTACCTTAATCCCTCTTCTTCTAGCTGTAGTGTGAAAAGGGAAGCAGTAGTTGAGGTTCTGCAATCACCAATGACAAGCGACCTTCAGTGTCCGATGCTCTCATATTTTGCTTTTTCTAAACATGAGAATAATTTATTAAATAACTACCATCAGAGTTCTGAGGTAAATTCAATCTATGAGCCCTTCCTGGTGGCACTAGCCGGCAATGGCGACCAAAAATGACAGGATTTCAGACAATCCGTTGACCTATACGTAAACCACTCCTGGTTCCCGTCCCGTTCAATCGGCGGGAAGCTTCTGTGCCATAATCCCCGATTACGCGGGCAAAATCGCGTAATCGGGGATTACGGATTTTTCATCCGGCTCATCGTTTCATCCAATTTTATCTCCTCTTCTAGTTGTGATTTACGTCGGGCAATATCCTTATCGTTGGGCATTGCCCTATACGTAATCTGCACAATACGCCCTAATTTCCAATATCCACCATGACCTTCCAGCACCATTAATCAAATTTCAGCAAACCCTTGTTAAATTTCCCTCCTAAATATCCCCATATCTCTTATAGTGAATTGTCATTATAGCAGGAGCTACAGGAATAATACATGCTCCATCAATGAAACTCCTTGAAAACAAACTCAAATTATCCGAAACAGCTATGAAACACACTTTTAAAGCAATCGACACAATTGCCATACTATATGTTGGTTCAATAATATTACATAAAAGAAAAATAGAAAACAACCAACCACTTTCAATAGAATACAGAATATACAAAACACAACAAAACAAAAACAAAAACAGAAAGGGTAGTGATGAAGATCACTATTTATTCATGTTACAACTGGGTGCAAGCACTTGTCTCAAGTAAGAAATAGGACCGGTTGGTTGGAACAACTTTCTTGCCTATTGATTGCTCACTAGCAACACCAAGCCATCTCTATCACGCTATTGCTCAAACGGGCTGATGGGTATTGAATTGGGACCACATAGTTATGATACTTTGTTCTTCTCCAACCACCCTTTGAACTCATGACTTGCTGACCCTCCGCCATTACACTCTCCATTTATAATCTAGATTTATCCAACAACCTTAATCTTGGTTACTTTTATTTGATTATTGGTACCAAAGTTTCTTATCTCGAAAGGGGAGAGTAGTTTTGCATCAGTGGCCTTTGATCCGGTGGACATTGGCTCATTGTCATTACAAACAGACACTTTATTCACATCGGCTTTCTTATGAAGACCGGAGTTTCTATCTACTATCTATCTATGTGGTTGCATGGCACTCCAAGGACGGTAATAACCCTTATCCGGTTTGGGGGGTGGATTGTAGACAAGTAATTTAGTGCATCATTATTTGTAGCCGTGGGAATATGGAATTTTTCTTTGGTGAATGGTGAGAGCATCTCCGCGGGTGCACGCCCCAGTGCCCCTGTCTGACATGTGGCGTGCCCGGGGGAGATGTTGCACCCCACTAGTTGCAGACTGTGGCATCTTTCAACGCCGGTGACCTTAAAAATTTGAGCTTCACACTTCAACCTACAGTGTCTTCAGGTTTTGACTTGGGCCACGCCACTCCTGATTTCAATGCGCTTCAAAGTTAGGACCAGGTGGGCAAGACGAGCGGGAAACTTTGTGCCTCAAAAGAGCTCCCTTTTTTTCTCCTAGAACTGCCCTTTGTCATGCCCGCAAGAACAATTTCCAACGATGTCAAAACCTGCAAATGGTTCATTAATTCTGCACCGGGGGGAGCAGAATCTGGCGAGTCACTTGGCCATTTGAAGTGTATGCTGGTGGGGTTCCGGAAACAAAAAGGGCTTGTTCTAGCAATAAATTCACACGCCAGAGAGCATTTGGCGTGCTTGTCTGGTGTCTCATTGGTGGTGATATTCTGAGTCAAGACTGTCGACCGGAATGGTAGGGCATGTCGGCACTAAAAATGGAGTTTATTACAGTACCATAAGGTAACTACACCTTAAATCACACAGTCCTTAAAAGCGTACAACGGATTTTCTTGCCTAAAATGTACTCCCACTATTTATATGACTCTACAATCGCTTTCGGGTACACCTATTCTCAACACTTTGAAAATTTGTAGTTTATTCACACGGTGTCCAAAAAATGCATTCTAAGAGAATCTAGAATCACGTTTTGACAACCAATGGGACCCCACAAAAAAAATTCAATATAATAGTGAAACCCATGTTGAATCAGGCCGAATTGCTTAACTGTGCGATTTAAGGTGCAGTTACCTTAGTTTGTGTTGGTGAGGATTATTGATTTAGGTTGCATACTCTCATCACTGCTTGTGTGTGTGTGTGTGTGTGTGTGTGTGTGTGGGGGGGGGGGGGGGGGGGGATTCTGGAATCAGCTTATATTAAAAAAAAATTAAACCCCAAGACGGCGCCTGACAACCTTGACTCCCATTTTAAAAAATAAAAAATAAAAAATAAAAAAACTTAACTCGACTAATCAGAGCTTTGCATAACATTGTTTACCAAGGAGACATGAATCCCATTGGCAGCCTTGAAAAGAGCCCCTACAGTAAACAAAATGGTCTCCAACCCTAATCCTTGAATTAACCTCTAAAGGTCTGAGACTATGTTTTCATTAAAACCGCTCCAAAATTGTCATTTCTAATATTGGTATCAAATTTAGAAAGAAAAAAAATAGGGACATATGTAACTATAGGATCTTGTAGTTTGCTGGGTTGAAAAGATGTGGAAAAAATTTCAGAAATTTCCATTGTTTAGATTGCAAGATATTAGCGTTTGAATTGACAAAAATCCTATTTTGGCCCTGCAAAAAATTGGGCAACTAGACTTCACAAGGTCACATTTGTATGAAAAAATGTTCAAAATGGTGGTGCATCTTTGGATTCATTCTTCAAGGCAAGTTGGCTATATGCTTGAAATTTTTTGGATCATTTGGAATTGTACAACATATAGGAAAAAAATAATAAATATAAAGAAATAGAGAATGATTCAAATGCTAAATTGTCAAGAATTTAGTTATGGAATTGAAAACTGCTAATCCTAGCGGTTGTAATGTTGTAATAAACAATCTACACCCAATGGTTTTATCTTTTCAAAGATATTAAAAACCGAGTTAAATAAAAGACTTCAAAGTTTATTTAAGAGTAGAGATTCCATAACTACATACAAACTAAATCTCCTCATAACTTTCATCTCATTAATCAAAATGGAATAATTCAAAGACTCTACATATATATAAATCTAATCTAGAGAATCAATTTTCAATTTTTTTTTTTTAAAGTGATTTTTTGAGAAATTTTTTGAGTTGCCGGGGCTGCCTGTCAAACAATGAAAATTACATAGCATACAATAACTTTTTAAACATGTAGTCAAAAGTTATGCCTAAAAGCTACTCCTTGGGCACATTTTGTGTGAAAATTTCAAAGAAAAAATAAAAACTCCATTTGTAGTGAGATGCCCAAAATTGCTATGTTGTCAAAAAATGGTGTTTGGTCCTTTAGAAGTCAGCGAAGAAGTCCCTTCCAAGTATTCAACAAAACATAAGACCTTTCGGCTAGGGAGGATTGTCTTCCTAACTGTCCCATGTTTTACCTTGGGAGAAAACACTAGAATTTTTTATTTGTCATCTACAATAAAATTTGCAAATTCTAAATTCATATTTGCAATCTGAGGCCCAAAATTAACTACACTAAATAGTGAAATTGAGTTGCCTTAACAATTAGGTTGCCTTCGTCAGAGTAGCCACCTTATAACTAACTACTTGTCTAGATAGAGGCACATGCCATTCTCTAAACAGGAGCCATGAACCAGTGCACCAACCCATGGAATACACAAGGATTATACATTATTGCATCCTCCTATAGTAACTAAATATAGTTATATACTGTAGAATGTTGAGAAATTAGTGTGGGACAACCTAATTTCACTATTAGTGTTGGACAAGTGAAAAAATAGAAAATTTCCACGGGGCAATTTTAAAATTTACCCTAGACTAAGGCAATAAGGGGGTCAATCCTCCCTTGCCAAAACCTTCCTAGCATGCATGGAGAAGATTATTGCCTAGTTATACAATCGGTTTTGTGGGCCTTCTTGCAATGTTTGGAATATTTTTTGAGTTTTGCAAACTATTTTCTTTTAATTCCCATATTGAGCAATTTTTTTAAGTACCAAATCCAATTATTTTTTCTATTTTTGTAATTCTAAATACAAATTTTATAATTTTTTTCACCATGGAGTTGTCAATGTTTTCAAATTGCAACTAGTTTTTTTGCCAATTCCACCATCTGACTTTCAACTAGCATTTGGTTTTTTCAGAACTCTGCCACTATACATTGATCACATTATTTGGAAAAAGTGATGACATACAAAGTGCTAGATGAAGGGAGGACCAGGTTGGATATTTGGATGTTCACTCATGTTAAATATTAGAAGGATTGTATATCCCCCCATGACCAAGGTATTTACCAAAATACTTTGATTATCAAACCAATAGGTGCATTCTTTGTTTCTACAATTAACAATGAAGTCATTCATTGAACCATTTGGTAAAATTCTTTGCTTAGAGTAAAAACTTATAGCATTTTCAAATCAATTAGTGTGGTAACACTAAATTTCATTATTACTATAATGTAGTGAAATCTGTAAGGTTTGGAAGCTCTTATAGCAGGCAAGCAAATCCTAGAATTGTCGGGAATGGAAAGTTCTCATCAAAATTGAAAAACAACTGTAACTTGTTTCTCATTTGGATTGAACTAGGCCCATGACTAACTACTCTTCCCCTTTGAAGGCATAACGAGTTGTATTGTGTTGTACAATATACTGTACGTGAAGGTCTACCGAAATTGAATTTCCACATCAAATTCTCAGGGGTCCACTCACCTAACACTATTCACAAGATGACATGTGACATTTTTTTTGCAAAAATGACTAAATTTTTACTGAATCTGACCTTCTAGTAGGATAATGTCCATTCTACAGTGAGTCTTCCAAGATAAACTTAATAAACCTACATTGTGCAATCTACAATACAAGCAATTTGCACCTAAGGTAGGAGGCTGTAAATATGACCCTCTTCTTCAAACTGACCCTATAATGAGTTGTAGAATGGATTGGAGGTGATCCTTGAATGGACCACTTTAGCTATTGAATGCATCAAGGAAAAATTGTTTTTCTATTGCAAGAGCCAATCATTGACCTTGACTTCCTCAAATCACTTTAGAAGTTGCAAGGGGACGGATTTTGGGAGACCTAGGGGTCACAAATAGGTACCTACAACAGAAATCTTTGAAAATTCATAACTAATTCAAAAATGCTTCAAAAAATATGAAACCACTTAGGTTACGTTCGACATCTCTTAAAGGGTCGCTTTTAGAGCCTACTACCTTACATGAGCAATTTGCACCACCTAAGCTAAACTTGAGAGACAAGAATTGTTAGAAAGTCCGTCAAGACATGTGAACATCAGGGCTTTTATTTTGGGCAAAATGACGTCAATGCAATAAATTTAATCCAATGGCATGCTGCCAGAAACGCAAGTTCCACAATGAAAAAAACAACCTGGTGAACATCAGCGTGTCTTACAAAATACTCCGTACTAAACACTCTCATTCAGTAAACTTAACAGATGAGAGTTGTTAGAATTTGAACGTCGGTGTGTCTTACAAAATAATCCGTGCTAAATACTCTCATTTTTGTAAGAAAATCATACCATGACCAGAGGGAAAAGGCGCAGTCTGGGTTGATGTTCTCCGGACCAGGAAGGTCATTGGGTCTACAAGCAACCATGCTCTAAACGCAAACATGACATAGAGGTATATTTTGCTTTTGTCAATGTACCAGTAGTTTACATTTCAGGAGGTGGTCGCTAATAGTGACCACTGCGTTTCAACTTCAAAAATTTATAACTTATTCCACGAAGGTCCAAAAAATACGAAACTACTTGAATTAGATGTCATTTCCATTTTTCTTCCTACACAAAACCTATTGAAAATTGTTTCAAGGAGTTTAGCTTCTTTGAAAAGGAAAACAACTCCTAAATGGTTGCTTCAAGAGTATCTGACACCATTAGAGAAAATTTGAGGCCATGGAAGGCCCATTTTCCTTCATGAAAATGTGCAATTGCAAAAAATATTAGTCTAAACTCGTTTCCAGGGAATCTTGCCAGTGAAAGTGAGCTTTTGTAACCTATTGGATTTTTTATTAAAAAATATTCTTTATTAATTTATTAATTTATTTCACTATATTTGCACATCATTCGAAAGTCAAATAGCCCTCTACATGGCCCAGATTTTCTGTAATGAGAAGTGTTCGAGTGCAGTGACCCTTAAGTTTCATTAAATCTTTTATATATTATTATATTTTGTATTTAAACATATGAAGATAGTTTCATTGCAAAGAAGAAGAGTATTTTTTTATGCACAAATTTTTGCAAACATCCAAGAGATGTTGGCTATTTTTTGTGCAAAAAACTTTTATATTTTTGGGTGAAAACATAGCCATAATATTTGACCCTTGAAGTTCAATTGACTATTTTTTGCCAAAAAACACTAAAAATCAACTCTTTTAATGGCAAAGCCCCCCTTGATGACAAATAAAATTTTGTTGCATCTTACCATAAGATCTAGTGGTAGACTACTTCATGACATTGTAGTAAAAGAAATGGGAGATTTTGACCGCACACATTGCGAGGTTATAGTGTTTGAAGTTGGAAAAATTGTTTTTCAAAGGCATCCAAAATCCGTGCAGCTTTGATTTGGGGAGGCTTTTGCACATTGAAGTCAATTTCATTTTTTTTCTTGAACCTTAGTTTGCTTTGTTTTTGTGACAAAGTCAGTCACATGTTCTAAAACTTTCATAAAATTTCAAATTGGAAACATGTACCAAAAAAAATTCCAATAGGTAACTAGCTTCAAGGAAACTTTAATAAAAACCATTTTTTCAACCATTTTTGGCTTGCAAATATAGTAATCTCTTCAAACTATTAACAACGGAGTTCTAGGTTTGAGCTAGTCCTAGAAGAAGGAAAAAAATCACTCAAAATTTGTAGCTTTGGCAAGCTTAATCAATTTATCGCCTAAAACAACCAAGCAAAACTCAAGGACAATTGGTCATATTGGGCGGGAGGAGGCGAGTTAGGGTTTGTTATGTTTGACTCATCATAGATCAATGACATTGAGTAAGTTCATCACATGCCATATCCTCTGAACACTTTACATATAAAATGTTCTTGTGCTCCATGAAATATAATTTTAAGAAATTTGACATTAAGTTCAAAGAAATTCTTGGCAACTATCTCACGTAGATTCAAAAATCATTTATTTTGTATAAGAAGAGATGAGAAGATAAGCTCTTTATACTAGTGGGGTGGTAGGAAGTGAAACAACAAATGTGGGATATGTAAATTAGGATTAGTAGGAGTTCAACTACTCATAGTTAAGTCAGAAGCAAGAATTGTGTTCAAAGTAGAATTTTAGACCTTATTTAGGCATAGTAGAATTATTTTCTTCAAAAAAATATGAACTAAATTAATGTGAAAAATCAAGCTAAGCTTCATCTCCAAAAACCTAATTGAGATTCCGAGTCTCGAATCAAAAGTTATAGATAAATTTAAGAGAGGGGTTGGAAGGGACATTTTCAAACATTTTCTCTGAACTTTGTCCATAACCTTTTTGGAGTCTGAAATTTTGGTTGACTTTTCACACTAACTTAGTTCAATTTTTTGAAATAAGTTATTCTACTATGCCTAAATAAATTCTAAAATTGTACTTTGAATACAATTCCTACATTTGACTTCAATGGTTGAACTCCTACTAATCCTAATTTATATATCCTACATGGATTGTTATACCTCCTAATACACTTTTGTATAAAGATCTTGTTTTATCATCTCTTCACATAGAAAATAAATAGCTTTTGAAGCTATGTGAAATAGTTGCCAAATATTTTCATTTCTTTGAATTCAATGTCGAATTTTCTAAAATTATATTTCATAGAGCAATTGTCTCCTTGGCACGTCTTCCTTGTATTTTGTCTTGAATTTATGGATCACAAAAAAATGTTAGAAGCAACATGTTTTTAACCGAGGCCAAAAATTGGCCCCAAGCCTTGTCCCCGCTCCTTTGGGCATTGTGATGAAAATTTTGCTCCAACGTAAATAATCCTACCCGAGTTGGCCCATATTCATCAAAAATGACATTTTCCCTCATAACTCCTTGTGGGAAAATTCAATTGTAGAAAATTTTGGTGGAGCGGCAAAGTACTTCTCATCCCTACATCCAAAACAAAATTTGAAAAAAAATAGTGAATATTTCCGTTCTTAGTGAGATGTCCAAAAATTGCTTTGTTGCCAAAAAAACATTGTTTGACCTTTTGGGAGTTAAGACTATTAGCTAGATATCACCTAGTTAGATTTGATATGGATATCACCAAGTATCACCCAAATAGCACATGTATATTGAAAAAATATGTGACTACTTCTCTGAATTGATAGAAAGATCACTAAAAAGGGAAGACAAGCACTAAGTCAGTTCGGTAAGTCCTAAGGTGTGCCCCTTCAAATGCACCACTGTCTCGAAACCGCCATCTTCACTCGGTGCACATCTCCAAAATCAATTATATACCTTTGTGGAAGAAACTGTTTTAGAACCAAACTTTGTTCCTTCACAACTTTTGCATACAATATCCAAATGTCACGTTCTTTGGTGCGTTGGAACCTCCTTCCAAGTTCCATCGAGAAAATATGAGAATTTAACTAATCTAATAACAGTAAATTGCAAATAGTGGCGGTTTTGGGGGTACCCACCTTACCATATATTGTTGTATAAAGTCTGGGGACGTTCAGTAATTATGAGTTCTGCCATGATACTGTATTGAATTCGGTTTAGTCAGCAATCGGTACACCGTCCAACCTCCGGTGCCGAATCCTAAACCATCTCCATAACATTCATTTACCAATAGAATCTCAAAGGCCTGTCTGTGCCGGAGCTGCCACTACGGTTGTTGGTGAATGATGACAAACCCTCGACGGTAGAAGTCTCAAATTCTTTGCCGCCTAGTTCTATCACCTACGGATCTTTTGGAAGTGGTACCAAAAGGGTGGCTTACCATATTGAAGAATAATTCATAACATTATAAATATTGTGATGTTCCGGAGGACAAAATAATGTTTTTTTAGAAACGGAAAATGCACCTCATAACATTGTTTACCACTAAGGCATGGGTCCCTTTTGCGTCCTTGAAAAAAGCCTCCTACAATGGACAAAATTGTCTTAGGTGGCTCCTCAACCAACCCCAATCCTTGAAATAATTGATAATAAGTCCCTCCCAAGCGTCTAGCGAAATACCTTCCTCGCATGGGGAAGATCATTGCCTGGTTATACAATGTTATGCTATTCATTCTAGAATATGACGATGTTTGGTTGATTACCTTGGTGATAGGGCTGTGTTCTTTAAGGTTTAAAGGCAGAATGTGTTCCAGATGTTTGGGACATCTAAAATGAAGTATCAATTTTTATTTTATTATTCCCTTTTTCTTTCCATGTAATTAGGGAATCAAATAAACTTCCAAGGAATTTGGTTCTAATGAGATTCAACATTTGGTAAAACAGTCACTATCTATACTTTTCTTAATTTGTTTTGGGCTCCAACTCAACTAAGTAGAATGGAGAATCATAGTACTTTCAAAAAAGTCTTATCCTCTTGAGGCTCCACTCAAATATGAAGTTTTGCTTCACTTTGGACTCTTTGATTTCATACACACATATATTGCCTTCATTCATGTGACTCTAATACCATCTAGTAAAAAAAATCCTTCAACTACAAATTCTAAAAATAAAACCATTTACATTTACAACCTTTATTAAGAAAGTATTTGTTTTTCACAAATACCAAAGTATTTTCCAATCTTTGGAGCAAGGACTTTTAGTAGACAACTTTGTAATGTCATTGGAATAAGGTCCTAGAACTCCAAAGACACTTCTCTATTTTTTACTCCATGAATCTTTTTCTTCTTCAAATAAAAATATGACACTAAATGAAATCAAATAGTAGAAGACCAGGGAAATGATTAATGGAAAGACCTACAAGTGGTCTAAATTCCCATGTTTGCCTTTTCATGGATCATTTCCTTTGTCTAAAGAGGCCTTATTTCTACAAGTGTCATACAACCCTTTTTTTTTACTTTTTGAGAAAGTGCCAAGATGGCGATCACTTTAAATTTCTTGAAGCATAATATTTCTACATTCATCCATCTTTTGGACTAAAAAACACTTTTCAATCATATTCATGCCATTTTTCATCCAAATTTGGTGACTTCATCCATATATTCAATAAAATGAATTTTTTTTGGCATTTTAAAGATTACTTTTATCCAGTGAAAAGTAGACATCTATTTTGAAATGGTGCAATCTGGCCCTATGGTGCCAAAAAAAAGAAGGGTTGGTGTCATATGTTGCATAATTGATTGCAAACTTAAAATATTATAATGCTCCTACTTTATTGTATATTGTTTAGAGCTCATGCCAAAGAGGGGTAATTCCAACCAATTACAAGGTTGATGTAAATTAAAATTTTGCTCATCTTAGGTCCCGTATATAATCCTCAATGGCATCCAATCCTAAGTTGGCATAAATTGAGAAAAAAGTGAAAGCAACATTGAGTAGAAGGGTTGAAGGGTATTCAATATTTGTATCTTAGAGATACATTTTTCGCATGCAAATACCCAATTTGACACATCGTAATAACATCAAGATATCAAATATTCCACCTTTTGCAACAAAGCTTCAAACACACCACCCTTGAGCATGTTTTGCTAGCAAAGAAAGAATGATCTTCAAATATGGTATGCACACCTATAATCGTCACTAATTACAATTAAACATGAGTATTTGTATTATATCTTATTGGCCACTGAAAGAAGATTCCAAAACACATTTAGCCATGCATTATTTGGATACATGAAATTTTTAAGGTATTGTCTCTAGGTGCACCAAGAACCAACAATAAGTTTTCATAATCATTCATGTTTTGATCAATTGTGTACATCTTGTATAATCAATATCTAGTTTTTTTACCCTTTTAAATTCAAATGTAGGTGCTCATTTCTCAATTATTATTTTTGGACACAAATGAAATAAGCATTTTAAATGTCAAATTTTAAACAATGTTGATTATGAGTGTATATACCTTACTCTTTTTATTGTCAATAAAATCAAAATTGAGAGCATCAATATCAATAAACCCTTCAAAAAGATGAAGCATGTGACGATGTCAACAAGCTTCATATCCCTCACTGTATACACTTCATTTTGCCACTTTATATAAATGATATTTTAAATACTTTTTTCCCATGCAATCATGTCTTGTGTAATTTATTTTATAACTTATTGCATATTGCCCATACAAAGTCGTGAGCTATGAATCATCTTAGATTGAAAATTTGCATTATAGATTGCATAAAATTGTGGGATGAAATGGAATTGAAAATAGAAATAGAAAAGTTCAAAAAAGTTATAAAAAAATCCATTTCATTTGAAATACTAAAAATAGGTACACAATAGAAAGAAAGACCAAATCGTTATAATTTAAGTCAATCCAATTAGTGTGATATATACTATTAATTTCATATTACATTTTAAAATTAGAAATCATTCATCTTCTTTTCTCAAAATCATTAAAATTTTGGATATGAATTTAATTCTTGTAGAAAACTGCAATATAAAATAATTATTGTGTCTTTCAATAATTAAACTGATTGAATGTTTCTAAAGTAGAATTCAAGAGCACTAATCAATACAATTTAAATTCTAAAGACCTCTATTTTATATAATTGTAAAAATTGTATTCAAAACTAAATTTGGTATTTTTTTTAAGAAAGATGCCTTGATCTTTGAATAAAACATGATTCTCCATTATTTTCACATCACTAAATCAAATAGAATTAATCAAAGCTTTTTATAGATGTAAATATACTCTAAAAAATGTTAAAATATTAAAGTGTCACTTTGAATATTTTAATTTGTTTTGGCTTATCTTTTAGTACTCAAGCATTTTGTACTACAAAAGGGTGACATAAATTATGCTTTGAAGCACCAAGTGAAATAAAAATTAATATTAATAGAAAGATAGTTCAATCTCCTAGCTTGAATTTCTTTTAAATGATGCTGAAAATTGAGATAATAGTACTTCTAATTAAGATCATTGAGACTTGAATTATTTTTCTAGTTTTCCTCAAAAGCCAAAATGATGATTTGGAATGTCAAGATGCAATTTAGGGAACAAATAGTTATAATTGTTAAAAAACAATCACATACTTTTAAGAAACAACCTTTGACATGACTAAATCTTAATTCTAGATGTATCATTTTAAAGTTGTACACAAAAAATGGATCAAAATCATCAATTTGTCACTATGTATAAAAATATTCCATCGTCTACAATTATACTGTATAGGTCATTTTTTGGCTTTTAATGACCTTACAATGTTAAATTCTTAATTCCTTAAAGACCAAGGGTTAGTTCCAATTTCCAAAATTGTAAATATATATTATAAAATATAATTTAGAATAATAATTTAATGACTACTTTGAAACAATAGCTATGAAATATGATCCATAGATCATGTCAACCCAAACTAGTTCACTAACAAATATTTGTCAATTAAATTTGAAACCAAAACTTGAAATTTCTTCAGAAATTGATTGTAGATAGAATATTTGTGATTTTCATAAGAATTTTTTTCCTCTAAATTTTAAGCTCTAATCATAGTGTTTTTAAATATTTTTTTAAATTGTCATTTTTTAAAGGTCATTTTTAGAACTAAAAAAATTACTTTTCAAGACTAGACCTACTAGCATCCTTTGGAATATAGAATGTTTACAAACTAAAGCCTTGAAGAACTAATACAAGAATAAAAAAAAATTAATGAATGAACAAGCACATTTTTGTATGTTTGGGATGCATTTGTTTGTTGTTTGAAATTTGAACATCTGGTCCTAAAATCCCGGAAGGACGGACCTATAACCACTAATTTCAAGCTTGGGATGTGCTTGTACATGTTTGTATACTTGAGGTGTATTTGCAATCATCTGTTGTTTGAAATTTGAACATCTAATTGTAAAACTCCGGAAAGATAGACCTATAATCACTAATTTCAAGCTTGGGATATGTTTGCATTCATCTGTGGTTTGAAATTTGAACATTTGGTCCTAAAACCTAAAACCCTGGAAGGATGGATCTATGACTCTATTAACTGCCATTTTGCAACTAGAAATGAATGGAAATTTTTATACTTATTTTTCAAAGATGAAAATATATATTTGTTGCAAGTTATAAAATTTTCCATATTTTTTTTGGGGGGGGGAGGATTTGAAATTATTACAAATTTTAAGAAAAAAATGAAGAAAATTTATATCAAATACCGAATATACTTGGAAAATGTGAAAATCTAAAGAATTAAAAAACTGGGGGGAAATTTTGAAATCATAAAATTCTCTCCACACATGTATATTACAGTGTGTAACATTACAGTATAAATCAAATTTATCAATCAAAGTTATTGTGTTTTTCTAAAATTAGAAAATTAGAAAACCATATTTATATGTCCAAAGTTCATATTTCTATAAAATATTGAAATTTATAAATCTCTCAAAATTTCCAATTAAAATAGAAACAAAACTTGATAAACTTCATTTCATTCTTTGGACTCAATTTAAAAAAAAAAAAATCAATTTCATGCCTAAAATTTCCATCAAGAGTACATAGCAAGAAATGGCAAAATATGCACTTCAAAGGTGATTTTTAAATTGAGCATTTTCTTCATTAATAAAACCAATAATACCATTATGACGGAATTTGCAATCCTATTCACTAAAATTGTATTCAAGCAACTTCTAAACAAAATTGGATGAAAAATCAATTCTTTTCCATCCTACTATCTTAGGTGTAATCATCCAAAGAACATTTTGCATCCTCAACAATGTTTTAGGTTTAATTTGCCTAAAAGAACACTATGAGCCTAAAATGTCCAATAGATGACTTCACTATTAAGAATAGAAACAAAGAATGAATTCATTGGTCCAATAATCAAAGCATTTTGGTGACTACTTTGGTCATGGACAGACTATTTCTTCACAAAGATTAACCTCAGGAAGGATGGACATGCGTGGTTATGAAAAGCCTATTTCTTCCGAGGTTAACCTCAAGAAGAATGGGCTCGTCACTACTGAAATCAACCTTTTGATACTCTCTGAAATATTCACTTGAAAAAACCCAAGAGCATTCATTAGAGATCAAACTAGTATGCAAGACTTCCCCTATTCACACAAAATTCCAAGGATGAACATTGTCCTCGTCCACAAAAGGATCCTCCGTTATCCATTGAACACTTATGCAGTACAATCTGCTCGGTTTCAAAAATAGCAAATTTCAGAGCATAAAAATGGTGTCATTGAAGTGTACAATACTGTGAAAATCAGGATTTTCAAGTGTTCAACTGAGTGAGGACGGCCAACTGACATCTGCTCGAGTTTCTCAAATCTCAACCTTCACCATACCCGCCATGAAATTCCATGAAATTCCACCAGTTTTAAGAAATATTGGAATACTAGGAACTAGTGACAACATTGAGAAATTGTCTGAAGCATATCACACACTTGTCAGGAACTATACTAAGATCCAAAATCTTGTTTAACTTCGTTACCCCTGTTGTCAATTACTAATTGAAACTTGTAATTGCAGAACCCAGTCACTGTTCTCGTCGACAAACATGCTCGCAAACATGTTCTAGACTTCTGTTTGTCTAGAACATGCATGTGAACCCAGTCACTGCTCTCGTCTTCCATACGGGAGTCCATGAGTTCTGAACATCTTCCAAGAGTCGTTTGAAATTATGTAAAGATGAACCCATTCCCTTGCGACAAATCATCATCAAAGAAAGCTGAATCACAGCGGCTACGGTCTCCAGAACGACACTGTGGACTATCAGCAGGACTGAGGTCTGAGGGGCTAAATGTTCGCATGTAAGGACTGTGCGGGTCATTGTGGAAGTTGAACCTCTGGAACGTCGGCCTGGGACGCTGTTGGAGAACCACGAAATTCGGGACGCCAGAGCGAGAAGATGGAATATCAATTGGTGCTGCGGAGTCTTGGAGCTCTTCAGGGACTGCGAAGTGGGTGGACGGCCGAGTGCTGGGATTTACGAAGCATGCGAAGGGACTTGAAGTCGAGATGATTCGAGCCTGGCTCTTCACTTTCTTCAATTTTTTCAGGAGGCGAAGTGGGGGGATGATTCCAGTTACGGTCACAATTTGCCTTTCTTCGTCGCATACAACATCCAATACTCCTGCAAATTAAGAACAAACGATGTTTTTTTAGTTTAAGATGAGAGATTTTGAATGTTGACATCAAAACAAAGAAAAATGTTCTCTTATTTATAAATGCTGCCATGAGGATGTGCATGACAGCACATCATGAGAGGAAAACAGTTATATTTGCTTTGAACACAACATTAGAGAGAATCAAGTCCTGTTGTAGGTAGGGAGTATTTCCATTTCCAATTTGACTGGAATTGGTCAATGGTGAGAAGCTCCAGACTTTCAACCAAGCTGGGTGGACTCTCTAGCTGGAGCTCATCACTAGTCACGAATTCCAGCCAAGAATCAAGTCCTGTTGGGTGGACTCCCTGACTGAAACAAGAACTGAATTCCACCAATGCAATTAATTTGATTGGAACAAGACATGATTTCCACTAGTGCTCTTATGTTGGTGATCACGTCCATGTGATATGCACTCAAAAGAACTCTATCTGCTGCACAGTTTGATATCAATGGTAGAAGCCATAAATTAACACAAGAAGGGATGCTTCTAGTTACAATGATTGATTCATTCACTTTAGTTTTCTTCGCAATTTGTCAGCACACCAATTGAAAGTGGATATATTCTAGTGCACATGGGTATGTTCATGGTACAAAATCCTCTGAAGGAATTACGAATTATCAAAATCCTCTCGGGTGTATTCTCTGAAACCAATATATCGTAGGTATAATCAGCATCTGTTCCACATTCTGTAAATCCGATCTCCACATTTGAGGCTTTGAGCGGCACAGAAACCGTAATGACTGAGGTTCTAACACCGAAAAAAAACTTTCTTAATAGCCGCCGCCGTGCCAACATCGTAATTCACAACATAATATCTGTTGCTTGATCGCAGTAATTGTGATTTAGGGCTTTACATGAAGACGAGAAACGATCAGATGAAGAGCGACGCAGACGGGCAAGTTCATACCTTTTATCAAAAGAGCATCTTTCACTCTCTGAACGTCATTCGCATCCTCCATGGGCACTCTGAGCTGTATATCCTGCAATCATTTGCAGACGAAATGTTTTGATTACTTTGACAGTTACTAGCAAAATGATAATAAGCCCCAGGCACGTGAAGCTAGCCAAGCCATTGAGAAGTACTGCCGCTATCTAAATACGTGCCGCTATTCATGCACCACTCTCAGGTTACATCAAAGCTCCAAACCTTCTTGTTTCCTACTGAGTCTGACAGGAGCATACATTGGGTTGCTTTTGAAATTTATAACATATTTGTCAAGTACCAGAAACTTTTATTTGCAACATCTTTCACTACAATTTGGTGATCTGGAACAAACTCTTCAAGATGTGACAACACGGAAGAATCTGAAACGCTTATTTTGACGACTCAAGGTGCACCTACCTTACAGAGCAGATGCATTTACGCCCTGAGACAATGACCACAGACACATCTGTCCATCTCCTAACCCTTTACAAACCCCAGCCTTAAATTTTAAGAACATGACGTACCGGCAGAACAGGAGGCACAACGCCTGATGCAAAAGGATCATAAGACTCCCCATCGTCATCATCTGAAGAGCTGCAAAGATCGTCATCACTCTCAGTTTCGTCCTCGCCATCGCTGCATCCCGAAATTTGCAATTCAGGCATCCTCATGTCCCCAACATTGATTTTCCTCCTCAGCACAAGGGCCACATCGTCGTCACCATCATACTTGGCAACTTCAGCTTTTGCAACTGCGTTTGCCTGATGCGCAGAGCTTTCTCCATTGGCAGGACTACTAGTAGTACTTGTGTTTTGATCAGATGCTTTTGAGTTCTCTACCAATTCCATTTTGGGGTTGTACTCTGTTTCATCCAAAGACGAACGGCTCGAGTGCGTTGCCTCCATCAGCTTAAAATCCACCTGCATCGCAACACCAGCTCGCTGATCAGGCCTCGTTTACATACAATTTTCAGTCACCTTTGCTGTTTAATGATTCACAAATTAACCGTCACAAAAGTCTTGCAGTCCTCACTGATTGTCAATTGCTTTCGTGATATTTCGATTCATTCGTGGGTATGACAGTATTTGCAGTATCAATCATTTATCATTTAATTGAAAAATAGTAGCACTGAAATATTTGATAACCAGTGGGGACGGATTTTGTGCCAATTACAGGCATCCAAAGACGAAACAATGAGTAGGTGCCATAGTAAAATGACGTGTTCTAGTGATAATTAAGATTAATTGGTAATCAAAACAGACACCATACATCATCCGAACGTGTACATGAGTGGGTCAATTTCAGTTCAAGTTGAAGCCTCGTGTACGGTTTTCAAATGGTTGATTAAAGGATGATCTTGACAGCCAAGCTGAGCAAGCATTGCAACTTCACTGAAACAAATAAGTATCGATCACATCTGAAAACGATTTTTTTCGCACTCAACGAGCAAACTTCAGATTTGAAGATTGAAAAGGCTGTCCCTGCAGACCCTGAGACGTATTCTAATGCCCGGCCTTTGAAGCTCTGCCCAACCTTGCACCAGGTTATTCACGTCATGGAAGTTTGAGCAGGCTCCTCGATCAAAGGACTTAGAACCACCCAAAAAACTGCTTGCTAAGTTGCGAGAAGGTCTTGAAAAAGCTGCAACCTAGTATAAATTTTGGAAGCCGATCTGGGTGCCGTTTACATAAACTGAAGGTCCACAAGACTGACGAAACCAAATGAATACTTTCCAAAACGAAAATTCTAGTATGAAAATTGCTAGACAGCAGTTGAACTGCATTCATTGTCGGTGATGCAAGTTACCAAACTTTACAAGACTTTGCACCGCTACCAATTGAAACCATATGTCAGTAAAGAACCCCCAAAAGCACAAGATTTCGTACTCGGAAGTCTGGCATGTACCTCAATCCGCAGCGGTCAAAATTTCCCAAGCTCAACTCCAACTCGATTAATCAACAGCTTGAAATGTGACCCGCCTTGAAATGTATTCCAACTCTTAATCAAGGCTCGGATCACTAAATTTCTTCCCCTAATAACCCCCGGATGCACAACTTGAAACTAAAAATGCATATAACCAAGTTTGTAAATGGATCCCGATAACGATGAATTGTATCCTAATTGAAGACTGAAAGTGAGACACTGCCACTACAAACAACAACTTGAGAGGAGTAGAGTCCTTAATATAGTGTCGCTCACGACAGAGAGAGACGCCCCAATTAGAGGTATGCCACGTGGTCACTGCCTGCTTCCAAGGGTAGTTCACTTCGGTTTGGGTGCTTGCCACGTTGCGCTAGAAAAATCTTTCTTTTATGTTCTTTTATGTTATAAATAATCTGCTGGTAATGATAAGTTCTGCTCCTGGAAGCAGCTTCGCAGGCTGCAGGCAAATAGAAAGGTCGTCCATTCGGAAGTTCTGGAGATCTGTGCAGGAACTCTTTTGACGAGTCTTCTAGATTCCGGTATTTAGGCAAAACTTGAGGTGTTTGCATCGATTTGAGGAGTGCTGTTGTGGAGGTTCTCACCAACGTACAAATTAGAGACATAATGAGAGGTGGTGGACATCAAACCACCAATTGCAAGTGCCGTGCAAAGTTTGATGCAAAGTTTACGGTACGCATATCCATTGCGTCCTCTCCCAATTGCGTCCCCTGTCTACACTTAACTAACATTTCAGCCCCAAAATCTTCCATAGGGACGCTGTTGCGACAGGATTCATAATGGATATGCGTTACCTCAGTGCAGAGTTTCCGCGAATATCACCCCCTCCTCGTAATGTGTTTGCACTACTTAAAAATGAATATCTTGATTGTTTACTGCAATTGGAGAGACAATTGGAGAGAATTGATCTTATCTCTGAATTAAAAATCTACAACTGCCATGTAGCTGAATGCCGTTCTCATAGTACAGCCCACTGTTTTGGGCCACAAGGACTTGCGCTTTCTCGAAAAGTTTGTGCCGCCCTCTTCAGAATCTTCTGATTCTCACCCAGATATTTTGAGAAAGAACAGGTGAACCCTTCCGCTATTCGGGTACTTGAATCTAAGTATCCTACAGTACCAAAGTAAAGGAAAATGTGTATAACTTTGTAGCAAATCTACTTATAGCTTGTGAAGCCAGCCATCTAAGTCAAGTTAGTCAAAGTCTTGTCTGATGAGTGCAAGCTAGTGAGTTAGCGGACATAGCAGCACAGACGTCAAATGTGTGCCATTCTTGAGGTTCATTGTCACTAAGTTACAGGACCACCAATTCCACGCTTACTGCTTTAATTTCTCAAAGGAAGACCTTTCATTGGAGTGGATCAAGCATCTGTTCCATGTGAACCTGGGCATGTACGTGAATTGTGTCCACATATCATTAATCCTACCAACTGTGTATTGCCGGCACTCTCAATTTTTCAGTTGTAGCCGAGTATGATCACGGAAGGTTGTTGGTCGTATCAAGAGGCCAAGGTTACAGGAATATGGAATCTTCTCTTTGTATTCAAAGTATTCTAGCAACGTGCTAGTATTGCACTTGCTGCATCACTCAAACGTGTTCTCAAACACTTTTCAGTCTGAAAACGTACTTGAGTTTCAGGAAAGTAGAATTCAATCAGAATTGTTTGGAGTTCTTTTGGATCATGAAAGATTTCATAGTTGAAAACCTTGCCAGGGGCACTTACATCACGCTCAATAAGTGAAAGAATCCAATTGATGCTTTCGAAAAAACAAACAGGCCTCCTGATTTGCTCCTGCAAGTGACTTGCAAAAACTTTTAGATCTTCGCAAGTCACTCTGATGAGGATACAGAATTGGGCTTACAGAATTGGGATACAGAATATAGCTCCTCCCACAGATTAATTTGGCATATCCGTAAGCTAATGAGGATAATTAATAGCGACAGGACAAGAGCAACACAGCAGGAAATTCCACAAGCTGTTAGTGATAACGAAAGCCATGTCACTTGCATCAATTAGGGGTTGTCATGCATCCTTCAACCTGCCTACAATACTGGGAGAATTGGCACGCAGCGCCGTATCAGTGGCTGCGCAAGAAGTGACGGGCGGAGGTCTCATTCTCTGAGAATTGCAAGTAACCTTTCTTCTCCTTTGCAAGTGAAGAAAATGGCTTGAAGAATTTTCTCCAAGAATTTTTTGATCTTGCGCTCCCTCATTTCACCTCTCCGCTGCTAGAATTTCACCCCGCTGCTGCACCGTCGTGCTGTGATTGGATCCGTGAAAGCAGCTCAAGTTACCCCATTCTTGGAGAAAATTCTCCATGCTCCAAACACCAGAAAGGGGCGTGTCACACATCCTCCAAGCAAAACGGCTCGCCATTGGCTTCTTGTTTCTCTCACAAATTTCTCCAACTTCATGGAAATCCCATTCTCTGAGGATGCATGACAACCCCTATTGGCGTGATTTTGGCCTGTGACAAAAAGCAATTGCAAATGAGCCTTCAGATTGGCCATTTTCAGACTTTCAGAATTGCGACTCAACCATATGAGGTTATTCAATAAAAATTCAATAAACGCACACAGAGATATGAGTGAGTTTCTTCTTCCTATAGCAAGCTTACAGGGTGATAAAAATCTGATGATAATCTCTAGCAGCAGCACAAGACTAATTAGGGGTTAGGAAGGTGATGAAAGTTTTGAACTTTTTGTGACACCAACCACAAATAGTCTGTCACTTGCTAGGTCTAGTGCAAATCACTTCCGGTTCTTCATGGCTTACATTACGAGTCTGTTTTGTTCAAGGTCCCACATCAAAGTCCGCAAGACAGAGAGAACTGCTACAGAAGCTGATACAGCTACAAACCTTCGTAAATGCTCATGTTTAAGGTTACCAACACAGACAAGTACTCAACAGTGCTCCAAGATTTGTCACCGTATTCTGCAAGAGCAAAACAACCAGTCAGTTAGAGATTAACCAGAGTTTGGAGAAGGGGTAGGATGGATGACATGCCTCTGGCATCAAGCTCTGGTGCTCCACGACCAACTTTCTATTAAACTTAGTGAGTCATCCTCAAACAGAAGTGAGGGAATGGGAGATGCAATAGCTGAGGAGAAGCATTCTCTTCTGTAGGGGTTGTCTTTAACCCCTAAGTGGTTTCAAGGACACATTGTGTCCTCTGGATTCATACACAACTTGTATTCGTCAAATTCCATGAAGTATTGGTCAAAAATGTAAACAACAAAATTAAAGGTGCAATAGTCATTGATTTTCATATGTTTTTAGAAAAATATTGCAATGCTTGTTGTTGAAATGAGATGATGTTGAACATGCAAAAGTGGGTATTTCTAGAGAAATACATGTATTGGAGATACAACTTCACAATATTTACAAAATTAGTAACATGTCTGATGTAACCAGAAAGTGTGTAGTTCGATAGAAGACTTCAGTGCACGTTCTACAAAACGTAAATAAAAATTAAAAGGATAGTAAACCATTTACATGCAAGGATGTGTACATTGTACTTACCGTATGTACAGATGCATTGAAAGACACCCAAAACCACTTAGGGGTTAAGGTAGGAGGTTCATAAATTGAACGTGTTCTAAATGCGTCCCTATCTAAGAATGAATGACATGTTCTTTGAAATATCTATATTACTGTCATTGATGAGGACGCAATTAGAACATGGTCACTTTTCGAACATACTACCTTAGAATGTGCACTTTGCACACTTGTGAATGGTTTTGGGATTTAGTGGGCCAATGTATTGTACAGTACAATACAACTTCAATGCATGGGACATTATATGCTCTAGGCACCTGTATTTGCAACTTCTTTATAAGCAATGTCATTTTCTTTGATGAGCTTGAACATTGTCACTAACTTAATAATTAAAGTTCTAAATTCCTCATGAGAAAATTATGAAAATGTGAAATGAAGATAGAGGTCAGTACAACCACGCATTATATGAGATTCGGGGGTCGTAGAAGGTTGTGAGTTCTCCTGCTGTCTGCTGCGTTCCCGCAGTCTGGGAACGCAGCAGCAGCTGGCTGACGTGGTCGAGCGATTGCCACGTCACTTTAAAAAAATAAAAAATAAAAAATAAAATAAATAAATATATATTATTTTTTTATTTTATTTTATTTTATTTTATTTTTGCTTAAAATGATATTTTGATAAAAAAAAAAAATTCTGACACACCCGTACCGGCGTTCACTGGATCTGGGCAGATCAGGGAACAGGCCTGAAATGGCCCTCCAAGACCCCCAAATATCATCTAATGAGGAGCATGAACCCATCTCCTATACCAACCTTTATTACTATTAAGAGATGACTTACTAATTTGGGAATTTATTAGCAAGTATTGTGTAGGTATATCTATGACTCAATATTAAACGACAATTTGCAGATTGTTTACTTTCTTATACATGCTGCAACTTTGTACTTTGAACTGAATTTATATATAGTGGGAAAAAATGGTCCAAATACATTTGATGCTTGTATCTAGACCAATCTTTTGATACAAGACTATACATATTCTAAGAATCACAATCTTACATATAGTATGTTAAAATGCAAAAAAATCACGCAAGAAACAACAAATTGCAAATCTATAATTACATCTCTCAAGCCATTAGAGTTAATCGTAAAGTAGGAAGAAATTAGGGTTTCTTCCCCTTTCAATAGCAACAAACAGAGAACTAAGGATCAAACTCCTTTTAAATCCGAAATGGAACTTTTTAAAGTTTTGCCCCTAATCTAACATTTAACTACTTCTGGACTTTTGAAAGTCCAAAATTAAAGACCGCTTTACACCAAAAAGCCAGGCCAGTTCTCCTTCAAGCCAATTGCACAAAATTTCAACCCCTTTTGGACTGGAGGCTGGCATCAACTATCCATTAGAATAAGATTATAATGGGGCCAATTGTCCCATATGTAAAGGCCTCAAGGCCAAGAAGCCGGGCTGATTCAAAAAATATAAAAGATAGAGAGAAGGGCTGAAATTTTAGGGCCACTTTATACCTAGAGGCCGGTCCAATTCCCCATGAGGCCAATTGCACAAAATCCAACGGTAATGATTTGTTGGAAAGAACAATTTTTTATAAAAAAGATTTTTTTAATTGAAATCTAACATTGACCCCGAAGCCAAGAATTGGCCTCCCATTTTTGGTGCACCCAACTCAACGAGCTTGGGCTATATTAGATCATGTCTTTTTTGAATAAAAAACTCAATCCACCAAATTGGCCTAGCCTCTTGGTGTAAAGGAGTTGGGGTTGATTTTAGCCTTTTGTCTAATCAAAAGTCAGGATTCTTGGCCTCTGACACGGGAAATTGGCCCGACCTCTTGGTGTAAAGTGGTCCTAATAATGGTCATCGGGAGAAAAAAATTGGTCATGAGGAGATAATCCAAAACATTGAGAGATCTATGCAAAATATTAAAAAATTAATACAAAACATCCGGAGATCTATAAAAACATTGAGAGATCTATACAATATTGGGAGATCTCCACATGTTATCATCCCAAGTTCTCTAAATATTTAGTCCAAAATTCATTGAATAGTCCAAAAGTAGTTAAATGTGGCATTCTAGTTTTTGCCTCCACCAATGAGAACTTACGAGCATGTGGCATGTGAGACTAGGGATTGTAATTCAAGGCAAGAACCATGATTTAGAACCTAACTCAAAATGAAGTGGTGGACCACAATGCATTTATTGTTAGGAACCATAGTTAAGTTAGCTTGCAACTCCAAACCAAGTCTAGACCACTTTACAAATAACTCTAATTATTATGCACACATTGAAGGCCTATTACCATAACTCTAGCATTGTCAGTTTTTAACCTAATCCATTTTGCTAATCACAACTTGGAATATTGGCAAATCTTATCAACATTGACATATGTACACTACCTTTCATTTCTTGTAATTAGGCTTTATTAATGTTGTCCATAGATTATTTATAATTATCATGCAAAGTTCAAATTTTGGATAAAGTATGTTACACAAAATAGTGAAATTAGGTTGCCTTAATAATTAGGTTGCCTTATTCCAAGAAAGTTACTTTAGAAGCCATCAAATTCAATAAATATATCTACAAATACATACCTATATTATAAGGAAGTTTGTTAGCATGTGAATCTAAGAGCTTGAGCCTATGATCCTAGGAGTTTAGGCACCTATATTATAGGTACATGTGATGTAGGCACATTTCTTAATTATAGGATATCTATATTATATGTACCTACATTGCAAATGTCTATGTGACAAATACCTTTATTATAAGCACCTTCCATGGTTATATTTAAAGTACCTATGTTATGAATACATATGTTATAGGCATCTTAAATGGTTGTTGAGTATCTACTTATACCTAGGCTCAAGGCTAGTAGGCTTGCATTTTTAGACTCACATGCTAGCATCATTGATATATGCAATGAAGAGTTGAATTTATAATATTAGTCCTTTTATTTAACATTATTGAACCCATAAGTGTCCTATTCAGATTCTCCAAAGAAGTTTGACACATCTATTTTTTATAATTTAAAACTTTTTAAATATCTTTTTTAGTTATTTTTTTATTTTTTGGAAAAAAAGTGCCTCCAAAATCACTCAATGCTCATCCCTCACTATTCATTGTTGTTTGCTTACATCCTAGCATCATTGGCCCAAATTAGAACAAAAAACATCACTTCTTCTAAGATATTAGGGGTAGTCATACCTTCTTCACTGCTTGCAAATTCTCTTGCAAATGGAGACATGGCGGCTTTGAATTGGCTTTCAGTTGGATCTTGGGAGCTGAATATTCTTCTTTTGCAAAGAGTTATCCGTGTCCGTTATTGTCCTTCGGAGCCAATGAACTCTTCATTGAAGAAAAATATTTTGCCGCCCTTGTTTTTCACCTCCTCGCTGCTCCTTCGTTGGTTGATTGTGTTATGTTGCCATTGCTTTTGCACAACTTTTGATGTCTACGAGTCCATTCTCCATTTTCCGCCTCTTGCTCACAAGAAAGGAGTGTCATGCCTTCTTTAGGACATTCTTCATAGAATTTTTGTACAATGAAGAAGGTGTGACTATCCCTATTGATTATACAAGATGTATCCAATCAAAACTGGAAAATCTATAAGTCAGATTCTATTAGGTTTTTGGAGCATCTATAGATAAAGTCACAACTTATCCTTACAAAGTCCAAATAAACCATGCTAAAGTGAATCGGATCTTTTCTTTGCCAATAAATATCTAACAAAAATAATTTTTATTTATTAATAGTAACAATGCTCAATTATAATTCATGTGGAATACAGGTGTCCATCCTTTAACCCTTGAGCGCCCCAACACCTCAAATATGGCCTCTCCAAATTGAAAGATGTCCTTATTTGACTATTATGATCTTTTCAATAGTATGGTCAAAAGACCTATCCCTTTTTCTCTAGCTCCGAGCTTGTCTCCACTGCCAATTGGTATAGTCAATTTATGTGAATCTTTTTTTAGATGATAGTTTGATTGGAATAAATTGAGAAGGCTCTGGATTTTAGTAAACATGAGCTGGGCGCTCAAGGGTTGAGGGTTGAATTTTTAGAATTTAGAATTTCTAAGGCTCACTTTCCCTCTATACAATTGGGTACTGTAATCTTACAACCGGCCGATTTGAAGCATTCAAAGATTTTTGTTTAGCATAGGGAAAAAATTGAAATTTTCACCTTACGTAATTATTATACAATCCTCATGCAATCCCAATCTAGCATACAAAATTTCAGTTTCAAAAAGCAAAATTCCATTTTTGGTGAATTTCTAAAGTTTATTATCATGGTTTTACATAATATTTTATTGAGAACAATTGATGATGAACTTTTTTAATCCAATTGCATAGATATGTAGGGAACATCTATACGCACATCTTTCATACTCCCTGTGTCCCACTAAAAAGCTTTTAATTTTAATTCATGTTTTTTTTAGTAGTTTTGAGTACGCATATTGGAAGCTTGTTTGGATTCAATTTTTATTTTGGTTGCATTGAATAGATACAATGTTCTTCATGGATTGTGGTGATATAAAATTTAGACCATTTTGAATTATACATTTTACAACATGGTCAATGAAATTAGTACAAGAAAAACATGAGATAAAATAAGGACCTTTTTAGTGGGACGGAGGTAGTATTAAAAAACACCCCATCAAGTAACAAGAATATGAGGTATGAAGAGTTAAATGTGAAATGTCATATGACCAAAGTTTGTGAAATAGATATCTTTATATTTTAACAAAATTTTGGCAAAGCGATTGTAACATCATGTTGAAATGTACAAAATTAGTTATAATGTGAGGGTCAAATAGCAATGATGAAGATATCTATTTCACAAATTTTGGTCATATGACGTCTCACATTTAATTCTTCCTAGCTCATATTCTTGTTATTTAATGGGGTGTTTTTTTAATACGAAAGATGTGCTTATAGATATTCCCTACATATCTATGCAGTTGGATCAAAAAAATTCATCGTCACTTGTTATCAATAAAATATTATGTAAAACCATGAACATAAACTTTAGAAATTCACCAAAAATGGAATTTTGCTTTTTTGAAATTGAAATTTTGTATGCTGGATTGGGATTGCGTGAGGATTGGATGATAATTATGCAAGATGAAAAATTCCAATTCTTCTTCTATGCTATACAAAAATCTTTGAATGCTTCAAATCGTCCGGTTGTAAGATTACAGTACCCAACTATACTATCCCATATCTCTCTACTCTCCCAATAATTTGATCCACTCCTGAGGCAGTGCCATTATACAGAGTTTTTTTTTTTTTTTTTTCTGACACAAATGAAACGGAATTTCATTGTAGAGGAAAGGATACAAAGCCACCAGCCACAGGTGGCCTTGTGGAACATGCCACGGACAACAGGACACAAGACAGACCGAACACCAAACAAACGCAAGCAAGCAACCAGAGACACAGCAAATTATCCAGAGGCTTGACTGCTTAAGTTCACCCACCAACACCCATTGAGAAGTTGTACACTTCAACCGTTATTAGGTCGTCCTGTCTGTTGTCCCACCAGACCACTTGTGGATGGTAGTTTTGTAACCTTCCTTATCCCATTTCATTTGTTAAGAAAAAAAAAAAAAAAATTCAGTTGTACAATTTCAACTTCTTAATCAAATTCTATCAATGTGTGTTTGACGTGTGGCACTTTTTCACCAGTGGAAAAAGAAGTTATTATTAATCCGAACTTCCCGCAGTCCGGACAGTCCTGGCTCAGTCCAAAGGCCCAAATATGTAAAAATCAGTTATTTTATAATATCTCTGACTAACTTACTGACACATCCCTGAATTTATGGTCTGAAAAATAATAAAAATGAAACCATACTTGGGTCAACCTGACCGCCGGCTTTTCGGCCAAGGAGAAGCTCTGTGTGATCGCCACCTGGACTTTACCAAATAACCAATTTGGCTACTTGGCAGCTTCACGCTCAATGAACGTTGCATGCAAGTCGCAGGACATTAAATCCGTCCCACGGAGTGGGACCAGCAGGGTCAATTTTGTGTTTTCCAGGGTTAAAGTAAAATAAAAGTCCCCTATTTTGAGCCGTGTCTAGGGTATGTTGTAGACCTCTCCTAATTAGGTTGCCTTACCTGATACTCCGAAGAAATTACCTCATGGATCAATGCTTGTTCGACATGGAGGGGCATGCCATTCTCTGAACCAAGCCTTGAACTGGTGCACAAATCCATCCCATACACATGGCTTTGAATTGAATGCATCATTGTACAAAAGCAATGAATATTTCTATAGTGTGGACTGTCGAGAAATTAGTGTGGGGCACTCTAATTTCACTATTTTGTGTAGCTAATTTGGGGTCTTTGATTGCAAATATAAATTCAAAATTTGCAAAAAAAATTCTTGTGGCAAATAAAAAAATACTTGTGTACTCCCTCATAATAAGTCCACCTTGCTGGTTCCACTTTGTAGCATGGGTTTAACCTCTAAAGTTCTGTGACTATATTTTCATCGAAAACGCTAATTGGCATATGTGAAGAGCCTATTCATTTGAAATCTCATGAATGTCTCCAAGGGAGCTAATTAAAGATAATTAAATACATTGTCCATAGAAATTTCAAGAACTCCAAAGATGCTCAATATGCAAGAATTAGGTTGGATGCTCACATGTTTTTACCTCAAAACGTGCATCATAAATTTTGATTTTGAATTAATAATTTTATTGATTGAATAGATTAATATCTATAGAAAAAGTTTTGTATAATCTTTTTTATTAATCCCTAAAGGACCAACATGTGTTTTTTGGCAACATAGAAATTTTTGGCAGGCTAGTGTAAATGAGAATTTGCATATTTTAGGCTAAAATTTCAATAAAGGTGTAGACAAGGAATACCTTTCATACACTAAATTTCATAACATTTGGAAATATGAATCAAATGTTATCGCCTAATATGTTAATTTTTTCATAAATAAAAATTTGAATATTTTTTTTAGATTTATATATATGTGGAAAGCTTTGAATCATTCCATTTTGATCAATGAGATGAAAGTTATGAAGAATTTTTGTTTGCGGGTAGTTATGGATTCTCTACTCTAAAATAAACTTTGAAGTTGTTTATTTGATTCAATTTTCAATGTTTTTGGAAAAAAATAAATCATAAGATGTAGATTGTTTGTTACAACATTGCAACCATTGGGATTGACATTTTTCAGTTAGATAATTAAATTCTTAACAATTTAGTCTTTTGAATCATTCTCTAGTTTTATTTTTTTCCTATATGTTATATAATTCCAAATGAAGGGAATTTTTTCAAGCATGTAGCCAACTTGCCTAGGAAAATGAATCCAAATAAGCACCACTATTTTGGACATTTTTCATAGAAAAGTGAGGTTGTGAAGTACAACTGCCTTATTTCAGTGAATTTGAATGCTTATATCTTGCAATCCGAGCGGTGAAAATTTCTAAAAATTTTGCCTCATGTTTTCAAATCAATGTTCTACAAGATCCTACAGTTCTATGTGTCAAAAAAGTTTTTTTTTCAAAAATTTGGTACTGGTACTAGAAATGGCATCTTTCAAGCGTTTTGGTGAATACATAGTCATGGAACTTTAGGGATTAACCCCAAAATGCCCAAGGCCTATTTTGAGCTTCTTGGAATTTGCTCTAATTTGAACAAAAAGTTAACATTTTGATAACTATGCCAATTTTTCTTGAATTGTAATAATACAAATTCAAATTAGACATGCTAGAGATCACGTAGGAAAAGAAAATGCAACAATATCATTTAAGGATTGAAAGATTATAATGTTTGATCATGAGGGTGTTAAACTATGAAAATCTTTCAACTCTCTTTTTGCATTTCAAATCTAAAAAATTAGTCACCAGAAAAATGTGAGGTAGGAGGGACTAACATGCATAACCCCAATCACTTTATGGCTTTTCAAAATCTACTACAATTTTTAAAATGGATTTCTAGTGTGATGTTTCTCTAAGATCTAGTATATTTGAGGCTCATTTCCAAGAGCCCTCAACACTACGGAAAGTCAAGATTGCAATGGGTAACCTTGCATAAAATCATAAATAGAAAAATTACAATCATTCATTTTCAAAATCGATTTTTTGATGCTAAAACTAAACTTTAGAAAGAAATTTTCAAAAATATAAACTACTAAAAATAAAAACTTAGCAGGATCTTGTTTAACTTAAAAATTTTATCAACACCAAAATTTGGTACCTCGGGCATTTAGAGGTTAATGAGATAAAAGATATGAAGTTGAAAATAAATGCAATGTTCTAAATGCAATTTCAAACCCAATTACCAAGTAATATAAAATCATAGATTAGGTCTTGCTTATTAGGACATTCTCACTATTTGGGTTGACATTTTTCAATTTCATATTAGTTTTGATGTTTTGGAATAATATTTTTTATGCCTTTTCAACTCATTTTTTATGATGTGTTGTCTTAAACGCCAAAAATTGTAAGGGGCATACATTTTTCTTGGAAGGTTTTAAAAGGCAAAACTTTATTCTATAAAAAAATTGTCAAGAATCTTATTTTTGAAATTTAGGCATTGAGATGATGCAATTAGTAGTGATTTTCTCAAAAAAAAATAGAAGTTGAACTTGAAGTCTTAAACATGTTACGTAAAACTTCCTATAATTGATAAAATAAAATAATAAAAATGATAGAGAGTTGTGAACCACTATATTGGTTCACCCTTCAGATAATTGAAAATCTAAAAACTATGAATGAGTTTTTAAGTTCAAAAGTGTTAGTACATTAGATTAAACTATAACCATTAGTAAAAGGCTTTTGGTGCATAGGAAGAGAAACTAGATCAAAATTGCAACCCTAAAATATATAAAAGATAAAAGATACAAAAAGGAATCCAAAACAATGGTGAGAAGTTAAAAATGGATCTAAACATAAATAGAAAACCAATAAAAAAGAAGAAATATGGAAAAGCACTAAAGAAGTGATCAAACTTAAAATTACTATGAGAACACTAAAATAGTGGTAGAAACTCTAATTTAGGCAATAAGTAGTGATTTAATGGAATTTCAGTAAATTAGTGTAGATGAAAGTGATTAGGAGTGTTAGTTAGTTAGTTAGTGGGGGTATTAGTCGAATTAGGGTTTGGTGCTCACTCTCTCTCTCTTGTTTGTTTTGGGGGAGAATGTGTGAAGAGGTGGAAAATGGACAATACATAGGAGAACAACGATTGCAAGGAGGTAGGTTAGGATGATAGTCAATTTGTCGAGTAGGTTTTCACCTTGTGGGGTAGAAAGTGGGTGAAAAGTGAGGATTGTGGAGGTCAGATGCAAAAAGTGTTGGGAAAGAAAGTCCGTTGCCCTTGCAAGTGGAAGCAGCAACTTTGGCGAGCTATCGCAAGAGCATGGAGTAGCGGATGGAGCTGAAAATTGGTGGAATGGTGCATCTTCAAGCTAGCTTCCCAACAAGACTCAACTCGACCGATTTGGAGCACAGATGAGGCAGTGGTGGTCGATTTTGTGGCGGAAGGCCTACTGCCGCAGGAATTTCGGAGCTGCAACTTGACAGACGATTGCAGAAGTGTGGCCAAGCGGAATGAGTTGAATTTTTGGCGCAAGGAAGATGGAGAAGTCAGATTTCCAACGAGATAAGGCTCGCTCAATTTGGAGCCAGGATGAAGACAGGGCGGACAGATTAGTAGGAAGAGGTTGGCTGCCCTATCGGCTGTGAGTTGTGTGTGTTTACCATGGTTCTTGTGGTCCCAAATGAATAAAAATGTAATGATAATTACAATTCAGATTGGGTCTTGCATGTTTGGAGTACATTTCTCATGGGCTTGTATGATTTGGATGTTTAAAAAGAATGCATCATTAGTGAATTCTACTTGTTAGGGTCTTTAGGGCACATGTGGAAGCATTGCCCAAAGGGAGTCTAGATTAGGCACTTGGTGTGAGTGAATTGTGCTGTGATTAGTTTTTAGGGTGCAATTTAGTTCACTTAGGGCCTAAATTAGGCAATTTTAAGGTGATTTTGACCTAGGAAGTTTACTTGTCCTTTCAAAACATGTATGAAGATGAATTGGGAGTGTTAAGGCACATAATGGGATGATTTTGAGGTGCTGCCCTTCTTTCACTTAGGCTTGATTTATCAAAAATTCACTAAAGAAAAAATTTGGGAAATCCATTGCTTGGAGGTATTTAGATTAGAGTCCACACACTCCTTTTCGGCCAAGTTTGTGGATGGGTTTTACCTCATGGTGAAATTCACTCACAAGAGTATTTAATTTTAAGTTGAAAAAAAGTATATTGAAGCATTTGGGGCCTTAAAGCATCACAAAACTTTAAGGGTTTTATCCTTCATCGCCTAAGGCCTGTTTGAGTTCAAAACCATCATTGCTTTGAAGTGTTATAGATCTAAATGTCACTAAGTTATAGAGATCTCAATCGTACAATCGTACAATTTTGTAGTGTATGTGTCATAGATGACGTGAATCAAATTTGGAGTCATTTGGCCATATAGATTGCAAGATTATAATGTTGTAGTGTTGAAAAAGGATGCTGAAATTTTCCTAGCAACACGTTTGGAGGTGAAATTTGATTTCTAAACCTACACAAATGAAAAACCTTTAAACTATAAAGTGATTCAAAACTAGAATGCAAACACATCAGTGAAAGAAAATATCATTGAATTGACTCATTGTGTCTGCAAAATGGCTTTCAAATGTCAAAAAAATAGCAAGGAAAGTTGCAAAAAACGCACCTAAGTATTAGTTCAAGCATGGCTTGTCAACTTGGAAAAGTGCCCTTGGTGAGCAATTAAAGTGTATGATTGTTTGCCGGAGCAATCAAGATTTCCTAGATTTTTTATTTTTTATTTATTTATTTTTATTCGAAAAGTTGGGTTCCTGCACCATTATCACAACAATTTCAGTTGCATGGAAATAGAGGAAAAACTATTTTTTGAGCCTCTTAAAAATAAATTTCAAGGTACTAAAGGGGTCCGTGGAGCAGCCCTCTGGAGGGCTGATTTTTTCTCTAATGATTGGACCTCCTTCTCCAAAAATGCTTCTCAAATCAAACTTGTGAACTTCAATTGGCGTCCAAGAAATTACTGCATCTTGGATTGATCTGAAACTTTTACCACATAAACTAGAAGAAAGAACACAAATTTTCCAACAAGTTTTATTCAATCTGGACATTGGATGCAAAAGTTACAACACTTTGAATTGGACTTAAAACAATGTGAGGACACTTTTGGTCCCTATAGGCATTGAAGGGTTAAGCCTTTAGAAAGGCAATCCTTTTTTGCCAAATACATATTAATAGAAAGAGGGCCTTGAAAGTCTAAACTATAGTATAAGAACATGGTTTCAAAGATCAGATGGACTCTAACTTCATATCCATGTACTATAGCTTGGTACTTGAAGAATTCCTTCCGATACGTGAGTATAAATGGAATACATAATCCATTTAATTATGTATCAAAATATAAAATAAAATAAGTTGCTCAAATAATGGGTAGGATGGCATTACTTCTTCTAGTGCCCACCCACTCAAAGTATGTGTCATCTACTTACTAAATGGTAGTTCATAATATGGTCAAGATAAGAATACAAGTGACAACAAGTTTTGTCACTATAGTAAGGACTCACATTTTGAGTAGGAGCCTACTCAAAATTCTCCATATATAGCTTTTATTTTCTCCGCCCTATAATACTACCAGTCGTTCCTTTTATTTTTCATTTGTCCCAATGTACATTAGTCCCTTTTGCTTCATACCTAATTTTAGGATTAAAGATGTTTATTTTTGTTTTTGACATTAGCTAATAAAATGAAGCACAAAAATGAAGCTACTTTATTGTCCATTTTATAGATTAAACAAAATTTGAAAATTGGATTTTTTTTGTAGCAATTTGAAAACTAGGTCAAAGACCACAAGGCACGGGAGTTTTTCATTGAATCTATTGAATTCAAGTTGTTCTTGTGCAAATCTAAACACACAGAGATGACAAGGTAGGTACATACAAAGTCTTCCTTCTCTATAAAGCCTATAGTTATTTAGGTGTGACACTTTATACCTATTGCAACTTCCTACTTTTTGATTTTTTATTGTAACAAACAGCCATGTCCACTTTTTTTGTACTTGACATAATACATTGCACATGTACTTTAGAATTATTTTGATTATAACATATATCAAAAAATCGTTGCCAAATCTTTAATACTTTCATTATTACAAAAAGGATTAGTATTATGGAATGGAGCAAGTATCATATAATGCCTCCTCCCCTTCAATGTTGAGCCAATCCTTTTTTTGAATAATCTCATTTCAGATCAAGAATTTAAAAATGGTCCTAGCTTGACTAAGGGAACTTATCTTTTGCAAGTGCACTCTGCACATAAAGTGCTAGGGTTTGGAAAAGTTGTGCTTGGCTATGGAAATAGCAAGCCTTATACAACTCTGATGCATAGCTTGTAAGGTGAAAACACCTCCAAACATCCATGTAGCTATTTCTAACAAGTAGACTTCTATAGAAAGTGTCCTCTAAAGTGCATTAATTTGTTCGTATATTCATGATTTTCAATGGCTAATAGTACAAAAATGTTTTTTTTAATGTAGGTGCCTCCAAATATGTTAAATTGCTTATTTTGAAAGTTTTGTGTGTTTTCACCTTACATGCTCTACTCACTCACACCTGCAATCTCAAACTAAGGAGAGTGCTTAGAAATTTTCCTTTTCTTTTCTTTCCCCAAGTTTTATTTTTTTATTTTTTTGTCACCTTTTTATAGAAGATGCCTACTTTTGCCATTGAAAAGGATGTGGCCTCCCCATTCCTCAAGAATCTATACTCCTTGTGTCTCAAAATAAGATCGATGTTTCTTTTGTTTTGTTTGGTATATGAGATCTCCAGAACCATATGTCCTTCAGTTATATTAGTGTAGCCCTGTGCCGATGCCACAACAAAAACAAAAGCAAAGTAATTTTCTAATTATTAAAGTCATAATAAAAACTTTGAAATTCAATAACTTTTGCACAGTAGGTCCAAACGCTACAAAACCAAGCGTATGCACCCCTCCTCGCCGAGCCCTTTCCGATGGTACCAAGATTGCCACCAAAATCAAAGTAAAAGTATTTTTTTAATTTTTTGATTCCATAAATACTTTGAAATTCAATAACTTCCGCACCATGGGTCCAAACGCCACGAAACCAAGCTCGTGCACCCCTCCTTGCCGAGGGCTTTCTGACATTACCAAGCATGCGGCTGGGGACGCACGGCCCGGGAGATCTCAACGTAACAAAACAAACAAACAAACAAAACAAAACAAACAAAACAAAACAAACAAAACAAAACAAACAAACAAACAAACTTAAGGTATGGATTCTTGCCGATAATGTTGGAAAGCTCTATGTGAAGAAGAGTGCGCGGACCTTGTTTGGTGGTGTTCTGACTCGTAGCAGAAAAAGTATTGAGTTTCAAAGATTTTATGAATTAAAAAATTAAAAAATTATGTTCGTGGCAACGGCACAGGGCATGCTAGTATTTATGAAGGCAGTGATTCTCAGAGACAGCTGGCACTCGCACCGAATGCTCGTCACTGTATGCCATTGGGAGAAGACAGAATCGATAGAAAAGAGAAAGACGGCGGGCATGGAAGTGGCCATTATCAGAGAGGACCACGGACTCCGAATGTACACGTCAAATTCATTACATTATTCCAGTTTATTCCAGTTTTACTTGATGAATGGGGATTGTCAAGTTCAACCTCCGACAACCTTCTACCTTAGTTTCTTGTAAGACTTTGGTGGTAACTTACATCACAGTCTGTGCGGCCAGTCCCCATATGGAGAACAATTCTTTGATGAGCCTTGGAGAGTTGAGCTAGAGTCTTCTTGAAGCTTTGAATGATCGGTTTGTTTTCAACCACTTGATCGAAACGTAGTTTTCGTAGTCTCAAGTTACTTGTAAGGTCTTTGCTTCATCTCCTGCTACTTTTTGGAACAGGAAATCAGCAATTCTTTACGATCAGCTGGTGATTGCTCATATTTTTGTAAGGAATTGTCGGTGTTGTGACGAGGATGGCCAGATACGTACCTGAGGTGAGCACAAGTGATCATTTAATCAGGCTAATTACTGAGATAGAGGATCTACTAGCTAACTTGTCATGGAGATGGGGTTGTGGCAATTAATCCACGCATTGTATTGCACTAAAAGAGCGAAGGCATAGGAGGCAGTGGAATTAGTGGAAATAGCTTTACTGCAACATCTTTGCAAGCATTAATTTTCACTGGTGCAAACTCTAGCTCTCTTCTTCTTCTTTTCTACCTAAGGTAGTCAAAGTTGTAGTCGATCTCCTTGCTAGCTTTTGTTGAATCTGAAAAAAACAGAGAAAAATTAGGAGTAAAATCATACTCCTGATCATGCTTCCTAGCTCGATTAGACACTGGTGCGGATCGTCACTTCTGTGTTGATCGAATCGGGTGATTTTGAAACTCAAATCTTCCATCACATCAAGAGTGTCAGCCATGGTACACTTACTGGTTGGAGCTAGGTCATCGATCTGAAGTTGATAAGCTTGCCTTTTGTAAATACAGGATTTCACTTACATTACTGTTGAATAATGTACAGAGAAAGAGTTCATGACATTCTTAGTCGAGAAAGAGGATTCACATGCAAACAGATCTTCTGGTAGTTTTGGACCGAAATTCTTAAATGCATCATTCTTGTGAGTTCTCGTTATATCAAAGTGCCACTCAACCAGAGTGTTTTGTCTGGTAGTTTAGTTTAGCGATGCCATATATGGCTAGCTCTTAGCACCAGAAGCTTCAGGTTTTCATCAAGGTTTCTAGGTTTTCTTAGTCGTGGAACACTGTCAATTTAAACGAAAATGAAGTTCCAAAATAGGCTCATTATCAGAGACTTTTGACACTTTCAGGACTTGTGGCTTCAACCATAAATCGATACCCGTCCTAGTTTTTAGTGCTAAGTTAGATAATGTCTAAAACTCTGTGTAGATTTGTGTCTCAAATTTGAAATTAAAGATTTGGGCGCCTGTGAGTGCAGGTGTATGGGCCACCGGTATGGGTCACCCACCACCGACGCAGGCTTTTAAGTCACGCTGTGGATCCTGTCTATACTCCTGGAGCCTACACTGGGGTGCGCCTTGTTCCTGTAAGTCTATGCATCCATCTCATAATTTGCTTTGTAAAGAACGGTGCCAGTGTATCTTGAGTGATAAATTACTGAGTAGGGTGGACTTCCATGTGGAGTATGAATTGGAAAACAATTTTTAAGTTTTTTTAGAACTGAAATTGTTTTTGCAAAGATTCATGAATGTTTACAGTTCTATGTGAGTAAGGAGAAACTACATTTTAGGAGTAACTTTGTCTTGTTGTCAAACTAAAAGCAACCAAAAAGTTCAATTTCAATGTTAAAATTAGTTTTTTGGAAGTCGAAAAGTTGCTTCTTCCAATTTTCATGGGTCTTTCCCTATAATTTTGCTGGGTAACAATTTTTATTCTCCTCTTGCAAATGTTGCACACCTCCATGTAGAATTGTCTATTCTGCAAGTTTGACCAAGTTTTGTTCAAGGAAGTCCACCCTTATCAAGCATAACTTTATTCATGTTGAAATAGTTGCACCCAATATTGTCCAAATAAGCATTTGAACATGGTTACTATTACTAAACTATCTAATTATTTTGTTGGATCTTGTTGGGAGTCACAAAGGGGGATTTGTAACTCTCTTTGCAAGTACTTTTTGGACACCAAATGAAAATAGGTGTACTAAAAATCAAACCTAGGCTCTCATGAATAGAAGTATATTATAGGGAAGAATCTCAAGAGGTCAATTTTAGAAATAGGTTGCAATTAGATATAATTACCATAGTGACAAAATTAATTACATCAAAATGAAGTCACTTAGAGGTCAATAGAGAATTATATATATACAATACCAAATTTGATTCTTAAATAGATTGATATAAATTATTTACAAAATATGGTAAGACCTATATATATCATTGGATTGAAAGGTCAACGATTAATATATTTCATTTGGTAGTCCTTTTAGCATCTATGCCTTATTGTGTTAAAATAGCAAACCGTATAAGTTGAATATGTGGCCATTTTGTACCTTCTTAGATAAGTAGGAAGTGCAATAATGATCCAAATTGGAAGTATCATATGTCATTAAACGTGGTTCAACATGAATACAAACTTTGTCACTATTGTGTACTTCAATTCTTGCACCTTTATGTCAAATACACAAAAACACCATGCTGACCCAAATTAATTTTTCCAGATCTTAAATGGTTAAGTGCACAATTTTGCAACCTATTGTCATGTTCTCATCAAGATGGACTAGTGTGCCCTGTGTTGTTGCCACAACTAAAATCAAAGTAAAAGTAATTTTCTAACTCTCGGTTCCACTCCCAGTTCCACTCCTAAAAGCAAGAACGCCACCAAAATCAAAGCAAAAGTAATTTTCTAACTCTCGGTTCCACTCCCAGAAGCAAGAACGCCACCAAAATCAAAGTAAAAGCAATTTTCTAATTCTCGGTTCCACTCCCAGTAGCAAGAACGCCACCAAAATCAAAGTAAAAGTAATTTTCTAATTTTTTAATCAAAAAATACTTCGAAATTCAATAACTTTTGCACCACCGCTCCAAACGCTACGAAACCAAGCCGGTGCACCCCTCCTCGGCGAGAGCTTTCTGACGGTACCAAGCACGCGGCCAGGGGACGCACGGTCAGGAAGTTGTCCACGCTACAAACAAAACAAAACAAAACAAAACAAAACAAAACAAAACCTTCCTTTTTTGGTACATCTCTCGACAGAGCACTCATCTGAACTTTTCTTGTCAGTCAAAATTTGATCTAATAACAGCTTTTATATAGAAAGTTTAATTTTGACATCCATATGAGCTTGTGTAAGTCACTAAGCTCTCACTAAGATGGGTCTATTTCAGATAAACCCAACTGTATGCAACATATTTGAGTATTCACTTTGAGCACTCATACATCCAAAGTAAGAAACACCATCCTAGTAAGAAGCTATGTATTTACAAGAACTTTCCCAAACAATGCAGAGTTTTTTCTAGAAGGACAACAGCTTGTGTAGGAATCAAATTTTTCCAATCGCTCCAAGAAGTTTCCAGAGGACGTGAGCCTCACCTGTACCCGTCCCAAAAACACCACACGAAATGAGGTTAGTGAGGATATACCAGGTGTTTACAGCTCATCGTCTCTTACTATCGATGTCACCAGAAATTCTTAGATCATCACATTCCTGTAAAGTCCTAATAACATAGATTAGAAATCAAAAGAACCTGACTAGAAGACGATGCTTGTGAGGCAGCCATTTTTCCAACACCCTATCCTCAATGTAAGACTGAGCCTTGATCAAGTGACTACTGAAGGCAACAGTCCAAAGTGAAAGCAAGAATCCCTTGTGATTGAAAACTAAAAAGAAATCAGCTGGGAAACTAATCAGTTAACTCAAGTGTGATAGCTATGTGAAATGAGAAATGAGCAGGGCAGTAAGCATCCCTCAACTCTCAAGCTCTTTGCAAAAATCAACCACAAGCAGTATAGGCATGCTTTAGACTGGTATACATATGACAGGCCATTAGCCATCTTCCATCTTGATGGTAGTCTGCATCCGTTATGGAGACTTAATTAGGTGTCAATCAATGCATCCAAGGTTCATAGCCTCCATATCTTACCTTGCAAATTGCATAATTAAGTAGTTCACAGGCAACTGTAAGGCATAAGTATGCCTAATTTACAGCATCAAGCAGTAATCAATATTCTCAGAGGTAGTTAGCCCGTAGACATAAGCTGAGAAATGATTCCAAAGATAAGCTAATCACATCATATAATTATAACCACCATTAAAATCACCGTAAGAGGTAGTTTAACATTAGACCTAAAGGTGGTAAATTGGTGCCACTATTGGTAACTCAAGGCTTGAGTTCAATCAAGACTTGGACAACCATCAAAATCAATGTCACAACTATTGATGGGACAATTTAGGCTATCAATTTCAAAATAGGATATGACCTATATGATAGTCTTCTAAGTTAGGTAAAAGATCAAATTAAATAAATTTGGAATGAGTCAAAACATGTCAAAGTATCATGACACGTTCCTATAAACTTTTATATCCTTTCAAGCAAATACCTAAGAGTAATGTTTGAATAAATTGTCTAGAAAAAACAAAACAAAACAAACAAAACAACCCTAAACAAACAAACAAACAAACAAAACAACCCTAAACAAACAAACAAACAAACAAACAAACAAACAAACAAACAAACAAACAAACAAACAAACAAACAAACAAACAAACAAACAAACAAACAAACAAACAAACAAACAAACAAACAAACAAACAAACAAACAAACAAACAAACAAACAAACAAACAAACAAACAAACAAACAAACAAACAAACAAACAAACAAACAAACAAACAAACAAACAAACAAACAAACAAACAAACAAACAAACAAACAAACAAACAAACAAACAAACAAACAAACAAACAAACAAACAAACAAACAAACAAACAAACAAACAAACAAACAAACAAACAAACAAACAAACAAACAAACAAACAAACAAACAAACAAACAAACAAACAAACAAACAAACAAACAAACAAACAAACAAACAAACAAACAAACAAACAAACAAACAAACAAACAAACAAACAAACAAACTCATTTAAGGTATTGATGGTTGTATTTTATCCTTACGATTTCCATCTATATTTTGGAGGCACATTGTTGAGTTTAAAATCTAGTTTTAGCAAACTAGAATATGTTCTATATTTTCTTATGCACTGGGTGGTGGTTGCAAATCTTGCCCATTCTCTGAAATTGCAAACTGGTTGCTACAATGATGTGCAAGGATTTGCATCTGAGGGCTCCCATTTTCACCCTGGAGGACATTGCCAGAGTCAAAACTGCCCTTGCAGTGCAAGGTGAGAACACCACATACCTGCATTAAATTAACAGTGCAAGTTTATGTTTACTTAAGGGAGGAGGTCCATAAAGATCTCACTTAAGAGCTGAATCTGAATTTTGGGGAGGTGAAACTTCTTGAAATATTTTTTAGTAAATTTTCCTACAAAGACAAATGAAATTGGCATCCAACCCAAGCCGTTTCATATTTTTTGGAGCTTTGTGGAATTAGTTATGAATTTTTGAAGTTCAAATTTTTGACGCTTCGGAGGGCTCTAAAATCGCCCACCTCCTCAAATGTTCACAGCTTGTACATTGCAAAAAGAAACATGTACAAGCAGTGGACATTGAGGAGGTGGGCGATTTCAGAGCCTGAGCGGTTTAAGAACCTCCTCCCAACATTCTTTTGGTAATCTATGCATATCTTCTATTTGGTGCAAGTTCCCTTGACTACAATGATTTGTCCTTTAATGTGGCATTAATTTACCAAAGACTCCATTACTAGTCCATACACTAACATTATTGCATTATCACTAATTTCCACAAGAATAAACTTTTATAATGACACTAATTTTGTAGGTGACATAGATTTTATACCCTCACTAATAGGACAAATAATACACATCATGGCTTAGTCTAGCCACACCCAACTTGGATGGAATTGGTCATTAGGTGATTGAATTATGTGAAATTGGGTGAACTTCATGGTTGGAAGAAAACATGACCCCACAATATTGATACATCCAATTTGTGCAAGTGATACCAATTTACCAAAGTCATGCTATTCTAAATTTTGTCCAGGTCAAAATATTACTATATTGTCCTGATTTCACATTTTTTTGGAGGGGGGGTAGTGACACCAATTTTGCTCATTCAATAATAGGATGACTCAATAAGGTAAGAGGTTCATAAAGCGCCCATTTAAGAGTTAGAAATTACTTTTGGGAAGGTAGACTTCTTGAAAATTTTCCTTGAAAGACAAATAAAATTGGCGTCTAATGCAAATCAATTCATATTTTTTGGATCTTCATGGAATTAGTTATGAAGTTTTGAATTTAACCCCTAAAGGACCATTGATTGTCCCTTCGGAGGACAAATGGGATTTCGGGCAAGTACCTACAAGCTGAATTTTTGTTATGATTTTTTGGAATTTTTTTTGAAAATAGGAAAATTTCTAAGCTTTGTGGGAATATAATTTTTTTCCTCAATCGGTGCCCGGGAAAAAAAGTTATGCCCAAATAACCTCAAAATAGGGGACGGGGGTAGCAAAAAAAATTTTGCACTTTTTTTTTTTTTTTTTAATTTTTTTTCTTATAGATTACATTTTTATCTATGTGGGAAGATTTGATTCATTTCATTTGGACTTTTTATGAGAAAGTTATGGACAATCTTGTTTTGGGGGCACTTAGAGCATCTTCCTAAAAAAAATAACTTCTAGGATTCATTTCTGAATACAATTTTAACAAATTTTCAAAAAAAATAGTTCCACAAGGTTTAGTTTTTTTGCTAGAATAATCTCACCATTGGAATTAGTGCATTTTAATTCCATATAAAAGATATTAATATTTTAGATTTTAGATTTTCATTCTATCTTGTACCTACTTCTACTTAACAATTTTTTTAGTAAAGAGAACTAAGTTTTTTTGAATTTCTTTTTTCTTCCTAGATTCTCAACTCAATTTTCTACTACAAAGATTAAAAGCTCAAAACTTTGTAGTGCAAAAAATTTAAGTTAAAAATGTTCAAAGTCATAAAATCTAGTCCCACAATGTGCTGAAAAACTTATTTTTTTCACTTTAAACGCAGATATCTTGCAATCTATGCGGTCAAAAATTCTGAAATTTTTTCCACACATTACCATACTAGTTAGGTGTAAGATCCTACGTTTAGATGTGCAAAAATAATAATTTTCAATTTTTTTTACTCTTTGTTATAGAAATGGTAGTTTTAAGTGTTTTTTGGCAGAAAAAAGGCCTTGGTCCTTTAGGGGTTAAAACATAATAGTCATTACCTTCTAAAATGTAACTTGCTAATACAATGAGAAAGCAAAATGTACCTCTACATTAAAGGACGCTATTAGAGCCTAAGCACTTTATGGACCTCCTACCTTATAGTGGAACTACAATTTTCGTGCAGTTATTGTGGAAAATTATCAAAAATTACCTATTTATTTTATGGCTTAAACTATGCTCACCAACTGAAGATTTTGAACACATTCTTTTGGATAGTTGTTCTCAACCATCACATGGGCTGCCATTCAGATGGACTCTTGACTCATGTGAATTTCAAGGATCATTTTCCTCTTCCCTTACATGTGTGTTCATACAATTCAGAATAATGCTACCAATTGTACGTACGGCAACAATCTCAAATATATTTGAAAAGTTTAGGATAAAAATTTGCTGCCACTACTCGCGGCTTTTTGCAGGTGTGTACAATGTGATTTGTGATATTCCAGACAGCACGGTGGTGGTCTCCACACGATTGAGCCCCCATTCAATCATCGACCTCGTGTGTCAAGCCGTTGGCGAAGCAGCTCTGATCCGAGTTGTGGAGCCTTCTGACATAATTGTGCCGGCTCTATATGGCAATCGTGCTGCGAGATTCTTGTCTTTGTCTTCTTACGACGACATGTATTTGTACCCAAGTAGATACACCGGCTATGGTGCTGCTGCTGCTGTTTTATATGACCCTTATAATGGCCGGTCGTATGACAACGAGTTCCGACCTTCTAGATACTACAGCTATTACTGACACAGACAGACTTTTTCATTTTGTAGCATCACAATGGGTTTGGAAGTTTGTTTGGACTTTTGTATAATTTGTATAAAGTTGAGGAATGTTGAATTTTGTATACAATGATGCATGCATGTTGTACATAGATGTCTTGGACTAGCAAAGACTTGTTGCAGTATAACATTGAACTTAGGAGAATATGGACAGGATAGCCAGTCGAAGTCTTACAAAATGAGATGAAATACATTTGGGATGATTTGATGATAAGATCGGGGATGAAATTGTGATCATATTTGTGACAACGGGTTGTGACAGATTGCGTGACAATGTGTATTTAATATAATAGATTGAGAGAGGCAACATTGAACGTAAGTTACTTGCAAGTAGAAGGAGTCTCTACACTTGCTAAGCAGTAGCTTTTCAAATCTCATTAACATCATGGGGATCATTGTCAATATTTGTCGATATTTTATTTTGAGTATGTGTCTGTTTTAATTTGATTTTCTAATTTTGATGGTCCACTTTGATGAACTTTATGACCATTTTATCTGTAGCTTCCCATTAAAGTAATGTATGAATGATTTTGCTCATTTTTGAGTCATTCTTTTTGAGGCAGATTTGGCAGTTTAAGGCTACTACCGATTCTTCCGGCCATTGTTTGCTAGGCCTACTGATTCAATGACTGTATCCTGTATTTCTGACAATACCATAGACCATACACTGAATTGAACAGACAACACTTCAACGCTAGAGAAGCTACAGTAGAGAAGCTATGGGCTTGCTCGCAACCTCACCATCCTGTTGAATTGGCACTAAGTTACCTGCCACTTCTCGGGTACATTTGCATCACATTCTAACCTTGAAGCTGCTCCCCACAAGCATTCCATACTAAGGTAGTCTGCTCTAAAAATGAGCATGTTTGAAAAGCGATCACGACACAGAGGTACATTTTGCTTTCTTCAATGTACTAGTAGTAAATGTACATTTTAGGAGGTGGTCAGTTTTAGTGTCCACTGTGTTTCAACTTTAAAAATTTGTATCCAATTCCACCAAGGTCCAAAAAATATGAAATGACTTTGGTTAGATGCCAATTCTATTTTTCTTCCTATGAAAATTTACCGAAAATTGTTTCAAGGAGGTTAGCTTCCCCGAAAAGGCAATCAGCTCGTAAATGGTTGATTGAAGAGCATACCACCTTACATAAAGTATTGCATAGGATTTTAATGTGGCATCAATGTTTTCTGCTCTTGCGAAGCATTTCATTCCTCAGGGTATGCTTGTGTGCTCTGTGATTTCCCTTTGAACAAAATGTGTCTGTACTACCACCTTCTCCGGATTGTCTCTGGGATCTAGACTGAGGACTTGTTTCCATGGGGGCTTGGAGGGGGTCTAGAACTGGACCTCCAGGCTCCAACGCTGCAAAAGGCAAAACAGCGCTGAACGGATCGGAGCTTTGACCGGAGGTCTTCTCCCAAGGTGTATGCGGGGTGAACATTTCTCAAAAATTTCTGTCCAGTTGCCCATGGGCAACCTGGACTCCCCTTCCAGTTCCGGCCTCCATGGAAATTGGCCCTGATTCTTGTCCCTTGGTTTTTTCCCTGCACTTTTAATAGAAGGGTACTTGATCTTTCAAATAGAGGAAAGGAGGGGAAAAAAGACAAAAAAAACCCATATCCATAGGCGTGTTAGAAATCTCATTTGAATTGCCATCAAGAATTGGAAATTAACCTTGGAACGCCGCGGACGCCATTCCGTAGCGTTCCGATGACAACACAGTTGAGCCAAGAGAATTCAAAAGCATTTTTTCATCCTCCTTTTCCTTGTTGACCTTTCACATTGGGTTGTGAAGAGTATCCAATTGAGTTTGTACTCTTTCCAATTTTTGCTTCACAGCAATGAGAAGCTATTAAAAAAAACGGATCACAAAATAAACTATTTTAGAGTATTTTGGGAAGTTGTTGTTCCTTGCTTTAAATATGAAATTTCTCCACAAAAATGATATTTTTTGAATTTGAGCCAAACTAACAAAATGAAGGTCATCTATTCTAGTTTCTAGTCCAATTTGAATTTTGAAAAAATTCCTAATATTGCATATTTTATTGCAGTTTGAACATTGGGTGTATTTTCAATGTCTATTGTTTTCTAATTATAGAATGACACGGAAATTGAGTTTACACCATGATGTTTGTCATTGTGATGTACACTTATGGTGAAATTTTCAGATTTTTTGAAATATTTTTCTATTTAATATGTTTTTTCTTCACTTTTTCTTAAAAAATTCTAATTTTTCACAAAAAAATCTAAATTTTTTCGGAAGTAAAGAAGAAGTGTACTTTCATCTCTGTAAAATAAAAATAAAAATTTTCATACATATCTAGTTGCAAAATAGTAGCAAATTGAGTGATGGACAGTGAGATTTGAAATCAATGGCCATGGGTCCGTCATTTAGGGGTTAAATATTTCATCATCTTGTTGCTCACGCTTGTTTCCTGAAATGTTGTTAATATAAGGTAACTACACCTAAAACCAACCGTGTTCTAATTGCAACCCCTATCTAGGAAGGATTGACATGTTGCTTGAAGTATGTTCTACTGTCAATGTTGAGTTAGGTAGGCTTAAATGGTCGCTTTAAGAGCATACTACCTTAAGTTGATTGCATGGCCAAATAGCCACTCTTTTTGTGCTCATTTAAGGTAAACCAGCCTAAAGCCGCCAGCTTCCTATTTCCGCCATCCTAGTTTTGGCCCCATCTCCGTCACTACACTCATCCAACTCCACTCACTTTCCTGACAAAATCAGAACATTGATATCACCAAGACTAATGTGTCAATTTTTCATTGGTCTATACTTACGTGCTAATAGATACATGGAAGGGGGGTTATGGGTTGTTGGTATGATGTTTATGACTCCAGTCTACAAGTGGTTTTGTAATTTCAGGGTTGACACTTTCAAAAATTCACAGAAATTACAATTTTGATTGAAAAATTATAATTCCACTTGGGTTTGATTTGCACGCACACCTCTGAAAAATACATGCCCTTCTTGGAATTGGCTCCAATATACTCAGATTGCAAATCAGGGTGGTAATAGGCTTGTCTACCTTAGGAAGGACACAACTGCCATTCTCTCAGAGAACAAAGGTCCATCACAGATTCCGAGAAAGAGAGAAGCGATTGTCAAATTGTGGCAGACTGACGTCCTCATAAGACACGCGCACCAGCAGAAAGCAAGTAAAGGTGGACCTACCCAGCTTTCTGGAAGCTTTTGGAGCTGCCCTTCTTATTTCAGTTGCCTCCTCTTTGTGTACTTTTGTGTATTTGTAGAAGGAGCTGCGGAGTTTCCGAGGGCACCAGTTGCATCCTCAGCTTATCGGTTCATTTCCTCTACTGTAAGGTAGTCTGCTCTGAAACTGACCATTTAAGAGCTGATTGCCTTTCTGAGGAAGTTAAATTCTTTGAAAAATAATTTGGTAAATTTTTTTGTAGGAAGAAAAATAGAATTGGCATCTAATCTAAGTCGTTTCATATTTTTTGGACCCTTGTGGAATTAGTTACAAATTTTTGAAGTTGACACGGAGTGGTCACTAAAATCGACCACCTTTTGAAATGTATATTGTTAGTACATTGAAGAAAGCAATATGTACTTTTGTGTCATGATTGCTTTTAGAGCACGCTCCCTTTTAGAGCAGACTACCTTAGTCTCAAATTCTCACGGTCCACTTTCCTTCAACTTCAAATTAGTGTGTCTCATTGTGTTGTTGTCACAACCAAAATAATAGTAAAACTAATATTCTAATTTTCTAATTCATAAAAACTTTGAATATTCAATATCTTTTCTTCTCTAAGTTGGAACAATAAGTGTGATTTTTATGTCTCTACCACTACCACTACTACAACCTTTTAGAACAAAACCTGTTGCAAAGCCTTTCAAAGTCACCCTATCCTATCCTTCCGAAACTTAACACATATGCAATCAAATTTCAATTTCAAAAAAGGAAACCTCCATTTTTGATTAATTATTTCATTTAATATTCATGACTTTACATGATAATTAATTAAAAAACATTAGTGATGAGTTTTTTAATTCAATTCCATATGGTCATCTTTCTGTCAATAAGCATCTCCAAAAAGGTTTCAAAATTCTCTCTATAAAGATTTCAATGTTAGGGTGACAATGTCTAAATTTTGTAAAATAGATATATCTTTGTTGTCATTAGAATAAATTTGGAGCCAAAAGAAAATTGCAAGTTCCTAGCTCATTCCCAATACGTTCCCAGCCTAGGAACTGTGCCACATGTACAATCTGACGTGGTCAAGAGAGTGCCAAGTCAGATTTTTTGAAGAAATAAAATATTTAAAATTTAAAAAAAAAAAATTCACTTTTGCAAATTTTGTTTTATTTTGTTTTTTGAAAAGAAAATCTAACAACATTAATGCTGGTTTAGAACAGGGGAACATGTTTAAAACGGCCCTCCCTTGCCCTCAAATCTCCCCTAATGTAATTAGATTTTGCTATTTGACCCTCACATTGAAAATATTTCCTTGGTTACAATACATTTGTATCAATGGGTGATATCTTAGCCCTTTGAAGGATTAAATAACCTCAACCATAAGGAAAGGTTGAGTTTGGACGGAAATACAAAGAAGTTATCATGACCCCTTGATCTCACTAGAATGATAGGATGAAAGTTGTTCTTTTGAAAGGGGAAACATTACAAAAAAATTTAGCCCTCCAGAAGGCGTTCCGCATACCCGTGCAATTATGGAAAAAATTCAAAATCAGAATTTAAAAAAAATTATTATTATTATTATTATTATTATTATTATTATTATTATTATTTAAATTTGGGTGTTGACGTAGTACTAGTAGTGCCACATCAATGCTACGTCAATTTTTTATTTTTTTAGTAATTTTTTATTCATTTTGTAATTGCACCATAGAGGTGCCTAAAATCAATACCTTAGCAGCCTTCTAGAGGGCTGAAGTATTTTGTAATGGTATTCCCTCTAGTGTGAATATAGCTTAAGTGTGAACAAACAATGAATTGAAATGAAATATTTATTCTTGTATAGATTATATTTGAAATTCCTCTTAACTTTGGAAGGGTAGGCCTATGATTATAGTAGAACTTCTTTTAGTGCAAAATATGCAGTAAGAGAGGTAGTACTTTAAAACATTTATTTGTGAACAGTAATTAGAGACCCCATAGTGAGAGACCACGTTAGCTAGAGTTCAGTGCAAAACTTCTCCAACTGCATAAACCTCTCTTAGTGCATAGTCCCGAGACTATGCACTAGGAGAGATTTTATTATATTGAATTCAAGCCTCATTGTCCATCACTTTTTTATTGCTATTTAGCAACTATATATGAATGAAATTTTTTTATATTTATTTTCCTTAGATAGCCATACATCTACTATTAATCATAAAATTTCAATTTTGGAGGGGTAGAATTTGAAATTACTATGAAATTTTTTTGAATGAAAAAAATTCATATCAAATTTAGAATATACTCAAAAAATCTGAAATTTTCACCATAGATGTATAATAAAATGTAAATTACTATGGTATAAGCCAAAGTTACCTTGTCATTCTAAAGAAACTATGGTTATAGGCCTAAAGATCATATTGCTATAAAATATTGAAAATCATGAATTTTTCAAATATTCAGTTAGAGTAGAAACTAAGCTTGATAAGCGTCATTTCATTAGTTGGATTCAAATTTAAAAAATATCATTTTTATGGCAAAATTTCACATGAAGAATAAATAGCAAAAAATGGCCCAAATAGACTACAAGGAAAATTTGTAGATTAAGCATCTTCTTTTTTAGAAAAGTCAACAGTACAATAATGAGGAAATTTGCAATACTATTTAATTGAAAATGTACTCATGCAACTTCCCAAAAAAATTGGATGAATTTTGTTTCCCCCATCTTACACTATTTGGAGATGTCATCCAAACAACATTTTGTGGTTAATCCCTAAAGGACCAACATGCGTTTTTTGGTTGTATAGAAATTTTGGGCAGATATGTGTGAATAGAGATATCTATATTTGAGGCTGAAATTTTAATAGAAGGTGGGACGAGGAATATTGTCATGTGTACCAAGTTTCATGACATTTTGAAATACGAGTCAAAAGTTGTGACCTAATATGTTATTTTTTTTGTAACTGGGCAATTTGGGCAGATCAGAAAAAATCATTTTTTCCGGAAGTTTTTTTTTGAAATTGGTTCTCTACATTTATATATACTTAAAAAGCTTTGAGTCATTCCATTTCAGTCAATGAGTCAAAAGTTACGAGGGTTTTGGGTTTGAGGACAGTTATAGATTGTCTACACTAAAAAAACCTTTAAAGTCGTTTATTTAACTCAACTTTCAATATTTTTGAAAAAAAAAAAATCCTAGGATTTAGATTGATTATTACAACATTACAACCGTTGGGATTGACATTTTTAAATTCCATAATTAAATTTTTAACAATTTAGTGTTTTGAATCATTTTCTACTTCTTCCTACTTACTATTGTTTTCCTATATGTTGTACAATTCCAAATGATGTGAAATTTTTCAACCATAGAGACAACTTGTTTAGGAAACTGAATTCAAAGAAGCACCACCTTTACCGGCATTTTTCCATGAAAAGTGAGCTTGGAAAGTGCAGCTGCCCGGATTTTCGCAGAATTGAAAAAATGGTTTTCAAGACTTTGAATGCTTATATCTTATGATCCATACGGTGGAATTTTCTGAAATTTTTACCACATGCTTTCGAAATATTATACTACAAGATCCTACGGTTACTTGTGTCAAAAATTGTTTTTTTCCCAAAATTTGGTAGTTGTATTAGAAATGGCAGTTTTGGAGCGTTTTTGGTGATTACATAGTCATGAAACTTTAGGGTTAACTCTAAAAGGACAAGAACTATTACTAATACTTTGTCAAAAATGATCTAATTTATGAACTAACACAGGTGCATTCTTCATTTCTATAGTAACCTTGAAAGTCATCCACGGATGGCACTTCTTGGCCTCATCCAAAGTTATACCCTACCTTTTCATCACCCTATAAGAGTACCTTGGTGATGCATGCCCAGTTCTTTATGCACGATTCAGTCTGAGGTGGATAATAGGATTGACGTGTGTGCATGAAAATAACACTCTATACATCACCATACCTTACTCTCCAAGTTAAATAACATTGTATAACCAAGCAATGATCCCCTCCATGCCGAGAAGGTATTATACTTAGCTAGATTCTTAGAAGGGACTTACTATCAGTTAGTTTAAGAATTAGGGTTGGCTGAGAAGACCCAAGTAAGACAATTTTGTTCAGTGTACGGGTTCTCTTTTTCAAGGATGCATGCCAAAGGGACCCCTGCGTCATTGGTAACATAACCAATGTTATGGTATGCCACAAAAACCAATACATGAGAATAATATCAAGGTGGAATGACACCTAAGCATTGCAATGTCTTCCACGAAAATTGGGCCAGTATAAGTTACCAGTAGCCAGCAATGACAGTCTAAAGTGGTGCGCATCTTTGTCAATTATGGAGACTATCTGCAAGGACCAAACTATATTGCTGAGCTGCACATAATTTGGGTATAAGGTAACAGGTCCTGAAATCACCCATTTAAGAGCTGAAAGTGAATTTTGGGGAGGCGAAGTTTCTTGAAATAATTTTCAGTAAATTTTCCTTGAAAGGCAAGAGGAATTGGCATCTAACCTATGCCGTCGTTTCATATTTTTTGGAGCTTTCTAGAATTAGTTTTTCGGAGCTTTCAAAATTTTAAGTTGAAGTGGCATAAGGCTCTAAAATCACCCACCCCCTAAATGTACACTATTTGTACATTGCTAAAGGCTATGAAAAAGAAACATGTACAAGTAGTGTACATTTGAGTAAGGTGGGCAATTTTAGAACCTGTGCGATTTCAGAGCCTGTTACCTTAACTTGGTATTGAGGTTGTCAATTTTGTCATCGGCATGGATATGGTAGAGGCATTGGAAAAGTCATGGTGCATTTGGATTGTAACCCTTTCTTGTAAAGTGGGAGGCTCAGAAACCGCTCATTTAAGGGCGGATTCACCCTTTTCATGTATTTACTTAGATAGGAATATTTTTAGCTCATTTTTCCGACTTAGAAAAATAGATGAGGAATTTAACACAAGTGGTTTCATATTTTTCAAAGCTTTACTAAATTAGTTATGAAGTTTCAAACAAGTTGTGTTGTTGGTGACTATTTATGACCCTAGGTCTTCCATAAACCATTCAGTTGCTTACAATTCTAAAGAAAGACAGGGAAAGCTAAGAGAATGATTGACTTTTGCAATTAATAATATTTTTTTCCTCGATTCATTCAATGACTATAGAGGTCAATTTTAGAAACACCTCATGTCCATTTCATAGCCATTTATAGGGGTGGTTTTAAATGGCCATGCAGTTTTAGAGCCTCCTACCTTAACCCCTAAAGTTTTATGACTATGTTTTCATCTAAAAATCTCAAAATTGCCATTTTTAGAACAAATACCAAATTTTTGAAAAAAAAGCTTTTTTTGGCACAAGCAACCATAGGATCTTGTATTATGCTGACTTGAGAACATGTGGTAAAATTTTCAGAATTTTCCACCACATGGATTGCAAGATAAAAGAATTCAAATTCATTGAAATCATTTTTTTGGCCCTGTGAAAAACAGAGCAGCTGCACTTCACAACCTCACTTTTATGTGAAAAAATGTCCAAAATGGTGTTTTCTTCTTAGGATTCTCTCCCCTAGACAAGTTGGCGACATGCTTGAAAAATTTCACATCATTTGGAATTGTACAATCAATATAGGAAAAAAATAGTAAGTAGATAGTAGTAGAGAATGATTCAAAAAGCCAATCCCAATGGTTGCAATGTTGTAACAAAAAATTTACATCCTACGATTTTGTTTCTTTCAAAAAAAATTAAAAATTGAATAAAATAAAGGACTTCAAATTTTATTTTAGAGTAGAGATTCCATAACTGCCTGCAAACAAAAAATCCTCATAGTTTTTGACTCATTGATCAAAATGGAATGATTCAAAGCTTTCCATGTGTATATAACTCTAAAAAATCAATTTCAAATTTTTGTTTTCGAAAAAAGTGATTTGTTCTTATCCGCCCAGACGGCCTATTTAAAAAAAAAGTAACATATTAGGCCATAACTTTTTTAGTCATATTTCCAAATGTCATGAAATTTGGTGCATGTGAAAGATATTCCTTGTCCCCACCTTCTATTAAAATTTGGGTCAAAAATATGGAAATCTCTAGTCACACGTACCTACCCAAAGTTCTTATGTAGCCAAAAAACGCATGTTGGTCCTTTAGGGATTAATATTGAACGTATGCCAATTTTTTTTCTAGATTGCATTCAAAGTTTTGTTGGCTTTGTGCTCTGAACAAAGATTATAGTTTTGACTTTTTGGTTTTTGAATCCTACACAAAATAGTGAAATTAGGTTGCCCCATACTAATTTCTTGACTTTCAATACTATATAAATATGTAGAATCATTGCAAAAAAATACAGTAATGAAGGAACTATGTGTGTTGTATGGGTTGGTGCAATGTTCATGGTTCGAGCTTAGAGAAGTGCATGTGCCTCCATGTGGACAAGCAATGGCTCATGAGCTAACTTCTGTTAGTGAAGGCAACCTAATTGTTGAAGCAACCCAATTCACTATTTTGTTTAGTTTCCAAATCCTATCTACAACCACATTCACATTGCATAACACAGTTAGGGTGGGTCTAACTAATCAATAATTTAATATTATTGTTTACCTAGGATAGAGCCTTATTGTTACATTCTTCTTGTTCAACTTTGTGCTTCAATCACAAGAATTATGGTAGGAAAATTTGCAACCGTTCACTCAATCCTTGAAAGACCAAGGAGACTAGTTTGAGTTTTTTGAAAATTTCAGGTAGGCTCTGTTGACTTCATAATTTGGAGTTTTTTGCACAAATTGTGTAGGATGGATGCTAATCATTATAATCTACACGGGAAGATTTGTCTCATGTCATTTCGATAAATATTGTAAAAATTATAATTTTGTTTCAAAATTTCAATGTCAATCTAGGTAGCTAAAACATTTTATAAAAGAAAAGGATAAAATATTTTATTCAATTGTTCATAGCTACTCAAAAAATGTTTGACCATTCATTTACATTCAAGTCATGAAGTGACAATTATGAGGACTTTTGTTTTGTGGGCAATGAAAGTAGAAAAAACATGTGAAGTCATCTTTTGCATTCAATTTTCTTCACTAACATTGGACTATAGTGGTTTCCCACTCTCTTTTTGTAGAGCAAAAATTGGAAATACAAAGTAAGTGAACAAGTAAATGAGTGCAAAAAAGAATAATTTTGCATATATGACCTTATTTTGAGCTCATGAACTGAATTGTCTTTACACTGCAATGAATTGTCAAAATTTCTTCCATTACATTGATCTATAGCTCTTATACAATACAGCATCACCTGAAGTACAACTAAATGCAAAAGACGATGAAAAAACATTATATATGCAGCTTATCCAACCAATGTATTTTGAAAAACATATTGGAAGGACATTAAAGAATTACTACAGAACATACTCTCACATATGCCGTAAGGACTGTTAGAGAATATGGAATATCATTGTTCTTGAATAGAAGCCTTTGATTGTTTGGTATATGATAAACCAAATGATGCAAGTGTTGACCTATGATTTTTTTCAAAGACAACGATGACCTATTCTAGAATCTCATTGGTAGTACATCTTTGTTTTAGGATTTGGTCTTGAATAGGCCAATGTTAATAGGGAAGATTGCACGCAAGCATACAACATTATATTTAGTCAAAAATTCAATTAGGGCTATAGAAAATAGGGGCATAGAGCAAGAGATTGTATTTTCAAGAAAAAACTTGAATATAGCACCTGAAGACCTTACAAAAGTTGCATATCAATCCAGAAAAGAAGTTCAAAAATTTCCTAAATTTGAGCACTTTTTAATGCCTATAGTTTTGTACCTAGCACTAAAGACCAATGCAATGCACAAGCATGCCTAAATTACTACTTTGTGAGGCCTAATAATTGCTTCAATGCCATTAAGGTATCTAATCCATCTCTACACCAAATAGTGCAATTAGGTTGCCCCACACTAATTTCTCATATCTTACACTTTTACTGCTGTAAAAAAAAATTTCATCACTAATTGTTGCAAAAAATATATATTTAAAAGGCCTTGCAACCACTACAAAGCTGCCAAAAAATAAATTAACAACCTTCAAGTTGTAACCATGTGAAATTCAAGCATGGTCAATATATAGTTTGGGGCAACCTAATTGCACTATTCAATGTAGCTAATTTGGTTGTTGTTTTTTTCCCTTGACCTCCTACAAATAAGTGTATGTAATAAACATTGAAATATTAAATACATCCATATGCCTTAGACTAATTAGACTATGATGATCTCTTATGAGCTAATTGAATAAACACTACAACATCCAAGAAATTCTAATAATATTGAAATGTTCAAAAATTCTCAACCACCAACTATTTGATACAGATCTATACATGAAAGCTCATTCCAAAATAAAAATAGAAGTTCACTTTGATACCATGTTAGTAGGAGGGACACCCAAGATGCTATGAAATATATAAAAAAATTTACCTTAGGACATTGATCTCATTTTCAATTCAACCATCAAATATTCGACTAGTTCTAAATTAAGCCCCTTAGATTTTTCATATAAATCCAACCGACAAATAGCCGACCTACAGAAAGAAACAAGACATGCCTCCCATTGACTCTAAAACTCAATATATCAATTGTAGTGTCCCACTCTATCAGCCACAAACGTTCAGCGAGATCGTGAAGTTGTCCTTTCTCTACAAAGGATTTGTGGGCTCCTTTCTTTTTTCACCATTTACAAAGCTCAAACCTTGAATTCAAAGCAACTCATGTACCATTGTACACATATTCCTTCTTCTCCATCATGTGTCCGAATTCAAATGGCCATAACTGAAACCACCCAACACCCCGTCATGGAGGAATGTTACGTCGGCTACTCCGGGACGTGCCATTTGTACATAAAAACCCCAACTCAGGGTTAAAAAACTTGATATGTGGACACGTTCGGAAAGGCGTGGGGACCAATAAAATGCATCATCTATGCCAAGTGTATGTGCAGCCCCAAATGCCAAAACCATCAAACGGCCCTTCCAAAAGACAAACGTCATGGTACCCAAAATTAAAATTAAAATACTCAATTGGTCCCATAAAATACTCAATTGGTCCAATAAAATACTCAAAGGGGTCCTTATAATTCCAATAAAATACTGGACTATTGCATAATATCTCGAATGGGGGGGTGCCAGTCGGCTTGACGTCGATGGCGCCCACACGCAATTACTGGGGACGCTCTGCCATCGCCACGTACCCCCGCCGATAGTATTCCACTACTGCCACGCAGATACGGTCAATAGTGTAGCTCGAATAGTGTTCCTTAGCTTACTTCCTCTCTCCTCGCCGCTCACAAGATAATTGCTCCTGTGCCTCTGGTTCCCCGCCGCACACCTCTATTGCAATTGTTTCCCCTGTTTGCTTGATCCCACTACTCTTGGACGTTGTCACAGCTTGTGTTGACTAACTCCCAACAAGCTTTCAACAAGCTTTCCTGGTCAAGATCTGAAGTTTTGAAGCTTATATTTCGGTATGCAATCCATGGTCTTCTTTGCTCGTAATTTCGTTGTGTATCTGGTTTTGGGGTGTCTCTGTTTTTTGGGTGTATCTGCTTATCTGCTGGATGTTTAGTGGTAATTAGCGAATAGTTCTCGGTGATAGTTCGTGATTGGCATCAAGTGGGTGGAATGCTTAGGATTTCTTCACTTCTTGGTCGTTTTGGTTGACGGAATTCGGAAGATGTGGATAGTGTGTTGAAGTTATGGGGTGGGTTAGAGAGTTTTGAGGTTATTGACCGTTCTTTGTGAAGAACTGGTTATGGGAGTGGTTGACCGGATGCGACTTTTGGTTTACGAAGAGGTTGTGCTTACTGAGTCTCTTGTTTTGTGGTTGTGCCTTGCAGGTGCTTGTGCTCACGGTGCGGAGGCGGTAGCTTACTTCGAGCCAGTTTGCAGAGATGTCGAGCGAAGTATGTGCAACACTGAACTCTGTTTGTGTAGTAGGAATTCTTTTGTTTAACTTTTGTTAGTTACTAGCTGAATTATCGTTAGAGTCTAGAAATGATTCGGTGATAAAATTGTTAGGCGTTTTAAGTCCAGGGTTATGTGGTCGGTGTCTGTGGTGACGCTTTTTTGGAGGACGTTGGACACTGTGGTGCTTATTAACACTGGTACTTAGGAACTTCTTCACCGATTTAAGCAAATAATATGGCAATTTTGATATCCCGTCCAGCATTGTTGATTAGCTAGAGACCGAATAATCAGTTTTAAGAGAACTTTGATCTTGATCTACATGTCGGTTGAACTATTCTTGTGAGTGGTGACTAATCGGCATTTTCTTTTTTTCCTTTTTCTTTTCCTTTTCCAGATCTATTATGGGTCAACGGTTGATCCCATGTACCGGCGCCAGCAGTTCTACGACTCTTCCGTCGGTCGATCTGTACTGCCAGTATGTCTTTCTTCGCTGCATTGCCACTCCCTCCAACGAATGTGGACTCCATTTGCACTTTTCTTATAACGAAGTTATATGTTTACATCGATTTGAAAACCTTTTGTGTGTTGAATTTCCTTAAGGAAAAAATAGAACATTTTTTCTAGCTGAATCTGACTTTCGCGACCTTAATTTGTATGTCTCCTGCTTACACAGCTTGGAGTTTTTTTGTTTTCCTCATGTGTTAGTACTTACAGCGTTATGAAATTTTGCAGGATGTGCAATTCAGAGTTCCTATGGAGACTAGAAGAGATGTTGACAAAGTGAGAGAGGCTCTGGACATTGATGGTACGTCAGCTGCTCTGGCTGTGAATTTCTCTTACCCCGCTCGTCTTGCATGTCACTGCATTTGTCCAGAATTGAAGTTTTTAAAGTTTCAAGTCAACTTGCTTTTACTTGCAGCCAATTGGTCCATAAATTGCTCTTTTTAAAAAGAAATTGGCTTCATCTACAATTGTATCTACAAGTTTCTACTTGCAGGATTAACATCGTTTCACTACTTGTAAGTTGTAACGCTTGTGGGGTAGGGATAGTAGCTGAAGAAAGCGGTTGGTTTATGAACCCTTATAGGAGATACGAGGAGATGTGTTTTCGTACTGATACACAACCGATGTGTGCAAATTTGAGTTTTTTCTACGAAACTCGAATACTCAGAAAGCGTTTTGAATCATGACAGGTGTGCGTGGAGTGAACTGCGACTTGTTAACCCAGACTGTAACAGTATCAGGCAATGTGCCGTATCACCGGCTTTTGAAGAAGCTCAAACACGTGAAGAGGAAATCAAGGCTCATCAGCTTCTTACCAGATAACCAAGTCTACAACCCTTCATACGGTTCAATTCATGCAAACCCCTACAGCTCATATCATGGCTCTAGCTCCATGGGCCGTGCACCCATGCGCCGGCCTCTCAGTCCCCCGAATTACCGCTCCACTTCATATGTCGGACATCCTTTGGCTGAGCGAGCCTACTATGAAGATTACGAAGATTACCGACCCAGCCGATACCTTGATTTTTAACAAATCACTCGAGGTACTCCCTGCTGCGGATCAAAGTCTCGGGTTTGGGGGAGTGATGAGTAAAATTCATCGTTGTAAAAATGGACTAGTAGTACCGGAAATGAATTAGATTGACTATTTGAAGTTGTAGAGTTGTAGAACTCTTTCCTGTTCTATCATAGCATTTTTGGTGGTAAGATGAGATGAAAGCATTGGCTTCTAATGAGCCGAGGAAAGTGTTGAATCATCGCTGAACTTTAGCGATTGTTTTCTCTTTGTTTTTAAATATAAATATTTACAGCATTGCCTTGTACAGATCTACATTGCGTATGAGGTTGGTCTGCAATGTTTCGTTTTCTGCCACTAATCCAAATTTATATTTCATGTGATGTCTTCTCTGTGGGATCTGTTTTCCAAATCAAATTTTTCATGTTCGTGATATGTGCTTATGGTGGGGGGTGAATGATAGTGACCAGGTGTGAATGCTTTGCAGACTTTAGGGTTAACTGTTCTCGAGTTCAAAAAACTTTCAAAGTACAGAATGATTGTGCACATAAGAAGCAAGACCCGAACTGATATTTGATCTGTATTGTCCGATTGGAAGTTATTACATTTTGGTTTTAAGGGACTTAAAAGGGACTTCAATGTGAGTAGGGAAAAACTACATTTTAGGTGTAGTTTTGTCTTATTGTCAAACTAAAAGCCCAAGGTTGATGTTGACATTACTTTTCTAGAAGTCTGGAAACTTGCCCCCTTCAAGTTTTCCCTAAAATCATGCTGGCAAACTATTCCGATTTCCTCCTTGCAAATATTGCACCCTTTCATATACTAAATCAAAAAATGGTTTGTCTATAAAATAGAATCAAATTTTTTTTCGGATTCCAGGCATATGAAAGTTCGTCCTTAGGATTGTGACGTCCTTAGGATTGTGAATGAAGTGAGGACAAGAAGGTCTTGTTGTGAGGAAAGTCTTGATTTTGATTATCTCGTTACTTCACTACTTTCTAGATTTATTTCAATGTCTCACTTCTTATGATTGAAAGTTTTCAATGAACCCTTTGCAATGTTAACAATTAAAAATCATGATTTTTCAAAGAAATAAATTAGAATTTTTGGATAAGACATATAAACACTATGAGTTTTCAAAGTGGAAGCTTCCTAAGCGACCTAAACCATCACAAAGCGTGGTCAATGAATCAAAATCTAGAGAACTAACATCCAACCAATCACAGTTAAGTACAGAAACAATTTCACTACACTTTTAAGGATGGTTTTGAGTATTTTCATAGAAAGCAAAATTTAAAAAAACTACAAACTATGTAATATTAACCTTGTAACGCTGTTGCGGACGATCAATGACAAAGAATCTTTGCATGCAGGATAGAAGTATTCATCCTTGGAATTTTGTGCGGAGACCTCCTACAATAGTTTGTCCTTGAATGAGTGTTTTTGAATTTCTTAAAGTAGATGATGCACACTATATCAAAAAGGATGATTTTCACGGAGACTAGCCCGTGCTTACAAAATTAAGCAAATGTAAGGTAACTGTACCCATACCCAATCATTTAAGCAGTTTTTGAGCACATGGTGAGCAAGATGAGTAATGAAATTTTTTCCCTATGTAGGAAGATAAGAAATATTGGGACGGAAAATTTTCCATAATTTTATTCCCAAAATTGGAATTACTGTGAATTTTGGGAGCCAAAAAGTGTTCCGAATGCAAAGCCGATCAGTAAAGTGTTCCAATTCCGATCACTCAAAATCTAGCTTCATACTTCTTTTTTTCTTGCTACTTTTTGCATACTTTAGGACATATATCATGATCTTATTGGTCCCAACCTTAAAAAAAGAGTGAAAAACATGTTCTAAACCGTCATTACAAATAGGGGAACCTCTAGGTTGGGAAGGTTGGGAATAGGTGATTTTACCTTAGACACAAGACCTTATTTCATCTCTGCACCGTATCTAAACCAGATGATATCCTTAGTTCTTTACCCATTCATTCCAACCTCAAGTATCGAGGAGTATACTTGTTCTTTTTTCATCGTTGAACTGTGACAAGAGATTGTGATTCTTGTTCTGAAATTAAATGAACACAAAAAGTTCAATTGAACGGAACTGCGAACAGAGATTGTTCATATCGGGCGTATATCCTAGAGACGAAATAAAGACATGTTTGCAATACAAGAGTTATTTGTTCTGCCAAGGTGACAATTGTTTCGCAGACTGTGGCATTTTTTCAATACAAAATCCCAGACTTAAGCTTAAATCCATTCTCCTCTTATTCAGATCTAAACTAGGCATGATAATCACTCAGTCTTGTCTCAGTGACTCCATTACTTGTTAATAAAAGAAAGGAATAAAAAAGAAAATCCTCTTTGCCAAAAATTCGATTCTACCTCTAAACTCTTACGACACACTTGACTGACAGCCCTTCTAAAGGAAGGATCACTAATAGTTGGTGTAATGGTAGTCCTGAGATGGCCGGTATTGACTGTGATATACCGCAGTGCCCGGCCGTGCAAGCGCATGTTGATTATGCTGGCTATGGTACACATACTCCCTTGGAGGACTCGGCAAATGTCCCGACCTGTAGTAAGAAGAAGTATAGGCCGAAGATCCATACGCCGGAGCCCCATATGCAGAGGTTGTGCGACGATGGCGTGGAGCTACGTGATCCGAGTTGGTGAAGCCACTGGTGTAGGATAAGATCTTTGATTTTCTTTTGATCTGTTTCACCTTCTTCAGGAGAGTCTGTGGAGCGATGTTCCCAGATACTGTCACAGTTTGATTTGGTACATCGCAATGGACACCGTAAACACCTGCAAACATGAAACACACATCAGGGAGAGGAAGAAGAAGTAGAAGAAGAGGAAAGTTTGCATTCAAACGAAGAACTGTCTGGCGTAAATTTAACAAAGTTCATTGTGCAGTACCGGTACTGCTACCTAGTGTGGTTATGTGAAATGTTTTTACAACCCTAATGTTTCATCTGAAATTCATCATTTCAATATAGAGATGCCAAATTTGGACTGGTGTGCTAAAATGGAACAAGCTATCAAGGTGATTGTATTGTAGAGCACTATTCAATGAACATTTGACACCTCTTGTGGATTTCTTCCTACATCAGAAGAGGTGGTATATTTGTGTTGAATTCTGTTCTAAAATGGTGAGCATGTTTACAGATTGTCCACTTTTACAACACACATATGTCTTCCTGCAATACCTTAAGATATCTTCACCAAAGGCAATGTTAATCGTATTGTTAATGTACTCACGAGACTGTTAAAAGGAAGAATTGTTTTTGACCCTCGAAGGAACTGGATAATATTTGCACATAAGAGGAGTATGATTCAAGACTTCTGTGAAGAGGTAAGATCGTTGCATACTTGAACATTAGTCACAACACAAGGATCCTTCCATGACAGAGCGCACAAACCTCTCTATGACCGAGTGCTTGTTAAACAAGAAACGTACCACTGATGTCCAAAGCATCTTTCACCTTGTCCACAGATCGGGCACTGTCCATTGGTACACTCAACCGAACATCCTGCGCAGCAGAAGTAAAGAAAGAGAGAATCACCCATCAAAATCAAAATCCGCAGGTTGTACGGCATCACTCCAAGAGTAGTGAAAACTGGATCTTTTTTGGATCATAAAAAAAGAAAGACAGGATGGGTCCCAAGACACCACTGCATTGCTTAATCCGAAACGCAAGTGAAAAACGAGGTTATGACTCTAAACCCCCCTCACTATTTTTCCACTCTCCCCGCTACCATGTGGCAATGACTGTTGCAATTACAAGGAAAAAGGTTATGCCTATATATTGACTCTGGTTATCTAGTATGAATACCATTCAAAATACCATTCCAAGAAACAATTTCCAACACCGAAATTCACATTCTACGACCGAGAGACCAGACTTGCACAATGGTTCAAAGGAAGAATCAATTTTCTTTAGAGACTCACAGGCAACATTGGCCGACCAGTGCTCGGGTACATGCCATGTCCACTATGACGACCGTGGCTGTAATAATCCTCCCCATCGGAATAGTAGTGAGGACCAGGTTGATAAACTCCGCCATAACCACCTCCGCCACCTGCCACGTACCGCACTCGCTCTGGATTCCCATAAAACAACTGCACAAACAAAAACAAAAAACATCATTTCACACAACAAATCACTATCAGAAACAATCCTTTCACTCAAAACTCACAATAACATCGATTCTAAGAATTACACTGCAATACAATTCAGTTTCAAAACTAAGGATCCAACAACTCACATCGTCCGCTACCATCCTCGACATCTTGGCAACCTCCACAGGAACCACCTTCTTCTTCAGTGTCCCCTCGATCACTTGCTAGTGATCTTCACAACTTGATGAGTTGCGGTGGAGCTTGCAAAGTTCGAGGTGGACTGGAAATGTTAGCAAGAGAATGTGAGTACCGTAATAATAGAATGTAAACAAGCATCGTTTTATTTATAGAAAACGATAATTGGGGTTCAATCACTGACATCGTTGGGAAACGACTGATGGAGAGGCGGGATTTGAGTGAGACAAACCAAAGCTGGAATTCTGGAAAGGTGTGTAAGGTAAGCATGCTTTACTTTTAGACGCTCACCCACTCCAATTGCATCCTTTTTTTTTTATCTACAATCGTCTAACATTTGGGAGACAGATGTACATGATGGATGCAAATGGGGGTAGCGTGCATCGTGCCTTTGCCCTGTGTTGATTTTTGCTCACGGATTTCAATGAACAGACGGATGACTGGAGGAGATTGACGAGCGATTTGCGCTGGGACAGCTGCTGCTTGGCCAGTTGGGTGCTCCAGTTCTCCGGTGCCAGTGGTTTGTTTGGGAGGACAGTTTGTTTTGACGCGTTCGGGACGGTCATACTGACAGTGACGGTGGAATGGGGCTCTATAACCGTGAGCAACAACGCTGTGGGTTTCCTCGAAGGGGATTATCCCTTAAATGACGGACCTATGACCACTGATTTCGGGCCTTACTACCCATCACTTAGTTTGCTTCCATTTTACAATTAGATATGTATGAAAAAATTTATATTTATATTTCAGAGTTGAGATTACATGTCTTCTTTACTTCACAAAAAAAATCGATTTTTTTTTGGAAAATTGATTTATTTGAGAATTTTTAAAGAAAAAGTGAAGAAAAACCACATCAAATAGAAAATTATTTCAAAAGATCTGAAAACTTCACCATGTATGTATATTACAATGACAAACATCATTGTGTAAACTCGATTTCCGTTTCATTCTTTAAATAGATAATAATAGACATTGAAAATACATCCAAAGTTCAAATTGTAATAAAATATTTAATATTGGCAATTTTTTCAAAACTCAAATTGAGGTAGAAACTATAGTAGATGAACTTCATTTTGTTAGTTGGACTCAAACTCCAAAAAATATCATTTTTGTGGAGAAATTTCATATTTAGAACAAGTAGCAACAACTTTCCAAAATACACTAAAATAGCATATTTTTTTTATCCGTTTTTTTTACTAACTTCTCATTTACTTGAAGACAAACACTCAAAAGACTACAAATTAAATTGAATTCTCTTCATAATTCAACATGAAAAGTCAAAAAGAAAAACCTGGATGAAAAAACTCTTACAAACTCTTTCTGGTTCATTTGTTTGTCATTTGTAAGCCACAAATTGGCGCCGGCGGTGTTTGGGGGTTAAGGTAACTCAACACCTTCAATCACACAATTAAGTAATTCAACATTGTTTTCATTATTAGATTGAAATTTTTTTTACCAGTGGACTCCCATTGGTAGTCAAAACGGGATTCTAGATACTCTTAGAAAGCATTTTTTGGACAGTGTGTGAATAATCTACAAATTTTCAAAGTATTGAAAATAGGTGTACCTAAAAGCGATCATAGAGGTCATATGAATAATGGGAGTACATTTTAGGCAAGAATATCCAGTGTGCAATTTTAGGAACACGTGGTTTTAGGTGTAGTTACCTTATTTAATCTCGTAAGGGCAGGTCCTTGACCACCGATTTGAAGAATCAATTGTCATCACTTTGTTTGCTGCCATTTTGAAACTAGATAGGAACAAAAAAAATTTAATTTATTTTTTAGTAATGAAGTCCTGCATCTACTACAAGTTATCAAATTTTCAATTTTTTTTGGAAAGTTTGAATTTACTATGAGTTTTTTAAGGAAAAGATGAAGAAAATTCATATCAAATCAAAATATACTCAAAAAATATAAAAATTTCACCATAGATGTATATTATAGCATAGAACATCATGGTATAAACCGAGGTTATCTTATCACTCAAAAATTAGAAAATAAAAAAACCATGGTTATAGGTTTAAAGTTTGTATCGCTATAAAATACTAATAGTTATGAACTTTTCAAAATTGCCAATTGGAGTAGAAACTACACTTGGTAAGCTTCATTTCATTAGTTGGACTCAAATTCAAAATACATGATTTTCATTGCTAAAATTCACATCAAGAAAAAATAGCAAGACAAGGCCCAAATACCCTACACGGGTGATCTGTGGATTGAGCATCTTCTTCTTTAGAAAAGTCAATAAGACTACAATGAGAGACTTTGCAATACTTTTCACTAAAAATGTACTCAAGTACCCTACAAATAAATAAATTAGATGAAAAACCATTTTTTTCCATCTTATAGTGCCAAGTGAAGTCATCCATTGAATACTTAATATATGCAGCAACGCTATAGGATTAATTTATACCTAAATTCAAATGAATAAACAAGTCAGCATAGTCCCCATTATTATTGATTGAAATATTTTTGAGGGGTCTTATTGGTAGTATAAAGGAGATTATAGATTTTTATAGAATACAATTTTTGGAGACATATGAATAATCCATGCATATTCAAAGTGCTGAAAATAGGTGATTCTAAATCCAACTCCAAACTCTATTATAATAGGAGTACATTTTAGGCAAGTGGATATAGTAATTAGTTTTAGAAAGGAATAGAAATTTAGTGGCAATTACCTTACTAAAGTTAATCCTGAAAAGACGCCAAGGAACCTGGGTTTGCAATAGATGACAAAGAATTCTTTTACGTAGGACAAAAGTGAAGATGTTCATTTTTGGAATTTTGTGTGAAAAGAGGAGGTCTTGCATAGTATTTTGACCTCCAATAAGCATTTTTGGAATTTTTTTACACAAATGGTTCATACAGTATCAAAAAAGATGATTTCTAAAGTGATTGGCCTGTCTTTTTGGAGTTAATTGTGAAAGGATAAGACCTATCACCAAGGTTCTTTGTCAAAAAATGATCCAATTTTTTGAACCAATAGGTGCATTTTCTATTTCTAGTGTAGTTTTGAAAACCATCCATTGGCCACTTTGGGATCTCAATGTCTTTCTAGGATTAATTTAAATAGTGTGAGAGTTTGAATGAATGTTGGGTGAATGTCACCTAATCGTTGTCAACTTTAAGATGAATTTTAGATGATAATTGGATGAATGTGGATGGAAATGGATGAAAGTTTGATAGCAACTATACTATTTGAGATAGTATGAAGATAGACTTGACCACATTATTATTAATTTTCATCTAAATACTAAGAACTTCTATTTTATTGCACTTCACAAATTTGAATAGTTCTCAAAATAGTGCTAGTTAATGTTATTGTGGAGAGCACTAATTGAACTTAACATGTGCACTCACTACCCAAAAAGAGTAGTTTTCGACACCTTTTTTTTTACAGGTTTTTACTCTAAAGGATTTTTAACCCTTAAATGCCCAAGGCACCAAATTTTGGTGTTGATAAAACTTTGAAGTAAAATAAGACCTAATTAAATTTCTATTTTTAGTAGTTTGTATTTTTGACAAATTGTTTTTGAACAGTCTAGTTTTAGCATAAAAAACCCGATTTTGAAAATGAATGATTATGATTTTTCAACTTAAGATTTTGTGCAAGGGTGCCATTGCAATCTTGACTTTTTGTAGTGTTAAGGGTTCTTTGAAATGAGCCTCAAATACACTAGATCTTGGAGAAAAAAGCACACTAGAAGTTCATTTAAAAAAATTGTAGTGTAGATTTTGAGAAGCTATAAATTGATTGGAGTTCTGCATGCGTTAGGACCTTCAACAATATAGTTTTTTGGTGACCAACTTTTTAGATTTGACTTGCACAAAGAAAGCTAAAAGATTTTCATAGTTTTAACACCTTCTTGATCCAACATTATAATCTTTCAATCCTTAAATGATGTTGTTGTGTTTTCTTTTCTTATGTAATCTCTAGCATGTCTAGTTTGAATTTGTACGGTTACAATAAAAAAAAATTGATTCAACTTATCAAAATGTTGGCTTTTTGTTCAATTTAGAACAAATTCTAGAAAGCTCAAAACAGGCTTTAGGCATGTAGGAGTTAAAGCATTTGAGAACATTTCATTTTTTGACACTTTTGTATCAAAATGATTTTTTTTGTTGAAACCTAGTTTTTATTGATGCAAATAGTAAGTTCTATAACTTCTATTGTGTCTTGGACAAAAGCTTGAATTGTCATTTGTACAGTAGGAGCCATTCAAAGAGAATAGTTTGAGGTCATATTGGTGAATGTTGACACTTCAATAGACACCTATTTGACAAAAATGGGAGACAAATAAAATCAAGTACTAGTTCTATTTCATAGATTTCATAGAAGGAAGGGTCTCAATAGATTTTTTTGTTGGCAATTCCATCCATAAAGATCTCTTGTACTTCTCATTGTACTTTGGTGGATCATGGTGAAGTTCTAGATAAGTTATGTCCACGTGTCACGGTATGTGTGGTGGGTTGGGTGTTGAGTCAGGAGTTTGTGGGAATTTGAAGTCGCCCATCCCGAGTGCTGATTTCATACAACTCTGGCCGGGGTCATGTTTGGATGTGATTGAGATACCGTGTGTGTGACGTGTCAATTGCCAACTATTATTAGACCCAACATATCCAAAAACTGGATTGACTTGGTCAATTTCAATCACCTATTAGTTTGTAATAAACTGTAATAATCTTAAATCAAGAGGTGAAAATAAATTGATTAACATAACAGAAACAATTCAATTAACCCTTAAAGGCCCAAGGCCTTTTTTTTTGCCAAAAGAAACCCAAAACTGCCATCTTTTAGAAAGAGTGAAAAAAAATTAAAAATATTTTTTTTGCATATCTAACCGTAGGATCTTACACCTAACTAGTATGAGAATGTGTGGGAAAAATTTCAGAATTTTTGACTGCACAAATTGCAAAATATCTACACTTGAAGTGAAAAAATGGCAGTCCCATTCAGTACATTATGGGATTGGATTTTTTGACTTTGAACATTTTTAACTTAAACTTTTTACACTGCAAAGTTTTGAGCTTTAAATGTTTATAGTGGAGAACTAAGTTGACAATCTACCCGAAAAAAAGAAATTCCAAAAAACTTAATTTTCATTATTGAAAAAATTGTTAAGTAGAAGTAGGTAGAAGGAAAATCTAAAATATTCATATATTTTAGATGGAATTGAAATGCACTAATCCCAATGGTCAGATTGTTCTAGCAAGTAAACTTAACCATGCAAAAAAAAATTTGAAAAATTTGAAAAATTGCATTTAGAAATGAATCCTACAAGTTATTTTTTTCAAAAAGATGCTCTAATTGCCCAAAAATCAAGAATGTCTATAACTTTCTCATAACAAATCCAAATGACATGAATCAAAGCTTTTTAGATAGAAAAGAATATAATCTATGAGAAAAAAAATACTAAAAACAAAAACAAAAAAAAGTGCAAATTTATTTTGCTTCCTGCCGTCCCCTATTTTGAGCTTATTCGGTCATAACTTTTGTTCCCAAGCACCAATTGTGAAAAAAATTATATTTCAATGAAGCTAATCATTTTTTCTACCTCCCAAAAAAGTTTCAAAAAATCAGGAGAAAATTTCAGCCCGTAGGTACCTGCCCAAAAACGCATTTGTCCCCTGAAGGGACAAAGGGCTTTTAGGGGTTAACTTAAATTTTTTCCAAAAGGTGAAAGTAGAAATGCAAAATTCCCTACATGAAGGTCAAGTTCGGCATAAATCAAGACATTTTTGCAAAGAAGTGCCACATGTCATCTTGTGAATGGTGCGAGGTGATGTAGAACCTTGAGAATTTGACGTGGAAATTCGATTTTGACACCTGAGTGCTGAATATGACCATGTATAGTGGTATGGAAAATTTTCAAGTAATAATTTTCTTTTTACACCTACAACACCCTTGCTGATGACCTTGAAGCCAAATCACCACCATCAATGTAAATTTAGATTTTTTTGTAATTGATTAATAATATTTTGCTAGTTTTTATGTGTAAATGGACACTTCTAATTTCTAAAGATTTTTATTTTTTAAGATTTTTTTTAAGAATTATTGTTATTTTCTAAAGTGTAAAAATACGTGCATAAAATTTCATCAAATAGAATATATACTAGAATAATTCGGCATCTTGACCAAAAATAAAGGTTAGAGTGAAAAACAATATTTTGTAATTTAAACTTGAAAATCATTTGAAAGAAGAAAATACGAATGAAAAATAAGCAATATTGTGTTAATTGGATTGTAGTATATGGAACTTGCAATTGCAATAACTCATTGAACTTTCTGGGTTCAATAACTTTCACATCATAGGTTCAAATACCATGAAACAAAGCCCATCCACCCTTCCTTGCAGAGAACTTTCCGACAATATCCAAGGGAGATGCAAGGTCTAGGAGATCTCACCATAACAAACAAAACAAACAAAAACAAATAGCCTAACTTAAAGTATGGATTTTTTTAATTCTTTTTACATGAAAAAGTAAAATGAGGATGTCCTTTTAGAACAGAAGCTCTAAAGAGGAATGTTAAAATAGTTCAATTTATCATTGAATCAATGGCCCTTGATCCAGTGGACATTGGCTCATTGTCATTATAAACAGACACTTTATTCATGCCGGCCTTCTTGAAAGACCAAAGTTTCGACTACTTTCTACCACTACTTTAATTTATCCTATTTTTTGGTATCCATATACAATAATAAAGCTTTCTTTTAAAATGATTTGTTGATATAAATTCAACATGAGTAATATCTAACATTTATTACATGACCTACGAAATGATGTCTTTAGGGTAGAGACATAGAAAAGGTGTATCATGCTGTATTATTGCCCAAAGCATTAAAAAAAACTAGAATTGGTTGTTTTTATCAGCTCAAAGAGGAATTTGGTCAACTAATTATATTACATCTCAAAATTAACAAATTCTTTGATCTATGCCTTGAGACCTCACTTTATACGAAAGAAGTACACTTTTAAGTTTTTTACAAAACTAAGGACCTTACATTAGTTAGAAAAATTCTTTGCCAATCGGTATAATCCTACAAGATGATCCCAAATTCTTAACTTTCAAACCTAATTTGCCTTTTTTGAGTTTAAAATATACTATAAATCTTCAAACAACTAAGTGGTATCCAATAGGAGGTTGTTATAAAATAATGAACTATTTCAAAAATTTGAAATATATATATAAAATGTTGAAGGTATAAAATAATTGTGCATATTCTATTTATGAATTTTTGAGTGTACATGTAAGTGTACATGTAAGTATATGAAAGAAATACATGTATTTTTAGTAAATTTTTTCTTAAAAGACTCTTTATAGGTCATTCCTTAAAAGACTATACCACTAGGACTATATTTAAAACATTCCTTTATTTTGTAGTTCTTGTTAGCATTGAGCCTACATTCTAAATACCTATACTACAGATACCACACACTATAGAAGGTATACGTATCATAAACACCTATAACATGGGTATTTGTAACATGGGTATTCGTAACATGGATATTTGTAACATAGATACCCTATAATCATAGATGATTTCTAAAATATATATATCTATAATATATGTGTATAGTATTCTAGGCTCATGGCTCACACTCCTATGCTCACATAATAGCAACCTTCAATTAATACCTATGAAACAAAATTCAAGTGGTTGCATAAGTTTTAAAGGCACAATAAATTAATTGTTTTTTTTTATAAGGAAACTTAAGGTTGAAGGAAGTTATATTTGACTACATATAACCTAAGTGAATTCAAAAATTTGTAATGCGTAGTATATACTAAATATATATATTTATAATGCTAGACAATAATCAATTAAAAAACAAAATTGAAATAAAAATTGCTAAATATTTTCCCTGAATATAAGTTTTTACTTCCACATTGTCATAAATAGATCCATTTATTACCAAAATGGCCAACATAATAATTAATTTCATATCCATTATAAATTGGAGCCTCGCAAGTTTTAGCTTTTGCTTGCTTGGCATCTCACTTCAATTTGGGGACCAAATGGATTTCAAATAAGTTCCTATGAGCTCAATTTTGGTGAATTTTTTTGAAACTTTTTCATACTATAGAAAAATCTTTTAGCTTTGTAGGAATATAATTTTTATTCAATTGGTGCCCAGGAGTAAAAGTTATACCATCTTAAATATAACTTTCACATAATCGGGCAAAAAAAGAATCCACAACAATTTTAAGAAAAATTTAAAAATAATCTTATAGATCTAACTTACTTTTGCAAAAATTATCCAAATTGGACATATGAGATGTTTTTCGGCATCTACAGAAACTGTAGATGCCGAAAAAATCTCATATGTCCAATTTGGATAAATTTTGCAAAAGTTATTGACCTCTAAAGTTTGCAACCAGTCAACCTTGATTCCGTCCGATTCGTCCAATTCTGTCCAATATGACAACTCTATGGCTTGTCAACTTCAAAATTACTCTTGGTGAGCAATCAAGTTTTGTAGATTTTTTATTTTTATTTTTATTTTTTATTTTTTTCTTTAATACTTTTTTAAGATTAAAATAAATAATAACAATAATAATAATTTTTTATTTGGAATTTTGGGTTCCTGCTCCATTGCCGTTGCAGTTTTAGCAGGGTGGAAATAGGAAAAAAACAATTTTTTGAACAAAATAAAAGCAAATTTCAGGGTACCTCGGAGGGTTGTAGAATAGCCCTCCAGAGGCCTGAAATTTCTTCTAATGCTATGCTTTCAATAACTTTTTAGTTGGTAACTACTTTGGCTAGGAAGAATCAAAATTCCATTGTAAGCAAATAAGTGGATCATTTATTAATAGCACTCCTAATGTACACAATGGTTTAGAACTTTTTACTTAAGCATTTTAGCCGTAAAAAACACTATAATACATCCCTTAGAATCTTTTTAGAACAAAATGTGGTGACAAACAATACTCAAAGTGGTGAACTCACAAGCATTAGGAATCTAAGATAAAACTGAATAAAATTCGTTAAGATTTTTTCTCAAAAATGTACTTTAGTTTTTTCATTGGAACAACAGAACTTCACCAATTGAATGCAATTTAAGAATTCTATCTCAATTTTCATTTATAGTTCTACAAGAACACACTTTCAAGTGACCTCAATACATTTTCAACAACCTTAGGATTCATGAGATGCACAAGGCGAACTAGCTAGTAATTGTTTCTTTTTTACTCAAGGGAGTTTTATAACAAGAGTTTACCATGGAGGAAATGAAAGGGAGTTTATTGTCTCAAATGAACCATTGCCACCATCCAAGCCTACGTGCTTAACTCCATTTCACAATTTATCACAATGGTAAACTCCCACTAAGGTACAAGGCTCTTAAAGCGTTCAGACTCCAAAATTGCCCACCTCCTCAAATGTGCACTATTTGTACATGTTTTTTTTTTGTTGTACCAACAATGTACCAACAATGTACATTTGAGGAGGTGGACGATTTTAGAGCCCTATGCCATTTCAGCTTCAAAAATTCATAACTAATTTTGCAAAGCTCCAAAAAATATGAAACGACTTGGGATAGATGCCATTTCCACTAGTCTTCCAAGAAAAAAATATTGAAAAATATTTCACAAAGTTTCACCTCCCCAAAATTCAGTTTCAGTTCTTAAATGGGTGGTTTATGGACCTCCTACCTTACTCATAGCTGTTTTTGACTCTCCTCACTGATTCATTTAGCATCTAAGGTAGATGAGCCCATTGTGGTCAGATGACCCATAGTGGACACCTAATGACCCCATGACAGTTTTTTTGGCCACAATCAATGTCTAACTTGACACCAATGGAGTGATTAGTGACCTCATTAGGAACACTTGCTTTTTCAGTGTAAATCATTGTAGGAAGTGACTTTTTATGGCCTTCTACATTAGAAATTATTGTGACCACTTTAGGTGATTAAAAAGAGCATATTGGATACACTTTTTGTTGGTTATAGGGTATTCTACTGACTCTTTTGGATAGATCACTTCAGAAATTCAGAACTAATTCATACTTGGTCCAAAAAATATAATTTCAAATGTCCTCACTCTCTCTCACACTTGTCTTCGTGTAGAAAAACATTTGAAAATTTTCAGCAACGACATGAGGGTAGACTCCTAGTTCTGACCACAATGGGCTGGTTTACCTTACAAGTAGTGCTTGGTTTTGATTTATGGTGTACTGACCTTTTCTAACCTGCAAGTTGAAACCCTTTACCACCGCATGCATGCCACTAACCATGCATGAGGCAACTCCATTCCTAACTCCTTCCTTGAGGCCTTCAATCACGAAAAAATCATCAAAGTACAAAACATAAACTGCAATCACGCACTGGAGTGCCCAACTTAATGTATCATCCCCAAGGGTTCGGGTATCTCAGACTGATGCCATTGCAATTCTCTTGCGTACGTACTTCAATGGGTGCACTGCGTTCACTTGGCCTCATTGCGAGAGAGCCATTAATAATTACGCTCTCTCTTGGAATACTTTAGGAGGTTCATGAATTCAACTCTCTTGCCAACCAGCCAAGTTGTATGTCTCTTTTCACACAGAATCTCAGGGTACGATGTACACCATTCATTATCTAGGGAACGATTCATTTGTTGTATCATCTAATTAAAACCGTCTTTTTTTTCTTTTATCACACTGCAGATGAATGGCTCCTAAGTCAGAGATTAGGTGTCTGGGGCTGTAGTAGTTTTCAGCTCTGTACACACCAGGAAGCGCTTGCAAACAAACTAGCCTAATTAATTGGAGCTATGGCTGGTGTGTGCAAACAGTCTACACCCACGTGCATGGGAAGAGAATTGGGACAATGAATGAAATCCAAACAAAATGAAACCAGGTACTTGGGTGCTCACCAAAGTATCCGCATCACCTGGGGCCGATTCGATCAAAGAGAGCCAACAATCCGAGAATGTACGTCAATCGTCGATCAATCGTTGTCAATCGTCGATCATATCATTACATTGTTTAAGCATTCTTCGAACTGTCAGTTTAGATGGCTAAGTTCACTTTTTTCGATGCCATAGAGTCACCATTCACTTGGGCCGGAATAAAAAACAGAAAAGGCGAGGTCATATTGCCTATAGCACTGAAATTACAAACATGACCCTCCGTCCACATGTCTCACCAAAAATTTGAAACGTTGACTTTGTTAAATTCATTGGCGACATTCCATTACTTAGGCACGGTTCCTGCCGCACGCCCTGAAACCCATATCTATCCTAGTCCTAGTTTGTGGCCTGAGATTGGACCTTTGTGAAGATATGTCACAATTTTGGGGCTTGTGGAAATATCGCCAATTTAACGAAAACTGACATTTTAAATAAACTCACTGCTTGCAGTCGCCAGAGAGATCACCATTTAATTTGTAGAAAATGTCAGAAAGTCATTCGATGAAATTTGAAAATCAACCACAGACAATGGGAGATTACTTCAATTGGCATGGTGATTACTCACTTGTCAGACTGACATTCAAGGTATATTCTGGATAGGACAAGATGGAAATCCACAAAAAAAAATATTCATTAATTACTGCCAGTTAGAGAGTAGGGTTAGCAATTAATGGACCAATTGGTTCTAACCTTCGATCGACAAGTGCACTACATTTACATACACATGCTCGAGGCTCACCCATTCCTCGCTGGGACTACATCAACTGTAATTCTTGTGGCACGCATTGTCTCCTTCAGTGTATAGCTAGCTCGTTGCAATAGCACGTTGCACTTCTGTCTTGTGATCTATGTCACTGTACATCTATGTCACAGGTTTTGGCGCCGGCATCGCGCCACTTTAAACGAAATTGACGTCACAGGGCTTATACAGGGAGGAGCAGTCCGCTTAACCCACTAGCAGAGACGAACTAGCTATCTGCACACTGGTAGTGACTTGCCATCGATCAACAAATTTATCTGGAATGGCCAAAAGAGTTACGTTGTCAGGGGATTAATTAGCAAGCATTTGTCATGCTCCCTGGCCTTTCTACGGCATGTTGGTAGCGAGAGAGCGAAGGGAAGGTTCAAGAGCATTGAATCGATCTATGGGTGACATGGGGTGACTTGACAGCACCCTGCACTTTGTTGGATTGTAAGATCGTACGATGGAATCGATCAGAGACTAATTCAGAATATTCGGGATCAAGAGGGTCGGAACTCTGAGCTGCAGTGCCTGCCTGCCTGCATGATGTAGATATCCAAGTGGACCCCTGCCATTCACTGTAGCTTCGATCGAGATTGCTAGCTGCACCAACTGCTTCACTGACATAAAGTATAAAAACGTTCATCATGCCCAGCCAGCTCCTCCTCCTTGTCTCAGTCACTTCCCAGCCATCGAGCGGAGCTGCCTTCTCCACCTTCGATCGGGATCCATCCATAGGCGAAGCATTATTTTTGCTTGCTGTGCACGCGAGTCTTCACTCGCAGCCTCACTCCGCACTTCAACTGCAAGCTAGCTAGTTGCTGGTAACTCGATCAGTCTGGCAAGGCAGCTCCAAGTTCTGATCTATTCACAGTTCATAGCGGTCGTTTCGATGTCTCAAATCATCTTTTCATGTATCTGATTGCCTTTGCTTGGACTTGATCGCAATCATCTAGGTGGTACTCGGTCCGCAGTCGAGGTCTTGTGAAATGAGAGTTTTGTCTGCCATCCTACCAGATGTAAGTGCATGAGGGCGAGATTCCTTGCATGACTCTCATTTTGAGTACATGCTGGAAGCCCGGTTGGAAGAATGCTGTCGAGCATTGCCAGCCAGTAGTTAGTGGAAGTCGATCACAGCCTCCCTGCTTCCTACGGACGTGGTGGATGCATAGACATTGTTAACCGGCTGCAAGACAGAATCCTCCTATCCAATGCAATTAAGTAGTTTGCGTCTTAATGTGCATTCGTGCTGCATGTGAAGATTTGCATCACCTTTCAATTCTCCGTCATCAGGCTCGAGTGCTAATTAGTACCTCGACTCCAGCTCCAATCGCATGCGTGTTCTTTTCAGTTGTTTTAGCAACCAAGAGAGTTTGTTCATCACTAACTTACTGCATGCTTCTCGTGCTCCGGCTTCTCGCATGGTTCGGGCAAATGATCGATCTACAGAGCGACCAAGTTAGGACCTTAAATTAGGTCGCAATCTATAAGCTAGTACTGCTGATAAATTTTACCCAATTTGTCGTCGTGTACTATCCACGACACAACACTTGATCAGACGACAGTGTCTTCATTGATAATAATAAAAGAAATTTTCATTCTGATTTCAATTCCGTTTATTTCTGAGACTTGGTGAGTTCTGTGACTTAATTAATTTATAAGATCTGTGTCCGAGAATGCATGTAATGCAAAGAAAGTTCAGTGCTGAGACCTCGTTTCACAGTGACGGCGGCTGTCTTTACTGTTGTCAGACAATTCAAAGGTTTCACATATATGGACGTATTTGGGGCCTGATATGTTCGCGTTGTTAAGTTGCCTCTCTTTGGCTCGTGATGATGCGGATTTGGCCAGTTTGGTACGTGTGCACCTGGTTTACTTTTGTTAAATGTTCAACTCCGGGCACTCACTGCCCCTAGTTCTCTTTACATTTGGTTTTCACGGACCACCCGGAATAGTGCTTACTGGAATACTACTTTGCAGTCGGTTTGCAAGCGCAGCACGTGTTGCACGGAGCTGAAACTGTTTCATACTATTTGGTGACAAGGATCGATGTACTGGTGGACTCAGTGATTCATTCACATCTACTCTCGTGTGCTTTCGGGAGCCATATTGATCCTTGCAATTTCATCCATGTCCGAATCACATGCCCTAAACTCACACTAGAACTGGTTTGAAGGACTAATAGGGAAATTCCTTAAAATCAGAGTTGTCATATTGGACAGAATCGGATGGAATTAGGGTTGACTGGCTGCAAACTTTGGAGGTCAATAGTTTTTGTAAAAATTATCCAAATTGGACATATGAGATGTTTTTCGGCATCTACAGTTTCTTTAGATGCCAAAAAACATCTCATATGTCCAATTTGGATAATTTTTGCAAAAGTAATTGACCTCCAAAGTTTGCAATCAATCAACTCTGATTCCGTTTGATTTGTCCAATTCTGTTTGATATGACAACTCTGCTTAAAATGGCAATATTGCGCGTGCCATTCTAACAGCGTGCCATCTAGGACAAATATAGATTTCAAATTGGGGTCTGAATTGTAAAAGTGCCTGCAAAATTCTAAAATGGTGCCATTTTAATGAAATTTGCCATACTACCACAATAAACTTTTTCAAGGTTCCCTGTAGGTACTATAATGGAAATCTTCTCTGAAAATTTGTTTTTTTGCCTCATTTTTAGTACATAGGGGATGTAGCTCTCACAAGGAAATGTGAGACAACGAATTTTGTGCATTTTTCAGTGATGTCCCCGCCTCCAAAGCTACTGAATTTGTGAAATTTAATATGTCAGGATGTAGTTTTATGCCTCCAAAATCTGAGTTTAATGTAGATTTTAGTGAGCACAATAATCCCAATACTAGTATTAAATTTTGAAGCCACAAATCTAACTGAGATGTAGATTTTGAATCTCAATCTCATTGATTTGTACATTTCAGAACTTTGGATCTAAGCCTTTTTTAGATTTTAGTAGTTCAAATATTAGGTATATGTAGATTTCATTTGTTCTAACATTTTATAATTTCATTGGATATTGAACCACTGACACATCCGACGTTGCGGTGCAAGGTGAACGACTACAGGGGAAAAATTACTTTCTGTTGATTTCTGCCATGTAGAATTATCATCTTCTTCCTTTGCCATGTTGGCATCCAACAAGGCTGTGACATAAATTTCTAAAATGTACAAATTCAAAAAAAGCTAGATTTTTGTAAATAGAATTCATTATCATGGAGATTGACAATCTACAAGTCTTATGTGCCCAAATTCATTGTTCCTTTGACAATTGATATAAGACAATTGCATCTTGTAAAACCTACCAAATATTAGGTGGAAACAACATTGAAATGTAAGATGTATACAAAGTGTACCAATTTGAATTGTACATGGGGAATTTGGAGAGAATTTATGAAAATTCTTGCAAAGAAAATCCATGATTTTCTCCTGTATAGGAATTCTTTGAAGATTCCTCCATAGTGACATTAGAACATAAGGAAACATGAAAATTAGGAGAAACTTGCAAGAAAAAACTACAGAATCTCCAAATCAGTTGGAAGGAATTCCAAGAAAGTTCGTTGTGTACTACTAAGTAAACTGGTCTATGACATGCAAAATGATTGCTTTGCCTTGTTGGCATTATTGAAACTTTATGATAAAAGAATTCCACGTAAGGACAAATGTGAGAAATGAGGAGAGCAATTGACGTTTTGTTTTTTTTAACAAAATCTTAGTTTGTTAGGAGTTTGTGAAGAGTGTTGTCCAATTGGCCCAAAAGAGTAGCTTAAAATGGCTACAACATGAAGGCCTTAAAAAATCACTTATAATGAATGTACATTCAAAGGTGAAAGTTCCTATTGCAATCACTAATCACCCCATTACAATCAAACGGAATATAGATTGTAGCCACTAACTCAACTTAACCCCTAGAAGACCAAGCCGCATTTTCTAGCTCAATAACCATTCAAAATTGTCATGTATGCTGCAATCATCTAAAAAACAAAAAAAACGTTTTTTTTAGAATTTAACCGGAGGATCTTGTACTTCATTTGTTCACATCATGAGGTAAGAAATTCATAAATTTTGACAATACGGATTAAAAGATATTAACATTTGAAGTTGGAAAAAAAATATTTTTTGAATGTTGATTTGCAATTTTAGATGACTTTGAGTCTTTGACTGCCAATTGTGGAATTTTGTTGCACTACAGATCATGAGTTTATAATTTATTCTATTGAACATTTGAATTGAGAGTCGGAGAAAAAAATTCAAAATATCGAAACTTGATTTTTATTCATTAAAAAATTGTCAAGTAGAAGTATGTCCAAGATTGAACAAAATACTAAATTATTAATAGGTCAAAGATGGAATTGAAACATCATAATCCCAATTCTGAGACTGTTTATGCAAACAAAATTTACCCTACCAAAAAAAAAAAATGAATTTTCTTGAAAATTGCATTTAAAAATAAATTCTATAAGTAGTTTTTTGAAGAAGGTGTTTAGCATTAGAGAAAATCTGAGGCCATGGGAGGGCTGCTCCACAGTGATATACCAAGCTATTAATAAGATGGTTTGACACTTTCCAAAAAACATCGAAGTGAGTTGTCAGAGTGGGTGAATTTTGCGAAAATAGTCAAGCCATGATTGTTTTTGCGACTAAATATATATATATATATATATATATATATAATTTAATTTTTTTAAACATGCAAATCATTGTATTTGCAGTTTCTAACCTTTACGTCTCCTTGAAGATTCTTAATTGAAGATTCTTGATTGCTTAATTGACAATGGTTTCAATTATGTCAAGTTAAAATCAATCAAGCCACAAAATTTGATTTAGTTGAATTTTATTTGACTTAATTGAAACAATATAAATATCAAATAAAGCACTTATTTAGTTTAGTGAGTTAAAACTTGTGAAGAGAAGCTCTTTATACTAGTGGGGGTAGGAATAGAAGAGACAATGTATGTAAGATATATGAATTAGGAAGAAATGGAGCTTGGTCGCTCATTTTGAAGTAGAATCAAAAAATTAATGATTAACTATTTGATGAAAATAGCCTCCAAAACGCAATTAATTCGTGCCATAGTTATGCCAACAATAGCTAATAATAGTAATATTGAGCTCTACAAATTTTACAATCAACTCCTCCAATGTTTTTGCCATTTGATTTGGAATACTTGTTAAAAGAAACTTGTTCGAGGGTGATTGCAAGAAACACTTGTACTATTTGTTGCATTTTTATTTTCAATCTATTAGTACTTTTTCTACTATGAATCACTAAATTAGCTTCAGTATTATAAGGGATATAGAACATGAAATATAAATGGTTGATTGGATTCTAGATCTCCTATTTTGACAACACTTGATGTTCATCATTGGATGGCAAGGATGAAGGGCAATACTTATTTCACCTTTAAAGTAATTCACACTGGTAAATTGAAGGCACTATAGGCCTACACTAGTACTACTGAATCTTTTTGTGTACCCTGCAATACTATTTTGAGCTACAAGCTTCAATTTACGCTAGAAAATGAGGCGTCTATATTTTTATTTTTAAAATTAGAAAATGCACTTGAAAAATTTATTTAAAAAATGACTATTGTTGCCAACTAAGAACTAAGAAGGAAGATCAAAGCTAAAACAAAAAAAAGCATTTTTAATTTGACATAAATACAACCTAAATATAGCACACTTTAGGCCAGTGTAAAAACACGTAGAATTTGTTTTCAGAAATTCCTTTTCTAAGAAGGTATATTTCTATTAGAAGATCTAGCCTACCAAATTTGACAATGAAATTCTTCAAAAAAGGTATGTAATAGTACTAAAAATCACAAAATTTGTATTTGTGACATATATTCAAAATTCAATCTCACTTATTGAATTAATTTTGAAAAGTTGAATGATTCAAATACATTTTCTATTGCTATAGGAAGCTTACTTTTGACTTTCATGTTCATTCAATTATACTTTGCAATATGTATGGCATTAAACAACTTCCACATTGAACTTGTGACTGAAAATAGGACAAGCGTTTCTTGCAATTACCCTTGGAACATATTCACCCCCCTCAAATATCCATTGTATGTCCTTCCACTCTTCTACCATGGTTATACTTTCTTTTACCGAACTTCTTATCATCAATTTCCATTATTTTTCTTACATCTCTAAATCTTTCCACATTTCATCATTATATACATGGGTGATTGCACGAAACACTTGTTGAGTTTGTTGTATTTTGCAACAGTACTCATGATTTTTTTTGGAGTACTTTAAAATTAGAAAAATAATTTTTAAATTTAAAAAAAAATATGATTAATATATACACTTTTAAGATTAAGGTAACCACCAAAGGAAAAGCCTAGGAAAATTCTCTAAGTAGGAGAACTAGAAAAGTGCCAAAACTCATGAAAATAGATAGATTGATGTTTAAATTAGTCAAAAATAGGAAATAAATTTAAATAAATAAAATAAAAAATTTCCATTTCTAAAATCTCTATGTAGATGGTCATTCACCAAAGAAACCACCAAAAGTATATTTTATTTGTTTCAAAATGCAAGCTGAATGAAGCTCACTTTGTGAACTTCTACACCACATAAATTTAAGTATATTTAAAATCTCTTTGGACAGTAGCTATAAGTGTATTAGAAGACCATCTCCACCAAAAATTAGCTCCAAATTGGTTTTTTTAGGTACTAAATAGTACTAAAAACCTACAAATTGGCAAGTGTGACATAATATTGGGGGCTATTATTAAATAGTAGAACATTTTTAAAATTTTCAAAAAAATGGACAAGGTATATAATAGCCATAAGTATCTTGGAGTCATTTGAAGTCAAAACGCAAAAGTTATAGCCAAATTTGGAGTCATTTGAAGTCAAAATGCAAAAGTTATAGCCAAAATACTAATCAACATGCAACGTGTGACGGAAAATAGTACAAGTATTTCATGCAATCACCCACATTAGAAAGTTTTTGGATTCAGTAGAAGGCCTTAGAGGCGGTTGTAGTCAACAAAAAGTACATGCAAACAACTAGAATCTTTGTTGGTAGCAATAATGCCAGCATGTAAAGTGACTTGGAATTTTCAACTGTGTTGCCAATAAGTGATGAACTTCAAAACACCGATATGTTTATAGAGGTATTATAGGAAAGATCGCATTTAAATTTCATGGAGTATAATATTGAAAAACAATTATTAGATTGTACACTGAAATGAAGTGTATAATTGAATAGCAATACCCTTACAAGTGGAAAATGATTATTTTAAGCATTGTTGTTAATATAATATTTTGAAAAAAATGTGTCACTAAATGTGGATTGGGACTTCAAGGAAAGTTGAATCTTCTAGACGGAGGATTATCCAAGGTCCAAATGAATATATATATGCCACTCAGAATGATTCTTGCTTTCCCATAATTATAGTCATTTTGCAAATCAATTTGTATTTAGATCCATTTTAGTAGCATTGGCTAGCATGTTCGGCTACATTAGCTTAGGGGAACATATTTATGTACTTCATAATCATGCAATAATGATGTCCAAGACTGCTACCCACATCGTCTAATGCACTGCTAGTATCATGCCCATCCCTACATTGTTCAATGCACTGCTAGTATCATGCCCTTCTCTAAAAGTCATATTTGTCATGCTGTCCAAGAGCCTCTTATAGGCCATTCTATTGAGTCCAAATAGTTTCTATTGATTGTTAGTATACAAATCTCTCTACAATAATTATATTAAATCTACAGTTGGAAGTATGACTATCTCAAACCTTTGTGTGTACAAGTGTTAGGGTTTGACTACTTTGAATGGCCCAATAATACATAAGAGTAAGAGTTTATTTGAGAGTCAATTTTAATTTTCAAAACCAAGTCAATCTCCAATCTAAATGATTTTGTTTTCCTGCAACCCACCCATCCACACTGCCATACAAAACCATCAAATTGCTTGTTCTCTTTAACCTTCTTTATAACCATGCCACATGCCTCACATTTCATCTTATCCGACATGAATTGTAGCGTATAGGTTTTGAATGAAGGCAATACAATTTTTTTTGTTTTAATATTCTTTGTAAATTGATGCATCGAAAGGGATATCATGGTAGAAGTAGAAGAGACACAATAAAAACAATAAAGCAGAGGAAATACAATCAAAAGAATAAGACTAAAGATGACAGTAAAATTAGAAGAGTTTGGCATAGTAAAAATAGTAAGAACAAATCATAGTGAAAATAGTAAGAGCAAAGGAGAACAATAGAAATTGCAACGGAAGATGGTTTGCGATGCTTTGCAACAATTATTATCTCAAGCAAGGTGAGGTGCCGCATCCCGTTGCAATGGTAAGCAAGTCACTATGAAAGGACAAGAACAATTGCAATGGTACAAGAAGAAAATTGAAAAGTTGATGTTCAACTACCACATGCTTGTTTGTAGAGTTTCATTGGTCACAACAGAGAGAGGGAGGTGGGGATCAATGTTCTCTCTTGAAAGTGATAGCGAGCAAGGTTGCCATTGCTACATGTGTCCCCATAGATGTTTGTTTTAATAATTATTTAACAACAAAGCCTCTGTTGAATTTTTGGATCATTTCAAAAGAAAATTTAAAGTAACAATCGAACTTCATTTCCTTAGTTTAAACCAATACAAAAAATGGATTTTTGGAATGTTACAATCAAGTTTGATCAAGGCAAGTATGGCATATTTCGATAAAATGGCGGTATTCCCAGTGCCACATTTTCCTTGTGCCATATTCCCCGTGCCATTTTTTTAGACCGCCAGTTCTGAACATCCGAACGCATTTGCATCGAGCATGATCTCCATTCCTAACTGTGATAAGAAAGACTTCTACGTGTAACACATCTCACATGAAACTGAAAGCACAAAAGCAAACACGAGTTTGACAATTTAGAAATAGACCTTGATCCAGCCCTACAGTAAGCAAGAATGTTAAACTATGTGCCATAGATCATGGCCACAATTTAGAGAAGCCATTCGCAACCAGCTTCACATCAGCGGCTCACTCAAGGAAAACTCAGGCTCGATTCCTCGACTCAACCAGAATTGGACTTTAATTGGACCAGCTCCCCTTCTACGTGTGTCACGTACTTTGCAGCCACCTCAGAGTCCTCAGCTCCTGGCGAGATTCAGTCTCCAGAGCCCCCTAGATGCGTCCTGGGAAATGAACAGGCTTCACCGACAGCAATCCCATTGAAGGAGGAACATATATAAAGGCTTCGAGCTCAAGGCAATGGTAACTTGATCGTAGCAACCAGCTCTTCCTCAATTTGCAGCTCCCTCTCTCGCTTTCTCACACACATTGCTCTCGATCTTCGACTGGCAATCAAACAAGGGAGCAAGCAAGTCCAAGTACATTTTTTTCCTGTTCACTTAAGATCCAAAACCCCACGTCTGTGAACTCGAGGCATGGGCAGCATGCATGACATGAACAACCGTAGCAGCGTGTGGGTGACACTGGCGGTGTTGGCAACTATGGCCTTGTTGATGCCTATGCTGGCCATGACGACCGACGCCGATACCCTCGAGGATTTCTCCGTCGCCGACTGCGACTCCACCGAATTGATCACCATCAATGGACAATGGCTTCTCCTGCTTGCCCGCCACCAGGTGTCCGCGTCCTACTTCACGTCCCGGGTCTTGACCAAGCCCGGCGACACCCCCAACCCCAACAATGCCACAACAATGCCAAGGTGACACCTGCCTTCGTGTTAGAGTTCACGGGATTGAACACCTTGGGCATCTAGGCAGCCCGCATTGACTTTGCCAAGGCCCGCCTCACAGGCACCCGCACTCCACACAGCTTCTGCTCTTGGCCAAGGGCGATCTGTAAGTGGGCTTTGTGGATATCAACAACACGTTGTTCACCACCATCAAGGCCGGCAAACTATTCATTTTCTTCGGATTTCATATGCAATTTTAACGAAATTCCCCATGGAGTGACTTGACAGCACCTGCACTTGTTGGATTGTCAGATCATTTTGTACGTTGGGATCAGAGAATGATTCAGAACATTTGGGATCAAGTCGGTCGGGACTCTGAGCTGCAGTGCCTGACTGCCTGCGTGATGTGGAATTCCAAGTGGATCCCTGCCATTCACTAGAGCTTCGATCGAGATGGCTAGCTGCACCAACTGTGTTACTGACAGAAAGTGTGGAAACGTTCATCTTGCCTAGCCAGCTCCCCCTCCTTGTTTCAGTCACTTCCCAAAAACCGTCTCCACCTTCACCTGAATGCCAGCTTTGCCTGTATGCTGTGGCTCATCGATCGGGATCCAGCCATCGGCGAAGTATTTTTGCTTGCTCTGTACGCGAGTTTTGCTCTCGCAGCCTCACTCTGCACTTCGATTGCACGCTAGCTGCTAGTACCTCGATCAGTCTCGGTAGGCAGCTCCAAGTCCAGATTTATTCACAGTTTGTAGCTGTCGTTTTTATGTATCTGATTGAGTTAGCTTGATCGCAATTGATTATCTAATAAAGTGGTAGTACGTCGGTCCGCAGTCGAGGTCTCGTGGATTGAGAATTTCATTTGGCATCTTATCAGATGTAAGTGAATGAGTTCGAGATTCTTGCCTGATTCAATTGAGTACATGCTGGAAGCCTGGTTTTAGAACAATGCTGTAGAACATTGCCAGCCAGTAGTTAGTAGAAGTCAATCACTGCCTCCCTGCTTCCTACGAACGTAATGCATGCATAGACATTGTTAACCGGCTGGCAAGACAGAATTCCTCCTGTCCAATGCAATTACGTAGTTGAGTCTTAGTGTGCATTAGTGCTGCATGTGTGCTGCATTAGATTTGCATTACCTTTCAATTCTTCGTCATCAGGCTAGGATACTATTTGGTACCTGCACCACCATGCGTGTTGTGGTTCACTTAGTTTAGCAACCCAGAGATTTTGTTCATCACTAACTTCCTGTATGCTTCCTTCGTGGTTGCACTTGTGCATGTACGTGTTCGATCAATTGCGCATCAAATCTACTTTATCAGTTGCACACGGCAAGAAAGAATGGCGAAACATACGGCGATGGCGGGGCTGGTACTGCTCACGATCTTCGTGGGTCTGCTCAGAGTACAGGGTTTGATCGTGGTGTTGACGAACATCATGAACTCGGAAGTGAGTATCACATGCGAGCTCGAGGGCACCCTTCCCGACGACTCCCGCCTTGTCTTCCCCGGCGACTTGTACATGTTCCAGGTGGGCGACGGCAGCAACAACTTCCAGGGCCGTCGCTACAACTGCGTGTTCGCGGCCACCGACAAACCGCGCACCATCCTGGAGGTGTTTGTGGGCACGGGAGGCGCAGGCAACGCGCCGTGCAACTGCACGGGAGGCGCATGCCCGTGGTTGATCACGGCGAGCGGCTTCTCGTGCTCCGGCTTCTCGCATGGCTGGGGTAACTGATCTACAAAGCGACCAAGTTAGGACCTTAAATTAGGTCTCAATCTAGAAGCTAGTGCTGCTGATAAATTTTACCCAATTTGTCGTCGTGTACTATCCACGACACAGCACTTGATCAATGATCAGACGAGAGTGTCTTGACTAACAATAATAAAAGAAATTTTTCATGCTGATTTCAATTAATTCGTTTAGTTCTGTGACTTGTGAGATCTGTGACCGGGAATGCATGTAAAAATGGCGGTATTCCACACACTCGGCACTTTTATGTTTAGAGTGTGTGTTCTGAAATCTACACTAGTCCTAGACTTTAGAGCTAAAGGAAATGAATGGAAAAATGGTGTATGGAATAGCACCATTTTACCAAAATTTCCATATTGCCAGACATTTCAAATGTGTTTTTCTTTTTTTGACACAAGCGTGTGCAAAGGGGTATTTGTCAAGTAGAGGCTGCTTTCACGCCATTCGGTTTGAGTACCTTTCCACCATCATCCGGTGACATTTCAAATGTTTCATATGTATGGACATGTTCACAGACTGATGTGTTTGCATTGTTAAGTTGCTTGCCTTTAATTTGATGCAGATTTGGTTTATGTACCTTGTTTAAGTTTGTGAAGTGTTCAACTCCGAGCACTCATTGACCCTAATTCTCTTTACCATTGATATCTATGGACCACCCAAGGTGCTTAATAGTTTCTAGTCAGTGTGCAAGGGCTGTGGTGCACAGAATTGAAACTATTTCTTACAATTGGTGAGAGGTAGACTTATTGATTCATTCACATCTACTATCCTGTGCACGCATGCCATGGTACCTTGAGGAGCCATATTGATCCTTGAAATTTCATCCATGTCAGATTCACATGCCCTAAACTAGAACTGGGTTGAACGACTACTGCTACTACTCTGGCCAAGGATATCCGCTTGAATCATACCATTGCAGGAAACTGTTGGATCTGGACTGAAGGGGAGGAGATTTTGCATTGAGAAGAGCTACTGAGAGGAGGAAGTTTGAGAAAGAATTTATTTAGAAAGGGAGCGAGTGCTACAAAGACAAACTCTTAGAAATCCTAACATAGATGTTTGTTTTAGTAATACCAGAGGTTACAAAGCCTCTATTGAGATCTTGGATTATTTCAAAATTTGAGTTTAGAATAAAACTATAACTTCATTTACTGAGTTTAGATCAATACTAGAAATGGTTTTCTTGGATGTTACAATCAAGTTAGACAAAGGCATAGTCTTTGGGTGTAATTTTTCTATGCAAGGATGAGTTAAGGGTTAAATCCTAAAGAACCGACTGCACAACATGTGTAGGTAAATAAAATTAAACCACATCTTTCTTTTTAGCATATTGTCTCTTAGATAAATCATTGTTTCCATGAGCTGATTTTAGTCAGGAATCATTTTTTTCCAAATGTTTATTGATGATTTTTCTATTTGTTGAGACATTTTGATGACCACTACATTGTTCATGTTGCTTGTGTTATTTCAGTGAAGGCTGTGATATCATCTTACATTGGTTGGCTTTCGTGTTCATGAAATCATGCTTGAGCCTCTATTTAATCACAATCATAGAAATGGAGAAGGTGCACTGCATTAGAATTTAGAAAAGAAGAAAGGGCCATTTAGTCCTTGAGTTTCAGACTTAAATCAATTTTTTTTTTTAAGAATGAAGCTCTATTCTGCTGCCCAAGGTACAATTGTTATGTTGTCATGGCCATTACATTACGTGTCTTGTTGGATGTAAGGTAGGAGGTGCAGAAACTGTTCATCTAAGAGTATTTTTGCTTTCCCAGTCCAACACTGTAGTTTGAGCAATTTTGCTGAAATTTGTAGAGTAAGAAGAGAAAGCAAATTTAGATGCAAGTATTTCCAAATATTTTTCAAACATTAGGCCACCAATCCTTGGCAATTGGTCAATTCACACAACCCTTCTTAGGCAATTAATCTCTCACTGAATCAAGGAAACAAGCTAGCATCCAGTCTCTAACCTTGCTACTTGTTCACAATTTAGACCAACTTTATCTAAAGTCACTCTCCAAGTTCTATATACTCATGGAATTCAAACTCCGCTCCAACATTCAATGTGTTTTCCATACTATCTTTGCACACTCTCTATGCTAGCATTACAACTAAAGCCAGACAATTAGGAACCATTCAAGGTTCAATTTGGTCAGATAATCACAAACCATAATTTGCAAATAGAAGCAAAAGTTGATTTGACCACAAATTCAAATTAAAAGAGAATACAAGTACAACACAATTTTTGTGCAAGTCTTACCACACTTATGCATTGTCTTAAGAACAAATTGACATTTAGACATATAGTCTCAAAAATGAAGGGCATTTTTCTGTCAAAAACGACTCAAAACTGCAAGTTCTATTGCGTTCATCTAAGAAAAGAGCAAAAATATTTTTTTTAGAATCTAACCATAGGATCTTGTACTTAAATTATTTCAAATCATGTGATAAAGATTTCATAAAGTTTGACCATACAGATTAGAAGATATTAGCATTCAAAGTTGGGAAAATTTGATTTTTTGAACATTGGCTTGCAATTTTAGATGACTTTGACCGCCATTTGTAAAAAACATTTGCATTGCAGACTTTTAATTTCATTTTTTTATGTTGAATAATTGAGTTGAGAATCTAAGAAAAAAATTCAAAAAAAATACACTTGATTTTCATTCTTTAAAAAATTGTTAAGTAAAAATAAGTCCAAGATTGAAAGAAAAATTAAATTGTCAACAGCTCTAAGATGGGATTAAAACACTATAATTCCAATGGAGAAATTGTTTTAGCAAGAAAACTTAGCCTTGTCAAACAGTTATTTTTGAAAAATTGTGAACCTGCATTCAGAAATGAATCCTACAAGTTATTTTTCAAGAAGATGCTTTAATTGCCTGAAAAATAAGATTGTCCATAATTTTCTGAATAACATATCCAAATGGAATGAATCAAAGCTTTCCATATAGATAAAATTACAATCTATGAAAAAAAAATTTAAAAATTTAAAAAGTTTTTTTGTGTGAGAAGATTTTTGCCCGCCACGCCAAAAAAAAGGACCATTTGTGCCATAACTTTTGCTCCTAGGCACCAATTGAAATAAAAATTATATTCCCATAAAGCTAATGTGTTTTTCCTATCTTCAATGGATGTTACATGTGGATGTTACATTGAATGTTATTATTGACATAAAAACACAAGTTGTTTTATTGGACGTCCTCTAAAATCCGTCTCCTAAAATTACACTAACGTCACCTAAAATGCGGGGTTCTTACCCTTAAGTGTCTATTCAATGTACACGTGAATGTACACAAGAAATCTCGGATAGGTTCTATGAAGTCAATTTTGATTGGATGTTCATGAAATTTAGATACAATGTGCAAATGTGTACCTCCTTGGTGAAAATCTCATTTTTTTTTATTGGCTGCTCCGATCAAAATTTATGCTGCCTTGAATTTTCTAGACAGCTTGGGTAGCTTTGGACAACATGTGCAAAACTCCTCCTATAATTTTGAAATTTAGTAGGTATGTAATTTACATGATATAAGATGAAAACGTAAAAAAAACCCACCATGTGTAGTGTAATAATCTCAATTTAGAAGGAGCTAAAGTTTGTTGCCCTATTAGGCTAGGTAGGAATTTATTTTTCCTTAACTTCAAACATTATAATCTTTCAATCCGTGCGGCCAAAGCTTTTGAAAATTTTCTCACATATTCCTAGAGAAGTCTAGTACAAACTTATATGGTTAAATTTTGGAAAAAATATTTTTTCCTTTTTTTTGCTACCCTAAGAAGTGATAGTTTTTGACAATTTCTGCCCAAAATGTACCTTGGTCCTATTGGGGATAAACTTGTTCAAACAGTCAATGTAGGACAGAATTTCACTTGGTGACGTTCTGATGTCATATTGAACTGTCAATGGATCAATCTACCATAGGATGGAGGTTCCTTTCCATATTACACTTTTGTGCACATCATGTATTCCAAGCTCTTTAAACAAAGTTTGCCTCCATTTTGCGTATTTAGCAAGGGAGAGTGTACAATGATTTTTTTGAATTTTTGATCTCTTGGTGTGTAGAAATGGACTATTCCAAGACATGTGTGACTTTTATTCTTACTCATGGGAAAAAAATCAGCTTATTTGGAGTTATCAATCTTTCTTGGTGCATCGTAGAAGGCATTGCAATGATGCTAGCGCATAAGCACATAGACGTAAGCCTATGAGTTTTGAACCATTAGATGTTATTTGGGGGTAGTAAAGGGCTATTTCAGGCCCGTTCCCCAAACCTCAAACTGTTTCCGATGCAGGGAAGGAATGTCACACTGCTGACGTGACGGTTGGTCCCATACAACATTGTCCAAAAAATACATAAATTTTATGAAGCCTTCACTCTACTCAACTATTCCTACTTTGCCTCACAGAATATCAAGTTCATTATTCTATTTTCACACCGTTGTCACAAATATTTGCAAATAGGTCCAAAATAGCATGGGGCCTTTGTTGTAGAAATGATTTGCATATAATCTCTTATACCCTTAAACATCCTAAATAATCCTCAACTTGTTTCCAACTTTTTGACATGAAGTAGTAGAAGAGTTAAATACTCTCTAAATTTCCATTAGAGGAGATTCAGGGGTCTTGGAAGGCTCCGAGTTCCCCTGCTGTCTGCTGCGTTCCCAGACTACGGGAACGCAGCAGCAGCAATTGGCTGACGTGGTCAAGCAACTGCTACGTCATTTTTTGAAATTTTTTTTTTGCATAAAATGATATTTTGGTAAAAAAAATTATTTTATTTTTTTTTTTTTGAAATTTTTTTTTTCTAACACACTTGTACCGGCATTCACTGAATCTGGGCAGATCAGGGAACAGGCCTGAAACGGCCCTCCAAAACCTCCAAATATCATCTAATGCATTGCCATAATACAGAAGTCAATATTAAGATTGAAGTTCCTCAATACAGCCGTTTTTGTCATCTTAGATTCCAAACATCTCCACTTTGAACAAGACTTTGAAGCCTCTTAATTCTTCTCCACAATAGATCTAAATTTGAAATTTAGCAAGGTAATAGATCAATTATTCAAAAATTTAGATTTCAAAATTTGCCTTGATTCAACATTTTTTCAAAATACAATACAAAATCCCTTATATTAATGCTTCTTCCAATAATAAATCATCAACAAAACACACAACTTTGCACTTAGTGCATCTTTCACCTCCAAATTTCCAAAAAAACAAAGAAAGAGACAAAGAACCAACCCTTGCTTCTAAGTAGCCAACCACAAATCTACAACCCTAGATATCAAGCCAATCAGCTAATCCTAATCCTAATCCCTCCTTAACCCTGACATCAACTACAAACCAATTGGTTATCAATTGACAATTGACAAAGTAAACTAACAAGGATTCACAATATTGCACACCTTCTAACCTATAAAAATGTCTTCTTCAACTAGTAGATGGCCCACATCACAACACTGTTTTTAAATCTTTGTATTCAAATCTCCACCCAATACGCCAAAAAACAAGCTGTAGTATTGCCACTTACGGATTAATCACAATTTGAGCTCAAGTCATCTCAAATAGCCACAATGCCATTTTTGACCATTTTGAACAATAAGAGCTTAGACGGAATTTGAAGTTATCATAAATAGTGAAGAAAGAAGTATTTTGAAGCAAATTAATATTAACTATATAAATCAATGAATAATATTAGTTGCATTGCATGGTTTTGTTTTATGTCTTTGTTTGATCTTTTCCTGACATCCAACTTTAGATGAGCTAGTTTCTTTACCCAAAAGGACCATACATTTATATCATATCTTTGAAAAATATCTTTTTTTTCTGGCAATTTAATTTTCCATTTAAAACAATTCTATAAGTTTTCATTTGTATTGCCCTTCTCCAAAAGAATGATGTAATATATTCCACATCCAACAATAGTTACAAAAGCATGTAATAAGAATGATGAATGGTAATGATGCCACCATAAATGTTATGCTGAAGAATAGAGCCTGCCAAATCTGTGAACAATATGTTGCTACCAATTTTTTTCCTTGTTTTTTTCCTTAAAATAAAAATTTAAAATCTTTGTATACCTCGTTGATAGGGTAGACTGTAATTTTTAATTTTTTTTAAATTATTTTCTGAATAAAAAATAAAAAAATATAGCAAGAATGTTGTTCACAAATCTTGTGTATATTGTCATAGCCGAAGGTGGAAACCCATTCTTATTCTTATTCATACTTATTCTTCCACCATGGATTAACTTTGTGGATGAGGACTCAAGAGAAAAAAAGGTAACCTCTTTGAAGGCTACTAAATGTTATGTTCTAATCTTGTAGCCTTGTTTGATATACAATTATGTTATGCTGTTTCAAAAATATCATTTTCATCTATTAATCTATTTTCCATTCTTGTCTTCTAGCCATGTTTGATTTTCTTAAGATTGTTTTTGTATTTGGATAGTTGTTTAATAAAACATATTGGAATCACTAAATTTACATCACTCAAATTTATTACTGAGAAGGCCTGATCATTTGAAGTACAACTTTTCCATTGCTTGCACACATGAAGGTGAAAAGACTTAAAAAATTGATGCAAACAATCACTAGTAGAAAACCATGTTGTAAGAAAGAAATTTTGTGCAACATTTATATTTCTTGTAATATGCAAAAGGCAAATTTTGTGTTGAATCTGACATTTTTACGTCACAAAAATACAAATGTCATACAAAATTTGTGCATCGCAACAAAAATTTCTACTAGTAGATGGTCACCTTACTATTTGAGAGTTATAGGTTCAAACCTTCCCACCTATACTAAAGATGGTGTATCTAGAATAGATCTTGGAGGCTTCCTATATATAATAGTTACATATATATATTATAAATTTCTAATTAGTGCCCGGACCTTAAATAAATTTGAAATTAAAAAATAGTTTTTATTTAATTAAAAATACTCAAAAGGCTTGTAATTTTACAAAAATAGGAAAAAAAAACTTTTCACTTCAATTTTTTTCTAATTGCATGTTAAATTTTTGATAAAAAATTGTTGTGTAAAAAAATGCTTTATAAATATAAGAAAAAAATTAACTTTTGGTGGAAAAATCAAATTATTGTAATTTTTTAAAATGCCATAGAATATGTCAATTAGAACATATACTAGAATAATTTGGAACTTGGACACAAAATAAATCCATCAAAACATAAGATCAAAAATAAATGTTGTCAAAATATCAATTTCAGCATATTTGTTGTTTCTAAACTATTCTTAAGCTTTTGTTGAGTCTTGAGTGTCACATGAAGACTCTGTATCCTTGTAGTAAGTATTTTTTGGGCAACATATAAATAAATAATGAATTTTTAAACATTAAAGATGTATATATTATTATAAAATCTTTCAAAATGTGGGAACTTAACCCTTAGAGGTTTTGGCTATGTTTTCACCAAAAACACTCCAGAATTGCCATTTCTAGTACAAGTACTGCATTTTAAAAAAAAAATATTTTTTGGACACATATAACTATAGGATCTTGTAGTATGTTTGTTTAAGAAGGTGCGGAAAAAATTCAAAATTTTTATGGTGTAGATTGCAAGATATTAGTGTTTGAGTTTGCAAAAATCCTTTTTTGGCCCTGCAAAAAATAAGATAGCTGCACTTCACAAGGTCACAATCACCTCAAAAGTGGCAGTAACTGCCATTCCACAAGTGATACAAAGGTCACATTGTATGAAAAAATGTCTAAAATGGTGGTGCTTCTTTGGATTCATTCTTGAAGGCAAGTTGGCTACATGCTTGAAAAATTTTAGATCATTTGGAATTGCATAACATTTAATGAAAAATAGTAAATAGAAAAAAGTAGAGAATGATTCAAAATACTAAATTGTTAAGAATTTAGTTATGGAATTGAAAAATGCCAATTCCAATGGTTGTAATGTTGCAATAAACAATCTACATCCTATGATTTTAATTTTTTCCAAAAATATTGAAAATTGAGTTAAATAAAGGACTTCAAAGTTTATTTTAGAGTAGAGAATCTATAATTGTCCGCAAACTAAAAATCCTCATAAATTTCATCTCATTAATCAAAATGGAATGATTCAAAGCTTTCCACGTACATATAAATCTAGAAAACCAATTTCAAATTTTTATTTTTGTAAAAAGTGATTATTTTTTGTACTGCCGGCTAAGCATTAAAATTATATATCATGCAATAACTTTTTAACCATGTAGTCAAAAAATATGAAAATTGTTGCGCCTTAAAGCTACTCCTTGGGCACATGTTGCGAGAAAATTTCAAAGAAAAAAATTAAGCTTTCCATTCATAGTGAGCTTCCAAAAATCGCTATGTTGCCCAAAAATGTAGTTTTAGGCTTTAGGGGATAATTAGGGATCATTATTCATCTAACTTAGTTGAGTAAAATGATCTCTTTGGCATATCCAAAATAACATGCACTTCATAAAATATCTTATTGGGATGAAAATTGTTGTTATGTACAAAGGTACTAAATAAACGTTCAACCTATTTTTTAGTATTTTTTCAATAGAATTTTTAATGGTAGAGAAACCAAAATACAATTTAAAATTTTAATAGTATAAAATAGAAAGAGAGCATGAAAATAAACATGCTAAATTTTACAATGTATTTTTATAACTGATTTAGTAGAAATAAAGTAATGAAATAATAGTAAATTATCTATTGCAACAGAACATCAAAGTAGTTTATCAAGTTTATTAGTTATAGTGAAACTGCTCTTAATGTTGAAGAATTGCATTTGTAATTATGGTGAAACAATTAATAAAAATTTTAGTAGTAAACAATATTTAAAGTGTAAGAGGTCCAATCTCCTGCATTAACTTTTCGGAGTGGATCAACTTTTGTTGATCTACTTTTCAGAGTGGATCAACAATAGAAAGGCCCTACCATTTGTTCTCTCACTTAGTTCTTTTGGTTCTTGCTCCTCTCTTTGTTTTTTTCTTTTTTCTATTTTGCTCTTATCTCTTCATTTGCCAGCCTCAGCTTGGCTGTTGTTCTCTGATTTCTTTAATGCAATGATATTTTTCATTTGTTCAAAGAAAATAAAAATAAAAAATGTAAAAGTGAACCATTTATGTTGGCATAGAAACTCTTAAAATGCAGCAAATGATCCCCAAGATATTGTAGCATTGTAAACTGTAGGTGACTTTAACAACCACCATTTCATATCAAACATGATTCTTTATTTTGTTTCAGCCATTTTAAATCCACCTCTTAAGGACTAGGAGTAGTCCAATTCCAAAATTTTAACCCTTAAAAGACCAGCATGCATTTTTTAGCTACAAAGCAATTCTAGGCAGGTACGTGTGACAAGAGATTTCTATATTTTTGGCCCAAATTTTAATAAAAGGTGGCAACGAGGAATATTTTTCATACGCACTAAATTTTTCCTGACATTTGGAAATATGAGTCAAAAGTTATGGCCTAATATGTTACTTTTTTTTCGAAAATGGTCAGTCCGGGCAAATAAAAAAATCACTTTTTTTGGAAACAAATTTGAAATTGGTTTTCTAGAGTTATATATATGTGGAAAGATTTGGATCATTCCATTTTGATCAATGAATCAAAAGTTATGAGGATTTTTTTGTTTCGAAGCAGTTACGTATTCTCTACTCTAAAATAAGCTTTGAAGTTCTTTATATTACTCAATTTTCAATAATTTTTGAAAAAAATAAAATTATAGGATGGAGATTGTTTATTAAAAAATGCAATTGTTGGGATTGGCATTTTTCAATTCTATAATTAAACTCTTAACAATATCGTATTTTGAATCATTCTCTACTACTATCTACTTACTACAAAGTATTTTTTTCTTGTACATTGTACAATTTCAAATGATTTGAAAATTTTCAAGCATGTAGCCAACTTGTCTAGGAAAAAGAATCCGAAGAAGTACCACCATTTTGGAGATTTTTTATTATTGAAAACTGAGCTTGTGAAGTGTAGTTGCCTTGTTTTTTGTAGGGGCAAAAAAATGATTTCGGTGAATTTGAATGCTTATATCTTGCAACCCACGCAGTGGAAATTTTTGAACTTTTTACCACATGTTCTCAAGTCTAGCATACTATAAGATCCTATAGTTATATGAGCAATTTTTTTTTTTTTTTTTTTTTTTTTTTTTTTTTTTTTTTTTTTTTTTAAATTTGGTACTTGTACTAAAAATGGCAGTTTTTGAGTGTTTTTAGTGAAACATAGTCATGAAACTTTAGAGGTTAAAGATGTATTTTAAAATGCAATTTGGGAGAATAATTTAATTATAATTTTTGCTATAAAGTTTTAAATTTTGATCTATAGATCATATCAATCCTATTAGGTCTATTATTACATTAACCAATAATTTTTAATAAAATTTGAAACAAAAAATTGAATATTCTTCAAAATCTAAGTTTACATTGAGTCAAATTTAATTTTCACAAGATTTTTTTCTTCTTTGTATCTAAAATGATAGGTTTTAATTATAGTCATTTTTAAAGATTTTTTTTTACTTACTTCTTCAAGTTATTTTTGATGGGTCATTCTTCAAATTGAAAAAAGTTTCTTTTTGAGATCAAACATATAGAAGGGAGTTTCAATGGAAGAAATGAAATAGAGTTTATCATCTCAATTGAACCATTACCACCTTCTAAGTGGAAAACTCCATTTCCTTTCTTCTTTATTAAACTCTTAAAATCCCCTTGTGATATATGTACAACTATACCCCTTGAACTTTAGAATATCTGTAAGAATTTTTTTTGAGAATCTATTTTATATAAATGCTAGAAAACTTGTACAATAATCTACAAACACTTAGGTGGATAAATCAAGGGATGAATAAACCATGATTATACGTTTAGGCTTGTTGGCATTCATTAGTTGTCCAAAAATTGAAAGCCTAGTCTTTAAGGGTTAAGAGCCTACTTTGGTACATTTTGAAAATTTAGTTGCTCTACTAATTGAACATTTAATTTGAAGCTTTTATGATATCTTTATACATATATATAGTATGATATCATCATGCTTAGATGTACTTGAAGCTTTATTTTCTGTCATTCTGATGAGTGTCAATTATAACCATAAGTTTAAAAAAAATTAAATTCAAGCAAGTTGAATTAAAAATATATGGTTATTTATTTAAAATGAGTTTTATTTGATTGACAATAAAGGTAGAAATAACATATTAATTTTTTTCTTGAACATAATCTTTAAAATTATATAATAAGTTGTTCGTTTGGTTTTCACTATTGGGATTGATATTTCTAAATTTCATGTCAAAGTTAGTGATTTAGTTTTGTCTTTCTTCTAAATTTTTAGTTGAATGTGTGAAAAAATTAGTTTTTTTAACTTTGTATAATATATATTGTCAAACACATTTTGTTAGATATTGTCAAAGTGCACAATTATTGTAAATAGACTTGGTACGTCTAGAACTATGCTCTTTTTGTTTTATACAATGCCCTGTTGATTCCTTCTATTGTTGGGACTTAGACAACCCTCACTTGGCAACAATGCATTCTTGGATCTAAATTACCACAACAGTTGAAAAAAGGCACCACCATATAGTCTTTCTTCAAGGGCTTTGTTGTTTGGACTGCATGGCTAGATTGCAATGCGATATGCTTCAACAACAATTCTAGGCCGCCTCAAAAATTGGAATAAGTACTTTGAGAGGCGTTTATTGACCACGCTTGAGTTGCTTGGTTTCAAACTACTAAGCTTTGAACACTACATCCCAACAAAGAAGGTACCTTCCTCAAGAGGTTCAACAATATATGGCTTCAAAATGATTTTTTTGGCAAGAGAGTCCATCTTAAGTTGAACTAGAGGCTAGTTCAACCTAAGATGGGGGCACTTGCCTGAAGTCGATCGGATATCATGTGGCATTTAGGGTTGCTTGCTTGGGCTAGCTGCTCCGAGGTTTGGCTTTAATAGCAAGCTTTGCCTTATAGATTGCAAGATTATAATGTTTTAATATTGGAAAAGGATGCTAAAATTTTCCTAGCAACACATTTGGAGGTGATATCTGATTTCTAAACATTAGAGAAAATTTCAGCCTATGGGAGGGCCGTTCCAAGTTGACATACCCTGCTATTTTATGCATGGCCTGTTAACTTGGAAAGTACCCTTGGTGAGTAGTCAGAGTGTATGATTGCTCGCCGGAGCAATCAAATTTTGTAGAATTTTTTTTTTTTTTTAAATTTTTTTGATATTTTCTTAAGATTAAATTTTATTTCATTTTATTTTTTCATTTGCGAATTTCGGTTCCTATGCCATTGTCACAACAGAAACTGCTGCGCGTAAATAGGGCAAAAAACAATTTTTTGGCCCCCAAAAACACTATTTCAGGGTCCTTTGGAGGGCTGTGGAGTAGCCCTCCAGAGGCCTGAAATTTTCTCTAATGCCTACTCAAATGAAAAAACTCTTAACTTTAAAGTGCTTCAAAACTAGCATACAGACACATTAGTGAAAGAAAATATCATTCAATTGACTCATTAGAGTTATTCGTAAAGTCCCCCTAGTTTGGAGGGGACTTTTTCCGACAAATTTCCTTTGATGGACAACCCCGCAGGCGACCAAGACCCTGTAGGCAAAGTCCAAACAAAACTTCTTTTTGGTCAAATTGGGCGCGAAAGAAAGTTTGATACCCACTTTCGTATTGGCTTTTTGCCCAAAACCTGCTTTTTCACAAAACTGCAGGGTTTACACATTAGAAGACTTTTGGGGTCTCCATAAGGCCCCGGGCGGGCAGCTGTGGTCAACGGAGAAGGACAGCACGGGAGAAGAGGCCCTGTCACTACCCTGGCTGCCAGCACTTCAGCTTACCATGAAATTCCGAGGTTGCGGCCAATGAAATTGAACCTCCAGATTGCTCTATGGATTGCTGTGGACCAACTGTCCGTGCTGCCAGACGCGGCAGTAGAATAAAATAATCCAATGCTAGGACGCGGAAGGACAGTTGCACTTTTGCGAAATACATATTTTAATTTACCATTTCAATATTTTAATGCTAGACTCTAATATTTTAATACTAGAAGGGACACTCATGTCAGCAAAGATGGAGACCATTGTTAGCGGGAACCTTGCTGACTGTGCAGCATTGACACTGTTAAGGTTCATTTTGTGGTTTCAATGCGACAATGTGAGTTTTAGCGTATATCCCTGCGGCCGCATGCAATTGGTTGAGTTCCTGGAAGAACGTTAGTGGTCTTGTGTCAGCCATGGATCAGCCAGTTGAAGTCAATCAACCGCCAGCGGAGGTTCAGAGTGTAGTTCTTTTTAACTCACAGGATGTCGATGGCAGGTGGATTTCCATGCGGATTGAAATTGGCTCTTGGGTTGCTTTAAGACCGGCAAGTTGTGGTCCGTGGGCTAGGGATGCTCACACTCACGGTGACGAATCGTTTGCAGGTGCATGGAAAGCTCAAGTATTGCAATTCCGCTGGACTTCCATTATGCAGCGTGGGAGGCAGGTGATTAGACTGGACGCAATCGAAGTGCGGCATGCATACCAACGACGTCAGTTGCATCTGGACCCAGCTGTTGCTGCTAGTGAGCCACGTGCTTGCAATCTTCTGTATGCTTCCTATTGGGACGATTGGGTGTCACCGTCATCGGTGCTTGATGTGATTTTGGTGTTGCACCACGAGATTGGAGAGGCGGGCCGCAATGGGCGTAGTCACAAGCATTTGCTTGAGAATGGGACTTTCTTTTTGAAGGAAGTTTATGTTCCAAGGTCGGGCACGGACCTATATGGGAGTCTGGAAGCATTGCCGTTGCCCGAGCTTACTGATCCTTCTTGGCCTGTTCCGGACATGCACACTTCGGAAGCCTTTCGGTTGAAGTTGGCAATGGACGTTGCTGCTGCAATGAAGGGCGGCACTGGCAGCAAGGTTGCGCGTGTACAGTGGTTCATGCCAATTCACGTGATGGTTGACCTGTTTGGAGTGGCCGATGACATCAGGCGTACACGCGCCATGTACATTTTCAATGAGCCATCCAATACACTGCTTGCCAGTTTGATGGACCCTGGTTGGGACGAGAAGTGGCAAGTTGGACGTGATATCATTAAGACCCGAGTCAGTCGCCCAAGTATTAGATTTCGATTTCATATTGCTCGCCAGATGTTGTATATGACTTTCTGTTACGTCAGGTATAGATGCGAGGGAGGTCAGAATTGGGTGGCCATGGATCAAGTAGTCATCCCAGACATGGTAAGGTGCAATGTAGTGTTTGGGGACAAAGTGCTTCCAGCATTTGAGGTGGGTAAAACATGGCCAGTGTCGCACATCCGGGAGGAAATTGCCATTGTGTTATCACGGGAGAGCATCCCAGACTCCTATGACTTGGTTGTTGAGCAGGCCGGGCAACGCGACAAAAAGGTACGGCGCTAATACATATGTGCTTGCAGTATATGGTCTGGTTGAAGCATCAACTGATTAGGATAAAGCACAACCATTTTGACATTTTGGCACTTGATGTTGTGTCAGATTAATAGTCGGCTGGAAGGAAGTACCGAGATAGGGGCGGTGCTACCCGCCCACGGGAGACTGAAGATGGTGTCATACTAATGTTACCGCATAGAGCATTGCAACAATGTGAACATTAGTACCGTTGTAATGATCTGCTTTTTGAAACGCTTGGGTTTTTTCTCGTACGGCAAGATACTTCAATGTTTATAAGACTCTAGTGTAAGCTACCTAAAGATGGAAGTGGCCTTATGCTTTTGGCTATACAGTAGTCAATTGGTCAAGCGGTAGGGTAAACTGAGTTTTCCAAGATTCACTTTGTGTAGCTGTCAACTTTGGAATATATTTATTCCTAACTCTTATGACTTCATCTTTGTATTGAAGTGGAAATTGAATATACCACTTTCTTCTAACTCTAAATCCATGCATATCTTGTTTTCTTCCAATGAAATTCTAAATTATGTCAGTTGCCAAAAGTGGAAAGAAAAAATAAAAATAAACAAACAAAGGAGAAAAACCATAAAAGAAAAAATAAAAGTAAACAAACAAAGGAGAAAAACCATAAAAGAAACAAACAAACCACTTACAAACAGAAGAGAGAATGAGAAAAACAACAACAATGATAACGACACCAACAGGAAGAGAAGAATGAGAAGACCCAGGACTCTTTAAGTCTCTTTCATGCTGAAAATCAAAAATTCAGTGAACTCAAGCTGAAAACAACCATCAAGCCCATGCCTTGTTTGAGATTCAGGCTGAGAACAAATTTCATGCGAAATTCATGCTGAAAACGAAAAGTCAGTGAATGCATGCTGAAAACGACCATGAAGCCCATGCCTTGTCTGATTACCTGAATATACATCACAAAGGTATTGACTACATTGGCATTTTTCATATTTTATGAACAGCATGAGCACAGGACTGGTGCTTAAGTAGTCCCCACATGAATTTCAATTGCTTCTACACATTTGAGTTGTACACCAATTCATGTAATTCAAACGCCATTGCCTTTAGCATGCATACAACTTCCTGGAGAAGACAAAAATTTCAAAAATGCTTAATCTTTCATTTCCAAGGTGTATATTCACAATGAAGTGCAATAGGGTGTACATTCACAATAGAGTAGGACTATAAGCTGATCATAAGGTCTATGACTAGAATGACATTAAACAGTATGCCTCCGAGAGCATTCAAAGTAAAACGCTAGAGAACTAAAACAGCCCAGGATGCTGACGCAAGGAAACATCAAATCTCATCGCAGTGGTAGACGATAGAAGCTGCTATTGCTGGAGTAACCTGCACAGTCTCAGTCAACATTTTGACAGAATCAGATTGGACGACTGTACCCTCTGGGGATGCATGCGTGCTAACAATCGGTTGATCCACGGGGTTGACTGCTGCAGCAAAGGACCCGGCATCAGCTGGATCGGCCTGGATCGGCTGGATGGGATCAGCTGCGAACACGATGGGATCATCTGGATCGGCCTCAAACTCGTACGCCTTGGACTTGTAGAAATTGAGCTCGGTGGCCTGGAACTTGTCCGCCTCGAGGTTGTTGGCCTTCAACTCAGACAACTCGAGCTCGTTGGCCTTCAACTCAGACAACTCAAGCTCGTTGGCCTTCAGCTCATCGGCCGGGACCTTGTCATTTTGGACCTCAAAATCAAGGAAATCGTGTTTGCGTTTACGTATACCTGCCTTGTCAGCAACATTCGCTCCATCCGAAGCAATATTCTTCAGCTTGTCAACGATGACTGCGACTTCTCTTTCCTGATTCTCGTCGAGTTTACCATCCCATTGTGCCACCCATGCCGGATCAAGATGAGAAGTGCATTTTGGGCAAACTTCTTTGTTGGAGTCAATCATCTCTCCCACACATACATTATGGAAGAGACAACCGCATGAACCCAGAACTGCTGCTTTTGCGATGAATCCTTTGCAACAGATGGAGCAGAATTCACTTACAAGGGATTCAATCGCCGGTACAGATTGGTCAATAGGATACTCGAACACTGGGCGCGGGCGCAAAACCATATTCTCCTGCTTCGCCTTCGACAGGGCCGCTTCTGCGCCAGCAAGGTTCGCCTTCATTTGGTCGTGATCCGCAGAGGCTTGATCGAGGGGCCCTGCCTCAAGCTCACTTACGGTTGAACGCGCCAGCATCTGTGCTTCCTGCACTTCTTCTATCTTCTCTGAAAGATTTCGCACCACTTCACCTTGCGCCTTGTACTCGGCAAGCTTCCCTTCGCGAAATAGCCGTTTTTGCTTCACAATTGCGGCGTTGCTCTCCGATTCAAGCTTTGACAACTCTTCATCTGAGGATGCAGTCATCACCTTCACTGCGTCCGCGTGTTTCTTCTTCATCGCTTGAAGCGCCTTCGCTGCGGAGTCCTCGGCCACTCTTGCTGCGTCCACTTCTCTCTCTACTGCATTCACATTTCGTGGCATCCTACAACGCGTCGGGCTTCCAGTCGCCACATTTGCCATCAACTCGCACAAACACTCCATTTGTCGACGCAATGCAACAGGTCCAAGTTTTCGGGGGTTCTTTGTAGCAGCAGCGAGGCGCTTGGTGCGACGCCCTTGCGCTTCTGCAACCCAATTCACGTCCTTGTGATGCACAAATGTTGCAAAAGCAGCCTTCAGAAATCGCATTGCAAAATATGCGTTGTCCGGGCGGTTTCCATAAACCCGAAAATTATGCTGCGAGAACAGCCGAACTTGATCCTTGTCTGTGCAGTTGGCAATCTCATACCCGTTTGCTTGCGCTCCCGGCCTCCATATCTTCTTAATGTCGTTCTCCAGAATCTCGGGTACACCTTTGGCACTTCATCCACCAGTGGTCCCTGGTCGCAAAGTCCTACTTTGTCGCGAAAGAATGAGTCATCGTATTCTGCATCGCGACCCCGAAGCACAGGAGCTGCCGCAAGCATGCTCTCGCGCAAAACCATTGGAATACCCGACAGGTCAAATGGTGCATCAAACTCCGAGTTGCCCACATCATACGCACTCGCAGGCTCTTCAGTAGCGGCTGCAGCAGACTCGATTTCTTCGTCCCCTGCTTCTGCCTGTTCTTCGGGGGAATCTGAAAGCAGCACTTGCTGTTTCACCTTGCACAACTTCTTTTTGGGCGGAGTGGAAGCATTCAAGACCTTTTTTTGCTTCTGCTTCTGCTTCAGCTTCTGCTTTGCCTCCAGCGACGGATGCATTGTTCCTGACAAGTACAAGCTGCAGATAAAAAAAAAAATAGAACCTCAGAAGGTACCGGTACTCAAGAAAACTCGAGGTGGAAGACTGCGCAAAGCGGCGAAAGGAACTGAAGGCAAGAGTAGAACAAGTGGGGTGAAAGCTACAAGACGACTCCTGGGTGAAGCACAGTGAGCTGCAAGTGAGATTTTACAAGTACGCTGCGGGAGTGGGGCTTCAAGTGCGATCAGGCATGAGATATAGAGTACTGCCTTTTTAATTGACAAAGATAGGTTGGAGCTACTCTGACTGTTAAGGAGTCTTCAGCTCAAACAACGACATTATGAAGAATTGACACTCTGCTTCAACAATACAAAAAATGCTTTAATTAGTATAATGATTTGTGCAAGCCCACTTGATTAACAATTGGAAAGACAACATTATAATAATATGATGCTATAATATTTAGATTTTAACACTTTGCTCAATAAGACAACATGTAAATCAATTAGAATCAATTTAAAATTCAGCATCCATACAACAAATAATTTTTCAATTTACGGTGAGAGTAATTCATATTATGATTTCTGAAGCCGCAACAATTATTTTAATTCAGGGGGAGCAATTTGGTACTTTCTACAAATCAATGCTATAGTTTAGCTTCTTTTATTTCTATTTGATTTCCATCTTCACATTGGTTTTGTGATTTGAAAGGCTCTGCAAATCCCAATGCAAATGTTGTTGTCTCTTCACACATTGTTGTAGAATTCTAGTTTCAACAATATGAAATGCTAGTTGCTCACATAACTTAGTTTGTTTTACTTTGGCATAGTCATTTTTTTGCATTATCAAAATCCTACTATATATTAAAAAAAATAGGGTGCCAAAAATTAATCTCTTAAATCAATTATGAAAAAAATAGGGTGCTCAAAAATACATAATGTGGTAGATTTTTATCAAGAAATTGTGAAGAAAAAAATGCCCTAAAACACATAAATATTCCCTAGTTTAATACCCCATTATCGCATGTGATATAGTAAAGGATGTTGATTGTTTTATTACAACATTACAACCACTAGGATTGGCATTTTTTTAACCGTATAACAAAATTATTAACAATTTCATATTTTGAATCTTCTTCTATTGCTTTGTGCTTACTATTTTTTCTGCTTAATCGCTTGATTGCTTGTCACTTTTGAGTGTTTTTTGTTAGAAAAAAGCAGTCTTGATCCTTTAGGAGTTTAGAATGTATAGAAACTATGGAGTTCCACTTTGAAAATTCATAGAATATAGATGCCCGTTATTCATTGAGAATTCTATATTTTGGAGCACAAACAAGATTTCCAATTGCCAGTGCAGGACATTAAATCGTGCCCACGAAGGTGGGACCAACAAGGTGAATTCTATATTTTTCGAGATAAATGTAAAAAAAGGCTCCCTATATTGTGCAGTGCCTAGGGTATGTTATAGACCTCTCCTAGCTAATTTGGGGTCTCTGATTACAAATATCAATTCAAAATTTGCCAAAACAAAAAAAATTGGGCAAAAAATAAATTCCTGCATTTTTTCCTAGGTAAATTCAGCCTACAGGGCCCACCTTCGTAGGCACGATTTAACGTCCCCCATTGCCAACAATGCAAAGATATTTTTTCTAGGAAGAGGTGCCTCCAACTATTTTGAATTTTTTAAATTCACAAGATTCAGTGCTTTCAGCTCTCGGCATGTGTTGTACTCTAATAACTTAACCCTTGATAAATTTGGTACATGAGCAAGAGGTCAGGTGGGCTCTCATGCTTGAAGCCTGCAAATGGGCATTCACGTCTTCACATCATGCCTTCGCGGCGTAGGTGCTGGAATCGTGATTGGAAGGCCCCACTACCAACACTGAAGCTGCAACACTGGTGGTACAACGTGTCATTTTTGAATTTTCGGTTCACTTAGGGTAGGCGAGCCGGCCATAGTCAAAGTTGCAACACAGTCGAAGTACAGCACTGTAGTGGAGTTACTATTTTTTATTTTTTGGTTTGGGGACCAAGGGTTCAGGGTTTAGGATTTCTTCTAATTCCATAAAATTCTAATTCCACTTTGGTTTCATTGATTAAAATCATAATTATAATTCCACTTGAGTTTAAAAGAAGCACGGAAAAAAAAAATTATAAAAAAAATCCAAAAAAATTGGAAAAAAAAAATTATAAAAAAATATCCAAAAAAATTGGAAAAAAATGGAATAAGAGAGTAGTAAGAAAGAAAGCAAATGAAATTATATTGGAATAAAAAAAAGTAAGAAAGATAAAAATGAAGAAAATCGAATTAAAAAAAATATGAAAGAAAACAACATGAAAAAAAATTTAAATAAGAGAGGTCCTTTTTTTGAAAGAGAAGTGATTTAACCCTTAAAGTCCCAAGACCTTTTATCTATCAAAAAACACTCAAAACAATCATTTCTATAGCCAAAACAATCATTTCTATAGCCAAAACAATCATTTCTATAGCCAAGAGCAAAAAATGTAAAAACATATTTTTTTTGTTCATATCTCACTATAGGATCTTGTACTAGATTGAAATGTAAAAATTGCATTAAAAAAATGAATTTTATAAGTTGTTTTTTCTAGAAGGTGTTTAAATTGCCCAAAAAACAAGATTGTCCATAACAAATTCTTAAAAAACTTTATTTCAAATTTTTTTGAGGTTTTTTTTCTGCCCGCTGAATTTCAAAAAGGACTTTTGTGCCATAACTTTTGCTCCCAGGCACCGATTGAAATAATAATTATATTTATGGAAAGCTAATATATTTTTCTGTTTTTCTAGAAAATTTTAGAAAATCAAGATAAATATTGAGGTAGGATATTTTGATGCTCTTAAATTAATTAATCCTTAAAGGACAAACCAATCTTGATGGGCATGGTAAAATATCAAACTTGAATTTTATATAGTTCTTAATTTTCAATATTCTTTAGCTTAGCTAAGAAGTATAATTCCAATAATCTACTTTTTATTCCACTTAAATTTTTCCAAAATTATTAAAATTGTAGCTTTTGTGACACTTTGAAGGTAGCTTCTTCAAGAGTAATAAAAAATCACTTCTTTGAACTTCTGTATCAAATTTCTCTTAGTGTGAATTCAATGAAAATACATCAATTATACCATGATGTTTATCACTTAATATTCAATTTACATAATTCTTAATTTTCAATATCTTTGTTAGTATTTTTAAATTCATATTATTTTAAGAGATTTTTATAAACTACTATAATTTTCACAAAGAAAGTACTTAAAATATCATATCAAATTCAATTTGATGTTATAATGATGAAAACGGAAGTTTGACCAGGCAAGAACAGTGAATAAGGATTAAGAGAACAAAGATTAAGATAGGAGAAAACAATAAAATAAAAAATTATAGATAATCAAGCCTAATTTTTGTTCTACTTTTTGAATCAACAAAATCGCAAATATTGCAAAAAAATAGCAAATATATGATTTTTTAATGGCAAATATAATTTGATGATTAAAATCATTCTTTTTTTATATATAATCTAGATACTTCTTTTCTATTGTACTCTCTACTAATGGCTAAAATTTTATATTTTGGAGTTACCTTTTGTAAATATGATTATTTGAATACATATACTGAACTTTCTTGAATATCCAAGCCTTTGCTTTGACAACCGACAGATTTCAGACTTGTTATAATTACTTTATAGGGTTTAGGGAAACGGGTTTGGGTTTAAAGATGTAGAGTGTGGAATTTTAGAGTGTTCAAGATTTTAGCCTTTTAGGATCTTTTTATTTAACCATATTAATTAAATAAACCCAAAAAAAGTCTATGTCTAGTTTAATTAGGGAACAATTTTACATGTGGGACAAGTTCTTTGAACTCATTTTTTCATGAAATATTTAGAATCTGAATCTTATGACAGTTTAAAGAGCTTGTTTAAGTTTCCAAATACCCAAAGCTGGTTCTTTTGTCTTTAATGGTTAACTTCATTGCTTTTTGGCTTTGCTACTTTAAATGTCGAGTGCCAAGACTTGCCAAATTCAATTTTAAATAACTTTAACTCTAGTGAAATGACATTTTTGCTATTCCAAGCCCAAAAAAATAGGAAGGGTGGTGAAAGCTCCACCCTAGGCAAATAAATTTGACTTGAATCACATGGAAGTGCTTTGAGGGTACCGAATTTTACCAAATGAGAAGAGTAGTGAGGACTCCACACAATGCAAATAAATTGGAGAAGGTGGTGATGGCTCCACCCAATGCACTTTTGCTCCTGGGCACCATTTCTCAATAAAAAAATTTCTAAATCCTAGACCTAAATAGATAAATGAAGTTAAAAAGGAGCTAGGGTCCAAGCATGGTACAATAGCCCCAAAAAATACTCTACTATGGTGAAATCCAAACATTTTGGTCAAATGCAATATAAAAAATTCCCAAAAAACTCTTACAATTCCCAAAAAACTCTTATAATTTCCCAATTCCCAAAAACTCTTACAAATTCCCAATTCCCAAAAACTCTTACAATTTCTTCTATAGAGGTTTTAGTGTTGAGGTGCCAATGTCCAAATGTTGTGAAAATAGATATAAAAAAATTGTAATTAGCTTTTTCTATTTTCCTTTCATGTGGTAACAAATTTTGTACATTTAAGCATGATGGTACATTCACTTTGACAAAATCTAATTAAAAGATAAATATATCTATTTCACAAAGTTTGGTCACATAACACCTCTTTAATAGATTGCATTCATAATTTCATATTATTATCTACACATAATTATTTGTTCACATTGAAACTCATTGTAATATGAAAAATTTTAAAGGCCTCTATTAGTCAAGGCTAACTTATTAATAAAAATTTCTACTATAAGATGTTTTAACATAGTCTAATTTATATATAATAGAGTATATAGAATTTCATGGACCCTATAGTAGTCCTACATATTATATAAAATTTATCCCTTCTGAATTAAATGGACCCTATCTTTTAACTCACGTAGTTTTCTAAAAAATCGACAGTGATCTCCCCGGGCGTGCCTTTACTCGCTATAAGCCACCATTTAGTGCTACAAGACCACTTAAGACTGTGCTTGTCAAAGAGTGGCCAATAGTTTGGATAGTTCTTTCTAGAATTTTAATCTACCAAATTTGATGCAAAGAGGTGTCTACTTTGTTCTATTTTAAAATAAAAAATAATTGGTTCAATTTGATAGGCAAGTCTTGTACAATAATAATTGATAATGATAATGTGGTACCATTGTATTACTAGCATCAATCACTACTACAAGTAGCATAATGTTTTGCTTTGATGTCAAGTTTTAGTTTCATGCCATTCAATCAATCTAATGAGTTTCAGCATGAAACCCTCGGAATTGTAAGCTTGTATAGGTGATGACCCCCACAACTTGTTTAAACGCATGCCAACTTTCCATTCGGCGAAGACTTTTCTGCCCTGTGTCTGTTACTTTGTCTCACCCTCCTCCGCTGCTTCTGGTGGAGCCCACTGTTTTCAGCTAATATTCAGTGATCATTCTTAGTGTAGCTTTGTTGTTCAGATTTGCGTAATTGCTTGTTTCGGACTGGTGGGTTTGCATGCTGCTGTCGGATAGCCTTGAGGATCACCGCGCATTTTTACTGTAGCAGTTAATTTTGGGTGATTTGCTTGATCGATTGCTTCCAACTGGTGTGTTTGCATGCTGCCGGTCCGGCCTTGAGGCTCCAACTATATTTTTACTCCATTGTCATCGTTGATTCACTGAATCGCTTGCATCCGCCACTAGTGAGTTTGCGTGCTGCTGCAGCCAAGCATTTCAGGATCAAGAAGCATTTTACTATAGCTTAGTTTGTCGTATATGGTCGCTTGCTTCAACTGGTGGTGTAAGTCTATTGGAACACAATGAGCCATAAGGGGAAGGGTGTGCTGAAGGTGCAAGATGAACTGGATTCTAATCACTACACTATTTGGAGGGAGCCATTCGACTTGAACAAACTCCCAACCACAATTATTTCGGAGTTGATCAAGAGGACTCCTTTCTTGCTGGGGTCGGATAAGGCTGTATACAGCAAATTCTTCTTCAAAGCGATTGGTGGCCTCTGTGCAACAGGGATATCTTTTGATATGCTTGTGAAAGAAGAGTTTGGGGTGCCAATGCGTGATCTTGTGGCTACTTATCCCCTCAACAAGGCTGGAAATCGGCACTCCATGAAGGCAATGACGGACCGGACTGCTGCCAGGGATGCCTTGTACATGTATCAGCGAGTTTACGGTGGGACGCAACCTGACAATGGTGAATTTGGGACAGCGTTCATCAGGGGCCTTGTTCTGTATTTCCAACGATCCGTAAAGGTGGATTGGGCTGAGTATGCAGCAGAGTTGGCAAAGAAGCGCTTGCTTAACCCTTCAGTGAATCCTCAAAAGCTCACTCCACCTTGTCTCCGCGAGCAGATCCAAGAGATGCTCAACCTATTCCAACACTATTTGCGGGAGGCATACACGGAGAAGGAGTCGGCTGTAGCACAGCTTCGGCATAATAATCTGCCCATTCGGCCCCATGCATTTCCTACTCGGCAATCAGAGCCGTCACACAATATCAGGGAAAGCATACCAAGTAGCGGCTCTATACCCGTGCGACAGCAACGTAGTGCTGGTCAATCCAAAGGTAGTCACACCCAAGCTGTCAACCGCATGAATGCTGTTGTAGCCTTGCCACAACCGACAGCACTACCCGACCCGGTGGCAAAACTGAAGGACAAGAGAAGGAAGTTGGAGCAGGAACTACTCACTAGAATCAACCACCTTCATGATGCAGAAAGCAAGCTGAAAGTTTTGGGTAGCAAGAAGCTTGCCTTGGAACAAGAAGAGGAGGCAAATTGGGAGGGCATGGTAAGCACACGAGCCACTAAAAAGCGTATTGGACTCACAACAGAGGAGCACAAAGCAATTGAAGAAGAGCTGCGGTCCAAGACACTAGTTGCCACCTCCATTTCCCAAGCCGCCTCTGATGTTCAGACTGAGATGGCGGGGCTGCAAGAGCACATTGCAATTCTCAAGAGAACCACGAAGGAGATGCAGGACACGGTGGGGGTGCTCACTGCTGAAATTGATGAGCAAGTACTGGACAGCAGCAGCATTCGGCCCCAGCAAGTCTTCACCCGTCTGCCAGTGACCCGTGTGAACCAAGTGAAGCTTGAAGCGGATGTTCCTTGTGTACTTTGTGGTCGTTTTTGGGTGCAAAATGCTGTTGCTTGTCTGCCGTGTGGATGCTTGCTGCATCCCGCTTGTATGTTCAAGGTGGCATTGTCAAAAGATCCTTCTTGCCCTTTTTGCAACCACGTGCCTGGTGTTCTGTGGCGGGCGCAATGGGGATACAGTACTAGTGATGAGATGCTTACTGCCGCTGTTAGTGCCTGCACCGAAGGGATGGATGTTGCAGGGTGGCTTAAACCCCTCAACTCAGTAGGTGCGAGGGCAAGGGTGGAAGAGGTGTTGCAATGCATCATTAGTAAGGAGGCTGACAAATATGTTTCAAGGAAACGCCACTCAGCAATGCAGACCATGGATGAGCCCCCCTCCAAACGTGCGCACTTGGAGATAGTGCCCGCTGATTTAGTGGAACCGGACTTTGCTGCCGCAGTGATGGCCGACTGTTGCGCCATAGGTGCTGAAGCAACGGCAGAAGCCTCAGCGGCAATGATGAAAGAGGCCTGTGACAGCAATGTGGAAGCAGCGGCAGAAGCCTCAGCGGCAGTGATGAAAGAGGCCTGTCACACAAGTGTTGAGGCCCTACCAGAAGACTCAGCAGCAGTGCTGAACGAGGCAAATGTCAATCGTGCGACAGCAATGCTAGAAGACTAGAAGACATCAGCGCTAGAAGACATCCCGTGATTTTTCTGACATGCTTTTAATTTTGGGATTCTGCAATCCTCTTAGTTTTGCATAGTATTTTCACAGACTATCTGCAGATTTTGATTGATAAGTTGATACAGCTTACCAAAGGGTTTTTTTTTCTGTTGTGGTTCTTGCGCCTGGTTTTACTGAGTTTGCTGACGTCAACAAAACCAACCGCTAGAAAGTCATGGGACATGAATGGGTAAGTTATCAGCACTAGAAAGTCATGGGATATGGGTTAGTTATCGGCACGGCTTGGCACCTCTGCGGGTAAGGCCAACATTGTAAATATTACTGCAAGCCTTTCAATTCAAAATGTTATTGATACATATTTTGTATTGTTGACCTCTTGTCTTTGATAAATTCTAGGACAAAGCTTGCAATGAGAGTAGAAACGAATGTGATTGATTAGACTACAAATCGGAAGCGTATAGTACATGATGCAGCATCCACCAAACAATCCCTTAACAATGATGCAACAAAGACCACACCCAGCAATCCATGCTGGCCATAGTTAACTCTATAACAAATTGTTTATGAAATCTCCGCAACCATACATTCACTACTGTTCAAAATATTCATTGCTGTAGGATCAGATTCTTCTCTAAAAAGGCCATAGTGCTGTCCACCAATACATGGAATCCGCTCATCACAGGTCGAACTGTCAGCCACCGCCGCTTCCGCTTCGTTGTCTATGGATACAAATCGAGAGCCCACTCGGGTACGTCCTTGGCGCCACTCTTCACATGCCGCTTGCGCATCTGAGGCCCACCATGCATGGCGACGCTTTGATGCTGCAGAGATCGCGGCCAGGTCTGGTACAGACCGCTCAGCTTCTCTACGCTTCAACTCCACCTTGGCTTCATATCGATGCTGAATGTTTCGATACCAAAATTGGTATTGCTGCACTACTATGCTTACTCGTTGTTTAGTTCCTCCATGTTGAGAGTGGTATTGAGTATTAGCCTTTGCAGCATGATGCGATTTTTCCATCCCTTGGCAACTCCACACCGACAAACTCCCGAACTTATCCACAAACCAAGGCCCATGTTTCACCAGTACGTGCTGCTCATCATTTCAGCCAACAATGCATTCCACTATGTTGATTACGGCAGGGCTCTTGAACGCAAACAATTCAGCGGAAGCATAGAAGCAGTGAAGAAGAAAAATGAAGTGCCGATCAACCCGTGAGAAGACTTACAATGTAATGAGTGACATGGGTCTCTCCAAATGCGGCAATAAATGCCTTACCGAATGCATCCATCCGAACTCGGCAACATCGTCTCTGGTCCTCTGACAACACCAATCCCCTAAAATATGGCAGCAAATCCTCTAGCATTTCCCACACCCGCCAACGTTTCACCCTGGCAGCACCTCCTTTGAGGTTATTGAATTCTGACATGCATACGTCTTTCCATTCTTTGTCTAGACTAGACCAGGAGCTGGTTCCAAAGAGCTTGCATGCAACCGCCCCACTAAGACTTGGCTTGGTGACAACATTCCCAGTCTTACCTGATCGCTTGATGTCCTGCTTAAGCACGCAATTGCCCTTTTCTACGCCAATGGCTGACAAAGATTTTTCAATTTTTTCAATGGCTTCAGTCTTTCTGTGATCATCCTGCATATTCCATATAAATTGCATGTGCAGGTGAAGGATCTTTTCAGTAATTCGCACCATAGCATGCAACGTGCACATGTGAGTCCTAGACAGAGGAATCGGCAAGATTTGCTTCCAACAGGGATGCGTATTGACATCGCAAGGTTCCGCTGTAATCCGTGGTGCAAATAGTCCACCCTGCCACGTCCCCTTTCCTCGTCGACCTGCCTCCCTTCCAACCTCTGCTGCGGTACACATTACCAAGCGCTCGTGAATCTGTTCACAATAAATGCAGTTCATCTTTGAAGAAGGGCCATGCTGAAGCCCATTCATACATTTGATCGTTTTCATGTCCGCGCTCAAGTGCCACTCAACCTCAAAGCGACCGCGACCAGGGACTTCCAGTACTTGTCCATCATTCTGTGCTTTAATAACCTGGGGATATTTGGTCTGCTGGAAAACCCAATCAAGAATTTCGTATGATTCTTTACCCACCTGGAAGCACCCGACAGGCCAGATCTCTTGTTCTGATTGGACGGAAAAATATCTTTGGTCATTCTTTTGAATAGTTGGGTCAAGGGCTCGATTCATAAGTGTAAGGCTGACGCGTTCGTATTTTGCTCCCTGTACAATTTCCGCTTCATCAAGCTTCAACACAAAAATCAGAGGTCCATTGTTGCACTCTGTAACAAGTCATCAAACAACTGGATTAGTTCAAAGACACAAGCACCCAAAAATTTGTTTGCAGAGGGTCTCAAAGCATGTCCATGTTCTGTGGATAGCCCAATGAAAACTACCTTCAACAGTGATGTCATAAAACAGAACCATCGAACGCTGCACAACCTCCAATTCTGCAAAGAGGTTGTTCTTGCTGTCAAGAGTGACCTCTTTCGCTGGACGCACAACCTTCTTGCCCTGGCGCACTTCAGGGACGTGGCGACAACCCTCTATGTGGTAGTAATCCCCTATGAATTGCGGCAAGTTTGCGTTCATTTGCTTCCGCAATTCTGCCAACCGGTAAGGTGATGGAAGCATACTACCGTGTAATTCCGGAGCCACCAAACCAATCCTGTTCTTCAGAGTCTTGAAGATCCCTGTGTACCCCCTATGAGTCACTGACGATCCATCAACGGTACCGAGCATCACTTCTTTTGTGAGCACATCTTGAACTTTCTTGAATAGTGTCTGTGCGACAGCCATGGTCACTTGACTCATCTGAGGTTGTTCGGCCAATGCCTTGGCCTCTCCACGTGAAAGCATGCTAGCAATTATAGCGGCAGTTTGGTGCTGAGAAGTTCCCTCACCCCCTAGCCTTTTCTTCTTCCCAAGTCGTTTGTTACTTTGTTGCACTTGATATAGCACCTTAGGTAGAATTTGATAACGTAATTGTGTTGTTCTGCGCTTAAAATATCTAGTACCACTCCTCAAGTCAGTAATATTCTTCATGATTCTTCCATGAACACGCTGACGCAATCCAGTAGGCGTTTTCACCGTGAGTCTAAATTTTTCTTTGAGTTTACTAAACTTTGTTTTATACACTAGCAATTCACCTTCTGTGACTAACAACCTGTCCCGCTGTTCAGTCAATGCTGCAATGGACAAACTATTTTCAGCCAAAGTGACCTTCAATTGGACACACATGGTCTCTAGTGTAGCGACCTCAGTTTGTAAACATTGTCGGAGTTGCGATTCAAGAGCTGCCGCAACGGCCATTGCCCGAACCTCATCCTGAAATTGGTCTCGCTGTTGCCGCAATTGAATTGAATCCTGCTCTTGTCGACCCAGCTCCCTCTCCAATGAAAGAATGCAATTTTCTAAGCTCACTGTTGTGTGCACTCGCTGAACAGTACCAGTAGGTGGCACGATGTCTCTCAAACGTTTAGTATACCCCAACAATCCATCTTCCCCGTGGCACAAAAATTGTAGAAATTGCTTCAAATTTCTAAAGCACGGTGCACGTTTTGTCACAGGGTCTTCTGGATACAGTGTTCCATCCGTCCAAAGATCAATGTGAGTTTGGCCTAAAGCCCTCCTCCCTGCAAAGCTTGATCTATTAGCCTGTCCATCTAGTCTGGTACCACTCCGAATAAGAGGAAGGTATCTCGCATCCATGTGAATTTGAGGAATGTATCCACCTGTAGTGTTTGTGACATCTCTAAGTGCCATGCTGCAGCAGTAGTTAGACAGGCAACGACCGCGTGCATGCACACGCACAAACTTCCGAAAGTCCACGCAATTGTTGCCAACACAACCTCGATCTCCCGCCACATTGTGCTTGCTGGCATTTGACCCAAGAGTTTGGCGCCAATGCAAACCCATTAGATTTGAATAAAAAATGTAAGAGTTCATTACATTTCCATTAAAAAAATGAACGCCGATCAAGGACAAACCGTGCGGCATACTCATGAGTCTTCACCGTTTTCAACCCCACTACTTGACAGCGTCACAGAATTTGGCATCCACCTAAGAGCTGGCCGCACTCACAGCGTTACAGGTGGAAACAGGTGGCAGCTGCCCGCACTCACAGCGGTACAGGTGGGAGCGTGCCCAAGCCTTGAAGTCAAACTGCGGAAGCTGCTCGCAGAGGCCTTAGAGGGCCTTTTGGAGACCCCAAACCGCTTCTAATGCTTTAGTTTTGGGTACTTTACGAATAACTCTATTGTGCTAGCAAAATGACTTTGAAATGTCAAAAAATAGTAAGAAAAGTTGCAAAAAAATACATCTAAGGCTGAACCTCCTTTTACAAAAATGCTTCTTTGTCACTCATAACTTCTTGGATTGATAAGAAACTTTAGCCATGCAAATTAGGCTAGTATGCACAACTTTCTAAAAAAATTACTGGAAACAAACACTGCATGAAGAAGAATCAAGCTGCCAAAGTTCATTGTAATCCAAAATGGTCAAGACTTTGAATTTCAAATTGCTTTCAAACATTCAAAACAACTTGGATTGACATGAAAATTTACCACAATAATTAGACTTCAAGGGAATATAATCCAACAAATTTGATTGAAAACAAACATTGAATGAAGGAGATACAAGCCCCCAAAGTTGCAATCATCAAATGCAATTTGGTGAACTCAAATTAAACTTTTGAACTTTGATTGGCCACCACTTCTCCTCCAATGAAAGAATTTTCAAAGCCAATGTCATGGCATTAGGTCACAAAGATACATGTAATTATCCATCACTATTGTCCCTCTCCCAGTTAGGTTTCTTATTTATCCTTCTCCAAGATTTATAGACTAAAATGTCGGACATGTGCACAAAGGGGAGGCAATTAGAAGAGGGACAATAATGGGTGTGCTTAACCCCTAATGATCCAAAGGGGGTGTACTTTCAAATGGGCCAAAATTGTCAAAGAATTGAGCAATTTGTGTGCTCATTTTTTTATTGAGATCAAATAAAATGTAATCATAGGATCTTGAATTTCACATTGAGGGTGAGCACTTCGAAAAATTTCAGATTATTTGGGTGCACAATTTAGGAGATATTTAATTTTGAAGTTTTATTTGGGTCAATGGAAATTCAGGGCAGTGCACTTTGAAAGAGCATATTTTTGTGGAAATATTTTGAAATGATACCTTTTCTATGCTCAGTGAAAGAGAAGAGAGTTGAAGATGCACATAGAAAATTTCACAACATTCCAAGCATTTTTTATATTCATGGTGGAGCTTGCAATGCACAGTGGTCACTAAAATGAGAATAGTGTTTCTCCTTGAATTTGCCCTTTTCAAGATGGATCTGAACTTTTTGAGGTGGGCAATATTAGTTGGCTGACTTTTAAGTCCATGCCCAAACCGAACCCAAAATAATGAGCTACACTACACCACTAAACTTTGAAAATTTCCACAAGGTGGAAGTTAAATTGGAATTTGATGGAGACTACCGCCATTGGATTCATATTACAGTCTATTTTCTAGAAATAATTTTTAGTTTAAAAAAAAATCAAAATTTGAGAACAAGCAAATCAAAAAAGAAGGGCAGCGATCAGAAAATGGTCACTTGGGTCATTAGGGGTTAATGACTTTACTCATAATCTATTGTATGGGAAGGTTTGATTTGACACTCAAGTGCTGAAATTGAATTTCTATATCAGATTCCCAGACTGGTTCATGTCACCTCCCACCATTCACAAGATGACATGTGGCACTTTTTTCTTTTACAAAAATGAGTTAATTTATGCCAAATCTGACCCTTGACGTAGGGTATCCATGAAAACAAGTTGGAGTGAATGGCACGTCCAACATGGTTGCCTCGGACTCCATCCCCGTGGATACAATGATTCCTACAGATCAGCAGCTTTCGTCATGCAAGCCTTCGGCACAAAGCCTGACTGAGCTAACTTAGCTCCAGCACTGCATGCCTGAGTTGACAATGCTCAATTGCTCATGACTTTGTCACGGCCACCAGCAGCTCCAGTGACAGAAAAATGGGTGATTTAATGCGACGCAGCTCTTTCATCTTCCCCAAGAACCAGCGTGGCCCAATAAATTTCTTGCCACAACCTTCGCATTGGCTGGATCGGAGTGGAGTGTGACTTTTTCAACGAAAGCTGTATGGGGAACTCTGTAATTCATATCTTCAGAGTCATGAGCTGCCTGCCATGATACCACGTTCCATAACACACGGTAACTCGCCAATTCCTTGAATGATCAAACCTAATTCTAAAGAAGTCTAGAACAGCCATGAAGCTTAGACTTCCACACAGGTCTGGGTTTCTCAAAGTCTCTGGGTTGTTCTGGTATCTTCTAGCTAGAGCTGCATTTATACTCATTATTCTTATGCAGAAGAGGAAGAAGTCTATGAGTTCGGACGTTGCGAATTCCTTGCGTGACAAGGAATCCTTTTGATGTAACTTAGCCAGACATTGCCATTAAGTTATTTTACTTTTGGACGGAGGCAGCGCAGCCAGGTTTACCCATTCCTTTCCTTGGTGTGGACCACACAAGCAAGCAGTTACAATTCATTGTCACTTTTTGGCAATAACTTCTTAATGGAAAATTATTTTAGCGTTACAGAACCAACGTACGTTCAGCCAAATTTTAATTTGAATGTACCTCTCTGTCCCCTCCCAGAAGTACATTAATATTATACATAATTATCATTCAATTGATATATACAAATGTTGTTTTTTATTTCTTATTTTTTACCTCTTTTCTAATATTGTTTACTTTCTCTATTCCCTCACCAAACCTTAGGCAAGGCCGAGCATATCCAATTCAAAAGTCCGTCTACAATCCTTTTGTCATAGTTTGTTCTGTTACAAAAAGAGTATAAATCAGTGTAATAGTAATAAGGTTCAACAATTAAGAAAAGGGTTCTAAAAAGCTTCCGCGACTCTTACAATCCCTAAGTACCTTCTTAATGTTACTATTGCTCCACAATTAACTTATCACCTATTGCCACATGATTACGTGCATTTCGGTTGCCAATGCTGTGACGCTATAGAGGTATGTCTGTCCCTCCACAGAACCAAATTGTTCGATCTAAGCACGTTTGTAAATGCGGATTCAATGCTATCAAAGGGAGTCAGACAAAGGGAGTCAGACAGTCTTCTACCTTGTATCCACCGGATCCACTCGGTTACAGAGAGGTCGCAACCACTTAAAACGAAAAATGCTCTTGAGCAAGTTTACTTGAGTACTTGCAGAATCAGCTGCTCAGTCAATTTAGCTTCCCTATTTAGTTGCAAAACGAATCATTCGGGCTGAAACTTCAACACCCACTTAAGTCACAGTAAGTGCACTTAAGCCAGTGAGTGAGTGCACTACCGCCAGTGACGAGGAATGAGAGCATGTCCTCACAGAATTTTTTTACCCGGACGTTCATGAGATCAATCACCCAGGCACGTTAGGTATCTACCTAACTGTGACACCTACCTAAATGGCACACTCCAAAATCTTGCACAGTGAGTGCATATTCATTTCAATATGTACAAAATCTCAACAACATATATAACTCATATCAGATTTAATTTTACACCACCTGCTATTAAAACAAGTTCTACAGATCGTACCCAAATAGTACATTTATGTTGCCTTGGAATCCTCTTTGGTTTGCCAACAAGAAATCGTTAATAATCTCCTTCAGCAAGTGCTGTCAATGTGCACACCCGATTGATGAACCTGATCATCCAGAACGAAGATTGAAGCACAACTATCATGAGCTGCGGACATGGCGACATCCGAGTGACGACACGAGGATTACCACAACTCAACCAGACCAGCACCAAAGGAGTTGTACAATTCAACCGTAGCAATCCATAGCCAGTCTGTAAGGTGGAGATCACTACGGAACTGCAAGTCCATTGCCTTGCTAGCAGATGGGTAAGTCTTGTAACTTACAGTGTTCTATTATTGCACCACTTTGTTACAGAGAACATGTGCACACAAAGGCTAGCCAGATTCCTGCTGTCTTTTGCCAAATTTTACCTAGGTATCTCCTAGCTAGTTTCGTACAGATATCACCAGGTATCACCCAAATATCATATGAGTACTGAAAAAATAGTTGCCTCCAAACTTCAAAGAAAATCACTGATCTAGTACGGGGAGTTGTGCAGGGCTGCATGTAATATAATCCTTGCCTGCCCAGCTGCCAGTGCAGTCCCCACCACCAATCGATTTTTTGCAACCGACTGCCGCCCACGTCTGCCGCTGCTGGCGATCCGAGCACAGTGAGACTGCCGCCGCGACGTCTAGAAGGTGACGGAGGGGTGGAATTCATGGAGGGTTCTAGAGCCTGCCATGGCTGCCGAGCTTGCTTGTATTAATAGTGGGTCCAGGGAAGGGAGGAGTAGAGTATATCAGTTTTTCGTTGCAAGCTAGTACGTTGGTTTTGTGGCGGTTAGGAGATTCTCGAAGATTTCGTTTCTGTAGGTCTACTTGGTTGACAGTCAGAGTTCTTCAGTCGGATCGATATCGACTCTGTTCTTGTCAGTGCTTGTGGAATTACGCACTGCCGATCGAGTTTTCTTCTTGTTTCTATAGTGGCCGGCATCGAAGGCTAAGTATTGAAGTGAGTAAAGGATTGCAGTTAATTCTGGGAGTGGTAGACAGTGTCGTGTTTTAGTGTAGAAGCCTTTTGGCTTTCGAGGTAGTAAGAGCTGGATTGATTGAGTTGATTGTGAGGTAGGCAGCGCATTGTGATAGCAAGAGCCAATTTGAAACATCTTTGCAAATAGTGATCTGCTCATTGCTTGTTGATCTAGCCATTACTTCAGCTAGAGCAGTTTGCTGGATTGATTAGAAACAAAATAGCGTTTCCAGTTCTATTGAGCCCTTACAAAGGTGCCTCAAATCTTCCGGTCGGAATTCGAGTTTCTTGTTGCGATCGAATTGGTAATAAAGGAGCGGAGCTTTGACTTCAGCAGTTTATTCATCGGAAACTTACAATGGCAGATAGTGAGGTATGGAACATGGGCTTGCTATTCCTCTATTTTTGCAGGACTTCAATTGGTGACAACGATTGATTGCATTGGAACTTTCCGTCGCTAGAGTTTGTGTGTGCGTGTGTGTTTCCGTTCTAGAGGATCATAGTTTTGTATGTGGCTAAGAAATTGCTGATGCTGGTGTGCAGGTTTGCTACACGGGAGGCCCCGCCCCTCCATGGCTGGACAGGAACGCATGGTACATCCCCGTGGACGTTCCCCAGGAACATATCGACAAAATGCCAGTACGTTTTTCATTAGCACCTATTCATTTGCTGGTTCCTACCTGTTTGTGAATTGCAATCGACCTAGGCTACTGTCGAAATTCCTCGGTTAAGATTATGGAAAATCTGCTTACGCCTTTTTCTTCACTCTGGTGTACTCTGTCAAGTTTCTTAAAATTGGGCTCCTGTTGTTCAGAAAATCCAAAGCTTGCATCATTGAGATACTTTTCCAGCTAGCCTGCTCCATAGGATTCTCAATTGCATTCACGAGATTAACCAGTGTTCCGAATGTATTTTGCAGAAGATCGCATTGCAAAGAGTGGAGCTCAAGGTGAACATGTGTTGCAGGAAATGCGCGGAGATTGTGGATGAAGAAATTAGATACTTAGGGGGTGAGTGCATAAACTTTTTATCAAATCCTCCCTCAAATCTAGACATACTAAGCAAATGAAAAAAAAACTGAATTAAACGACTGATATTTCAATGGTCACTTGAATCTTTCACAGCGAATCTCTTCTAGGATTTGTGAGCAGTCAATTCCTAACACCGTTTGTGGTGGTTTAATATTGCAGGAGTATTTAATGTGGCAGTGGACCAGAAAGCTTCCAAGGTCACTGTGACAGGCAGACCCGACCCAGACCGAGTGTTGAAGAGGGCAAGGAAAGTGGACAAGCACGCCACATTCTGGCCACTTCCTCCTCCACCTCCTCCAGAACCCCCTGTGGTGGTGGTAATAGTGGAAGAGAAACCCAAAGAAGAGGAGAAGCCCCCAGAGCCTGAGAAGCCGGCAGAGGAGGAGAAGCCCGCAGAGCCTGAGAAGCCGGCAGAGGAGGAGAAGCCGAAAGAAGAGGAGAAGCCCGCAGAGGAGAAGCCGAAAGAAGAGGAGAAGCCCGCAGAGGAGGAGAAGCCCAAAGAAGAGGAGAAGCCCAAAGAGGAGGAGAAGCCTAAAGAAGAGGAGAAGCCCAAAGAGGAGGAGAAGCCGCCTGAGGAAGCTAAGCCGGCAGAGCCTGAGAAGCCTAAAGATGAACCAGTTGCCGCTGCAGCTCAGTTTCCCCCTTTCCAGTATTCGTCTTATGAGGGATTTCCCGGACCGTATGGGTTTGAGTACAGGCCCAGTCAGGATTACCAGCGTCTCTACCCTAGTGACTACAACTACATTTACGGTCCTAGTGTGCCCGCTATGAATCCAAATTATCTCAAGCATGTCAAGATTGCATATTAATCATGCTCTTCTCAGGCACACAGTCTAGCTGATAGTGTGTGTACATATATAGACAGGTAGATAGAACGAACAGGTCTGGCATTGATAATTAACTTTGCTTCACAGGCTTTCATGTCTGCAATCCATTGTTGGTAGAAGGATAGTTAAGGTGACCTTAGTTTCCACTGCAGGGAGTCGAACTTTAGTACTCCTGTTTTTGGAATAGGACTTTGGCTTTGGTTAGGGCGTAAAGGAGAATTACGATAATTGGTTGTTGTTAATTTCTAGCAGTGCAGACACAGCGCTAGTAGAATAGCTGCTTCATGAATGAAGCGTATGTGGTTCCACACGTGAATCTCAACCACGCTTCTGTATTTCTTACCTCGCAAAGCTGACTGAATTGAGAAGTCAACCCTTTGTGAGTGTTTTTGACTCTAATTTTTAGAGCCTTTATTTGTAGGAGTTGTGGATTCTATAATCCAAAATATCATAGATCTCATTTGTGCCTTAAAAAAGATTCTCTCGTTGTTAGTAAACTCCATAATTAAGTAATTGAGCCGTCATTAGTGTCCATTTGGGCAAACTTTGGATATGTTGATTTCTGTGCTTTTGTTTTCAGACTCTGTAGTTCTGACATGTTTCTGAAAAACTGAGGGTATCTAATCGGTCACTCACACCTCTAAAATAAATGCTCTGAACATTGTCCTTATACGGTTCTGCACAGTTCTGCAGGAAAAGCTTTGATACGGAGCACCTGGTCGTTCGAAACTTTATCTGGAAAGCATTGGAACTGCATGCTTGTCGGAATATAGGAACGAGCATCAGTTAAATTATTGCTCTCGCAATCATATATGTTGATGATCTCTGTCCTAGTCGGTGGAAAAGAATAATTTTGCTCAGACTGCAATGATTCAATCATTGAGTCACTACCATAGCTAGTAAGCTCGATTATATTTTCTGTGCCTAGAGTCTATATTGGAAAATCCTTTCTTCCCTGAAGGATGACTGCAGCTCAGAGAGCTTAACTTAACGTAAGCTTAACGTAAGCTTAACTGGACATCCTTCAAGGGCTGTGAACTTTTTTGCAAATTACTCTACTATGGCTCCAGTGATGATGACACCTTTGGTTCAATGTGCTCATCCAAGTGCCATCACCCTTTTGAAAAGCTGTAGAATAATTTGTAATTTGGTTATGCAAAGGTGTTAACAATTAAGGTTCATCCGTGAAGGCGACTTTGCTTAACTCGGAGAAAGTTGGTTAACGTGGTAATACCCACGGTCAGATTCAGTTTTCAAAGGGACTGCTATGTCTGTTAAATTTGTGATATTAACAAAACAAAACAAATCTTAAATTGTGCAAGTCCATTAAAATGGCACAGTAGACCCTCGAGCCGGGAGGGCGGTGGGGGTGGAAACATGGAAACCCTAGTTTAACGGTGTATACTGTTATGGATGATTGCAATGTGCATATTACTTTGCATATCTCCAGGCATAAGAAGCTCATATAAATGTCAAAATAGCACATGGAAAACGGCCAATTTCACGAAATTGACGTTTGATTGTGTTATGCATGCACGTGCTAGTTCTAGAACCTCATCACCACCCGTTGTAATTGTACACGCATCTCTGCTTCACCCAATGCCTGATAGTTTGGGAGTTTTCATGACACTTTGGGAAGCTCGCGTAATCTAACTGGAGCTCATTTGAGTAGAGGTGGCAACCAGGTATTGGGTCTGGAGAGCATGATACCTTGTTCCTTAGAATGTTGTCTGTCGCGTAGCGTTATTTAAAATCGTGGAATGAGTAGGATTGAACAAGTCATTAAATCCTTGAAATTGTGTTCAATAACTTGAAAACTTAGATTCATTTTGGAGATAAAATCCCTCACTACTTCTGTAAGCTTGACATGGAATTTCGTCGTGACAAAGGTATGCTTTCATACATATTATTTGCCTAACCAGAAAATAACCTACAATGGGGCTGAAGGAGAGATCGCCATATATGTTTAAATGGCAAAGTATCAAGAACCTTTTACGATGCCCGTCTTACAGCGAGACCTATATCACCCCCAGTTTGACAGTTTTGTGCACTTGAGGGTCACAATTTCGTGAGGCAATTTTTTGAACTGTTGATGGTTACACTGTAATTACAACTTGCACGCATGGTTTGTGTTTCCTCATCAAACATAAGTTGTGCAGATCCATCCTCCTCAGAATTTTGTACTTTCAGAATTTGAATAGATAAATAGCTAACCTTGAATTTTAGTCCTCAAATGTTCTTCATGCGAAGACAAAGAATTTGCAAACGAAGTTAGAATAACTTGGTAAACTTGTAAAATAATAGAAGTTTTTGGTTTTCAAAATGATTGCAGTTCAAACTCCAAAAATGACAGTATACTTCAAACTGTATTTTGTGAAAATTTGGTTTGTAACAACCAAAAAATGCACATAGTTTTGTACATTTAAGGCAGTTTCAAAAAGCACTGGTCCTTATTTTATGCCTAGCCTCTAGAATAGGGGTCAACTGTATCTTGTGAAAATTTTGTTTGTAACAACCAAAAAATGCACATGGTTTTGTACATTTAACCCCTAAAGTCCCATTGTTCTTACGGGGGACAAAATGAATTTTGGGCAAGTTCCTATGAGCTCAATTTTTGGTGAAACTTTCTGAAACTTTCCCATAAGATAGAAAAACTCAATTTTTGGTGAAACTTTCTAAAACTTTTCCATAAGATTTAAAAACTTATTAGCTTTGTGGGAATGTAATTTTTATTTCAATTGGTGCCGGGGAGCAAAAGTTATGCTACAATAACCTCAAAAGGAGGGAGACCGGGCCGCAAAAAAAATCCACAAAAATTTTAAAAAAAAAATTTAATTATTTTTTTCTAATAGATTATATTTTTGTCTAAATAGGAAGCTTTATTTCATTCCATTTGGATTAGCGATCTGAAAGTTATAGAGTTTCTTGTTTTGCGGGCAATCAAAGCATCTTATTGAAAAAAACTTTTTCTTTCACTTTGAATGCTAAAACATCAAACATTTGATTCATTCCATTTGGATTAGTGATGTGAAAGTTATAGAGTTTCTTGTTTTGTGGGCAATCAAAGCATCTTACTAAAAAAACTTTCTCTTTCACTTTGAATGCTGAAACATCAAACATCATCCGTATGGTCAAACATCATGAAATTTTAACCACATTATTTGAAAAAAGTGTAGTATAAGATCTTGTGGTTAGATTCTAAAAAAATATATTTTTTCTAACTTCTTGGATGAACGCAACAAAAGTAACAGTTTTGAGTGATTTTTGATAGAAAATGGGCCTTGGAGACTTTAGGGGTTAAGGCAGTTTCAAAAAGCACTGGTCCTAATTATATGCCTAGCCTCTAGAATAGGGGTCAGTGGTTTTTTTGAGTCATACCTCTAGAGGACCCAAAATTCATATCACTGGTATATTAGATATGCTTTTCTGGGTGACGCCTCCACCTGAGTTAATAAAAGGAAGCGATGAAAATTGTGAAACAGTTCAGTTCTTTGCGTTCAAACAGCTTGAGCCTTGAGGTTCAAATTCCAAAAATCGCATATCTCAAAAAATCTCATTTTGTGAAAATTTCTTTTATAACATTATAAAAGAAACAGTCATGGTTTGATTCGATTCATACTTGAAGGGAAATATCAGATTGATTCATAAGATGACTCGATTAGCAACTCGACTAGTAATTTGATCAGCCTAAAACGCATTATTTCAGCCTAAAACTCACGCATTATTTCAGATAGTGCGACTAGCTAGCTTCATGCAAAGTCCAGCCACCTCAAGGACCGAAGTGTTGTCGATCCGCTGGAAACGTCCTTCCGAATATTTCCGAAACCATCCTCGATCTCTTTGGCTGAGACAAACTTCGCAATCCATCGTTTTTATTCTTCAATTTCCATCCCTAGCCTTGTGCAGCATCCTGGGCTCGATCAATCGGATGTACTGTATGCCTCGAAAGATTCGAAATATGGGAAATTTCGTTGAAATGGCGGGATTCCATACGCCATTTATCCATTCATTTAGATCTCACAGGTATGGATTTCAGACAGCACGGTCTAGCTCAACGTGAAAGTGCCAAAGTTTATGGAGTGCCGCCAGTTTAACGAAATATCGGTTGTATGCAAATATTGAAGGTGGTCAGTTGGATCTGTTCGATCAGCTGACTGGATGGAACCAACTTCATTCTTTGACTTGGAAAACCTTGTAATGCACATCCGGATCTGCAGAAATCTAGCCTAATTTGACGGGTGTTGCCGTTAACATTCGACTAAAACCAAGGTTGTCACATCGTGCGTTCCAGCGTTCCAGGGTCCCCTGACGTCCCGGACGGACGGGCGAACTGGATTGGACGGACAAATGGTCCGTGCCGATTTGCACAGAAATCGAAACCATGGAGCTGGGCGACTGAGCGGGGACTTAAAGGATTGGGTGGGGACTTAAAGGACTGGGCGTGGGCTTAAGGGCGTGGACTTAAAGACAGGGCGTGGACTTAAGGGCGTGGATATAAAGACAGGGCGGGGACTTAAGGATAAAGTCAACTATATGTTGACTATATCGGACGGGCGGAACCTCAACCGGACGGACAAGCGGGCAGGCGGGCGACTTGTCCGGTGTGATAACCCTGGCTAAAACAAAACTCCGTGTGGCCCTGCCTGCCATTCCTACCTCCTTCACTTACTCCCTAAAGTCACGCACTCTTCTCGCTCTTGATCAAAGCAACTTCATTGTGAGATGTACAATATTCTTGTAGCTTTCGGAGCACTTCACACTCCGGCCAAAGGTCAAAAATATTCTTGGAGCCTTGGGGGCACTTCACACTACGGCCAAAGGTTGAGAGTCTATTTGTCAATTTTGACAAATCAAGATTTCAAGAAATTAGGAATTTGGCCTCTCGACCCTTCACATTGGGAGGCACAATTCAAAGTCGGGTGATTGCACGAAGCACTTGTCAATTTTGTTGTGTTTTGCAACAATACTCATTATTTTGTTTGGAGTACTTTAAAATTAGAAAAATAATTTAAAAATAATTAAGAAAATATGGCTAATTTATACACCTTTACGATGAAGATATCCACCAAAGGAAAAGCCTAGGAAAATTCTCTTAGTAGGAGAATTAGAAAAATGCCAAAATTCAAGAAATAGATGTACTTTGATGCTTAAATTAGTTAAAAATAGAAAAAGAATTTAAATATATAAAATAAAAATTGGCCATTACAAACAACTCTATGGAGATGGTCATTCACTAAAGAAATCATCCAAAATATGTTTTATATCTTTCAAAATGTAAGCTAAAGGAAGCTCACTTTGTGGACTTCTATACCACATAAAACTAAATATTCTTAGAATAGATCTGAACAGTAGCTACAAGTCTACTAGAAGACTAATATCTTCTAAATTTCAGCTCCAAATTCATTTTTTTGGATACTAAATAGTTCTAATATCCCCAAAATTGGCAAGTGCAACATAAAATTGGGGGCTATTATCAAATTATAAGACATTTTAGAAAAGTTTCAAAAAATTAAACAAAGAGTATACTAGCCATAAGTACCTTGTCTATGAATTTTGAGTCATTTAAAGTCAAAACACAAATGTTATAGCCAAAAAACTAATAAGTATGCAACATGTGATAGAAAATAGTACAATTGTTTCATGCAATCACCTAGTCCATCATCCTCAAAACTGCCATTATAGAAGCCAGATGTGTACATGGCGATGGACTCTTGACTGTAGTTTGGGTCGGCCAAAAATAGAAATCCAAACTATGGTCAAGAGTCTGTCAAGTTGCTTTTAGAAAAATATCACAAATAATTGACAAGATCTCAGCCATTAGATTGGACCAAAAGGATTGCTTTTGCAATAGTAGATAGGTAGGATGCCCCTTTTCAATGCCTTTGATATTTGTTATTTCTTATTTGACAAAAATTGGTAAGTTGTAACAACTCTATAAGGAGGTCATTCACCTAAAGTACCACCAAAAGAATACTTCAATGTTTTGAAATGCAGTCTTATATAATAGCAGTCCTCACATGGCTTAAAAAGTCACTTGACATGATTATATAGAGTGGAGAAGATGAGCTCTTCATACCAGTGGGATGGTAGGAGAGAAGACAAATCATATGGGATATTTAAAACACAACAATCACATTTTTGTGGAACAGCACGTAGATGTCTAGCAGGATATCAAGAGAATAGAGTGGGTTGTCTACCTCTATATTTCTTTGAAGAATACCAATGTCTTCCAAAAATTCATCAAGGGACAAAGATAGTAGAGTGAATGTACGAAACACTTAAAGCATTTTGTCACACCCTCGTTTATTATTTTATTTTTAGCCATAACTTTTTTGTCTTAGCTTCAAATGACTCAAAATTTATAGAAATGCTACTCATAACCATTATACACCTTGCCTATTTTTTTGGAAATTTAAAAAAATAATTTACCATTTTTAAATAGCCCCAATAATTTCTCACAATGGGTGATTTAGGGATTTCTGCACTTTTTTTAACCCAAAAAAACAAATTTTGAGCTGAAATTTGGAGAGAATATTCTTCTAGTAGACTTATAGCCAAAGTTTAAAGGATTTTTAAAAGTAATTATTTTTATGTGGTGTACAAGTCCACAAAGAGAGCTCCTTTCTACATTTTTTTCCAAAGTTATGAAACATTATTTTGGTGCTTTTTTTGGTCAAAATCCATCACCAAAAAGTTTTCTCAAATGATCAATTTTGAGACTTTTTAAAAAAAAATCCTATTTTTTACAAATTAAAATGTCAAAAGTGGTAATTTCTTCACCGATTTTAGGGTGAATTCTATGTCCAAAATTCTAATGAAGAAAATACCACTTTTGACATTTTAATTTGTAAAAAATAGGATTTTTTTTTAAAAAGTCAAAATATTGATCATTTGAGAAAACTTTTTGGTGATGGATTTTGACCAAAAAAAGCACCAAAATAATGTTTTATAACTTTGAAAAAAAATGTAGAAAAGAGCTCTCTTTGTGGACTTGTACACCACATAAAAATAATTATTTTTAAAAATCCTTTGGACTTTAGCTAAAAGTCTACTAGAAGAACATTCTCTCCAAATTTCAGCTCAAAATTTGTTTTTTTGGTATTAAAAAAAAAGTGCAAAAAAACCCTAAATCACCCATTGTGAGAAATTATTGAGGTTGTTTAAAAATGGTAAATTATTTTTGAAAATTACAAAAAAATTAGATAAGGTGTATAATGATTATGAGTAGCTTTACTATAAATTTTGAGTCATTTGGAGCTAAAAAACAAAAGTTATGGCCAAAAAGAAATAAAAAATGAGGGTGTGACAAAATGCAACAGATAGTAGAAGTTTTTCGTGCATTCACCCAATAGTGCCTGATAATGAGCATGACATGCGTTTGCCATCACTACCGTGTTTAGGATTGCTTACGTAAAATATATGCATGATTTCTGAAATGCCTAGTGAATTGCCATGTCTAGAGTTTACATTATTCTCGGACATAGAATTGTAGCAAAAAAAAATATACTTTGATGTTTTAATTTGTCAAAAATAAAAAAACTAGTTATTAAAAAAACTAAAAATTAGCCAATTGGAAGGGCTTGCTAACGATGATTTTCAACCAAAAAATGAGGTTAATACCATTTCTATTGTTTACAAGTGCATGCTCAAAGGGGTCTATTGCTCAAATGCAGAAGATATAAAATAATGTATTTTTAGATGCCCTTTGGAAGGAACATGTGTGCCTACTATAGAAATATACCATAGAAATTTTAGCAAAAAATCATTAATTTAAACCACTCAATAGTCAAAATCCTTAAATTCAAAGTGTAACAACTTAGAAAACTTGAATTTTAAACTTTATAACTCAAAAATTGTAGCAAAAGACAACTCCAATTTTGCCTAGGTGTGACAAAATGTCAAAATCAAACACTCTTTTTTGCAATCACCCATACATAAAAAAATTGCCAAAGGTTATTTGACAAAATTATGCTTGCACAATGATTTTGTGTCAACTGTTCACAATAATAGAACTACAATTATTGGGAGATTTTGATATATTTTTTATATAAAAAAGGTACTCCGTAATAGAATACAAAAGGTGATTGCAAAAAAACATCTATACTTTTTTACATCACACTCAAGGTCATAGTGTCACCACCTTGAATATTGATTTGTTTTTTTCCATAACTTTTGCATTTTAGATCTAAATGACTCAAACTTTATAGATAAGGTAATCATGACTATTATACACCTTGTGACCTTGTCTAATTTTTTGAAATTAAAAAAAAAAAGTTATTGGACAAAAATAGCCCCCAATTTTATATCATATTTGCCAATTTGGCAATTTGAAATTTTTTAGTACCATTTAGTACCTTAAAAAGAAAATTTGGAGCTGAAATTTGGAACAAATGGTGTTCTAATAGACTAGTAGCTACTATTGAAAGGAATTCTAAAAATAGTCAATTTATATGATGTGGAAGTCTGTAAAGTGAGCTTCTTTCAATATGGTATAGTTTGTATGGTGTAAGATATATGATGTATTGTGTATGGCATATTATATTTGGCATATTGTGTATTGTGTACAATATACTATATACGTGTATGACATGTTATTGGACATTATGAAATGCATATGTGCATTATGTGAGACGCGTGTGACTGTCCATATTAACATCATACTATACATTGCAAGAGGTATTCATGGTGAAATGCGGTTGTCTACATTGACGTTGTCGTGTTGCAAATGTAGACATTATGTAGATTATGTATATATATATGATTTAGATAGATTTTAATATTTGTTGCATTATAAAGAAGTTGACATCATTTGAGGTGGCTTCATCTCATTCAATATTCTTCTTTGTGTTTTATTTAGATTATACTATGTTGAACTAGAGGGGGTTTTTTTGAGTCTCAAGAAATTAGGGTTCTAGTTTTTTTTTTACCTCTACTAGATATATGTAGATTTTAGTTCTTTATTCCGTAGATAGAGTGGATAGAGTGAAGTTAGAGATAAGTTAAGATAGAGATTGAGTGGAAAAGTAAAAGATAAAGAGATAGAGTGAAGTTAGAGTGAAGTTAAGGTGGGAAAAAGGTGATTTTTTTCATCTTCTCTCTCGTTGTGAGTTTAAGGGGGAATCCGAATGTTTGGAGGTTGTTGTTTTGTTATGTTTTGAGAAGGGGGTTTTCAAAAAATATTGGAGGAGTTGTGTATTATGATGTTGTGATTGGAAGAGGTCTTTTCTTACTTGAATTGAAGTTGTGAGTGGAGATTTGTGCTAGTTTGAGTGGAGGAAGGTCTGCTGCCTCCCAATTGAAGGGGCTGAGACTTTGACCAACCATAGAAGACAGACAAATTTTTATTTTGCAATAAAATTTTGAAAAATTGTAGAAAATTCTGTTAGCTTTTCAAATAGCTATCATTTGTTGTATTTGGAGCATTTATGAGTGAGTTGTGAGTGTTGAAGTGAAAGAGGGTCTGCTGCCCTCACTTTTAGAGGCCGAAACTTTGGGCAATCATAGATATTGGAGAGAGTATTTGAATGAATTGAAATTTGGTGAAAGTATAGAAAATTGTATTAACTTTACAAAGAGCTATCACTCATTCTATTTGGAGTTGTGAAGCATTGGTGGCGTTCATTCAAAGTTTAGTTTTGAAATTGAAGTTGGAGTGAAGATTTGAAGTTGAAGTTGGAGGAGAATTTGTATGTTGTGGCTTGTGGCTTGTCTTTTATTGTAAACTTTTGTTGTTGCGGGCAGCTTGGGTTAAACCAATGCTTAGCCTCGTTTTGTGTTTGTGGAGACGGTGGGATTTAATCACCCACATGGTCGAATCTGTTTGTTCTCACGGTGAAAGCTAAAGCCTAGTTAGAGCTGGTCACCGGGAGTTTGAAGTTTAGGAGCCCATCATCCGGACGGCATCTCGTGTTATATCGTCCCGTTTTACCCGTCCGAGATTCGTGGTTTTTATTACCTACCTGACCGAATCCTGATCCATTTAGAGCCAACACAGGATAGGCCAATGAGGAGGAGTTTGAAGGCCGAAGAATGAAGAGAAGATTGAAGACTAGAAGACTTGAAGATTATTTGAAATCAATGACTAACTAGTTCCAGTTGCAGCCAGATACTTTGCGTATTCCCAAAGCGCGCTCCTCTTGGCTCTAAACAAGTCAGGATTCGGTCAGGTAGGTAATAAGAACCACGAATCTCGGACGGGTAAAACGGGACGATATAACACGAGATGCCGTCCGGATGATGGGCTCCTAAACTTCAAACTCCCGGTGACCAGCTCTAACTAGGCTTTAGCTTTCACCGTGAGAACAAACAGATTCGACCATGTGGGTGATTAAATCCCACCGTCTCCACAAACACAAAACGAGGCTAAGCATTGGTTTAACCCAAGCTGCCCGCAACAACAAAAGTTTACAATAAAAGACAAGCCACAAGCCACAACACACAAATTCTCCTCCAACTTCAACTTCAAATCTTCACTCCAACTTCAATTTCAAAACTAAACTTTGAATGAACGCCACCAATGCTTCACAACTCCAAATAGAATGAGTGATAGCTCTTTGTAAAGTTAATACAATTTTCTATACTTTCACCAAATTTCAATTCATTCAAATACTCTCTCCAATATCTATGATTGCCCAAAGTTTCGGCCTCTAAAAGTGAGGGCAGCAGACCCTCTTTCACTTCAACACTCACAACTCACTCATAAATGCTCCAAATACAACAAATGATAGCTATTTGAAAAGCTAACAGAATTTTCTACAATTTTTCAAAATTTTATTGCAAAATAAAAATTTGTCTGTCTTCTATGGTTGGTCAAAGTCTCAGCCCCTTCAATTGGGAGGCAGCAGACCTTCCTCCACTCAAACTAGCACAAATCTCCACTCACAACTTCAATTCAAGTAAGAAAAGACCTCTTCCAATCACAACATCATAATACACAACTCCTCCAATATTTTTTGAAAACCCCCTTCTCAAAACATAACAAAACAACAACCTCCAAACATTCGGATTCCCCCTTAAACTCACAACGAGAGAGAAGATGAAAAAAATCACCTTTTTCCCACCTTAACTTCACTCTAACTTCACTCTATCTCTTTATCTTTTACTTTTCCACTCAATCTCTATCTTAACTTATCTCTAACTTCACTCTATCCACTCTATCTACGGAATAAAGAACTAAAATCTACATATATCTAGTAGAGGTAAAAAAAAAACTAGAACCCTAATTTCTTGAGACTCAAAAAAACCCCCTCTAGTTCAACATAGTATAATCTAAATAAAACACAAAGAAGAATATTGAATGAGATGAAGCCACCTCAAATGATGTCAACTTCTTTATAATGCAACAAATATTAAAATCTATCTAAATCATATATATATATATATATATACATAATCTACATAATGTCTACATTTGCAACACGACATGCACCCCCTCTAAACCTGTACATCCTCCGGTATGTGTCAAGTTTAATCCTCTTCATCATCTTGTTCATTGTGCACTGCATCTTCACATCCTTCAAACTCTTCATCAGCTCGCTCATCATTGTATTCTTCATCTGAAAGTAGAAAACCATCAAGGTCTTCATTATGGAATCTTCCATTTCTTCTCCGAGAAGCATTGATTTTTTTGTCAGCTACTGGCACACATATAGAGGTCCCATCCAGCTCACAAAGTGAATAAGTGCCATTATTGTGCACTGTCACCACTGCATAGGGCCCAAACCATCGGTTTGAGAACTTTCGCACCGTGCTGTGCTGGTGCTCCAAGGTACTATCAAATATAAGCACCCAATCACCTTCTGCAATTTTCTTCGTCCTCAATCGATGTGTCTTATCAAACCGCTCCTTGTTGCTCAGCCTTGCAGCCTTTAATCTTTCTAGTGTTGTATCAAGATTCTCCGGCAACCTTCCAAGCTATTGAATGCGGAGCTCTAATTATCTATCTCTGCTTATTTTATCCTTCCATGAAAAAAATGCCCAAGTAGGAACATCTCTCTCTCCAGGCATCATTAGCTTGTAGCCATACATAAGCTCCACAGACATGTAACCTGTTACAGTACTGTGTGTGGTTCTATTAACCCATAGAGCAAATGGAAGCAGTTTTGGCCACAACCTAGGTTTCCCCTTACATGCTTTGACTAGGGCATGAATAATCGGAGGATGCCCTCTCTCGATTTTACCATTAGCCTCAGGATTATAGGCTGTTGTCAGCTTCAATTGCACACCATATCTTCGAAAAAATTCTCTGGCTTCAGCTGCATTTAGCTCTCCTCTATTAGCTCTCAATTGACCAATATTACCATACCGACTAAAAATATCTTCAAGTATAAATCGGCATACATTCTCCGTTGTTTTGGTCCTCAAAGCCTTTCCTTCAACAAAGTTGAAAGCTCTTCTCGAGCCAAAACAAGGTACTTCATTCCCTACAATGCATTAGGCATGGCAACCAAGTCAATCATCCATTGAAAATGGATAGCAACATGATAAGTAGGATGCAATTCATCCCTGTGTCGAATTTTTGATTGCAATTGGCACGCCACGCATGAAGCTACAAATTCTTCAACATCTTTGGATAACCCTTTCCACCAATATCTCTCCTTGACTTTTGTATAGGTGGCCCAAACTCTTCTATGACCAGCCCAAAGTGTATCATGAAACTCCTTCAATACTTGAGTCTTTATCACGAAGTCTCCTACCACTCTCAATGGCACTTCACCAACTCTTTTTGCCCTCTTCCATAGGAATCCTTCGTTTAAAAGATACCCATAGGATTGATGTCTGATGTCTTTAAATGTCTTATCCATCCAGCCTTCTTGTCGTTTCATTGTACTTAAATAGAGCCCAATGTCTTTCAACTTCCCTTCATGGATATTAGCCGTGAAAGGTAAAGCCTTTGTGGATGAACTCTCACCATCAATTCTCATCACATAACCTTTATGCAACAATTTTTCGTCAGCTTCATATGCCGTCATCCCCTCTTCATTGAAATATCTTGCTCTAGATAACATATCGGCAACACAATTCTTTTTGCCTTCAATGTGAACTAGAACAAGATTCAAAGATTTGATGTAGGCTATCCAGCAAAGCATTGCAATGTCTGGTGAAGAACAATTTGTAATCATTCCCAGCAAAGGTAAGCAGTCCGTCTCCAATACCACCTCTGCTCCAATTAGATAGTTTCTATCTGCTTTGAGAGCTGTTAGAGCACCCCATAATTCTCTTTTCACTTGTGGATATGCTCTCTGACGCTCTGTCAAGATCCTTGCTCCAAATCGAATAGCAAATCTTCTCCTTTCCTCATCATCTTGTCCAATAGCCCATTCAATGGCAATTGGACTTGTGTCCAAAGTTACAATTATCGGTCTCTTGCAATCATAATTCACTTGTTTGAGAACCGGTGGTGATTCCAAAACCTTCTGTAGTTCTTCCATAGCCAAGTCTTGCTCATGCCCCCAAAGAAACTTGTTCTTCTTGTGCAATAGTTTGTACAGAGGTTCTGATATATGAGCATAATGAGGAATCCAAATTTGATAGAAGGCACAAGCTCCCCAAAACCTCCTTACTTCAGTGACATTACCACATGCTTTCATTCTTCCAATAGCATCCACTTTTTCAGGATTAGATTTTCGACCATAGGTACCACACAAGTGTCCAACTACCAAAATCTCATCTACTCAAAATTGAGACTTGTCAATTGACAGAGTCAACTTCACTTCCTCAAGTTTGTTCAAGATTTTCTCCACATCACTGATATGATTGTTTACAAAAGCTCTGCAGCCATCATCTTGAACGGTCAAATCTCTTTCATTTTCCTCGCATCCTTTAATTGGAATGTCATCCAAAAAGAGTATAGTTTTCTTAGGCACAAAGTCCTTTAGAATTTGATTCATGGCGCTTTGCATATGTGCCACCGAATTGGTAGCTCTTTGAGGCAGTGTACACATTTGTACCAATCCAAGTGGAGTCTTGTAGATAAGAATTTACCATAAACTAATATTGCTAAATTCTATAGTTTAAAGTTCGTTCGCGGGGAGGTTTGGATATGCTATGGATAATTCCTAAGGGAGACTAATCAACCCAAGTTGTGCACAATTAAAGGTAAAGGGAATACTTGGCTTGACACCGCAGATCAATAAATAATAATTCAGGTTTATTATATTTAAAAACCAAGGTTAATGAACTTATCATATCAATTGTTAAATCACTCTTTATGATCTCAAATCTTATTTCCTCTTTCACCCTCCATGATCTATTGCTTTTTATTCTTTAGCTTGAACTCCAACTCCGTTCTTCACTATAGTCTTGTCAGCTTCCATGGAGATCTGGTTCACCATGATTTACTTCTTTATGCTCCGGTACCAATTGCTTTTTAGTTCCAACTACAAATTCTTTACACAATTGCTGTGGATAATTCTCCTCACGGCAGAATTGACATTTACCTCTATTTCTATAGAATCCACTCATTCGTACATTCTCAGTTCATTCACAATTGATATCCCAATTGAAATTTATCACTATTCAGCATTACTTTCTAAGCACTCAATGGACCATTCCTCTAAAATCTGAATCTATAGATCTAACACTCAATGTTTCAATCCAGAACACATTCACAACACAATTGATTTATCTTCATTCCAACAACTTCCAACAACCACAAAAACTCACAGACTATAGAACTCCACCACACATCAACATCAATAGATTCAAATCACACAGAATCAAACACACATACAAGCACCAATTGAATCCATGTAAGCCATCACAACAATACACCATTTCTGTTTAATTCAACATTATATTCCATATTGATTTTACAGTTGCTCCTCATTCCTTACACAACTTCACTCCGTAATATCAATCGATCCAGCCCAACCATCATAGACACTAACACAATAGAACAATCCAACACTCACCAACTACAGCACAAACACACAAACTCACAGCTATCAATCCTCACGCATTGCCGATCTACAAACGCACGAGCTCTGGACTTCCACTCCAGACTGGGGTCTGCACTTTCACAATTGTTTTCTTTTCTCCCTTCAGCCGGCCGGTTGAATAACCGCATCAATAGTTACAACCCATTCATTCCAAAATATTCATCCATTGATAACATCCTCTAGTAAATCCATGTATAACCAATAATATCAACATATTAACTCCTCAAATACTATAGATTTATGAAAATGGAAGGACTTAACCAAAATTTACTACTATGAACAGATTATCTATAGATTCTACGACTACATAGCCCTCTTCCCACATAGTTGCGTCCCCGCAACTACAAAAAAGATGAGATATCTACAACACATGACATCATCCATAGAAATTCCCACCCAAAAGGAATACATGGAAAGTTTCAAGAGAACCGATTACAGAACACCGCTATAGCTCATTTCTTCTTGAACCCCGCCTTGGAAGTCGATGGTGCCACTAACACCCGGTCCACTTGGCACGAAGTATTACTATTGTGCCACTCCAATGGCATCCGTAGCAGTTCGCCTTCACCTCTTTCTAGAACCATTGCATTGTGAAGATCCATTTGCTTGTGGAGGGCCTGTTAGCCCAGCCTACGCCGCTCCAGGTCTCCACCTTTTTGTAATCTATGGAACGTATCCATAGCCGCATATCGGCTACCCTTGTACTCATCAAGGATCACGTTGTGGGCCCCCTGAAGAAAGTGCATCGTGCACATGAGCTCAAACAATCGTAGCCTTCTCGAAGAAAGATACTTGATCTTCGTATAGATCTGTCCATCTTGTCCCTGTCGGCCTCCAATCCGGGGATCCATAATCAATTGATATTCTTGGCACCAATAGGCCAAGGCATTGCAAAACACCGCTTGCCGAAAGCAAACAGGATCCAAATGATCCCTGTGGTCTCGATAGAATGCTTGAAAGCTCTCCACACACGCAGTCACTGTATTCCACTCCCCCTCCATACGACACCAATTGTACCACGGGGTATCCAATCGATCGGTCACCCTCCATTGATACCGCCTTGGAACATTACACAATCGAGAATCCTGAGCAATCAGTGGCGGTAACCCCGGCTGGCGCACCCCTCTCTCTTGATGGATTAAAACCTCAATTGGATGCAAAAGAATCTCCGTTTGACTCCCAAAATCCTTCCCCATCCATACCAAAGGTTCCCCCGATAGTGAATCTGGTTGGTGATCCCTTTTTACAAACAAATTTTCGTATTTACCCAGGAATCTATTGTCCTCCATCATGACCTCGTATAATGGGCTCCAATCGTCCAAATCAGGTCCCACACCATACAACACCGGAGGTCTCACCACCAATTGATGTGCACTTTTCAGCCTACTGTCACTCTCCACTTGAAAAGGCAATAGTGACGTTGGTCCCCTTGCCAAGAATAACTGCTTCAAGCGGCTCTCATGGAATCTATAGGTGTAAAAACAAATGGATGGGTGGACATCCACCTGATTTGCTCGCACCACCCGTTCCTTGCACAATTGGATCATGTTCTTGGCCCACTCCTCGTCCTTAAAGCACTGCACCAATTGGCCCAACCGATTCTTCCAACCCAATAGCTCTGCGGATGTCCATTGACTGGCCATTTCGTCAAATCCTTGTAAAATTGGAATCGTCCAACTGCTACAAGCTGGCGTGCGGTTCTCCAAGACCATAGATTTCTCATGCAGTCTTCTAAGACCTTGTTGACGCTCCACTTCTTCACTATAGAGGAAGGTCCGTGCTGCCAGGTCTCCCATCAATAGATATGCCCGAAACGGATCCTCAACTGTGAACTCCCGCCTCACCAACATCTCCGCCAATAGATTCTCCAGCCTATAGCTCTGGCTCTTGGCCCAGATTTTCTCAAATTGAAGCACATTGAGATGATCACCATTCTGCACATTCAACAATAGATAGAAAACTGCACAATCCCATTGATACGCTTGCTCGACTCGCTGTACTGGTGGTAGCCACTCCGTCAGACTCAATAGATCCTCAGCTCTCAAGAGCTTCCCCCGCCTCGCAGTAGAAACACCCGCGTCGATTGATACTTCCTTGAATTCTTCTCCCATCGAGCTACCTTCACCATTGACCAGCTCCCGTAAGTGCATCACCTCTCCCTCAAGTTGAGATTTTTCACTCACTAAGAGAGCTGAATACTCTTGCTCTTGGCGAATGTTGCTCTCCAACCGCTCCACTTTCACACGCACCTCCTGCCATGATCTATTGGACTCTTGCCGTTTAACTTCCAATCTCACATTGGTAGCTTGCCTCTCTCCCATCGTTTAATCCCATTCAGCCTTCTCCTTTTTACGGCTGGCTTTCACCTCGTCCAATTGATTCTGGAACCATTGCTCTCGCTCCTTTGCAGCGACCTGCAGCTTCTGCAATTGATCTTCCAACTCTGCAATCCGTCGCTCTTCCTCCGTTTGTTGCTCCATCTCCTTGTCCAATTGCTCCAGCTCCTCTTGCATCTTCAATTTCTTGGCCAATAGCTCTGATTTGGACAATTTCCGTCGCGGTGCCGGCTCCAACCCCACCTCTTCCTTCACACGCAACCCCGGCTCAACCATAGAACTGCGCGCGCTTTCGATTGTTGTTGTGCGTGACTGATTCCCCGGACTCACTATAGCTGTTGGAGCAATTGTAGCTGGTGTCGCCTCCGCTTCCAATTTAATCTTCTTCACTTGGCTCCATTTGATCATACCCTCCCGCTCTCCAATCAACAAACAATCGTCATCTTCCTCCTTCGACGCAGTCTCCATCATCACTTCTGGTGCTATTTGCGATTGATCCTCAGTGACATTCATGGCCAAGCCCGGGGCGCTTTCCATCGCAACCCTAATTTCTCAACTGACAATTGCGCTCCAAAATCTCACACTCTTACAATTCCGCTCACAATTACGCTCTGGCTTCCACTCCTTCAGCTCTCACCCTGGACAACTATAGCTCTTACAACAATCCGGCTCACCAATCCTTGCCGCTTCCCCACAATGCTCCAATTCTGGCTCAAACTATAGTTGCAGCTCCTCTTCCCAAGCTGAAGACTGTACTCACCTCTCCCTCAAGTTGTTGGAACCAACCTCAACTAACACTCAACTATTGTCCCCCCATGGCGGCTTTCAGTCATGATTCTATTGATGTACAATTCCTCTCAAGTTCTCTCATGATGTTCATCCATCCTCATCCATAGATTTCCAAAAATTACCACTTTCATTTAATTCTTGTATAATAGGTATCTCTCATCAATAGCCCTTAAATTAACATTTCCCTTATTAACACTATACCTTATCCCTAATTTATTCCCTCAATAATATTTATTATTATAAATTTTTTTTCTTTTTATCATGTTTTCTATACACTTTTCTCTTTCTATATAATATTCATTTTTTTTCAATTTTTTTTTTTCACTCTTATTATTCTCATTTTATTTATGTATTTATTTTTATCTTCTTTTTATTATTTTTATCATGTTTTCAATTTTTTTCTTTTTCATTTTTATTATTATTATTATTATTATTATTTATTTATTTATTTATTTATTTTTGCCTTCAACTATAGTATCCGTCAGTGCCGAACTATTGTTACAATCTATAGTGACTGTTACTATAGCTAAGGGTACTATCACAAACACTACTGAACTATTGATCTTGCTGTTTATAATTATTATTTATATATTTTTTTTTATTTTTTTTTATTTTTAATCAAACTCTTCATTTCCTCTCTTATTAATCCCTCCCATACTTCCTTTTCTCTCCACTCTTAAATAATCTAGCTATTACACTATAGAGATTAATATTGTAAGTATCTTATATTTATTTAAAACTACCCTTCTTCAACCTTCAAAATGACTAATAATGCCAAATACACTCATACAACCACTAAACTCCAAAAATTTGAAAAACTTGTAAGTAACTTAATACATATTATAAAAATATTAATCATTCCTTCTCCCCTTTTTAGAATAAGCCGACCCCGGCTTAAGTATAATAAAGTTTGAGTCTATATCCATTGATGCGGGTAGGAAGGAGCTTCCCCTCAAAATCCTTTAATTGTGCAGACCCATTGGAATTAATATCAACTACCTCATAGGGTCCCAACCAATGTATTTGTAACTTCCCGAGAAACTTAAAAAACCTACTATCATACAATAGAACTAAATCTCCAACTTTGAAGGTTTTAGCACCCAATTTACTATCATAGAAAGATTTACGACGTTTTTGCATGGCATAAGTATGTAAATAAGCATCCCTCCTTGTCTCATCCAATGCTTCTAAATGAGCTAATCTGACCTTTAAACTATTGTCATCATCCAACCTATTTTCTATAGCTATTCTCAAGGATGGAAGTTCATACTCTATAGGGAGGATAGCCTCTTGACCATAGACCAACTGGAAAGGAGTAAATTGTGTGGTCACTTTGTATGCAATTCTATAGGCCCATAATGCCCCCCACAACTTATCATCCCAGTCTGTGGCTGATTGAGCAATAGTTTTAGTCAAGATCTTACACAATATACCATTGGTTTTCTCTGTCTGTCCATTAGCCCTAGGATGGTAGGGCGATGTTTTCCTATGTTTAATAAGAAATGTATTAGTTAATTGTTCGATAGTTTCATTTAAAAAGTGTGTCCCACGATCACTAATAAGTTCTATTGGACAACCAAAACAGGAAATAATGTTCTCATATAAAAACCGAGCAACCGTACGAGCATCATCATTTTTAGTAGCCATTGCTTCGGCCCACTTAGTGGCGTAGTCAGTGGCAACTAAAATGTAACGCTTACGCCCCCGTTTTGTGGGCTGTGCTATTGGTCCCACAAAGTCTATCCCCCACTTTTCAAAGGGGGCTAAGGCTAAAATAGGTACCAATGGCATAGCCATTGTTGGTGTGGGCCGACCCACACGTTGACACGGGTCACATCTACGGGCATATTGGTGGGCATCTTGAAACATTTTTGGCCACCAATATCCGGATGTCAAGGCCTTCCTTGCGGTGACATCCCCCGCAAAGTGGCCACCACAAGCATCTACATGACATCCCTCTAACACAAGTGGAATTTCATGAGTATAAAGACATCTCCGTAATAAACCATCTTTCCCTTTTTATATAAGACATCTCCAAGTAATGTATAAGGTCCACACCTATAAACAAAAGCTTTCAATTGTGAGGAATTTAGCCCTTCTGGTGTAATATTAAATCTTAAGTATTTTAAAATTTCAGCATATTCCGGTTGAATAATGTCGACTTCAAAAATATGGGCATCAGGCAATTGGTCATCCAGGGGTTGTAAAGCCTCTATTGCTAATGGTTCTAACCGGGAAATGTTATCGGCATTCCCATGGCTTTTCCCTGGTCTTACTACTATTGTAAAATTAAACTCTTGCAACAATAGAACCCACCGGGCCAATCGGCCACTTAAATCCGGTTTATTCACTAAATACCGGAGGGCGTCATGATCCACATAGAAAATAAAAGGATAACCCAATAAATAGTGGCGAAATTTTTGCACAGCAAAAATCATATCCAACGCTTCACGCTCTGTTGTTGTGTAATTTTTCTCAGCAGCTATTAACTGTCTACTCGCGTAATAAATAGGATGGTCTAAATTTTTATTATCTTTTTGACTCAATACACAACCTAAAGCTACATTAGAAGCATCCACATAGACATGAAATGGTTTAGACCAATCCGGTGGAACTAACACCGGGGCCGTACTCAATTTTTCCTTCAATAGTTTAAAGGCTACCTCACATTCCTCATCCCATGTGGGCCGAGCACCCACTTCTAATTTTTTTAATAATTTAGTCAAAGGAGAAGCTATAGCAGCAAATGAATCAATAGCCCTTCTATAATATCCAGTTAGACCAAGAAATCCCCTAACCTCCTTCACGGTCTTTGGTCTAGGAAAATCTGTGATCAATAGTATTTTATCTGGGTCTAATTCAATCCCCCTTTGACTCACTATATGTCCCAATAATTTACCCGAGGGTACCAAAAATTGACATTTACTGGCATTAAGAGAAATGCCAAACTTATGGCATTGTTCAAAACACTGACTCAATTGATCTACATGGTCTTGTTTTTTTCCATAGACATAGAAATCATCTAAGAAGATTTCCATGAACTTCCTCAAGAATGGAAAAAAAGCAACCATCATCAATCGTTGAAATGTAGCGGGTGCGTTACACAACCCAAACAACATTACAATTGCAGCATATGTACCCCAATCTGTGGTAAAAGTGGTTTTCAATTGATCTTCTCTAGCTAACCTAATTTGATTATACCCGGAAAAGCCATCTAAAAAAGAATAAATTTCATGGCCCGCCACGGCATCTAAAATAGAATCCGTGAAGGGCAAGGGAAAATAATCTTTTTTTGTTGCTTCATTGAGTTTCCTAAAATCCTGGCATATTCTAATTTTACTGTTCTTTTTGGGAACAATAACAATAGCACTAACCCATTCACTATAGGGCACTAGATAAATAAACCCAATTTCAAGCAATTTATCAATTTCCTCCTTGACTAGCAAGGAATATTTAGGGTTCAGTCGTCTTTGCTTTTGCCGGACTGGCTTAGCATCTTCTTTCAAGTTAATATGATGCTCACAGATCTCAGGGGGAACCCCCTTAAGGTCTTTATAAGACCAGGCAAAAGCAGATATATGTTTTTTTTTTAAAATCTCTCCCAATCTCTTTGTTCTTGCCTGGATAAGATTTTACTAATTTTTAATTTTTTTGGTTCATCACCCTCACTTAACAATAGGTCACAACATTGATCCTCTGGGACATGTTTAGCTATAGGTACTGAATCTATAAAGTCAAACTGATCTGGCAAGTATTCCTCTGTACTATAGTGAGGTTCTTCTTCAGATTGATTGACCCCATAGACTGTTTTATCAGTTAACCATGCTCCTATAGTCTTGTCAGAATCATCATCTATAGAACATGGAATAACATACTCACCAGGACCCACATTTCTATATATCATCTTTTTAGATTCATTTGTTTTTTCTTCCTCAGTTTTAAAATGTACTCTATTGGCCACTAATTATCCCTCATCTGAACTATAGCCCAAATCACTAGTAACCTCAGGGGAATACCATTGTGTTTCTCCCTGGTAACTTATAGGATACATACTCAATTTTATTTTATTAAGACCCTGTCCTATAGTTAAAATGCCTCTCCCCCAGTCATCCTTGGCATGGGCTTGGTACAACCAAGGCCGTCCCAACAATATAGGATAAGACACATGAGGTGTACTTGGTTGAAAAATTAAGAAATCTATAGGATACACAATCCCTGCTATAGATGTAGAAACTTTAGATAATATTCCCAATGGCTTGACCCTACTTTGGTCAGCCATTTGCAATATTAACTTTGTCTCTTGCAAGCCCTTCAATTGTAAACTTGACATGGTATCTATGTTCATTAAGTTCACACTAGACCCGCCATCTACTTGCACCCCTTGTATAACAATCCCATCAATTTGAACATCTATTGTTGGGGCACCTGGATCAGGGCTCATAGAGACTTTATTAACCACTGGTTTCATTCTTTTCCTAATCAAGGTCGATTGAAGAAGAGAACGACAATGAGGAGCCACCCCCAACAATTGTTTTATAGAAATATCTGCTTTTAATTTTCCCAAATCTGCCAATAGATCATATTGGTCTATGCCTTGCATAATTCCAATTGGTTTTAATTTCCTTATCCTACGACCTTTGGTTGGTACACCTGGTAATCCCATAGGATGTCCAATGGGAACCTCTGGTACTATTTGGGATTTCCAATTATTATTTTCTACATCCAATTGTTGTGGAAACTCACTCCTTATGGGAAATCGCCTCACTGGTTCTATAGGTGCTTTTAATAACATATTCGAATTGGGATGATGTCCTAAATTTATTCTATTAGGATTAATATCTATTGGAACATTCATAGAATTTCCAGCACCATCCACTGGAGTACCTATTGGCCACAACTCTTTGGGCATACCTATGGACGAATTATGCACCCTGTCCTCAGCTATAGTTGCTGATTTTGGGATCCCCTTCATTAATGCTTGATTCTTATCCCTAGTCCCCAACTCAGGAGGATGATCTTCTTTATTACTAACTATAGATGGAATTGACTCTATAGTTATTGTGTTCTTACTTCCAGCATCTATTGTAATTGGCTTTTCACCCTGATTTGGGGAAGCACTATTGTCCTCATCAGTAAGATGCAAGTCAGGCATATTTTTCTTGGCTTGCATACCACGAGTACGAACACCGTGGACATTTTTTTCCTTTAAATAACAATTGGGCTTATCATTCTCTTGTTCTTTAATTATATCAATCCATCCCACTGTTCTATTTTGATTAGAATTTTGTGAATTATTATTCATTGGATAATCATCTGGTAATAAAACTAATTTGGCACTATTGTCCCTCGGACCACTACTTTGGTTATCCCGAGGACCATCCCTCTTTGGACCATTACATTCTTGTGCAGTGTGGCCATTCTGCTTACAGTTACCACACAGAGGAACATAAGGGACATTTGTTTTTGCATTAGGACAATTGGTCCTAATATGACCTCTTTGATTACAATTGTAACATACTACATTATCCCAGCTAGCATTTCTACTACCATAAGTAGGATTGCCCTGATTGGGATTTCCATAAGGCATTTGATTCCAACCCCTATTTTGAGAGGTTGGATTTTGTGGTATAAATCTGTTGGGGTTATTATTAAAACCTCCATTGTTAAAATTGTGTGCATTAAAATTAGGTAAGACATTCTCGGGTGGAACATAGTTATTAAAATTTTGATTATTATAATTTTGATTATTATTCCTAGGGTATCTAGGTCGCCTACCCCAACCACTTCCATCATTATTATTCCAATTGTTGTTATTACCCCTCCAATTGTTACTATTGGAATTAGGATCATTATCTATTTGATTTACTTGTTTATTCCTTTGATTTCTTTGGTGTCTCTCTTCCATCATACGTCAACACACATCAATATCATGGGGACCACCACAATAGCGACATTTAGGGGATATTCCTTGTGGAGAAGGACAATCCAATTTAAAATGCCCTTGCCCCTTGCAGTTAGTACACCATATGTTTGCTCTCTCCATCTCTGGTTGTTCCTTTTTATTTCCCGCACTCGCTATATTTACTTTTAAATCATTCATCAAAGTCGTCAACTCTTGAATCATGACCATAGGATTAGAACTATCCTCTTTTGCCTGCATAAGTACTGGATTCACCGGTAAAGCTGGTGGACCCGTAGTATAAGTAGCTTGTATAGGTGGTGTAACATATTGCACCGTTTGTGATGGGGGTATTGGGCTTACATATGGTGTCACATATGTTGCCTGTGATTGGGGCACCTTAGCATATAGCTCCGGATTGCTCCATATATTTTCATATAATTTTGCTCTATTGTATGCTTCCAGCACTGTGGTTGGAGAAACTTCTTTAACATAACCTTTCAATTTAAAAGGCACTAATCCTCTAACAAATATTCCCAATTTCATAGCATCATTAAATCCATGGCCCGCGGGTAAACGAAGGATTATATCCTCCATTCTCCCATAATAGCTATCTATAGTTTCATTTGTGTTCATTTGCAATTCATGCAACGATTCACTTAAACGTTCATCATATCCTATAGGTCTAAAGTGAGCGATAAATGCATCACGAAGTGATAACCAATTAAGAAAATGGCCCAATGGCTGCCTATGAAACCATTGTTTTGCATGATCTTCCAACGTGGTTGGAAAAATTGCATACCAATGACTATCAGTTCGAGCATTATTAGCATTGCAAGCAGTTAAAAACTCACTTACATGCTTGTCAGGGTCACTTCCTATATGACCATAATATTTGGGTAATGGCACTAAAGAAATAGGGCGGTCTTCAGGTTGACCCTCCCTCATGTTAACTGGCAATAAGGCATTAGCCATGTTTTCAATAGATTGTCTTAAGTTATTTGTTGACCTAGGACTATTCGGCTCAAATTTTAATTTACTAACTTCAGGTATGCTATTATCAGATGAACTAGCAGAAGAACTATAGCTTTGTTTATTAAATTTTTTAAATTTATTTTCTACATCCTCTTGAGAACCAGTAGATGTATTAGACACTCTACTTCCTCCCTCCCAAGAACTCCGAATTTCATTATTATCAAATTCTTTATACAATTGATTTATACAACCCCAAATAATAGCGCGAGTAGCAACACTGCCACTCCCTATGGGAGCATTGCCTTCCTCACTATGGTAACTCTGTGTTTCACTCTTTTCACTATTTTCACCCCCACTATATCTTAAATCATTCAATTGTACATTTTCCTCATTTATAATTTCTCCACTCAAAGTTTCCTCTGGAGTAGGTAAATTTGACAAACAAATACCCTCACAATATGTATGAGATCTTCCAAATCCTTCATAGGATTCAGCATAAAACGTTCTTTGTTTTGGCTTAGATTCAACTATAGGACTTAATACTGCTGACTGATGGCCAGACACTGAGTTTAAATGGCTCAATTCAGTCGTATCCGAAGAAGAGTCCAATTGATCTAAATTTTCTACTGTATCGATAGACAAGCCTTGGACACTATCGTCCTCTGTAATTAACGGATCTATAGATAGCCCGCTCTCCTCAGCCACAGACTGCGAGACAATAGAACTCTCTGCCTTAGCACTAGTTTCCGATTTATTGAAATTTCTCAATGCTCTTACTCTAGCTCTCTCTTCCCGGGCAGCCTTTTCCCTTTGCTCTTTAACAGAATTTTTAGGATTGAATGGCCACCTATAACTCATCTAACAGCCATTTTATATATTCCCCTCTTCTATTGACTCAACTAATAAAATTACCCATTGGCGTTTAATCCATTGCCTCCCCGGCAGCGGCGCCAAATGTAGATAAGAATTTACCATAAACTAATATTGCTAAATTCTATAGTTTAAAGTTCGTTCGCGGGGAGGTTTGGATATGCTATGGATAATTCCTAAGGGAGACTAATCAACCCAAGTTGTGCACAATTAAAGGTAAAGGGAATACTTGGCTTGACACCGCAGATCAATAAATAATAATTCAGGTTTATTATATTTAAAAACCAAGGTTAATGAACTTATCATATCAATTGTTAAATCACTCTTTATGATCTCAAATCTTATTTCCTCTTTCACCCTCCATGATCTATTGCTTTTTATTCTTTAGCTTGAACTCCAACTCCGTTCTTCACTATAGTCTTGTCAGCTTCCATGGAGATCTGGTTCACCATGATTTACTTCTTTATGCTCCGGTACCAATTGCTTTTTAGTTCCAACTACAAATTCTTTACACAATTGCTGTGGATAATTCTCCTCACGGCAGAATTGACATTTACCTCTATTTCTATAGAATCCACTCATTCGTACATTCTCAGTTCATTCACAATTGATATCCCAATTGAAATTTATCACTATTCAGCATTACTTTCTAAGCACTCAATGGACCATTCCTCTAAAATCTGAATCTATAGATCTAACACTCAATGTTTCAATCCAGAACACATTCACAACACAATTGATTTATCTTCATTCCAACAACTTCCAACAACCACAAAAACTCACAGACTATAGAACTCCACCACACATCAACATCAATAGATTCAAATCACACAGAATCAAACACACATACAAGCACCAATTGAATCCAGGTAAGCCATCACAACAATACACCATTTCTGTTTAATTCAACATTATATTCCATATTGATTTTACAGTTGCTCCTCATTCCTTACACAACTTCACTCCGTAATATCAATCGATCCAGCCCAACCATCATAGACACTAATACAATAGAACAATCCAACACTCACCAACTACAGCACAAACACACAAACTCACAGCTATCAATCCTCACGCATTGCCGATCTACAAACGCACGAGCTCTGGACTTCCACTCCAGACTGGGGTCTACACTTTCACAATTGTTTTCTTTTCTCCCTTCAGCCGGCCGGTTGAATAACCGCATCAATAGTTACAACCCATTCATTCCAAAATATTCATCCATTGATAACATCCTCTAGTAAATCCATGTATAACCAATAATATCAACATATTAACTCCTCAAATACTATAGATTTATGAAAATGGAAGGACTTAACCAAAATTTACTACTATGAACAGATTATCTATAGATTCTACGACTACAAGTCTTCATGGTTGTCAAATCCCTGCTCTCAGCAGCTAGCTGAAATTGATCATAACCAGAATATAGGTCTCCAGTGGAGTAAATTGCATGCCCTGCAAATGCTTCTGCCACTTCATCAATGATTGGTCCAGATCCTTTGTTCTTGATTGTAACTCTATTTGCAGGTTGCATATCTTGAATGAATCTCAATGCTCCTGATTTCTTAGGTACAGTAAACCATCGATTTGAATACGGAGCCATTGATGGTTCAAGTATGTCTATTTGCATCTTCTCTTTCAGCAACTCTACCAATTTTGGAAGTAGAGCTCTAGGTACATGTATAGGCTTCAAATCCCATGGTACATGTGGTACCGTGAAAATCACCATTGGTGTTACAACACTTGGTTGCACACACCGAATTTCATCTGGCGATGAAGTAAAGACTTTGCCATGTTTGGAAAGCATGCTTTGGAATTTTGTCTTCTCAGGATCAGTTAAAAAGTCGGTTCCTCCAATCTTCAATTTGGCCAAAGTCAAACCGTAAAATTGTGACCAATTTTTCTTGTTTCTCTCAAATTTGGCTCTTTCTCAGCTTGTCTGAAGTGATCTTTGGTATCAGATGGCAATTGAGTTGCTACAGGCTTGACCTTCTTGGCTACTATCTTGTACTTGGTGTATACTGCATCTTCACGTCCCAACTCGTAGGTTTTGTGATTATCCAATATTGTCACCGCTATGAAAATCTCATAATACAATTCTCTTGAGTGAACGCTGAAAACACAATTAGCAGCCCTCTCCACATAAGAGTTCATTTGTAGATCTTGCAGGGTTTGCAAGACATCATTTGGCATACCATCCTCCTCATAAACTCCGCTAATGCTCTCATCCTCCGTAAGAACCTTCATCTTTCGTAGGTTTTTCTCCATCTTTTTCACAAACTTCCTATGTACAGGGTCTAAATCTTTGACACCCATAAAACTCACAGAGCTATACTCTGTCAAACTCAAAAATCCACTCCCAACACTAGTATGTACATTGGGGATTCTAGAACTCTTCGTTCCTTCAGCACCCGTGGCTCCCCACTCTTCGCGTGTGCTTTCTAAAAATCCGTAAAGTTTAAAGAAGTTGGAAGTGGCCCTTCTCTGAGTTGGACTCGATGCCTATCATTGTCAGGCTTCACCGTCAAGAATTGTACTGATTTTTTTCCATCTACGCTTCGAATCCGTGCATAATGAGATCCATCATCTAATTTTTTGGTCTCCATTCGTGAAGCGGTGATGTATGGTTGGCCTAAAAGCACTGGATATGTCCCAGCATTTTGAACAAAAAAGTTTTGTTCAACTCCCACATCTCCAATCTTTGCTGGTACAGCAGGGCAAGCTCCGTACAATCGGGACCGCTCACTATTGGCTGACCTCATCACCCAACCATGGGCTGTGTCAATTGGCCATTTGCCCTTTTCATATACATCGCGAGACATGATGTTGATCTCAGAGCCATGATCAACAAGGGCCAAATGATTTCTTCTAACTCTCCAAGCTTCACCCTTGTTTCGGTGGTGGCCCTGGCCCAAAATGGTTGATGAAACTCAATCTTCTCTTCACCCCTTTTGACAGTAGGATGATCATAGCCGCATTGGAAGTTCTTAACCTCAGTCCTTGGCACTCCTTCATTTACATTTGAGGACTTCACTTCAAACTTTGAACTCTCCACCCCCTCTAATTTCCTTTCCATCATCCCATTGCTTGTGATTTCAACACTATGAGCCATTGGATCACCCATAATAGCAAATAGTTTGTCAATCTCTGTCTCCTCATCTTCAGTCATATGGGTGTCTAAAGCAGACACCATCACAGTCTCTGCTGTCATTTGCCTCTTCCTCTTGATGATGTCAATGATCAACTCATGAAAATCTTTCTTGGCTATACCAAGAGCTTCCCTCAAAGTAAACTCAATCTTGACATCCAAGATCCTTTCTTCAAGAATCCCCTTCAAGTCAATAGAGGATTCTATATCTGACTGGAGTTTGTAGGCAGGACCCTTGCCCTTTGTCTTTCCTCCATCTTCCTTATCTTTCCCTTTTTGATTAACGCTTTTTTGCCCCCACTCTTTCTCGGGAAGCAGTGAAAATTTAGGATGAGTGGAAGAAGGTCTAACTGACCTTGATCGTGTGTTAACACCAGATCTTTCCTCATTTGGAACCTCTTTTTGCACTTGAGGTCTCCTCTTTAATGTAGGCTCTTCGGTATCCTCAGTCTCATTTTTGCCACGCTTTTCTTCAACAGAGGTCTCATATTGATCATCAGTCTCTTGCTCTTGGTCTAAAAATGCTCTGATGCTCCTTGCATCAACAGGGTCGTCCCATCTAGTTGTATTTCTGATAGATTGAGCTCCCCTCTTCATGACCACATTTGTCTGAGTAGGATAGGCACCAACTGAGCACTGGTCCACTTGAATGTAATATGAGTCAGTTGCACGTACGTGGATGGAACTAGATCTTTCCATTTTTTCTTCCATGAGCTTCTTCATCCCTTCCTTGCCAAAATTGGTACCCAAAGGTGATTTGGTGGCCGCATCATGGATTTTTCCATCTATGAATATGATGAATCCATTCTTCACTGCTTCATCGCACTCTGTGCAATCCCGAAGTCTATGTTTTGAACAGTCTTTCTCAGTCTTGTCACAAAATATGCATCTCCATACATATTCTCTCGTGATATCAGATCTTTGTGAAGAACCGGATGCTTATGACCTCCTTAGTTCGCTCATTTTCAGCTTTAGTTCTTGAAAATCCTTGATGAGTTCTTCAAGGGCATCTCCTTCAATGGTCTTGGAGGTCTTCAAGATGGGCGCTTGAGTTTTAGAAGGTGTTGGAGCAAAAGACACTTTAGGAGGCCTTGTGGTCTGCATAGGCTCAGTATCCACTCTTGCTGCAACACTTCTTGACTTCTTCCGCCTTTGTTTATCCACGAGGGTTACAACCTCCTCCACCCTCCTCCAATCATTGGTGAATCCATCTTCTGTAGTACGATCCCCCAAAAGTATAAGAAGTCTATCCTCTAAAGCTACGTCAGATGCTTGGAGAAAAAGCTCCCCCTTCCTAGAGTCTAGAAAGCATCTTTCTGCCAAAGATAATTAGCGAAACTTCTTTTCAAAATCTTTGAGAAGCTCGGTTGGTCCCATATTATTTCCAAGCCACTGCTCCACCCACTCTAGGAAAGTCCTCCTGGTCATCCTTTCTGAGTCCTAATCAAAGTACTCATCTCGCAACAGCTCAGCAAAGACAGCCCATGAGACGACATCTTCGCGGATCTCTTGAATTCAATCACAAATTTCAGATACTACCGCCATATCAAAGGAGCATATCATCCGGTCTTCATCGACTTGATACACCTCCATCTCACAAACATAGATCCGCAAGAACCTGGATACGTTCTTGCCATCAAACCTTCCAGTCTTGGAAACAACAGCCTTCAAAGTCTTGGTAGCACCTTGTCCACCTTCGTTGGCTCTATGTTGCTGCATGAAAAGGGCCAATGTGCCCAAAATGTCTTCCATAGGAAATTGGGCTCCGCCGGTACCTCTGGCACCAGCTCCTTCAGGGTCGCCCATAGCGATAACCTCACCAGTTGCCCCAAAGCTCTCTTAGTGGAAGCACCAAATGTCGTGTTGAGAGGAGCGCGCTTTGGAAATACGCAAAGTATCTGGCTGCAACTGGAACTAGTTAGTCGTTGACTTCAAATAATCTTCAAGTCTTCTAGTCTTCAATCTTCTCTTCATTCTTCGGCCTTCAAACTCCTCCCCGTTGGCCTATCTTGTGTTGGCTCTAAACGGGTCAGGATTCGGTCAGGTAGGTAATAAGAACCACGAATCTCGGACGGGTAAAACGGGACGATATAACACGAGATGCCGTCCGGATGATGGGCTCCTAAACTTCAAACTCCCGGTGACCAGCTCTAACTAGGCTTTAGCTTTCACCGTGAGAACAAACAGATTCGACCATGTGGGTGATTAAATCCCACCGTCTCCACAAACACAAAACGAGGCTAAGCATTGGTTTAACCCAAGCTGCCCGCAACAACAAAAGTTTACAATAAAAGACAAGCCACAAGCCACAACACACAAATTCTCCTCCAACTTCAACTTCAAATCTTCACTCCAACTTCAATTTCAAAACTAAACTTTGAATGAACGCCACCAATGCTTCACAACTCCAAATAGAATGAGTGATAGCTCTTTGTAAAGTTAATACAATTTTCTATACTTTCACCAAATTTCAATTCATTCAAATACTCTCTCCAATATCTATGATTGCCCAAAGTTTCGGCCTCTAAAAGTGAGGGCAACAGACCCTCTTTCACTTCAACACTCACAACTCACTCATAAATGCTCTAAATACAACAAATGATAGCTATTTGAAAAGCTAACAGAATTTTCTACAATTTTTCAAAATTTTATTGCAAAATAAAAATTTGTCTGTCTTCTATGGTTGGTCAAAGTCTCAGCCCCTTCAATTGGGAGGCAGCAGACCTTCCTCCACTCAAACTAGCACAAATCTCCACTCACAACTTCAATTCAAGTAAGAAAAGACCTCTTCCAATCACAACATCATAATACACAACTCCTCCAATATTTTTTGAAAACCCCCTTCTCAAAACATAACAAAACAACAACCTCCAAACATTCGGATTCCCCCTTAAACTCACAACGAGAGAGAAGATGAAAAAAATCACCTTTTTCCCACCTTAACTTCACTCTAACTTCACTCTATCTCTTTATCTTTTACTTTTCCACTCAATCTCTATCTTAACTTATCTCTAACTTCACTCTATCCACTCTATCTACGGAATAAAGAACTAAAATCTACATATATCTAGTAGAGGTAAAAAAAAAACTAGAACCCTAATTTCTTGAGACTCAAAAAAACCCCCTCTAGTTCAACATAGTATAATCTAAATAAAACACAAAGAAGAATATTGAATGAGATGAAGCCACCTCAAATGATGTCAACTTCTTTATAATGCAACAAATATTAAAATCTATCTAAATCATATATATATACATAATCTACATAATGTCTGCATTTGCAACACGACACCGTTTAGAGCCAACACAGGATAGGCCAACGGGGAGGAGTTTGAAGGCCAAAGAACGAAGAGAAGATTGAAGACTAGAAGACTTGAAGATTATTTGAAGTCAATGACTAACTAGTTCCAGTTGCAGCCAGATACTTTGCGTATTCCCAAAGCGCGCTCCTCTCAACACGACAACATTGGAAGACATCTAAACGTTGAAGTTGACGTCTCAAATAATGGCTAGACGTTTGAGGTGATGTCTCAAAATACATCTCAAAAAATGACTGGACGTCTGATTGGAAAGTATGAAATTTGGATGTCTTAGAAAACATCTTCAACTGCAATTTGGAAGTCCAGGACGTCTACAGTGACATCTGTCACACAGAGGTAGATGTCTCAAATGATGGTGTATGATATAAAATGTGCATCTAAATGAACGCCACAAGAACAGAGGTGAGCATCACAAAAAGCACGTATTTGTCCTCCTTCATGTCTTTTAACCCCTAAAGGCCCAAGGCCTTTTTTTTGCTAAAAAACACCCAAAACTGGCATTTTTTTAGCAAAGAGTGAAAAAAAATTAAAATTGTTTTTTTTGGCACATCTAACAGTAAAATTTTATACCTAACTAGTATAAAAATGTGTGGAAAAAATTTCAAAATTTTTGACCACACAGATTGTAAGATATATGTTTAAAAAAAAAAAAAAAAAAAAAAAATTTCAGCATATTGTGGGATTGAATTTTTTGACTTTGAACATTTTTAACCTAAAATTTTTGCACTACAGAGTTTTGAGCTTTAAATGTTTATAGTGGAGAATTGAGTTTGAAAATCTACCAATAGAAAAAAGTTCAAAAAAACTTAATTTTCATTATTAAAAAAATTGTTAAGTAGAAGTAGGTATGAGATAGAAGGAAAATCTAAAATATTCATATATTTTAGATGGAATCAAAATGCACTAATCCCAATGGTGAGATTGTTCTAGAAAATAAACTAAACCATGCCAAAAAAAAAATTTGAAGAATTTGAAAAATTTGAAAAAATGCATTCAGAAATGAGTCCTAAAGTTATTTTTTTCAAAAAGATGCTCTAACTGCCTGAAAAACAAGAATGTCCATAACTTTCTCATAATAAATCCAAATGAAATGAATCAAAGCTTTTAAGATAGACAAAAAAAATACTAGAAAAAAAAAAAAAAATGCAAGTTTTTTTTGCTGCCCGTTGTCCCCTATTTTGAGCTTATTTAGTCATAACCTTTGTTCTCGGGTATCGATTGTGAAAAAAATTATATTCCCACAAAGCTAATCAACTTTTCTTTCTCCAAAAAAATTTCAAAAAATCAAGAGAAAATTTCAACTTATATGTACATGCCCAAAAACGCATTTGTCCCCCAAAGGGACAACGGGCTTTTAGGGGTTAAGATGTTTAGACATTCACGCTGATGTCATATAGAGCATCACTAAAATCCTCAAACAACAGCAAAGGCCGCTTCCAAAAATGCCATGCCAGTAGCTCTGGATGCCACATCACCCTATTTTGGCCTCCACATCATTGCCACGTCAGAGGACACGTCATTGACGAGGGCAAAAAACGTTTTATTCTTATACTATAAGCAAAAGTTGCTTAGACGTTTCTCCAGTCTTAGACCCAACAAAACATTGCACCTCCCTTTGTTTTTAGTAGTGTATAAGGGTGATTGCATGATAGACCTTCCGTTTTTGTTCCACTTTGGCCGTTTTCAACCATTTTTGGGGGAGTATTATAAAAATAGAAAAACATTTTTTTTAAATTATGAAAAATATGAGAAATGTATAAATCTATAAGAAAAAGGTACTTTATGAAGGAAAAGCAAAAAAAAATTCTCTAAATAGGAGAATTAGAAAAGTGCAGAATCGCAAGAAAACACATATTTTGACATTTTAATTTGTAAAAAATAGAAAAAGTAATTGAAAAAAAATTGAAAAACACCATTTGAGAAGACTTCATGGTGAAGTGATTCCACCAAAAAAATGATCCTAAAACCATCTTCAATGTTCAGAATTGTGTGTGCAAGGGAGCCTTCTTTACATGGATGTATAGGATATAAAATAAAATATTTTTTAATGTCCCTTGGTAGATACATGAGTTCCTACTATGGGAATAGACTATAGAAATTTCAGCTCCAAATCATTCAATTTGGGGACTCCTTACGTAGTAAAACCCCTAATACTCAAAACGTGACATATTAGTTTAAATGATTTTCAAATATAAAATGACTTTTGAAAATTTCTGAAAAATATGAGATATAATTAAAAACAAAAGAAGAATCTCCAATAAAAATTTCAAGTTCATATAAGTCACGCTTCAGAAGTTATTGCAAAAGGAAGCTTCAACATTCCTTTTGTAACAATGTTTTAGTACTTTCTAGTACCGGTCTTTCTTGCAATCACCCATAACTATGACTCTGACCAAGTATAAAGTTGTTGAGTTTAAATTTAAAAGTACATAAATATAATATAATGGTTATTTGGCATCCTAAAAGATGTATGGATATAACAATATGTAGTATAGTAGAATTTACTTTTTAGGTTATTTTTAATTTTTTATAGAAAATTTATAGAAAAATAATAGAAAAGTAGAAAAAATAGTAGAAAAACACTTTAAAATTAGAAAAAAATTAGAAAAAAACAAAAGTAAAAAGTAATTTAAAGTTTTTTTAGTGTGAATAGGGCAAAAGGGATGAATGGGATACGAATTCAAATGAAAAATTGGAAATTGGATGAAAGGGATGTGAGATGGATGAATGGGACATAAGTAGGATGAAAAATGAAAAAAAAGGATGAATGGGGTGCCAAATTGGATGATTGAGGCACCACCACCATCTTCCTTTTTTTAAAAACTAAATTTTAAGAAACTAAAATTTAGTGTGTTCGGTTAGTTCACTCATGTAATAATTTTCCCGTTTTCTATAATTCAAAATCTTTTGTGCACATTGTGTATTTGAATGTTTATGATTATGCAAATTTATTGTAAACCTTTTGTCTTCATGTTTTTTTTATAATTCTTGCATATTTGAGTACGAAAATTTGATAAATTCAAAATTAAAAGGAAAACAAAGAAAACTATAGAATGTTGTGCTTTTGGAGACTGCATTTGTTTTGAAGATTGAGTGTCTGGGCTGTGATCGAACAACTGATTGGGTGATATGGAGACTATGAATAATCGCAGGGGAAAAAAACGTAGCGCAGACTGACAGGACGGAGTTTGGTAAAGATGAGCGACAAGATCACGGCTGACACGCAAGCGCATTTTTGTTGAAGAAAAACTCACAGTGGACTGATTGAATGGTGATCAGTGTTCCCACATTCGAAGCAATTTTTGCAATTCGGACACCTTTCTGAAGGGAGTTCAAAGTCAGTTACTACAATTCGGAAGAAAAATAAATTGCAGATGGAGGGGAAAGTCGTGGCGATTGCGTGATGCAGGTGCGTGACAAGTGTCGCAATGGGCATATCAAATTGCACTTGTGTTTGAATCCGAGATGGCAATGGTGAAGCGCGAGAATCAGGCTTGGTGGAAATCGGTCTGATTCGAGAGTTTGAGTTCTGGAGGTCCAATTTGTGAGTTTGAATCGGTGAATCTTTGAGCCTGAGTGAATCCATCGGAAACCACCGAAAATTTCAGAGATCGAATTGGTTCGATCAAAATTGTTGCCCTGCTTAGGAGGTCGCGGCAAGCGCGGGGAAGGAATTAAGGATTTGGTCGATGCCAAAGTGCACACGGTGATAGGGTGCGGCGCACGGAGATAGGCATTTTTTCCCACGGTGATAGGGCGGATCACATGGTCATGGGTTTACCATGACGGTTTTAGGACTGCAGCTCACGGTCATTAGGCTGCAAGTGACTATAGGTCCACTAAGCCTATAAAATAAATTTTATAACATTAAAATTGAAATTTTAGATTTAAAATTTGGAGGATTTGACCTAAAATAAAAATAAAAAGGTCCAAATTTTTTGAACGGCCCTTGGGCCGTGTCTCTAGTTTGGGTCTAGGTCATAGGGTTGTGAGCAATTATAAATCCTACAACTTTTAAAATAAGTTTTGGTAATTTAGATTTTAGATTTAAATTGGACAAAATCTGTGGAATTAGGATTCTTTGTGTTTGATAAATGTTTGTGTGTGTACTAGGAACGACTTACCTTGTGGTTTTGGACTTGTTGTCCAAATCTTAAAGAAGGAGAAAGCTAAGGACCAGAATCTGGTACTAGTCCTAAACACTTCATACTCCTGCACACTGGACCTGTTGACCACTGTGACAGACTCGTTTAGGCATTTTGCATATAGATTTGAAAAGCTTATGGAGAGCAAATACTGGACATGTTGACCCTAATATAAAAAGGAATAATTAAAGAATATTTTGTACTATTTTAAAAGTATTATCTTGTATATATATGATTAGGTCATAGAGCATGCATAACTATAAGATTTGTTGACCAACCTGACTTATTGACCGGAATTGTTGACATTCCCTTAGATCACTATATAGGACTGTGACGGTCATGCCATTGTGTCTGCATACATAAGTAATGGACTGCCAACCAAATTAAGAGAACCTGGAAATAAGGGTGGGAAAAGAAGGAAAGAAAAGAATAGATAGTTGTTTCCTGGTATATTGTTTGAGACTAGTTTACATATTACTCATATCTACTTGAAAAAGTAACATTAGATACATATACGATAGACTACGTTGGCTTATCCTTGGATGAACCCCTATACTAAAGATGCTTGCTGAAAAAGTAAAGTTTAAGTGAAAAAGCACCTTACACAATATAGTATATCAAAGTATTTGAATGAGTGCCATACTTGCATTTTCCTTTCAAAGGTAAAAGTCAGCCCTAGCATCTATGCCCCACTAAATTTGTGTTTGCGTTTGGCCAAGCATCTGTGTCCCACCCCGACTTGCGTCCATGCTTGGCTATGCGTCTGTGTCTCATCCGAAATTGCGTTCAGCATCCACACATGGCTAGGCATTTGCACAATTGCACCTCGCTTCTATGCTGATACCCTAATAGCCACATGTCAAACACCATGGACAAGGTAATCTATATTGGATTTTTTTAACCTTCACAAAAGGCCAATTGCATATTGACTAAATTGGATAGGCGGCAAGTCTACCAGACAAGCGAATCGGATGGATGAATAAACAAGTGGTCCACCTAGTGTGATAACCTGAAATCTTGAAACAAGATGTTGAAAGTTTTTTTTATTTTATGATTTCTTTATTTTACTTGCATATGAGATCCTAAAAAGAATTTTTATTCAACAATGTTTATATCGGTGATCAATACAGAACAAGCCGACAAACAAATGAACTGAAATAGACCATTATTGTCAAAAGTCTTCAACTTCAAATTATTTTTTGACATAAGATTAAAATGAATATATCCACTTACTTTTTGGAAATTTGAATTTTTAAAATTTTCCTACTTAGAGAATCATTCTATGCTGATTCCTAGGAAGCACAATATACAATCTTCTTAAAGGTCTAAATAGTGATCACATTCTTTATTTACAAAATTATATTTCTAGATTTTAAAGGACTGTAAAATAAAAATAATAATACTTGAGCAAATGCAATAAGATCATTAAAGTAAGAATCTTTTTTTGCATCCACCAATAATCACTTGTGTGGTTCCTAATTATTCATTACATTTACTGATCTATCAAAATCTATGGTGAAATTATAATTACTTAGGCATCATGCATTTTATATTTATGTTTCTTGAATTCAAATTAGGATTTATTTGTAAAATGATGTAAGGTTGTGATGAAATTCTTGACTTATCTTTTAGCCAATGTCCTTGGATTATGTTATTTTATTTTTTGAGGTGACAACTAGATCATATAATCTTCAATAGTATTAATGTATCATCCTCTAAATATCTAACCATTTTACCATCTTCTAGAATGACGAGATGGATGATGAGTGTTTTGAAAGACAATACATCCAATCAGTATTCAATTATTGAGGGAACATCAAAAATAATCTTGTATTATACCAATAAGAAGAAGAAAGAATGCTCTACATGAATCAATGGCACAGATATTTTGGAAGTTTGGGAGTTACTAATATTTATTTCGATTTCTAAAAAGTTAGCTTACTTCTAATATATTTGAACACTTAGAAATAAAAGATTAATGAATCATTCTATCCTATAACTTCAACCATTAGTCTATAACTCTACAGTGAGTTGTCCTAATAGCACAAATTTATTAAAGTCACACCACTTGTGTGACTAATAATAACAGTAGTAGTGCAAGTTGAAATATTATTGTATTGAATCAATTTTGTTCATGATAGTGTGATATGGCTTCAATAATAGATTAGAAGAATTTTGGAGCCTCTCGAGGGCTGCTCCAGAGTGACCATCTAGTTTATTAAAACACAGGTTGGTCTCCTATGAAAATTGTCAGAAGTTCATAGTCAGATGATGTAAACTTTGCAAAAGTAATCAGTAAGAGCAAACTTGTTGCCAACTTTTACAATAGAAAAAAAGGCAATACAGGCTGATCGTCGTTTGTTCTTGATTCACTATTGGAATAAACTTCAGATTTCAAAAATAAAAAAGGCTAATATTAAACAAGATTTTTAGTTGAAAATTAAAAATTAAATTATCTAATCACGCTAATTATCCAGTCCAATCTACTTAAATCAATTTAAATGGCTTTTAAATTTGTGTGTTTAGAAATGAGTAGGAACCTCCTTATACAAGTGAGGTTGTAGTAGGACAAGTAATGCATGTGGGATATGTAAATTAGGATGATTGATAGGAGCTCCACCGCTCATAGTTATATAAGAAAAAGAAATTGTATCAAAAGCAAAATTTTGGGCCTCATTTAGGCATAATAAACTACTTTTTTGAAAAAACTTTGGAATATAAAAGTTGAATAAACAAGCTAAGTTTCATAATCAAAAATCCTTTTGTGATTTCAAGTCTCCAATTGAAAGTTATGGACAAAATTCAGACTGGATGTTTGAAAGAACATTTTTTGGACGTTTTCTTTAACATTTTCAAACATCCGGTCTAAATTTTGTACATAACTTTTGATTAGAGACTTGAAATCACAAAAGGACTTTTGGTTATGAAACTTAGCTTGTTTATCCAACTTTTATTAGTCCAAATTTTTTTTCAAAAAAATTGTTTTATTATACCTAAATGAGGCCCAAAATTTTGCTTTTAATACAAGTTCTTTTTTTCACTTAACTTTTAGAGGTGGAGCTCCTATTCAATCCAATTTACATATCCCATATGCATTATTCTATTTACCACTACTCCATTTTTTATAAAGATCTTCTCCTCTTATCTTCAAACACTTCAATTGTCTACAAAATAAGTCTTTCACATTGGCATAAAAAAAATTCCTGATGGTAAGCCACTCAACTATTTTTAGACGTTTCCATTTTTTTCTACAATTTGGATTGAGAGAAAGATACATCTAAGTAGAAAGTGTTTAATAGTCAAGGTTATGGTGCTTTAATACATCTTAACCCTTATTATTAAATACTTTTGACTTGGATTTTCAACCACTGACACAAGAGTGAAGGTGAACGGGAATAACAAAAAAACAATTAATTGAGCAAGAAAAACACTGGTTATTGGGTCCTCGAAGGGCTATTGGGCGGCCCTCTAAAGGCCTCAGATTTTCTAATCCATGTGGCTATAGACGGAGACCCTCCTGTCGGTAAAATATTTTTTTTCTGGGTTTCAATCGCATATTCACCTGAATTTTTTACGAACGAAACGATGTCAACTGGTATCAATCTCATCCGGAGCTTGTATTTTCAGATCATTTTAGCTGCATAAGTACATCTATTTAAAGCACCAAAAATCCGGTCACGCCTGCATCAATGCACTCATCAGCTCTAGATTGCTTCATATGAAGTCCTCTCTAATTCGGTCTTAGGCTATGCACTGAACCTCAGATCGATCAACACTGGGCATAGTTTTTAGAGTTTGTGCATTTTGAATTTCGCAATTTCATTCTCAAGGCAATGTCTGATACGGCGCGGCCTCGATCAGGCACTTCGAGTCTTCTGCGACCAGCAATTTCTAGGACTAGCTGAAGAGTATTCGAACGCGTCTGAATATTTCCGAGACCTTCCGGCCCTAATCTCTTTGACTGAACCAGCCTTCGGATTACATCCATCGTTTTATAACCTTCAATTTGATCCCCAACTAGCTAGCCAACCTGGTGTCCCATCGACTAGAAGTGCCAGCTCATTAATTAATTTACCTGGCCCGAACGTCGCTGAGACGAATGATAGCATATATGGGTCGGATTGTTGGAGATCCAAATGAAGTTGGTAAACCTGATCTGCTGACTGTGGATGGATGGATGGATACTTGATTTGGATAACTTCATATTCATATCTAGATCCGCATAAATCTGACTCGATCTAGAAATTATCTGCACGATCGAGAGCTGCCGCACACGGCGAGCTGGTGCTCAACTGTGAAAAGATCAGTGCGGACCTGCTTGCGCAGTGCACCGGAGTCCTTTCTCCAACTAAATCAATGTTGGGCATGTGCTGGTGGCCTGGCCCTTCCCTACCACAAGTCAGTCTGAATGTCTGATGCCCATTACATTGCTCAGTTAGATGTTGGTAGTTCAGTGCGCTTCTTCCAATTCGATCAGTTCGTCGAAGTTTACTGAATTTCCTTATGCCTGTGCTAGCTTGTGTAAACAAGTGTCGAGCACATCAGATCCGACTAACAAATCGATCACCCAAGTTAAGCTTGCATCTCCATCTGCAAATAGGCGACCAATCCGCGAAGGGCGGCCTCGTCCTCCTATCGCTCTTCTTGGGGGTGCTGGCCGCGTAGAGGACGGAAGCGATGAATGTGGTACTCACCAACAACATGAACCAATAAGTGGGATTCACGTGTGGTTTCGAGAGCCGGAAGGGCGACTTCGGGTCTTGCGATCTTCCGCAAGGTCAGAGCTACATGTTCCAGGTTGGCCAACGGCGGCACCGACTTCTCTGGGCTGCGCTACTCGTGCAGCTTCGCTTCCATGGGCAAGCCCAACATCGTGCTGGAGATATTCTCACGCACTGGGGGCGCCGGCAACGGGCCGTGCCAGTGCGCCGGCGCTGTGTGTCCGTGGTCGATCACCTTCGGCGGATTCTCCTGAAACGACGGACACTTCTCCCACGGATGGGGCAGCTGAACTTAATTAGATTCTTAATTAGATCTATTGGGGCTTCTTAGATTGCTCTTTAGTAGTGCCGTGAACATTACGTACATGTTCGTACGTACGTCAATCTGCTCCTCAATCTGCTAGCGTCGGAATGAGGGATCATGCATGGTCACTGTCAAGTGTTGAGAGGTTGACATTGATATGAAGATAGCTCTCTGCAGACAATAAAGATATTTACGATTCCGTTGGATCTCGTGTACTGGCTTATGCAGTAAGATGTGATGTATTTAACTTGTCTACCTGAATACCTGACGGGTTGTGGATGAATGATACACCGTCAGTACCTGCATGACTCTCAGCTCACAGAGAGACTATATCTCGGGAATCGGATTGCTATACCCCGATTTTCAGAGTTGCCAACCTGCAGGGAAAGTTGCATTTGATCTCTATCTGTCTGGACGACCCTGTCGTATAACCCATTGGTAATTTTTTAGAATGGAAGGGTGTCTATTGTATTTTGCACGCCTGGAGATCTGGCCAGCGTTAAATCAAATGGAAATGCGTAGGCGGGTGCTTGTGCCTGGTACTGCGGGTGGAGTGTCACTGGCTCTGTGATTGCGACCTTATTTTTTGACCTTGTACGTGTCACTAACTCACTACGGATAGATAGTATGTAGAAATTGGAGACATATAAGCGGTCTTAGTTAAGAAGCTGATGTCTCGTTACTGTGGGTGATTACTTAGCAATTTGACATTTTCAGAATGCTTCTCAATAAGTTTTGTAGATTAGATATTCCATATATATAGATGGAACACAATTATACAAACTCTGATGTGAAAGCTTGAAACTTTTGGCTTCATTTTTATTATTATTGAATTCTACTAATGAGGATCTCAAATAGAAATAGCACAAAGTGCCAAAATGAAACAAAACCAGAAAAAGAGTTTCATTTAACAGCCCGTCTATAGTTGCAAACCATAAGAGCTTTAAATGCGGAACTGTTGCATGAAATCTCGTGACTCGTCGATTTTATGCCAAATAGGTTAAAGGATTACAGGAAGTGTTTAGACCGGTAGGGAAAAATTAATAAGAACAAATATTAGTATAACACTAAAAATACTAGATTCCCAAAATTTATGCACAATTCTAAATTTATTTACCAAATTATGCACAAAAATATTTACATTATTACTACTGAAGCAGTAAAGCCGTGGGGCTGCAGTGCTTGAAATATATCACAAGGGTAAATCAAGACAAGTCCGTGAAGAACGTCGAGCATATATACTAGCCCAGAGACAAGTGCTTCAAATTTCCTATCCTAATCGAGACTCGAGAGCAGTAAAATCTTTGATGAATCTACCTAACAATCTGTATCTGTATAAATATACAGGAGTGCACAACTACACACTGAGGCACTGACTACGCTAGCTGGAGATGGGATACTTAATTGATTTCATCATGTGATCAGTAATTTTCGTCTCAGGGCTTCCGGGTTTTCATGATCACTGCATGACGGTCGTGCTTCCGGACAATAGCTAGAACATTATCTTCGCCAAAGTTATCTGGGGGAAACGCGGAAACCGTTATTTCTTTGCCTTTATCTTCAAACTCTGCAGAACAGTATTTATTAAACAATTATCACGATAGGGTAATCAATGCAATTACTGTCTGAAATATATACTGGTATTGAAGCTAGCTGTCTCCATCAATTTCGCTGAAACTACGCACGCATGTATAGTATATGTTAAAATTTAGCAAGATCGATCTCTTGAATAAATATATATATACATGTATGAAACAGCTTGTACGGACTACTAAAGGTTCACGCCAAGGATTTTACCCAAATCTGGAAGAACTTCGTCAAGGCTTTTTTTGACATTGAGAATGCACTGCGCACTGCTGAGACGGACGACCACTGTCATCTGCGATAATATGCAAATAAAAAGCATCGTCAATGTCCTCTGCACAAAGCTCTAGCTTAAGACTAGGACTGCAATAGATTTATGTAATTATGTCATCTTCAAGTGCTCAAAACTCTAACAATACTCTAACATGAAGTAGTGCATGACCGTTATGAAAACCATATCCCAAATGACGTTTGGATGTCGTTTCAACCACTTAATTGATTGTTAGAAGGGTTGAAACACACATCCTTTCCATTTTCAGTTGAAACTACATTTTCAAGAAAGTGTCTTTACATGGGGGCGCACTATGAAACTGCAACTTTAAGCACAAGCTCATAATTATGCGTTTTAATTGGGGTGGTCAACTGAAACCATTGAGCTCTAGAATATAGGACAGGCCGGTTTATGAGTGCAACTGAGTGGACTCTAGTATTTGTTGGGCAACCCCAAACGGATCCAGTTTTCAGTAGGGCATCTCAAAAGTCAAAATTGCTCTGGTGCCTCAAAACACGGTACGTCTTTTACTATCCCCGTCAGTTTCATGAAATTTCATCATTTTAACAAAATAATATAGAATTTAACCACTGACACTATGTTAATTACTCAAAGAATGAATAACTCGAAGGAATTAAAGACGACATGACTTCGGATCATATTGAAAGGGTTCATAGCTTTGATTTCCAGTACCCTCGGAATCTCTGGTTGGTCCATTCGGAATGGAGGATTCTCCTCGCCATAAATCTGCGTTCGACAAATCGATAGGTGTCAAGATAAGAAAAGATAAACAGATCGATATAGGACTTTCGGAGCTGAGAACTCCTTGGGAACACAATACCATCTCTAATTTACTTCCTCAATTCTATTGGATTCCATACCTCCTTGTTCTTAATCGGTTTGTCGAACGGCATGATGAAACGGTTGGGGTCTCAGCGGGAGCGTTTGAAGAGCTTGGATATCCGTAAGCCGACTTCGCTGGCAGTCACTGGTCTGTTACAGTATAAGTAGTGTCTGCTCAATTCAAAGTACGTGAAGAAATCGATCCACAGATGCAGTATTTTGGAGCACATAATTCACACGAGCATCAGAAAAGCATGTATATGAGTTTGATCATACGGAGCTTCTCTGATCCACACCAGCTCCAGTCTAGGCTAAGATGTCAATTGTACGACAATATCAACTCAAGTATTTCTTGGGGACCGCGCGGTATGAAATATATATTCATTCAAAAGCCAGAATGGAAACTGACGGGGCCACTTCATGAATTGGAATTGCGAAATCACCTTCAATTCGTTGCGCTTCAACTGGTAGAAGAACGAATTGATCGAACAAACTCGAAATCCCTGGAGTTACGAGCTCTGAGATCGAAACCGCTGCAACGTACCAAGTCGGAACCAAGTGCAGGTGCAGTGCGCGAACTTCTTCAACAACGTACACTGACTGATCGATCGAGTTAGTCTGATATAGGTGCAGGTGCAGTGAGCGAACTTCTTCAACAACGTACACTCTGACTGATCGATCGAGTTAGTCTGATGAAAACTCTGGATTCTGGAACATTTATTCTTATACACGCACAAGCTGGATTGATTGCGATTGCGTGAGAGAGAGACATTTAGTCATTTTAATAGTTATTAATTTGGTGCTTGGATTTAATTGTCTGTCTCCGTGTTACCAGAGTACCAGACAGTCCGACAATCGAAGAACAATTTGTGGCAGTCGGGAAAACGGTGGCTGGGGAAAAGTCTGCCGTTTCGACCGGCTGCAGACTTGGACGGGCCCGCCGGGACTGGTGTCTGCTGCGCGCGGAGAGATGGAGTCACTCTGCAAGCGACCGCCCGTGAGAGAATGAACTTCCGACTGTACCTTGTCTGAGCTAGACTAGCTTGGGGTGGCATTGGGGTGGCGTACGTGAAGAGCCAGTTTGTTCGAGGACCGACTCCAAGGGCCGCACGCCTACAGTAAGTCAGTTCATATACACAGCAGAAAACTTTGATTTGCTAGGCAGTAGGCACTTAACTTAAGGCCACTTTTACAAGCCAAGAAAATAATTATTTATGAGCACTCCTACTAGTGACAGACAAAGTGCACCTTAACTAATGAAAGTGCTCGAAATTTGAGATCTTTTGGGCTTTGTCGCTACACAAAATAGTGAAATGAGGTTGCCTTAGTGCCTTATCCCAAGAAAGTTACTTTAGAAGCCATCAAAGTCAACAAATACTTCTCCAAATATTTTCATTTGTACACATAAACGTTCATGAGTCCTAAATACAAAAATACCTAATTCAAAAGTATTGCATTCTTATATAATAACAATAAATATTTATATAGTATCAAGTGTCAAGAAATTAGTATGGGGCAACCTACTTTCACTATTTGGTATAGTGCATTAGTGCCTACGGGCTTTGAAGTTGGATGAGTTGTAAAGTCTAAAGTTAGGGCTAAATTAGAGAGCTTGTTTGGCCCAAATATCCAATGGACTTGCTTACTACTATGTCTTATTGTCTATCAAAAATCAAAAATGATAAGCTTACATAAATGGGCAATTTCATTAAAATGGCAATTTTTTTTTTAAATGGCATAAATACAGTTCAAAACGGCCATTCACAATCTATGCCTCTCTTAGACAGTTCAGAACAGCTGATCTAAAATCTATACTTCTCTTAGATGGTGAAAATGGCACACCGTCAAAGTGGCACTTGGAATACCGCCATTTTAATGAAATTGCCCATATAATTGCATTTGAATTAATCCTACAAAGATGCAGAGGACAAAAACAATGCAATACTTTGAAGAATAATTTTTGATGTTTTTATAGGAACAAAGAATGTATATTCATCTAATCAATGAATAATTGAAGATTGATGAGACTTTGATGAATATGGTGATATTGTGATACACCCATCACTTCATTGGTTACAATCTTCCCTTCCAAAAGTGGGTCCAAGAAAATGCTTTAATTGCCATAAAATTTATTGATATGCTTATTAAATTCATTAATATCAAAATAAAATATTTTTAACTTTGAAAGGATAGAATAAAATAAATTTCTTTGTTTTTACCTCTTGAATATTTCAATCTTCATTCAATTGTAGACTTACCAAGGATGTCAGACTACCGCCAACAGATTGCTTGTACATACGTCTAGTCCAACTTACTTATCTCAACTATTTAATTGGGTTTTGGATTGTAGATTTGTAGGTCTCTTATTATCCAAAGTGGTCAATGACATGTTGGTTGTCTTAAGAAGTAAATTGAATCTTATATTGTCTATGAAATCCATCATCAAAAACTCAAATCATCATGTTTGTTCAACATAAACTGATGTTGTAAGCTCCAATTGTTAAAGTGTAAGAGTCCTTTACTAACATTAGTTTCCCTTCTATTGGGCATTAGCATGCTTCTTTAATCTTTTTGAATTGTAGAATATGCAAAATGCATTACAAATTTGTGATTTATAAAAAGAGCTTTGATATTGAATTTAAGTGATAATTGTATACCATGGTACACAAAGTCCCATGATGCACTTAGGATACACAAGGTAGACAAGCCTATTTTTGTTCACTTTCTAATTCTATCATCCTAATCTTGGCTCCAATATTGTCCCAAAAATCAGCCAAACACGTTCATTTAGTAAAAAATATGGTCATTGTAGTGGAAAAATCACAACAATGACTATTTGATTTTAAAAAAACAATGGCAATTGGCAAAAGGATTTTACACTTCTAAAAGGGTGGTAATAGACTAATAGAGATTTAGGTTGTAGTTTTGGATACATTATAATGCGGACAAGAATGAGGATAACACTACATTTTGAGAATATTTGGAGGGGTGCATATTGGAGGTAGAATCATCTACCTCTTTTAGTCTTTTTTAATTTATGGATAGCGCATCAGGGTGGTTGCAAGTTACACTTCTTGCTTTTGGCTCAAAAATGCAATTTTTGGCCATAGGATTGGCAATACCATGCAATACTACCAGTACTACGTGTCCACAAAACTGCTACAGATTTAAATCGTTGATTCAAGACTATGCAATACTATAGACTGCTGCAGAGTACTACAGAAGCTACTGGGAATAGAAAATAGAAAAAAAAGGGCCTTTGAAGCTTTTCATTTCTAGTATTTTTTTTTAAAATTAAAAAAAATCCATTTTGTTAGAGAAGATTGTGCTCATATTGCACCAAAGAATTTATATAGGAAACCTTTTCCCTCTTTGTAACCTTTGCGCAAATGAAGGTCACTTTGACCCCATGTGTGCAACTAACATGTTTCTATTTTCATAAAAACTCATCATTAGTTCTTGTAATGTTAGTAGACCTCCAAGATGTCCTATTTATGGCTTCAAATTTGCATTTTTGGGTCAAAATTAGGACTAAAAACTGCCAAAATGGCCAAGGTAGACATCCAATTGGGGGCAGGTTAAAAATAGTAAACTAATTTTAAAGAATATGATAAAAATATTTTATGTCTGCAACTACTACATGTACCTTCATTCCAAATTTCACGCCAAACAAACAAAAGCTGCAAAAGTTATGAGCAAAAAACCACTTGTCCGAGGGAAAGAGGAAAAAAATAGGACAAGTGTTTCTTGCAATTACTCACCATTAATAATGTGGGAGCGCAATTATAAATTGTTTATAGGATATTTATGACTTCACTCTATGAAGGGTTTAGAACCAATTTCAAAAGAGACCACTTCAAAAATTTACAAAAATTATAAATATAATTGTAAAATTAGAATTTTCCCTTGGATTTGATTTGCACTACAACAAAATGATGTTTTATGACTGCAAAATATGACTGCATTGAGTTGTAAAATCTCAAAATATGACTCACGCAGAAATCACTGTAGATGATTCACGCTATGACTGGGTCTAATCATTACCAACGAGTCGCTTCAGACATAAGTCATATTTGCAGTCATATGGATTGGGAAGTATAATTAGCCAAAATAAGCCATATTTTGCCAACGTGGCATATACATTGACCATTTTTAATATACTTGACTTTTTCTTGAGGTGCCCGAGCAAAAAAAAAAAAATCCTACGTGGCATATGACTGCGTGTAGTCATATTTTTGGCTGACGTAGAATATGACTATGGTGGGTCATATTTTGACTGACATGGCATATGACTATGGTGAGTCATACTCTTTATTGATGTGAATATGACTCTTGTGAGTCATTTTGTTGTTGTTGTGAAAGATGACTCTTGTGAGTCATATTTTTTGTTGAAAAATGACTTTTGTGAATCATATTGTTGGGTGATGTAGAATATGACCCTTGTGAGTCATGTTTCTTGTTAACTTGAAACATGACTCCTATGAGTCATATTTTGGATGATGTGGTAGTTTATATGGAATGTTTTTTATAATTTTATGATTGAATGTAGTCATATTTTTAAAAGAACTGAGTCACATTCTTGGCATAAATGTAAGCATTATATGACTATAACCAATCAAATTTTCACCAGTATATTTTGTGAAATATAATTGAAGCAAGTGATATTCCAAGTAACTGAGAGTCACATTTTTAGATTTGTGTGCATGGTTTGTAATTGAGGTAACTGAGGCTAACAATAGTTTCCATCATAAACTTCAGTCTTATTGTCTATACATTCTAAATGAACATGACGCATTGCAATCATGCATTAATATGATTTAACAGCTAAACAAAAGACTCCATCCAATAAAAAATGAGTACATATGATTTTTGAGATGCACAAAAGACAATCATATTAGAGAAAGAAAATGCAAGAAAGAATGTGACTCTTCTCAATCACATTTATTAGTCACTAACACAAAGCATATCACAATGGCACTCTATTAATGTATATTCCCACACATTTATAAGACCTATATTTTTTACAAATATGTGAAGATGTTGCCTCTTTGGTGTTGCAAATAGCCTCTAATAACTTCATTTCAGCTTAGTGTCTATATATACAATCAAAGAGGTTAATTTTCAGTGAAATGAACAATATAGCTCAACCTTCAAAGATTTAAAGCAATATAAGTATGTTGCACAAGTTTAAGATAAGAAAAGTCATAAACACCTTCTTTAGAAAATTGCAAATAAACAAGAAGAAAGAATAACAATGGTAATAGAAGGGACAACAAGCAAAAGATGGCAAGTACTTAGAGGTAACAACAAGCAAGAAGTAAGATGCAACAAGATACAACAAAAAAAACAAAAAACAAGAACTAAGTTGCAACAACAAACAACAACAAACACAAGTTAAGATGCAAGAAAATGCAACAAATAAGAAGAAAAAGCAAGAACTAAGATGCAACTAGAAGTAACAAAAAGCATAAATTAAGATGCAACAACAAGGAGTTAGAAGCAAGAACTAAAAAAGCAACAAAAGAAAATAAAAAGCAAAAACTAAGAACGAAGAAGTAACAAGAGGAAACTAAAAGCAAAGAACAAGAACTAAGAAGCAAAAACTAAGAACTAAGAGGTAACAAGAGAAAGTTAAAAACAAGAAGCAAGAACTAAGAAGCAACAAGAGGCAAGAACTTAGAAGCAACAAGAAGCAAGAATTTAGAAGCAAAAAGAAACAAGATCTAAAAGGCATTAACAAGAACCAAGAGGCAACAAGAAAAAAGAGCTAAAAGGCAACAAGAAGCAAACCCTAAGAGGTAACAAGAAACAAAGAAGACGAAACGAAAAAGCCAAATGTTGCACTTTGAGGAGGCAATTCCAAAAAAATGGAGGCTAGGATTTTAAAACCCTAAAGTAGTGGCGGCTACATGAAAGTGGCGGCTAGGGTTTTAAATCCCTAGTTACATGACTTGCCCTAGTTGTGCACAATTGTCACAACTTGCTCTAGTTATGTGACTTGTCTAAGTCATGCACATGACTTACTCTAGTTATGTACATGATATGTTTTAGTCATGAGACTGACCAAATATGACTATACTAAGCAATGAAGCTTTTTTAACAACCAAATTTGAACCAAAGTGAATACATATGTTGACACAAAAATCCTGGGTATACAATTCATGAATTAAACACATGGGTCATTGGCACTAAAACGGCTTAGAGGACGACTTTTGTAAAAATTATCAAATTAAAAAGACCAAAAAGTTAGGTGAAGACCAAATTTAAAAAATATAAAAATATAAAAAATGTTGGATTGCATACATATTACAAAAAACTCACAATATATATAATACGGGACTATGGGAATTGCGTATATATCCGAGACTAAAAATCCACAAAATGCATGAAGAAAAGCTGCAAGGCCTTAAAGCACCGACAATTATGGCAAAATAAATCTAAATAAATGCCATGCATTTGTCAAAGTATCTACGTCCGTGCACAAAGTCTTTGGGGGCAAAAGTATTTGATAGAGGCACTATTTAAAAGCATCTTTGAAGAAAAAAAGGGACTATATTTTTATAGTCTATAACCAAACAACAATTTTTTAATTGCAATACAAGAGCGCGTGTGCCTACGGTAAGCTTCAATCTTCATATAAATAATTTTATGACTTTTGTAGGGCGTGTAGAGACTCTAAAAATGTAGCTCATATAACATTGCTGAGAACATTCTCAAAAAATAAACAAACTTCAACACATAACATATATGAGTATTTTATCTATATCCTTGAGATAAAAGACAACCATGTTCTTTGTTGTTAGGCCATAAACAACCATGTTCTTTGTTATTGAGCTTCAAATTATAAGTAGGATATTTAAATATTATTCACTTGGCATTCTAAGCAATGAACAAGTATTTGCTAATGATAAAGTGTAAGTGGATCAAATCTTAAATAAAACTGATACAAATTGTAAAAATGAGAGGATTTGAGGTGGTTTTACATGGTTTCATTCAATCTAGGCCAAAACTCTAGACTTCCAAATCTAAGCTGAGAAATTCAAAATGTTTGTAAGCTTAAGTTGTAGAGCACTGCATATCCATTATAAAATAATAAAAATCTTTATAATGGGATATTTTTAGCAAAAATTATAGATGGATGAAATTTTGTCTCTAATTCATCCTTCAAGACTTCATCCACATTTTCTTTTAGCCTATAAGTCTAAATTAATTTTTACTTTCAAGATTGGATTCAAAATATCACCTAAATTTTAAGGTTCCCTTCTAATTTGAATTGGATGACTTTTTTACATTTTTAATCCAAAACTAACACTCTAGACTATCTCACTTTATAGTATTTTATCTTCTTTAATTTTTATCTATTTTAAAATTGTGATATATAATTGGGAACCTCTAGAAATTACCTAAATGATCTTGAATTCAAAGTTGGATTTTAGTAAATTCTTAAAAGTGTGACTTAAACCTCTTAATTTGTAATGTAACTATGCTTTTTATGAGAATAGAAATAACAAAGTGCCAAATTTAAAGACATGCCTCAAAATCCGTTTCTACCACATTTCCATTTTTCGTCATTCATATTGTAATTGTATCATAAGGCTTGCATTGATCCATTTTTGTTGCATTTTTTGTATCCTTATATATACAACTTAAATGATGACTTTTATAACAAGTTGTATAGATTCTATCTATGATCCTTTTCTTCTCTTTCAACCTATTTTTTTCTACTTCCCCCTCTTGACTTTCTCTAAATTATTTTCTACATTTTTTCTTTTTTTCTTTATTTTTTGGGATATTTTAGAATGAAAATCTTTGACTTCTGTTTCTACTAATTAATTTCTAATTATTTTATAAATTAAACAATTGTAATGACATAAGCCTCATAAGTGCTAACTAAGTATATACTTAAGACTTTAAAACTCCATTTGGTCAACTATGCATGTTATAATCAACAATTTTTTTTTATTAATACATAGTCAAACTTCTATAAGGGGGTCAAATTAGTCTTCTATGCCCAAAGCTTCAAGTAGCAACTTGGAACCTGTACTTCTACTTCAAACTCTTAGACTTTCAATACAAGTTGCACTCCTCACTTACTCTTGCTCCATGGCCACTCGGGTATAGATTTTTCTCACACTCCCTTTTCTCCTCTTTAGATTAGACTTTTTCCAAGCTTCAAGTGTTTTTTCTAAATTCTACAACCTTCAATCTACATCACTAGATTAAATGCATTATATTTCATTTTGTATTAATCAATCTAATTAGCTTTCAATTTGTATCACAATCAATCAACCTCACAATAAGTTCCAACAATGGGATAAGGCAAGCCCGTTTTCTAACCTGGGCCCTTAGATTTGGTATTGCCTTGGTGTTATAGTTTGTTCATAGGCTTTCATTCTTCTCTAATTTCCCCCTAAATCTCTAAAAGAATATATAATTATCTCTTGCTGTTAATTGTTTTATTCCTCTCTACTTCTCTTCTAAGTCCTATGAAAATTTTAAATATATTAATTAAAATATAAACATACGCCTTTCCAAAGTGTTTGATGCTAGTTCTATAGGTGACATAGCACCCGAAAAAATAATGTTTTTATAATAGACATCAAATAAAGCCACATCTACACTCAAAGGAATGACCCTAATGGCCAAATTACAAGAGGGACATCTTAGATTGCTCACCTTTTCCTTAAGTTGCCCCAAAAGAAAAAAAATGGCTACCAAACAAATGTGATTACAAAATATGACTGACAAAAAAATATGACCACAAATTATGATTGAGGCAAAAATATAACTGAACACTCTCCAAACATGTTTTCCGTCCAAATTTTCTTTAGGCTATCTGAAAATTTAGAATATATTAGTTAAAATTTAAACATGTGCCACCCCAAATTATTAGACGCCAATTCTATAATGGACACAGCATACAATTTTATTTTTTTTAATAAGCAATTATGAAATAAAGTCACACTTTTACCCAAAGGAATACAAGAGGGCCATCTTAGATTGCACACCTTTCCCTTAGTCTACCCCAAAAGAAATAAAATTTACTAACAAAAAAATGTAACTACAAAATATGACTGACAAAAAAATATGACTGCAAAAATGACTAAGGCAAAAATATGACTACCCGCCCAAATTTCCCTTGGCTGCCCTAAAAGAAAAAAAATGTCACTACCATAGAAAAATGACTGCAAAATATGACTAACACCAAAATACGACTGCCCGCCCAAATTTCCTTTGGGCTGTCCCGAAAGAAAAAATGTCACGACCATAGAGATGTGACTGCAAAATATGACTCTAGCAAAAATATGACTCGCAATATGACTCAACGTTCCCAAACATGTTCCCTGTCGTTCCCTACAGAGTATTTTCGCATTCCCAACGGGTATATAGTATACGCCCATGAGGTACAAGGCCAAAGAATGACTGGCAGTCATATTTTGCAGTTGTATTTTTCACCAAGGTATTGGCCTCCAAGAATATGATTACGAGTAGTCACCAGTCATCTCCGGTCATATTTTTGCAGTCATAAAATACCCGTTTTCTTGTAGTGTTGTGAAACAAGCATATAGGCAACTTCATTAAAATGGCTATATTTTTTTAAATAGCGTGAAGTTCAAAACAGCTGATCGATCTTGATCTATACTTGTCCTAGATGGTTCAGGACAACCGTTCTGAAATTTATATCTATCATCAATAGTCAAAATGGCACACTGTCAAAGTGGCACTTGGAATACCGCCATTTTAATGAAATTGCCCATGTCTATACTTTTGAAAAATATGTACCTTTTTTAAAGATGTCCCCAAGATATTCAAATTGCTAATTTGCATGGTAATAGGCCTATCTACCTTTAAATGCTTGATTTGTGTTAGTTTTGCATTAAAATTGTATTATTTTGCATTTAAAATTATTGAATTGTTTTTATTGATTGTCAACTCAATTCCCCACCATGAGGATTTTAGCCTCAAAACTTTGTAGCCCAAAACATTTAAGATGACTTATAAAGATTTTGGGGCACATTTCAAACAAAAATTGTCAAAAAGAATTCAATTTTTAGGGTAATATGAAAAAATTGAAGATTATTATTTTATTTTATTTATTTTCAGCCCTGTAACTTTTGAACTATGAAGATGTGTGGAAAAAATTTAGAAACTTTAGGCAATGTAACTTTTGATCTAGGCACCCAATCTATAAAAAAAAAAAACATCCGATAAGACAGTACATGTCCACTCACTGTGTCAAAATTTCAAAATGATCCATTCAAAATTGATATCTTAGGAACCTATCCAAATTTCCAATTAGTCATTCAATGACTATAGTACTTGATCTTATAGGGATTAATCCCTAAAACCCTAAGGCCTTTTTTCATCAAAAACATTCAAAACTGTTAATTCTATAGCAAAGAATAAAAGACTTTAAAAATTGTTGTTTTTGCATATTTAATCTTAGGGTCTTGCATTGAATTATTATAGAAATGTATAGAAAAAATTTCAAGATCTTTGATCACATGGATTGCAAGATATTTATTTTTGAAGTAAAGAAAATGGATTTTGCACCTTGTGTGACTAGATTATAATCACGATTATAATACTTTGAGTGTTTCTAGCTTAAAATTTTTGTACTAGTACCAATATTTAGTTTAAATTTTCTATATTGAAGAATTGAATTGAAGGTCTAGGATTAAAAAAATTAAATAAAACTTGATTTTCATATTTTCTTTTCACTTTGAACACAAATATCTTGTATGGTCAAATTTTCTATAATTTTTTTCCACGCATTTTCATTCAAGTCTAATGCAAGATCCTATAGTTGAATATGCCAAAAAAATTGTCTTTTTCATTGTAAGTCTTTGCACTAAAAAATTCATGACAATTTTTTAAATGGTTTATGGTGAAATATAGTCATGAACCATTAGGGGTTAACCAACCCAAGTAGGTGGAGGAGGAAATAGCCAATTTAATCCACTACATTCAAAGCAAATTGACCCAGACATTGGGAATTGATGTTAGTCAACTATTTAATCTCAGAGTACAAATAAATATCAACCTAAACACTTTAACTTCTAAATAGTGACTTTGATATTGCAAACCGTTATACACAACATCTATAAATATACTAACGAATGTACTCCAACTCCCTACTTCAACAATTAAATACAAATTTAACCACATTAATACAATTGCCACCAATTATTCCATATACATTTTACTTTATAAAAGAAAAATGGAAAATAGCCAACCTCTACTCTGTACCTTGGCTCTAACATAGAAATCCACTCTCATTCATCTTCTTGAATATTTTCTTTACTAATTCACCTTAATCTTTGTTCACTAGCCTTGAAACTAGAGATTCAACCCTCCATCCTTAGTTAATTAAATGCCACGAACACCTACTTTTTTAAGTCATTAATGCAATGCTTGAGTACTCACTTGTAGATAGGATAGAATCTTCTACCTAGTGGTGGTAAAGTAGTCTCAGTTCTAACATAGAAATCCGCTCTCATTCATCCACGTTGACCAATATTTTCTTCACTAACTTATTTTAATCCTTATCCCTTGACCTTGAAACTGTGGATTCACCCCTCCATCCCTAATTTAATTAAACGCCACCAATACCTACTTTTTCAAATCATTAATTCAACATTTGAGTACTTTTTGTAGATAGGATAGAATTTCCCACATGGTTGTGGTAAGGTAGTCTGCTCTAAAAGTAACCGCCTTCTTCAAATCACCTCGTATAATTAGCTTTGGAATGGATATGAGGTGGTCTTTAACCCCTAAAGTCCCAAGGCCATTTTTTTGTCAAAAATCACTCAAAACTGCTACTTTTGTTGTGTTCATCTAAAAGATGAGAAAAATTATTTTTTTTTTAGAAAATAACCGTAGGATCTTATACTACACTTTTTACAGATCATGTAGTAAAAATTTTGTGATTTTTGACCGTACGGATTGAAAGATATCAGCATTCAAAGTGAAAGAAAAAGTTTTTTTCAAGAAGATGCTCTCATTGCCCGAAAAACAAGATTGTCCATAACTTTCTCATAAAAAGTCCAAATGAAATGAATCAAAGCTTCCCAAATAGGCAAAAATATAATCTATAAGGAAAAAAAATTAAAAAAATTAAATTAAATTTTTTGCAAAATTTTTTTGCTGCCCCTTCTCCCCTGTTTTGAGCTTATTTGGGCATAACTTTTGCTCCCGGGCACCGATTGAAATAAAAATTACATTCCCCAAAAGCTACTAAGTTTTTCTATCTTATGGGAAAGTTTCAGAAAGTTTCATTAAGAATTGAGCTCATAGGAACCTGCCCAAAATCCATTTTGTCCCCCGTAGGGACAATGGGACTTTAGGGGTTAAATGGACCTCTTTAGCGATTGAGTGAATCAAGGAAAAAGTGTTATATACATATTGCAAGAGCCAATCTTCCTCTTTGATTTCTTCACATCTCTTTACAACTTGCAAGCAGACAAAGAGACCTATGGTCACAAATAGGTGAACTAAAAATATTTTTGTCAACCAAAACCTATGAAAAACCTATGAAAAAGGCAGACCAACCCTTAAATGGTCACCTTTAGAGCAAACTACCATATGTCAGTAGTCTTGGTGTCAATTGAGTCTGGTTCTCAGACCTTGACGTGGGACCCAAAGTGAATACACTCTTCATTTACGCCAACCTTTTAAAATTGGATGGCTTGGAGTTTCTTCTTCTCTCATGCAGGCAAGCGGCAAGTGGCAAGTTCAGTCTGAATGGATGGAGTCATACTTAAAGGGACTCCATGCATACGAAGTTGATAATAATCTTTGCAAGTATGATGTAACTTAAACTCAGACAAAAGTCTCTGCACAGACAAGTCCCATAACACATTCACAGAGTCCGTTCTCTAGATGAAGCCAACTCTGATGCAGCCAATTTCATTTTCCTCTGTGCACCAAATATTGAAGTTTTAACTTTGAAACATGGCAAGAGTGACACCTGCCTTCCATTGATTTGTTGACTTTCTAAATTACCCATCCACAACTACAAGTCTGTCTTGACTGCAATGGAATTTGTTTCATTTGTTAAAAATATAAAAAAATAAAAAAGATAAAAAAGATAAAAAATAAAAATCCATCTTGACTAATTGAGCAATGGAAGTGATATATTAACTTATGCAGGTAAATGTCTGCACGAGTCGCCCCCACCCCATCCCACCCCCCACCCGGCATGAAACTATTACTTATGTAGTCTGTACATCCACCGATAATTCATCTCCCCCCCTGCCCCCCTGCCCCCGGGACCCTCACGAGGAGGAGGCGACCCAGTTTTGCCTCCAGAGTCTAGGCCTCCTCTTAATTTAGAACACAGTACAATTGCTCATGATGAGCATACAGACATCCATAATTTAACAGGTCTGGTTACTATTCTGGGATAAAAATGTATGCAGAAAACACAACTCATTGGTATACAGTAATTTGACTCAAGAGGACCGACCAATGGCCGCTCAATGGCGGAACCCGGGCCATCATGTTCATTATTTCATAGGCTGAATACTATAGTTGTAATGCCAATATATAATTGTAACGAGTATAACTACTGGTTGCTTTTCCGACATTTTCCAACATTTTAAGAACTAGTAACTCCTGCCTTCAGTTAGGGCCAACTTGAAATAAGAGTTTGTCAATAATATGTCCCGACCAACTAAAATAAGGCCATGTTGACCTTGATAAAAAGTGCTATCTTTCATCCAACAATTCGAAAGCTTTGCTTGTAAGGAAAACAACCGCATATTACTACATATTCAATTGGACTATGGTATTTGAAATGATAACTTTTTGGTAAAATACTAAAATAAAGTATGCTACATTTAACTACTTTTGGACTAGTCAAATGAATTTTGAAAAAAACTTTTAGAGATCTCCAAATTGTTATCTCTCGATGTTTTGTATAATCTTTCAATGTTTTGTATAGATCTACCAACATTTTGCATAGTCTCTTTATGACCATTTTTTTTATGATTAATTTTGGACTTTCCAAAGTCTTTCAGTAGTTAAATGTGGTATAAGTGAAAAAATAGAAATGGCCAATCTGTCGTAATGAAACTTTCTACCAAACTAGGGCAAAGATTTTAAGTGCCAAATATATTAAACTATGCTATTAAAGGGGGCAAGTGTAATCCAAAATTATTATTGAATGGCTTTGTTAACTCTTGGCTTTAAGTTTATTATGTGAATAGCTATTTTTAACCCCTAAAGGACCAACATGCATTTTTTGGCTACAAAGCAATTTTGGGCAAGTACGTGTGACTGGAGACTTCCATACTTCTGGCCCAAATTTTAATAGAAGGTGGGGATGAGGAATATCTTTCATATGTGCTAAATTTTATAACATTTGGAAATATGAGTCAAAAGTTATGGCCTAATATGTTACTTTTTTTAATAAATGGGTAGTCCGGACAAATAAAAAAAATTGTTTTTTTCAAAAACAAAAATATGAAACTAGTGTTCTAGAGTTATATATACGTATATAGCTTTGAATCAAAATGGAATGATTCAAAGTGGAATGATTCAAAGCTTTATACATATTCAATGGAATGATTCAAAGCTTTATACGTATTCAATGGAATGATTCAAAGCTTTATACGTATTCAATGGAATGATTCAAAGCTTTATACGTATTCAATGGAATGATTCAAAATGGATGATTTCAATGAATTTGAATGTTTATATCTTGCAATCCACGCGGTGGATTTTCTGAAATTTTTATCACATGTTCTCAAATCAACATACTACAAGATCCTATAGTTACATGTGTTAAAAAGAAGTTTTTTTTCAAAACTTTAACACTTGTTCTAAAAATGGCAATTTTTATAACCTTTTCGGTGAAAACAGTCATGGAACTTTAGGGGTTAAGAAAATTAATCTTTCAAGAATTAGGGAGCCCAATTGTAGTCACATCATAGGGTTTCTTTGTGTGCATTTGACATTAAGGTCCCATGGGTTGAGGACTTGAGGTATGGAGTAGGGACAAAAGTTTCCCCTCAAGTTGAGTAGGATACAATGACAAATGGCATTTCCAATTTTGATCATTGTTGAATTGCTTATCCCTAATGTTGAAATAGCTACAAAATATTCATGTACTCTACAAAGCATTTCAACACGATAAGGTTTAGATATTCATATGAAACTTGAATAAAAGATGTTAATTGTTGAATGATCAATCTGATGGTGTACGTCTTACCATATTTAAGCTTATGATTTGTATTCTAAGAATCAAGTACAATGTTGTATAAAGACCTTTGGGGGGGGGGGGGGGGGGGGGGGCAATAGAAAATGATAACAAATGCGTTTTTCTACTACTTGGTTTTTCTTCATTCTTTTTGAAATAAATTTCATTTTTAAGATTATTGATCTATAATTGTAATTCATGCAAAGATGATTGGTTACCAAAGCACACTGAATTATTATCTTGAAATTAGAGTATTAATAGTGCACAAAGACTCCAAATTAGAGTATAGCATGTTCCAAATTATTATGGTTTTTTGTGACTTTGGAATATACAAGGTTTCTATAAAATACTATGTATCTTTTCATAAAATTCAATCTTGTTTATAAAAATTATTATCAATAATAATAACTATGATCCGCACTAATTTTCAAAAAATTTATTTTGACATCACTAATGAAAACAAACATTACACTTCACTAGTGGAAAGGGGTGTCATGGAGCACCAAGCTATAGTGTCACTATTTAGTGCTCAAAGGCCATATAAGCACTAGCTAGTTCTTATATGGTCCTTAAGTTGTAGCTTGGCACTCCAAGCCCCCCTTTCTACTAGTGCTTTGATGAACCATTTTGTAGTTATTTGGAAATTGTATTTACTAAAAGAGGTTATATTTAATCCCCTAGAAGTTCAATTGTTCAAAGTTTTAGAAAAAGTTTAAAATGTTTTGGCTAGGTTTCCAAGATGTCAATTGTTATAATGAATTTTTATAACTTTTTTAGGATAAAAAAATATGCAAGTGTTGCAAGGACTAAACTTTTTCCACTAGTCCTTAAAAAAATAATGTTATGTTGTCTTTAGCACAAAACAAATGACTATGAGCACCTCAAAAAAAAAAAAAAAAAAAGTTATACAAAAAATATATATATTGAAGAACATATCAATATCTTTGAGGGAAGTTTTGATTAAATGCTTTAAGATGTGGAGGCCGAAAAGTGGCCAATAGATGACTTTCCAATCACTGTAGAAATGAAGAATACACTTATTGTTCCAAAAATGCAATCATTTTTTAGTGGCTACTTTAGTCATAGGTCTTTGACTATAGACACCAAAAATGGGATCATTTTTTAGTGTCCTTTCAGGATAAAAATTGTAATGTTGCAACAAACAAAAATGGTCAATGGATGACTTTCAAAACAATTGTAGAGATGAATAAGACATCTATTGGTCAAAAACTCAGATCATTTTTGGCACAATATCTTGGTGGTAGGTCTCTTCCTTTTATGATTAATGTTGATTACCAAGGTGAAAATATATGATTTTTAAAACTTTGTGGGTGGTCATTAAACCTTGTAGAAAAAAAGACACAAGGTGTTTGTTATTGAGTTCAATTTTTATAATTTTCAAAATCAAACAAGTAAAATATCTTTAGATGATTTGCAATAATGTTGTTACCACTGCAATTGGCATTTTCCAATTCCATATTGGCATTATTAGCAATTTTGTTTTCATTTCATCTCATCTCGAGTCTCATCTCATACTTTCTTTTATTTAATGATTTTATAAAGCATGCAAATAATGGTTTTTGGATCCCTCCCACCACCACATAGATTCTTGTTGAATTAGGATAATTAATAGTATAATCGATTTATTCCAAGGGAGAATTTTAACAGGAAATCTGGTTGTTTCGTCCATCGACCATTTTTGTTTGGCCTGGTGGAACTAAGAAACAGCCCGCGATGTGCTCTTGTAGGGCTTTTTTTACCATTGTTGCATTGCAGATGGTCTTACAATCTGTTCAAATTGGCTTCTTTGTCTTTGAGACTCTGAGTTAGATTCACAATACCAACTGGGATTTAACCCCTAAAGGCCCAAAGTCCCCTCGGGGGACACTTGGGATTTCAAGCAGGCTTGTATGACCTGAAATTTTGGCAAGATTTTTTGAAACTTTTCTTAAAGGTAGGAAATTACATTGACTTTTTAATATATAATTTTTTTTCAATCAGTGCTCGGGAGCAAAAATTATGCCACCCAAAGTCAAAAAAGCAACTCACTGAGCAGAAAAAAAACACTATGAAAAATTGTATTTTTTTTTTTTGATTTTTTCTTCTTAAAGATCATGTTTTTGTCTTCATCCGAAGCTTTGATTCATTCTATTTGGACTCCAAATGAAAAAGTTATGGACAATCTTCTTTTTTGGGCAATCTAGTATCTTTTTCAAAAAACAACTTATAGAATTCATTTTTGAATGCAATTTTCAAATATTTTCAATTTTTTTTGGAAAAGGTTAAGTTTGTTTGCAAGAACAATCCCACCATTGGGATTATGGTGTTTTAATCCCACCTAAGAGCTATTAACAATTTAGTGTTTCATTCAATTTTGGACCTACTTCTACTTAATAAATTTTTATATGTGAAAATCAAGTTTTGACATTCTGAATTTTTTTTCCCCAACTCTTAACTCAAATTCTCAACATAAAAAATTCAGCCCAATGGTGTGCAATGCAAAAAAATCTGCAAATGGCCGTCAAAGTCATCTGAAATTGCAGGCCACAGTTCAAAAAACTTCTTTTTCCAACTTCAAATGCTAATATCTTCCAATCCGTACGATCAAAATTCATGAAATTTTTATCACATAATCTAAGAGAAATGAAGTAGAAGTTCATGTGGTTAGATTCTAAAAAGAAGTTTTTTTTGGTTCTTGAATGATCACAGCAAAAATGGCATTTCTCAGTGGTTTCGAAGCCAGAAATTGCCTTGGGCCTTCAGGGAATAACTTACTTTGTACTTTTCATAATTAGTAATTTTACTGGCTTATAACTATAGTAGAACTCCTCTAAATGCACCCCTTATAATTGCAAAAACCTCTCTAAATGAATGTTGTCAGACGGTCCTAGACAAATCAGACCCTCTTTTATGGTTAGAACCTCTCTAAATGAATGTTGTCAGACGGTCCTGGACCTATGCATTTAAAGGGAGTTCTACTGTATCACTCAACAAAGTACACACTCCAAATTGCTCCACTTAATGATAGGCTTTTAACACTCAAATAGGTAGATAACATTCACGGTCTTACAATCATTCTCCAACTTTGTATAAATTCCATAACAGTTCATATTCCAACTTTATTCATTAACCCCTAAAGGCCAAAGTCCCCTCGGGGGACACTTCGGATTTCGGATAGGCTCGTGACCTGAAATTTTGACTTGATTTTTTAAAAGATAGGAAATCACATTAGCTTTCTAAAAATATAATTTTTTTTTCAATCGGTGCCTAGGAGCAAAAATTATGCCACCCAAAGTCAATAAAACAACTCGTTGGGTGGAAATTTTTTTTGTAAAAAAGTGTACTTTTTTTTAATTTTTTTTTTCTCAAAGATCATGTTTTTGTCTACATTTGAAGATTTGATTCATTCTATTTGGACTCCGAATGAAAAAGTTATAGACAATCTTGTTTTTTGGGCAGTCTAGCATCTTCTTCAAAAAACAACTTATAGAATTCATTTTCAAATGCAATTTTCAAATTTTTTCAAGTTCTTTTTTTGATAAGGTTAAGTTTGTTTGCAATAACAATCCTGCCATTAGGATTATGATGTTTTATTTCCACCTAAGAGCTATTAACGATTTAGTGTTTCATTCAATTTTGGACCTACTTCTACTTAACAATTTTTTTATATGTGAAAATCAAGGTTTGACATTCTGACTTTTTTTGAATCGACTCTCAACTCAAATGTTCAACATAAAAACAAATAATCTAAAGGTATGCAGTGCAAATAAAATCTACAAATGGCCGTCAAAGTCATCTGAAATTGCAAGCCATAGTTCAAATAAACTTTTTTTTTCAACTTCAAATGCTAATATCATTCAATTTGTATGGTCAAACTTCATGAAAATTTTACCACATATTCTAAGACAAGTGAAGTACAAGTTCCTATGGTTAGATTTTAAAAAATTAAAAATTGGTTTCTTGAGTGATCACAACAAAAATGGCAGTGGTTTTCAGTGGTTTCAGAGCCAAAAATTGCTTTGGGCCTTTAGGGGTTAACTTCCAATTCGGGAATTTGATTCAAACTCTCAACTCAACTCATGGATCAAACACGTTTAGATTCTCAACTCAAACAGCACCCCATTCTGACATTCAACATTAATCACACATATAACAATATCTAATTAGGACTTACTAATATAATTCATTCAACAACTACAACGACATAACATTCAGTAGCCTTAGGGAGGCTGCCTTTCCCTCCCTGGAGGCCACATCCACAAAAACTCATCTATGGGGGCTGGCATGAGCTATCCATGTGCTGACATGTATTCTTTAGCTAAATATGGTTTCGAATATTCTACACCATATCATCTGGCGGATGAAATGATATGGAATATTCCACACTATTTCGTCAGGGGGAAGGCGGACCTTCCCTCTGCTATTGAATGTTATGGACACCAACAATTAGACAACCAGATTAGACAATACAATAATTCCAATTTGACTCAATATACAAATAATGCAAATACTTTGCAATTGACTCAAAGCTGCACAAACCAATACTCAGATTCAACCAACTCAGAACTTCCAATTTCACAATTATAATGACAACATACAATCAATCCAATGACAACATTACACATAATCAATACTCACTTGCACAGTACAAACTTTCCAATTCAGCATACACAATTAAAAATATGCATCCAATTAGCAACTCAACTTCCAATTTGTATTAGTCACAAAGAAATGACAAACATTACATTAGAGGGGATTTGGGGGTCTTGGGAGATTGCAAGTTCCCTTGCGTTCCCAGATTGCGGGAACGCAACTGCAATAGCTGGCTGACGTGGCACAGCAACTGCCGTGTCATTTTTGAATAAATAAATATATATTTTTTGCTTAAATTGATATTTTGGTAAAAAAAAGTATATATATTTTTTCTTAAAAATAAAAATTCTGACACACCCGTACCGTCAATCTAAATCTGAACATTAATAAAATGAATCCCTGAATCTGAATCTGAATCACTAAATCTGGCCAAATTGCGGAACGGGCCTGAAATGGTCTTTCAAGGCCCTCGAGTCCCCTCTAATGATTATCATTAGGAAAAATTTCAGCCCTCTAAAATGCCACGAGTTCTACATTTATGGAAATAAAATCCAATTATTTTTTTTCAAAAAATTAGGTGTAGACGTGGCACTAGTAGTGCCACATCAAATTTTATTTTTTAATATTTTTTAATTTTTCTAATATTTTTTTATTCATTTTGAAATTGCATTGTAGGGGTCCCAAAAATTAATTCTTTAGCGGCCTTTTGGAGGGCTAAATTTTTTCTAATGAGCCAATTTAGACTAGACTTGTACTAGCTTCTTTTGTAGTCGGTGAAGGGATACCCAACTTGGGAGGAACCTAAATACCAACAACTAAATTTCTACAAGTCACTTAGAAACGCGACTCATAAAATCACATTCACATAACATCTCCTAATTGGTAACTTGCCCAATTCACCATATTTGAATTCCGACTTGGCCTCCCAAAATACCCATTTATCATCCTAAAATGCATCCAATTGGCTAAAACATGGTAATTAATGTTTCAAAACTAAGAATGACTCATTACAAAAATGCAACCAAAAATCTCCTCATTCTAAAATTCTCAACTCAATTACATAGCATCTTAAAACAATAACACAAGTCTCTATAGCGTAAAGTTTAAGCCGCAAGCGTCAATATGTATTGAATATGTTTGGAAGCTTGTAATAATATGATATCTCTCCCTTTAAATCAAAGGCTAGAATCTTAGCTGGAATCTTGCAATTTATGAAAGCATTGTTATTGAAAGCAATTCCATACGTTCTTAGTAGTCTAAAATAGGACTATAAAATTGAATACCAAAATTAATTCTACTGGGTGAAAGCATGAAACATTATTACTATTTTAGTGTCTCATATTGCAAGTTCAACATAAATGAAGTCATAACTTTTGGGATACGGAGTCAATGTATTTGAAATTAATATTAGAATTATATTCTATATGCCCAACTTCAATCTATACTTTTATTGAAAATGTTCATATGCAATCAAAAAGTCAATTTTTATAATTCATCATATTTGTGGTTTATATATTTTTAATAGTATTTAGAATACCGAACAACAAATATCACTTGGATATTTTTAGGACATATTCTTCCATTAGGATTTCAAATATTTTTTGAAAGATGTCGAATAATAATTAAGTCCTTGTCCATCATATGCATTCAAAAAAAGGTTCTCATACAAGAGCATTTATAGACATTTAGAATCATTTTCTATCAATTCTTGCAAAAATCTCATCTCCATTAAGTTGTTGAAAATGTTCTATTTTTTTTGAATGATTTTACTATTTTTCAACAATTTAAACATCAAAATATCCATTTTTCTAAAAATATTCATTAACTTGTTCAAGATCTAACTTTTGGAGAGTATTTTTCTTAAGTTCAAATTTTATATTGCACAATATTTTTTTGTTCAATTATTATTATTCTTAAAATTTAAAATTTAAAATTTCCCCCAAAGCTCAAGTTTCTTTGTCCCTCCCCCCTAAATTCAACAAATCATAAAGTCTTTTTTGCTTGCGCCCATTTAATCATGATAATGTGATCTTTGTACTAGAAATGGTGACTGTTAACACATTCAGAGAGGCTTTTGATGAAACATAGCTATAAACCTTTACCTAGAATTATCTATTCTTGGTGAAATTTATATGAGATGCACACAAGGTTAAGAATTGTTTTGTTCCTTTTCTTAGACCGCTGTAAATCAAGAGTCCATTTATTCAAGGCCCTGCACCAAAGTCTTGTAGTAAAGGAAAGTTGTCTTTCACTCTTTGTTTATATGGTGAAAAACAAAATGTACGCAAGGACAAGAAGAATTTTGGTCCTTTTTAAGACAGCTATAAATTGAGAGTCTATTTGTTCAAGGCTTTGCACCAAAGTCTCATATTAAAGTCAAGTTGTCTTTCACTCTTTATTTATATGGTGAAATTTATGTGAAATGTATGCAAGCATAACATTCAATAGCTCTACAGTGATGCTGTGGTATATTCCACGCCCCAACATTGCTTCATCAGTAACTACTGATAAATTAGACAGGTGGAGAATGTAGAGGCACACCATCACTATAGAACCAAGGCAACATCAACACATGCTACTAAATGTCCTGAGGACAAGAAGAATTTTGGTCCTTATTTTTAGACTAAGGTAACTGCACCTTAAATCGCATAGTTAAGCAATTCAGCACGGTTTTCACTATTATATTGAAAAATAAATTGTGGGGTCCCATTGGTAGTCAAAACAGGATTCTAGATTCTCTTAGAATGCATTTTTTGGACACCATGTGAATAAACTACGAATTTTCAAAGTGCTGAAAATAGGTGCACCTAAAAACAATCATAGAGTCATATGAATAATGGGAGTACATTTTAGGCAAGAATGTCCACTGTGCACTTTTAAGGACTGTGCAATTTTAGGTGTAGTTACCTTACTGTAAATCAAGAGTCCATTTGTTCAAGGCCCTGCACCAAAGTCTTTGTAGTAAGGGAAAGCTGTCTTTCACCCTTTTGTATGTATGCATCTGGTGTCACTTTCTGTGGCAAAGTTGCTGCAGCACCAGGATGCATGCATTCAAATGTACTGTACAATTTTTGGATTGGATTTGCATTCGTTTTAAAATAAAAATAAAAATAAAAATACTGTACAATTAGTCACTGCACGCATCATTTGGCAATGGGGACAAACTTCTCTTTTCACCAAATTATGCACATATTCTATGGCAAGAGAAGAAACTATTGATTGTAAGTTCTTTGAATATATGAAAAGTTACTTAGTTTGTGAACTTACAAATAAGAAGACAAGATCTTTATTTAAGTGGGTTGGTAGGAGGTAAAATAGCCCATGTGGGATAATATAAAATAGATTTAATAGGAGTTCAACCACTCATAGTTAATTCAAAAGGAGAAATTGTGTTCAAAGTAGAATTTTAGACTCGATTCAGGTAGTGTAAAATAACTTTTTTCAAAAAAAATTGTACTAAGTTACTGTGGAGGATTATACTAATTTTCATCTTCAAAAATTTGTTTGATTTTTCAAGATTTCAATCAAAAGTTATAGGCAAAGTTCTAAGAGGGGTTGGAAAGGACATTTTCTATGATATTTTCCAACATCCTTTTTGAATTTTGTTCATAACTTTTTTTGGAGTCTTAAAATTGCAAACAGACTTTTGGAGATGAAATTTATTTTGATTTCCAACTTTTTTTCAGTTCAAATTTAAAAAAAAAAGTTACTCCACTATGCTGTGAGCGTTTATTTATCCACCCTTGGTAAATAAGCGAGCACAACCGGGCTCTATTTTTATGTGGATTCTTATACAACCTACGGGTGCCTAGCGCCAATCCATTGTGCCTTCCAAGCAATAGATCTTCTTTTATTACATTCCTAACATCCACAATACACAAAAACCAAAGATTTGAACTACTTGATGATTTCTATTATAACTTCTTAAGTCAAAAGAGGTCACGGTGGTTTTAAACTCGAACCTCGTTACAGTCTAAATTTATCTATCATAAGTCATAGAACATCTCATGCCATTTCTAAAAACATAAACTCGACCCTAGCCCCTTCTTCTAGCAAAAGTTATGGGCGGATGAAGTTTAGCCCTTTCGGGGCTATTTAAACTTCATCTACGATTTAGGTGATGTTTCCTAATTCAATTAGTTTTGAAATTTGAACCTTAGTCTTAGACAATCAAGACCTAACCAAACCCTAAGTTTTGACTTGGATGAATGATTTTAGGTCAATTTCATCCGTTCCTTGACCTAAACTTCATCCTTGAATACTTCCTAGGATTTGTAGTATTTCTTAAAGTTCAAACCACTTTAGAGTTACTTCAGGGTTATTTCAAGATCTTACTTTGACTTCCTAATCCTAACTTCTTTCTTTGATTAGGTTAAGACACCCTAAATCTTTCTACCCTTGTTCCTTGAGTTTTTAACTAAGCTTTGGTAAATTACTATTTCACTTATCCCATCAAAAGTTATTGATGGATGAAGTTTGACCGCTAATCGGTGTTCAAAACTTCATCCGTTGATTATTCCTAACCCTAATTTGATAATTAAGTTTTGATTCTACTCTTGAGATCTAGGTTACTTCTAATTATTATTTCCTAATTTAACTTGTCTTGTTTATCTTCTAATTACTTTTCATCCAAATTAGGTCATGAACTTCAACCCTCCATATCTCACTCATTTTAACTCCAAATCTTAAGTGTAAGAGGGTTTTGGAAAGCTCTAATCCTAATCTACAAGTTTTGAAATCTAAACTTGAGAAAGATTCTAGGTTTGTTGCTTTGAATTGGTCTCCAACTTCGGCTAAGTGTTTAGAATTGCTAATCTAAACAATTAAAAAGAAAGGGAAGTGCTTAGTAATTTACCTCAAATTGGCCTTCATCCGTAGTGTTGTAAGGTAGCTCCTTGAGATATTCTCGATCTGCCATCTTCGGGGGCTATTTTGGAATTTTGCTCATCACTTAAAAATAAATGTTTAATACAATTTTTTCCTAATTTTTTCCTATTTCTTTTTCTTTCTATTGCTTCTCCTTCTTTTTCTTTTGGTACTATTCTACTTCAATTATTTAAATATCCCAAAGGTTGACTAGTCTTGGAATAAAATAATTGAAGTCAACTTCTAACAATAAATGACTCTTCAACGTGTTGGTCAATTATTATTCTATCCAAATTTTGATGGTTCTAATTGTTTTCCCTAAATTTCCACCTAATCCTATCTCCTCCCTGAATTCTCTTCAAACTCCTAAATTGTCACTTCATCTCTTTCAATTTTCAAGGTGGTTTTGAAAGTTCCAAGTGTTCTACTTCTTATGGTTTTGAGCCTCTTTTTGCAATGGAAATGTTGCAAATTGAGATTCTAACCTCCTACTTTCTTCTATGCTAAAAATTTCCCTTTTTATATTTTTCTCTTCCAAAAGACAATATTAGTCTTTGAAAGATGCAATTAGTCCTTCTCCTCTTCTTTTGTGTGTATTTAGGAAGGGAGGAAAGGATTGCAACTTAGTTTTCAAATAACAAAAAAAAACGAAATCAAAACTGGGCGGAGCCTGGAGCCGAATCGGAGCCTGGACAGCGCCTTCGGGGCCTGTTCGGAGCCTGGTAGGGCCTCAGACCCCCAGCCCACTGAGAGCCAGTTGCCATTGGGGAG